>OY288252.1:39220369-40473119 GCA_958450325.1 Agrostemma githago
TAATCCAACCCTAAACTCTTTTCCTTATTCAAGGTCACTAATCCCGCAAGAAACTGAACTCTAAGAGGGTATTCGTGAACCCAGTCGTGGATGTGATTCAAAGATGGGGTACTGAACGTTAAGAGTAGGGTACTAAATAAGACGGGACGGAAAAGGGTTCAGGGTTGGATTAGGCGTACCCGCTTCGCGGCTCCGCCTAATTCAACCCTAAACCCTTTTCCTTATTCAAGGTCACTAATCCCGCAAGAAACTGAACCCTAAGAGGGTATTGGTGAACCCTGTCGTGGATGTGATTCAAAGATGGGTGTGGACATGACATAGGTCCACCCCGACGCGACCACGCGCGGGTTTGGGGAGGCGAATGAATCTCCATGAGATGGTCAAATGGAAATTTAAATCGAAGTTGGAGTCGCCACCGAATTTTATGGTTATTCGGAACCGTTCGAGCCCACTCTATGTCGTAGTGGGCCGTATACAAAATACGGCCCATTTCCGATGTCAGAGTTTATTGGGCTCGTCCCTTTGCATATCGATATAGATGCCGACTTGAGCGGTTAATCGTATATTGAATGACTCTCGTTGCCAATGGATTCGGACATCCGGAAACCACGGTTCTGAGTAAAGGGTGAGGGTACGTGTTGGGAAGTTCACTAAGAACACCCAACCCCGCCCGCACATTAGCGGCCTCTACTAGGATATCGAATGATTTTTTAATACGCGCGTTAGTAATACGATGAATGATATGCAAACATTGTTTTCCAAAGCATGCGAGGAATTGAATGGGTTGCTAAGTCGGTTTAATGCAACTAAAATTAACGTCAAAGTTGTTTTAGCATGTGAGATTCGTTTTAGTATAATAAAACAAATGATGAAATAAGAATGAGTTTGCTACAAAAGATGAACAAACGAGTTAGTATCGATTTGTAAATAATAATATAGCAAATAAATATACGAGATCGAGAAAATAAATATTAATCGAAATCTGAAAAATATCATTAAAACGCTGTTTTGTATAAAAAACGAAGTTCGAAAAATAATAAAAAGACGAGAAAGGTGCACCGTGGCAGCCGACCGCGCGGCTCGCCCGGGCTGCCGGCGAGTCGCGTGTCGGTCTGTTTTTGGAGACGGTTTTCGTAAACTCGATGTTTTTATTAAACCGCGTATGAATATTGCATAATTCGTACTCGATTCAATATTTTCGATATTCGTTATACTTGATAATTAACTACGAAATTAATATCAAATATTTCGAATAGTTTTAGAAAAGATATAAGTTTTAAGATCGTTTCGTAAAAGAATAAAATAAAACGAACGAAAAAGCTAAAAAAAACGTCTCGGATTTCAGGCCCGTGCGCGAGTCGCCTGGGCATGGCGTGACTCGCGTGCGGGTCCGTCCGGTTTTTTATTTTTTGTTCGAAATTGCTAATTTTGATAAATCGCGTACAAAATATGAATTAATTTGTATTCGATTTATGTTTTCGATATTCGTCGTACCCGATATTCGATTATGAAATCGATATCGAGTATTCGGAATGAATAAAAAAAAGGTTTTGTAAAAAAGAAGTTTGAATGAAAAAAGATGTAACGATTTTTAATATCGTCGAGATCTTTATATAATTCTTTTTGATACAATATTCGATTATAGAAAATCGATATCATATTTTAAGAATGTTGTTATATGAAAATATTTTTTGTAGTATCGATATTAGAAAATAATAAAAAAAGCGACGACCGACCCATAAAAAAATAAGACGGACGAGGAGGAGAAGAGAAGAAGGAGAAATCGGGTTTTGTTACACCCTCAACCTACATGCTTCTGTTTACTCGGATCGGGCCTCGTCAGGACGTGGCTTAGGCACAAGAGCGTCGAGTGGATGTCGGTGAGTTATGGTGGCTCGGTTTGGGCGTGACGTGTGAAGGATGTCGGGTATCGGGCCGGTTTCCTTCGGGTTTGTAATATCGGTTTCTTGATGCGAAATTTTATGTGTGTGTGTATGGGAATAATTGATGTTGTAGATGATTGATGATTGATAATGAATGTATATATTGTAGATGCTAATTGATGTGTAAAAGTGTGTGTGCAATGGGCTATTTATAGGGAGTTCCCGACCTTGGCTAGGAGAGTTTGAACTACCGCTAGAGATAGGAAATATAGGAAGCTGTAAGGCATGAGAATTCCGCTTTCTTGTCAAGGAAGAAAGGGAACACGGCTGGAATATGCTGCTCGGCCGAGTATTTGCACTCGGTCGGGTGTCTGAATCGGTTTTCGGATAGGATTCCTACTTGAGATCGAATTCCATCCTTAAACGGATTTATTTAATATTTTATGTAGCTGATTTTTCGTAGGATTGGAGTATGAATCAGCCGTGTGAGGTGTCACGGCTGACTCACGTGTCTCGGGAAAATCTTTGACCGGGTTTTGACTCGGTCGCTAAAAGACGGTTTTACCCCTGGTGTCGGAATCGACCCAAATTAGTCTTATTTGACTCGAAACGACCCACTGGGCCTGATTTTGAGGTTGGTTTTGTGAGATATGTACTCCATAATGAGCCCAAGCCAAATGCCAATGATTTTGAGCCCGTTTCTGAGTATTTGAAGCACGTTTGCGTCTGATCATCATCGGGTGTTTGTCGGAAACTACTATAAACACCTGGCGGTCAAAATGTGGGTGTCTACAGAGCCCCCACTCTGACTGAGGCTTGGACAAGGCGAAAGTCAGAGTAGCTACCAAGCCAATCAAAGATTAAGACCTGGCAGACTTCCGATCGGGTCGTTTAAGGTCCATTAGACCTGCGTAAAGGGCCCGCCGGCCGGAGACTAGAAATGTACCTGAGTTGATGATGATAACTACGTGGGGAATCGGACTTGTCGAATAAGTCTATGCCGCTGGGGGAGTTATGTGAATTGCGCGGTCTTGAATTGTACCTGTATAAGTTACATAAAATTTTGCATGCAACATGTAGGTGAAACAAATATGACTCGCGCTGGGGAATAAAAAATGATTTTTGCTTAGTTTTGAAATCGAAGTCCTGAAAGCAGCTCACGTGCTAGGAAATAGGTTTTCAAAACTGAAATGGGTAGAAAAGAAATTTGAAATTTAAATAGACCGAAATTTGACCTTGTCGAAAAGGGTTTTCTCAAATGGCTAAGTTTTGCAGATTTTAAAAAATGAGAATTTGAAGAGAGAGACCTATCGACAGACTCGACGCTGGGCGTGACCGGACGAGTTGACAGACACGACTGGACTCTCGAGGAGTTGGACCGTGACTCGGTAGGGGGGTGGGCCACCTAACAAGACTCTTAAGTTGCACTATTCCGTAGCCTAGACGAGTGGCAACATGGTCGAACATCGAAGTGGGATAGATATGCTATACGGGGTTGCAGTAGTCTGTAATGAGACTGTTGTAGTCTAGTGCTCTCCTGAATTTTTGATTTTAGGGTACATTTCGAAAGTGGGTATTGTCTCGAGTCCTGACAGATTCTTGTCTTCGACTGAGCCGAGTACTATGACACACTACAGAAAGGAGGCTAGATTCTTTGAATTTATATGGATTTTGTCAGTGGGTGGAGGTTTTCTGCCTAAGAGAAGCCCTCAGGACGACAAAGCTAGCTGTTGAGAACATGACGGTGTCGTGACCGGAATGATGGTGCTTTTTGAATGTGTGTCAATGTGGGTGGTTGTGCCTCTGTTGAAAGGCTGCCTACGTATTCACGTGTAGTGAAATCAAACCATGTCGTAGTTCAGTGTTGAAAGATATATTATGGTGCCTAGTCTAATAGGACTTCGTGTGTAACTAGCCATAGCAATGGTGTAGGCTAGGTGCATTCCCAGTGATGTCTTGATCAAAGGGCCAGAATGGTTAGGATATTTATCCTGTGACTGTGAGCGTTCTCCGGGATAGCCCCCAGAGGTGGTGTGAACTATTTGGGCATGTTCTATGCTGACCGCAGGTTGAATTCCCGTGCTTGGGGTTGGTAACTGGTTTGAATGAGAAGAATTGGGATGGGATTTGACGAGTTCTGCTCTCGGGGATTTTAACGAGTTTTGCTCTCAGGGATTTTAACGAGTTTTGCTCTCGGGGATTTTAACGAGTTTTGCTCTCGGGATTGTGTATGATTAGGTAAGGGATTTGACGAGTTTTGCTCTCGAGTCTTTGACGAGTTTTGATCTCGGGTTTGCATATGGTGATTGTGAATTCTGTTATGTAAAGGGGAAGCCGAGTAAAATGGCTCGAACTTTGATCGGGCTATGTTTGATGATGCGGGATCTGGTTTCCATGTCTGGCCCTAATGGTTAGGGGTATCCTATGGAGCTTGAATCCTCAAAATTTCGGGCTGTCTTTAGCCTGGGTCTCGGGAAGGTCTTGAGGGTTGTAATGTGGGAAGGCTAAATGTGGTGTTAGTTGACCAGCTTGATTGTTTCTCCCTTATTGGATGGTATGAGTATTGATCTTGAGTGGACCGTTGACCACGGTCATGGGCACTTGAATATTTATTGTTGGTTTACCTCTTAGCCCCGGTCATGGGATCTTCATTTGTGTTGACCGTTCTGGTCGTGGATGCTCTTTTTTTATGATGGCCTGCTTTTTTGTTTTGGCCTTTTGCTTTTTTTCCTTGGACTTTTGAATTTTTTTTTGTCCAGTTTTTTTTTTTTTTTTTTCTGTTGGTCAGACTAACACCGTGGGTAGGTATGGTATATCTTGTCGGAGGGGTGTTTATTGTGGGAAATGGGCTTGCCTCCCGTCTTGAACCCAAACTAGGAGACTACCTAGATTCGTCATTGGATTCGATACCGCTCTTGCTAAGTGTAGTTTTATGGCTTCCTATGTCAGACATGGAACAGGTAAAGGAAAACACGGGTCTCGATTTCCTGTAGTCATTATAGATGTGCCTATAGTCACGTGCATGTGCTCACAGTGTATGATGGTGTTTTTCATGTTCTCGGAAACACATAAGGAAAGTATATATGAGCAATAGAAAAGCTGATTTTATTGAATTTTGAAAAAGAGGACAGAATGCAAAATACTCTGACTCTGATTTGGAATGAGGATGTAGGGTATCCTAGACTCGGACTCAGACTTAGACTCGAATCAGATCCGGACTCGGATGCTTGGTTGGTTGTTTTTATTGGTAAGGTCTTCGACAGGTGCCACGACTCGCCTAAACTCGGTTTTGCGCAAATGCACGAGAGGGAGTCAAACTAGACGCGACCCGGGGTGACTGGAATGACTAGGATTCTTGGATCGGGATACTCGAACGTTGACCTGGACAAGGTAACCACCACTGGCTTGGACTTGACGATGAGACTCAAGCTGCACGAGGGTGAGTCCGAAAATGGGGCGACCATGTTTGACTCGGGTTAGACTCTCCTAAGACAAATGTGTAGGGTGCGATTCTCGGGGTGACCGTGATTAATCGCTCCGTCGGAGAATAGCCCAAAAGTGAGGCTAAGGACTCAGATAAGACTCAGATGGTGTGGCATCTAAGTGGCTCGAAAGTGGGGTACGTGAGACACGTGTAAGACATGACCCTTAGAGCAACCGTGATTGACCGCTCTAATGAAGGGTAGCCCCCAAGTGGGATCGAAAATTTGGTTTAAGACTCGAGTGTCGGACGAGTGACCCTTAGACGTAAAGGTCACAAACCTTTTGTTATAGGGCTATGCCTTGTAAAAGGTTGACTCGGAAAAGACACTTAGACGGGTGACTTGTGAAAGGTGGGCCTCCTTTAGGATCCAGCTGTGTGGGCTGGGCCCTGTTCGAAAGGAGGTTCACGTGAGATGTTCCCCAGACTTTGGACTCGATTGGGTAGACGGGTCAACCTTCGTAGGAGTATGTCCTACGTAGATGGGCCTTGCCTTAGTATAATAAGGCGGACTGGGATAGGGAGGTAATCCGTGATATAAGATCGACGGAGTCTCGACGCTAGAGACCTCGACGACTTACGACACGACCCGACACTGCTAAATACGGGAAGTCCTAAGAAGAGGAAGGTTTTGAAAAATTGAATTTTTGAAAGGCCCGAAAGAATCGGGGAGAACCGGCCCTTTTTCGAAAAAGAAAACGGAAAGGCGGACCGGGGGCGGTTTTGAAAGTTTCGAAAATAGTTTCGAGTTTTGAAATGGGCATAATACCGGCTAAAAATAGGCTATTTTGAGTAAAATCGTGGATCCTAAATTCGGTATATGTCCCGGGTTTTGAAATTGGATATTTTGAAAAAGGATACAATTTTGAAAATGACGGTTTTTGAAAAAAGACTTGTAAATCAGGTAGCACGTAGCCATGGAAACAGTATAACGACGCCATGTATGCTCTAATTCTAAGTCTCGGTCAATCTGAAAGGGTCTATACCAGTGTACACAGCCTATCGAGAATCGGGGCGGACTTCCTAAGTCGAGTTGAGCTTAGAACATGTCGTAAAACCCATACGAATCGGCTAATGGACACCTTCGACATATCCAATTTGGACAACATCGATAGTATAGTGGGACGTCGGTCACCAGTACCGGCCCGAGAAAATATGGGGTTATGCATGAACCGTAAAACTAAAACGCGTATTGTACTAGTCAAACGATTTCTATTTGAGTCTCACCCTGAGGATGCTGAAGGTCAGTAACGTATCAGCTAATCCCCAGCGGAGTCGCCAAATTGTGGACATGACATAGGTCCACCCCGACGCGGCCACGCGCGGGTTTGGGGAGGCGAATGAATCTCCATGAGATGGTCAAATGGAAATTTAAATCGAAGTTGGAGTCGCCACCGAATTTTATGGTTATTTGGAACCGTTCGAGCCCACTTTATGTCGTAGTGGGCCGTATACAAAATACGGCCCATTTCCGATGTCAGAGTTTATTGGGCTCGTCCCTTTGCATATCGATATAGATGCCGACTTGAGCGGTTAATCGTATATTGAATGACTCTCGTTGCCAATGGATTCGGACATCCGGAAACCACGGTTCTGAGTAAGGGGTGAGGGTACGTGTTGGGAAGTTCACTAAGAACACCCAACCCCGCCCGCACATTAGCGGCCTCTACTAGGATATCGAATGATTTTTTAATACGCGCGTTAGTAATACGATGAATGATATGCAAACATTGTTTTCCAAAGCATGCGAGGATAGGATTCCTACTTGAGATCGAATTCCATCCTTAAACGGATTTATTTAATATTTTATGTAGCTGATTTTTCGTAGGATTGGAGTATGAATCAGCCGTGTGAGGTGTCACGGCTGACTCACGTGTCTCGGGAAAGTCTTTGACCGGGTTTTGACTCGGTCGCTAAGAGACGGTTTTACCCCTGGTGTCGGAATCGACCCAAATTAGTCTTATTTGACTCGAAACGACCCACTGGGCCTGATTTTGAGGTTGATTTTTGTGAGATATGTACTCCATAATGAGCCCAAGCCAAATGCCAATGATTTTGAGCCCGTTTCTGAGTATTTGAAGCACGTTTGCGTCCGATCATCATCGGGTGTTTGTCGGAAACTACTATAGACACCTGGCGGTCAAAATGAGGGTGTCTACAATGGGGTACTGAACCTTAAGAGTAGGGTAATGCATAAGACGAGACAGAAAAGGGTTTAGGGTTGGATTAGGCGAACCCGCTTCGCGGCTCCGCCTAATCATACCCTAAACCCTTTTCCATATTCAAGGTCACTAATCCCGCAAGAAACTGAACCCTAAGAGAGTATTGGTGAACACTGTCGTGGATGTGATTCAAAGATGGGGTACTGAACCTTAAGAGTAGGGTACTGCATAAGACGGGACGGAAAAGGGTTTAGGGTTGGATTAGGCGTACCCGCTTCGCGGCCTCGCCTAATCCAACCCTAAACCCTTTTCCTTATTCAAGGTCACTAATCCCGCAAGAAACTGAACTCTAAGAGGGTATTCGTGAACCCAGTCGTGGATGTGATTCAAAGATGGGGTACTGAACGTTAAGAGTAGGGTACTACATAAGACAGGACGGAAAAGGGTTCAGGGTTGGATTAGGCGTACCCGCTTCGCGGTTCCGCCTAATTCAACCCTAAACCCTTTTCCTTATTCAAGGTCACTAATCCCGTAAGAAACTGAACTCTAAGAGGGTATTGGTGAACCCTGTCGTGGATGTGATTCAAAGATGGGGTACTGAACGTTAAGAGTAGGGTACTACATAAGACGGGACGGAAAAGGGTTCAGGGTTGGATTAGGCGTACCCGCTTTGCGGCTCCGCCTAACTCAACCCTAAACCCTTTTCCTTATTCAAGGTCACTAATCCCGCAAGAAACTGAACTCTAAGAGGGTATTGGTGAACCCTGTCGTGGATGTGATTCAAAGATGGGGTACTGAACCTTAAGAGTAGGGTACTGCTTAAGACGGGACGGAAAAGGGTTTAGGGTTGGATTAGGCGTACCCGCTTCGTGGATTTGCCTAATCCAAACCTAAACCCTTTTTCTTATTCAAGGTCACTAATCCCACAAGAAACTGAACCTAAGAGGGTATTGGTGAACTCTGTCGTGGATGTGATTCAAAGATGGGGTACTGAACCTTAAGAGTAGGGTACTGCATAAGACGGGACGGAAAAGGGTTTAGGGTTGGATTAGGCGTACCCGCTTCGCGGCCTCGCCTTAACCAACCCTAAACCCTTTTCCTTATTCAAGGTCACTAATCCCGCAAGAAACTGAACCCTAAGAGGGTATTGGTGAACCCTGTCGTGGATGTGATTCAAAGATGGGGTACTGAACCTTAAGAGTAGGGTACTGCATAAGACGAGACAGAAAAGGGTTTAGGGTTGGATTATGCGTACCCGCTTAGCGGCTCCATCTAATCCAACCCTAAACCCTTTTCCATATTCAAGGTCACTAATCACGCAAGAAAATGAACCCTAAGAGGGTATTGGTGAACACTGTTGTGGATGTGATTCAAAGATGGGGTACTTAACCTTAAGAGTAGGGTACTGCATAAGACGGGACGGAAAAGGGTTTAGGATTGGATTAGGCGTACCCGCTTCGCGGCCTCGCCTAATCCAACCCTAAACCCTTTTCCTTATTCAAGGTCACTAATCCCGCAAGAAACTGAACTCTAAGAGGGTATTCGTGAACCCAGTCGTGGATGTGATTCAAAGATGGGGTACTGAACGTTAAGAGTAGGGTACTACATAAGACGGGACGGAAAAGGGTTCAGGGTTGGATTAGGCGTACCCGCTTCGCGGCTCCGCCTAATTCAACCCTAAACCCTTTTCCTTATTCAAGGTCACTAATCCCGCAAGAAACTGAACCCTAAGAGGGTATTGGTGAACCCTGTCGTGGATGTGATTCAAAGATGGGGTATTGAACCTTAAGAGTAGGGTACTGCATAAGACGAGACAGAAAAGGGTTTAGGGTTGGATTAGGCGAACCCGCTTCGCTGCTCCACCTAATCATACCCTAAACCCTTTTCCATATTCAAGGTCACTAATCCCGCAAGAAACTGAACCCTAAGAGGGTATTGGTGAACACTGTCGTGGATGTGATTCAAAGATGGGGGTACCGAACCTTAAGAGTAGGGTACTGCATTAGACGGGACGAAAAAGAGTTTAGGGTTGGATTAGGCGTACCCGCTTGGCGGCTCCACCTAATCCAACCCTAAACCCTTTTCCTTATTCAAGGTCACTAATCCCGCAAGAAACTGAACCCTAAGAGGGTATTGGTGAACCCTGTCGTGGATGTGATTCAAAGATGGGGTATTGAACCTTAAGAGTAGGGTACTGCATAAGACGAGACAGAAAAGGGTTTAGGGTTGGATTAGGCGAACCCGCTTCGCGGCTCCGCCTAATCCAACCCTAAACCCTTTTCCATATTCAAGGTCACTAATCCCGCAAGAAACTGAACCCTAAGAGGGTATTGGTGAACACTGTCGTGGATGTGATTCAAAGATGGGGTACTGAACCTTAAGAGTAGGGTACTGCATAAGACGAGACAGAAAAGGGTTTAGGGTTGGATTAGGCGAACCCGCTTCGCGGCTCCGCCTAATCCAACCCTAAACCCTTTTCCATATTCAAGGTCACTAATCCCGCAAGAAACTGAACCCTAAGAGGGTATTGGTGAACCCTGTCGTGGATGTGATTCAAAGATGGGGTACTGAACCTTAAGAGTAGGGTACTGCATAAGACGAGACAGAAAAGGGTTTAGGGTTGGATTAGGCGAACCCGCTTCGCGGCTCCGCCTAATCATACCCTAAACCCTTTTCCATATTCAAGGTCACTAATCCCGCAAGAAACTGAACCCTAAGAAGGTATTGGTGAACACTGTCGTGAATGTGATTCAAAGATGGGGGTACCGAACCTTAAGAGTAGGGTACTGCATAAGACTGGACGAAAAAGAGTTTAGGGTTGGATTAGGCGTACCCGATTCGCGGCCTCGCCTAATCCAACCCTAAACACTTTTCCTTATTCAAGGTCACTCATCCCGCAAGAAACTGAACCCTAAGAGGGTATTGGTGAACCCTGTCGTGGATGTGATTCAAAGAAGGGGTATTGAACCTTAAGAGTAGGGTACTGCATAAGACGAGACAGAAAAGGGTTTAGGGTTGGATTAGGCGAACCCGCTTCGCGGCTCCGCCTAATTCAACCCTAAACCCTTTTCCTTATTCAAGGTCACTAATCCCGCAAGAAACTGAACCCTAAGAGGGTATTGGTGAACCCTGTCGTGGATGTGATTCAAAGATGGGGTACTGAACCTTAAGAGTAGGGTACTGCATAAGACGAGACAGAAAAGGGTTTAGGGTTGGATTAGGCGAACCCGCTTCGCGGCTCCGCCTAATCACACCCTAAACCCTTTTCCATATTCAAGGTCACTAATCCCTCAAGAAACTGAACCCTAAGAGGGTATTGGTGAACACTGTCGTGGATGTGATTCAAAGATGGGGGTACCGAACCTTAAGAGTAGGGTACTGCATAAGACTGGACGAAAAAGAGTTTAGGGTTGGATTAGGCGTACCCGATTCGTGGCCTCGCCTAATCCAACCCTAAACCCTTTTCCTTATTCAAGGTCACTAATCCCGCAAGAAACTGAACTCTAAGAGGGTATTCGTGAACCCAGTCGTGGATGTGATTCAAAGATGGGGTACTGAACGTTAAGAGTAGGGTACTACATAAGACGGGACGGAAAAGGGTTCAGGGTTGGATTAGGCGTACCCGCTTGGCGGCTCCGCCTAATTCAACCCTAAACCCTTTTCCTTATTCAAGGTCACTAATCCCGCAAGAAACTGAACCCTAAGAGGGTATTGGTGAACCCTGTCGTGGATGTGATTCAAAGATGGGGTACTGAACCTTAAGAGTAGGGTACTGCATAAGACGAGACAGAAAAGGGTTTAGGGTTGGATTAGGCGAACCCGCTTCGCGGCTGCGCCTAATCATACCCTAAACCCTTTTCCATATTCAAGGTCACTAATTCCGCAAGAAACTGAACCCTAAGAGGGTATTGGTGAACACTGTCGTGGATGTGATTCAAAGATGGGGGTACCGAACCTTAAGAGTAGAGTACTGCATAAGACGGGACGAAAAAGAGTTTAGGGTTGGATTAGGCGTACCCGCTTCGCGGCCTCGCCTAATCCAACCCTAAACCCTTTTCCTTATTCAAGGTCACTAATCCCGGAAGAAACTGAACTCTAAGAGGGTATTCGTGAACCCAGTCGTGGATGTGATTCAAAGATGGGGTACTGAACGTTAAGAGTAGGGTACTACATATGACGGGACGGAAAAGGGTTCAGGGTTGGATTAGGCGTACCCGCTTCGCGGTTCCGCCTAATTCAACCCTAAACCCTTTTCCATATTCAAGGTCACTAATCCCGCGAGAAACTGAACCCTAAGAGGGTATTGGTGAACACTGTCGTGGATGTGATTCAAAGATGGGGGTACCGAACCTTAAGAGTAGGGTACTGCATAAGACGGGACGAAAAAGAGTTTAGGGTTGGATTAGGCGTACCCGCTTCGCGGCCTCGCCTAATCCAACCCTAAACTCTTTTCCTTATTCAAGGTCACTAATTCCGGAAGAAACTGAACTCTAAGAGGGTATTCGTGAACCCAGTCGTGGATGTGATTCAAAGATGGGGTACTGAACGTTAAGAGTAGGGTACTACATATGACGGGACGGAAAAGGGTTCAGGGTTGGATTAGGCGTACCCGCTTCGCGGTTCCGCCTAATTCAACCCTAAACCCTTTTCCATATTCAAGGTCACTAATCCCGCGAGAAACTGAACTCTAAGAGGGTATTGGTGAACACTGTCGTGGATGTGATTCAAAGATGGGGGTACCGAACCTTAAGAGTAGGGTACTGCATAAGACGGGACGAAAAAGAGTTTAGGGTTTGATTAGGCGTACCCGCTTCGCGGCCTCGCCTAATCCAACCCTAAACTCTTTTCCTTATTCAAGGTCACTAATTCCGGAAGAAACTGAACTCTAAGAGGGTATTCGTGAACCCAGTCGTGGATGTGATTCAAAGATGGGGTACTGAACGTTAAGAGTAGGGTACTACATATGACGGGACGGTAAAGGGTTCAGGGTTGGATTAGGCGTACCCGCTTCGCGGCTCCGCCTAATTCAACCCTAAACCCTTTTCCTTATTCAAGGTCACTAATCCCGCAAGAAACTGAACCCTAAGAGGGTATTGGTGAAACCTGTCGTGGATGTGATTCAAAGATGGGGTACTGAACCTTAAGAGTAGGGTACTGCATAAGACGAGACAGAAAAGGGTTTAGGGTTGGATTAGGCGAACCCGCTTCGCGGCTGCGCCTAATCATACCCTAAACCCTTTTCCATATTCAAGGTCACTAATCCCGCAAGAAACTGAACCCTAAGAGGGTATTGGTGAACACTGTCGTGGATGTGATTCAAAGATGGGGGTACCGAACCTTAAGAGTAGGGTACTGCATAAGACGGGACGAAAATGAGTTTAGGGTTGGATTAGGCGTACCCGATTCGCGGCCTCGCCTAATCCAACCCTAAACCCTTTTCCTTATTCAAGGTCACTAATCCCGCAAGAAACTGAACTCTAAGAGGGTATTCGTGAACCCAGTCGTGGATGTGATTCAAAGATGGGGTACTGAACGTTAAGAGTAGGGTACTACATAAGACGGGACGGAAAAGGGTTCAGGGTTGGATTAGGCGTACCCGCTTCGCGGCTCCGCCTAAGTCAACCCTAAACCCTTTTCCTTATTCAAGGTCACTAATCCCGCAAGAAACTGAACCCTAAGAGGGTATTGGTGAACACTGTGGTGGATGTGATTCAAAGATGGGGGTACCGAACCTTAAGAGTAGAGTACTGCATAAGACGGGACGAAAAAGAGTTTAGGGTTGGATTAGGCGTACCCGCTTCGCGGCCTCGCCTAATCCAACCCTAAACCCTTTTCCTTATTCAAGGTCACTAATCCCGGAAGAAACTGAACTCTAAGAGGGTATTCGTGAACCCAGTCGTGGATGTGATTCAAAGATGGGGTACTGAACGTTAAGAGTAGGGTACTACATATGACGGGACGGAAAAGGGTTCAGGGTTGGATTAGGCGTACCCGCTTCGCGGTTCCGCCTAATTCAACCCTAAACCCTTTTCCATATTCAAGGTCACTAATCCCGCGAGAAACTGAACCCTAAGAGGGTATTGGTGAACACTGTCGTGGATGTGATTCAAAGATGGGGGTACCGAACCTTAAGAGTAGGGTACTGCATAAGACGGGACGAAAAAGAGTTTAGGGTTGGATTAGGCGTACCCGCTTCGCGGCCTCGCCTAATCCAACCCTAAACTCTTTTCCTTATTCAAGGTCACTAATTCCGGAAGAAACTGAACTCTAAGAGGGTATTCGTGAACCCAGTCGTGGATGTGATTCAAAGATGGGGTACTGAACGTTAAGAGTAGGGTACTACATATGACGGGACGGAAAAGGGTTCAGGGTTGGATTAGGCGTACCCGCTTCGCGGTTCCGCCTAATTCAACCCTAAACCCTTTTCCATATTCAAGGTCACTAATCCCGCGAGAAACTGAACTCTAAGAGGGTATTGGTGAACACTGTCGTGGATGTGATTCAAAGATGGGGGTACCGAACCTTAAGAGTAGGGTACTGCATAAGACGGGACGAAAAAGAGTTTAGGGTTTGATTAGGCGTACCCGCTTCGCGGCCTCGCCTAATCCAACCCTAAACTCTTTTCCTTATTCAAGGTCACTAATCCCGCAAGAAACTGAACCCTAAGAGGGTATTGGTGAAACCTGTCGTGGATGTGATTCAAAGATGGGGTACTGAACCTTAAGAGTAGGGTACTGCATAAGACGAGACAGAAAAGGGTTTAGGGTTGGATTAGGCGAACCCGCTTCGCGGCTGCGCCTAATCATACCCTAAACCCTTTTCCATATTCAAGGTCACTAATCCCGCAAGAAACTGAACCCTAAGAGGGTATTGGTGAACACTGTCGTGGATGTGATTCAAAGATGGGGGTACCGAACCTTAAGAGTAGGGTACTGCATAAGACGGGACGAAAATGAGTTTAGGGTTGGATTAGGCGTACCCGATTCGCGGCCTCGCCTAATCCAACCCTAAACCCTTTTCCTTATTCAAGGTCACTAATCCCGCAAGAAACTGAACTCTAAGAGGGTATTCGTGAACCCAGTCGTGGATGTGATTCAAAGATGGGGTACTGAACGTTAAGAGTAGGGTACTACATAAGACGGGACGGAAAAGGGTTCAGGGTTGGATTAGGCGTACCCGCTTCGCGGCTCCGCCTAAGTCAACCCTAAACCCTTTTCCTTATTCAAGGTCACTAATCCCGCAAGAAACTGAACCCTAAGAGGGTATTGGTGAACACTGTGGTGGATGTGATTCAAAGATGGGGGTACCGAACCTTAAGAGTAGAGTACTGCATAAGACGGGACGAAAAAGAGTTTAGGGTTGGATTAGGCGTACCCGCTTCGCGGCCTCGCCTAATCCAACCCTAAACCCTTTTCCTTATTCAAGGTCACTAATCCCGGAAGAAACTGAACTCTAAGAGGGTATTCGTGAACCCAGTCGTGGATGTGATTCAAAGATGGGGTACTGAACGTTAAGAGTAGGGTACTACATATGACGGGACGGAAAAGGGTTCAGGGTTGGATTAGGCGTACCCGCTTCGCGGTTCCGCCTAATTCAACCCTAAACCCTTTTCCATATTCAAGGTCACTAATCCCGCGAGAAACTGAACCCTAAGAGGGTATTGGTGAACACTGTCGTGGATGTGATTCAAAGATGGGGGTACCGAACCTTAAGAGTAGGGTACTGCATAAGACGAGACGAAAAAGAGTTTAGGGTTGGATTAGGCGTACCCGCTTCGCGGCCTCGCCTAATCCAACCCTAAACTCTTTTCCTTATTCAAGGTCACTAATTCCGGAAGAAACTGAACTCTAAGAGGGTATTCGTGAACCCAGTCGTGGATGTGATTCAAAGATGGGGTACTGAACGTTAAGAGTAGGGTACTACATATGACGGGACGGAAAAGGGTTCAGGGTTGGATTAGGCGTACCCGCTTCGCGGTTCCGCCTAATTCAACCCTAAACCCTTTTCCATATTCAAGGTCACTAATCCCGCGAGAAACTGAACTCTAAGAGGGTATTGGTGAACACTGTCGTGGATGTGATTCAAAGATGGGGGTACCGAACCTTAAGAGTAGGGTACTGCATAAGACGGGACGAAAAAGAGTTTAGGGTTTGATTAGGCGTACCCGCTTCGCGGCCTCGCCTAATCCAACCCTAAACTCTTTTCCTTATTCAAGGTCACTAATTCCGGAAGAAACTGAACTCTAAGAGGGTATTCGTGAACCCAGTCGTGGATGTGATTCAAAGATGGGGTACTGAACGTTAAGAGTAGGGTACTACATATGACGGGACGGAAAAGGGTTCAGGGTTGGATTAGGCGTACCCGCTTCGCGGTTCCGCCTAATTCAACCCTAAACCCTTTTCCATATTCAAGGTCACTAATCCCGCGAGAAACTGAACCCTAAGAGGGTATTGGTGAACACTGTCGTGGATGTGATTCAAAGATGGGGGTACCGAACCTTAAGAGTAGGGTACTGCATAAGACGGGACGAAAAAGAGTTTAGGGTTGGATTAGGCGTACCCGCTTCGCGGCCTCGCCTAATCCAACCCTAAACTCTTTTCCTTATTCAAGGTCACTAATTCCGGAAGAAACTGAACTCTAAGAGGGTATTCGTGAACCCAGTCGTGGATGTGATTCAAAGATGGGGTACTGAACGTTAAGAGTAGGGTACTACATATGACGGGACGGAAAAGGGTTCAGGGTTGGATTAGGCGTACCCGCTTCGCGGTTCCGCCTAATTCAACCCTAAACCCTTTTCCATATTCAAGGTCACTAATCCCGCGAGAAACTGAACTCTAAGAGGGTATTGGTGAACACTGTCGTGGATGTGATTCAAAGATGGGGGTACCGAACCTTAAGAGTAGGGTACTGCATAAGACGGGACGAAAAAGAGTTTAGGGTTTGATTAGGCGTACCCGCTTCGCGGCCTCGCCTAATCCAACCCTAAACTCTTTTCCTTATTCAAGGTCACTAATTCCGGAAGAAACTGAACTCTAAGAGGGTATTCGTGAACCCAGTCGTGGATGTGATTCAAAGATGGGGTACTGAACGTTAAGAGTAGGGTACTACATATGACGGGACGGTAAAGGGTTCAGGGTTGGATTAGGCGTACCCGCTTCGCGGCTCCGCCTAATTCAACCCTAAACCCTTTTCCTTATTCAAGGTCACTAATCCCGCAAGAAACTGAACCCTAAGAGGGTATTGGTGAAACCTGTCGTGGATGTGATTCAAAGATGGGGTACTGAACCTTAAGAGTAGGGTACTGCATAAGACGAGACAGAAAAGGGTTTAGGGTTGGATTAGGCGAACCCGCTTCGCGGCTGCGCCTAATCATACCCTAAACCCTTTTCCATATTCAAGGTCACTAATCCCGCAAGAAACTGAACCCTAAGAGGGTATTGGTGAACACTGTCGTGGATGTGATTCAAAGATGGGGGTACCGAACCTTAAGAGTAGGGTACTGCATAAGACGGGACGAAAATGAGTTTAGGGTTGGATTAGGCGTACCCGATTCGCGGCCTCGCCTAATCCAACCCTAAACCCTTTTCCTTATTCAAGGTCACTAATCCCGCAAGAAACTGAACTCTAAGAGGGTATTCGTGAACCCAGTCGTGGATGTGATTCAAAGATGGGGTACTGAACGTTAAGAGTAGGGTACTACATAAGACGGGACGGAAAAGGGTTCAGGGTTGGATTAGGCGTACCCGCTTCGCGGCTCCGCCTAAGTCAACCCTAAACCCTTTTCCTTATTCAAGGTCACTAATCCCGCAAGAAACTGAACCCTAAGAGGGTATTGGTGAACACTGTGGTGGATGTGATTCAAAGATGGGGGTACCGAACCTTAAGAGTAGAGTACTGCATAAGACGGGACGAAAAAGAGTTTAGGGTTGGATTAGGCGTACCCGCTTCGCGGCCTCGCCTAATCCAACCCTAAACCCTTTTCCTTATTCAAGGTCACTAATCCCGGAAGAAACTGAACTCTAAGAGGGTATTCGTGAACCCAGTCGTGGATGTGATTCAAAGATGGGGTACTGAACGTTAAGAGTAGGGTACTACATATGACGGGACGGAAAAGGGTTCAGGGTTGGATTAGGCGTACCCGCTTCGCGGTTCCGCCTAATTCAACCCTAAACCCTTTTCCATATTCAAGGTCACTAATCCCGCGAGAAACTGAACCCTAAGAGGGTATTGGTGAACACTGTCGTGGATGTGATTCAAAGATGGGGGTACCGAACCTTAAGAGTAGGGTACTGCATAAGACGGGACGAAAAAGAGTTTAGGGTTGGATTAGGCGTACCCGCTTCGCGGCCTCGCCTAATCCAACCCTAAACTCTTTTCCTTATTCAAGGTCACTAATTCCGGAAGAAACTGAAGTCTAAGAGGGAATTCGTGAACCCAGTCGTGGATGTGATTCAAAGATGGGGTACTGAACGTTAAGAGTAGGGTACTACATATGACGGGACGGAAAAGGGTTCAGGGTTGGATTAGGCGTACCCGCTTCGCGGTTCCGCCTAATTCAACCCTAAACCCTTTTCCATATTCAAGGTCACTAATCCCGCGAGAAACTGAACCCTAAGAGGGTATTGGTGAACACTGTCGTGGATGTGATTCAAAGATGGGGGTACCGAACCTTAAGAGTAGGGTACAGCATAAGACGGGACGGAAAAGGGTTTAGGGTTAGATTAGGCGTACCCGCTTCGCGGCCTCGCCTAATCCAACCCTAAACTCTTTTCCTTATTCAAGGTCACTAATTCCGGAAGAAACTGAACTCTAAGAGGGTATTCGTGAACCCAGTCGTGGATGTGATTCAAAGATGGGGTACTGAACGTTAAGAGTAGGGTACTACATATGACGGGACGGAAAAGGGTTCAGGGTTGGATTAGGCGTACCCGCTTCGCGGTTCCGCCTAATTCAACCCTAAACCCTTTTCCTTATTCAAGGTCACTAATCCCGCAAGAAACTGAATACTAAGAGGGTATTGGTGAACAATGTCGTCGATGTGATTCAAAGATGGGGTACAGAACGTTAAGAGTAGGGTACTGCATAAGACGGGACGGAAAAGGGTTTAGGGTTGGATTAGGCGAACCCGCTTCGCGGCTCTGCCTAATCATACCCTAAACCCTTTTCCATATTCAAGGTCACTAATCCCGCGAGAAACTGAACCCTAAGAGGGTATTGGTGAACACTGTCGTGGATGTGATTCAATGATGGGGGTACCGAACCTTAAGAGTAGGGTACTGCATAAGACGGGACGAAAAAGAGTTTAGGGTTGGATTAGGCGTACCCGCTTCGCGGCCTCGCCTAATCCAACCCTAAACTCTTTTCCTTATTCAAGGTCACTAATTCCGGAAGAAACTGAACTCTAAGAGGGTATTCGTGAACCCAGTCGTGGATGTGATTCAAAGATGGGGTACTGAACGTTAAGAGTAGGGTACTACATATGACGGGACGGAAAAGGGTTCAGGGTTGGATTAGGCGTACCCGCTTCGCGGTTCCGCCTAATTCAACCCTAAACCCTTTTCCTTATTCAAGGTCACTAATCCCGCAAGAAACTGAATCCTAAGAGGGTATTGGTGAACAATGTCGTGGATGTGATTCAAAGATGGGGTACTGAACCTTAAGAGTAGGGTACTGCATAAGACGGGACGGAAAAGGGTTTAAGGTTGGATTAGGCGTACCCGCTTCGCGGATTCGCCTAATCCAACCCTAAACCCTTTTCCTTGTTCAAGGTCACTAATCCCGTAAGAAACTGAACCCTAAGAGGGTATTGGTTAACTCTGTCGTGGATGTGATTCAAAGATGGGGTACTGAACCTTAAGAGTAGGGTACTACATAAGACGGGACGGAAAAGGGTTCAGGGTTAGATTAGGCGTACCCGCTTCGCGGCTCCGCCTAATTGAACCCTAAACCCTTTTCCTTATTCAAGGTCACTAATCCCGCAAGAAACTGAACTCTAAGAGGGTATTGGTGAACCCTGTCGTGGATGTGATTCAAAGATGGGGTACTGAACCTTAAGAGTAGGGTATTGCATAAGACGAGACAGAAAAGGGTTTAGGGTTGGATTAGGCGAACCCGCTTAGCGGCTCCATCTATTCCAACCCTAAACCCTTTTCCTTATTCAAGGTCACTAATCCCGCAAGAAACTGAACCCTAAGAGGGTATTGGTGAACCCTGCCGTGGATGTGATTCAAAGATGGGGTACTGAACCTTAAGAGTAGGGTACTGCATAAGACGAGACAGAAAAGGGTTTAGGGTTGGATTAGGTGTACCCGCTTCGCGGCCTCGCCTAATCCAACCCTAAACCCTTTTCCTTATTCAAGGTCACTAATCCCGCAAGAAACTGAACCCTAAGAGGGTATTGGTGAACCCTGTCGTGGATGTGATTCAAAGATGGGGTACTGAACCTTAAGAGTAGGGTACTGCATAAGACGAGACAGAAAAGGGTTTAGGGTTGGATTAGGCGAACTCGCTTCGCGGCTCCGCCTAATCATACCCTAAACCCTTTTCCATATTCAAGGTCACTAATCCCGCAAGAAACTGAACCCTAAGAGGGTATTGGTGAACACTGTCGTGGATGTGATTTAAAGATGGGGGTACTGAACCTTAAGAGTAGGGTACTGCATAAGACGGGACGGAAAAGGGTTTAGGGTTGGATTAGGCGTACCCGCTTCGCGGATTCGCCTAATCCAACCCTAAACCCTTTTCCTTTTCAAGGTCACTAATCCCGTAAGAAACTGAACCCTAAGAGGGTATTGGTGAACTCTGTCGTGGATGTGATTCAAAGATGGGGTACTGAACCTTAAGAGTAGGGTACAGCATAAGACGGGACGGAAAAGGGTTTAGGGTTGGATTAGGCGTACCCGCTTCGCGGCCTCGCCTAATCCAACCCTAAAGCCTTTTCCTTATTCAAGGTCACTAATCCCGCAAGAAACTGAATACTAAGAGGCTATTGGTGAACAATGTCGTCGATGTGATTCAAAGATGGGGTACAGAACGTTAAGAGTAGGGTACTGCATAAGACGGGACGAAAAAGGGTTTAGGGTTGGATTAGGCGAACTCGCTTCGCGGCTCCGCCTAATCATACCCTAAACCCTTTTCCATATTCAAGGTCACTAATCCCGCAAGAAACTGAACCCTAAGAGGGTATTGGTGAACACTGTCGTGGATGTGATTTAAAGATAGGGGTACTGAACCTTAAGAGTAGGGTACTACATATGACGGGACGGAAAAGGGTTCAGGGTTGGATTAGGCGTACCCGCTTCGCGGTTCCGCCTAATTCAACCCTAAACCCTTTTCCTTATTCAAGGTCACTAATCCCGCAAGAAACTGAATCCTAAGAGGGTATTGGTGAACAATGTCGTGGATGTGATTCAAAGATGGGGTACTGAACCTTAAGCGTAGGGTACTGCATAAGACGGGACGGAAAAGGGTTTAGGGTTGGATTAGGCGTACCCGCTTCGCGGATTCGCCTAATCCAACCCTAAACCCTTTTCCTTGTTCAAGGTCACTAATCCCGTAAGAAACTGAACCCTAAAAGGGTATTGGTGAACTCTGTCGTGGATGTGATTCAAAGATGGGGTACTGAACCTTAAGAGTAGGGTACAGCATAAGACAGGACGGAAAAGGGTTTAGGGTTGGATTAGGCGTACCCGCTTCGCGGCCTCGCCTAATCCAACCCTAAACCCTTTTCCTTATTCAAGGACACTAATCCCGCAAGAAACTGAATCCTAAGAGGGTATTGGTGAACAATGTCGTCGATGTGATTCAAAGATGGGGTACTGAACCTTAAGAGTAGGGTACAGCATAAGACGGGACGGAAAAGGGTTTAGGGTTGGATTAGGCGTACCCGCTTCGCGGCCTCGCCTAATCCAACCCTAAACCCTTTTCCTTATTCAAGGTCACTAATCCCGCAAGAAACTGAATTCTAAGAGGGTATTGGTGAACAATGTCGTCGATGTGATTCAAAGATGGGGTACAGAACGTTAAGAGTAGGGTACTGCATAAGACGGGACGGAAAAGGGTTTAGGGTTGGATTAGGCGAACCCGCTTCGCGGCTCTGCCTAATCCAACCCTAAACCCTTTTCCTTATTCAAGGTCACTAATCCCGCAAGAAACTGAACCCTAAGAGGGTATTGGTGAACCCTGTCGTGGATGTGATTCAAAGATGGGGTACTGAACCTTAAGAGTAGGGTACTGCATAAGACGAGACAGAAAAGGGTTTAGGGTTGGATTAGGCGAACCCGCTTCGCGGCTCCGCCTAATCATACCCTAAACCCTTTTCCATATTCAAGGTCACTAATCCCGCAAGAAACTGAACCCTAAGAGGGTATTGGTGAACACTGTCGTGGATGTGATTCAAAGATGGGGGTACTGAACCTTAAGAGTAGGGTACTGCATAAGACGGGACGGAAAAGGGTTTAGGGTTGGATTAGGCGTACCCGCTTGGCGGCCTCGCCTAATCCAACCCTAAACCCTTTTCCTTCCTGTCTTATGCTATACCCTACTCTTAAGGTTCAGTACCCCATCTTTGAATCACATCCACGACAGGGTTCACCAATACCCTCTTAGGGTTCAGTTTCTTGCGGGATTAGTGACCTTGAATAAGGAAAAGGGTTTAGGGTTGAATTAGGCAGAACCGCGAAGCGGGTACGCCTAATCCAACCCTAAACCCTTTTCCTTATTCAAGGTCACTAATCCCGGAAGAAAGTGAACTCTAAGAGGGTATTCGTGAACCCAGTCGTGGATGTGATTCAAAGATGGGGTACTGAACGTTAAGAGTAGGGTACTACATATGACGGGACGGAAAAGGGTTCAGGGTTGGATTAGGCGTACCCGCTTCGCGGTTCTGCCTAATTCAACCCTAAACCCTTTTCCTTATTCAAGGTCACTAATCCCGCAAGAAACTGAATCCTAAGAGGGTATTGGTGAACAATGTCGTGGATGTGATTCAAAGATGGGGTACTGAACCTTAAGCGTAGGGTACTGCATAAGACGGGACGGAAAAGGGTTTAGGGTTGGATTAGGCGTACCCGCTTCGCGGATTCGCCTAATCCAACCCTAAACCCTTTTCCTTGTTCAAGGTCACTAATCCCGTAAGAAACTGAACCCTAAGAGGGTATTGGTGAACTCTGTCGTGGATGTGATTCAAAGATGGGGTACTGAACCTTAAGAGTCGGGTACAGCATAAGACGGGACGGAAAAGGGTTTAGGATTGGATTAGGCGTACCCGCTTCGCGGCCTCGCCTAATCCAACCCTAAACCCTTTTCCTTATTCAAGGTCACTAATCCCGGAAGAAAGTGAACCCTAAGAGGGTATTCGTGAACCCAGTCGTGGATGTGATTCAAAGATGGGGTACTGAACGTTAAGAATAGGGTACTACATATGACGGGACGGAAAAGGGTTCAGGGTTGGATTAGGCGTACCCGCTTCGCGGTTCTGCCTAATTCAACCCTAAACCCTTTTCCTTATTCAAGGTCACTAATCCCGCAAGAAACTGAATCCTAAGAGGGTATTGGTGAACAATGTCGTGGATGTGATTCAAAGATGGGGTACTGAACCTTAAGCGTAGGGTACTGCATAAGACGGGACGGAAAAGGGTTTAGGGTTGGATTAGGCGTACCCGCTTCGCGGATTCGCCTAATCCAACCCTAAACCCTTTTCCTTGTTCAAGGTCACTAATCCCGTAAGAAACTGAACCCTAAGAGGGTATTGGTGAACTCTGTCGTGGATGTGATTCAAAGATGGGGTACTGAACCTTAAGAGTAGGGTACAGCATAAGACAGGACGGAAAAGGGTTTAGGGTTGGATTAGGCGTACCCGCTTCGCGGCCTCGCCTAATCCAACCCTAAACCCTTTTCCTTATTCAAGGTCACTAATCCCGCAAGAAACTGAATCCTAAGAGGGTATTGGTGAACAATGTCGTCGATGTGATTCAAAGATGGGGTACTGAACCTTAAGAGTAGGGTACAGCATAAGACGGGACGGAAAAGGGTTTAGGGTTGGATTAGGCGTACCCGCTTCGCGGCCTCGCCTAATCCAACCCTAAACCCTTTTCCTTATTCAAAGTCACTAATCCCGCAAGAAACTGAATTCTAAGAGGGTATTGGTGAACAATGTCGTCGATGTGATTCAAAGATGGGGTACAGAACGTTAAGAGTAGGGTACTGCATAAGACGGGACGGAAAAGGGTTTAGGGTTGGATTAGGCGAACCCGCTTCGCGGCTCTGCCTAATCCAACCCTAAACCCTTTTCCTTATTCAAGGTCACTAATCCCGCAAGAAACTGAACCCTAAGAGGGTATTGGTGAACCCTGTCGTGGATGTGATTCAAAGATGGGGTACTGAACCTTAAGAGTAGGGTACTGCATAAGACGAGACAGAAAAGGGTTTAGGTTTGGATTAGGCGAACCCGCTTCGCGGCTCCGCCTAATCATACCCTAAACCCTTTTCCATATTCAAGGTCACTAATCCCGCAAGAAACTGAACCCTAAGAGGGTATTGGTGAACACTGTCGTGGATGTGATTCAAAGATGGGGGTACTGAACCTTAAGAGTAGGGTACTGCATAAGACGGGACGGAAAAGGGTTTAGGGTTGGATTAGGCGTACCCGCTTGGCGGCCTCGCCTAATCCAACCCTAAACCCTTTTCCTTCCTGTCTTATGCTATACCCTACTCTTAAGGTTCAGTACCCCATCTTTGAATCACATCCACGACAGGGTTCACCAATACCCTCTTAGGGTTCAGTTTCTTGCGGGATTAGTGACCTTGAATAAGGAAAAGGGTTTAGGGTTGAATTAGGCAGAACCGCGAAGCGGGTACGCCTAATCCAACCCTAAACCCTTTTCCTTATTCAAGGTCACTAATCCCGGAAGAAAGTGAACTCTAAGAGGGTATTCGTGAACCCAGTCGTGGATGTGATTCAAAGATGGGGTACTGAACGTTAAGAGTAGGGTACTACATATGACGGGACGGAAAAGGGTTCAGGGTTGGATTAGGCGTACCCGCTTCGCGGTTCTGCCTAATTCAACCCTAAACCCTTTTCCTTATTCAAGGTCACTAATCCCGCAAGAAACTGAATCCTAAGAGGGTATTGGTGAACAATGTCGTGGATGTGATTCAAAGATGGGGTACTGAACCTTAAGCGTAGGGTACTGCATAAGACGGGACGGAAAAGGGTTTAGGGTTGGATTAGGCGTACCCGCTTCGCGGATTCGCCTAATCCAACCCTAAACCCTTTTCCTTGTTCAAGGTCACTAATCCCGTAAGAAACTGAACCCTAAGAGGGTATTGGTGAACTCTGTCGTGGATGTGATTCAAAGATGGGGTACTGAACCTTAAGAGTCGGGTACAGCATAAGACGGGACGGAAAAGGGTTTAGGATTGGATTAGGCGTACCCGCTTCGCGGCCTCGCCTAATCCAACCCTAAACCCTTTTCCTTATTCAAGGTCACTAATCCCGGAAGAAAGTGAACTCTAAGAGGGTATTCGTGAACCCAGTCGTGGATGTGATTCAAAGATGGGGTACTGAACGTTAAGAATAGGGTACTACATATGACGGGACGGAAAAGGGTTCAGGGTTGGATTAGGCGTACCCGCTTCGCGGTTCTGCCTAATTCAACCCTAAACCCTTTTCCTTATTCAAGGTCACTAATCCCGCAAGAAACTGAATCCTAAGAGGGTATTGGTGAACAATGTCGTGGATGTGATTCAAAGATGGGGTACTGAACCTTAAGCGTAGGGTACTGCATAAGACGGGACGGAAAAGGGTTTAGGGTTGGATTAGGCGTACCCGCTTCGCGGATTCGCCTAATCCAACCCTAAACCCTTTTCCTTGTTCAAGGTCACTAATCCCGTAAGAAACTGAACCCTAAGAGGGTATTGGTGAACTCTGTCGTGGATGTGATTCAAAGATGGGGTACTGAACCTTAAGAGTAGGGTACAGCATAAGACAGGACGGAAAAGGGTTTAGGGTTGGATTAGGCGTACCCGCTTCGCGGCCTCGCCTAATCCAACCCTAAACCCTTTTCCTTATTCAAGGTCACTAATCCCGCAAGAAACTGAATCCTAAGAGGGTATTGGTGAACAATGTCGTCGATGTGATTCAAAGATGGGGTACTGAACCTTAAGAGTAGGGTACAGCATAAGACGGGACGGAAAAGGGTTTAGGGTTGGATTAGGCGTACCCGCTTCGCGGCCTCGCCTAATCCAACCCTAAACCCTTTTCCTTATTCAAAGTCACTAATCCCGCAAGAAACTGAATTCTAAGAGGGTATTGGTGAACAATGTCGTCGATGTGATTCAAAGATGGGGTACAGAACGTTAAGAGTAGGGTACTGCATAAGACGGAACGGAAAAGGGTTTAGGGTTGGATTAGGCAAACCCGCTTCGCGGCTCTGCCTAATCCAACCCTAAACCCTTTTCCTTATTCAAGGTCACTAATCCCGCAAGAAACTGAACCCTAAGAGGGTATTGGTGAACCCTGTCGTGGATGTGATTCAAAGATGGGGTACTGAACCTTAAGAGTAGGGTACTGCATAAGACGAGACAGAAAAGGGTTTAGGTTTGGATTAGGCGAACCCGCTTCGCGGCTCCGCCTAATCATACCCTAAACCCTTTTCCATATTCAAGGTCACTAATCCCGCAAGAAACTGAACCCTAAGAGAGTATTGGTGAACACTGTCGTGGATGTGATTCAAAGATGGGGGTACTGAACCTTAAGAGTAGGGTACTGCATAAGACGGGACGGAAAAGGGTTTAGGGTTGGATTAGGCGTACCCGCTTGGCGGCCTCGCCTAATCCAACCCTAAACCCTTTTCCTTATTCAAGGTCACTATCCCGGAAGAAACTGAACTCTAAGAGGGTATTCGTGAACCCAGTCGTGGATGTGATTCAAAGATGGGGTACTGAACGTTAAGAGTAGGGTACTACATATGACGGGACGGAAAAGGGTTCAGGGTTGGATTGGGCGTACCCGCTTCGCGGTTCCGCCTAATTCAACCCTAAACCCTTTTCCTTATTCAAGGTCACTAATCCCGCAAGAAACTGAATCCTAAGAGGGTATTGGTGAACAATGTCGTGGATGTGATTCAAAGATGGGGTACTGAACCTTAAGAGTAGGGTACTGCATAAGACGGGACGGAAAAGGGTTTAGGGTTGGATTAGGCGTACCCGCTTCGCGGATTCGCCTAATCCAACCCTAAACCCTTTTCCTTGTTCAAGGTCACTAATCCCGTAAGAAACTGAACCCTAAGAGGGTATTGGTGAACTCTGTCGTGGATGTGATTCAAAGATGGGGTACTGAACCTTAAGAGTAGGGTACAACATAAGACGGGACGGAAAAGGGTTTAGGGTTGGATTAGGCGTACCCGCTTCGCGGCCTCGCCTAATCCAACCCTAAACCCTTTTCCTTATTCAAGGTCACTAATCCCGCAAGAAACTGAATTCTAAGAGGGTATTGGTGAACAATGTCGTCGATGTGATTCAAAGATGGGGTACAGAACGTTAAGAGTAGGGTACTGCATAAGACGGGACGGAAAAGGGTTTAGGGTTGGATTAGGCGAACCCGCTTCGCGGCTCTGCCTAATCCAACCCTAAACCCTTTTCCTTATTCAAGGTCACTAATCCCGCAAGAAACTTAACACTAAGAGGGTATTGGTGAACCCTGTCGTGGATGTGATTCAAAGATGGGGTACTGAACCTTATGAGTAGGGTACTGCTTAAGACGGGACGGAAAAGGGTTTAGGGTTGGATTAGGCGTACCCGCTTCGTGGATTTGCCTAATCCAACCCTAAACCCTTTTTCTTACTCAAGGTCACTAATCCCACAAGAAACTGAACCTAAGAGGGTATTGGTGAACTCTGTCGTGGATGTGATTCAAAGATGGGGTACTGAACCTTAAGAGTAAGGTACAGCATAAGACGGGACGGAAAAGGGTTTAGGGTTGGATTAGGCGTACCCGCTTCGCGGCCTCGCCTAATCCAACCCTAAACCCTTTTCCTTATTCAAGGTCACTAATCCCGCAAGAAACTGAATTCTAAGAGGGTATTGGTGAACAATGTCGTCGATGTGATTCAAAGATGGGGTACAGAACGTTAAGAGTAGGGTACTGCATAAGACGGGACGGAAAAGGGTTTAGGATTGGATTAGGCGAACCCGCTTCGCGGTTCTGCCTAATCCAACCCTAAACCCTTTTCCTTATTGAAGGTCACTAATCCCGCAAGAAACTTAACACTAAGAGGGTATTGGTGAACCCTGTCGTGGATGTGATTCAAAGATGGGGTACTGAACCTTAAGAGTAGGGTACTGCATAAGACGAGACAGAAAAGGGTTTAGGTTTGGATTAGGCGAACCCGCTTCGCGGCTCCGCCTAATCATACCCTAAACCCTTTTCCATATTCAAGGTCACTAATCCCGCAAGAAACTGAACCCTAAGAGAGTATTGGTGAACACTGTCGTGGATGTGATTCAAAGATGGGGGTACTGAACCTTAAGAGTAGGGTACTGCATAAGACGGGACGGAAAAGGGTTTAGGGTTGGATTAGGCGTACCCGCTTGGCGGCCTCGCCTAATCCAACCCTAAACCCTTTTCCTTATTCAAGGTCACTATCCCGGAAGAAACTGAACTCTAAGAGGGTATTCGTGAACCCAGTCGTGGATGTGATTCAAAGATGGGGTACTGAACGTTAAGAGTAGGGTACTACATATGACGGGACGGAAAAGGGTTCAGGGTTGGATTGGGCGTACCCGCTTCGCGGTTCCGCCTAATTCAACCCTAAACCCTTTTCCTTATTCAAGGTCACTAATCCCGCAAGAAACTGAATCCTAAGAGGGTATTGGTGAACAATGTCGTGGATGTGATTCAAAGATGGGGTACTGAACCTTAAGAGTAGGGTACTGCATAAGACGGGACGGAAAAGGGTTTAGGGTTGGATTAGGCGTACCCGCTTCGCGGATTCGCCTAATCCAACCCTAAACCCTTTTCCTTGTTCAAGGTCACTAATCCCGTAAGAAACTGAACCCTAAGAGGGTATTGGTGAACTCTGTCGTGGATGTGATTCAAAGATGGGGTACTGAACCTTAAGAGTAGGGTACAACATAAGACGGGACGGAAAAGGGTTTAGGGTTGGATTAGGCGTACCCGCTTCGCGGCCTCGCCTAATCCAACCCTAAACCCTTTTCCTTATTCAAGGTCACTAATCCCGCAAGAAACTGAATTCTAAGAGGGTATTGGTGAACAATGTCGTCGATGTGATTCAAAGATGGGGTACAGAACGTTAAGAGTAGGGTACTGCATAAGACGGGACGGAAAAGGGTTTAGGGTTGGATTAGGCGAACCCGCTTCGCGGCTCTGCCTAATCCAACCCTAAACCCTTTTCCTTATTCAAGGTCACTAATCCCGCAAGAAACTTAACACTAAGAGGGTATTGGTGAACCCTGTCGTGGATGTGATTCAAAGATGGGGTACTGAACCTTATGAGTAGGGTACTGCTTAAGACGGGACGGAAAAGGGTTTAGGGTTGGATTAGGCGTACCCGCTTCGTGGATTTGCCTAATCCAACCCTAAACCCTTTTTCTTACTCAAGGTCACTAATCCCACAAGAAACTGAACCTAAGAGGGTATTGGTGAACTCTGTCGTGGATGTGATTCAAAGATGGGGTACTGAACCTTAAGAGTAAGGTACAGCATAAGACGGGACGGAAAAGGGTTTAGGGTTGGATTAGGCGTACCCGCTTCGCGGCCTCGCCTAATCCAACCCTAAACCCTTTTCCTTATTCAAGGTCACTAATCCCGCAAGAAACTGAATTCTAAGAGGGTATTGGTGAACAATGTCGTCGATGTGATTCAAAGATGGGGTACAGAACGTTAAGAGTAGGGTACTGCATAAGACGGGACGGAAAAGGGTTTAGGATTGGATTAGGCGAACCCGCTTCGCGGTTCTGCCTAATCCAACCCTAAACCCTTTTCCTTATTGAAGGTCACTAATCCCGCAAGAAACTTAACACTAAGAGGGTATTGGTGAACCCTGTCGTGGATGTGATTCAAAGATGGGGTACTGAACCTTAAGAGTAGGGTACTGCTTAAGACGGGACGGAAAAGGGTTTAGGGTTGGATTAGGCGAACCCGCTTCGCGGCTCTGCCTAATCCAACCCTAAACTCTTTTCCTTATTCAAGGTCACTAATCCCGCAAGAAACTTAACACTAAGAGGGTATTGGTGAACCCTGTCGTGGATGTGATTCAAAGATGGGGTACTGAACCTTTAGAGTAGGGTACTGCTTAAGACGGGACGGAAAAGGGTTTAGGGTTGGATTAGGCGTACCCGCTTCGCGGCCTCGCCTAATCCAACCCTAAACCCTTTTCCTTATTCAAGGTCACTAATCCCGCAAGAAACTGAATTCTAAGAGGGTATTGGTGAACAATGTCGTTGATGTGATTAAAAGATGGGGTACAGAACGTTAAGAGTAGGGTACTGCATAAGACGGGACGGAAAAGGGTTTAGGGTTGGATTAGGCGAACCCGCTTCGCGGCTCTGCCTAATCCAACCCTAAACCCTTTTCCTTATTCAAGGTCACTAATCCCGCAAGAAACTTAACACTAAGAGGGTATTGGTGAACCCTGTCGTGGATGTGATTCAAAGATGGGGTACTGAACCTTAAGAGTAGGGTACAGCATAAGACGGGACGGAAAAGGGTTTAGGGTTGGATTAGGCGAACCCGCTTCGCGGCTCTGCCTAATCCAACCCTAAACTCTTTTCCTTATTCAAGGTCACTAATCCCGCAAGAAACTTAACACTAAGAGGGTATTGGTGAACCCTGTCGTGGATGTGATTCAAAGATGGGGTACTGAACCTTTAGAGTAGGGTACTGCTTAAGACGGGACGGAAAAGGGTTTAGGGTTGGATTAGGCGTACCCGCTTCGCGGCCTCGCCTAATCCAACCCTAAACCCTTTTCCTTATTCAAGGTCACTAATCCCTCAAGAAACTGAATTCTAAGAGGGTATTGGTGAACAATGTCGTCGATGTGATTCAAAGATGGGGTACAGAACGTTAAGAGTAGGGTACTGCATAAGACGGGACGGAAAATGGTTTTGGGTTGGATTAGGGGAACCCGCTTCGCGGCTCTGCCTAATCCAACCCTAAACCCTTTTCCTTATTCAAGGTCACTAATCCCGCAAGAAACTTAACACTAAGAGGGTATTGGTGAACCCTGTCGTGGATGTGATTCAAAGATGGGGTACTGAACCCTAAGAGTAGGGTACTGCTTAAGACGGGACGGAAAAGGGTTTAGGGTTGGATTAGGCGTACCCGCTTCGTGGATTTGCCTAATCCAACCCTAAACCCTTTTTCTTACTCAAGGTCACTAATCCCACAAGAAACTGAACCTAAGAGGGTATTGGTGAACTCTGTCGTGGATGTGATTCAAAGATGGGGTACTGAACCTTAAGAGTAGGGTACAGCATAAGACGGGACGGAAAAGGGTTTAGGGTTGGATTAGGCGTACCCGCTTCGCGGCCTCGCCTAATCCAACCCTAAACCCTTTTCCTTATTCAAGGTCACTAATCCCGCAAGAAACTGAATTCTAAGAGGGTATTGGTGAACAATGTCGTCGATGTGATTCAAAGATGGGGTACAGAACGTTAAGAGTATGGTACTGCATAAGACGGGACGGAAAAGGGTTTAGGGTTGGATTAGGCGAACCCGCTTCGCGGCTCTGCCTAATCCAACCCTAAACCCTTTTCCTTATTCAAGGTCACTAATCCCGCAAGAAACTTAACACTAAGAGGGTATTGGTGAACCCTGTCGTGGATGTGATTCAAAGATGGGGTACTGAACCTTAAGAGTAGAGTACTGCTTAAGACGGGACGGAAAAGGGTTTAGGGTTGGATTAGGCGAACCCGCTTCGCGGCTCTGCCTAATCCAACCCTAAACCCTTTTCCTTATTCAAGGTCACTAATCCCGCAAGAAACTTAACACTAAGAGGGTATTGGTGAACCCTGTCGTGGATGTGATTCAAAGATGGGGTACTGAACCTTTAGAGTAGGGTACTGCTTAAGACGGGACGGAAAAGGGTTTAGGGTTGGATTAGGCGTACCCGCTTCGTGGATTTGCCTAATCCAACCCTAAACCCTTTTTCTTACTCAAGGTCACTAATCCCACAAGAAACTGAACCTAAGAGGGTATTGGTGAACTCTGTCGTGGATGTGATTCAAAGATGGGGTACTGAACCTTAAGAGTAGGGTACAGCATAAGACGGGACGGAAAAGGGTTTAGGGTTGGATTAGGCGTACCCGCTTCGCGGCCTCGCCTAATCCAACCCTAAACCCGTTTCCTTATTCAAGGTCACTAATCCCGCAAGAAACTGAATTCTAAGAGGGTATTGGTGAACAATGTCGTCGATGTGATTCAAAGATGGGGTACAGAACGTTAAGAGTAGGGTACTGCATAAGACGGGACGGAAAAGGGTTTAGGGTTGGATTAGGCGAACCCGCTTCGCGGCTCTGCCTAATCCAACCCTAAACCCTTTTCCTTATTCAAGGTCACTAATCCTGCAAGAAACTTAACACTAAGAGGGTATTGGTGAACCCTGTCGTGGATGTGATTCAAAGATGGGGTACTGAACCTTAAGAGTAGGGTACTGCTTAAGACGGGACGGAAAAGGGTTTAGGGTTGGATTAGGCGTACCCGCTTCGTGGATTTGCCTAATCCAACCCTAAACCCTTTTTCTTACTCAAGGTCACTAATCCCACAAGAAACTGAACCTAAGAGGGTATTGGTGAACTCTGTCGTGGATGTGATTCAAAGATGGGGTACTGAACCTTAAGAGTAGGGTACAGCATAAGACGGGACGGAAAAGGGTTTAGGGTTGGATTAGGCGTACCCGCTTCGCGGCCTCGCCTAATCCAACCCTAAACCCTTTTCCTTATTCAAGGTCACTAATCCCGCAAGAAACTGAATTCTAAGAGGGTATTGGTGAACAATGTCGTCGATGTGATTCAAAGATGGGGTACAGAACGTTAAGAGTAGGGTACTGCATAAGACGGGACGGAAAAGGGTTTAGGGTTGGATTAGGCGAACCCGCTTCGCGGCTCTGCCTAATCCAACCCTAAACCCTTTTCCTTATTCAAGGTCACTAATCCCGCAAGAAACTTAACACTAAGAGGGTATTGGTGAACCCTGTCGTGGATGTGATTCAAAGATGGGGTACTGAACCTTAAGAGTAGAGTACTGCTTAAGACGGGACGGAAAAGGGTTTAGGGTTGGATTAGGCGAACCCGCTTCGCGGCTCTGCCTAATCCAACCCTAAACCCTTTTCCTTATTCAAGGTCACTAATCCCGCAAGAAACTTAACACTAAGAGGGTATTGGTGAACCCTGTCGTGGATGTGATTCAAAGATGGGGTACTGAACCTTTAGAGTAGGGTACTGCTTAAGACGGGACGGAAAAGGGTTTAGGGTTGGATTAGGCGTACCCGCTTCGTGGATTTGCCTAATCCAACCCTAAACCCTTTTTCTTACTCAAGGTCACTAATCCCACAAGAAACTGAACCTAAGAGGGTATTGGTGAACTCTGTCGTGGATGTGATTCAAAGATGGGGTACTGAACCTTAAGAGTAGGGTACAGCATAAGACGGGACGGAAAAGGGTTTAGGGTTGGATTAGGCGTACCCGCTTCGCGGCCTCGCCTAATCCAACCCTAAACCCTTTTCCTTATTCAAGGTCACTAATCCCGCAAGAAACTGAATTCTAAGAGGGTATTGGTGAACAATGTCGTCGATGTGATTCAAAGATGGGGTACAGAACGTTAAGAGTAGGGTACTGCATAAGACGGGACGGAAAAGGGTTTAGGGTTGGATTAGGCGAACCCGCTTCGCGGCTCTGCCTAATCCAACCCTAAACCCTTTTCCTTATTCAAGGTCACTAATCCCGCAAGAAACTTAACACTAAGAGGGTATTGGTGAACCCTGTCGTGGATGTGATTCAAAGATGGGGTACTGAACCTTAAGAGTAGAGTACTGCTTAAGACGGGACGGAAAAGGGTTTAGGGTTGGATTAGGCGAACCCGCTTCGCGGCTCTGCCTAATCCAACCCTAAACCCTTTTCCTTATTCAAGGTCACTAATCCCGCAAGAAACTTAACACTAAGAGGGTATTGGTGAACCCTGTCGTGGATGTGATTCAAAGATGGGGTACTGAACCTTTAGAGTAGGGTACTGCTTAAGACGGGACGGAAAAGGGTTTAGGGTTGGATTAGGCGTACCCGCTTCGTGGATTTGCCTAATCCAACCCTAAACCCTTTTTCTTACTCAAGGTCACTAATCCCACAAGAAACTGAACCTAAGAGGGTATTGGTGAACTCTGTCGTGGATGTGATTCAAAGATGGGGTACTGAACCTTAAGAGTAGGGTACAGCATAAGACGGGACGGAAAAGGGTTTAGGGTTGGATTAGGCGTACCCGCTTCGCGGCCTCGCCTAATCCAACCCTAAACCCGTTTCCTTATTCAAGGTCACTAATCCCGCAAGAAACTGAATTCTAAGAGGGTATTGGTGAACAATGTCGTCGATGTGATTCAAAGATGGGGTACAGAACGTTAAGAGTAGGGTACTGCATAAGACGGGACGGAAAAGGGTTTAGGGTTGGATTAGGCGAACCCGCTTCGCGGCTCTGCCTAATCCAACCCTAAACCCTTTTCCTTATTCAAGGTCACTAATCCCGCAAGAAACTTAACACTAAGAGGGTATTGGTGAACCCTGTCGTGGATGTGATTCAAAGATGGGGTACTGAACCTTAAGAGTAGGGTACTGCTTAAGACGGGACGGAAAAGGGTTTAGGGTTGGATTAGGCGTACCCGCTTCGTGGATTTGCCTAATCCAACCCTAAACCCTTTTTCTTACTCAAGGTCACTAATCCCACAAGAAACTGAACCTAAGAGGGTATTGGTGAACTCTGTCGTGGATGTGATTCAAAGATGGGGTACTGAACCTTAAGAGTAGGGTACTGCATAAGACGGGACGGAAAAGGGTTTAGGGTTGGATTAGACGTACCCGCTTCGCGGCTTCGCCTTATCCAACCCTAAAACCTTTTCCTTATTCAAGGTCACTAATCTCGCAAGAAACTGAACCCTAAGAGGGTATTGGTGAACCCTGTCGTGGATGTGATTCAAAGATGGGGTACTGAACCTTAAGAGTAGGGTACTGCATAAGACGAGACAGAAAAGGGTTTAGGGTTGGATTAGGCGTACCCGCTTAGCGGCTCCACCTAATCCAACCCTAAACCCTTTTCCTTATTCAAGGTCACTAATCCCGCAAGAAACTGAACCCTAAGAGGGTATTGGTGAACCCTGTCGTGGATGTGATTCAAAGATGGGGTACTGAACCTTAAGAGTAGGGTACTGCATAAGACGAGACAGAAAAGGGTTTAGGGTTGGATTAGGTGAACCCGCTTCGCGGCTCCGCCTAATCCAACCCTAAACCCTTTTCCTTATTCAAGGTCACTAATCCCGCAAGAAACTGAACTCTAAGAGGGTATTCGTGAACCCAGTCGTGGATGTGATTCAAAGATGGGGTACTGAACGTTAAGAGTAGGGTACTGCATAAGACGGGACGGAAAAGGGTTTAGGGTTGGATTAGGCGAACCCGCTTCGCGGCTCTGCCTAATCCAACCCTAAACCCTTTTCCTTATTCAAGGTCACTAATCCCGCAAGAAACTTAACACTAAGAGGGTATTGGTGAACCCTGTCGTGGATGTGATTCAAAGATGGGGTACTGAACCTTAAGAGTAGAGTACTGCTTAAGACGGGACGGAAAAGGGTTTAGGGTTGGATTAGGCGAACCCGCTTCGCGGCTCTGCCTAATCCAACCCTAAACCCTTTTCCTTATTCAAGGTCACTAATCCCGCAAGAAACTTAACACTAAGAGGGTATTGGTGAACCCTGTCGTGGATGTGATTCAAAGATGGGGTACTGAACCTTTAGAGTAGGGTACTGCTTAAGACGGGACGGAAAAGGGTTTAGGGTTGGATTAGGCGTACCCGCTTCGTGGATTTGCCTAATCCAACCCTAAACCCTTTTTCTTACTCAAGGTCACTAATCCCACAAGAAACTGAACCTAAGAGGGTATTGGTGAACTCTGTCGTGGATGTGATTCAAAGATGGGGTACTGAACCTTAAGAGTAGGGTACAGCATAAGACGGGACGGAAAAGGGTTTAGGGTTGGATTAGGCGTACCCGCTTCGCGGCCTCGCCTAATCCAACCCTAAACCCGTTTCCTTATTCAAGGTCACTAATCCCGCAAGAAACTGAATTCTAAGAGGGTATTGGTGAACAATGTCGTCGATGTGATTCAAAGATGGGGTACAGAACGTTAAGAGTAGGGTACTGCATAAGACGGGACGGAAAAGGGTTTAGGGTTGGATTAGGCGAACCCGCTTCGCGGCTCTGCCTAATCCAACCCTAAACCCTTTTCCTTATTCAAGGTCACTAATCCCGCAAGAAACTTAACACTAAGAGGGTATTGGTGAACCCTGTCGTGGATGTGATTCAAAGATGGGGTACTGAACCTTAAGAGTAGGGTACTGCTTAAGACGGGACGGAAAAGGGTTTAGGGTTTGATTAGGCGTACCCGCTTCGTGGATTTGCCTAATCCAACCCTAAACCCTTTTTCTTACTCAAGGTCACTAATCCCACAAGAAACTGAACCTAAGAGGGTATTGGTGAACTCTGTCGTGGATGTGATTCAAAGATGGGGTACTGAACCTTAAGAGTAGGGTACTGCATAAGACGGGACAGAAAAGGGTTTAGGGTTGGATTAGGCGAACCCGCTTCGCGGCTCCGCCTAGTCATACCCTAAAACCTTTTCCATATTCAAGGTCACAAATCCCGCAAGAAACTGAACCCTAAGAGGGTATTGGTGAACACTGTCGTGGATGTGATTCAAAGATGGGGTACTGAACCTTAAGAGTAGGGTACTGCATAAGACGAGACGGAAAAGGGTTCAGGGTTGGATTAGGCGTACCCGCTTCGTGGCTCCGCCTAATCCAACCCTATACCCTTTTCCTTATTCAAGGTCACTAATCCCGCAAAAAACTGAACCCTAAGAGGGTATTGGTGAACCCTGTCGTGGATGTGATTCAAAGATGGGGTACTGAACCTTAAGAGTAGGGTACTGCATAAGACGGGACGGAAAAGGGTTCAGGGTTGGATTAGGCGTACCCACTACGCGGCTCCGCCTAACTCAACCCTAAACCCTTTTCCTTATTCAAGGTCACTAATCCCGCAAGAAACTGAACTCTAAGAGGGTATTGGTGAACACTGTCGTGGATGTGATTCAAAGATGGGGTACTGAACCTTATGAGTAGGGTACTGCATAAGACGGGACGGAAAAGGGTTTAGGGTTGGAATAGGCGTACCCGCTTCGCGGATTCTCCTAATCCAACCCTAAACCCTTTTCCTTATTCAAGGTCACTAATCCCGCAAGAAACTGAACCCTAATAGGGTATTGGTGAACTCTATCGTGGATGTGATTCAAATATGGGGTACTGAACCTTAAGAGTAGGGTACGGCATAAGACGGGACGGAAAAGGGTTTAGGGTTGGATTAGGCGTACCCGCTTCGCGGCCTCGCCTAATCCAACCCTAAACCCTTTTCCTTATTCAAGGTCACTAATCCTGCAAGAAACTGAATCCTAAGAGGGTATTGGTGAACAATGTCGTGGATGTGATTCAAAGATGGGGTACTGAACCTTAAGAGTAGGTTACTGCATAAGACGGGACGGAAAAGGGTTTAGGGTTGGATTAGGCGAACCCGCTTCGCGGCTCCGCCTAATCCAACCCTAAACCCTTTTCCTTATTCAAGGTCACTAATCCCGCAAGAAACTGAACCCTAAGAGGGTATTGGTGAACCTTGTCGTGGTATGATTCAAAGATGGGGTACTGAATGTTAAGAGTAGGGTACTGCATAAGACGGGACGGAAAAGGGTTTAGGGTTGGATTAGGCGAACCCGCTTCGCGGGTCCGCCTAATCCAACCCTAAACCCTTTTCCTTATTCAAGGTCACTAATCCCGAAAGAAACTGAACAACAAGAGGGTATTGGTGAACCCTGTTGTGGATGTGATTCAAAGATGGGGTACTGAACGTTAAGAGTAGGGTACTGCATAAGACGGGACGGAAAAGAGTTCAGGGTTGGATTAGGCGTACCCGCTTCGTGGCTCCGCCTAATCCAACCCTATACCCTTTTCCTTATTCATGGTCACCAATCCCGCAAGAAACTGAACCCTAAGAGGGTATTGGTGAACCCTGTCGTGGATGTGATTCAAAGATGGGGTACTGAACGTTAAGAGTAGGGTACTGCATAAGACGGGACGGAAAAGGGTTAAGGGTTGGATTAGGCGTACCCGCTTCGTGGCTCCGCCTAATCGAACCCTATACCCTTTTCCTTATTCAAGGTCACTAATCCCGCAAGAAACTGAACCCTAAGAGGGTATTGGTGAACCCTGTCGTGGATGTGATTCAAAGATGGGGTACTGAACGTTAAGAGTAGGGTACTGCATAAGACGGGACGGAAAAGGGTTAAGGGTTGGATTAGGCGTACCCGCTTCCCGGCCTCGCCTAATCCAACCCTAAACCCTTTTCCTTATTCAAGGCCACTAATCCCGCAAGAAACTGAATCCTAAGAGGGTATTGGTGAACAATGTCGTGGATGTGATTCAAAGATGGGGTACTGAACCTTAAGAGTAGGTTACTGCATAAGACGGGACAGAAAAGGGTTTAGGGTTGGATTAGGCGAACCCGTTTCGCGGCTCCGCCTAATCCAACCCTAAACCCTTTTCCTTATTCAATGTCACTAATCTCGCAAGAAACTGAACCCTAAGAGGGTATTGGTGAACCCTGTCGTGGATGTGATTCAAAGATGGGGTACTGAACCTTAAGAGTAGGGTACTGCATAAGACGAGACAGAAAAGGGTTTAGGGTTGGATTAGGCGTACCCGCTTAGCGGCTCCACCTAATCCAACCCTAAACCCTTTTCCTTATTCAAGGTCACTAATCCCGCAAGAAACTGAACCCTAAGAGGGTATTGGTGAACCCTGTCGTGGATGTGATTCAAAGATGGGGTACTGAACCTTAAGAGTAGGGTACTGCATAAGACGAGACAGAAAAGGGTTTAGGGTTGGATTAGGCGAACCCGCTTCGCGGCTCCGCCTAGTCATACCCTAAAACCTTTTCCATATTCAAGGTCACTAATCCCGCAAGAAACTGAACCCTAAGAGGGTATTGGTGAACACTGTCGTGGATGTGATTCAAAGATGGGGTACTGAACCTTAAGAGTAGGGTACTGCATAAGACGAGACGGAAAAGGGTTCAGGGTTGGATTAGGCGTACCCGCTTCGTGGCTCCGCCTAATCCAACCCTATACCCTTTTCCTTATTCAAGGTCACTAATCCCGCAAAAAACTGAACCCTAAGAGGGTATTGGTGAACCCTGTCGTGGATGTGATTCAAAGATGGGGTACTGAACCTTAAGAGTAGGGTACTGCATAAGACGGGACGGAAAAGGGTTCAGGGTTGGATTAGGCGTACCCACTACGCGGCTCCGCCTAACTCAACCCTAAACCCTTTTCCTTATTCAAGGTCACTAATCCCGCAAGAAACTGAACTCTAAGAGGGTATTGGTGAACACTGTCGTGGATGTGATTCAAAGATGGGGTACTGAACCTTATGAGTAGGGTACTAAATAAGACGGGACGGAAAAGGGTTCAGGGTTGGATTAGGCGTACCCGCTTCGCGGCTCCGCCTAATTCAACCCTAAACCCTTTTCCTTATTCAAGGTCACTAATCCCGCAAGAAACTGAACCCTAAGAGGGTATTGGTGAACCCTGTCGTGGATGTGATTCAAAGATGGGGTACTGAACCTTAAGAGTAGGGTACTGCATAAGACGAGACAGAAAAGGGTTTAGGGTTGGATTAGGCGAACCCGCTTCGCGGCTCCGCCTAGTCATACCCTAAAACCTTTTCCATATTCAAGGTCACAAATCCCGCAAGAAACTGAACCCTAAGAGGGTATTGGTGAACACTGTCGTGGATGTGATTCAAAGATGGGGTACTGAACCTTAAGAGTAGGGTACTGCATAAGACGAGACGGAAAAGGGTTCAGGGTTGGATTAGGCGTACCCGCTTCGTGGCTCCGCCTAATCCAACCCTATACCCTTTTCCTTATTCAAGGTCACTAATCCCGCAAAAAACTGAACCCTAAGAGGGTATTGGTGAACCCTGTCGTGGATGTGATTCAAAGATGGGGTACTGAACCTTAAGAGTAGGGTACTGCATAAGACGGGACGGAAAAGGGTTCAGGGTTGGATTAGGCGTACCCACTACGCGGCTCCGCCTAACTCAACCCTAAACCCTTTTCCTTATTCAAGGTCACTAATCCCGCAAGAAACTGAACTCTAAGAGGGTATTGGTGAACACTGTCGTGGATGTGATTCAAAGATGGGGTACTGAACCTTATGAGTAGGGTACTGCATAAGACGGGACGGAAAAGGGTTTAGGGTTGGAATAGGCGTACCCGCTTCGCGGATTCTCCTAATCCAACCCTAAACCCTTTTCCTTATTCAAGGTCACTAATCCCGCAAGAAACTGAACCCTAATAGGGTATTGGTGAACTCTATCGTGGATGTGATTCAAATATGGGGTACTGAACCTTAAGAGTAGGGTACGGCATAAGACGGGACGGAAAAGGGTTTAGGGTTGGATTAGGCGTACCCGCTTCGCAGCCTCGCCTAATCCAACCCTAAACCCTTTTCCTTATTCAAGGTCACTAATCCTGCAAGAAACTGAATCCTAAGAGGGTATTGGTGAACAATGTCGTGGATGTGATTCAAAGATGGGGTACTGAACCTTAAGAGTAGGTTACTGCATAAGACGGGACGGAAAAGGGTTTAGGGTTGGATTAGGCGAACCCGCTTCGCGGCTCCGCCTAATCCAACCCTAAACCCTTTTCCTTATTCAAGGTCACTAATCCCGCAAGAAACTGAACCCTAAGAGGGTATTGGTGAACCTTGTCGTGGTATGATTCAAAGATGGGGTACTGAATGTTAAGAGTAGGGTACTGCATAAGACGGGACGGAAAAGGGTTTAGGGTTGGATTAGGCGAACCCGCTTCGCGGGTCCGCCTAATCCAACCCTAAACCCTTTTCCTTATTCAAGGTCACTAATCCCGAAAGAAACTGAACAACAAGAGGGTATTGGTGAACCCTGTTGTGGATGTGATTCAAAGATGGGGTACTGAACGTTAAGAGTAGGGTACTGCATAAGACGGGACGGAAAAGAGTTCAGGGTTGGATTAGGCGTACCCGCTTCGTGGCTCCGCCTAATCCAACCCTATACCCTTTTCCTTATTCATGGTCACCAATCCCGCAAGAAACTGAACCCTAAGAGGGTATTGGTGAACCCTGTCGTGGATGTGATTCAAAGATGGGGTACTGAACGTTAAGAGTAGGGTACTGCATAAGACGGGACGGAAAAGGGTTAAGGGTTGGATTAGGCGTACCCGCTTCGTGGCTCCGCCTAATCGAACCCTATACACTTTTCCTTATTCAAGGTCACTAATCCCGCAAGAAACTGAACCCTAAGAGGGTATTGGTGAACCCTGTCGTGGATGTGATTCAAAGATGGGGTACTGAACGTTAAGAGTAGGGTACTGCATAAGACGGGACGGAAAAGGGTTAAGGGTTGGATTAGGCGTACCCGCTTCCCGGCCTCGCCTAATCCAACCCTAAACCCTTTTCCTTATTCAAGGCCACTAATCCCGCAAGAAACTGAATCCTAAGAGGGTATTGGTGAACAATGTCGTGGATGTGATTCAAAGATGGGGTACTGAACCTTAAGAGTAGGGTACTGCATAAGACGAGACAGAAAAGGGTTTAGGGTTGGATTAGGCGTACCCGCTTAGCGGCTCCACCTAATCCAACCCTAAACCCTTTTCCTTATTCAAGGTCACTAATCCCGCAAGAAACTGAACCCTAAGAGGGTATTGGTGAACCCTGTCGTGGATGTGATTCAAAGATGGGGTACTGAACCTTAAGAGTAGGGTACTGCATAAGACGAGACAGAAAAGGGTTTACGGTTGGATTAGGCGAACCCGCTTCGCGGCTCCGCCTAGTCATACCCTAAAACCTTTTCCATATTCAAGGTCACTAATCCCGCAAGAAACTGAACCCTAAGAGGGTATTGGTGAACACTGTCGTGGATGTGATTCAAAGATGGGGTACTGAACCTTAAGAGTAGGGTACTGCATAAGACGAGACGGAAAAGGGTTCAGGGTTGGATTAGGCGTACCCGCTTCGTGGCTCCGCCTAATCCAACCCTATACCCTTTTCCTTATTCAAGGTCACTAATCCCGCAAAAAACTGAACCCTAAGAGGGTATTGGTGAACCCTGTCGTGGATGTGATTCAAAGATGGGGTACTGAACCTTAAGAGTAGGGTACTGCATAAGACGGGACGGAAAAGGGTTCAGGGTTGGATTAGGCGTACCCACTACGCGGCTCCGCCTAACTCAACCCTAAACCCTTTTCCTTATTCAAGGTCACTAATCCCGCAAGAAACTGAACTCTAAGAGGGTATTGGTGAACACTGTCGTGGATGTGATTCAAAGATGGGGTACTGAACCTTATGAGTAGGGTACTGCATAAGACGGAACGGAAAAGGGTTTAGGGTTGGAATAGGCGTACCCGCTTCGCGGATTCTCCTAATCCAACCCTAAACCCTTTTCCTTATTCAAGGTCACTAATCCCGCAAGAAACTGAACCCTAATAGGGTATTGGTGAACTCTATCGTGGATGTGATTCAAAGATGGGGTACTGAACCTTAAGAGTAGGGTACGGCATAAGACGGGACGGAAAAGGGTTTAGGGTTGGATTAGGCGTACCCGCTTCGCGGCCTCGCCTAATCCAACCCTAAACCCTTTTCCTTATTCAAGGTCACTAATCCCGCAAGAAACTGAATCCTAAGAGGGTATTGGTGAACAATTTCGTGGATGTGATTCAAAGATGGGGTACTGAACCTTAAGAGTAGGTTACTGCATAAGACGGGACGGAAAAGGGTTTAGGGTTGGATTAGGCGAACCCGCTTCGCGGCTCCGCCTAATCCAACCCTAAACCCTTTTCCTTATTCAAGGTCACTAATCCCGAAAGAAACTGAACCCTAAGAGGGTATTGGTGAACCTTGTCGTGGTATGATTCAAAGATGGGGTACTGAATGTTAAGAGTAGGGTACTGCATAAGACGGGACGGAAAAGGGTTTAGGGTTGGATTAGGCGAACCCGCTTCGCGGGTCCGCCTAATCCAACCCTAAACCCTTTTCCTTATTCAAGGTCACTAATCCCGAAAGAAACAGAACAACAAGAGGGTATTGGTGAACCCTGTTGTGGATGTGATTCAAAGATGGGGTACTAAACGTTAAGAGTAGGGTACTGCATAAGACGGGACGGAAAAGAGTTCAGGGTTGGATTAGGCGTACCCGCTTCGTGGCTCCGCCTAATCCAACCCTATACCCTTTTCCTTATTCATGGTCACCAATCCCGCAAGAAACTGAACCCTAAGAGGGTATTGGTGAACCCTGTCGTGGATGTGATTCAAAGATGGGGTACTGAACGTTAAGAGTAGGGTACTGCATAAGACGGGACGGAAAAGGGTTAAGGGTTGGATTAGGCGTACCCGCTTCGTGGCTCCGCCTAATCCAACCCTATACCCTTTTCCTTATTCAAGGTCACTAATCCCGCAAGAAACTGAACCCTAAGAGGGTATTGGTGAACCCTGTCGTGGATGTGATTCAAAGATGGGGTACTGAACGTTAAGAGTAGGGCACTGCATAAGACGGGACGGAAAAGGGTTAAGGGTTGGATTAGGCGTACCCGCTTCGCGGCCTCGCCTAATCCAACCCTAAACCCTTTTCCTTATTCAAGGCCACTAATCCCGCAAGAAACTGAATCCTAAGAGGGTATTGGTGAACAATGCCGTGGATGTGATTCAAAGATGGGGTACTGAACCTTAAGAGTAGGTTACTGCATAAGACGGGACAGAAAAGGGTTTAGGGTTGGATTAGGCGAACCCACTTCGCGGCTCCGCCTAATCCAACCCTAAACCCTTTTCCTTATTCAAGGTCACTAATCCCGCAAGAAACTGAACCCTAAGAGGGTATTGGTGAACCTTGTCGTGGTATGATTCAAAGATGGGGTACTGAACGTTAAGAGTAGGGTACTGCATAAGACGGGACAGAAAAGGGTTTAGGGTTGGATTAGGCGAACCCGCTTCGAGGCTCCGCCTAATCCAACCCTAAACCCTTTTCCTTATTCAAGGTCACTAATCCCGAAAGAAACTGAACAACAAGAGGGTATTTGTGAACACTGTCGTGGATGTGATTCAAAGATGGGGTACTGAACGTTAAGAGTAGGGTACTGCATAGGACGGGACGGAAACGGGTTCAGGGTCGGATTAGGCGTACCCGCTTCGTGGCTCCGCCTAATCCAACCCTATACCCTTTTCCTTATTCATGGTCACTAATCCCGCAAGAAACTGAACCCTAAGAGGGTATTGGTGAACCCTGTCGTGGATATGATTCAAAGATGGGGTACTGAACGTTAAGAGTAGGGTACTGCATAAGACGGGACGGAAAAGGGTTAAGGGTTGGATTAGGCGTACCCGCTTCGTGGCTCCGCCTAATCCAACCCTATACCCTTTTCCTTATTCAAGGTCACTAATCCCGCAAGAAACTGAACCCTAAGAGGGTATTGGTGAACCTAGTCGTGGATGTGATTCAAAGATGGGGTACTGAACCTTAAGAGTAGGGTACTGCAAAAGACGGGACGGAAAAGGGTTTAAGGTTGGATTAGGCGTACCCGCTTCGCGGCCTTGCCTAATCCAACCCTAAACCCTTTTCCTTATTCAAGGTCACTAATCCCGCAAGAAATTGAACACTAAGAGGGTATTTGTGAACCCTGTCGTGGATGTGATTCAAAGATGGGGTACTGAACGTTAAGAGTAGGGTACTGCATAAGACGGGACGGAAAAGGGTTCAGGGTTGGATTAGGCGTACCCGCTTCGTGGCTCCGCCTAATCCAACCCTATACCCTTTTCCTTATTCAAGGTCACTAATCCCGCAAGAAACTGAACCCTAAGAGGGTATTGGTGAACCCTGTTGTGGATGTGATTCAAAGATGGGGTACTGAACCTTAAGAGTAGGGTAGTGCAAAAGACGGGACGGAAAAGGGTTTAAGGTTGGATTAGGCGTACCCGCTTCGCGGCCTCGCCTAATCTAACCCTAAACCCTTTTCCTTATTCAAGGTCACTAATCCCGCAAGAAACTTCACACTAAGAGGGTATTGGTGAACCCTGTCGTGGATGTGATTCAATGATGGGGTACTGAACGTTAAGAGTAGGGTACTACATAAGACGGGACGGAAAAGAGTTCAGGGTTGGATTAGGCGTACCCGCTTCGCGGCTCCGCCTAATCCAACCCTAAACCCTTTTCCTTATTTAAGGTCACTAATCCCGCAAGAAACTGAACCCTAAGAGGGTATTGGTGAACCTTGTCGTGGATGTGATTAAAACATACGGTACTGAACCTTAAGAGTAGGGTACTGCATAAGACGGTACGGAAAAGGGTTTAGGGTTGGATTAGGTGAACCCGCTTCGCGGCTCCGCCTAATCCAACACTAAACCCTTTTCCTTATTCAAGGTCACTAATCCCGCAAGAAACTGAACTCTAAGAGGGTATTGGTGAACCTTGTCGTGGATGTGATTAAAACATAAGGTACTGAACCTTAAGAGTAGGGTAATGCATATGACGGGACGGAAAAGGGTTTAGGGTTGGATTAGGCGTACCCGCTTCACGGCTCCGCCTAATCCAACCCTAAACCCTCTTTCTTATTCAAGGTCACTAATCCCGCAAGAAACTTAATACTAAGAGGGTATTCGTGAACCCTATCGTGGATGTGATTCAAAGATGGGGTACTGAACGTTAAGAGTAGGGTACTGCATAAGATGGGACGGAAAAGGGTTCAGGGTTGGATTAGGCGTACCCGCTTCGTGGCTCCGCCTAATCCAACCCTATACCCTTTTCCTTATTCAAGGTCACTAATCCCGCAAGAAACTGAACCCTAAGAGGGTATTGGTGAACCCTGTCGTGGATGTGATTCAAAGATGGGGTACTGAACCTTAAGAGTAGGGTACTGCATAAGACGAGACGGAAAAGGGTTTAGGGTTGGATTAGGCGAACCCGCTTCGCGGCTCTGCCTAATCCAACCCTAAACCCTTTTCCATATTCAAGGTCACTAATCCCGCAGGAAACTGAACCCTAAGAGGGTATTGGTGAACCCTGTCGTGGATGTGATTCAAAGATGGGGTACTGAACCTTAAGAGTAGGGTACTGCATAAGACGGGACGGAAAAGGGTTAAGGGTTGGATTAGGCATACCCGCTTCGTGGCTCCGCCTAATCCAACCCTATACCCTTTTCCTTATTCAATGTCACTAATCCCGCAAGAAACTGAACCCTAAGAGGGTATTGGTGAACCCTGTCGTGGATGTGATTCAAAGATGGGGTACTGAACCTTAAGAGTAGGGTACTGCAAAAGACGGGACGGAAAAGGGTTTAAGGTTGGATTAGGCGTACCCGCTTCGCGGCCTTGCCTAATCCAACCCTAAACCCTTTTCCTTATTCAAGGTCACTAATCCCGCAAGAAACTGAACACTAAGAGGGTATTTGTGAACCCTGTCGTGGATGTGATTCAAAGATGGGGTACTGAACGTTAAGAGTAGGGTACTGCATAAGACGGGACGGAAAAGGGTTCAGGGTTGGATTAGGCGTACCCGCTTCGTGGCTCCGCCTAATCCAACCCTATACCCTTTTCCTTATTCAAGGTCACTAATCCCGCAAGAAACTGAACCCTAAGAGGGTATTGGTGAACCCTGTCGTGGATGTGATTCAAAGATGGGGTACTGAACCTTAAGAGTAGGGTAGTGCAAAAGACGGGACGGAAAAGGGTTTAAGGTTGGATTAGGCGTACCCGCTTCGCGGCCTCGCCTAATCCAACCCTAAACCCTTTTCCTTATTCAAGGTCACTAATCCCGCAAGAAACTTCACACTAAGAGGGTATTGGTGAACCCTGTCGTGGATGTGATTCAAAGATGGGGTACTGAACGTTAAGAGTAGGGTACTACATAAGACGGGACGGAAAAGAGTTCAGGGTTGGATTAGGCGTACCCGCTTCGCGGCTCCGCCTAATCCAACCCTAAACCCTTTTCTTATTCAAGGTCACTAATCCCGCAAGAAACTGAACCCTAAGAGGGTATTGGTGAACCTTGTCGTGGATGTGATTAAAACATACGGTACTGAACCTTAAGAGTAGGGTACTGCATAAGACGGTACGGAAAAGGGTTTAGGGTTGGATTAGGTGAACCCGCTTCGCGGCTCCGCCTAATCCAACCCTAAACCCCCTTCCTTATTCAAGGTCACTAATCCCGCAAGAAACTTAATACTAAGAGGGTATTCGTGAACCCTATCGTGGATGTGATTCAAAGATGGGGTACTGAACGTTAAGAGTAGGGTACTGCATAAGATGGGACGGAAAAGGGTTCAGGGTTGGATTAGGCGTACCCGCTTCGTGGCTCCGCCTAATCCAACCCTATACCCTTTTCCTTATTCAAGGTCACTAATCCCGCAAGAAACTGAACCCTAAGAGGGTATTGGTGAACCCTGTCGTGGATGTGATTCAAAGATGGGGTACTGAACCTTAAGAGTAGGGTACTGCATAAGACGAGACGGAAAAGGGTTTAGGGTTGGATTAGGCGAACCCGCTTCGCGGCTCTGCCTAATCCAACCCTAAACCCTTTTCCATATTCAAGGTCACTAATCCCGCAGGAAACTGAACCCTAAGAGGGTATTGGTGAACCCTGTCGTGGATGTGATTCAAAGATGGGGTACTGAACCTTAAGAGTAGGGTACTGCATCTGACGGGACGGAAAAGGGTTTAGGATTGGATTAGGCGTACCCGCTTAGCGGCTCCGCCTAATCCAACCCTAAACCCTTTTCCTTATTCAAGGTCACTAATCCCGCAAGAAACTGAACCCTAAGAGGGTATTGGTGAACACTGTCGTGGATGTGATTCAAAGATGGGGTACTGAACCTTAAGAGTAGGGTACTGCATAAGACGGGACGGAAAAGGGTTTAGGGTTGGATTAGGCGTACCCGCTTCGCGGCCTCTCCTAATCCAACCTTAAACCCTTTTCCTTATTCAAGGTCACTAATCCCCCAAGAAAATTAACACTAAGAGGGTATTCGTGAACCCTGTCGTGGATGTGATTAAAAGATGGGGTACTGAACGTTAAGAGTAGGGAACTATATAAGACGGGACGGAAAAGGGTTCAGGGTTGGATAAGGCGTACCCGCTTCGCGGCTCCGCCTAATTCAACCCTAAACCCTTTTCCTTATTCAAGGTCACTAATCCCGCAAGAAACTTAACACTAAGAGGGTATTCGTGAACCCAGTCGTGGATGTGATTCAAAGATGGGGTACTGAACGTTAAGAGTAGGGTACTACATAAGACGTGACGGAAAAGGGTTCAGGGTTGGATTAGGCATACCCGTTTCGCGGCTCCGCCTAATCCAACCCTAAACCCTTTTCCATATTCAAGGTGACTAATCCCGCAGGAAACTGAACCCTAAGAGGGTATTGGTGAATCCTGTCGTGGATGTGATTCAAAGATGGGGTACTGAACCTTAAGAGTAGGGTACTACATCTGACGGGACGGAAAAGGGTTTAGGTTTGGATTAGGCGATCCCGCTTCGCGGCTCCGCCTAATCCAACCCTAAACCCTTTTACTTATTCAAGGTCACTAATCCTGCAAGAAACTGAACCCTAAGAGGGTATTGGTGAACCTTGTCGTGGTATGATTCAAAGATGGGGTACTGAACGTTAAGAGTAGGGTACTGAATAAGACGGGACAGAAAAGGGTTTAGGGTTGGATTAGGCGAACCCGCTTCGCGGCTTCGCCTAATCCAACCCTAAACCCTTTTCCTTATTCAAGGTCACTAATACCGCAAGAAACTGAACACTAAGAGGGTATTTGTGAACCCTGTCGTGGATGTGATTCAAAGATGGGGTACTGAACGTTAAGAGTAGGGTACTGCATAAGACGGGACGGAAAAGGGTTCAGGGTTGGATTAGGCGTACCCGCTTCGTGGCTCCGCCTAATCCAACCCTATACCCTTTTCCTTATTCAAGGTCACTAATCCCGCAAGAAACTGAACCCTAAGAGGGTATTGGTGAACCCTGTCGTGGATGTGATTCAAAGATGGGGTACTGAACCTTAAGAGTAGGGTAGTGCAAAAGACGGGACGGAAAAGGGTTTAAGGTTGGATTAGGCGTACCCGCTTCGCGGCCTCGCCTAATCCAACCCTAAACCCTTTTCCTTATTCAAGGTCACTAATCCCGCAAGAAACTTCACACTAAGAGGGTATTGGTGAACCCTGTCGTGGATGTGATTCAAAGATGGGGTACTGAACGTTAAGAGTAGGGTACTACATAAGACGGGACGGAAAAGAGTTCAGGGTTGGATTAGGCGTACCCGCTTCGCGGCTCCGCCTAATCCAACCCTAAACCCTTTTCTTATTCAAGGTCACTAATCCCGCAAGAAACTGAACCCTAAGAGGGTATTGGTGAACCTTGTCGTGGATGTGATTAAAACATACGGTACTGAACCTTAAGAGTAGGGTACTGCATAAGACGGTACGGAAAAGGGTTTAGGGTTGGATTAGGTGAACCCGCTTCGCGGCTCCGCCTAATCCAACCCTAAACCCCCTTCCTTATTCAAGGTCACTAATCCCGCAAGAAACTTAATACTAAGAGGGTATTCATGAACCCTATCGTGGATGTGATTCAAAGATGGGGTACTGAACGTTAAGAGTAGGGTACTGCATAAGATGGGACGGAAAAGGGTTCAGGGTTGGATTAGGCGTACCCGCTTCGTGGCTCCGCCTAATCCAACCCTATACCCTTTTCCTTATTCAAGGTCACTAATCCCGCAAGAAACTGAACCCTAAGAGGGTATTGGTGAACCCTGTCGTGGATGTGATTCAAAGATGGGGTACTGAACCTTAAGAGTAGGGTACTGCATAAGACGAGACGGAAAAGGGTTTAGGGTTGGATTAGGCGAACCCGCTTCGCGGCTCTGCCTAATCCAACCCTAAACCCTTTTCCATATTCAAGGTCACTAATCCCGCAGGAAACTGAACCCTAAGAGGGTATTGGTGAACCCTGTCGTGGATGTGATTCAAAGATGGGGTACTGAACCTTAAGAGTAGGGTACTGCATAAGACGGGACGGAAAAGGGTTAAGGGTTGGATTAGGCATACCCGCTTCGTGGCTCCGCCTAATCCAACCCTATACCCTTTTCCTTATTCAATGTCACTAATCCCGCAAGAAACTGAACCCTAAGAGGGTATTGGTGAACCCTGTCGTGGATGTGATTCAAAGATGGGGTACTGAACCTTAAGAGTAGGGTACTGCAAAAGACGGGACGGAAAAGGGTTTAAGGTTGGATTAGGCGTACCCGCTTCGCGGCCTTGCCTAATCCAACCCTAAACCCTTTTCCTTATTCAAGGTCACTAATCCCGCAAGAAACTGAACACTAAGAGGGTATTTGTGAACCCTGTCGTGGATGTGATTCAAAGATGGGGTACTGAACGTTAAGAGTAGGGTACTGCATAAGACGGGACGGAAAAGGGTTCAGGGTTGGATTAGGCGTACCCGCTTCGTGGCTCCGCCTAATCCAACCCTATACCCTTTTCCTTATTCAAGGTCACTAATCCCGCAAGAAACTGAACCCTAAGAGGGTATTGGTGAACCCTGTCGTGGATGTGATTCAAAGATGGGGTACTGAACCTTAAGAGTAGGGTAGTGCAAAAGACGGGACGGAAAAGGGTTTAAGGTTGGATTAGGCGTACCCGCTTCGCGGCCTCGCCTAATCCAACCCTAAACCCTTTTCCTTATTCAAGGTCACTAATCCCGCAAGAAACTTCACACTAAGAGGGTATTGGTGAACCCTGTCGTGGATGTGATTCAAAGATGGGGTACTGAACGTTAAGAGTAGGGTACTGCATAAGACGGGACGGAAAAGGGTTCAGGGTTGGATTAGGCGTACCCGCTTCGTGGCTCCGCCTAATCCAACCCTATACCCTTTTCCTTATTCAAGGTCACTAATCCCGCAAGAAACTGAACCCTAAGAGGGTATTGGTGAACCCTGTCGTGGATGTGATTCAAAGATGGGGTACTGAACCTTAAGAGTAGGGTAGTGCAAAAGACGGGACGGAAAAGGGTTTAAGGTTGGATTAGGCGTACCCGCTTCGCGGCCTCGCCTAATCCAACCCTAAACCCTTTTCCTTATTCAAGGTCACTAATCCCGCAAGAAACTTCACACTAAGAGGGTATTGGTGAACCCTGTCGTGGATGTGATTCAAAGATGGGGTACTGAACGTTAAGAGTAGGGTACTACATAAGACGGGACGGAAAAGAGTTCAGGGTTGGATTAGGCGTACCCGCTTCGCGGCTCCGCCTAATCCAACCCTAAACCCTTTTCTTATTCAAGGTCACTAATCCCGCAAGAAACTGAACCCTAAGAGGGTATTGGTGAACCTTGTCGTGGATGTGATTAAAACATACGGTACTGAACCTTAAGAGTAGGGTACTGCATAAGACGGTACGGAAAAGGGTTTAGGGTTGGATTAGGTGAACCCGCTTCGCGGCTCCGCCTAATCCAACCCTAAACCCCCTTCCTTATTCAAGGTCACTAATCCCGCAAGAAACTTAATACTAAGAGGGTATTCGTGAACCCTATCGTGGATGTGATTCAAAGATGGGGTACTGAACGTTAAGAGTAGGGTACTGCATAAGATGGGACGGAAAAGGGTTCAGGGTTGGATTAGGCGTACCCGCTTCGTGGCTCCGCCTAATCCAACCCTATACCCTTTTCCTTATTCAAGGTCACTAATCCCGCAAGAAACTGAACCCTAAGAGGGTATTGGTGAACCCTGTCGTGGATGTGATTCAAAGATGGGGTACTGAACCTTAAGAGTAGGGTACTGCATAAGACGAGACGGAAAAGGGTTTAGGGTTGGATTAGGCGAACCCGCTTCGCGGCTCTGCCTAATCCAACCCTAAACCCTTTTCCATATTCAAGGTCACTAATCCCGCAGGAAACTGAACCCTAAGAGGGTATTGGTGAACCCTGTCGTGGATGTGATTCAAAGATGGGGTACTGAACCTTAAGAGTAGGGTACTGCATCTGACGGGACGGAAAAGGGTTTAGGATTGGATTAGGCGTACCCGCTTAGCGGCTCCGCCTAATCCAACCCTAAACCCTTTTCCTTATTCAAGGTCACTAATCCCGCAAGAAACTGAACCCTAAGAGGGTATTGGTGAACACTGTCGTGGATGTGATTCAAAGATGGGGTACTGAACCTTAAGAGTAGGGTACTGCATAAGACGGGACGGAAAAGGGTTTAGGGTTGGATTAGGCGTACCCGCTTCGCGGCCTCTCCTAATCCAACCTTAAACCCTTTTCCTTATTCAAGGTCACTAATCCCCCAAGAAAATTAACACTAAGAGGGTATTCGTGAACCCTGTCGTGGATGTGATTAAAAGATGGGGTACTGAACGTTAAGAGTAGGGAACTATATAAGACGGGACGGAAAAGGGTTCAGGGTTGGATAAGGCGTACCCGCTTCGCGGCTCCGCCTAATTCAACCCTAAACCCTTTTCCTTATTCAAGGTCACTAATCCCGCAAGAAACTTAACACTAAGAGGGTATTCGTGAACCCAGTCGTGGATGTGATTCAAAGATGGGGTACTGAACGTTAAGAGTAGGGTACTACATAAGACGTGACGGAAAAGGGTTCAGGGTTGGATTAGGCATACCCGTTTCGCGGCTCCGCCTAATCCAACCCTAAACCCTTTTCCATATTCAAGGTGACTAATCCCGCAGGAAACTGAACCCTAAGAGGGTATTGGTGAATCCTGTCGTGGATGTGATTCAAAGATGGGGTACTGAACCTTAAGAGTAGGGTACTACATCTGACGGGACGGAAAAGGGTTTAGGTTTGGATTAGGCGATCCCGCTTCGCGGCTCCGCCTAATCCAACCCTAAACCCTTTTACTTATTCAAGGTCACTAATCCTGCAAGAAACTGAACCCTAAGAGGGTATTGGTGAACCTTGTCGTGGTATGATTCAAAGATGGGGTACTGAACGTTAAGAGTAGGGTACTGAATAAGACGGGACAGAAAAGGGTTTAGGGTTGGATTAGGCGAACCCGCTTCGCGGCTTCGCCTAATCCAACCCTAAACCCTTTTCCTTATTCAAGGTCACTAATACCGCAAGAAACTGAACACTAAGAGGGTATTTGTGAACCCTGTCGTGGATGTGATTCAAAGATGGGGTACTGAACGTTAAGAGTAGGGTACTGCATAAGACGGGACGGAAAAGGGTTCAGGGTTGGATTAGGCGTACCCGCTTCGTGGCTCCGCCTAATCCAACCCTATACCCTTTTCCTTATTCAAGGTCACTAATCCCGCAAGAAACTGAACCCTAAGAGGGTATTGGTGAACCCTGTCGTGGATGTGATTCAAAGATGGGGTACTGAACCTTAAGAGTAGGGTAGTGCAAAAGACGGGACGGAAAAGGGTTTAAGGTTGGATTAGGCGTACCCGCTTCGCGGCCTCGCCTAATCCAACCCTAAACCCTTTTCCTTATTCAAGGTCACTAATCCCGCAAGAAACTTCACACTAAGAGGGTATTGGTGAACCCTGTCGTGGATGTGATTCAAAGATGGGGTACTGAACGTTAAGAGTAGGGTACTACATAAGACGGGACGGAAAAGAGTTCAGGGTTGGATTAGGCGTACCCGCTTCGCGGCTCCGCCTAATCCAACCCTAAACCCTTTTCTTATTCAAGGTCACTAATCCCGCAAGAAACTGAACCCTAAGAGGGTATTGGTGAACCTTGTCGTGGATGTGATTAAAACATACGGTACTGAACCTTAAGAGTAGGGTACTGCATAAGACGGTACGGAAAAGGGTTTAGGGTTGGATTAGGTGAACCCGCTTCGCGGCTCCGCCTAATCCAACCCTAAACCCCCTTCCTTATTCAAGGTCACTAATCCCGCAAGAAACTTAATACTAAGAGGGTATTCATGAACCCTATCGTGGATGTGATTCAAAGATGGGGTACTGAACGTTAAGAGTAGGGTACTGCATAAGATGGGACGGAAAAGGGTTCAGGGTTGGATTAGGCGTACCCGCTTCGTGGCTCCGCCTAATCCAACCCTATACCCTTTTCCTTATTCAAGGTCACTAATCCCGCAAGAAACTGAACCCTAAGAGGGTATTGGTGAACCCTGTCGTGGATGTGATTCAAAGATGGGGTACTGAACGTTAAGAGTAGGGAACTACATAAGACGGGACGGAAAAGGGTTCAGGGTTGGATAAGGCGTACCCGCTTCGCGGCTCCGCCTAATTCAACCCTAAACCCTTTTCCTTATTCAAGGTCACTAATCCCGCAAGAAACTTAACACTAAGAGGGTATTCGTGAACCCAGTCGTGGATGTGATTCAAAGATGGGGTACTGAACGTTAAGAGTAGGGTACTACATAAGACGTGACGGAAAAGGGTTCAGGGTTGGATTAGGCATACCCGTTTCGCGGCTCCGCCTAATCCAACCCTAAACCCTTTTCCATATTCAAGGTGACTAATCCCGCAGGAAACTGAACCCTAAGAGGGTATTGGTGAATCCTGTCGTGGATGTGATTCAAAGATGGGGTACTGAACCTTAAGAGTAGGGTACTACATCTGACGGGACGGAAAAGGGTTTAGGTTTGGATTAGGCGATCCCGCTTCGCGGCTCCGCCTAATCCAACCCTAAACCCTTTTACTTATTCAAGGTCACTAATCCTGCAAGAAACTGAACCCTAAGAGGGTATTGGTGAACCTTGTCGTGGTATGATTCAAAGATGGGGTACTGAACGTTAAGAGTAGGGTACTGAATAAGACGGGACAGAAAAGGGTTTAGGGTTGGATTAGGCGAACCCGCTTCGCGGCTTCGCCTAATCCAACCCTAAACCCTTTTCCTTATTCAAGGTCACTAATACCGCAAGAAACTGAACACTAAGAGGGTATTTGTGAACCCTGTCGTGGATGTGATTCAAAGATGGGGTACTGAACGTTAAGAGTAGGGTACTGCATAAGACGGGACGGAAAAGGGTTCAGGGTTGGATTAGGCGTACCCGCTTCGTGGCTCCGCCTAATCCAACCCTATACCCTTTTCCTTATTCAAGGTCACTAATCCCGCAAGAAACTGAACCCTAAGAGGGTATTGGTGAACCCTGTCGTGGATGTGATTCAAAGATGGGGTACTGAACCTTAAGAGTAGGGTAGTGCAAAAGACGGGACGGAAAAGGGTTTAAGGTTGGATTAGGCGTACCCGCTTCGCGGCCTCGCCTAATCCAACCCTAAACCCTTTTCCTTATTCAAGGTCACTAATCCCGCAAGAAACTTCACACTAAGAGGGTATTGGTGAACCCTGTCGTGGATGTGATTCAAAGATGGGGTACTGAACGTTAAGAGTAGGGTACTACATAAGACGGGACGGAAAAGAGTTCAGGGTTGGATTAGGCGTACCCGCTTCGCGGCTCCGCCTAATCCAACCCTAAACCCTTTTCTTATTCAAGGTCACTAATCCCGCAAGAAACTGAACCCTAAGAGGGTATTGGTGAACCTTGTCGTGGATGTGATTAAAACATACGGTACTGAACCTTAAGAGTAGGGTACTGCATAAGACGGTACGGAAAAGGGTTTAGGGTTGGATTAGGTGAACCCGCTTCGCGGCTCCGCCTAATCCAACCCTAAACCCCCTTCCTTATTCAAGGTCACTAATCCCGCAAGAAACTTAATACTAAGAGGGTATTCGTGAACCCTATCGTGGATGTGATTCAAAGATGGGGTACTGAACGTTAAGAGTAGGGTACTGCATAAGATGGGACGGAAAAGGGTTCAGGGTTGGATTAGGCGTACCCGCTTCGTGGCTCCGCCTAATCCAACCCTATACCCTTTTCCTTATTCAAGGTCACTAATCCCGCAAGAAACTGAACCCTAAGAGGGTATTGGTGAACCCTGTCGTGGATGTGATTCAAAGATGGGGTACTGAACCTTAAGAGTAGGGTACTGCATAAGACGAGACGGAAAAGGGTTTAGGGTTGGATTAGGCGAACCCGCTTCGCGGCTCTGCCTAATCCAACCCTAAACCCTTTTCCATATTCAAGGTCACTAATCCCGCAGGAAACTGAACCCTAAGAGGGTATTGGTGAACCCTGTCGTGGATGTGATTCAAAGATGGGGTACTGAACCTTAAGAGTAGGGTACTGCATCTGACGGGACGGAAAAGGGTTTAGGATTGGATTAGGCGTACCCGCTTAGCGGCTCCGCCTAATCCAACCCTAAACCCTTTTCCTTATTCAAGGTCACTAATCCCGCAAGAAACTGAACCCTAAGAGGGTATTGGTGAACACTGTCGTGGATGTGATTCAAAGATGGGGTACTGAACCTTAAGAGTAGGGTACTGCATAAGACGGGACGGAAAAGGGTTTAGGGTTGGATTAGGCGTACCCGCTTCGCGGCCTCTCCTAATCCAACCTTAAACCCTTTTCCTTATTCAAGGTCACTAATCCCCCAAGAAAATTAACACTAAGAGGGTATTCGTGAACCCTGTCGTGGATGTGATTAAAAGATGGGGTACTGAACGTTAAGAGTAGGGAACTACATAAGACGGGACGGAAAAGGGTTCAGGGTTGGATAAGGCGTACCCGCTTCGCGGCTCCGCCTAATTCAACCCTAAACCCTTTTCCTTATTCAAGGTCACTAATCCCGCAAGAAACTTAACACTAAGAGGGTATTCGTGAACCCAGTCGTGGATGTGATTCAAAGATGGGGTACTGAACGTTAAGAGTAGGGTACTACATAAGACGTGACGGAAAAGGGTTCAGGGTTGGATTAGGCATACCCGTTTCGCGGCTCCGCCTAATCCAACCCTAAACCCTTTTCCATATTCAAGGTGACTAATCCCGCAGGAAACTGAACCCTAAGAGGGTATTGGTGAATCCTGTCGTGGATGTGATTCAAAGATGGGGTACTGAACCTTAAGAGTAGGGTACTACATCTGACGGGACGGAAAAGGGTTTAGGTTTGGATTAGGCGATCCCGCTTCGCGGCTCCGCCTAATCCAACCCTAAACCCTTTTACTTATTCAAGGTCACTAATCCTGCAAGAAACTGAACCCTAAGAGGGTATTGGTGAACCTTGTCGTGGTATGATTCAAAGATGGGGTACTGAACGTTAAGAGTAGGGTACTGAATAAGACGGGACAGAAAAGGGTTTAGGGTTGGATTAGGCGAACCCGCTTCGCGGCTTCGCCTAATCCAACCCTAAACCCTTTTCCTTATTCAAGGTCACTAATACCGCAAGAAACTGAACACTAAGAGGGTATTTGTGAACCCTGTCGTGGATGTGATTCAAAGATGGGGTACTGAACTTTAAGAGTAGGGTACTGCATAAGACGAGACGGAAAAGGGTTCAGGGTTGGATTAGGCGTACCCGCTTCGTGGCTCCGCCTAATCCAACCCTATACCCTTTTCCTTATTCAAGGTCACTAATCCCGCAAGAAACTGGACCCTAAGAGGGTATTGGTGAACCCTGTCGTGGATGTGATTCAAAGATGGGGTACTGAATCTTAAGAGTAGGGTACTGCAAAAGACGGGACGGAAAAGGGTTTAGGGTTGGATTAGGCGTACTCGCTTCGCGGCCTCTCCTAATCCAACCCTAAACCCTTTTCCTTATTCAAGGTCACTAATCCCGCAAGAAACTGAACCCTAAGAGGGTATTGGTGAACACTGTCGTGGATGTGATTCAAAGATGGGGTACTGAACCTTAAGAGTAGGGTACTGCATAAGACGGGACGGAAAAGGGTTTAGGGTTGGATTAGGCGTACCCGCTTCGCGGCCTCTCCTAATCCAACCTTAAACCCTTTTCCTTATTCAAGGTCACTAATCCCCCAAGAAAATTAACACTAAGAGGGTATTCGTGAACCCTGTCGTGGATGTGATTAAAAGATGGGGTACTGAACGTTAAGAGTAGGGAACTACATAAGACGGGACGGAAAAGGGTTCAGGGTTGGATAAGGCGTACCCGCTTCGCGGCTCCGCCTAATTCAACCCTAAACCCTTTTCCTTATTCAAGGTCACTAATCCCGCAAGAAACTTAACACTAAGAGGGTATTCGTGAACCCAGTCGTGGATGTGATTCAAAGATGGGGTACTGAACGTTAAGAGTAGGGTACTACATAAGACGTGACGGAAAAGGGTTCAGGGTTGGATTAGGCATACCCGTTTCGCGGCTCCGCCTAATCCAACCCTAAACCCTTTTCCATATTCAAGGTGACTAATCCCGCAGGAAACTGAACCCTAAGAGGGTATTGGTGAATCCTGTCGTGGATGTGATTCAAAGATGGGGTACTGAACCTTAAGAGTAGGGTACTACATCTGACGGGACGGAAAAGGGTTTAGGTTTGGATTAGGCGATCCCGCTTCGCGGCTCCGCCTAATCCAACCCTAAACCCTTTTACTTATTCAAGGTCACTAATCCTGCAAGAAACTGAACCCTAAGAGGGTATTGGTGAACCTTGTCGTGGTATGATTCAAAGATGGGGTACTGAACGTTAAGAGTAGGGTACTGAATAAGACGGGACAGAAAAGGGTTTAGGGTTGGATTAGGCGAACCCGCTTCGCGGCTTCGCCTAATCCAACCCTAAACCCTTTTCCTTATTCAAGGTCACTAATACCGCAAGAAACTGAACACTAAGAGGGTATTTGTGAACCCTGTCGTGGATGTGATTCAAAGATGGGGTACTGAACTTTAAGAGTAGGGTACTGCATAAGACGAGACGGAAAAGGGTTCAGGGTTGGATTAGGCGTACCCGCTTCGTGGCTCCGCCTAATCCAACCCTATACCCTTTTCCTTATTCAAGGTCACTAATCCCGCAAGAAACTGGACCCTAAGAGGGTATTGGTGAACCCTGTCGTGGATGTGATTCAAAGATGGGGTACTGAATCTTAAGAGTAGGGTACTGCAAAAGACGGGACGGAAAAGGGTTTAGGGTTGGATTAGGCGTACTCGCTTCGCGGCCTCTCCTAATCCAACCCTAAACCCTTTTCCTTATTCATGGTCACTAATCCCGCAAGAAACTTCACACTAAGAGGGTATTGGTGAACCCTGTCGTGGATGTGATTCAAAGATGGGTTACTGAACGTTAAGAGTAGGGTACTACATAAGACGGGACGGAAAAGAGTTCAGGGATGGATTAGGCGTACCCTCTTCGCGGCTCCACCTAATCCAACCCTTAACCCTTTTCCTTATTCAAGGTCACTAATCCCGCAAGAAACTGAACCCTAAGAGGGTATTGGTGAACACTGTCAGGGATGTGATTCAAAGATGGGGTACTGAATCTTAAGAGTAGGGTACTGCATAACACGGGACGGAAAAGGGTTTAGGGTTGGATTAGGGGAACCCGCTTCGCGGCTCCGCCTAATCCAACCCTAAACCCTTTTCCTTATTCAAGGTCACTAATCCCGCAAGAAACTGAACTCTAAGAAGGTATTGGTGAACCTTGTCGTGGATGTGATTAAAACATAAGGTACTGAACCTTAAGAGTAGGGTAATGCTTAAGACGGGACGGAAAATGGTTTAGGGTCGGATTAGGCGTAGCCGCTTCACGGCTCCGCCTAATCCAACCCTAAACCCTCTTCCTTATTCAAGGTCACTAATCCCGCAAGAAACTTAATACTAAGAGGGTATTCGTGAACCCTATCGTGGATGTGATTCAAAGATGGGGTACTGAACGTTAAGAGTAGGGTACTGCATAAGATGGACGGAAAAGGGTTCAGGGTTGGATTAGGCGTACCCGCTTCGTGGCTCCGCCTAATCCAACCCTATACCCTTTTCCTTATTCAAGGTCACTAATCCCGCAAGAAACTGAACTCTAAGAGGGTATTGGTGAACCTTGTCATGGATGTGATTAAAACATAAGGTACTGAACCTTAAGAGTAGGGTAATGCATAAGACGGGACGGAAAAGGGTTTAGTGTTGGATTAGGCGTACCCGCTTCACGGCTCCGCCTAATCCAACCCTAAACCCTCTATCTTATTCAAGGTCACTAATCCCGCAAGAAACTTAATACTAAGAGGGTATTCGTTAACCCTATCGTGGATGTGATTCAAAGATGGGGTACTGAACGTTAAGAGTAGGGTACTACAAAAGACGGGACGGAAAAGGGTTCAGGGTTGGATTAGGCGTACCCGCTTCGTGGCACCGCCTAATCCAACCCTATACCCTTTTCCTTATTCAAGGTCACTAATCCCGCAAGAAAGTTAACACTAAGAGGGTATTCGTGAACCCAGTCGTGGATGTGATTCAAAGATGGGGTACTGAACGTTAAGAGTAGGGTACTACATAAGACGTGACGGAAAAGGGTTCAGGGTTGGATTAGGCATACCCGTTTCGCGGCTCCGCCTAATCCAACCCTAAACCCTTTTCCATATACAAGGTCACTAATCCCGCAGGAAACTGAACCCTAAGAGGGTATTGGTGAACCCTGTCGTGGATGTGATTCAAAGATGGGGTACTGAACCTTAAGAGTAGGGTACTGCATCTGACGGGACGGAAAAGGGTTTAGGGTTGGATTAGGTGAACCCGCTTCGCGGCTCCGCCTAATCCAACCCTAAACCCTTTTCCTTATTCAAGGTCACTAATCCCGCAAGAAACTGAACTCTAAGAAGGTATTGGTGAACCTTGTCGTGGATGTGATTAAAACATAAGGTACTGAACCTTAAGAGTAGGGTAATGCTTAAGACGGGACGGAAAATGGTTTAGGGTCGGATTAGGCGTACCCGCTTCACGGCTCCGCCTAATCCAACCCTAAACCCTCTTCCTTATTCAAGGTCACTAATCCCGCAAGAAACTTAATACTAAGAGGGTATTCGTGAACCCTATCGTGGATGTGATTCAAAGATGGGGTACTGAACGTTAAGAGTAGGGTACTGCATAAGATGGGACGGAAAAGGGTTCAGGGTTGGATTAGGCGTACCCGCTTCGTGGCTCCGCCTAATCCAACCCTATACCCTTTTCCTTATTCAAGGTCACTAATCCCGCAAGAAACTGAACTCTAAGAGGGTATTGGTGAACCTTGTCATGGATGTGATTAAAACATAAGGTACTGAACCTTAAGAGTAGGGTAATGCATAAGACGGGACGGAAAAGGGTTTAGTGTTGGATTAGGCGTACCCGCTTCACGGCTCCGCCTAATCCAACCCTAAACCCTCTATCTTATTCAAGGTCACTAATCCCGCAAGAAACTTAATACTAAGAGGGTATTCGTTAACCCTATCGTGGATGTGATTCAAAGATGGGGTACTGAACGTTAAGAGTAGGGTACTACAAAAGACGGGACGGAAAAGGGTTCAGGGTTGGATTAGGCGTACCCGCTTCGTGGCACCGCCTAATCCAACCCTATACCCTTTTCCTTATTCAAGGTCACTAATCCCGCAAGAAAGTTAACACTAAGAGGGTATTCGTGAACCCAGTCGTGGATGTGATTCAAAGATGGGGTACTGAACGTTAAGAGTAGGGTACTACATAAGACGTGACGGAAAAGGGTTCAGGGTTGGATTAGGCGTACCCGTTTCGCGGCTCCGCCTAATCCAACCCTAAACCCTTTTCCATATACAAGGTCACTAATCCCGCAGGAAACTGAACCCTAAGAGGGTATTGGTGAACCCTGTCGTGGATGTGATTCAAAGATGGGGTACTGAACCTTAAGAGTAGGGTACTGCATCTGACGGGACGGAAAAGGGTTTAGGTTTGGATTAGGCGAACACGCTTCGCGGCTCCGCCTAATCCAACCCTAAACCCTTTTCCTTATTCAAGGTCACTAATCCCGCAAGAAACTGAACCCTAAGAGGGTATTGGTGAACCTTGTCGTGGTATGATTCAAAGATGGGGTACTGAACGTTAAGTGTACGGTACTGCATAAGACGAGACGGAAAAGGGTTCAGGGTTGGATTAGGCGTACCCGCTTCGTGGCTCCGCCTAATCCAACCCTATACCCTTTTCCTTATTCAAGGTCACTAATCCTGCAAGAAACTGGACCCTAAGAGGGTATTGGTGAACCCTGTCGTGGATGTGATTAAAAGATGGGGTACTGAACGTTAAGAGTAGGGAACTACATAAGACGGGACGGAAAAGGGTTCAGGGTTGGATTAGGCGTACCCGCTTCGCGGCTCCGCCTAATCCAACCCTATACCCTTTTCCTTATTCAAGGTCACTAATCCCGCAAGAAACTGAACCCTAAGAGGGTATTGGTGAACCCTGTCGTGGATGTGATTCAAAGATGGGGTACTGAACCTTAAGAGTAGGGTACTGCATAAGACGAGACGGAAAAGGGTTTAGGGTTGGATTAGGCGAACCCGCTTCGCGGCTCTGCCTAATCCAACCCTAAACCCTTTTCCATATTCAAGGTCACTAATCCCGCAGGAAACTGAACCCTAAGAGGGTATTGGTGAACCCTGTCGTGGATGTGATTCAAAGATGGGGTACTGAACCTTAAGAGTAGGGTACTGCATCTGACGGGTCGGAAAAGGGTTTAGGGTTGGATTAGGCGTACCCGCTTAGCGGCTCTGCCTAATCCAACCCTAAACCCTTTTCCTTATTCAAGGTCCCTAATCCCGCAAGAAACTGAACCCTAAGAGGGTATTGGTGAACACTGTCGTGGATGTGATTCAAAGATGGGGTAATGAACCTTAAGAGTAGGGTACTGCATAAGACGGGACGGAAAAGGGTTTAGGGTTGGATTAGGCGTACCCGCTTCGCGGCCTCTCCTAATCCAACCCTAAACCCTTTTCCTTATTCAAGGTCACTAATCCCGCAAGAAAATTAACACTAAGAGGGTATTCGTGAACCCCGTCGTGGATGTGATTCAAAGATGGGGTACTGAACGTTAAGAGTAGGGTACTGCATAAGATGGGACGGAAAAGGGTTCAGGGTTGATTAGGCGTACCCGCTTCGTGGCTCCGCCTAATCCAACCCTATACCCTTTTCCTTATTCAAGGTCACTAATCACGCAAGAAACTGAACCCTAAGAGGGTATTGGTGAACCCTGTCGTGGATGTGATTCAAAGATGGGGTACTGAAGCTTAAGAGTAGGGTACTGCATAAGACGAGACGGAAAAGGGTTTAGGGTTGGATTAGGCGAACCCGCTTCGCGGCTCTGCCTAATCCAACCCTAAACCCTTTTCCATATTCAAGGTCACTAATCCCGCAGGAAACTGAACCCTAAGAGGGTATTGGTGAACCCTGTCGTGGATGTGATTCAAAGATGGGGTACTGAACCTTAAGAGTAGGGTACTGCATAAGACGGGACGGAAAAGGGTTTAGGGTTGGATTAGGCGAACCCGCTTCGCGGCTCTGCCTAATCCAACCCTAAACCCTTTTCCATATTCAATGTCACTAATCCCGCAGGAAACTGAACCCTATGAGGGTATTGGTGAACCCTGTCGTGGATGTGATTCAAAGATGGGGTACTGAACCTTAAGAGTAGGGTACTGCATCTGACGGGACGGAAAAGGGTTTAGGGTCGGATTAGGCGTACCCGCTTAGCGGCTCCGCCTAATCCAACCCTAAACCCTTTTCCTTATTCAAGGTCACTAATCCCGCAAGAAACTGAACCCTAAGAGGGTATTGGTGAACACTGTCGTGGATGTGATTCAAAGATGGGGTACTGAACCTTAAGAGTAGGGTACTGCATAAGACGGGACGGAAAAGGGTTTAGGGTTGGATTTGGCGTACCCGCTTCGCGGCCTCTCCTAATCCAACCCTAAACCCTTTTCCTTATTCAAGATCACTAATCCCGCAAGAAAATTAACACTAAGAGGGTATGCGTGAACCCTGTCGTGGATGTGATTAAAAGATGGGGTACTGAACGTTAAGAGTAGGGAACTACATAAGACGGGACGGAAAAGGGTTCAGTGTTGGATTAGGTGTACCCGCTTCGCGGCTCCGCCTAATCCAACCCTAAACCCTTTTCTTTATTCAAGGTCACTAATCCCGCAAGAAACTTAACACTAAGAGGGTATTCGTGAACCCAGTCGTGGATGTGATTCAAAGATGGGGTACTGAACGTTAAGAGTAGGGTACTACATAAGACGTGACGGAAAAGGGTTCAGGGTTGGATTAGGCGTACCCGTTTCGCGGCTCCGCCTAATCCAACCCTAAACCCTTTTCCATATTCAAGGTCACTAATCCCGCAGGAAAGTGAACCCTAAGAGGGTATTGGTGAACCCTGTCGTGGATGTGATTCAAAGATGGGGTACTGAACCTTAAGAGTAGGGTACTGCATCTGACGGGACGGAAAAGGGTTTAGGTTTGGATTAGGCGAACACGCTTCGCGGCTCCGCCTAATCCAACCCTAAACCCTTTTCCTTATTCAAGGTCACTAATCCCGCAAGAAACTGAACCCTAAGAGGGTATTGGTGAACCTTGTCGTGGTATGATTCAAAGATGGGGTACTGAATGTTAAGAGTAGGGTACTGAATAAGACGGGACGGAAAAGGGTTTAGGGTTGGATTAGGCGAACCCGCTTCGCTGCTCCGCCTAATCCAACCCTAAACCCTTTTCCTTATTCAAGGTCACTAATCCCGCAAGAAACTGAACACTAAGAGGGTATTTGTGAACCCTGTCGTGGATGTGATTCAAAGATGGGGTACTGAACGTTAAGAGTAGGGTACTGCATAAGACGAGACGGAAAAGGGTTCAGGGTTGGATTAGGCGTACCCGCTTCACGGCTCCGCCTAATCCAACCCTATACCCTTTTCCTTATTCAAGGTCATTAATCCTGCAAGAAACTGGACCCTAAGAGGGTATTGGTGAACCCTGTCGTGGATGTGATTAAAAGATGGGGTACTGAACGTTAAGAGTAGGGAACTACATAAGACGGGACGGAAAAGGGTTCAGGGTTGGATTAGGCGTACCCGCTTCGCGGCTCCGCCTAATCCAACCCTAAACCCTTTTCCTTATTCAAGGTCACTAATCCCGCAAGAAACTTAACACTAAGAGGGTATTCGTGAACCCAGTCGTGGATGTGATTCAAAGATGGGGTACTGAACGTTAAGAGTAGGGTACTACATAAGACGTGACGGAAAAGGGTTCAGGGTTGGATTAGGCGTACCCGTTTCGCGGCTCCGCCTAATCCAACCCTAAACCCTTTTTCATATTCAAGGTCACTAATCCCGCAGGAAACTGAACCCTAAGAGGGTATTGGTGAACCCTGTCGTGGATGTGATTCAAAGATGGGGTACTGAACCTTAAGAGTAGGGTACTGCATCTGACGGGACGGAAAAGGGTTTAGGTTTGGATTAGGCGAACCCGCTTCGCGGCTCCGCCTAATCCAACCCTAAACCCTTTTCCTTATTCAAGGTCACTAATACCGCAAGAAACTGAACCCTAAGAGGGTATTGGTGAACCTTGTCGTGGTATGATTCAAAGATGGGGTACTGAACGTTAAGAGTAGGGTACTGAATAAGACGGGACGGAAAAGGGTTTAGGGTTGGATTAGGCGAACCCGCTTCGCGGCTCCGCCTAATCCAACCCTAAACCCTTTTCCTTATTCAAGGTCACTAATCCCGCAAGAAACTGAACACTAAGAGGGTATTTGTGAACCCTGTCGTGGATGTGATTCAAAGATGGGGTAATGAACCTTAAGAGTAGGGTACTGCATAAGACGGGACGGAAAAGGGTTTAGGGTTGGATTAGGCGTACCCGCTTCGCAGCCTCTCCTAATCCAACCCTAAACCCTTTTCCTTATTCAAGGTCACTAATCCCGCAAGAAAATTAACACTAAGAGGGTATTCGTGAACCCCGTCGTGGATGTGATTCAAAGATGGGGTACTGAACGTTAAGAGTAGGGTACTGCATAAGATGGGACAGAAAAGGGTTCAGGGTTGGATTAGGCGTACCCGCTTCGTGGCTCCGCCTAATCCAACCCTATACCCTTTTCCTTATTCAAGGTCACTAATCACGCAAGAAACTGAACTCTAAGAGGGTATTGGTGAACCCTGTCGTGGATGTGATTCAAAGATGGGGTACTGAACCTTAAGAGTAGGGTACTGCATAAGACGGGACGGAAAAGGGTTTAGGGTTGGATTAGGAGTACCCGCTTCGCGGCCTCTCCAAATCCAACCCTAAACCCTTTTCCTTATTCAAGGTCACTAATCCCGCAAGAAAATTAACACTAAGAGGGTATTCGTGAACCCCGTCGTGGATGTGATTCAAAGATGGGGTACTGAACGTTAAGAGTAGGGTACTGCATAAGATGGGACGGAAAAGGGTTCAGGGTTGGATTAGGCGTACCCGCTTCGTGGCTCCGCCTAATCCAACCCTATACCCTTTTCCTTATTCAAGGTCACTAATCACGCAAGAAACTGAACTCTAAGAGGGTATTGGTGAACCCTGTCGTGGATGTGATTCAAAGATGGGGTACTGAACCTTAAGAGTAGGGTACTACATAAGACGAGACGGAAAAGGGTTTAGGGTTGGATTAGGCGAACCCGCTTCGCGGCTCTGCCTAATCCAACCCTAAACCCTTTTCCATATTCAAGGTCACTAATCCCGCAGGAAACTGAACCCTAAGAGGGTATTGGTGAACCCTGTCGTGGATGTGATTCAAAGATGGGGTACTGAACCTTAAGAGTAGGGTACTGCATCTGACGGGACGGAAAAGGGTTTAGGTTTGGATTAGGCGAACCCGCTTCGCGGCTCCGCCTAATCCAACCCTAAACCCTTTTCCTTATTCAAGGTCACTAATACCGCAAGAAACTGAACCCTAAGAGGGTATTGGGGAACCTTGTCGTGGTATGATTCAAAGATGGGGTACTGAACGTTAAGAGTAGGGTACTGAATAAGACGGGACGGAAAAGGGTTTAGGGTTGGATTAGGCGAACCCGCTTCGCGGCTCCGCCTAATCCAACCCTAAACCCTTTTCCTTATTCAAGGTCACTAATCCCGCAAGAAACTGAACACTAAGAGGGTATTTGTGAACCCTGTCGTGGATGTGATTCAAAGATGGGGTAATGAACCTTAAGAGTAGGGTACTGCATAAGACGGGACGGAAAAGGGTTTAGGGTTGGATTAGGCGTACCCGCTTCGCAGCCTCTCCTAATCCAACCCTAAACCCTTTTCCTTATTCAAGGTCACTAATCCCGCAAGAAAATTAACACTAAGAGGGTATTCGTGAACCCCGTCGTGGATGTGATTCAAAGATGGGGTACTGAACGTTAAGAGTAGGGTACTGCATAAGATGGGACAGAAAAGGGTTCAGGGTTGGATTAGGCGTACCCGCTTCGTGGCTCCGCCTAATCCAACCCTATACCCTTTTCCTTATTCAAGGTCACTAATCACGCAAGAAACTGAACTCTAAGAGGGTATTGGTGAACCCTGTCGTGGATGTGATTCAAAGATGGGGTACTGAACCTTAAGAGTAGGGTACTGCATAAGACGGGACGGAAAAGGGTTTAGGGTTGGATTAGGAGTACCCGCTTCGCGGCCTCTCCAAATCCAACCCTAAACCCTTTTCCTTATTCAAGGTCACTAATCCCGCAAGAAAATTAACACTAAGAGGGTATTCGTGAACCCCGTCGTGGATGTGATTCAAAGATGGGGTACTGAACGTTAAGAGTAGGGTACTGCATAAGATGGGACGGAAAAGGGTTCAGGGTTGGATTAGGCGTACCCGCTTCGTGGCTCCGCCTAATCCAACCCTATACCCTTTTCCTTATTCAAGGTCACTAATCACGCAAGAAACTGAACTCTAAGAGGGTATTGGTGAACCCTGTCGTGGATGTGATTCAAAGATGGGGTACTGAACCTTAAGAGTAGGGTACTACATAAGACGAGACGGAAAAGGGTTTAGGGTTGGATTAGGCGAACCCGCTTCGCGGCTCTGCCTAATCCAACCCTAAACCCTTTTCCATATTCAAGGTCACTAATCCCGCAGGAAACTGAACCCTAAGAGGGTATTGGTGAACCCTGTCGTGGATGTGATTCAAAGATGGGGTACTGAACCTTAAGAGTAGGGTACTGCATCTGACGGGACGGAAAAGGGTTTAGGGTCGGATTAGGCGTACCCGCTTAGCGGCTCCGCCTAATCCAACCCTAAACCCTTTTCCTTATTCAAGGTCACTAATCCCGCAAGAAACTGAACCCTAAGAGGGTATTGGTGAACACTGTCGTGGATGTGATTCAAAGATAGAGTACTGAACCTTAAGAGTAGGGTACTGCATAAGACGGGACGGAAAAGGGTTTAGGGTTGGATTTGGCGTACCCGCTTCGCGGCCTCTCCTAATCCAACCCTAAACCCTTTTCCTTATTCAAGGTCACTAATCCCGCAAGAAACTGAACACTAAGAGGGTATTTGTGAACCCTGTCGTGGATGTGATTCAAAGATGGGGTAATGAACCTTAAGAGTAGGGTACTGCATAAGACGGGACGGAAAAGGGTTTAGGGTTGGATTAGGCGTACCCGCTTCGCAGCCTCTCCTAATCCAACCCTAAACCCTTTTCCTTATTCAAGGTCACTAATCCCGCAAGAAAATTAACACTAAGAGGGTATTCGTGAACCCCGTCGTGGATGTGATTCAAAGATGGGGTACTGAACGTTAAGAGTAGGGTACTGCATAAGATGGGACAGAAAAAGGGTTCAGGGTTGGATTAGGCGTACCCGCTTCGTGGCTCCGCCTAATCCAACCCTATACCCTTTTCCTTATTCAAGGTCACTAATCACGCAAGAAACTGAACTCTAAGAGGGTATTGGTGAACCCTGTCGTGGATGTGATTCAAAGATGGGGTACTGAACCTTAAGAGTAGGGTACTGCATAAGACGAGACGGAAAAGGGTTTAGGGTTGGATTAGGCGAACCCGCTTCGCGGCTCTGCCTAATCCAACCCTAAACCCTTTTCCATATTCAAGGTCACTAATCCCGCAGGAAACTGAACCCTAAGAGGGTATTGGTGAACCCTGTCGTGGATGTGATTCAAAGATGGGGTACTGAACCTTAAGAGTAGGGTACTGCATCTGACGGGACGGAAAAGGGTTTAGGGTTGGATTAGGCGTACCCGCTTGGCGGCTCTGCCTAATCCAACCCTAAACCCTTTTCCTTATTCAAGGTCACTAATCCCGCAAGAAACTGAACCCTAAGAGGGTATTGGTGAACACTGTCGTGGATGTGATTCAAAGATGTGGTAATGAACCTTAAGAGTAGGGTACTGCATAAGACGGGACGGAAAAGGGTTTAGGGTTGGATTAGGCGTACCCGCTTCGCGGCCTCTCCTAATCCAACCCTAAACCCTTTTCCTTATTCAAGGTCACTAATCCCGCAAGAAAATTAACACTAAGAGGGTATTCGTGAACCCCGTCGTGGATGTGATTCAAAGATGGGGTACTGAACGTTAAGAGTAGGGTACTGCATAAGATGGGACGGAAAAGCGTTCAGGGTTGGATTAGGCGTACCCGTTTCGTGGCTCCGCCTAATCCAACCCTATACCCTTTTCCTTATTCAAGGTCACTAATCACGCAAGAAACTGAACTCTAAGAGGGTATTGGTGAACCCTGTCGTGGATGTGATTCAAAGATGGGGTACTGAACCTTAAGAGTAGGGTACTGCATAAGACGAGACGGAAAAGGGTTTAGGGTTGGATTAGGCGAACCCGCTTCGCGGCTCTGCCTAATCCAACCCTAAACCCTTTTCCATATTCAAGGTCACTAATCCCGCAGGAAACTGAACCCTAAGAGGGTATTGGTGAACCCTGTCGTGGATGTGATTCAAAGATGGGGTACTGAACCTTAAGAGTAGGGTACTGCATCTGACGGGACGGAAAAGGGTTTAGGGTCGGATTAGGCGTACCCGCATAGCGGCTCCGCCTAATCCAACCCTAAACCCTTTTCCTTATTCAAGGTCACTAATCCCGCAAGAAACTGAACCCTAAGAGGGTATTGGTGAACACTGTCGTGGATGTGATTCAAAGATAGAGTACTGAACCTTAAGAGTAGGGTACTGCATAAGACGGGACGGAAAAGGGTTTAGGGTTGGATTTTGCGTACCCGCTTCGCGGCCTCTCCTAATCCAACCCTAAACCCTTTTCCTTATTCAGGGTCACTAATCCCGCAAGAAAATTAACACTAAGAGGGTATTCGTGAACCCTGTCGTGGATGTGATTAAAAGATGGGGTACTGAACGTTAAGAGTAGGGAACTACATAAGACGGGACGGAAAAGGGTTCAGGGTTGGATTAGGTGTACCCGCTTCGCGGCTCCGCCTAATCCAACCCTAAACCCTTTTCTTTATTCAAGGTCACTAATCCCGCAAGAAACTTAACACTAAGAGGGTATTCGTGAACCCAGTCGTGGATGTGATTCAAAGATGGGGTACTGAACGTTAAGAGTAGGGTACTACATAAGTCGTGACGGAAAAGGGTTCAGGGTTGGATTAGGCGTACCCGTTTCGCGGCTCCGCCTAATCCAACCCTAAACCCTTTTCCATATTCAAGGTCACTAATCCCGCAGGAAACTGAACCCTAAGAGGGTATTGGTGAACCCTGTCGTGGATGTGATTCAAAGATGGGGTACTGAACCTTAAGAGTAGGGTACTGCATCTGACGGGACGGAAAAGGGTTTAGGTTTGGATTAGGCAAACACGCTTCGCGGCTCCGCCTAATCCAACCCTAAACCCTTTTCTTTATTCAAGGTCACTAATCCCGCAAGAAACTGAACCCTAAGAGGGTATTGGTGAACCTTGTCGTGGTATGATTCAAAGATGGGGTACTGAATGTTAAGAGTAGGGTACTGAATAAGACGGGACGGAAAAGGGTTTAGGGTTGGATTAGGCGAACCCGCTTCGCGGCTCCGCCCAATCCAACCCTAAACCCTTTTCCTTATTCAAGGTCACTAATCCCGCGAGAAACTGAACACTAAGAGGGTATTTGTGAACCCTGTCGTGGATGTGATTCAAAGATGGGGTACTGAACGTTAAGAGTAGGGTACTGCATAAGACGAGACGGAAAAGGGTTCAGGGTTGGATTAGGCGTACCCGCTTCGTGGCTCCGCCTAATCCAACCCTATACCCTTTTCCTTATTCAAGGTCACTAATCCTGCAAGAAACTGGACCCTAAGAGGGTATTGGTGAACCCTGTCGTGGATGTGATTAAAAGATGGGGTACTGAACGTTAAGAGTAGGGAACTACATAAGACGGGACGGAAAAGGGTTCAATGTTGGATTAGGCGTACCCGCTTCGCTGCTCCGCCTAATCCAACCCTAAACCCTTTTCCTTATTCAAGGTCACTAATCCCGCAAGAAACTTAACACTAAGAGGGTATTCGTGAACCCAGTCGTGGATTTGATTCAAAGATGGGGTACTGAACGTTAAGAGTAGGGTACTACATAAGACATGACGGAAAAGGGTTCAGGGTTGGATTAGGCGTACCCGTTTCGCGGCTCCGCCTAATCCAACCCTAAACCCTTTTTCATATTCAAGGTCACTAATCACGCAGGAAACTGAACCCTAAGAGGGTATAGGTGAACCCTATCGTGGATGTGATTCAAAGATGGGGTACTGAACCTTAAGAGTAGGGTACTGCATCTGACGGGACGGAAAAGGGTTTAGGTTTGGATTAGGCGAACCCGCTTCGCGGCTCCGCCTAATCCAACCCTAAACCCTTTTCCTTATTCAAGGTCACTAATACCGCAAGAAACTGAACCCTAAGAGGGTATTGGTGAACCTTGTCGTGGTATGATTCAAAGATGGGGTACTGAACGTTAAGAGTAGGGTACTGAATAAGACGGGACGGAAAAGGGTTTAGGGTTGGATTAGGCGAACCCGCTTCGCGGCTCCGCCTAATCCAACCCTAAACCCTTTTCCTTATTCAAGGTCACTAATCCCGCAAGAAACTGAACACTAAGAGGGTATTTGTGAACCCTGTCGTGGATGTGATTCAAAGATGGGGTACTGAACGTTAAGAGTAGAGTACTGCATAAGACGAGACGGAAAAGGGTTCAGGGTTGTATTAGGCGTACCCGCTTCGTGGCTCCGCCTAATCCAACCCTATACCCTTTTCCTTATTCAAGGTCACTAATCCCGCAAGAAACTGGACCCTAAGAGGGTATTGGTGAACCCTGTCGTGGATGTGATTCAAAGATGGGGTATTGAACCTTAAGAGTAGGGTACTACAAAAGAAGGGACGGAAAAGGGTTTAAGATTGGATTAGGCGTACCCGCTTCGCGGCCTCGCCTAATCCAACCCTAAACCCTTTTCCTTATTCATGGTCACTAATCCCGCAAGAAACTTCACACTAAGAGGGTATTGGTGAACCCTGTCGTGGATGTGATTCAAAGATGGGGTACTGAACGTTAAGAGTAGGGAACTACATAAGACGGGACGGAAAAGGGTTCAATGTTGGATTAGGCGTACCCGCTTCGCTGCTCCGCCTAATCCAACCCTAAACCCTTTTTCATATTCAAGGTCACTAATCCCGCAGGAAACTGAACCCTAAGAGGGTATTGGTGAACCCTATCGTGGATGTGATTCAAAGATGGGGTACTGAACCTTAAGAGTAGGGTACTGCATCTGACGGGACGGAAAAGGGTTTAGGTTTGGATTAGGCGAACCCGCTTCGCGGCTCCGCCTAATCCAACCCTAAACCCTTTTCCTTATTCAAGGTCACTAATACCGCAAGAAACTGAACCCTAAGAGGGTATTGGTGAACCTTGTCGTGGTATGATTCAAAGATGGGGTACTGAACGTTAAGAGTAGGGTACTGAATAAGACGGGACGGAAAAGGGTTTAGGGTTGGATTAGGCGAACCCACTTCGCGGCTCCGCCTAATCCAACCCTAAACCCTTTTCCTTATTCAAGGTCACTAATCCCGCAAGAAACTGAACACTAAGAGGGTATTTGTGAACCCTGTCGTGGATGTGATTCAAAGATGGGGTACTGAACGTTGAGAGTAGGGTACTGCATAAGACGAGACGGAAAAGGGTTCAGGGTTGTATTAGGCGTACCCGCTTCGTGGCTCCGCCTAATCCAACCCTATACCCTTTTCCTTATTCAAGGTCACTAATCCCGCAAGAAACTGGACCCTAAGAGGGTATTGGTGAACCCTGTCGTGGATGTGATTCAAAGATGGGGTATTGAACCTTAAGAGTAGGGTACTGCAAAAGACGGGACGGAAAAGGGTTTAATATTGGATTAGGCGTACCCACTTCGCGGCCTCGCCTAATCCAACCCTAAACCCTTTTCCTTATTCATGGTCACTAATCCCGCAAGAAACTTCACACTAAGAGGGTATTGGTGAACCCTGTCGTGGATGTGATTCAAAGATGGGGTACTGAACGTTAAGAGTAGGGTACTACATAAGACGGGACGGAAAAGAGTTCAGGGTTGGATTAGGCATACCCGCTTCGCGGCTCCGCCTAATCCAACCCTAAACCCTTTTCCTTATTCAAGGTCACTAATCCCGCAAGAAACTGAACACTAAGAGGGTATTGGTGAACACTGTCAGGGATGTGATTCAAAGATGAGGTACTGAACCTTAAGAGTAGGGTACTGCATAACACGGGACGGAAAAGGGTTTAGGGTTGGATTAGGTGAACCCTCTTCGCGGCTCCGCCTAATCCAACGCTAAACCCTTTTCCTTATTCAAGGTCATTAATCACGCAAGAAACTGAACTCTAAGAGGGTATTGGTGAACCTTGTCGTGGATGTGATTAAAACATAAGGTACTGAACCTTAAGAGTAGGGTAATGCATAAGACGGGACGGAAAAGGGTTTAGGGTTGGATTAGGCGTACCCGCTTCGTGGCTCCGCCTAATCCAACCCTATACCCTTTTCCTTATTCAAGGTCACTAATCCCGCAAGAAACTGAACCCTAAGGGGGTATTGGTGAACCCTGTCGTGGATGTGATTCAAAGATGGGGTACTGAACGTTAAGAGTAGGGTACTGCATAAGATGGGACGGAAACGGGTTCAGGGTTGGATTAGGCGTACCCGCTTCGTGGCTCCGCCTAATCCAACCCTATACCCTTTTCCTTATTCAAGGTCACTAATCCCGCAAGAAACTGAACCCTAAGAGGGTATTGGTGAACCCTGTCGTGGATGTGATTCAAAGATGGGGTACTGAACCTTAAGAGTAGGGTACTGCATAAGACGAGACGGAAAAGGGTTTAGGGTTGGATTAGGCGAACCCGCTTCGCGGCTCTGCCTAATCCAACCCTAAACCCTTTTCCTTATTCAAGGTCACTAATCCCGCAAGAAACTGAACCCTAAGAGGGTATTGGTGAACACTGTCGTGGATGTGATTCAAATATGGGGTAATGAACCTTAAGAGTAGGGTACTGCATAAGACGGGACGGAAAAGGGTTTAGGGTTGGATTAGGCGTACCCGCTTCGTGGCCTCTCCTAATCCAACCCTAAACCCTTTTCCTTATTCAAGGTCACTAGTCCCGCAAGAAAATTAACACTAAGAGGGTATTCGTGAACCCCGTCGTGGATGTGATTCAAAGATGGGGTACTGAACGTTAAGAGTAGGGTACTGCATAAGATGGGACGGAAAAGGGTTCAGGGTTGGATTAGGCGTACCCGCTTCGTGGCTCCGCCTAATCCAACCCTATACCCTTTTCCTTATTCAAGGTCACTAATCCCGCAAGAAACTGAACCCTAAGAGGGTATTGGTGAACCCTGTCGTGGATGTGATTCAAAGATGGGTACTGAACCTTAATAGTAGGGTACTGCATAAGACGAGACGGAAAAGGGTTTAGGGTTGGATTAGGCGAACCCGCTTCGCGGATCTGCCTAATCCAACCCTAAACCCTTTTCCATATTCAAGGTCACTAATCCCGCAGGAAACTGAACCCTAAGAGGGTATTGGTGAACCCTGTCGTGGATGTGATTCAAAGATGGGGTACTGAACCTTAAGAGTAGGGTACTGCATCTGACGGGACGGAAAAGGGTTTACGGTTGGATTAGGCGTACCCGCTTAGCGGCTCCGCCTAATCCAACCCTAAACCCTTTTCCTTATTCAAGGTCACTAATCCCGCAAGAAACTGAACCCTAAGAGGGTATTGGTGAACACTGTCGTGGATGTGATTCAAAGATGGGGTACTGAACCTTAAGAGTAGGGTACTGCATAAGACGGGACGGAAAAGGGTTTAGGGTTGGATTAGGCGTACCCGCTTCGCGGCCTCTCCTAATCCAACCCTAAACCCTTTTCCTTATTCAAGGTCACTAATCTCGCAAGAAAACTAACACTAAGAGGGTATTCGTGAACCCTGTCGTGGATGTGATTAAAAGATGGGGTACTGAACGTTAAGAGTAGGGAACTACATAAGACGGGACGGAAAAGGGTTTAGGGTTGGATTAGGCGTACCCGCTTCGCGGCTCCGCCTAATCCAACCCTAAACCCTTTTCCTTATTCAAGGTCACTAATCCCGCAAGAAACTTAACACTAAGAGGGTATTCGTGAACCCAGTCGTGGATGTGATTTAAAGATGGGGTACTGAACGTTAAGAGTAGGGTACTACATAAGACGTGACGGAAAAGGGTTCAGGGTTGGATTGGGCGTACCCGTTTCGCGGCTCCGCCTAATCCAACCCTAAACCCTTTTCCATATTCAAGGTCACTAATCCCGCAGGAAACTGAACCCTAAGAGGGTACTGGTGAACCCTGTCGTGGATGTGATTCAAAGATGGGGTACTGAACCTTAAGAGTAGGGTACTGCATCTGACGGAACGGAAAAGGGTTTAGGTTTGGATTAGGCGAACCCGCTTCCCGGCTCCGCCTAATCCAACCCTAAACCCTTTTCCTTATTCAAGGTCACTAATCCCGCAAGAAACTGAACCCTAAGAGGGTAATGGTGAACCTTGTCGTGGTATGATTCAAAGATGGGGTACTGAACGTTAAGAGTAGGGTTCTTAATAAGACGGGACGGAAAAGGGTTTAGGGTTGGATTAGGCCTTCGCGGCTCCGCCTAATCCAACCCTAAACCCTTTTCCTTATTCAAGGTCACTAATCCCTGTCGTGGATGTGATTCAAAGATGGGGTACTGAACGTTAAGAGTAGGGTACTGCATAAGACGAGACGGAAAAGGGTTCAGGGTTGGATTAGGCGTACCCGCTTCGTGGCTCCGCCTAATCCAACACTATACCCTTTTCCTTATTCAAGGTCACTAATCCCGCAAGAAACTAGAGCCTAAGAGGGTATTGGTGAACTCTGTCGTGGATGTGATTCAAAGATGGGGTACTGAACCTTAAGAGTAGGGTACTGCAAAAGACGGGACGGAAAAGGGTTTAAGGTTGGATTAGGCGTACCCGCTTCGCGGCCTCGCCTAATCCAACCCTAAACCCTTTTCCTTATTCATGGTCACTAATCCCGCAAGAAACTTAACACTAAGAGGTTATTGGTGAACCCTGTCGTGGATGTGATTCAAAGATGGGGTACTGAACGTTAAGAGTAGGGTACTACATAAGACGGGACGGAAAAGAGTTCAGGGTTGGATTAGGCGTACCCGCTTCGCGGCTCCGCCTAATCCAACCCTAACCCCTTTTCCTTATTCAAGGTCACTAATCCCGCAAGAAACTGAACCCTAAGAGGGTATTGGTGAACACTGTCAGGGATGTGATTCAAAGATGGGGTACTGAACCTTAAGAGTAGGGTACTGCATAACACGGGACGGAAAAGGGTTTAGGGTTGGATTAGGTGAACCCGCTTCGCGGCTCCGCCTAATCCAACCCTAAACCCTTTTCCTTATTCAAGGTCACTAATCCCGCAAGAAACTGAACTCTAAGAGGGTATTGGTGAACCTTGTCGTGGATGTGATTAAAACATAAGGTATTGAACCTTAAGAGTAGGGTAATGCATAAGACGGGACGGAAAAGGGTTTAGGGTTGGATTAGGCGTACCCGCTTCACGGCTCCGCCTAATCCAACCCTAAACCCTCTTCCTTATTCAAGGTCACTAATCCCGCAAGAAACTTAATACTAAGAGGGTATTCGTGAACCCTATCGTGGATGTGATTCAAAGATGGGGTACTGAACGTTAAGAGTAGGGTACTACAAAAGACGGGACGGAAAAGGGTTCAGGGTTGGATTAGGCGTACCCGCATCGTGGCTCCGCCTAATCCAACCCTATACCCTTTTCCTTATTCTAGGTCACTAATCCCGCAAGAAACTCAACCCTAAGGGGGTATTGGTGAACCCTGTCGTGGATGTGATTCAAAGATGGGGTACTGAACGTTAAAAGTAGGGTACTGCATAAGATGGGACGGAAAAGGGTTCAGGGTTGGATTAGGCGTACCCGCTTCGTGGCTCCGCCTAATCCATCCCTAAACCCTTTTCCTTATTCAAGGTCACTAATCCCGCAAGAAACTGAAATCTAAGAGGGTATTGGTGAACCTTGTCGTGGATGTGATTAAAACATAAGGTACTGAACCTTAAGAGTAGGGTAATGCATAAAACGGGACGGAAAAGGGTTTAGGGTTGGATTAGGCGTACCCGCTTCACGGCTCCGCCTAATCCAACCCTAAACCCTCTTCCTTATTCAAGGTCACTAATCCCGCAAGAAACTTAATACTAAGAGGGTATTCGTTAACCCTATCGTGGATGTGATTCAAAGATGGGGTACGGAACGTTAAGAGTAGGGTACTACAAAAGACGGGACGGAAAAGGGTTCAGGGTTGGATTAGGCGTACCCGCTTCGTGGCTCCGCCTAATCCAACCCTATACCCTTTTCCTTATTCAAGATCACTAATCCCGCAAGAAACTGAACCCTAAGGGGGTATTGGTGAACCCTGTCGTGGATGTGATTCAAAGATGGGGTACTGAACGTTAAGAGTAGGGTACTGCATAAGATGGGAAGGAAACGGGTTCATGGTTGGATTAGGCGTACCCGCTTCGTGGCTCCGCCTAATCCAACCCTATACCCTTTTCCTTATTCAAGGTCACTAATCCCTCAAGAAACTGAACCCTAAGAGGGTATTGGTGAACACTGTCGTGGATGTGATTCAAATATGGGGTAATGAACCTTAAGAGTAGGGTACTGCATAAGACGGGACGGAAAAGGGTTTAGGGTTGGATTAGGCGTACCCGCTTCGTGGCCTCTCCTAATCCAACCCTAAACCCTTTTCCTTATTCAAGGTCACTAATCCCGCAAGAAAATTAACACTAAGAGGGTATTGGTGAACCCTGTCGTGGATGTGATTCAAAGATGGGGTACTGAACATTAAGAGTAGGGTACTACATAAGACGGGACGGAAAAGAGTTCAGGGTTGGATTAGGCGTACCCGCTTCGCGGCTCCGCCTAATCCAACCCTAACCCCTTTTCCTTATTCAAGGTCACTAATCCCGCAAGAAACTGAACCCTAAGAGGGTATTGGTGAACACTGTCAGGGATGTGATTCAAAGATGGGGTACTGAACCTTAAGAGTAGGGTACTGCATAACACGGGACGGAAAAGGGTTTAGGGTTGGATTAAGTGAACCCGCTTCGCGGCTCCGCCTAATCCAACCCTAAACCCTTTTCCTTATTCAAGGTCACTAATCCCGCAAGAAACTGAACTCTAAGAGGGTATTGGTGAACCTTGTCGTGGATGTGATTAAAACATAAGGTATTGAACCTTAAGAGTAGGGTAATGCATAAGACGGGACGGAAAAGGGTTTAGGGTTGGATTAGGCGTACCCGCTTCACGGCTCCGCCTAATCCAACCCTAAACCCTCTTCCTCATTCAAGGTCACTAATCCCGCAAGAAACTTAATACTAAGAGGGTATTCGTGAACCCTATCGTGGATGTGATTCAAAGATGGGGTACTGAACGTTAAGAGTAGGGTACTACAAAAGACGGGACGGAAAAGGGTTCAGGGTTGGATTAGGCGTACCCGCTTCGCGGCTCCGCCTAATCCAACCCTAAACCCTTTTCCTTATTCAAGGTCACTAATCCCGCAAGAAACTGAACTCTAAGAGGGTATTGGTGAACCTTGTCGTGGATGTGATTAAAACATAAGGTATTGAACCTTAAGAGTAGGGTAATGCATAAGACGGGACGGAAAAGGGTTTAGGGTTGGATTAGGCGTACCCGCTTCACGGCTCCGCCTAATCCAACCCTAAACCCTCTTCCTCATTCAAGGTCACTAATCCCGCAAGAAACTTAATACTAAGAGGGTATTCGTGAACCCTATCGTGGATGTGATTCAAAGATGGGGTACTGAACGTTAAGAGTAGGGTACTACAAAAGACGGGACGGAAAAGGGTTCAGGGTTGGATTAGGCGTACCCGCTTCGTGGCTCCGCCTAATCCAACCCTATACCCTTTTCCTTATTCTAGGTCACTAATCCCGCAAGAAACTCAACCCTAAGGGGGTATTGGTGAACCCTGTCGTGGATGTGATTCAAAGATGGGGTACTGAACGTTAAAAGTAGGGTACTGCATAAGATGGGACGGAAAAGGGTTCAGGGTTGGATTAGGCGTACCCGCTTCGTGGCTCCGCCTAATCCAACCCTAAACCCTTTTCCTTATTCAAGGTCACTAATCCCGCAAGAAACTGAAATCTAAGAGGGTATTGGTGAACCTTGTCGTGGATGTGATTAAAACATAAGGTACTGAACCTTAAGAGTAGGGTAATGCATAAGACGGGACGGAAAAGGGTTTAGGGTTGGATTAGGCGTACCCGCTTCACAGCTCCGCCTAATCCAACCCTAAACCCTCTTCCTTATTCAAGGTCACTAATCCCGCAAGAAACTTAATACTAAGAGGGTATTCGTTAACCCTATCGTGGATGTGATTCAAAGATGGGGTACTGAACGTTAAGAGTAGGGTACTACAAAAGACGGGACGGAAAAGGGTTCAGGGTTGGATTAGGCGTACCCGCTTCGTGGCTCCGCCTAATCCAACCCTATACCCTTTTCCTTATTCAAGATCACTAATCCCGCAAGAAACTGAACCCTAAGGGGGTATTGGTGAACCCTGTCGTGGATGTGATTCAAAGATGGGGTACTGAACGTTAAGAGTAGGGTACTGCATAAGATGGGACGGAAACGGGTTCAGGGTTGGATTAGGCGTACCCGCTTCGTGGCTCCGCCTAATCCAACCCTATACCCTTTTCCTTATTCAAGGTCACTAATCCCGCAAGAAACTGAACCCTAAGAGGGTATTGGTGAACACTGTCGTGGATGTGATTCAAATATGGGGTAATGAACCTTAAGAGTAGGGTACTGCATAAGACGGGACGGAAAAGGGTTTAGGGTTGGATTAGGCGTACCCGCTTCGTGGCCTCTCCTAATCCAACCCTAAACCCTTTTCCTTACTCAAGGTCACTAATCCCGCAAGAAAATTAACACTAAGAGGGTATTCGTGAACCCCGTCGTGGATGTGATTCAAAGATGGGATACTGAACGTTAAGAGTAGGGTACTGCATAAGATGGGACGGAAAAGGGTTCAGGGTTGGATTAGGCGTACCCGCTTCGTGGCTCCGCCTAATCCAACCCTATACCCTTTTCCTTATTCAAGGTCACTAATCCCGCAAGAAACTGAACCCTAAGAGGGTATTGGTGAACCCTGTCGTGGATGTGATTCAAAGATGGGTACTGAACCTTAATAGTAGGGTACTGCATAAGACGAGACGGAAAAGGGTTTAGGGTTGGATTAGGCGAACCCGCTTCGCGGATCTGCCTAATCCAACCCTAAACCCTTTTCCATATTCAAGGTCACTAATCCCGCAGGAAACTGAACCCTAAGAGGGTATTGGTGAACCCTGTCGTGGATGTGATTCAAAGATGGGGTACTGAACCTTAAGAGTAGGGTACTGCATCTGACGGGACGGAAAAGGGTTTACGGTTGGATTAGGCGTACCCGCTTAGCGGCTCCGCCTAATCCAACCCTAAACCCTTTTCCTTATTCAAGGTCACTAATCCCGCAAGAAACTGAACCCTAAGAGGGTATTGGTGAACACTGTCGTGGATGTGATTCAAAGATGGGGTACTGAACCTTAAGAGTAGGGTACTGCATAAGACGGGACGGAAAAGGGTTTAGGGTTGGATTAGGCGTACCCGCTTCGCGGCCTCTCCTAATCCAACCCTAAACCCTTTTCCTTATTCAAGGTCACTAATCCCGCAAGAAAATTAACACTAAGAGGGTATTCGTGAACCCTGTCGTGGATGTGATTAAAAGATGGGGTACTGAACGTTAAGAGTAGGGAACTACATAAGACGGGACGGAAAAGGGTTTAGGGTTGGATTAGGCGTACCCGCTTCGCGGCTCCGCCTAATCCAACCCTAAACCCTTTTCCTTATTCAAGGTCACTAATCCCGCAAGAAACTTAACACTAAGAGGGTATTCGTGAACCCAGTCGTGGATGTGATTAAAAGATGGGGTACTGAACGTTAAGAGTAGGGAACTACATAAGACGGGACGGAAAAGGGTTCAGGGTTGGATTAGGCGTACCCGCTTCGTGGCTCCGCCTAATCCAACCCTATACCCTTTTCCTTATTCAAGATCACTAATCCCGCAAGAAACTGAACCCTAAGGGGGTATTGGTGAACCCTGTCGTGGATGTGATTCAAAGATGGGGTACTGAACGTTAAGAGTAGGGTACTGCATAAGATGGGACGGAAACGGGTTCACGGTTGGATTAGGCGTACCCGCTTCGTGGCTCCGCCTAATCCAACCCTATACCCTTTTCCTTATTCAAGGTCACTAATCCCGCAAGAAACTGAACCCTAAGAGGGTATTGGTGAACACTGTCGTTGATGTGATTCAAATATGGGGTAATGAACCTTAAGAGTAGGGTACTGCATAAGACGGGACGGAAAAGGGTTTAGGGTTGGATTAGGCGTACCCGCTTCGTGGCCTCTCCTAATCCAACCCTAAACCCTTTTCCTTATTCAAGGTCACTAATCCCGCAAGAAAATTAACACTAAGAGGGTATTGGTGAACCCTGTCGTGGATGTGATTCAAAGATGGGGTACTGAACGTTAAGAGTAGGGTACTACATAAGACGGGACGGAAAAGAGTTCAGGGTTGGATTAGGCGTACCCGCTTCGCGGCTCAGCCTAATCCAACCCTAACCCCTTTTCCTTGTTCAAGGTCACTAATCCCGCAAGAAACTGAACCCTAAGAGGGTATTGGTGAACACTGTCAGGGATGTGATTCAAAGATGGGGTACTGAACCTTAAGAGTAGGGTACTGCATAACACGGGACGGAAAAGGGTTTAGGGTTGGATTAGGTGAACCCGCTTCGCGGCTCCGCCTAATCCAACCCTAAACCCTTTTCCTTATTCAAGGTCACTAATCCCGCAAGAAACTGAACTCTAAGAGGGTATTGGTGAACCTTGTCGTGGATGTGATTAAAACATAAGGTATTGAACCTTAAGAGTAGGGTAATGCATAAGACGGGACGGAAAAGGGTTTAGGGTTGGATTAGGCGTACCCGCTTCACGGCTCCGCCTAATCCAACCCTAAACCCTCTTCCTTATTCAAGGTCACTAATCCCGCAAGAAACTTAATACTAAGAGGGTATTCGTGAACCCTATCGTGGATGTGATTCAAAGATGGGGTACTGAACGTTAAGAGTAGGGTACTACAAAAGACGGGACGGAAAAGGGTTCAGGGTTGGATTAGGCGTACCCGCTTCGTGGCTCCGCCTAATCCAACCCTATACCCTTTTCCTTATTCTAGGTCACTAATCCCGCAAGAAACTCAACCCTAAGGGGGTATTGGTGAACCCTGTCGTGGATGTGATTCAAAGATGGGGTACTGAACGTTAAAAGTAGGGTACTGCATAAGATGAGACGGAAAAGGGTTCAGGGTTGGATTAGGCGTACCCGCTTCGTGGCTCCGCCTAATCCAACCCTAAACCCTTTTCCTTATTCAAGGTCACTAATCCCGCAAGAAACTGAAATCTAAGAGGGTATTGGTGAACCTTGTCGTGGATGTGATTAAAACATAAGGTACTGAACCTTAAGAGTAGGGTAATGCATAAGACGGGACGGAAAAGGGTTTAGGGTTGGATTAGGCGTACCTGCTTCACGGCTCCGCCTAATCCAACCCTAAACCCTCTTCCTTATTCAAGGTCACTAATCCCGCAAGAAACTTAATACTAAGAGGGTATTCGTTAACCCTATCGTGGATGTGATTCAAAGATGGGGTACTGAACGTTAAGAGTAGGGTACTACAAAAGACGGGACGGAAAAGGGTTCAGGGTTGGATTAGGCGTACCCGCTTCGTGGCTCCGCCTAATCCAACCCTATACCCTTTTCCTTATTCAAGATCACTAATCCCGCAAGAAACTGAACCCTAAGGGGGTATTGGTGAACCCTGTCGTGGATGTGATTCAAAGATGGGGTACTGAACGTTAAGAGTAGGGTACTGCATAAGATGGGATGGAAACGGGTTCAGGGTTGGATTAGGCGTACCCGCTTCGTGGCTCCGCCTAATCCAACCCTATACCCTTTTCCTTATTCAAGGTCACTAATCCCGCAAGAAACTGAACCCTAAGAGGGTATTGGTGAACACTGTCGTGGATGTGATTCAAATATGGGGTAATGAACCTTAAGAGTAGGGTACTGCATAAGACGGGACGAAAAAGGGTTTAGGGTTGGATTAGGCGTACCCGCTTATTGGCCTCTCCTAATCCAACCCTAAACCCTTTTCCTTATTCAAGGTCACTAATCCCGCAAGAAAATTAACACTAAGAGGGTATTCGTGAACCCCGTCGTGGATGTGATTCAAAGATGGGGTACTGAACGTTAAGAGTAGGGTACTGCATAAGATGGGACGGAAAAGGGTTCAGGGTTGGATTAGGCGTACCCGCTTCGTGGCTCCGCCTAATCCAACCCTATACCCTTTTCCTTATTCAAGGTCACTAATCCCGCAAGAAACTGAACCCTAAGAGGGTATTGGTGAACCCTGTCGTGGATGTGATTCAAAGATGGGTACTGAACCTTAATAGTAGGGTACTGCATAAGACGAGACGGAAAAGGGTTTAGGGTTGGATTAGGCGAACCCGCTTCGCGGATCTGCCTAATCCAACCCTAAACCCTTTTCCATATTCAAGGTCACTAATCCCGTCGGAAACTGAACCCTAAGAGGGTATTGGTGAACCCTGTCGTGGATGTGATTCAAAGATGGGGTACTGAACCTTAAGAGTAGGGTACTGCATCTGACGGGACGGAAAAGGGTTTACGGTTGGATTAGGCGTACCCGCTTAGCGGCTCCGCCTAATCCAACCCTAAACCCTTTTCCTTATTCAAGGTCACTAATCCCGCAAGAAACTGAACCCTAAGAGGGTATTGGTGAACACTGTCGTGGATGTGATTCAAAGATGGGGTACTGAACCTTAAGAGTAGGGTACTGCATAAGACGGGACGGAAAAGGGTTTAGGGTTGGATTAGGAGAGTCCGCGAAGCGGGTACGCCTAATCCAACCCTAAACCCTTTTCCTTATTCAAGGTCACTAATCCCGCAAGAAAATTAACACTAAGAGGGTATTCGTGAACCCTGTCGTGGATGTGATTAAAAGATGGGGTACTGAACGTTAAGAGTAGGGAACTACATAAGACGGGACGGAAAAGGGTTTAGGGTTGGATTAGGCGTACCCGCTTCGCGGCTCCGCCTAATCCAACCCTAAACCCTTTTCCTTATTCAAGGTCACTAATCCCGCAAGAAACTTAACACTAAGAGGGTATTCGTGAACCCAGTCGTGGATGTGATTTAAAGATGGGGTACTGAACGTTAAGAGTAGGGTACTACATAAGACGTGACGGAAAAGGGTTCAGGGTTGGATTAGGCGTACCCGTTTCGCGGCTCCGCCTAATCCAACCCTAAACCCTTTTCCTTATTCAAGGTCACTAATCCCGCAAGAAACTGAACCCTAAGTGGGTATTGGTGAACACTGTCGTGGATGTGATTCAAAGATGGGGTACTGAACCTTAAGAGTAGGGTACTGCATAAGACGGGACGGAAAAGGGTTTAGGGTTGGATTAGGCGTACCCGCTTCGCGGCCTCTCCTAATCCAACCCTAAACCCTTTTCCTTATTCAAGGTCACTAATCCCGCAAGAAAATTAACACTAAGAGGGTATTCGTGAACCCTGTCATGGATGTGATTAAAAGATGGGGTACTGAACGTTAAGAGTAGGGAACTACATAAGACGGGACGGAAAAGGGTTTAGGGTTGGATTAGGCGTACCCGCTTCGCGGCTCCGCCTAATCCAACCCTAAACCCTTTTCCTTATTCAAGGTCACTAATCCCGCAAGAAACTTAACACTAAGAGGGTATTCGTGAACCCAGTCGTGGATGTGATTTAAAGATGGGGTACTGAACGTTAAGAGTAGGGTACTACATAAGACGTGACGGAAAAGGGTTCAGGGTTGGATTAGGCGTACCCGTTTGGCGGCTCCGCCTAATCCAACCCTAAACCCTTTTCCATATTCAAGGTCACTAATCCCGCAGGAAACTGAACCCTAAGAGGGTACTGGTGAACCCTGTCGTGGATGTGATTCAAAGATGGGGTACTGAACCTTAAGAGTAGGGTACTGCATCTGACGGGACGGAAAAGGGTTTAGGTTTGGATTAGGCGAACCCGCTTCGCGGCTTCGCCTAATCCAACCCTAAACCCTTTTCCTTATTCAAGGTCACTAATCCCGCAAGAAACTGAACCCTAAGAGGGTATTGGTGAACCTTGTCGTGGTATGATTCAAAGATGGGGTACTGAACGTTAAGAGTAGGGTTCTGAATAAGACGGGACGGAAAAGGGTTTAGGGTTGGATTAGGCGAACCCGCTTCGCGGCTCCGCCTAATCCAACCCTAAACCCTTTTCCTTATTCAAGGTCACTAATCCCGCAAGAAACTAGAGCCTAAGAGGGTATTGGTGAACTCTGTCGTGGATGTGATTCAAAGATGGGGTACTGAACCTTAAGAGTAGGGTACTGCAAAAGACGGGACGGAAAAGGGTTTAAGGTTGGATTAGGCGTACCCGCTTCGCGGCCTCGCCTAATCCAACCCTAAACCCTTTTCCTTATTCATGGTCACTAATCCCGCAAGAAACTTAACACTAAGAGGGTATTGGTGAACCCTGTCGTGGATGTGATTCAAAGATGGGGTACTGAACGTTAAGAGTAGGGTACTACATAAGACGGGACGGAAAAGAGTTCAGGGTTGGATTAGGCGTACCCGCTTCGCGGCTCCGCCTAATCCAACCCTAACCCCTTTTCCTTATTCAAGGTCACTAATCCCGCAAGAAACTGAACCCTAAGAGGGTATTGGTGAACACTGTCAGGGATGTGATTCAAAGATGGGGTACTGAACCTTAAGAGTAGGGTACTGCATAACACGGGACGGAAAAGGGTTTAGGGTTGGATTAGGTGAACCCGCTTCGCGGCTCCGCCTAATCCAACCCTAAACCCTTTTCCTTATTCAAGGTCACTAATCCCACAAGAAACTGAACTCTAAGAGGGTATTGGTGAACCTTGTCGTGGATGTGATTAAAACATAAGGTATTGAACCTTAAGAGTAGGGTAATGCATAAGACGGGACGGAAAAGGGTTTAGGGTTGGATTAGGCGTACCCGCTTCACGGCTCCGCCTAATCCAACCCTAAACCCTCTTCCTTATTCAAGGTCACTAATCCCGCAAGAAACTTAATACTAAGAGGGTATTCGTTAACCCTATCGTGGATGTGATTCAAAGATGGGGTACTGAACGTTAAGAGTAGGGTACTACAAAAGACGGGACGGAAAAGGGTTCAGTGTTGGATTAGGCGTACCCGCTTCGTGGCTCCGCCTAATCCAACCCTATACCCTTTTCCTTATTCAAGATCACTAATCCCGCAAGAAACTGAACCCTAAGGGGGTATTGGTGAACCCTGTCGTGGATGTGATTCAAAGATGGGGTACTGAACCTTAAGAGTAGGGTACTGCATAAGACGGGACGGAAAAGGGTTTAGGGTTGGATTAGGCGTACCCGCTTCGCGGCCTCTCCTAATCCAACCCTAAACCCTTTTCCTTATTCAAGGTCACTAATCCCGCAAGAAAATTAACACTAAGAGGGTATTCGTGAACCCTGTCATGGATGTGATTAAAAGATGGGGTACTGAACGTTAAGAGTAGGGAACTACATAAGACGGGACGGAAAAGGGTTTAGGGTTGGATTAGGCGTACCCGCTTCGCGGCTCCGCCTAATCCAACCCTAAACCCTTTTCCTTATTCAAGGTCACTAATCCCGCAAGAAACTTAACACTAAGAGGGTATTCGTGAACCCAGTCGTGGATGTGATTTAAAGATGGGGTACTGAACGTTAAGAGTAGGGTACTACATAAGACGTGACGGAAAAGGGTTCAGGGTTGGATTAGGCGTACCCGTTTCGCGGCTCCGCCTAATCCAACCCTAAACCCTTTTCCATATTCAAGGTCACTAATCCCGCAGGAAACTGAACCCTAAGAGGGTACTGGTGAACCCTGTCGTGGATGTGATTCAAAGATGGGGTACTGAACCTTAAGAGTAGGGTACTGCATCTGACGGGACGGAAAAGGGTTTAGGTTTGGATTAGGCGAACCCGCTTCGCGGCTCCGCCTAATCCAACCCTAAACCCTTTTCCTTATTCAAGGTCACTAATCCCGCAAGAAACTGAACCCTAAGAGGGTATTGGTGAACCTTGTCGTGGTATGATTCAAAGATGGGGTACTGAACGTTAAGAGTAGGGTTCTGAATAAGACGGGACGGAAAAGGGTTTAGGGTTGGATTAGGCGAACCCGCTTCGCGGCTCCGCCTAATCCAACCCTAAACCCTTTTCCTTATTCAAGGTCACTAATCCCGCAAGAAACTAAACACTAAGAGGGTATTTGTGAACCCTGTCGTGGATGTGATTCAAAGATGGGGTACTGAACGTTAAGAGTAGGGTACTGCATAAGACGAGACGCAAAAGGGTTCAGGGTTGGATTAGGCGTACCCGCTTCGTGGCTCCGCCTAATCCAACCCTATACCCTTTTCCTTATTCAAGGCCACTAATCCCGCAAGAAACTAGAGCCTAAGAGGGTATTGGTGAACTCTGTCGTGGATGTGATTCAAAGATGGGGTACTGAACCTTAAGAGTAGGGTACTGCAAAAGACGGGACGGAAAAGGGTTTAAGGTTGGATTAGGCGTACCCGCTTCGCGGCCTCGCCTAATCCAACCCTAAACCCTTTTCCTTATTCATGGTCACTAATCCCGCAAGAAACTTAACACTATGAGGGTATTGGTGAACCCTGTCGTGGATGTGATTCAAAGATGGGGTACTGAACGTTAAGAGTAGGGTACTACATAAGACGGGACGGAAAAGAGTTCAGGGTTGGATTAGGCGTACCCGCTTCGCGGCTCCGCCTAATCCAACCCTAACCCCTTTTCCTTATTCAAGGTCACTAATCCCGCAAGAAACTGAACCCTAAGAGGGTATTGGTGAACACTGTCAGGGATGTGATTCAAAGATGGGGTACTGAACCTTAAGAGTAGGGTACTGCATAACACGGGACGGAAAAGGGTTTAGGGTTGGATTAGGTGAACCCGCTTCGCGGCTCCGCCTAATCCAACCCTAAACCCTTTTCCTTATTCAAGGTCACTAATCCCACAAGAAACTGAACTCTAAGAGGGTATTGGTGAACCTTGTCGTGGATGTGATTAAAACATAAGGTATTGAACCTTAAGAGTAGGGTAATGCATAAGACGAGACGGAAAAGGGTTTAGGGTTGGATTAGGCGTACCCGCTTCACGGCTCCGCCTAATCCAACCCTAAACCCTCTTCCTTATTCAAGGTCACTAATCCCGCAAGAAACTTAATACTAAGAGGGTATTCGTGAACCCAGTCGTGGATGTGATTTAAAGATGGGGTACTGAACGTTAAGAGTAGGGTACTACATAAGACGTGACGGAAAAGGGTTCAGGGTTGGATTAGGCGTACCCGTTTCGCGGCTCCGCCTAATCCAACCCTAAACCCTTTTCCTTATTCAAGGTCACTAATCCCGCAAGAAACTGAACCCTAAGTGGGTATTGGTGAACACTGTCGTGGATGTGATTCAAAGATGGGGTACTGAACCTTAAGAGTAGGGTACTGCATAAGATGGGACGGAAAAGGGTTTAGGGTTGGATTAGGCGTACCCGCTTCGCGGCCTCTCCTAATCCAACCCTAAACCCTTTTCCTTATTCAAGGTCACTAATCCCGCAAGAAAATTAAAACTAAGAGGGTATTCGTGAACCCTGTCATGGATGTGATTAAAAGATGGGGTACTGAACGTTAAGAGTAGGGAACTACATAAGACGGGACGGAAAAGGGTTTAGGGTTGGATTAGGCGTACCCGCTTCGCGGCTCCGCCTAATCCAACCCTAAACCCTTTTCCTTATTCAAGGTCACTAATCCCGCAAGAAACTTAACACTAAGAGGGTATTCGTGAACCCAGTCGTGGATGTGATTTAAAGATGGGGTACTGAACGTTAAGAGTAGGGTACTACATAAGACGTGACGGAAAAGGGTTCAGGGTTGGATTAGGCGTACCCGTTTCGCGGCTCCGCCTAATCCAACCCTAAACCCTTTTCCATATTCAAGGTCACTAATCCCGCAGGAAACTGAACCCTAAGAGGGTACTGGTGAACCCTGTCGTGGATGTGATTCAAAGATGGGGTACTGAACCTTAAGAGTAGGGTACTGCATCTGACGGGACGGAAAAGGGTTTAGGTTTGGATTAGGCGAACCCGCTTCGCGGCTCCGCCTAATCCAACCCTAAACCCTTTTCCTTATTCAAGGTCACTAATCCCGCAAGAAACTGAACCCTAAGAGGGTATTGGTGAACCTTGTCGTGGTATGATTCAAAGATGGGGTACTGAACGTTAAGAGTAGGGTTCTGAATAAGACGGGACGGAAAAGGGTTTAGGGTTGGATTAGGCGAACCCGCTTCGCGGCTCCGCCTAATCCAACCCTAAACCCTTTTCCTTATTCAAGGTCACTAATCCCGCAAGAAACTAAACACTAAGAGGGTATTTGTGAACCCTGTCGTGGATGTGATTCAAAGATGGGGTACTGAACGTTAAGAGTAGGGTACTGCATAAGACGAGACGGAAAAGGGTTCAGGGTTGGATTAGGCGTACCCGCTTCGTGGCTCCGCCTAATCCAACCCTATACCCTTTTCCTTATTCAAGGCCACTAATCCCGCAAGAAACTAGAGCCTAAGAGGGTATTGGTGAACTCTGTCGTGGATGTGATTCAAAGATGGGGTACTGAACCTTAAGAGTAGGGTACTGCAAAAGACGGGACGGAAAAGGGTTTAAGGTTGGATTAGGCGTACCCGCTTCGCGGCCTCGCCTAATCCAACCCTAAACCCGTTTCCTTATTCATGGTCACTAATCCCGCAAGAAACTTAACACTAAGAGGGTATTGGTGAACCCTGTCGTGGATGTGATTCAAAGATGGGGTACTGAACGTTAAGAGTAGGGTACTACATAAGACGGGACGGAAAAGAGTTCAGGGTTGGATTAGGCGTACCCGCTTCGTGGCTCCGCCTAATCCAACCCTAAACCCTTTTCCTTATTCAAGGTCACTAATCCCGCAAGAAACTGAAATCTAAGAGGGTATTGGTGAACCTTGTCGTGGATGTGATTAAAACATAAGGTACTGAACCTTAAGAGTAGGGTAATGGATAAGACGGGACGGAAAAGGGTTTATGGTTGGATTAGGCGTACCCGCTTCACGGCTCCGCCTAATCCAACCCTAAACCCTCTTCCTTATTCAAGGTCACTAATCCCGCAAGAAACTTAATACTAAGAGGGTATTCGTTAACCCTATCGTGGATGTGATTCAAAGATGGGGTACTGAACGTTAAGAGTAGGGTACTACAAAAGATGGGACGGAAAAGGGTTCAGGGTTGGATTAGGCGTACCCGCTTCGTGGCTCCGCCTAATCCAACCCTATACCCTTTTCCTTATTCAAGATCACTAATCCCGCAAGAAACTGAACCCTAAGGGGGTATTGGTGAACCCTGTCGTGGATGTGATTCAAAGATGGGGTACTGAACGTTAAGAGTAGGGTACTGCATAAGATGGGACGGAAACGGGTTCAGGGTTGGATTAGGCGTACCCGCTTCGTGGCTCCGCCTAATCCAACCCTAAACCCTTTTCCATATTCAAGGTCACTAATCCCGCAGGAAACTGAACCCTAAGAGGGTACTGGTGAACCCTGTCGTGGATGTGATTCAAAGATGGGGTACTGAACCTTAAGAGTAGGGTACTGCATCTGACGGGACGGAAAAGGGTTTAGGTTTGGATTAGGCGAACCCGCTTCGCGGCTCCGCCTAATCCAACCCTAAACCCTTTTCCTTATTCAAGGTCACTAATCCCGCAAGAAACTGAACCCTAAGAGGGTATTGGTGAACCTTGTCGTGGTATGATTCAAAGATGGGGTACTGAACGTTAAGAGTAGGGTTCTGAATAAGACGGGACGGAAAAGGGTTTAGGGTTGGATTAGGCGAACCCGCTTCGCGGCTCCGCCTAATCCAACCCTAAACCCTTTTCCTTATTCAAGGTCACTAATCCCGCAAGAAACTAAACACTAAGAGGGTATTTGTGAACCCTGTCGTGGATGTGATTCAAAGATGGGGTACTGAACGTTAAGAGTAGGGTACTGCATAAGACGAGACGGAAAAGGGTTCAGGGTTGGATTAGGCGTACCCGCTTCGTGGCTCCGCCTAATCCAACCCTATACCCTTTTCCTTATTCAAGGCCACTAATCCCGCAAGAAACTAGAGCCTAAGAGGGTATTGGTGAACTCTGTCGTGGATGTGATTCAAAGATGGGGTACTGAACCTTAAGAGTAGGGTACTGCAAAAGACGGGACGGAAAAGGGTTTAAGGTTGGATTAGGCGTACCCGCTTCGCGGCCTCGCCTAATCCAACCCTAAACCCTTTTCCTTATTCATGGTCACTAATCCCGCAAGAAACTTAACACTAAGAGGGTATTGGTGAACCCTGTCGTGGATGTGATTCAAAGATGGGGTACTGAACGTTAAGAGTAGGGTACTACATAAGACGGGACGGAAAAGAGTTCAGGGTTGGATTAGGCGTACCCGCTTCGTGGCTCCGCCTAATCCAACCCTAAACCCTTTTCCTTATTCAAGGTCACTAATCCCGCAAGAAACTGAAATCTAAGAGGGTATTGGTGAACCTTGTCGTGGATGTGATTAAAACATAAGGTACTGAACCTTAAGAGTAGGGTAATGGATAAGACGGGACGGAAAAGGGTTTAGGGTTGGATTAGGCGTACCCGCTTCACGGCTCCGCCTAATCCAACCCTAAACCCTCTTCCTTATTCAAGGTCACTAATCCCGCAAGAAACTTAATACTAAGAGGGTATTCGTTAACCCTATCGTGGATGTGATTCAAAGATGGGGTACTGAACGTTAAGAGTAGGGTACTACAAAAGATGGGACGGAAAAGGGTTCAGGGTTGGATTAGGCGTACCCGCTTCGTGGCTCCGCCTAATCCAACCCTATACCCTTTTCCTTATTCAAGATCACTAATCCCGCAAGAAACTGAACCCTAAGGGGGTATTGGTGAACCCTGTCGTGGATGTGATTCAAAGATGGGGTACTGAACGTTAAGAGTAGGGTACTGCATAAGATGGGACGGAAACGGGTTCAGGGTTGGATTAGGCGTACCCGCTTCGTGGCTCCGCCTAATCCAACACTATACCCTTTTCCTTATTCAAGGTCACTAATCCCGCAAGAAACTGAACCCTAAGAGGGTATTGGTGAACCCTGTCGTGGATGTGATTCAAAGATGGGGTACTGAACCTTAAGAGTAGGGTACTGCATAAGACGAGACGGAAAGGGTTTAGGGTTGGATTAGGCGAACCCGCTTCGCGGCTCTGCCTAATCCAACCCTAAACCCTTTTCCATATTCAAGGTCACTAATCCCGCAGGAAACTGAACCCTAAGAGGGTATTGGTGAACCCTGTCGTGGATGTGATTCAAAGATGGGGTACTGAATCTTAAGAGTAGGGTACTGCATCTGACGGGACGGAAAAGGGTTTAGGGTTGGATTAGGCGTACCCGCTTAACAGCTCTGCCTAATCCAACCCTAAACCCTTTTCCTTATTCAAGGTCACTAATCCCGCAAGAAACTGAACCCTAAGAGGGTATTGGTGAACACTGTCGTGGATGTGATTCAAAGATGGGGTAATGAACCTTAAGAGTAGGGTACTGCATAAGACGGGACAGAAAAGGGTTTAGGGTTGGATTAGGCGTACCCGCTTCGGGGCCTCTCCTAATCCAACCCTAAACCCTTTTCCTTATTCAAGGTCACTAATCCCGCAAGAAAATTAACACTAAGAGGGTATTCGTGAACCCTGTCGTGGATGTGATTAAAAGATGGGGTACTAAACGTTAAGAGTAGGGAACTACATAAGACGGGAGGGAAAAGGGTTCAGGGTTGGATTAGGCGTACCCGCTTCGCGGCTCCGCCTAATCCAACCCTAAACCCTTTTCCTTATTCAAGGTCACTAATCCCGCAAGAAACTTAACCCTAAGAGGGTATTGGTGAACACTGTCGTGGATGTGATTCAAAGATGGGGTACTGAACCTTAAGAGTAGGGTAATGCATAAGACGGGACGGAAAAGGGTTTAGGGTTGGATTAGGCGTACCCGCTTCGCGGCCTCTCCTAATCCAACCCTAAACCCTTTTCCTTATTCAAGGTCACTAATCCCGCAAGAAAATTAACACTAAGAGGGTATTCGTGAACCCTGTCGTGGATGTGATTCAAAGATGGGGTACTGAACCTTAAGAGTAGGGTACTGCATAAGACGGGACGGAAAAGGGTTTAGGGTTGGATTAGGCGAACCCGCTTCGCGGCTCCGCCTAATCCAACCCTATACCCTTTTCCTTATTCAAGGTCAGTAATCCCGCAAGAAACTGAACCCTAAGAGGGTATTGGTGAACCATGTCGTGGATGTGATTCAAAGATGGGGTACTGAACCTTAAGAGTAGGGTACTGCATAAGACGAGACGGAAAAGGGTTTAGGGTTGGATTAGGCGAACCCGCTTCGCGGCTCCACCTAATCCAACCCTAAACCCTTTTCCTTATTCAAGGTCACTAACCCCGCAAGAAACTGAACCCTAAGAGGGTATTGGTGAACATTGTCGTGGTATGATTCAAAGATGGGGTACTGAACGTTAAAACTAGGGTACTGCATAAGACGGGACGGAAAAGGGTTTAGGGTTGGATTAGGCGAACCCGATTCGCGGCTCCGCCTAATCCAACCCTAAACCCTTTTCCTTATTCAAGGTCACTAATCCCGAAAGAAACTGAACAATAAGAGGGTATTGGTGAACCCTGTCGTGGATGTGATTCAAAGATGGGGTACTGAACGTTAAGAGTAGGGTACTGCATAAGACGGGACGGAAAAGGGTTTAGGGTTAGATTAGGCGTACCCGCTTCATGGCTCTGCCTAATCCAACCCTATACCCTTTTCCTTATTCAAGGTCACTAATCCCGCAAGAAACAGAACCCTAAAAGGGTATTGGTGAACCCATGTCGTGGATGTGATTCAAAGATGGGGTACTGAACGTTAAGAGTAGGGTACTGCATAAGACGGGACGGAAAAGGGTTCAGGATTGGATTAGGCGTACCCGCTTTGCGGCTCCGCCTAATCCAACCCTAAACCCTTTTCCATATTCAAGGTCACTAATCCCGCAGGAAACTGAACCCTAAGAGGGTATTGGTGAACCCTGTCGTGGATGTGATTCAAAGATGGGGTACTGAACCTTAAGAGTAGGGTACTGCATCTGACGGGACGGAAAAGGGTTTAGGGTTGGATTAGGCGTACCCGCTTAGAGGCTCCGCCTAATCCAACTCTAAACCCTTTTCCTTATTCAAGGTCACTAATCCCGCAAGAAACTGAACCCTAAGAGGGTATTGGTGAACACTGTCGTGGATGTGATTCAAAGATGGGGTACTGAACCTTAAGAGTAGGGTACTGCATAAGACGGGACGGAAAAGGGTTTAGGGTTGGATTAGGCGTACCCGCTTCGCGGCCTCTCCTAATCCAACCCTAAACCCTTTTCCTTATTCAAGGTCACTAATCCCTCAAGAAAATTAACACTAAGAGGGTATTCGTGAACCCTGTCGTGGATGTGATTCAAAGATGGGGTACTGAACCTTAAGAGTAGGGTACTGCATAAGACGGGACGGAAAAGGGTTTAGGGTTGGATTAGGCGAACCCGCTTCGCGGCTCCGCCTAATCCAACCCTATACCCTTTTCATTATTCAAGGTCACTAATCCCGCAAGAAACTGAACCCTAAGAGGGTATTGGTGAACCATGTCGTGGATGTGATTCAAAGATGGGGTACTGAACCTTAAGAGTAGGGTACTGCATAAGACGAGACGGAAAAGGGTTTAGGGTTGGATTAGGCGAACCCGCTTCGCGGCTCCGCCTAATCCAACCCTAAACCCTTTTCCTTATTCAAGGTCACTAACCCCGCAAGAAACTGAACCCTAAGAGGGTATTGGTGAACCTTGTCGTGGTATGATTCAAAGATGGGGTACTGAACGTTAAGAGTAGGGTACTGCATAAGACGGGACGGAAAAGGGTTTAGGGTTGGACTAGGCGAACCCGATTCGCGGCTCCGCCTAATCCAACCCTAAACCCTTTTCCTTATTCAAGGTCACTAATCCCGAAAAAAACTGAACAATAAGAGGGTATTGGTGAACCCTGTCGTGGATGTGATTCAAAGATGGGGTACTGAACGTTAAGAGTAGGGTACTGCATAAGACGGGACGGAAAAGGGTTTAGGGTTGGATTAGGCGTACCCGCTTCATGGCTCCGCCTAATCCAACCCTATACCCTTTTCCTTATTCAAGGTCACTAATACCGCAAGAAACTGAACCCTAAAAGGGTATTGGTGAACCCATGTCGTGGATGTGATTCAAAGATGGGGTACTGAACGTTAAGAGTAGGGTACTCCATAAGGCGGGACGGAAAAGGGTTCAGGATTGGATTACGCGTACCCGCTTCGCGGCTCCGCCTAATCCAACCCTAACCCTTTTCCATATTCAAGGTCACTAATCCCGCAGGAAACTGAACTCTAAGAGGGTATTGGTGAACCCTGTCGTGGATGTGATTCAAAGATGGGGTACTGAACCTTAAGAGTAGGGTACTGCATAAGACGAGACGGAAAAGGGTTTAGGGTTGGATTAGGCGAACCCGCTTCGCGGCTCCGCCTAATCCAACCCTATACCTTTTTCCTTATTCAAGGTCACTAATCCCGCAAGAAACTGAACCCTAAGAGGGTATTGGTGAACCCTGTCGTGGATGTGATTCAAAGATGGGGTACTGAACCTTAAGAGTAGGGTACTGCATAAGACGAGACGGAAAAGGGTTTAGGGTTGGATTAGGCGAACCCGCTTCGCGGCTCCGCCTAATCCAACCCTAACCCTTTTCCATATTCAAGGTCACTAATCCCGCAGGAAACTGAACCCTAAGAGGGTATTGGTGAACCCTGTCGTGGATGTGATTCAAAGATGGGGTACTGAACCTTAAGAGTAGGGTACTGCATAAGACGGGACGGAAAAGGGTTTAGGGTTGGATTAGGCGAATCCGCTTCGCGGCTCCGCCTAATCCAACCCTATACCGTTTTCCTTATTCAAGGTCACTAATCCCGCAAGAAACTGAACCCTAAAAGGGTATTGGTGAACCGTGTCGTGGATGTGATTCAAAGATGGGGTACTGAACCTTATGAGTATGGTACTGCATAAGACGGGACGGAAAAGGGTTTAGGGTTGGATTAGGCGAACCCGCTTCGCGGCTCCGCCTAATCCAACCCTAAACCCTTTTCCATATTCAAGGTCACTAATCCCGAAGGAAACTGAACCCTAAGAGGGTATTGGTGAACCCTGTCGTGGATGTGATTCAAAGATGGGGTACTGAACCTTAAGAGTAGGGTACTGCATCTGACGGGACGGAAAAGGGTTTAGGGTTGGATTAGGCATACCCGCTTAGAGGCTCCGCCTAATCCAACCCTAAACCCTTTTCCTTATTCAAGGTCACTAATCCCGCAAGAAACTGAACCCTAAGAGGGTATTGGTGAACACTGTCGTGGATGTGATTCAAAGATGGGGTACTGAACCTTAAGAGTAGGGTACTGCATAAGACGGGACGGAAAAGGGTTTAGGGTTGGATTAGGCGTACCCGCTTCGCGGCCTCTCCTAATCCAACCCTAAACCCTTTTCCTTATTCAAGGTCACTAATCCCGCAAGAAAATTAACACTAAGAGGGTATTCGTGAAACCTGTCGTGGATGTGATTCAAAGATGGGGTACTGAACCTTAAGAGTAGGGTACTGCATAAGACGGGACGGAAAAGGGTTTAGGGTTGGATTAGGCGAACCCGCTTCGCGGCTCCGCCTAATCCAACCCTATACCCTTTTCCTTATTCAAGGTCACTAATCCCGAAAGAAACTGAACAATAAGAGGGTATTGGTGAACCCTGTCGTGGATGTGATTCAAAGATGGGGTACTGAACGTTAAGAGTAGGGTACTGCATAAGACGGGACGGAAAAGGGTTTAGGGTTGGATTAGGCGTACCCGCTTCATGGCTCCGCCTAATCCAACCCTATACCCTTTTCCTTATTCAAGGTCACTAATACCGCAAGAAACTGAACCCTAAAAGGGTATTGGTGAACCCATGTCGTGGATGTGATTCAAAGATGGGGTACTGAACGTTAAGAGTAGGGTACTGCATAAGACGGGACGGAAAAGGGTTCAGGATTGGATTAGGCGTACCCGCTTCGCGGCTCCGCCTAATCCAACCCTAACCCTTTTCCATATTCAAGGTCACTAATCCCGCAGGAAACTGAACTCTAAGAGGGTATTGGTGAACCCTGTCGTGGATGTGATTCAAAGATGGGGTACTGAACCTTAAGAGTAGGGTACTGCATAAGACGAGACGGAAAAGGGTTTAGGGTTGGATTAGGCGAACCCGCTTCGCGGCTCCGCCTAATCCAACCCTATACCTTTTTCCTTATTCAAGGTCACTAATCCCGCAAGAAACTGAACCCTAAGAGGGTATTGGTGAACCCTGTCGTGGATGTGATTCAAAGATGGGGTACTGAACCTTAAGAGTAGGGTACTGCATCTGACGGGACGGAAAAGGGTTTAGGGTTGGATTAGGCGTACCCGCTTAGAGGCTCCGCCTAATCCAACCCTAAACCCTTTTCCTTATTCAAGGTCACTAATCCCGCAAGAAACTGAATCCTAAGAGGGTATTGGTGAACACTGTCGTGGATGTGATTCAAAGATGGGGTACTGAACCTTAAGAGTAGGGTACTGCATAAGACGAGACGGAAAAGGGTTTAGGGTTGGATTAGGCGTACCCGCTTCGCGGCCTCTCCTAATCCAACCCTAAACCCTTTTCCTTATTCAAGGTCACTAATCCCTCAAGAAAATTAACACTAAGAGGGTATTCGTGAACCCTGTCGTGGATGTGATTCAAAGATGGGGTACTGAACCTTAAGAGTAGGGTACTGCATAAGACGGGACGGAAAAGGGTTTAGGGTTGGATTAGGCGAACCCGCTTCGCGGCTCCGCCTAATCCAACCCTATACCCTTTTCATTATTCAAGGTCACTAATCCCGCAAGAAACTGAACCCTAAGAGGGTATTGGTGAACCATGTCGTGGATGTGATTCAAAGATGGGTTACTGAACCTTAAGAGTAGGGTACTGCATAAGACGAGACGGAAAAGGGTTTAGGGTTGGATTAGGCGAACCCGCTTCGCGGCTCCGCCTAATCCAACCCTAAACCCTTTTCCTTATTCAAGGTCACTAACCCCGCAAGAAACTGAACCCTAAGAGGGTATTGGTGAACCTTGTCGTGGTATGATTCAAAGATGGGGTACTGAACGTTAAGAGTAGGGTACTGCATAAGACGGGACGGAAAAGGGTTTAGGGTTGGACTAGGCGAACCCGATTCGCGGCTCCGCCTAATCCAACCCTAAACCCTTTTCCTTATTCAAGGTCACTAATCCCGAAAAAAACTGAACAATAAGAGGGTATTGGTGAACCCTGTCGTGGATGTGATTCAAAGATGGGGTACTGAACGTTAAGAGTAGGGTACTGCATAAGACGGGACGGAAAAGGGTTTAGGGTTGGATTAGGCGTACCCGCTTCATGGCTCCGCCTAATCCAACCCTATACCCTTTTCCTTATTCAAGGTCACTAATACCGCAAGAAACTGAACCCTAAGAGGGTATTGGTGAACCTTGTCGTGGTATGATTCAAAGATGGGGTACTGAACGTTAAGAGTAGGGTACTGCATAAGACGGGACGGAAAAGGGTTTAGGGTTGGACTAGGCGAACCCGATTCGCGGCTCCGCCTAATCCAACCCTAAACCCTTTTCCTTATTCAAGATCACTAATCCCGAAAAAAACTGAACAATAAGAGGGTATTGGTGAACCCATGTCGTGGATGTGATTCAAAGATGGGGTACTGAACGTTAAGAGTAGGGTACTCCATAAGGCGGGACGGAAAAGGGTTCAGGATTGGATTAGGCGTACCCGCTTCGCGGCTCCGCCTAATCCAACCCTAACCCTTTTCCATATTCAAGGTCACTAATCCCGCAGGAAACTGAACTCTAAGAGGGTATTGGTGAACCCTGTCGTGGATGTGATTCAAAGATGGGGTACTGAACCTTAAGAGTAGGGTACTGCATAAGACGAGACGGAAAAGGGTTTAGGGTTGGATTAGGCGAACCCGCTTCGCGGCTCCGCCTAATCCAACCCTATACCTTTTTCCTTATTCAAGGTCACTAATCCCGCAAGAAACTGAACCCTAAGAGGGTATTGGTGAACCCCGTCGTGGATGTGATTCAAAGATGGGGTACTGAACCTTAAGAGTAGGGTACTGCATAAGACGGGACGGAAAAGGGTTCAGGATTGGATTAGGCGTACCCGCTTCGCGGCTCCGCCTAATCCAACCCTAACCCTTTTCCATATTCAAGGTCACTAATCCCGCAGGAAACTGAACCCTAAGAGGGTATTGGTGAACCCTGTCGTGGATGTGATTCAAAGATGGGGTACTGAACCTTAAGAGTAGGGTACTGCATAAGACGAGACGGAAAAGGGTTTAGGGTTGGATTAGGCGAACCCGCTTCGCGGCTCCGCCTAATCCAACCCTATACCTTTTTCCTTATTCAAGGTCACTAATCCCGCAAGAAACTGAACCCTAAGAGGGTATTGGTGAACCCTGTCGTGGATGTGATTCAAAGATGGGGTACTGAACCTTAAGAGTAGGGTACTGCATCTGACGGGACGGAAAAGGGTTTAGGGTTGGATTAGGCGTACCCGCTTAGAGGCTCCGCCTAATCCAACCCTAAACCCTTTTCCTTATTCAAGGTCACTAATCCCGCAAGAAACTGAACCCTAAGAGGGTATTGGTGAACACTGTCGTGGATGTGATTCAAAGATGGGGTACTGAACCTTAAGAGTAGGGTACTGCATAAGACGAGACGGAAAAGGGTTTAGGGTTGGATTAGGCGTACCCGCTTCGTGGCCTCTCCTAATCCAACCCTAAACCCTTTTCCTTATTCAAGGTCACTAATCCCTCAAGAAAATTAACACTAAGAGGGTATTCGTGAACCCTGTCGTGGATGTGATTCAAAGATGGGGTACTGAACCTTAAGAGTAGGGTACTGCATAAGACGGGACGGAAAAGGGTTTAGGGTTGGATTAGGCGAACCCGCTTCGCGGCTCCGCCTAATCCAACCCTATACCCTTTTCATTATTCAAGGTCACTAATCCCGCAAGAAACTGAACCCTAAGAGGGTATTGGTGAACCATGTCGTGGATGTGATTCAAAGATGGGGTACTGAACCTTAAGAGTAGGGTACTGCATAAGACGAGACGGAAAAGGGTTTAGGGTTGGATTAGGCGAACCCGCTTCGCGGCTCCGCCTAATCCAACCCTAAACCCTTTTCCTTATTCAAGGTCACTAACCCCGCAAGAAACTGAACCCTAAGAGGGTATTGGTGAACCTTGTCGTGGTATGATTCAAAGATGGGGTACTGAACGTTAAGAGTAGGGTACTGCATAAGACGGGACGGAAAAGGGTTTAGGGTTGGACTACGCGAACCCGCTTCGCGGCTCCGCCTAATCCAACCCTAAACCCTTTTCCTTATTCAAGGTCACTAATCCCGAAAAAAACTGAACAATAAGAGGGTATTGGTGAACCCTGTCGTGGATGTGATTCAAAGATGGGGTACTGAACGTTAAGAGTAGGGTACTGCATAAGACGGGACGGAAAAGGGTTTAGGGTTGGATTAGGCGTACCCGCTTCATGGCTCCGCCTAATCCAACCCTATACCCTTTTCCTTATTCAAGGTCACTAATACCGCAAGAAACTGAACCCTAAAAGGGTATTGGTGAACCCATGTCGTGGATGTGATTCAAAGATGGGGTACTGAACGTTAAGAGTAGGGTACTCCATAAGGCGGGACGGAAAAGGGTTCAGGATTGGATTAGGCGTACCCGCTTCGCGGCTCCGCCTAATCCAACCCTAACCCTTTTCCATATTCAAGGTCACTAATCCCGCAGGAAACTGAACTCTAAGAGGGTATTGGTGAACCCTGTCGTGGATGTGATTCAAAGATGGGGTACTGAACCTTAAGAGTAGGGTACTGCATAAGACGAGACGGAAAAGGGTTTAGGGTTGGATTAGGCGAACCCGCTTCGCGGCTCCGCCTAATCCAACCCTATACCTTTTTCCTTATTCAAGGTCACTAATCCCGCAAGAAACTGAACCCTAAGAGGGTATTGGTGAACCCCGTCGTGGATGTGATTCAAAGATGGGGTACTGAACCTTAAGAGTAGGGTACTGCATCTGACGGGATGGAAAAGGGTTTAGGGTTGGATTAGGCATACCCGCTTAGCGGCTCCGCCTAATCCAACCCTAAACCCTTTTCCTTATTCAAGGTCACTAATCCCGCAAGAAACTGAACCCTAAGAGGGTATTGGTGAACACTGTCGTGGATGTGATTCAAAGATGGGGTACTGAACCTTAAGAGTAGGGTACTGCATAAGACGGGACGGAAAAGGGTTTAGGGTTGGATTAGGCGTACCCGCTTCGCGGCCTCTCCTAATCCAACCCTAAACCCTTTTCCTTATTCAAGGTCACTAATCCCGCAAGAAAATTAACACTAAGAGGGTATTCGTGAACCCTGTCGTGGATGTGATTCAAAGATGGGGTACTGAACCTTAAGAGTAGGGTACTGCATAAGACGGGACGGAAAAGGGTTTAGGGTTGGATTAGGCGAACCCGCTTCGCGGCTCCGCCTAATCCAACCCTATACCCTTTTCCTTATTCAAGGTCAATAATCCCGCAAGAAACTGAACCCTAAGAGGGTATTGGTGAACCATGTCGTGGATGTGATTCAAAGATGGGGTACTGAACCTTAAGAGTAGGGTACTGCATAAGACGAGACGGAAAAGGGTTTAGGGTTGGATTAGGCGAACCCGCTTCGCGGCTCCATCTAATCCAACCCTAAACCCTTTTCCATATTCAAGGTCACTAATCCCGCAGGAAACTGAACCCTAAGAGGGTATTGGTGAACCCTGTCGTGGATGTGATTCAAAGATGGGGTACTGAACCTTAAGAGTAGGGTACTGCATCTGACGGGACGGAAAAGGGTTTAGGGTTGGATTAGGCGTACCCGCTTAGCGGCTCCGCTTAATCCAACCCTAAACCCTTTTCCTTATTCAAGGTCACTAATCCCGCAAGAAACTGAACCCTAAGAGGGTATTTGTGAACACTGTCGTGGATGTGATTCAAAGATGGGGTACTGAACCTTAAGAGTAGGGTACTGCATAAGACGGGACGGAAAAGGGTTTAGGGTTGGATTAGGCGTACCCGCTTCGCGGCCTCTCCTAATCCAACCCTAAACCCTTTTCCTTATTCAAGGTCACTAATCCCGCAAGAAAATTAACACTAAGAGGGTATTCGTGAACCCTGTCGTGGATGTGATTAAAAGATGGGGTACTGAACGTTAAGAATAGGGTACTACATAAGACGGAACGGAAAAGGGTTCAGGGTTGGATTAGGCGTACCCGCTTCGCGGCTCCGCCTAATCCAACCCTAAACCCTTTTCCTTATTCAAGGTCACTAATCCCGCAAGAAACTTAACACTAAGAGGGTATTCGTGAACCCAGTCGTGGATGTGATTCAAATATGGGGTACTGAACGTTAAGAGTAGGGTACTACATAAGACGTGACGAAAAAGGGTTCAGGGTTGGATTAGGAGTACCCGTTTCGCGGCTCCGCCTAATTTAACCCTAAACCCTTTTCCTTATTCAAGGTCACTAATCCCGCAAGAAACTGAACTCTAAGAGGGTATTGGTGAACCCTGTCGTGGATGTGATTCAAAGATGGGGTACTGAACCTAAAGAGTAGGGTACTGCATAAGACGGGACGAAAAAAGGGTTTAGGGTTGGATTAGGCGTACCCGCTTCGTGGATTCGCCTAATCCAACCCTAAACCCTTTTCCTTATTCAAGGTCACTAATCCCGCAAGAAACTGAACCATAAGAGGGTATTGGTGAACTCTATCGTGGATGTGATTCAAAGATGGGGTACTGAACGTTAAGAGTAGGGTACTGCATAAGACGGGACGGAAAAGGGTTTAGGATTGGATTAGGCGTACCCGCTTCGCGGACTCGCCTAAACCAACCCTAAACCCTTTTCCTTATTCAAGGTCACTAATCCCGCAAGAAACTGAATCCTAAGAGGGTATTGGTGAACAATGTCGTGGATGTGATTCAAAGATGGGGTACTGAACCTTAAGAGTAGGGTACTGCATAAGACGAGACGGAAAAGGGTTTAGGGTTGGATTAGGCGAACCCGCTTCGCGGCTCCGCCTAATCCAACCCTATACCTTTTTCCTTATTCAAGGTCACTAATCCCGCAAGAAACTGAACCCTAAGAGGGTATTGGTGAACCCTGTCGTGGATGTGATTCAAAGATGGGGTACTGAACCATTAGAGTAGGGTACTGCATAAGACGAGCCGGAAAAGGGTTTAGGGTTGGATTAGGCGAACCCGCTTCGCGGCTCCGCCTAATCCAACCCTATACCCATTTCCTTATTCAAGGTCACTAATCCCGCAAGAAACTGAACCCTAAGAGGGTATTGGTGAACCCTGTCGTGGATGTGATTCAAAGATGGGGTACTGAACCTTAAGAGTAGGGTACTGCATAAGACGAGACGGAAAAGGGTTTAGGGTTGGATTAGGCGAACCCGCTTCGCGGCTCCGCCTAATCCAACCCTAACCCTTTTCCATATTCAAGGTCACTAATCCCGCAGGAAACTGAACCCTAAGAGGGTATTGGTCGTGGATGTGATTCAAAGATGGGGTACTGAACCTTAAGAGTAGGGTACTGCATATGACGGGACGGAAAAGGGTTTAGGGTTGGATTAGGCGAACCCGCTTCGCTGCTCCGCCTAATCCAACCCTATACCCTTTTCCTTATTCAAGGTCACTAATCCCGAAAGAAACTGAACAATAAGAGGGTATTGGTGAACCCTGTCGTGGATGTGATTCAAAGATTGGGTACTGAACGTTAAGAGTAGGGTACTGCATAAGACGGGACGGAAAAGGGTTTAGGGTTGGATTAGGCGTACCCGCTTCATGGCTCCGCCTAATCCAACCCTATACCCTTTTTCTTATTCAAGGTCACTAATACCGCAAGAAACTGAACCCTAAAAGGGTATTGGTGAACCCATGTCGTGGATGTGATTCAAAGATGGGGTACTGAACCTTAAGAGTAGGGTACTGCATAAGACGGGACGGAAAAGGGTTTAGGGTTGGATTAGGCGTACCCGCTTCGCGGCCTCTCCTAATCCAACCCTAAACCCTTTTCCTTATTCAAGGTCACTAATCCCGCAAGAAAATTAACACTAAGAGGGTATTCGTGAACCCTGTCGTGGATGTGATTAAAAGATGGGGTACTGAACGTTAAGAATAGGGTACTACATAAGACGGAACGGAAAAGGGTTCAGGGTTGGATTAGGCGTACCCGCTTCGCGGCTCCGCCTAATCCAACCCTAAACCCTTTTCCTTATTCAAGGTCACTAATCCCGCAAGAAACTTAACACTAAGAGGGTATTCGTGAACCCAGTCGTGGATGTGATTCAAATATGGGGTACTGAACGTTAAGAGTAGGGTACTACATAAGACGTGACGGAAAAGGGTTCAGGGTTGGATTAGGAGTACCCGTTTCGCGGCTCCGCCTAATTTAACCCTAAACCCTTTTCCTTATTCAAGGTCACTAATCCCGCAAGAAACTGAACTCTAAGAGGGTATTGGTGAACCCTGTCGTGGATGTGATTCAAAGATGGGGTACTGAACCTAAAGAGTAGGGTACTGCATAAGACGGGACGAAAAAAGGGTTTAGGGTTGGATTAGGCGTACCCGCTTCGTGGATTCGCCTAATCCAACCCTAAACCCTTTTCCTTATTCAAGGTCACTAATCCCGCAAGAAACTGAACCATAAGAGGGTATTGGTGAACTCTATCGTGGATGTGATTCAAAGATGGGGTACTGAACGTTAAGAGTAGGGTACTGCATAAGACGGGACGGAAAAGGGTTTAGGATTGGATTAGGCGTACCCGCTTCGCGGACTCGCCTAAACCAACCCTAAACCCTTTTCCTTATTCAAGGTCACTAATCCCGCAAGAAACTGAATCCTAAGAGGGTATTGGTGAACAATGTCGTGGATGTGATTCAAAGATGGGGTACTGAACCTTAAGAGTAGGGTACTGCATAAGACGAGACGGAAAAGGGTTTAGGGTTGGATTAGGCGAACCCGCTTCGCGGCTCCGCCTAATCCAACCCTATACCTTTTTCCTTATTCAAGGTCACTAATCCCGCAAGAAACTGAACCCTAAGAGGGTATTGGTGAACCCTGTCGTGGATGTGATTCAAAGATGGGGTACTGAACCATTAGAGTAGGGTACTGCATAAGACGAGCCGGAAAAGGGTTTAGGGTTGGATTAGGCGAACCCGCTTCGCGGCTCCGCCTAATCCAACCCTATACCCATTTCCTTATTCAAGGTCACTAATCCCGCAAGAAACTGAACCCTAAGAGGGTATTGGTGAACCCTGTCGTGGATGTGATTCAAAGATGGGGTACTGAACCTTAAGAGTAGGGTACTGCATAAGACGAGACGGAAAAGGGTTTAGGGTTGGATTAGGCGAACCCGCTTCGCGGCTCCGCCTAATCCAACCCTAACCCTTTTCCATATTCAAGGTCACTAATCCCGCAGGAAACTGAACCCTAAGAGGGTATTGGTCGTGGATGTGATTCAAAGATGGGGTACTGAACCTTAAGAGTAGGGTACTGCATATGACGGGACGGAAAAGGGTTTAGGGTTGGATTAGGCGAACCCGCTTCGCTGCTCCGCCTAATCCAACCCTATACCCTTTTCCTTATTCAAGGTCACTAATCCCGAAAGAAACTGAACAATAAGAGGGTATTGGTGAACCCTGTCGTGGATGTGATTCAAAGATTGGGTACTGAACGTTAAGAGTAGGGTACTGCATAAGACGGGACGGAAAAGGGTTTAGGGTTGGATTAGGCGTACCCGCTTCATGGCTCCGCCTAATCCAACCCTATACCCTTTTTCTTATTCAAGGTCACTAATACCGCAAGAAACTGAACCCTAAAAGGGTATTGGTGAACCCATGTCGTGGATGTGATTCAAAGATGGGGTACTGAACGTTAAGAGTAGGGTACTGCATAAGACGGGACGGAAAAGGGTTCAGGATTGGATTAGGCGTACCCGCTTCGCGGCTCCGCCTAATCCAACCCTAACCCTTTTCCATATTCAAGGTCACTAATCCCGCAGGAAACTGAACTCTAAGAGGGTATTGGTGAACCCTGTCGTGGATGTGATTCAAAGATGGGGTACTGAACCTTAAGAGTAGGGTACTGCATAAGACGAGACGGAAAAGGGTTTAGGGATGGATTAGGCGAACCCGCTTCGCGGCTCCGCCTAATCCAACCCTTTACCTTTTTCCTTATTCAAGGTCACTAATCCCGCAAGAAACTGAACCCTAAGAGGGTATTGGTGAACCCTGTCGTGGATGTGATTCAAAGATGGGGTACTGAACCTTAAGAGTAGGGTACTGCATAAGACGAGACGGAAAAGGGTTTAGGGTTGGATTAGGCGAACCCGCTTCGCGGCTCCGCCTAATCCAACCCTAACCCTTTTCCATATTCAAGGTCACTAATCCCGCAGGAAACTGAACCCTAAGAGGGTATTGGTGAACCCTGTCGTGGATGTGATTCAAAGATGGGGTACTGAACCTTAAGAGTAGGGTACTGCATAAGACGGGACGGAAAAGGGTTTAGGGTTGGATTAGGCGAATCCGCTTCGCGGCTCCGCCTAATCCAACCCTATACCGTTTTCCTTATTCAAGGTCACTAATCCCGCAAGAAATTGAACCCTATGAGGGTATTGGTGAACCGTGTCGTGGATGTGATTCAAAGATGGGGTACTAAACCTTAAGAGTATGGTACTGCATAAGACGAGACGGAAAAGGGTTTAAGGTTGGATTAGGCGAACCCGCTTCGCGGCTCCGCCTAATCCAACCCTAAACCCTTTTCCTTATTCAAGGTCACTAATCCCGCAAGAAACTGAACCCTAAGAGGGTATTGGTGAACACTGTCGTGGATGTGATTCAAAGATGGGGTACTGAACCTTAAGAGTAGGGTACTGCATAAGACGGGACGGAAAAGGGTTTAGGGTTGGATTAGGCGTACCCGCTTCGCGGCCTCTCCTAATCCAACCCTAAACCCTTTTCCTTATTCAAGGTCACTAATCCCGCAAGAAAATTAACACTAAGAGGGTATTCGTGAACCCTGTCGTGGATGTGATTCAAAGATGGGGTACTGAACCTTAAGAGTAGGGTACTGCATAAGACGGGACGGAAAAGGGTTTAGGGTTGGATTAGGCGAACCCGCTTCGCGGCTCTGCCTAATCCAACCCTATACCCTTTTCCTTATTCAAGGTCACTAATCCCGCAAGAAACTGAACCCTAAGAGGGTATTGGTGAACCATGTCGTGGATGTGATTCAAAGATGGGGTACTGAACCTTAAGAGTAGGGTACTGCATAAGACGAGACGGAAAAGGGTTTAGGGTTGGATTAGGCGAACCCGCTTAGCGGCTCCATCTAATCCAACCCTAAACCCTTTTCCATATTCAAGGTCACTAATCCCGCAGGAAACTGAACCCTAAGAGGGTATTGGTGAACCTTGTCGTGGATGTGATTCAAAGATGGGGTACTGAACCTTAAGAGTAGGGTACTGCATCTGACGGGACGGAAAAGGGTTTAGGGTTGGATTAGGCGAATCCGCTTCGCGGCTCCGCCTAATCCAACCCTATACCGTTTTCCTTATTCAAGGTCACTAATCCCGCAAGAAACTGAACCCTATGAGGGTATTGGTGAACCGTGTCGTGGATGTGATTCAAAGATGGGGTACTAAACCTTAAGAGTATGGTACTGCATAAGACGAGACGGAAAAGGGTTTAAGGTTGGATTAGGCGAACCCGCTTCGCGGCTCCGCCTAATCCAACCCTAAACCCTTTTCCTTATTCAAGGTCACTAATCCCGCAAGAAACTGAACCCTAAGAGGGTATTGGTGAACACTGTCGTGGATGTGATTCAAAGATGGGGTACTGAACCTTAAGAGTAGGGTACTGCATAAGACGGGACGGAAAAGGGTTTAGGGTTGGATTAGGCGTACCCGCTTCGCGGCCTCTCCTAATCCAACCCTAAACCCTTTTCCTTATTCAAGGTCACTAATCCCGCAAGAAAATTAACACTAAGAGGGTATTCGTGAACCCTGTCGTGGATGTGATTCAAAGATGGGGTACTGAACCTTAAGAGTAGGGTACTGCATAACACGGGACGGAAAAGGGTTTAGGGTTGGATTAGGCGAATCCGCTTCGCGGCTCCGCCTAATCCAACCCTATACCGTTTTCCTTATTCAAGGTCACTAATCCCGCAAGAAACTGAACCCTATGAGGGTATTGGTGAACCGTGTCGTGGATGTGATTCAAAGATGGGGTACTAAACCTTAAGAGTATGGTACTGCATAAGACGAGACGGAAAAGGGTTTAAGGTTGGATTAGGCGAACCCGCTTCGCGGCTCCGCCTAATCCAACCCTAAACCCTTTTCCTTATTCAAGGTCACTAATCCCGCAAGAAACTGAACCCTAAGAGGGTATTGGTGAACACTGTCGTGGATGTGATTCAAAGATGGGATACTGAACCTTAAGAGTAGGGTACTGCATAAGACGGGACGGAAAAGGGTTTAGGGTTGGATTAGGCGTACCCGCTTCGCGGCCTCTCCTAATCCAACCCTAAACCCTTTTCCTTATTCAAGGTCACTAATCCCGCAAGAAAATTAACACTAAGAGGGTATTCGTGAACCCTGTCGTGGATGTGATTCAAAGATGGGGTACTGAACCTTAAGAGTAGGGTACTGCATAAGACGGGACGGAAAAGGGTTTAGGGTTGGATTAGGCGAACCCGCTTCGCGGCTCCGCCTAATCCAACCCTATACCCTTTTCCTTATTCAAGGTCACTAATCCCGCAAGAAACTGAACCCTAAGAGGGTATTGGTGAACCATGTCGTGGATGTGATTCAAAGATGGGGTACTGAACCTTAAGAGTAGGGTACTGCATAAGACGAGACGGAAAAGGGTTTATGGTTGGATTAGGCGAACCCGCTTAGCGGCTCCATCTAATCCAACCCTAAACCCTTTTCCATATTCAAGGTCACTAATCCCGCAGGAAACTGAACCCTAAGAGGGTATTGGTGAACCCTGTCGTGGATGTGATTCAAAGATGGGGTACTGAACCTTAAGAGTAGGGTACTGCATCTGACGGGACGGAAAAGGGTTTAGTGTTGGATTAGGCGTACCCGCTTAGCGGCTCCGCTTAATCCAACCCTAAACCCTTTTCCTTATTCAAGGTCACTAATCCCGCAAGAAACTGAACCCTAAGAGGGTATTGGTGAACACTGTCGTGGATGTGATTCAAAGATGGGGTACTGAACCTTATGAGTAGGGTACTGCATAAGACGGGACGGAAAAGGGTTTAGGGTTAAATTAGGCGTACCCGCTTCGCGGCCTCTCCTAATCCAACCCTAAACCCTTTTCCTTATTCAAGGTCACTAATCCCGCAAGAAAATTAACACTAAGAGGGTATTCGTGAACCCTGTCGTGGATGTGATTAAAAGATGGGGTACTGAACGTTAAGAGTAGGGTACTACATAAGACGGGACGGAAAAGGGTTCAGGGTTGGATTAGGCGTACCCGCTTCGCGGCTCCGCCTAATCCAACCCTAAACCCTTTTCCTTATTCAAGGTCACTAATCCCGCAAGAAACTTAACACTAAGAGGGTATTCGTGAACCCAGTCGTGGATGTGATTCAAAGATGGGGTACTGAACGTTAAGAGTAGGGTACTACATAAGACGTGACGGAAAAGGGTTCAGGGTTGGATTAGGCGTACCCGTTTCGCGGCTCCGCCTAATTTAACCCTAAACCCTTTTCCTTATTCAAGGTCACTAATCCCGCAAGAAACTGAACTCTAAGAGGGTATTGGTGAACCCTGTCGTGGATGTGATTCAAAGATGGGGTACTGAACCTAAAGAGTAGGGTACTGCATAAGACGGGACGAAAAAGGGTTTAGGGTTGGATTAGGCGTACCCGCTTCGTGGATTCGCCTAATCCAACCCTAAACCCTTTTCCTTATTCAAGGTCACTAATCTCGCAAGAAACTGAACCATAAGAGGGTATTGGTGAACTCTATCGTTGATGTGATTCAAAGATGGGGTACTGAACGTTAAGAGTAGGGTATTGCATAAGACGGGACGGAAAAGGGTTTAGGATTGGATTAGGCGTACCCGCTTCGCGGCCTCGCCTAAACCAACCCTAAACCCTTTTCCTTATTCAAGGTCACTAATCCCGCAAGAAACTGAATCCTAAGAGGGTATTGGTGAACAATGTCGTGGATGTGATTCAAAGATGGGGTACTGAACCTTAAGAGTAGGGTACTGCATAAGACGAGACGTAAAAGGGTTTAGGGTTGGATTAGGCGAACCCGCTTCGCGGCTCCGCCTAATCCAACCCTATACCTTTTTCCTTATTCAAGGTCACTAATCCCGCGAGAAACTGAACCCTAAGAGGGTATTGGTGAACCCTGTCGTGGATGTGATTCAAAGATGGGGTACTGAACCATTAGAGTAGGGTACTGCATAAGACGAGCCGGAAAAGGGTTTAGGGTTGGATTAGGCGAACCCGCTTCGCGGCTCCGCCTAATCCAACCCTATACCCATTTCCTTATTCAAGGTCACTAATCCCGCAAGAAACTGAACCCTAAGAGGGTATTGGTGAACCCTGTCGTGGATGTGATTCAAAGATGGGGTACTGAACCTTAAGAGTAGGGTACTGCATAAGACGAGACGGAAAAGGGTTTAGGGTTGGATTAGGCGAACCCGCTTCGCGGCTCCGCCTAATCCAACCCTAACCCTTTTCCATATTCAAGGTCACTAATCCCGCAGGAAACTGAACCCTAAGAGGGTATTGGTCGTGGATGTGATTCAAAGATGGGGTACTGAACCTTAAGAGTAGGGTACTGCATAAGACGGGACGGAAAAGGGTTTAGGGTTGGATTAGGCGAATCCACTTCGTGGCTCCGCCTAATCCAACCCTATACCGTTTTCCTTATTCAAGGTCACTAATCCCGCAAGAAACTGAACCCTAAGAGGGTATTGGTGAACCGTGTCGTGGATGTGATTCAAAGATGGGGTACTGAACCTTAAGAGTAGGGTACTGCATAAGACGAGACAGAAAAGGGTTTAAGGTTGGATTAGGCGAACCCACTTCGCGGCTCCGCCTAATCCAACCCTAAACCCTTTTCCATATTCAAGGTCACTAATCCCGCAGGAAACTGAACCCTAAGACGGTATTGGTGAACCCTGTCGTGGATGTGATTCAAAGATGGGGTACTGAACCTTAAGAGTAGGGTACTGCATAAGACGAGACGGAAAAGGGTTTAGGGTTGGATTAGGCGAACCCGCTTCGCGGCTCCGCCTAATCCAACCCTAACCCTTTTCCATATTCAAGGTCACTAATCCCGCAGGAAACTGAACCCTAAGAGGGTATTGGTGAACCCTATCGTGGATGTGATTCAAAGATGGGGTACTGAACCTTAAGAGTAGGGTACTGCATAAGACGGGACGGAAAAGGGTTTAGGGTTGGATTAGGCGAATCCGCTTCGCGGCTCCGCCTAATCCAACCCTATACCGTTTTCCTTATTCAAGGTCACTAATCCCGCAAGAAACTGAACCCTAAGAGGGTATTGGTGAACCGTGTCGTGGATGTGATTCAAAGATGGGGTACTGAACCTTAAGAGTAGGGTACTGCATAAGACGAGACGGAAAAGGGTTTAAGGTTGGATTAGGCGAACCCGCTTCGCGGCTCCGCCTAATCCAACCCTAAACCCTTTTCCATATTCAAGGTCACTAATCCCGCAGGAAACTGAACCCTAAGAGGGTATTGGTGAACCCTGTCGTGGATGTGATTCAAAGATGGGGTACTAAACCTTAAGAGTAGGGTACTGCATCTGACGGGACGGAAAAAGGGTTTAGGGTTGGATTAGGCGTACCCGCTTAGCGGCTCCGCCTAATCCAACCCTAAACCCTTTTCCTTATTCAAGGTCACTAATCCCGCAAGAAACTGAACCCTAAGAGGGTATTGGTGAACACTGTCGTGGATGTGATTCAAAGATGGGGTACTGAACCTTAAGAGTAGGGTACTGCATAAGACGGGACGGAAAAGGGTTTAGGGTTGGATTAGGCGTACCCGCTTCGCGGCCTCCCCTAATCCTACCCTAAACCCTTTTCCTTATTCAAGGTCACTAATCCCGCAAGAAAATTAACACTAAGAGGGTATTCGTGAACCCTGTCGTGGATGTGATTCAAAGATGGGGTACTGAACCTTAAGAGTAGGGTACTGCATAAGACGGGACGGAAAAGGGTTTAGGGTTGGATTAGGCGAACCCGCTTCGCGGCTCCGCCTAATCCAACCCTATAACCTTTTCCTTATTCAAGGTCACTAATCCCGCAAGAAACTGAACCCTAAGAGGGTATTGGTGAACCATGTCGTGGATGTGATTCAAAGATGGGGTACTGAACCTTAAGAGTAGGGTACTGCATAAGACGAGACGGAAAAGGGTTTAGGGTTGGATTAGGCGAACCCGCTTCGCGGCTCCGCCTAATCCAACCCTAAACCCTTTTCCTTATTCAAGGTCACTAATCCCGCAAGAAACTGAACCCTAAGACGGTATTGGTGAACCCTGTCGTGGATGTGATTAAAAGATGGGGTACTGAACCTTAAGAGTAGGGTACTGTATAAGACGGGACGGAAAAGGGTTTAGGGTTGGATTAGGCGTACCCGCTTCGCGGCCTCCCCTAATCCACCCCTAAACCCTTTTCCTTATTCAAGGTCACTAATCCCGCAAGAAAATTAACACTAAGAGGGTATTCGTGAACTCTATCGTGGATGTGATTCAAAGATGGGGTACTGAACGTTAAGAGTAGGGTACTGCATAAGACGGGACGGAAAAGGGTTTAGGATTGGATTAGGCGTACCCGCTTCGCGGCCTCGCCTAAACCAACCCTAAACCCTTTTCCTTATTCAAGGTCACTAATCCCGCAAGAAACTGAACCCTAAGAGGGTATTGGTGAACCGTGTCGTGGATGTGATTCAAAGATGGGGTACTGAACCTTAAGAGTAGGGTACTGCATAAGACGAGACGGAAAAGGGTTTAAGGTTGGATTAGGCGAACCCGCTTCGCGGCTCCGCCTAATCCAACCCTAAACCCTTTTCCATATTCAAGGTCACTAATCCCGCAGGAAACTGAACCCTAAGAGGGTATTGGTGAACCCTGTCGTGGATGTGATTCAAAGATGGGGTACTAAACCTTAAGAGTAGGGTACTGCATCTGACGGGACGGAAAAAGGGTTTAGGGTTGGATTAGGCGAACCCGCTTAGCGGCTCCGCCTAATCCAACCCTAAACCCTTTTCCTTATTCAAGGTCACTAATCCCGCAAGAAACTGAACCCTAAGAGGGTATTGGTGAACACTGTCGTGGATGTGATTCAAAGATGGGGTACTGAACCTTAAGAGTAGGGTACTGCATAAGACGGGACGGAAAAGGGTTTAGGGTTGGATTAGGCGTACCCGCTTCGCGGCCTCCCCTAATCCTACCCTAAACCCTTTTCCTTATTCAAGGTCACTAATCCCGCAAGAAAATTAACACTAAGAGGGTATTCGTGAACCCTGTCGTGGATGTGATTCAAAGATGGGGTACTGAACCTTAAGAGTAGGGTACTGCATAAGACGGGACGGAAAAGGGTTTAGGGTTGGATTAGGCGAACCCGCTTCGCGGCTCCGCCTAATCCAACCCTATAACCTTTTCCTTATTCGAGGTCACTAATCCCGCAAGAAACTGAACCCTAAGAGGGTATTGGTGAACCCTGTCGTGGATGTGATTCAAAGATGGGGTACTGAACCTTTAGAGTAGGGCACTGCATAAGACGAGCCGGAAAAGGGTTTAAGGTTGGATTAGGCGAACCCGCTTCGCGGCTCCGCCTAATCCAACCCTAAACCCTTTTCCTTATTCAAGGTCACTAATCCCGCAAGAAACTGAACCCTAAGACGGTATTGGTGAACCCTGTCGTGGATGTGATTAAAAGATGGGGTACTGAACCTTAAGAGTAGGGTACTGTATAAGACGGGACGGAAAAGGGTTTAGGGTTGGATTAGGCGTACCCGCTTCGCGGCCTCCCCTAATCCACCCCTAAACCCTTTTCCTTATTCAAGGTCACTAATCCCGCAAGAAAATTAACACTAAGAGGGTATTCGTGAACTCTATCGTGGATGTGATTCAAAGATGGGGTACTGAACGTTAAGAGTAGGGTACTGCATAAGACGGGACGGAAAAGGGTTTAGGATTGGATTAGGCGTACCCGCTTCGCGGCCTCGCCTAAACCAACCCTAAACCCTTTTCCTTATTCAAGGTCACTAATCCCGCAAGAAACTGAATCCTAAGAGGGTATTGGTGAACAATGTTGTGGATGTGATTCAAAGATGGGGTACTGAACCTTAAGAGTAGGGTACTGCATAAGACGAGACGGAAAAAGGTTTAGGGTTGGATTAGGCGAACCCGCTTCGCGGCTCCGCCTAATCCAACCCTATACCTTTTTCCTTATTCAAGGTCACTAATCCCGCAAGAAACTGAACCCTAAGAGGGTATTGGTGAACCCTGTCGTGGATGTGATTCAAAGATGGGGTACTGAACCTTTAGAGTAGGGTACTGCATAAGACGAGCCGGAAAAGGGTTTAGGGTTGGATTAGGCGAACCCGCTTCGCGGCTCCGCCTAATCCAACCCTATACTCATTTCCTTATTCAAGGTCACTAATCCCGCAAGAAACTGAACCCTAAGAGGGTATTGGTGAACACTGTCGTGGATGTGATTCAAAGATGGGGTACTGAACCTTAAGAGTAGGGTACTGCATAAGACGAGACGGAAAAGGGTTTAGGGTTGGATTAGGCGAACCCGCTTCGCGGCTCCGCCTAATCCAACCCTTACCCTTTTCCATATTCAAGGTCACTAATCCCGCAGGAAACTGAACCCTAAGAGGGTATTGGTGAACCCTGTCGTGGATGTGATTCAAAGATGGGGTACTGAACCTTAAGAGTAGGGTACTGCATAAGACGGGACGGAAAAGGGTTTAGGGTTGGATTAGGCGAACCCGCTTCGCGGCTCCGCCTAATCCAACCCTATAACCTTTTCCTTATTCAAGGTCACTAATCCCGCAAGAAACTGAACCCTAAGAGGGTATTGGTGAACCATGTCGTGGATGTGATTCAAAGATGGGGTACTGAACCTTAAGAGTAGGGTACTGCATAAGACGAGACGGAAAAGGGTTTAGGGTTGGATTAGGCGAACCCGCTTCGCGGCTCCGCCTAATCCAACCCTAAACCCTTTTCCTTATTCAAGGTCACTAATCCCGCAAGAAACTGAATCCTAAGACGGTATTGGTGAACCCTGTCGTGGATGTGATTCAAAGATGGGGTACTGAACCTTAAGAGTAGGGTACTGCATAAGACGGGACGGAAAAGGGTTTAGGGTTGGATTAGGCGTACCCGCTTCGCGGCCTCCCCTAATCCAGCCCTAAACCCTTTTCCTTATTCAAGGTCACTAATCCCGCAAGAAAATTAACACTAAGAGGGTATTCGTGAACTCTATCGTGGATGTGATTCAAAGATGGGGTACTGAACGTTAAGAGTAGGGTACTGCATAAGACGGGACGGAAAAGGGTTTAGGATTGGATTAGGCGTACCCGCTTCGCGGCCTCGCCTAAACCAACCCTAAACCCTTTTCCTTATTCAAGGTCACTAATCCCGCAAGAAACTGAATCCTAAGAGGGTATTGGTGAACAATGTTGTGGATGTGATTCAAAGATGGGGTACTGAACCTTAAGAGTAGGGTACTGCATAAGACGAGACGGAAAAAGGTTTAGGGTTGGATTAGGCGAACCCGCTTCGCGGCTCCGCCTAATCCAACCCTATACCTTTTTCCTTATTCAAGGTCACTAATCCCGCAAGAAACTGAACCCTAAGAGGGTATTGGTGAACCCTGTCGTGGATGTGATTCAAAGATGGGGTACTGAACCTTTAGAGTAGGGCACTGCATAAGACGAGCCGGAAAAGGGTTTAAGGTTGGATTAGGCGAACCCGCTTCGCGGCTCCGCCTAATCCAACCCTAAACCCTTTTCCATATTCAAGGTCACTAATCCCGCAGGAAACTGAACCCTAAGAGGGTATTGGTGAACCCTGTCGTGGATGTGATTCAAAGATGGGGTACTGAACCTTAAGAGTAGGGTACTGCATCTGACGGGACGGAAAAAGGGTTTAGGGTTGGATTAGGCGTACCCGCATAGCGGCTCCGCCTAATCCAACCCTAAACCCTTTTCCTTATTCAATGTCACTAATTCCGCAAGAAACTGAACCCTAAGAGGGTATTGGTGAACACTGTCGTGGATGTGATTCAAAGATGGGGTACTGAACCTTAAGAGTAGGGTACTGCATAAGACGGGACGAAAAAGGGTTTAGGGTTGGATTAGGCGTACCCGCTTCGCGGCCTCTCCTAATCCAACCCTAAACCCTTTTCCTTATTCAAGGTCACTAATCCCGCAAGAAAATTAACACTAAGAGGGTATTCGTGAACCCTGTCGTGGATGTGATTCAAAGATGGGGTACTGAACCTTAAGAGTAGGGTACTGCATCTGACGGGACGGAAAAAGGGTTTAGGGTTGGATTAGGCGTACCCGCATAGCGGCTCCGCCTAATCCAACCCTAAACCCTTTTCCTTATTCAATGTCACTAATTCCGCAAGAAACTGAACCCTAAGAGGGTATTGGTGAACACTGTCGTGGATGTGATTCAAAGATGGGGTACTGAACCTTAAGAGTAGGGTACTGCATCTGACGGGACGGAAAAAGGGTTTAGGGTTGGATTAGGCGTACCCGCTTAGCGGCTCCGCCTAATCCAACCCTAAACCCTTTTCCTTATTCAAGGTCACTAATCCCGCAAGAAACTGAACCCTAAGAGGGTATTGGTGAACACTGTCGTGGATGTGATTCAAAGATGGGGTACTGAACCTTAAGAGTAGGGTACTGCATAAGACGGGACGGAAAAGGGTTTAGGGTTGGATTAGGCGTACCCGCTTCGCGGCCTCCCCTAATCCAACCCTAAACCCTTTTCCTTATTCAAGGTCACTAATCCCGCAAGAAAATTAACACTAAGAGGGTATTCGTGAACCCTGTCGTGGATGTGATTCAAAGATGGGGTACTGAACCTTAAGAGTAGGGTACTGCATAAGACGGGACGGAAAAGGGTTTAGGGTTGGATTAGGCGAACCCGCTTCGCGGCTCCGCCTAATCCAACCCTATAACCTTTTCCTTATTCAAGGTCACTAATCCCGCAAGAAACTGAACCCTAAGAGGGTATTGGTGAACCATGTCGTGGATGTGATTCAAAGATGGGGTACTGAACCTTAAGAGTAGGGTACTGCATAAGACGAGACGGAAAAGGGTTTAGGGTTGGATTAGGCGAACCCGCTTCGCGGCTCCGCCTAATCCAACCCTAAACCCTTTTCCTTATTCAAGGTCACTAATCCCGCAAGAAACTGAATCCTAAGACGGTATTGGTGAACCCTGTCGTGGATGTGATTCAAAGATGGGGTACTGAACCTTAAGAGTAGGGTACTGCATAAGACGGGACGGAAAAGGGTTTAGGGTTGGATTAGGCGTACCCGCTTCGCGGCCTCCCCTAATCCAGCCCTAAACCCTTTTCCTTATTCAAGGTCACTAATCCCGCAAGAAAATTAACACTAAGAGGGTATTCGTGAACTCTATCGTGGATGTGATTCAAAGATGGGGTACTGAACGTTAAGAGTAGGGTACTGCATAAGACGGGACGGAAAAGGGTTTAGGATTGGATTAGGCGTACCCGCTTCGCGGCCTCGCCTAAACCAACCCTAAACCCTTTTCCTTATTCAAGGTCACTAATCCCGCAAGAAACTGAATCCTAAGAGGGTATTGGTGAACAATGTTGTGGATGTGATTCAAAGATGGGGTACTGAACCTTAAGAGTAGGGTACTGCATAAGACGAGACGGAAAAAGGTTTAGGGTTGGATTAGGCGAACCCGCTTCGCGGCTCCGCCTAATCCAACCCTATACCTTTTTCCTTATTCAAGGTCACTAATCCCGCAAGAAACTGAACCCTAAGAGGGTATTGGTGAACCCTGTCGTGGATGTGATTCAAAGATGGGGTACTGAACCTTTAGAGTAGGGCACTGCATAAGACGAGCCGGAAAAGGGTTTAAGGTTGGATTAGGCGAACCCGCTTCGCGGCTCCGCCTAATCCAACCCTAAACCCTTTTCCATATTCAAGGTCACTAATCCCGCAGGAAACTGAACCCTAAGAGGGTATTGGTGAACCCTGTCGTGGATGTGATTCAAAGATGGGGTACTGAACCTTAAGAGTAGGGTACTGCATCTGACGGGACGGAAAAAGGGTTTAGGGTTGGATTAGGCGTACCCGCATAGCGGCTCCGCCTAATCCAACCCTAAACCCTTTTCCTTATTCAATGTCACTAATTCCGCAAGAAACTGAACCCTAAGAGGGTATTGGTGAACACTGTCGTGGATGTGATTCAAAGATGGGGTACTGAACCTTAAGAGTAGGGTACTGCATAAGACGGGACGAAAAAGGGTTTAGGGTTGGATTAGGCGTACCCGCTTCGCGGCCTCTCCTAATCCAACCCTAAACCCTTTTCCTTATTCAAGGTCACTAATCCCGCAAGAAAATTAACACTAAGAGGGTATTCGTGAACCCTGTCGTGGATGTGATTCAAAGATGGGGTACTGAACCTTAAGAGTAGGGTACTGCATAAGACGGGACGGAAAAGGGTTTAGGGTTGGATTAGGCGTACCCGCTTAGCGGCTCCGCCTAATCCAACCCTAAACCCTTTTCCTTATTCAAGGTCACTAATCCCGCAAGAAACTGAACCCTAAGAGGGTATTGGTGAACTCTATCGTGGATGTGATTCAAAGATGGGGTACTGAACGTTAAGAGTTGGGTACTGCATAAGACGGGACGGAAAAGGGTTTAGGATTGGATTAGGCGTACCCGCTTCGCGGCCTCGCCTAAACCAACCCTAAACCCTTTTCCTTATTCAAGGTCACTAATCCCGCAAGAAACTGAATCCTAAGAGGGTATTGGTGAACAATGTCGTGGATGTGATTCAAAGATGGGGTACTGAACCTTAAAAGTAGGGTACTGCATAAGGCGAGACGGAAAAGGGTTTAGGGTTGGATTAGGCGAACCCGCTTCGCGGCTCCGCCTAATCCAACCCTATACCTTTTTCCTTATTCAAGGTCACTAATCCCGCAAGAAACTGAACCCTAAGAGGGTATTGGTGAACCCTGTCGTGGATGTGATTCAAAGATGGGGTACTGAACCTTAAGAGTAGGGTACTGCATAAGACGAGACGGAAAAGGGTTTAGGGTTGGATTAGGCGAACCCGTTTCGCGGCTCCGCCTAATCCAACCCTAACCCTTTTCCATATTCAAGGTCACTAATCCCGCAGGAAACTGAACCCTAAGAGGGTATTGGTCGTGGATGTGATTCAAAGATGGGGTACTGAACCTTAAGAGTAGGGTACTGCATAAGACGGGACGGAAAAGAGTTTAGGGTTGGATTAGGCGAATCCGCTTCGTGGCTCCGCCTAATCCAACCCTATACCGTTTTCCTTATTCAAGGTCACTAATCCCGCAAGAAACTGAACCCTAAGAGGGTATTGGTGAACCGTGTCGTGGATGTGATTCAAAGATGGGGTACTGAACCTTAAGAGTAGGGTACTGCATAAGACGAGACGGAAAAGGGTTTAAGGTTGGATTAGGCGAACCCACTTCGCGGCTCCGCCTAATCCAACCCTAAACCCTTTTCCATATTCAAGGTCACTAATCCCGCAGGAAACTGAACCCTAAGAGGGTATTGGTGAACCCTGTCGTGGATGTGATTCAAAGATGGGGTACTGAACCTTAAGAGTAGGGTACTGCATAAGACGAGACGGAAAAGGGTTTAAGGTTGGATTAGGCGAACCCACTTCGCGGCTCCGCCTAATCCAACCCTAAACCCTTTTCCATATTCAAGGTCACTAATCCCGCAGGAAACTGAACCCTAAGAGGGTATTGGTGAACCCTGTCGTGGATGTGATTCAAAGATGGGGTAATGAACCTTAAGAGTAGGGTACTGCATCTGACGGGACGGAAAAAGGGTTTAGGGTTGGATTAGGCGTACCCGCTTAGCGGCTCCGCCTAATCCAACCCTAAACCCTTTTCCTTATTCAAGGTCACTAATCCCGCAAGAAACTGAACCCTAAGAGGAAATTGGTGAACACTGTCGTGGATGTGATTCAAAGATGGGGTACTGAACCTTAAGAGTAGGGTACTGCATAAGACGGGACGGAAAAGGGTTTAGGGTTGGATTAGGCGTACCCGCTTCGTGGCCTCTCTTAATCCAACCCTAAACCCTTTTCCTTATTCAAGGTCACAAATCCCGCAAGAAAATTAACACTAAGAGGGTATTCGTGAACCCTGTCGTGGATGTGATTCAAAGATGGGGTACTGAACCTTAAGAGTAGGGTACTACATAAGACGGGACGGAAAAGGGTTTAGGGTTGGATTAGGGGAACCCGCTTCGCGGCTCCGCCTAATCCAACCCTATACCCTTTTCCTTATTCAAGGTCACTAATCCCGCAAGAAACTGAACCCTAAGAGGGTATTGGTGAACAATGTCGTGGATGGGATTCAAAGATGGGGTACTGAACCTTAAGAGTAGGGTACTGCATAAGACGAGACGGAAAAGGGTTTAGGATTGGATTAGGCGAACCCGCTTCGCGGCTCCGCCTAATCCAACCCTAAACCCTTTTCCATATTCAAGGTCACTAATCCCGCAGGAAACTGAACCCTAAGAGGGTATTGGTGAACCCTGTCGTGGATGTGATTCAAAGATGGTGTACTGAACCTTAAGAGTAGGGTACTGCATCTGACGGGACGGAAAAGGGTTTAGGGTTGGATTAGGCGTACCCGCTTCGTGGATTCGCCTAATCCAACCCTAAACCCTTTTCCTTATTCAAGGTCACTAATCCCGCAAGAAACTGAACCATAAGAGTGTATTGGTGAACTCTATCGTGGATGTGATTCAAAGATGGGGTACTGAACCTTTATAGTAGGGTACTGCATAAGACGAGCCGGAAAAGGGTTTAGGGTTGGATTAGGCGAACCCGCTTCGCGGCTCCGCCTAATCCAACCCTATACCCATTTCCTTATTCAAGGTCACTAATCCCGCAAGAAACTGAACCCTAAGACGGTATTGGTGAACCCTGTCGTGGATGTGATTCAAAGATGGGGTACTGAACCTTAAGAGTAGGGTACTGCATAAGACGAGACGGAAAAGGGTTTAGGGTTGGATTAGGCGAACCCGCTTCGCGGCTCCGCCTAATCCAACCCTAACCCTTTTCCATATTCAAGGTCACTAATCCCGCAGGAAACTGAACCCTAAGAGGGTATTGGTGAACCCTGTCGTGGATGTGATTCAAAGATGGGGTACTGAACCTTAAGAGTAGGGTACTGCATAAGACGGGACGGAAAAGGGTTTAGGGTTGGATTAGGCGAATCCGCTTCGCGGCTCCGCCTAATCCAACCCTAAACCCTTTTCCATATTCAAGGTCACTAATCTCGCAGGAAACTGAACCCTAAGAGGGTATTGGTGAACCCTGTCGTGGATGTGATTCAAAGATGGGGTACTGAACCTTAAGAGTAGGGTACTGCATCTGACGGGACGGAAAAAGGGTTTAGGGTTGGATTAGGCGTACCCGCTTAGCGGCTCCGCCTAATCCAACCCTAAACCCTTTGCCTTATTCAAGGTCACTAATCCCGCAAGAAACTGAACCCTAAGAGGGTATTGGTGAACACTGTCGTGGATGTGATTCAAAGATGGGGTACTGAACCTTAAGAGTAGGGTACTGCATAAGGCGGGACGGAAAAGGGTTTAGGGTTGGATTAGGCGTACCCGCTTCGCGGCCTCCCCTAATCCAACCCTAAACCCTTTTCCTTATTCAAGGTCACTAATCCCGCAAGAAAGGTAACACTAAGAGGGTATTCGTGAACCCTGTCGTGGATGTGATTCAAAGATGGGGTACTGAACCTTAAGAGTAGGGTACTGCATAAGACGGGACGGAAAAGGGTTTAGGGTTGGATTAGGCGAACCCGCTTCGCGGCTCCGCCTAATCCAACCCTATAACCTTTTCCTTATTCAAGGTCACTAATCCCGCAAGAAACTGAACCCTAAGAGGGTATTGGTGAACCATGTCGTGGATGTGATTCAAAGATGGGGTACTGAACCTTAAGAGTAGGGTACTGCATAAGACGAGACGGAAAAGGGTTTAGGGTTGGATTAGGCGAACCCGCTTCGCGGCTCCGCCTAATCCAACCCTATACCCATTTCCTTATTCAAGGTCACTAATTCCGCAAGAAACTGAACCCTAAGACGGTATTGGTGAACCCTGTCGTGGATGTGATTCAAAGATGGGGTACTGAACCTTAAGAGTAGGGTACTGCATAAGACGAGACGGAAAATGGTTTAGGGTTGGATTAGGCGAACCCGCTTCGCAGCTCCGCCTAATCCAACCCTAAACCCTTTTTCATATTCAAGGTCACTAATCCCGTAGGAAACTGAACCCTAAGAGGGTATTGGTGAACCCTGTCGTGGATGTGACTCAAAGATGGGGTACTGAACCTTAAGAGTAGGGTACTGCATCTGATGGGACGGAAAAAGGGTTTAGGTTTGGATTAGGCGTACCCGCTTAGCGGCTCCGCCTAATCCAACCCTAAACCCTTTTCCTTATTCAAGGTCACTAATCCCGCAAGAAACTGAACCCTAAGAGGGTATTGGTGAACTCTATCGTGGATGTGATTCAAAGATGGGGTACTGAACGTTAAGAGTAGGGTACTGCATAAGACGGGACGGAAAAGGGTTTAGGGTTGGATTAGGCGTACCCGCTTCGCGGCCTCGCCTAAACCAACCCTAAACCCTTTTCCTTATTCAAGGTCACTAATCCCGCAAGAAACTGAACTCTAAGAGGGTATTGGTGAACTCTATCGTGGATGTGATTCAAAGATGGGGTACTGAACGTTAAGAGTAGGGTACTGCATAAGACGGGACGGAAAAGGGTTTAGGATTGGATTAGGCGTACCCGCTTCGCGGCCTCGCCTAAACCAACCCTAAACCCTTTTCCTTATTCAAGTTCACTAATCCCGCAAGAAACTGAATCCTAAGAGGGTATTGGTGAACAATGTCGTGGATGTGATTCAAAGATGGGGTACTGAACCTTAAGAGTAGGGTACTGCATAAGACGAGACGGAAAAGGGTTTAGGGTTGGATTAGGCGAACCCGCTTCGCGGCTCCGCCTAATCCAACCCTATACCTTTTTCCTTATTCAAGGTCACTAATCCCGCAAAAATCTGAACCCTAAGAGGGTATTGGTGAACCCTGTCGTGGATGTGATTCAAAGATGGGGTACTGAACCTTTAGAGTAGGGTACTGCATAAGACGAGCCGGAAAAGGGTTTAGGGTTGGATTAGGCGAACCCGCTTCGCGGCTCCGCCTAATCCAACCCTATACCCATTTCCTTATTCAAGGTCACTAATCCCGCAAGAAACTGAACCCTAAGAGGGTATTGGTGAACCCTGTCGTGGATGTGATTCAAAGATGGGGTACTGAACCTTTAGAGTAGGGTACTGCATAAGACGAGCCGGAAAAGGGTTTAGGGTTGGATTAGGCGAACCCGCTTCGCGGCTCCGCCTAATCCAACCCTATACCCATTTCCTTATTCAAGGTCACTAATCCCGCAAGAAACTGAACCCTAAGAGGGTATTGGTGAACCCTGTCGTGGATGTGATTCAAAGATGGGGTACTGAACCTTAAGAGTAGGGTACTGCATAAGACGAGCCGGAAAAGGGTTTAGGGTTGGATTAGGCGAACCCGCTTCGCGGCTCCGCCTAATCCAACCCTAACCCTTTTCCATATTCAAGGTCACTAATCCCGCAGGAAACTGAACCCTAAGAGGGTATTGGTGAACCCTGTCGTGGATGTGATTCAAAGATGGGGTACTGAACCTTAAGAGTAGGGTACTGCATAAGACGGGACGGAAAAGGGTTTAGGGTTGGATTAGGCGAATCCGCTTCGCGGCTCCGCCTAATCCAACCCTATACCGTTTTCCTTATTCAAGGTCACTAATCCCGCAAGAAACTGAACCCTAAGAGGGTATTGGTGAACCGTGTCGTGGATGTGATTCAAAGATGGGGTACTGAACCTTAAGAGTAGGGTACTGCATAAGACGAGACGGAAAAGGGTTTAAGGTTGGATTATGCGAACCCGCTTCGCGGCTCTGCCTAATCCAACCCTAAACCCTTTTCCATATTCAAGGTCACTAATCCCGTAGGAAACTGAACCCTAAGAGGGTATTGGTGAACCCTGTCGTGGATGTGATTCAAAGATGGGGTACTGAACCTTAAGAGTAGGGTACTGCATCTGATGGGACGGAAAAAGGGTTTAGTGTTGGATTAGGCGTACCCGCTTAGCGGCTCCGCCTAATCCAACCCTAAACCCTTTTCCTTATTCAAGGTCACTAATCCCGCAAGAAACTGAACCCTAAGAGGGTATTGGTGAACACTGTCGTGGATGTGATTCAAAGATGGGGTACTGAACCTTAAGAGTAGGGTACTGCATAAGACGGGACGGAAAAGGGTTTAGGGTTGGATTAGGCGAATCCGCTTCGCGGCTCCGCCTAATCCAACCCTATACCGTTTTCCTTATTCAAGGTCACTAATCCCGCAAGAAACTGAACCCTAAGAGGGTATTGGTGAACCCTGTCGTGGATGTGATTCAAAGATGGGGTACTGAACCTTAAGAGTAGGGTACTGCATAAGACGAGACGGAAAAGGGTTTAAGGTTGGATTAGGCGAACCCGCTTCGCGGCTCCACCTAATCCAACCCTAAACCCTTTGCCTTATTCAAGGTCACTAATCCCGCAAGAAACTGAACCCTAAGAGGGTATTGGTGAACACTGTCGTGGATGTGATTCAAAGATGGGGTACTGAACCTTAAGAGTAGGGTACTGCATAAGGCGGGACGGAAAAGGGTTTAGGGTTGGATTAGGCGTACCCGCTTCGCGGCCTCCCCTAATCCAACCCTAAACCCTTTTCCTTATTCAAGGTCACTAATCCCGCAAGAAAGGTAACACTAAGAGGGTATTCGTGAACCCTGTCGTGGATGTGATTCAAAGATGGGGTACTGAACCTTAAGAGTAGGGTACTGCATAAGACGGGACGGAAAAGGGTTTAGGGTTGGATTAGGCGAACCCGCTTCGCGGCTCCGCCTAATCCAACCCTATAACCTTTTCCTTATTCAAGGTCACTAATCCCGCAAGAAACTGAACCCTAAGAGGGTATTGGTGAACCATGTCGTGGATGTGATTCAAAGATGGGGTACTGAACCTTAAGAGTAGGGTACTGCATAAGACGAGACGGAAAAGGGTTTAGGGTTGGATTAGGCGAACCCGCTTCGCGGCTCCGCCTAATCCAACCCTATACCCATTTCCTTATTCAAGGTCACTAATTCCGCAAGAAACTGAACCCTAAGACGGTATTGGTGAACCCTGTCGTGGATGTGATTCAAAGATGGGGTACTGAACCTTAAGAGTAGGGTACTGCATAAGACGAGACGGAAAATGGTTTAGGGTTGGATTAGGCGAACCCGCTTCGCAGCTCCGCCTAATCCAACCCTAAACCCTTTTTCATATTCAAGGTCACTAATCCCGTAGGAAACTGAACCCTAAGAGGGTATTGGTGAACCCTGTCGTGGATGTGACTCAAAGATGGGGTACTGAACCTTAAGAGTAGGGTACTGCATCTGATGGGACGGAAAAAGGGTTTAGGTTTGGATTAGGCGTACCCGCTTAGCGGCTCCGCCTAATCCAACCCTAAACCCTTTTCCTTATTCAAGGTCACTAATCCCGCAAGAAACTGAACCCTAAGAGGGTATTGGTGAACTCTATCGTGGATGTGATTCAAAGATGGGGTACTGAACGTTAAGAGTAGGGTACTGCATAAGACGGGACGGAAAAGGGTTTAGGGTTGGATTAGGCGTACCCGCTTCGCGGCCTCGCCTAAACCAACCCTAAACCCTTTTCCTTATTCAAGGTCACTAATCCCGCAAGAAACTGAACTCTAAGAGGGTATTGGTGAACTCTATCGTGGATGTGATTCAAAGATGGGGTACTGAACGTTAAGAGTAGGGTACTGCATAAGACGGGACGGAAAAGGGTTTAGGATTGGATTAGGCGTACCCGCTTCGCGGCCTCGCCTAAACCAACCCTAAACCCTTTTCCTTATTCAAGTTCACTAATCCCGCAAGAAACTGAATCCTAAGAGGGTATTGGTGAACAATGTCGTGGATGTGATTCAAAGATGGGGTACTGAACCTTAAGAGTAGGGTACTGCATAAGACGAGACGGAAAAGGGTTTAGGGTTGGATTAGGCGAACCCGCTTCGCGGCTCCGCCTAATCCAACCCTATACCTTTTTCCTTATTCAAGGTCACTAATCCCGCAAAAATCTGAACCCTAAGAGGGTATTGGTGAACCCTGTCGTGGATGTGATTCAAAGATGGGGTACTGAACCTTTAGAGTAGGGTACTGCATAAGACGAGCCGGAAAAGGGTTTAGGGTTGGATTAGGCGAACCCGCTTCGCGGCTCCGCCTAATCCAACCCTATACCCATTTCCTTATTCAAGGTCACTAATCCCGCAAGAAACTGAACCCTAAGAGGGTATTGGTGAACCCTGTCGTGGATGTGATTCAAAGATGGGGTACTGAACCTTTAGAGTAGGGTACTGCATAAGACGAGCCGGAAAAGGGTTTAGGGTTGGATTAGGCGAACCCGCTTCGCGGCTCCGCCTAATCCAACCCTATACCCATTTCCTTATTCAAGGTCACTAATCCCGCAAGAAACTGAACCCTAAGAGGGTATTGGTGAACCCTGTCGTGGATGTGATTCAAAGATGGGGTACTGAACCTTAAGAGTAGGGTACTGCATAAGACGAGCCGGAAAAGGGTTTAGGGTTGGATTAGGCGAACCCGCTTCGCGGCTCCGCCTAATCCAACCCTAACCCTTTTCCATATTCAAGGTCACTAATCCCGCAGGAAACTGAACCCTAAGAGGGTATTGGTGAACCCTGTCGTGGATGTGATTCAAAGATGGGGTACTGAACCTTAAGAGTAGGGTACTGCATAAGACGGGACGGAAAAGGGTTTAGGGTTGGATTAGGCGAATCCGCTTCGCGGCTCCGCCTAATCCAACCCTATACCGTTTTCCTTATTCAAGGTCACTAATCCCGCAAGAAACTGAACCCTAAGAGGGTATTGGTGAACCGTGTCGTGGATGTGATTCAAAGATGGGGTACTGAACCTTAAGAGTAGGGTACTGCATAAGACGAGACGGAAAAGGGTTTAAGGTTGGATTATGCGAACCCGCTTCGCGGCTCTGCCTAATCCAACCCTAAACCCTTTTCCATATTCAAGGTCACTAATCCCGTAGGAAACTGAACCCTAAGAGGGTATTGGTGAACCCTGTCGTGGATGTGATTCAAAGATGGGGTACTGAACCTTAAGAGTAGGGTACTGCATCTGATGGGACGGAAAAAGGGTTTAGTGTTGGATTAGGCGTACCCGCTTAGCGGCTCCGCCTAATCCAACCCTAAACCCTTTTCCTTATTCAAGGTCACTAATCCCGCAAGAAACTGAACCCTAAGAGGGTATTGGTGAACACTGTCGTGGATGTGATTCAAAGATGGGGTACTGAACCTTAAGAGTAGGGTACTGCATAAGACGGGACGGAAAAGGGTTTAGGGTTGGATTAGGCGAATCCGCTTCGCGGCTCCGCCTAATCCAACCCTATACCGTTTTCCTTATTCAAGGTCACTAATCCCGCAAGAAACTGAACCCTAAGAGGGTATTGGTGAACCGTGTCGTGGATGTGATTCAAAGATGGGGTACTGAACCTTAAGAGTAGGGTACTGCATAAGACGAGACAGAAAAGGGTTTAAGGTTGGATTAGGCGAACCTGCTTCGCGGCTCCGCCTAATCCAACCCTAAACCCTTTTCCATATTCAAGGTCACTAATCCCGCAGGAAACTGAACCCTAAGAGGGTATTGGTGAACCCTGTCGTGGATGTGATTCAAAGATGGGGTACTGAACCTTAAGAGTAGAGTACTGCATCTGACGGGACGGAAAAAGGGTTTAGGGTTGGATTAGGCGAACCCGCTTAGCGGCTCCGCCTAATCCAACCCTAAACCCTTTTCCTTATTCAAGGTCACTAATCCCGCAAGAAACTGAACCCTAAGAGGGTATTGGTGAACACTGTCGTGGATGTGATTCAAAGATGGGGTACTGAACCTTAAGAGTAGGGTACTGCATAAGACGGGACGGAAAAGGGTTTAGGGTTGGATTAGGCGTACCCGCTTCGCGGCCTCTCCTAATCCAACCCTAAACCCTTTTCCTTATTCAAGGTCACTAATCCCGCAAGAAAATTTACACTAAGAGGGTATTCGTGAACCCTGTCGTGGATGTGATTCAAAGATGGGGTACTGAACCTTAAGAGTAGGGTACTGCATAAGATGGGACGGAAAAGGGTTTAGGGTTGGATTAGGCGTACCCGCTTAGCGGCTCCGCCTAATCCAACCCTAAACCATTTTCCTTATTCAAGGTCACTAATCCCGCAAGAAACTGAACCCTAAGAGGGTATTGGTGAACTCTATCGTGGATGTGATTCAAAGATGGGGTACTGAACGTTAAGAGTTGGGTACTGCATAAGACGGGACGGAAAAGGGTTTAGGATTGGATTAGGCGTACCCGCTTCGCGGCCTCGCCTAAACCAACCCTAAACCCTTTTCCTTATTCAAGGTCACTAATCCCGCAAGAAACTGAATCCTAAGAGGGTATTGGTGAACAATGTCGTGGATGTGATTCAAAGATGGGGTACTGAACCTTAAGAGTAGGGTACTGCATAAGACGAGACGGAAAAGGGTTTAGGGTTGGATTAGGCGAACCCGCTTCGCGGCTCCGCCTAATCCAACCCTATACCTTTTTCCTTATTCAAGGTCACTAATCCCGCAAGAAACTGAACCCTAAGAGGGTATTGGTGAACCCTGTCGTGGATGTGATTCAAAGATGGGGTACTGAACCTTTAGAGTAGGGTACTGCATAAGACGAGCCGGAAAAGGGTTTAGGGTTGGATTAGGCGAACCCGCTTCGCGGCTCCGCCTAATCCAACCCTATACCCATTTCCTTATTCAAGGTCACTAATCCCGCAAGAAACTGAACCCTAAGAGGGTATTGGTGAACCCTGTCGTGGATGTGATTCAAAGATGGGGTACTGAACCTTAAGAGTAGGGTACTGCATAAGACGAGACGGAAAAGGGTTTAGGGTTGGATTAGGCGAACCCTCTTCGCGGCTCCGCCTAATCCAACCCTAACCCTTTTCCATATTCAAGGTCACTAATCCCGCAGGAAACTGAACCCTAAGAGGGTATTGGTGAACCCTGTCGTGGATGTGATTCAAAGATGGGGTACTGAACCTTAAGAGTAGGGTACTGCATAAGACGGGACGGAAAAGGGTTTAGGGTTGGATTAGGCGAATCCGCTTCGCGGCTCCGCCTAATCCAACCCTATACCGTTGTCCTTATTCAAGGTCACTAATCCCGCAAGAAACTGAACCCTAAGAGGGTATTGGTGAACCGTGTCGTGGATGTGATTCAAAGATGGGGTACTGAACCTTAAGAGTAGGGTACTGCATAAGACGAGATGGAAAAGGGTTTAGGGTTGGATTAGGCTTACCCGCTTCGCGGCCTCGCCTAAACCAACCCTAAACCCTTTTCCTTATTCAAGGTCACTAATCCCGCAAGAAACTGAACTATAAGAGGGTATTGGTGAACTCTATCGTGGATGTGATTCAAAGATGGGGTACTGAACGTTAAGAGTAGGGTACTGCATAAGACGGGACGGAAAAGGGTTTAGGATTGGATTAGGCGTACCCGCTTCGCGGCCTCGCCTAAACCAACCCTAAACCCTTTTCCTTATTCAAGTTCACTAATCCCGCAAGAAACTGAATCCTAAGAGGGTATTGGTGAACAATGTCGTGGATGTGATTCAAAGATGGGGTACTGAACCTTAAGAGTCGGGTACTGCATAAGACGAGACGGAAAAGGGTTTAGGGTTAGATTAGGCGAACCCGCTTCGCGGCTCCGCCTAATCCAACCCTATACTATTTTCCTTATTCAAGGTCACTAATCCCGCAAAAAACTGAACCCTAAGAGGGTATTGGTGAACCCTGTCGTGGATGTGATTCAAAGATGGGGTACTGAACCTTTAGAGTAGGGTACTGCATAAGACGAGCCGGAAAAGGGTTTAGGGTTGGATTAGGCGAACCCGCTTCGCGGCTCCGCCTAATCCAACCCTATACCCATTTCCTTATTCAAGGTCACTAATCCCGCAAGAAACTGAACCCTAAGAGGGTATTGGTGAACCCTGTCGTGGATGTGATTCAAAGATGGGGTACTGAACCTTAAGAGTAGGGTACTGCATAAGACGAGACGGAAAAGGGTTTAGGGTTGGATTAGGCGAACCCTCTTCGCGGCTCTGCCTAATCCAACCCTAACCCTTTTCCATATTCAAGGTCACTAATCCCGCAGGAAACTGAACCCTAAGAGGGTATTGGTGAACCCTGTCGTGGATGTGATTCAAAGATGGGGTACTGAACCTTAAGAGTAGGGTACTGCATCTGACGGGACGGAAAAGGGTTTAGGGTTGGATTAGGCGAATCCGCTTCGCGGCTCCGCCTAATCCAACCCTATACCGTTTTCCTTATTCAAGGTCACTAATCCCGCAAGAAACTGAACCCTAAGAGGGTATTGGTGAACCATGTCGTGGATGTGATTCAAAGATGGGGTACTGAACCTTAAGAGTAGGGTACTGCATAAGACGAGACGGAAAAGGGTTTAAGGTTGGATTAGGCGAACCCGTTTCGCGGCTCTGCCTAATCCAACCCTAAACCCTTTTCCATATTCAATGTCACTAATCCCGTAGGAAACTGAACCCTAAGAGGGTATTGGTGAACCCTGTCGTGGATGTGATTCAAAGATGGGGTACTGAACCTTAAGAGTAGGGTACTGCATCTGATGGGACGGAAAAAGGGTTTAGGGTTGGATTAGGCGTACCCGCTTAGCGGCTCCGCCTAATCCAACCCTAAACCCTTTTCCTTATTCAAGGTCACTAATCCCGCAAGAAACTGAACCCTAAGAGGGTATTGGTGAACACTGTCGTGGATGTGATTCAAAGATGGGGTACTGAACCTTAAGAGTAGGGTACTGCATAAGACGGGACGGAAAAGGGTTTAGGGTTGGATTAGGCGTACCCGCTTCGCGGCCTCGCCTAAACCAACCCTAAACCCTTTTCCTTATTCAAGGTCACTAATCCCGCAAGAAACTGAACCCTAAGAGGGTATTTGTGAACTCTATCGTGGATGTGATTCAAAGATGGGGTACTGAACGTTAAGAGTAGGGTACTGCATAAGACGGGACGGAAAAGGGTTTAGGATTGGATTAGGCGTACCCGCTTCGCGGCCTCGCCTAAACCAACCCTAAACCCTTTTCCTTATTCAAGGTCACTAATCCCGCAAGAAACTGAATCCTAAGAGGGTATTGGTGAACAATGTCGTGGATGTGATTCAAAGATGGGGTACTGAACCTTAAGAGTAGGGTACTGCATAAGACGAGACGGAAAAGGGTTTAGGGTTGGATTAGGCGAACCCGCTTCGCGGCTCCGCCTAATCCAACCCTATACCTTTTTCCTTATTCAAGGTCACTAATCCCGCAAGAAACTGAACCCTAAGAGGGTATTGGTGAACCCTGTCGTGGATGTGATTCAAAGATGGGGTACTGAACCTTAAGAGTAGGGTACTGCATAAGACGAGACGGAAAAGGGTTTAGGGTTGGATTAGGCGAACCCTCTTCGCGGCTCCGCCTAATCCAACCCTAACCCTTTTCCATATTCAAGGTCACTAATCCCGCAGGAAACTGAACCCTAAGAGGGTATTGGTGAACCCTGTCGTGGATGTGATTCAAAGATGGGGTACTGAACCTTAAGAGTAGGGTACTGCATAAGACGGGACGGAAAAGGGTTTAGGGTTGGATTAGGCGAATCCGCTTCGCGGCTCCGCCTAATCCAACCCTATACCGTTGTCCTTATTCAAGGTCACTAATCCCGCAAGAAACTGAACCCTAAGAGGGTATTGGTGAACCGTGTCGTGGATGTGATTCAAAGATGGGGTACTGAACCTTAAGAGTAGGGTACTGCATAAGACGAGACGAAAAAGGGTTTAAGGTTGGATTAGGCGAACCCGCTTCGCGGCTCCACCTAATCCAACCCTAAACCCTTTTCCATATTCAAGGTCACTAATCCCGTAGGAAACTGAACCCTAAGAGGGTATTGGTGAACCCTGTCGTGGATGTGACTCAAAGATGGGGTACTGAACCTTAAGAGTAGGGTACTGCATCTGATGGGACGGAAAAAGGGTTTAGGTTTGGATTAGGCGTACCCGCTTAGCGGCTCCGCCTAATCCAACCCTAAACCCTTTTCCTTATTCAAGGTCACTAATCCCGCAAGAAACTGAACCCTAAGAGGGTATTGGTGAACACTGTCGTGGATGTGATTCAAAGATGGGGTACTGAACCTTAAGAGTAGGGTACTGCATAAGACGGGACGGAAAAGGGTTTAGGGTTGGATTAGGCGTACCCGCTTCGCGGCCTCTCCTAAACCAACCCTAAACCCTTTTCCTTATTCAAGGTCACTAATCCCGCAAGAAACTGAACCCTAAGAGGGTATTGGTGAACTCTATCGTGGATGTGATTCAAAGATGGGGTACTGAACGTTAAGAGTAGGGTACTGCATAAGACGGGACGGAAAAGGGTTTAGGGTTGGATTAGGCTTACCCGCTTCGCGGCCTCGCCTAAACCAACCCTAAACCCTTTTCCTTATTCAAGGTCACTAATCCCGCAAGAAACTGAACTATAAGAGGGTATTGGTGAACTCTATCGTGGATGTGATTCAAAGATGGGGTACTGAACGTTAAGAGTAGGGTACTGCATAAGACGGGACGGAAAAGGGTTTAGGATTGGAATAGGCGTACCCGCTTCGCGGCCTCGCCTAAACCAACCCTAAACCCTTTTTCTTATTCAAGTTCACTAATCCCGCAAGAAACTGAATCCTAAGAGGGTATTGGTGAACAATGTCGTGGATGTGATTCAAAGATGGGGTACTGAACCTTAAGAGTAGGGTACTGCATAAGACGAGACGGAAAAGGGTTTAGGGTTGGATTAGGCGAACCCGCTTCGCGGCTCCGCCTAATCCAACCCTATACCTTTTTCCTTATTCAAGGTCACTAATCCCGCAAAAAACTGAACCCTAAGAGGGTATTGGTGAACCCTGTCGTGGATGTGATTCAAAGATGGGGTACTGAACCTTTAGAGTAGGGTACTGCATAAGACGAGCCGGAAAAGGGTTTAGGGTTGGATTAGGCGAACCCGCTTCGCGGCTCCGCCTAATCCAACCCTATACCCATTTCCTTATTCAAGGTCACTAATCCCGCAAGAAACTGAACCCTAAGAGGGTATTGGTGAACCCTGTCGTGGATGTGATTCAAAGATGGGGTACTGAACCTTAAGAGTAGGGTACTGCATAAGACGAGACGGAAAAGGGTTTAGGGTTGGATTAGGCGAACCCTCTTCGCGGCTCCGCCTAATCCAACCCTAACCCTTTTCCATATTCAAGGTCACTAATCCCGCAGGAAACTGAACCCTAAGAGGGTATTGGTGAACCCTGTCGTGGATGTGATTCAAAGATGGGGTACTGAACCTTAAGAGTAGGGTACTGCATAAGACGGGACGGAAAAGGGTTTAGGGTTGGATTAGGCGAATCCGCTTCGCGGCTCCGCCTAATCCAACCCTATACCGTTGTCCTTATTCAAGGTCACTAATCCCGCAAGAAACTGAACCCTAAGAGGGTATTGGTGAACCGTGTCGTGGATGTGATTCAAAGATGGGGTACTGAACCTTAAGAGTAGGGTACTGCATAAGACGAGACGAAAAAGGGTTTAAGGTTGGATTAGGCGAACCCGCTTCGCGGCTCCACCTAATCCAACCCTAAACCCTTTTCCATATTCAAGGTCACTAATCCCGTAGGAAACTGAACCCTAAGAGGGTATTGGTGAACCCTGTCGTGGATGTGACTCAAAGATGGGGTACTGAACCTTAAGAGTAGGGTACTGCATCTGATGGGACGGAAAAAGGGTTTAGGTTTGGATTAGGCGTACCCGCTTAGCGGCTCCGCCTAATCCAACCCTAAACCCTTTTCCTTATTCAAGGTCACTAATCCCGCAAGAAACTGAACCCTAAGAGGGTATTGGTGAACACTGTCGTGGATGTGATTCAAAGATGGGGTACTGAACCTTAAGAGTAGGGTACTGCATAAGACGGGACGGAAAAGGGTTTAGGGTTGGATTAGGCTTACCCGCTTCGCGGCCTCGCCTAAACCAACCCTAAACCCTTTTCCTTATTCAAGGTCACTAATCCCGCAAGAAACTGAACTATAAGAGGGTATTGGTGAACTCTATCGTGGATGTGATTCAAAGATGGGGTACTGAACGTTAAGAGTAGGGTACTGCATAAGACGGGACGGAAAAGGGTTTAGGATTGGATTAGGCGTACCCGCTTCGCGGCCTCGCCTAAACCAACCCTAAACCCTTTTTCTTATTCAAGTTCACTAATCCCGCAAGAAACTGAATCCTAAGAGGGTATTGGTGAACAATGTCGTGGATGTGATTCAAAGATGGGGTACTGAACCTTAAGAGTAGGGTACTGCATAAGACGAGACGGAAAAGGGTTTAGGGTTGGATTAGGCGAACCCGCTTCGCGGCTCCGCCTAATCCAACCCTATACCTTTTTCCTTATTCAAGGTCACTAATCCCGCAAAAAACTGAACCCTAAGAGGGTATTGGTGAACCCTGTCGTGGATGTGATTCAAAGATGGGGTACTGAACCTTTAGAGTAGGGTACTGCATAAGACGAGCCGGAAAAGGGTTTAGGGTTGGATTAGGCGAACCCGCTTCGCGGCTCCGCCTAATCCAACCCTATACCCATTTCCTTATTCAAGGTCACTAATCCCGCAAGAAACTGAACCCTAAGAGGGTATTGGTGAACCCTGTCGTGGATGTGATTCAAAGATGGGGTACTGAACCTTAAGAGTAGGGTACTGCATAAGACGAGACGGAAAAGGGTTTAGGGTTGGATTAGGCGAACCCTCTTCGCGGCTCCGCCTAATCCAACCTTAAGAGTTGGGTACTGCATTAAACGGGACGGAAAAGGGTTTAGGGTTGGATTAAGCGTACCCGCTTCGCGGCCTCGCCTAATCCAACCCTAAACCCTTTTCCTTATTTAAGGTCACTAATCCCGCAAGAAACTGAATCCTAAGAGGGTATTGGTGAACAATGTCGTCGATGTGATTCAAAGATGGGGTACTGAACCTTAAGAGTAGGGTACTGCATAAGACGGGACGAAAAAGGGTTTAGGGTTGGATTAGGCGAACCCGCTTAACGGCTCCGCCTAATCCAACCCTAAACCCTTTTCCTTATTCAAGGTCACTAATCCCGCAAGAAACTGAACCCTAAGAGGGTATTGGTGAACCTTGTCGTGGTATGATTCTAAGATGGGGTACTGAACGTTAAGAGTAGGGTACTGCATTGGACGGGACGGAAAAGGGTTTAGGGTTGGATTAGGCGTACCCGCTTCGCGGCCTCGCCTAATCCAACCCTAAACCCTTTTCCTTATTCAAGGTCACTAATCCCGCAAGAAACTTAACACTAAGAGGGTATTCGTGAACCCTGTCGTGGATGTGATTCAAAGATAGGGTACTGAACGTTAAGAGTAGGGTACTACAAAAGACGGGACGGAAAAGGGTTCAGGGTTGGATTAGGTGTACCCGCTTCGTGGCTCCGCCTAATCCAACCCTATACCCTTTTCCATATTCAAGATCACCAATCCCGCAAGAAACTGAACTCTAAGAGGGTATTGGTGAACCCTGTCGTGGATGTGATTCAAAGATGGGGTACTGAACCTTAAGAGTAGGGTACTGCATACGACGGGACGGAAAAGGGTTTAGGGTTGGATTAGGCGAACCCGCTTAACGGCTCCGCCTAATCCAACCCTAAACCCTTTTCCTTATTCAAGGTCACTAATCCCGCAAGAAACCGAACCCTAACAGGGTATTGGTGAACCTTGTCGTGGTATGATTCTAAAATGGGGTACTGAACGTTAAGAGTAGGGTACTGCATTGGACGGGACGGAAAAGGGTTTAGGGTTGGATTAGGCGTACCCGCTTCGCGGCCTCACCTAATCCAACCCTAAACCCTTTTCCTTATTCAAGGTCACTAATCCCGCAAGAAACTTAACACTAAGAGGGTATTCGTGAACCCTGTCGTGGATGTGATTCAAAGATAGGGTACTGAACGTTAAGAGTAGGGTACTACAAAAGACGGGACGGAAAAGGGTTCAGGGTTGGATTAGGCGTACCTGCTTCGTGGCTCCGCCTAATCCAACCCTATACCCTTTTCCATATTCAAGATCACTAATCCCGCAAGAAACTGAACTCTAAGAGGATATTGGTGAACCCTGTCGTGGATGTGATTCAAAGATGGGGTACTGAACCTTAAGAGTTGGGTACTGCATTAGACGGGACGGAAAAGGGTTTAGGGTTGGATTACGCGTACCCGCTTCGCGGCCTCGCCTAATCCAACCCTAAACCCTTTTCCTTAGTCAAGGTCACTAATCCCGCAAGAAACTGAATCCTAAGAGGGTATTGGTGAACAATGTCGTCGATGTGATTCAAAGATAGGGTACTAAACCTTAAGAGTAGGGTACTGCATAAGACGGGACGGAAAAGGGTTTAGGGTTGGATTAGGCGAACCCGCTTAACGGCTCCGCCTAATCCAACCCTAAACCTTTTTCCTTATTCAAGGTCACTAATCCCGCAAGAAACTTAACACTAAGAGGGTATTCGTGAACCCTGTCGTGGATGTGATTCAAAGATAGGGTACTGAACGTTAAGAGTAGGGTACTACAAAAGACGGGACGGAAAAGTGTTCAGGGTTGGATTAGGCGTACCTGCTTCGTGGCTCCGCCTAATCCAACCCTATACCCTTTTCCATATTCAAGATCACTAATCCCGCAAGAAACTGAACACTAAGAGGATATTCGTGAACCCTGTCGTGGATGTGATTCAAAGATGGGGTACTGAACGTTAAGAGTAGGGTACTACATAAGACGGGACGGAAAAGGGTTCAGGGTTGGATTAGGCGTACCCGCTTCGAGGCTCTGCCTAATCCAACCCTAAACCCTTTTCCTTATTCAAGGTCACTAATCCCGCAAGAAACTTAACACTAAGAGGGTATTCGTGAACCCTGTCGTGGATGTGATTCAAAGATGGGTACTGAACGTTAAGAGTAGGGTACTACATAAGACGGGACGGAAAAGGGTTCAGGGTTGGATTAGGCGTACCCGCTTCGGGGCTCCGCCTAATTCAACCCTAAACTGTTTTCCTTATTCAAGGTCACTAATCCCGCAAGAAACTGAACTCTAAGAGGGTATTGGTGAACCCTGTCGTGGATGTGATTCAAAGATGGGGTACTGAACCTTAAGAGTAGGGTACTGCATACGACGGGACGGAAAAGGGTTTAGGGTTGGATTAGGCTTACCCGCTTTGCGGCCTCGCCTAATCCAACCCAAAACCCTTTTCCTTATTCAAGGTCACTAATCCCGCAAGAAACTGAACCCTAAGGGGGTATTGGTGAACCCTGTCGTATATGTGATTCAAAGATGGGGTACTGAACCTTACGAGTAGGGTACTGCATACGACGGGACGGAAAAGGGTTTAGGGTTGGATTAGGCGTACCCGCTTCGCGGATTCGCCTAATCCAACCCTAAACCCTTTTCCTTATTCAAGGTCACTAATCCCGCAAGAAACTGAACCCTAAGAGGGTATTGGTGAACTCTGTCGTGGATGTGATTCAAAAATGGAGTACTGAACCTTAAGAGTTGGGTACTGCATTAAACGGGACGGAAAAGGGTTTAGGGTTGGATTAAGCGTACCCGCTTCGCGGCCTCGCCTAATCCAACCCTAAACCCTTTTCCTTATTTAAGGTCACTAATCCCGCAAGAAACTGAATCCTAAGAGGGTATTGGTGAACAATGTCGTCGATGTGAATCAAAGATGGGGTACTGAACCTTAAGAGTAGGGTACTGCATAAGACGGGACGGAAAAGGGTTTAGGGTTGGATTAGGCGAACCCGCTTCGTGGCTCCGCCTAATCCAACCCTATACCCTTTTCCATATTCAAGATCACCAATCCCGCAAGAAACTGAACTCTAAGAGGGTATTGGTGAACCCTGTCGTGGATGTGATTCAAAGATGGGGTACTGAACCTTAAGAGTAGGGTACTGCATACGACGGGACGGAAAAGGGTTTAGGGTTGGATTAGGCGAACCCGCTTAACGGCTCCGCCTAATCCAACCCTAAACCCTTTTCCTTATTCAAGGTCACTAATCCCGCAAGAAACCGAACCCTAACAGGGTATTGGTGAACCTTGTCGTGGTATGATTCTAAGATGGGGTACTGAACGTTAAGAGTAGGGTACTGCATTGGACGGGACGGAAAAGGGTTTAGGGTTGGATTAGGCGTACCCGCTTCGCGGCCTCACCTAATCCAACCCTAAACCCTTTTCCTTATTCAAGGTCACTAATCCCGCAAGAAACTTAACACTAAGAGGGTATTCGTGAACCCTGTCGTGGATGTGATTCAAAGATAGGGTACTGAACGTTAAGAGTAGGGTACTACAAAAGACGGGACGGAAAAGTGTTCAGGGTTGGATTAGGCGTACCTGCTTCGTGGCTCCGCCTAATCCAACCCTATACCCTTTTCCATATTCAAGATCACTAATCCCGCAAGAAACTGAACTCTAAGAGGATATTGGTGAACCCTGTCGTGGATGTGATTCAAAGATGGGGTACTGAACCTTAAGAGTAGGGTACTGCATACGACGGGACGGAAAAGGATTTAGGGTTGGATTAGGCGAACCCGCTTAACGGCTCCGCCTAATCCAACCCTAAACCCTTTTCCTTATTCAAGGTCACTAATCCCGCAAGAAACTGAACCCTAAGAGGGTATTGGTGAACCTTGTCGTGGTATGATTCAGAGATGGGGTACTGAATGTTAAGAGTAGGGTACTGCATTAGACGGGGCGGAAAAGGGTTTAGGGTTGGATTAGGCGTACCCGCTTCGCGGATTCGCCTAATCCAACCCTAAACCCTTTTCCTTATTCAAGGTCACTAATCCCGCAAGAAACTGAACCCTAAGAGGGTATTGGTGAAATCTGTCGTGGATGTGATTCTAAGATGGGGTACTGAACCTTAAGAGTTGGGTACTACAAAAGACGGGACGGAAAAGGGTTCAGGGTTGGATTAGGCGTACCCGCTTCGCGGCCTCACCAAATCCAACCCTAAACCCTTTTCCTTATTCAAGGTCACTAATCCCGCAAGAAACTTAACACTAAGAGGGTATTCGTGAACCCTGTCGTGGATGTGATTCAAAGATAGGGTACTGAACGTTAAGAGTAGGGTACTACAAAAGACGGGACGGAAAAGTGTTCAGGGTTGGATTAGGCGTACCTGCTTCGTGGCTCCGCCTAATCCAACCCTATACCCTTTTCCATATTCAAGATCACTAATCCCGCAAGAAACTGAACACTAAGAGGATATTCGTGAACCCTGTCGTGGATGTGATTCAAAGATGGGGTACTGAACCTTAAGAGTAGGGTACTACATAAGACGGGACGGAAAAGGGTTCAGGGTTGGATTAGGCGTACCCGCTTCGAGGCTCTGCCTAATCCAACCCTAAACCCTTTTCCTTATTCAAGGTCACTAATCCCGCAAGAAACTTAACACTAAGAGGGTATTCGTGAACCCTGTCGTGGATGTGATTCAAAGATGGGTACTGAACGTTAAGAGTAGGGTACTACATAAGACGGGACGGAAAAGGGTTCAGGGTTGGATTAGGCGTACCCGCTTCGGGGCTCCGCCTAATTCAACCCTAAACTGTTTTCCTTATTCAAGGTCACTAATCCCGCAAGAAACTGAACTCTAAGAGGGTATTGGTGAACCCTGTCGTGGATGTGATTCAAAGATGGGGTACTGAACCTTAAGAGTAGGGTACTGCATACGACGGGACGGAAAAGGGTTTAGGGTTGGATTAGGCTTACCCGCTTTGCGGCCTCGCCTAATCCAACCCAAAACCCTTTTCCTTATTCAAGGTCACTAATCCCGCAAGAAACTGAACCCTAAGGGGGTATTGGTGAACCCTGTCGTATATGTGATTCAAAGATGGGGTACTGAACCTTACGAGTAGGGTACTGCATACGACGGGACGGAAAAGGGTTTAGGGTTGGATTAGGCGTACCCGCTTCGCGGATTCGCCTAATCCAACCCTAAACCCTTTTCCTTATTCAAGGTCACTAATCCCGCAAGAAACTGAACCCTAAGAGGGTATTGGTGAACTCTGTCGTGGATGTGATTCAAAAATGGAGTACTGAACCTTAAGAGTTGGGTACTGCATTAAACGGGACGGAAAAGGGTTTAGGGTTGGATTAAGCGTACCCGCTTCGCGGCCTCGCCTAATCCAACCCTAAACCCTTTTCCTTATTTAAGGTCACTAATCCCGCAAGAAACTGAATCCTAAGAGGGTATTGGTGAACAATGTCGTCGATGTGAATCAAAGATGGGGTACTGAACCTTAAGAGTAGGGTACTGCATAAGACGGGACGGAAAAGGGTTTAGGGTTGGATTAGGCGAACCCGCTTCGTGGCTCCGCCTAATCCAACCCTATACCCTTTTCCATATTCAAGATCACCAATCCCGCAAGAAACTGAACTCTAAGAGGGTATTGGTGAACCCTGTCGTGGATGTGATTCAAAGATGGGGTACTGAACCTTAAGAGTAGGGTACTGCATACGACGGGACGGAAAAGGGTTTAGGGTTGGATTAGGCGAACCCGCTTAACGGCTCCGCCTAATCCAACCCTAAACCCTTTTCCTTATTCAAGGTCACTAATCCCGCAAGAAACCGAACCCTAACAGGGTATTGGTGAACCTTGTCGTGGTATGATTCTAAGATGGGGTACTGAACGTTAAGAGTAGGGTACTGCATTGGACGGGACGGAAAAGGGTTTAGGGTTGGATTAGGCGTACCCGCTTCGCGGCCTCACCTAATCCAACCCTAAACCCTTTTCCTTATTCAAGGTCACTAATCCCGCAAGAAACTTAACACTAAGAGGGTATTCGTGAACCCTGTCGTGGATGTGATTCAAAGATAGGGTACTGAACGTTAAGAGTAGGGTACTACAAAAGACGGGACGGAAAAGTGTTCAGGGTTGGATTAGGCGTACCTGCTTCGTGGCTCCGCCTAATCCAACCCTATACCCTTTTCCATATTCAAGATCACTAATCCCGCAAGAAACTGAACTCTAAGAGGATATTGGTGAACCCTGTCGTGGATGTGATTCAAAGATGGGGTACTGAACCTTAAGAGTAGGGTACTGCATACGACGGGACGGAAAAGGATTTAGGGTTGGATTAGGCGAACCCGCTTAACGGCTCCGCCTAATCCAACCCTAAACCCTTTTCCTTATTCAAGGTCACTAATCCCGCAAGAAACTGAACCCTAAGAGGGTATTGGTGAACCTTGTCGTGGTATGATTCAGAGATGGGGTACTGAATGTTAAGAGTAGGGTACTGCATTAGACGGGGCGGAAAAGGGTTTAGGGTTGGATTAGGCGTACCCGCTTCGCGGATTCGCCTAATCCAACCCTAAACCCTTTTCCTTATTCAAGGTCACTAATCCCGCAAGAAACTGAACCCTAAGAGGGTATTGGTGAAATCTGTCGTGGATGTGATTCTAAGATGGGGTACTGAACCTTAAGAGTTGGGTACTACAAAAGACGGGACGGAAAAGGGTTCAGGGTTGGATTAGGCGTACCCGCTTCGCGGCCTCACCAAATCCAACCCTAAACCCTTTTCCTTATTCAAGGTCACTAATCCCGCAAGAAACTTAACACTAAGAGGGTATTCGTGAACCCTGTCGTGGATGTGATTCAAAGATAGGGTACTGAACGTTAAGAGTAGGGTACTACAAAAGACGGGACGGAAAAGGGTTCAGGGTTGGATTAGGCGTACCTGCTTCGTGGCTCCGCCTAATCCAACCCTATACCCTTTTCCATATTCAAGATCACTAATCCCGCAAGAAACTGAACTCTAAGAGGGTATTGGTGAACCCTGTCGTGGATGTGATTCAAAGATGGGGTACTGAACCTTAAGAGTAGGGTACTGCATACGACGGGACGGAAAAGGATTTAGGGTTGGATTAGGCGAACCCGCTTAACGGCTCCGCCTAATCCAACCCTAAACCCTTTTCCTTATTCAAGGTCACTAATCCCGCAAGAAACTGAACCCTAAGAGGGTATTGGTGAACCTTGTCGTGGTATGATTCAGAGATGGGGTACTGAATGTTAAGAGTAGGGTACTGCATTAGACGGGTCGGAAAAGGGTTTAGGGTTGGATTAGGCGTACCCGCTTCGCGGATTCGCCTAATCCAACCCTAAACCCTTTTCCTTATTCAAGGTCACTAATCCCGCAAGAAACTGAACCCTAAGAGGGTATTGGTGAAATCTATCGTGGATGTGATTCTAAGATGGGGTACTGAACCTTAAGAGTTGGGTACTACAAAAGACGGGACGGAAAAGGGTTCAGGGTTGGATTAGGCGTACCCGCTTCGTGGCTCCGCCTAATCCAACCCTATACCCTTTTCCATATTCAAGGTCACTAATCCCGCATGAAACTGAATCCTAAGAGGGTATTGGTGAACAATGTCGTCGATGTGATTCAAATATGGGGTACTGAACCTTAAGAGTAGGGTACTGCATAAGACGGGACTGAAAAGGATTTAGGGTTGGATTAGGCGAACCCGCTTAACGGCTCCGCCTAAACCAACCCTAAACCCTTTTCCTTATTCAAGGTCACTAATCCCGCAAGAAACTGAACCCTAAGAGGGTATTGGTGAACCTTGTCGTGGTATGATTCTAAGATGGGGTACTGAACGTTAAGAGTAGGGTACTGCATTGGACGGGACGGAAAAGGGTTTAGGGTTGGATTAGGCGTACCCGCTTCGCGGCCTCGCCTAATCCAACCCTAAACCCTTTTCCTTATTCAAGGTTACTAATCCCGCAAGAAACTTAACACTAAGAGGATATTCGTGAACCTTGTCGTGGATGTGATTCAAAGATAGGGTACTGAACGTTAAGAGTAGGGTACTACAAAAGACGGGACGGAAAAGGGTTCAGGGTTGGATTAGGCGTACCCGCTTCGTGGCTCCGCCTAATCCAACCCTATACCCTTTTCCATATTCAAGATCACTAATCCCGCAAGAAACTGAACTCTAAGAGGGTATTGGTGAACCCTGTCGTGGATGTGATTCAAAGATCGGGTACTGAACCTTAAGAGTAGGGTACTGCATACGACGGGACGGAAAAGATTTTAGGGTTGGATTAGGCTTACACGCTTTGCGGCCTCGCCTAATCCAACCCAAAACCCTTTTCCTTATTCAAGGTCACTAATCCCGCAAGAAACTGAACCCTAAGGGGGTATTGGTGAACCCCGTCGTATATGTGATTCAAAGATGGGGTACTGAACCTTAAGAGTAGGGTACTGCATACGACGGGACGGAAAAGGGTTTAGGGTTGGATTAGGCGTACCCGCTTCGCGGATTCGCCTAATCCAACCCTAAACCCTTTTCCTTATTCAAGGTCACTAATCCCGCAAGAAACTGAACCCTAAGAGGGTATTGGTGAACTCTGTCGTGGATGTGATTCAAAAATGGGGTACTGAACCTTAAGAGTTGGGTACTGCATTAGACGGGACGGAAAAGGGTTTATGGTAGGATTAGGCGTACCCGCTTCGCGGCCTCGCCTAATCCAACCCTAAACCCTTTTCCTTATTCAAGGTCACTAATCCCGCAAGAAACTGAATCCTAAGAGGGTATTGGTGAACAATGTCGTCGATGTGATTCAAATATGGGGTACTGAACCTTAAGAGTAGGGTACTGCATAAGACGGGACGGAAAATGGTTTAGGGTTGGATTAGGCGAACCCGCTTAACGGCTCCGCCTAATCCAACCCTAAACCCTTTTCCTTATTCAAGGTCACTAATCCCGCAAGAAACTGAACCCTAAGAGGGTATTGGTGAACCTTGTCGTGGTATGATTCTAAGATGGGGTACTGAACGTTAAGAGTAGGGTACTGCATTGGACGGGACGGAAAAGGGTTTAGGGTTGGATTAGGCGTACCCGCTTCGCGGCCTCGCCTAATCCAACCCTAAACCCTTTTCCTTATTCAAGGTTACTAATCCCGCAAGAAACTTAACACTAAGAGGGTATTCGTGAACCCTGTCGTGGATGTGATTCAAAGATAGGGTACTGAACGTTAAGACTAGGGTACTACAAAAGACGGGACGGAAAAGGGTTCAGGGTTGGATTAGGCGTACCCGCTTCGTGGCTCCGCCTAATCCAACCCTATACCCTTTTCCTTATTCAAGATCATTAATCCCGCAAGAAACTGAACTCTAAGAGGGTATTGGTGAACCCTGTCGTGGATGTGATTCAAAGATCGGGTACTGAACCTTAAGAGTAGGGTACTGCATACGACGGGACGGAAAAGATTTTAGGGTTGGATTAGGCGTACCCGCTTTGCGGCCTCGCCTAATCCAACCCAAAACCCTTTTCCTTATTCAAGGTCACTAATCCCGCAAGAAACTGAACCCTAAGGGGGTATTGGTGAACCCTGTCGTATATGTGATTCAAAGATGGGGTACTGAACCTTAAGAGTAGGGTACTGCATACGACGGGACGGAAAAGGGTTTAGGGTTGGATTAGGCGTACCCGCTTCGCGGATTCGCCTAATCCAACCCTAAACCCTTTTCCTTATTCAAGGTCACTAATCCCGGAAGAAACTGAACCCTAAGAGGGTATTGGTGAACTCTGTCGTGGATGTGATTCAAAAATGGGGTACTGAACCTTAAGAGTTGGGTACTGCATTAGACGGGACGGAAAAGGGTTTATGGTAGGATTAGGCGTACCCGCTTCGCGGCCTCGCCTAATCCAACCCTAAACCCTTTTCCTTATTCAAGGTCACTAATCCCGCAAGAAACTGAACCCTAAGAGGGTATTGGTGAACCTTGTCGTGGTATGATTCAGAGATGGGGTACTGAATGTTAAGAGTAGGGTACTGCATTAGACGGGGCGGAAAAGGGTTTAGGGTTGGATTAGGCGAATCCTAAGAGGGTATTGGTGAACAATGTCGTCGATGTGATTCAAATACGGGGTACTGAATCTTAAGAGTAGGGTACTGCATAAGACGGGACGGAAAATGGTTTAGGGTTGGATTAGGCGAACCCGCTTAACGGCTCCGCCTAATCCAACCCTAAACCCTTTTCCTTATTCAAGGTCACTAATCCCGCAAGAAACTGAACCCTAAGAGGGTATTGGTGAACCTTGTCGTGGTATGATTCTAAGATGGGGTACTGAACGTTAAGAGTAGGGTACTGTATTGGACGGGACGGAAAAGGGTTTAGGGTTGGATTAGGCGTACCCGCTTCGCGGCCTCGCCTAATCCAACCCTATACCCTTTTCCATATTCAAGATCACTAATCCCGCAAGAAACTGAACTCTAAGAGGGTATTGGTGAACCCTGTCGTGGATGTGATTCAAAGATCGGGTACTGAACCTTAAGAGTAGGGTACTGCATACGACGGGACGGAAAAGGGTTTAGGGTTGGATTAGGCGTACCCGCTTCGCGGCCTCGCCTAATCCAACCCCAAACCCTTTTCCTTATTCAAGGTCACTAATCTCGCAAGAAGCTGAATCCTAAGAGGGTATTGGTGAACAATGTCGTCGATGTGATTCAAAGATGGGGTACTGAACCTTAAGAGTAGGGTACTGCATAAGACGGGAAGGAAAAGGGTTTAGGGTTGGATTAGGCGAACCCGCTTAACGGCTCCGCCTAATCCAACACTAAACCCTTTTCCTTATTCAAGGTCACTAATCCCTCAAGAAACTGAACCCTAAGAGGGTATTGGTGAACCTTGTCGTGGTATGATTCAAAGATGGGGTACTGAACGTTAAGAGTAGGGTACTGCATTAGACGGGACGGAAAAGGGTTTAGGGTTGGATTAGGCGTACCCGCTTCGTGGCCTCGCCTAATCCAACCCTAAACCCTTTTCCTTATTCAAGGTCACTAATCCCGCAAGAAACTTAACACTAAGAGGGTATTTGTGAACCCTGTCGTGGATGTGATTCAAAGATGGGGTACTGAACGTTAAGAGTAGGGTACTATAAAAGACGGGACGGAAAAGGGTTCAGGGTTGGATTAGGCGTACCCGCTTCGTGGCTCCGCCTAATCCAACCCTATACCCTTTTCCATATTCAAGGTCACTAATCCCGCATGAAACTGAACTCTAAGAGGGTATTGGTGAACCCTGTCGTGGATGTGATTCAAAGATGGGGTACTGAACCTTAAGAGTAGGGTACTGCATACGACGGGACGGAAAAGGGATTAGGGTTGGATTAGGCGTACCCTCTTCAAGGATTCGCCTAATCCAACCCTAAACCCTTTTCCTTATTCAAGGTCACTAATCCCGCAAGAAACTGAACACTAAGAGGGTATTGGTGAACTCTGTCGTGGATGTGATTCAAAGATGGGGTACTGAACGTTAAGAGTAGGGTACTGCATTGGACGGGACGGAAAAGGGTTTAGGGTTGGATTAGGCGTACCCCCTTCGTGGCCTCGCCTAATCCAACCCTAAACCCTTTTCCTTATTCAAGGTCACTAATCCCGCAAGAAACATAACACTAAGAGGGTATTTGTGAACCCTGTCGTAGATGTGATTCAAAGATGGGGTACTGAACGTTAAGAGTAGGGTACTACAAAAGACGGGACGGAAAAGGGTTCAGGGTTGGATTAGGCGTACCCGCTTCGTGGCTCCGCCTAATCCAACCCTATACCCTTTTCCTTATTCAAGGTCACTAATCCCGCAAGAAACTGAACCCTAAGGGGGTATTGGTGAACCCTGTCGTGGATGTGATTCAAAGATGGGGTACTGAACGTTAAGAGTAGGGTACTACAAAAGACGGGACGGAAAAGGGTTCAGGGTTGGATTAGGCGTACCCGCTTCGTGGCTCCGCCTAATCCAACCCTATACCCTTTTCCATATTCAAGGTCACTAATCCCGCATGAAACTGAACTCTAAGAGGGTATTGGTGAACCCTGTCGTGGATGTGATTCAAAGATGGGGTACTGAACCTTAAGAGTAGGGTACTGCATACGACGGGACGGAAAAGGGATTAGGGTTGGATTAGGCGTACCCTCTTCACGGATTCGCCTAATCCAACCCTAAACCCTTTTCCTTATTCAAGGTCACTAATCCCGCAAGAAACTGAACACTAAGAGGGTATTGGTGAACTCTGTCGTGGATGTGATTCAAAGATGGGGTACTGAACGTTAAGAGTAGGGTACTGCATTGGACGGGACGGAAAAGGGTTTAGGGTTGGATTAGGCGTACCCGCTTCGTGGCCTCGCCTAATCCAACCCTAAACCCTTTTCCTTATTCAAGGTCACTAATCCCGCAAGAAACATAACACTAAGAGGGTATTTGTGAACCCTGTCGTGGATGTGATTCAAAGATGGGGTACTGAACGTTAAGAGTAGGGTACTACATAAGACGGGACGGAAAAGGGTTCAGGGTTGGATTAGGCGTACCCGCTTCGTGGCTCCGCCTAATCCAACCCTATACCCTTTTCCTTATTCAAGGTCACTAATCCCGCAAGAAACTGAACCCTAAGAGGGTATTGGTGAACCCTTTCGTGGATGTTATTCAAAGATGGGGTACTGAACCTTAAGAGTAGGGTACTGCATAAGACGAGACGGAAAAGGGTTTAGGGTTCGATTAGGCGAACCCGCTTCGCGGCTCCGCCTAATCCAACCCTAAACCCTTTTCCATATTCAAGGTCACTAATCCCGCAGGAAACTGAACCCTTAGAGGGTATTGGTGAACCCTGTCGTGGATGTGATTGAAAGATGGGGTACTGAACCTTAAGAGTAGGGTACTGCATAAGACGAGACGGAAAAGGGTTCAGGGTTGGATTAGGCGTACCCGCTTCGTGGCTCCGCCTAATCCAACCCTATACCCTTTTCCATATTCAAGGTCACTAATCCCGCATGAAACTGAACTCTAAGAGGGTATTGGTGAACCCTGTCGTGGATGTGATTCAAAGATGGGGTACTGAACCTTAAGAGTAGGGTACTGCATACGACGGGACGGAAAAGGGATTAGGGTTGGATTAGGCGTACCCTCTTCACGGATTCGCCTAATCCAACCCTAAACCCTTTTCCTTATTCAAGGTCACTAATCCCGCAAGAAACTGAACACTAAGAGGGTATTGGTGAACTCTGTCGTGGATGTGATTCAAAGATGGGGTACTGAACGTTAAGAGTAGGGTACTGCATTGGACGGGACGGAAAAGGGTTTAGGGTTGGATTAGGCGTACCCGCTTCGTGGCCTCGCCTAATCCAATCCTAAACCCTTTTCCTTATTCAAGGTCACTAATCCCGCAAGAAACATAACACTAAGAGGGTATTTGTGAACCCTGTCGTGGATGTGATTCAAAGATGGGGTACTGAACGTTAAGAGTAGGGTACTACAAAAGACGGGACGGAAAAGGGTTCAGGGTTGGATTAGGCGTACCCGCTTCGTGGCTCCGCCTAATCCAACCCTATACCCTTTTCCTTATTCAAGGTCACTAATCCCGCAAGAAACTGAACCCTAAGGGGGTATTGGTGAACCCTGTCGTGGATGTGATTCAAAGATGGGGTACTGAACGTTAAGAGTAGGGTACTACATAAGACGGGACGAAAAAGGGTTCAGGGTTGGATTAGGCGTACCCGCTTCGTGGCTCCGCCTAATCCAACCCTATAACCTTTTCCTTATTCAAGGTCACTAATCCCGCAAGAAACTGAACCCTAAGGGGGTATTGGTGAACCCTGTCGTGGATGTGATTCAAAGATGGGGTACTGAACGTTAAGAGTAGGGTACTACATAAGACGGGACGGAAAAGGGTTCAGGGTTGGATTAGGCGTACCCGCTTCGTGGCTCCGCCTAATCCAACCCTATACCCTTTTCCTTATTCAAGGTCACTAATCCCGCAAGAAACTGAACCCTAAGAGGGTATTGGTGAACCCTTTCGTGGATGTGATTCAAAGATGGGGTACTGAACCTTAAGAGTAGGGTACTGCATAAGACGAGACGGAAAAGGGTTTAGGGTTCGATTAGGCGAACCCGCTTCGCGGCTCCGCCTAATCCAACCCTAAACCCTTTTCCATATTCAAGGTCACTAATCCCGCAGGAAACTGAACCCTTAGAGGGTATTGGTGAACCCTGTCGTGGATGTGATTGAAAGATGGGGTACTGAACCTTAAGAGTAGGGTACTGCATAAGACGGGACGGAAAAGGGTTCAGGGTTGGAATAGGCGTACCCGCTTCGCGGCCTCGCCTAATCCAACCCTAAACCCTTTTCCTTATTCAAGGTCACTAATCCCGCAAGAAAATTGACACTAAGAGGGTATTCGTGAACCCTGTCGTGGATGTGATTAAAAGATGGGGTACTGAACGTTAAGAGTAGGGTACTCCATAAGACGGGACGGAAAAGAGTTCAGGGTTGGATTAGGCGTACCCGCTTCGTGGCTCCGCCTAATCCAACCCTAAACCCTTTTCCATATTCAAGGTCACTAATCCCGCAGGAGACTGAACCCTAAGAGGGTATTGGTGAACCCTGTCGTGGATGTGATTGAAAGATGGGGTACTGAACCTTAAGAGTAGGGTACTGCATAAGACGGGACGAAAAAGGGTTTAGGGTTGGATTAGGCGTACCCGCTTCGCGGCCTCGCCTAATCCAACCCTAAACCCTTTTCCTTATTCAAGGTCACTAATCCCGCAAGAAAATTAACACTAAGAGGGTATTCGTGAACCCTGTCGTGGATGTGATTAAAAGATGGGGTACTGAACGTTAAGAGTAGGGTACTACATAAGACGGGACGGAAAAGGGTTCAGGGTTGGATTAGGCGTACCCGCTTCGAGGCTCCGCCTAATCCAACCCTAAACCCTTTTCCTTATTCAAGGACACTAACCCCGCAAGAAACTTAACACTAAGAGGGTTTTAGTGAACCCTGTCGTGGATGTGATTCAAAGATGGGGTACTGAACGTTAAGAGTAGGGTACTACATAAGACGGAACGAAAAAGGGTTCAGGGTTGGATTAGGCGTACCCGCTTCCCGGCTCCGCATAATCCAACCCTAAACCCTTTTCCTTATTCAAGGTCACTAATCCCGCAAGAAACTTAACACTAAGAGGGTATTCGTGAACCCTGTCGTGGATGTGATTCAAAGATGGGGTACTGAACGTTAAGAGTAGGGTACTACATAAGACGTGACGGAAAAGGGTTCAGGGTTGGATTAGGCGTACCCGCTTCGCGGATTCGCCTAATCCAACCCTAAACCCTTTTCCTTATTCAAGGTCAGTAATCCCGCAAGAAACTGAACCCTAAGAGGGTATTGGTGAACTCTGTCGTGGATGTGATTCAAAGATGGGGTACTGAACCTTAAGAGTTGGGTACTGCATTAGACGGGACGGAAAAGGGTTTAGGGTTGGATTAGGCGTACCCGCTTCGCGGCCTCGCCTAATCCAACCCTAAACCCTTTTCCTTATTCAAGGTCACTAATCCCGCAAGAAACTGAATCCTAAGAGGGTATTGGTGAACAATGTCGTCGATGTGATTCAAAGATGGGGTACTGAACCTTAAGAATAGGGTACTGCATAAGACGGGACGGAAAAGGGTTTAGGGTTGGATTAGGCGAACCCGCCTAACGGCTCCGCCTAATCCAACCCTAAACCCTTTTCCTTATTCAAGGTCACTAATCCCGCAAGAAACTGAACCCTAAGAGGGTATTGGTGAACCTTGTCGTGGTATGATTCAAAGATGGGGTACTGAACGTTAAGAGTAGGGTACTGCATAAGACGGGACGGAAAAGGGTTTATGGTTGGATTAGGCGAACCCGCTTCGCGGCTCTGCCTAATCCAACCCTAAACTCTTTTCCTTATTCAAGGTCACTAATCCCGCAAGAAACTGAACCCTAAGAGGGTATTGGTGAACCTTGTCGTGGTATGATTCAAAGATGGGGTACTGAACGTTAAGACTAGGGTACTGCATTAGACGGGACAGAAAAGGGTTTAGGGTTGGATTAGGCGTACCCGCTTCGTGGCCTCGCCTAATCCAACCCTAAACCCTTTTCCTTATTCAAGGTCACTAATCCCGCAAGAAACTTAACACTAAGAGGGTATTCGTGAACCCTGTAGTGGATGTGATTCAAATATGGGGTACTGAACGTTAAGAGTAGGGTACTACAAAAGACGGGACGGAAAAGGGTTCAGGGTTGGATTAGGCGTACCCGCTTCGTGGCTCCGCCTAATCCAACCCTATACCCTTTTCCATATTCAAGGTTACTAATCCCGCAAGAAACTGAACTCTAAGAGGGTATTGGTGAACCCTGTCGTGGATGTGATTCAAAGATGGGGTACTGAACCTTAAGAGTAGGGTACTGCATAAGACGGGACGGAAAAGGGTTTAGGGTTGGATTAGGCGTACCCGCTTCGCGGCCTTGCCTAATGCAACCCTAAACCCTTTTCCTTATTCAAGGTCACTAATCCCGCAAGAAATTTAACACTAAGAGCGTATTGGTGAACCCTGTCGTGGATGTGATTAAAAGATGGGGTACTGAACGTTAAGAGTAGGGTACTACATAAGACGGGACGGAAAAGGGTTCAGGGTTGGATTAGGCGTACCCGCTTCGAGGCTCCACCTAATCCAACCCTAAACCCTTTTCCTTATTCAAGGACACTAATCCCGCAAGAAACTTAACACTAAGAGGGTATTCGTGAACCCTGTCGTGGATGTGATTCAAAGATGGGGTACTGAACGTTAAGAGTAGGGTACTACATAAGACGGAACGGAAAAGGGTTCAGGGTTGGATTAGGCGTACCCGCTTCGCGGCTCCGCCTAATCCAACCCTAAACCCTTATCCATATTCAAGGTCACTAATCCCGCAGGAAACTGAACCCTAAGAGAGTATTGGTGAACCCTGTCGTGGATGTGATTCAAAGATGGGGTACTGAACCTTAAGAGTAGGGTACTGCATCAGACGGGGCAGAAAAGGGTTTAGGGTTGGATTAGGCGTACCCGCTTAGCGGCTCCGCCTAATCCTACCCTAAACCCTTATCCATATTCAAGGTCACTAATCCCGCAGGAAACGGAACCCTAAGAGGGTATTGGTGAACCCTGTCGTGGATGTGATTCAAAGATGGGGTACTGAACCTTAAGAGTAGGATACTGCATCAGACGGGATGGAAAAGGGTTTAGGGTTGGATTAGGCGTACCCGCTTAGCGGCTCCGCCTAATCCAACCCTAAACCCTTTTCCTTATTTAAGGTCACTAATCGCGCAAGAAACTGAACCCGAAGAGGGTATTGGTGAACAATGTCGTGGATGTGATTCAAAGATGGGTTACTGAACCTTAAGAGTAGGGTACTGCATAAGACGGGACGGAAAAGGGTTTAGGGTTGGATTAGGCGAACCCGCTTCGCGGCTACGCCTAATCCAACCCTACACCCTTTTCCTTATTCAAGGTCTCTAATCCCGCAAGAAACTGAACCCTAAGAGGGTATTGGTGAACCCTGTCGTGGATGTGATTCAAAGATGAGGTACTGAACCTTAAGAGTAGGGTACTGCATAAGACGAGACGGAAAAGGGTTCAGGGTTGGATTAGGCGTACCCGCTTCGCGGCTCCGCCTAATCCAACCCTATACCCTTTTTCCATATTTAAGGTCACTAATCGCGCAAGAAACTGAACCCGAAGAGGGTATTGGTGAACAATGTCGTGGATGTGATTCAAAGATGGGTTACTGAACCTTAAGAGTAGGGTACTGCATAAGACGGGACGGAAAAGGGTTTAGGGTTGGATTAGGCGAACCCGCCTAACGGCTCCGCCTAATCCAATTCTAAACCCTTTTCCTTATTCAAGGTCACTAATCCCGCAAGAAACTGAACCCTAAGATGGTATTGGTGAACCTTGTCGTGGTATGATTCAAATATGGGGTACTTAACGTTATAAGTAGGGTACTGCATAAGACGGGACGGAAAAGGGTTTAGGGTTGGATTAGGCGAACCCGCTTCGCGGCTCTGCCTAATCCAACCCTAAACCCTTTTCCTTATTCATGGTCACTAATCCCGCAAGAAACTGAACCCTAAGAGGGTATTGGTGAACCCTGTCGTGGATGTGATTCAAAGATGGGGTACTGAACCTTAAGAGTAGGGTACTGCATAATACGGGACGGAAAAGTGTTTAGGGTTGGATTAGGCGTACCCGCTGAGCGAATTCGCCTAATCCAACCCTAAACCCTTTTCCTTATTCAAGGTCACTAATCCCGCAAGAAACTGAACCCTAAGAGGGTATTGGTGAACTCTGTCGTGGATGTGATTCAAAGATGGGGTACTGAACCTTAAGAGTAGGGAACTACATAAGACGGGACGGAAAAGGGTTCAGGGTTGGATTAGGCGTACCCGCTTCGCGGCCTCGCCTAATCCAACCCTAAACCCTTTTCCTTATTCAAGGTCACTAATTCCGCAAGAAACTGAATCCTAAGAGGGTATTGGTGAACAATGTCGTGGATGTGATTCAAAGAAGGGGTACTGAACCTTAAGAGTAGGGTATTGCATTGGACGGGACGGAAAATGGTTTAGGGTTGGATTAGGCGAACCCGCTTCGCGGCTCCGCCTAATCCAACCCTAAACCCTTTTCCTTATTCAAGGTCACTAATCCCGCAAGAAACTGAACCCTAAGAGGGTATTGGCGAACCCTGTCGTGGATGTGATTCAAAGATGGGGTACTGAACCTTAAGAGTAGGGTACTACATAAGACGGTACGGAAAAGGGTTTAGGGTTGGATTAGGCGTACCCGCTTCGCAGCTCCACCTAATCCAACTCTAAACCCTTTTCCTTATTCAAGGTCACTATTCCCGCAAGAAACTGAATCCTAAGTGGGTATTGGGAAACTCTGTCGTGGATGTGATTCAAAGATGGGGTACTGAACCTTAAGAGTAGAGTACTACATAAGACAGGACGGAAAAGGGTTTAGGGTTGGATTAGGCGAACCCGCTTCGCGGCTCCGCCTAATCCAACCCTAAACCCTCTTCCTCATTCACGGTCACTAATCCCGCAAGAAGCTGAACCCTACTAGGGTATTGGTGAACCCTGTCGTGGATGTGATTCAAAGATGGGGTACTGAACCTTAAGAGTAGGGTACTACATAAGACGGGACGGAAAAGGGTTTAGGGTTGGATTAGGCGTACCCGCTTCGCGGCTCCACCTAATCCAACCCTTAACCCTTTTCCTTATTCAAGGTCACTAATCCCGCAAGAAACTGAAAACTAAGAGGGTATTGGTGAAACCTGTCGTGGATGTGATTCAAAGATGGGGTACTGAACCTTAAGAATAGGGTACTGCATAAGACGGGACGAAAAAGGGTTTACGGTTGGATTAGGCGTTCCCGCTTCGCGGCTCCGCCTAATCCAACCCTAAACCCTTTTCCTTATTCAAGGTCACTAATCCCGCAAGAAACTGAACCCTAAGAGGGTATTGGCGAACCCTGTCGTGGATGTGATTCAAAGATGGGGTACTGAACCTTAAGAGTAAGGTACTTGATGGGTGGGATTTGTCGTGAATCCCAACCGTCAAATAAAACCAACTAACCTAACTTGGGTAGCTAGGGTAAGTCGGGTCGAATCCACAGGGACAGGAGGATGGACTAAGGTATGCTACGGTCTAGGACTAGGTTCGAGACAAGCTAGTCTAAGAGGAGGAGGCTAAGGCTATAACTATGGTAACAAAGAAAACAAACAAGGAGAACGGGCTAGGATTCGGTCGGGGTCAAAGGGGTAACGGAATGGTCAAGGGAGAACTAGAGTGAAGGAGGTAGTAGGGTAATCTAGGTAATGCCCGGGCTCTCGCAACTTAGACTCACCTAGAGGTTCCACCTAAAACCCACCTTGGCGACACAAACGACAAACGGGGTTACTAGCGTGATATCGGGGCCTAGGTCGCATCCGGGCTCTCGCAACTTAGACCGACCTAGGGGTCCGGGCTCTCGCAACTTAATGAGGGAACCAAACCCACAAACAAACTATCACCCACAAGAGAAAAGGCAAGATGAACAAGCATATGCACATACTAGTCATTCAAGCATTTCAACAAACATGTTATATGCATCAAACCAAGAGGAAACCCAAATCTTCCACCAACATCTCCAACAAACCCTTAATCATCCAATTAACACCCTAATCACCTTACTAACCCTAGCAAAGATCTACTCTAACATATCTAAACTAAAACTAACACTAACAAGAGAAATCAAAGCAAACAACAAAACTAACATAATGAAACTAACAAGAACTATGAACTATGAACCATACAATCAACAAAAAATCAAACTTTAATGATAAAACAAAGATTAAGAGAAGATAAAAGAAGATTATACCAAACTAGAGATGAAAAGAAGAAGGAAACTTGCATAAATGGAAGAACCCAAAACAAACATCCAAGGTTGTCAAGCTTGAATGGAGATCTTGAAGAATTCCCAAATTACAAGCGTTAAACTAGGATTAACGATAATCTAAAGACTAATCTACACTAATCTATGCTAATCTATGCTAAAATTATCTAGGGTTTAGTCTAATATGAAGTGCATATCCTTAACAAAACAAGGGAAGAGTATATATAAGGTTACAATGAGTAAGGAGAAGAAAAGAATGAGTTGCGTGCTACTGCTCACTCATCCCGCCCGGGACGAGATGGTCTCGCCCGGGGCGAGATGGTCCCGCCCGAGACGAGTCCTTCTCGGCCGGGACGGGCTCAAGACAGGAGCTATTGGTTTTGTGCACTCCTTCCCGGTCGGGAAGACCACTATCCCGCCCGCGAAGGACCTTGTAGGCCTCAATTTTGATCTTTTTGGTCCCTCCTTGGTTCTCATGGGCTTCTCACCGACTCGGGTCTCGGGATCGAGTCAAAGAGGCTCAGGATTGGGTCCCAAGTTCTCGGGGTCGAATCCAAGGCATCGAGTGATCGTTCCTTCTCTTCGTTGGCTCCAAAAGTGTATGAAACGAGTCGGAATCGTTCCAATTCTTCATGAATGGTCTCGGGAACCTGAAACGAGCTAAAGGAAGCATAAGTAACCCATAAATCGCTCCCAAGGAGCGATTCCACAAGGAAAATAGGACCAAAACACTACGAAATAGGCACTACAAACTACACTTATCAGTACTACATAAGACAGGACGAAATAGGGTTTACGGTTGGATTAGGTGTACCCGCTTTGCGGCTCCGCCTAATCCAACCCTAAACCCTTTTCCTTATTCAAGGTCACTGATCCCGCAAGAAACTGAACCCTAAGAGGGTATTGGCGAACCCTGTCCTGGATGTGATTCAAAGATGGGGTACTAAACCTTAAGAGTAGGGTACTGCATAAGACGGGACGGAAAAGGGTTTAGGGTTGGATTAGGCGTACCCTCTTCGTGGCTCCGCCTAATCCAACTCTAAACCCTTTTCCTTATTCAAGGTCACTATTCCCGCAAGAAACTGAATCCTAAGTGGGTATCGGGGAACTCTGTCGTGGATGTGATTCAAAGATGGGGTACTGAACCTTAAGAGTAGGGTACTGCATAAGACGGGACGAAAAAGGGTTTAGGGTTGGATTAGGCGAACCCGCTTCGCGGCTCCGCCTAATCCAACCCTAAACACTTTTCCTTATTCACGGTCACTAATCCCGCAAGAAACTGAACCCAAAGAGGGTATTGGGGAACCCTGTCGTGGATGTGATTCAAACATGGGGTACTGAACCTTAAGAGTAAGGTACTACATAAGACAGGACGGAAAAGGTTTTAGGGTTGGATTAGGCGTACCCGGTTTGCGCCTCCGCCTAATCCAACCCTAAACCCTTTTCCTTATTCAAGGTCACTAATCCCGCAGGAAACTGAACCCTAAGAGGGTATTGGTGAACCCTGTCGTGGATGTGATTGAAAGATGGGGTACTGAACCTTAAGAGTTGGGTACTGCATTAGACGGGACGGAAAAGGGTTTAGGGTTGGATTAGGCGAACCCGCCTAACGGCTCCGCCTAATCCAATTATAAACCCTTTTCCTTATTCAAGGTCACTAATCCCGCAAGAAACTGAACCCTAAGATGGTATTGGTGAACCTTGTCGTGGTATGATTCAAATATGGGGTACTTAACGTTATAAGTAGGGTACTGCATAAGACGGGACGGAAAAGGGTTTAGGGTTGGATTAGGCGAACCCGCTTCGCGGCTCTGCCTAATCCAACCCTAAACCCTTTTCCTTATTCAAGGTCACTAATCCCGCAAGAAACTGAACCCTAAGAGGGTATTGGTGAACCCTGTCGTGGATGTGATTCAAAGATGGGGTACTGAACCTTAAGAGTAGGGTACTGTATAAGACGGGACGGAAAAGTGTTTAGGGTTGGATTAGGCGTACCCGCTGAGCGAATTCGCCTAATCCAACCCTAAACCCTTTTCCTTATTCAAGGTCACTAATCCCGCAAGAAACTGAACCCTAAGACGGTATTGGTGAACTCTGTCGTGGATGTGATTCAAAGATGGGGTACTGAACCTTAAGAGTAGGGTACTACATAAGACGGGACGGAAAAGGGTTCAGGGTTGGATTAGGCGTACCCGCTTCGCGGCCTCGCCTAATCCAACCCTAAACCCTTTTCCTTATTCAAGGTCACTAATTCCGCAAGAAACTGAATCCTAAGAGGGTATTGGTGAACAATGTCGTGGATGTGATTCAAAGAAGGGGTACTGAACCTTAAGAGTAGGGTATTGCATAGGACGGGACGGAAAATGGTTTAGGGTTGGATTAGGCGAACCCGCTTCGCGGCTCCGCCTAATCCAACCCTAAACCCTTTTCCTTATTCAAGGTCACTGATCCCGCAAGAAACTGAACCCTAAGAGGGTATTGGCGAACCCTGTCCTGGATGTGATTCAAAGATGGGGTACTAAACCTTAAGAGTAGGGTACTGCATAAGACGGGACGGAAAAGGGTTTAGGGTTGGATTAGGCGTACCCTCTTCGTGGCTCCGCCTAATCCAACTCTAAACCCTTTTCCTTATTCAAGGTCACTATTCCCGCAAGAAACTGAATCCTAAGTGGGTATCGGGGAACTCTGTCGTGGATGTGATTCAAAGATGGGGTACTGAACCTTAAGAGTAGGGTACTGCATAAGACGGGACGAAAAAGGGTTTAGGGTTGGATTAGGCGAACCCGCTTCGCGGCTCCGCCTAATCCAACCCTAAACACTTTTCCTTATTCACGGTCACTAATCCCGCAAGAAACTGAACCCAAAGAGGGTATTGGGGAACCCTGTCGTGGATGTGATTCAAACATGGGGTACTGAACCTTAAGAGTAAGGTACTACATAAGACAGGACGGAAAAGGTTTTAGGGTTGGATTAGGCGTACCCGGTTTGCGCCTCCGCCTAATCCAACCCTAAACCCTTTTCCTTATTCAAGGTCACTAATCCCGCAGGAAACTGAACCCTAAGAGGGTATTGGTGAACCCTGTCGTGGATGTGATTGAAAGATGGGGTACTGAACCTTAAGAGTTGGGTACTGCATTAGACGGGACGGAAAAGGGTTTAGGGTTGGATTAGGCGAACCCGCCTAACGGCTCCGCCTAATCCAATTATAAACCCTTTTCCTTATTCAAGGTCACTAATCCCGCAAGAAACTGAACCCTAAGATGGTATTGGTGAACCTTGTCGTGGTATGATTCAAATATGGGGTACTTAACGTTATAAGTAGGGTACTGCATAAGACGGGACGGAAAAGGGTTTAGGGTTGGATTAGGCGAACCCGCTTCGCGGCTCTGCCTAATCCAACCCTAAACCCTTTTCCTTATTCAAGGTCACTAATCCCGCAAGAAACTGAACCCTAAGAGGGTATTGGTGAACCCTGTCGTGGATGTGATTCAAAGATGGGGTACTGAACCTTAAGAGTAGGGTACTGTATAAGACGGGACGGAAAAGTGTTTAGGGTTGGATTAGGCGTACCCGCTGAGCGAATTCGCCTAATCCAACCCTAAACCCTTTTCCTTATTCAAGGTCACTAATCCCGCAAGAAACTGAACCCTAAGACGGTATTGGTGAACTCTGTCGTGGATGTGATTCAAAGATGGGGTACTGAACCTTAAGAGTAGGGTACTACATAAGACGGGACGGAAAAGGGTTCAGGGTTGGATTAGGCGTACCCGCTTCGCGGCCTCGCCTAATCCAACCCTAAACCCTTTTCCTTATTCAAGGTCACTAATTCCGCAAGAAACTGAATCCTAAGAGGGTATTGGTGAACAATGTCGTGGATGTGATTCAAAGAAGGGGTACTGAACCTTAAGAGTAGGGTATTGCATAGGACGGGACGGAAAATGGTTTAGGGTTGGATTAGGCGAACCCGCTTCGCGGCTCCGCCTAATCCAACCCTAAACCCTTTTCCTTATTCAAGGTCACTAATCCCGCAAGAAACTGAACCCTAAGAGGGTATTGGCGAACCCTGTCGTGGATGTGATTCAAAGATGGGGTACTGAACCTTAAGAGTAGGGTACTACATAAGACGGTACGGAAAAGGGTTTAGGGTTGGATTAGGCGTACCCGCTTCGCAGCTCCACCTAATCCAACTCTAAACCCTTTTCCTTATTCAAGGTCACTATTCCCGCAAGAAACTGAATCCTAAGTGGGTATTGGGAAACTCTGTCGTGGATGTGATTCAAAGATGGGGTACTGAACCTTAAGAGTAGAGTACTACATAAGACAGGACGGAAAAGGGTTTAGGGTTGGATTAGGCGAACCCGCTTCGCGGCTCCGCCTAATCCAACCCTAAACCCTCTTCCTCATTCACGGTCACTAATCCCGCAAGAAGCTGAACCCTACTAGGGTATTGGTGAACCCTGTCGTGGATGTGATTCAAAGATGGGGTACTGAACCTTAAGAGTAGGGTACTACATAAGACGGGACGGAAAAGGGTTTAGGGTTGGATTAGGCGTACCCGCTTCGCGGCTCCACCTAATCCAACCCTTAACCCTTTTCCTTATTCAAGGTCACTAATCCCGCAAGAAACTGAAAACTAAGAGGGTATTGGTGAAACCTGTCGTGGATGTGATTCAAAGATGGGGTACTGAACCTTAAGAATAGGGTACTGCATAAGACGGGACGAAAAAGGGTTTACGGTTGGATTAGGCGTTCCCGCTTCGCGGCTCCGCCTAATCCAACCCTAAACCCTTTTCCTTATTCAAGGTCACTAATCCCGCAAGAAACTGAACCCTAAGAGGGTATTGGCGAACCCTGTCGTGGATGTGATTCAAAGATGGGGTACTGAACCTTAAGAGTAAGGTACTTGATGGGTGGGATTTGTCGTGAATCCCAACCGTCAAATAAAACCAACTAACCTAACTTGGGTAGCTAGGGTAAGTCGGGTCGAATCCACAGGGACAGGAGGATGGACTAAGGTATGCTACGGTCTAGGACTAGGTTCGAGACAAGCTAGTCTAAGAGGAGGAGGCTAAGGCTATAACTATGGTAACAAAGAAAACAAACAAGGAGAACGGGCTAGGATTCGGTCGGGGTCAAAGGGGTAACGGAATGGTCAAGGGAGAACTAGAGTGAAGGAGGTAGTAGGGTAATCTAGGTAATGCCCGGGCTCTCGCAACTTAGACTCACCTAGAGGTTCCACCTAAAACCCACCTTGGCGACACAAACGACAAACGGGGTTACTAGCGTGATATCGGGGCCTAGGTCGCATCCGGGCTCTCGCAACTTAGACCGACCTAGGGGTCCGGGCTCTCGCAACTTAATGAGGGAACCAAACCCACAAACAAACTATCACCCACAAGAGAAAAGGCAAGATGAACAAGCATATGCACATACTAGTCATTCAAGCATTTCAACAAACATGTTATATGCATCAAACCAAGAGGAAACCCAAATCTTCCACCAACATCTCCAACAAACCCTTAATCATCCAATTAACACCCTAATCACCTTACTAACCCTAGCAAAGATCTACTCTAACATATCTAAACTAAAACTAACACTAACAAGAGAAATCAAAGCAAACAACAAAACTAACATAATGAAACTAACAAGAACTATGAACTATGAACCATACAATCAACAAAAAATCAAACTTTAATGATAAAACAAAGATTAAGAGAAGATAAAAGAAGATTATACCAAACTAGAGATGAAAAGAAGAAGGAAACTTGCATAAATGGAAGAACCCAAAACAAACATCCAAGGTTGTCAAGCTTGAATGGAGATCTTGAAGAATTCCCAAATTACAAGCGTTAAACTAGGATTAACGATAATCTAAAGACTAATCTACACTAATCTATGCTAATCTATGCTAAAATTATCTAGGGTTTAGTCTAATATGAAGTGCATATCCTTAACAAAACAAGGGAAGAGTATATATAAGGTTACAATGAGTAAGGAGAAGAAAAGAATGAGTTGCGTGCTACTGCTCACTCATCCCGCCCGGGACGAGATGGTCTCGCCCGGGGCGAGATGGTCCCGCCCGAGACGAGTCCTTCTCGGCCGGGACGGGCTCAAGACAGGAGCTATTGGTTTTGTGCACTCCTTCCCGGTCGGGAAGACCACTATCCCGCCCGCGAAGGACCTTGTAGGCCTCAATTTTGATCTTTTTGGTCCCTCCTTGGTTCTCATGGGCTTCTCACCGACTCGGGTCTCGGGATCGAGTCAAAGAGGCTCAGGATTGGGTCCCAAGTTCTCGGGGTCGAATCCAAGGCATCGAGTGATCGTTCCTTCTCTTCGTTGGCTCCAAAAGTGTATGAAACGAGTCGGAATCGTTCCAATTCTTCATGAATGGTCTCGGGAAACTGAAACGAGCTAAAGGAAGCATAAGTAACCCATAAATCGCTCCCAAGGAGCGATTCCACAAGGAAAATAGAACCAAAACACTACGAAATAGGCACTACAAACTACACTTATCAGTACTACATAAGACAGGACGAAATAGGGTTTACGGTTGGATTAGGTGTACCCGCTTTGCGGCTCCGCCTAATCCAACCCTAAACCCTTTTCCTTATTCAAGGTCACTGATCCCGCAAGAAACTGAACCCTAAGAGGGTATTGGCGAACCCTGTCCTGGATGTGATTCAAAGATGGGGTACTAAACCTTAAGAGTAGGGTACTGCATAAGACGGGACGGAAAAGGGTTTAGGGTTGGATTAGGCGTACCCTCTTCGTGGCTCTGCCTAATCCAACTCTAAACCCTTTTCCTTATTCAAGGTCACTATTCCCGCAAGAAACTGAATCCTAAGTGGGTATCGGGGAACTCTGTCGTGGATGTGATTCAAAGATGGGGTACTGAACCTTAAGAGTAGGGTACTGCATAAGACGGGACGAAAAAGGGTTTAGGGTTGGATTAGGCGAACCCGCTTCGCGGCTCCGCCTAATCCAACCCTAAACACTTTTCCTTATTCACGGTCACTAATCCCGCAAGAAACTGAACCCAAAGAGGGTATTGGGGAACCCTGTCGTGGATGTGATTCAAACATGGGGTACTGAACCTTAAGAGTAAGGTACTACATAAGACAGGACGGAAAAGGTTTTAGGGTTGGATTAGGCGTACCCGGTTTGCGCCTCCGCCTAATCCAACCCTAAACCCTTTTCCTTATTCAAGGTCACTAATCCCGCAGGAAACTGAACCCTAAGAGGGTATTGGTGAACCCTGTCGTGGATGTGATTGAAAGATGGGGTACTGAACCTTAAGAGTTGGGTACTGCATTAGACGGGACGGAAAAGGGTTTAGGGTTGGATTAGGCGTACCCTCTTCGTGGCTCCGCCTAATCCAACTCTAAACCCTTTTCCTTATTCAAGGTCACTATTCCCGCAAGAAACTGAATCCTAAGTGGGTATCGGGGAACTCTGTCGTGGATGTGATTCAAAGATGGGGTACTGAACCTTAAGAGTAGGGTACTGCATAAGACGGGACGAAAAAGGGTTTAGGGTTGGATTAGGCGAACCCGCTTCGCGGCTCCGCCTAATCCAACCCTAAACACTTTTCCTTATTCACGGTCACTAATCCCGCAAGAAACTGAACCCAAAGAGGGTATTGGGGAACCCTGTCGTGGATGTGATTCAAACATGGGGTACTGGACCTTAAGAGTAAGGTACTACATAAGACAGGACGGAAAAGGTTTTAGGGTTGGATTAGGCGTACCCGGTTTGCGGCTCCGCCTAATCCAACCCTAAACCCTTTTCCTTATTCAAGGTCACTAATCCCGCAGGAAACTGAACCCTAAGAGGGTATTGGTGAACCCTGTCGTGGATGTGATTGAAAGATGGGGTACTGAACCTTAAGAGTTGGGTACTGCATTAGACGGGACGGAAAAGGGTTTAGGGTTGGATTAGGCGAACCCGCCTAACGGCTCCGCCTAATCCAATTATAAACCCTTTTCCTTATTCAAGGTCACTAATCCCGCAAGAAACTGAACCCTAAGATGGTATTGGTGAACCTTGTCGTGGTATGATTCAAATATGGGGTACTTAACGTTATAAGTAGGGTACTGCATAAGACGGGACGGAAAAGGGTTTAGGGTTGGATTAGGCGAACCCGCTTCGCGGCTCTGCCTAATCCAACCCTAAACCCTTTTCCTTATTCAAGGTCACTAATCCCGCAAGAAACTGAACCCTAAGAGGGTATTGGTGAACCTTGTCGTGGATGTGATTCAAAGATGGGGTACTGAACCTTAAGAGTAGGGTACTGTATAAGACGGGACGGAAAAGTGTTTAGGGTTGGATTAGGCGTACCCGCTGAGCGAATTCGCCTAATCCAACCCTAAACCCTTTTCCTTATTCAAGGTCACTAATCCCGCAAGAAACTGAACCCTAAGAGGGTATTGGTGAACTCTGTCGTGGATGTGATTCAAAGATGGGGTACTGAACCTTAAGAGTAGGGTACTACATAAGACGGGACGGAAAAGGGTTCAGGGTTGGATTAGGCGTACCCGCTTCGCGGCCTCGCCTAATCCAACCCTAAACCCTTTTCCTTATTCAAGGTCACTAATTCCGCAAGAAACTGAATCCTAAGAGGGTATTGGTGAACAATGTCGTGGATGTGATTCAAAGAAGGGGTACTGAACCTTAAGAGTAGGGTATTGCATAGGACGGGACGGAAAATGGTTTAGGGTTGGATTAGGCGAACCTGCTTCGCGGCTCCGCCTAATCCAACCCTAAACCCTTTTCCTTATTCAAGGTCACTAATCCCGCAAGAAACTGAACCCTAAGAGGGTATTGGCGAACCCTGTCGTGGATGTGATTCAAAGATGGGGTACTGAACCTTAAGAGTAGGGTACTACATAAGACGGTACGGAAAAGGGTTTAGGGTTGGATTAGGCGTACCCGCTTCGCAGCTCCACCTAATCCAACTCTAAACCCTTTTCCTTATTCAAGGTCACTATTCCCGCAAGAAACTGAATCCTAAGTGGGTATTGGGAAACTCTGTCGTGGATGTGATTCAAAGATGGGGTACTGAACCTTAAGAGTAGAGTACTACATAAGACAGGACGGAAAAGGGTTTAGGGTTGGATTAGGCGAACCCGCTTCGCGGCTCCGCCTAATCCAACCCTAAACCCTCTTCCTCATTCACGGTCACTAATCCCGCAAGAAGCTGAACCCTACTAGGATATTGGTGAACCCTGTCGTGGATGTGATTCAAAGATGGGGTACTGAACCTTAAGAGTAGGGTACTGTATAAGACGGGACGGAAAAGTGTTTAGGGTTGGATTAGGCGTACCCGCTGAGCGAATTCGCCTAATCCAACCCTAAACCCTTTTCCTTATTCAAGGTCACTAATCCCGCAAGAAACTGAACCCTAAGAGGGTATTGGTGAACTCTGTCGTGGATGTGATTCAAAGATGGGGTACTGAACCTTAAGAGTAGGGTACTACATAAGACGGGACGGAAAAGGGTTCAGGGTTGGATTAGGCGTACCCGCTTCGCGGCCTCGCCTAATCCAACCCTAAACCCTTTTCCTTATTCAAGGTCACTAATTCCGCAAGAAACTGAATCCTAAGAGGGTATTGGTGAACAATGTCGTGGATGTGATTCAAAGAAGGGGTACTGAACCTTAAGAGTAGGGTATTGCATAGGACGGGACGGAAAATGGTTTAGGGTTGGATTAGGCGAACCTGCTTCGCGGCTCCGCCTAATCCAACCCTAAACCCTTTTCCTTATTCAAGGTCACTAATCCCGCAAGAAACTGAACCCTAAGAGGGTATTGGCGAACCCTGTCGTGGATGTGATTCAAAGATGGGGTACTGAACCTTAAGAGTAGGGTACTACATAAGACGGTACGGAAAAGGGTTTAGGGTTGGATTAGGCGTACCCGCTTCGCAGCTCCACCTAATCCAACTCTAAACCCTTTTCCTTATTCAAGGTCACTATTCCCGCAAGAAACTGAATCCTAAGTGGGTATTGGGAAACTCTGTCGTGGATGTGATTCAAAGATGGGGTACTGAACCTTAAGAGTAGAGTACTACATAAGACAGGACGGAAAAGGGTTTAGGGTTGGATTAGGCGAACCCGCTTCGCGGCTCCGCCTAATCCAACCCTAAACCCTCTTCCTCATTCACGGTCACTAATCCCGCAAGAAGCTGAACCCTACTAGGGTATTGGTGAACCCTGTCGTGGATGTGATTCAAAGATGGGGTACTGAACCTTAAGAGTAGGGTACTACATAAGACGGGACGGAAAAGGGTTTAGGGTTGGATTAGGCGTACCCGCTTCGCGGCTCCACCTAATCCAACCCTTATCCCTTTTCCTTATTCAAGGTCACTAATCCCGCAAGAAACTGAAAACTAAGAGGGTATTGGTGAAACCTGTCGTGGATGTGATTCAAAGATGGGGTACTGAATCTTAAGAATAGGGTACTGCATAAGACGGGACGAAAAAGGGTTTACGGTTGGATTAGGCGTTCCCGCTTCGCGGCTCCGCCTAATCCAACCCTAAACCCTTTTCCTTATTCAAGGTCACTAATCCCGCAAGAAACTGAACCCTAAGAGGGTATTGGCGAACCCTGTCGTGGATGTGATTCAAAGATGGGGTACTTAACCTTAAGAGTAAGGTACTTGATGGGTGGGATTTGTCGTGAATCCCAACCGTCAAATAAAACCAACTAACCTAACTTGGGTAGCTAGGGTAAGTCGGGTCGAATCCACAGGGACAGGAGGATGGACTAAGGTATGCTACGGTCTAGGACTAGGTTCGAGACAAGCTAGTCTAAGAGGAGGAGGCTAAGGATATAACTATGGTAACAAAGAAAACAAACAAGGAGAACGGGCTAGGATTCGGTCGGGGTCAAAGGGGTAACGGAATGGTCAAGGGAGAACTAGAGTGAAGGAGGTAGTAGGGTAATCTAGGTAATGCCCGGGCTCTCGCAACTTAGACTCACCTAGAGGTTCCACCTAAAACCCACCTTGGCGACACAAACGACAAACGGGGTTACTAGCGTGATATCGGGGCCTAGGTCGCATCCGGGCTCTCGCAACTTAGACCGACCTAGGGGTCCGGGCTCTCGCAACTTAATGAGGGAACCAAACCCACAAACAAACTATCACCCACAAGAGAAAAGGCAAGATGAACAAGCATATGCACATACTAGTCATTCAAGCATTTCAACAAACATGTTATATGCATCAAACCAAGAGGAAACCCAAATCTTCCACCAACATCTCCAACAAACCCTTAATCATCCAATTAACACCCTAATCACCTTACTAACCCTAGCAAAGATCTACTCTAACATATCTAAACTAAAACTAACACTAACAAGAGAAATCAAAGCAAACAACAAAACTAACATAATGAAACTAACAAGAACTATGAACTATGAACCATACAATCAACAAAAAATCAAACTTTAATGATAAAACAAAGATTAAGAGAAGATAAAAGAAGATTATACCAAACTAGAGATGAAAAGAAGAAGGAAACTTGCATAAATGGAAGAACCCAAAACAAACATCCAAGGTTGTCAAGCTTGAATGGAGATCTTGAAGAATTCCCAAATTACAAGCGTTAAACTAGGATTAACGATAATCTAAAGACTAATCTACACTAATCTATGCTAATCTATGCTAAAATTATCTAGGGTTTAGTCTAATATGAAGTGCATATCCTTAACAAAACAAGGGAAGAGTATATATAAGGTTACAATGAGTAAGGAGAAGAAAAGAATGAGTTGCGTGCTACTGCTCACTCATCCCGCCCGGGACGAGATGGTCTCGCCCGGGGCGAGATGGTCCCGCCCGAGACGAGTCCTTCTCGGCCGGGACGGGCTCAAGACAGGAGCTATTGGTTTTGTGCACTCCTTCCCGGTCGGGAAGACCACTATCCCGCCCGCGAAGGACCTTGTAGGCCTCAATTTTGATCTTTTTGGTCCCTCCTTGGTTCTCATGGGCTTCTCACCGACTCGGGTATCGGGATCGAGTCTAAGAGGCTCAGGATTGGGTCCCAAGTTCTCGGGGTCGAATCCAAGGCATCGAGTGATCGTTCCTTCTCTTCGTTGGCTCCAAAAGTGTATGAAACGAGTCGGAATCGTTCCAATTCTTCATGAATGGTCTCGGGAACCTGAAACGAGCTAAAGGAAGCATAAGTAACCCATAAATCGCTCCCAAGGAGCGATTCCACAAGGAAAATAGGACCAAAACACTACGAAATAGGCACTACAAACTACACTTATCAGTACTACATAAGACAGGACGAAAAAGGGTTTACAGTTGGATTAGGTGTACCCGCTTTGCGGCTCCGCCTAATCCAACCCTAAACCCTTTTCCTTATTCAAGGTCACTGATCCCGCAAGAAACTGAACCCTAAGAGGGTATTGGCGAACCCTGTCCTAGATGTGATTCAAAGATGGGGTACTAAACCTTAAGAGTAGGGTACTGCATAAGACGGGACGGAAAAGGGTTTAGGGTTGGATTAGGCGTAACCTCTTCGTGGCTCCGCCTAATCCAACTCTAAACCCTTTTCCTTATTCAAGGTCACTATTCCCGCAAGAAACTGAATCCTAAGTGGGTATCGGGGAACTCTGTCGTGGATGTGATTCAAAGATGGGGTACTGAACCTTAAGAGTAGGGTACTGCATAAGACGGGACGAAAAAGGGTTTAGGGTTGGATTAGGCGAACCCGCTTCGCGGCTCCGCCTAATCCAACCCTAAACACTTTTCCTTATTCACGGTCACTAATCCCGCAAGAAACTGAACCCAAAGAGGGTATTGGGGAACCCTGTCGTGGATGTGATTCAAACATGGGGTACTGAACCTTAAGAGTAAGGTACTACATAAGACAGGACGGAAAAGGTTTTAGGGTTGGATTAGGCGTACCCGGTTTGTGGCTCCGCCTAATCCAACCCTAAACCCTTTTCCTTATTCAAGGTCACTAATCCCGCAAGAAACTGAACCCTAAGAGGGTATTGGCGAACCCTGTCGTGGATGTGATTCAAAGATGGGGTACTAAACCTTAAGAGTAGGGTACTGCATAAGACGGGACGGAAAAGGGTTTAGGGTTGGATTAGGTGTACCCGCTTCGCGGCTCCGCCTAATCCAACCCTAAACCCTTTTCCTTATTCAAGGTCACTAATCCCGCAAGAAACTGAACCCTAAGAGAGTATTGGCGAACCCTGTTGTGGATGTGATTCAAAGATGGGGTACTAAACCTTAAAAGTAGGGTACTGCATAAGACGGGACGGAAAAGAGTTTAGGGTTGGATTAGGCGTACCCTCATCGTGGCTCCGCCTAATCCAACTCTAAACCCTTTTCCTTATTCAAGGTCACTATTCCCGCAAGAAACTGAATCCTAAGTGGGTATTGGAAAATCTGTCGTGGATTTGATTCAAAGATGGGGTACTGAACCTTAAGAGTAGGGTACTACATAACATAGGACGGAAAACGGTTTAGGGTTGGATTAGGCGAACCCGCTTCGCGGCTCCGCCTAATCCAACCCTAAACCCTTTTCCTTATTCACGGTCACTAATCCTGCAAGAAACTGAACCCAAAGAGGGTATTGGGGAACCCTGTCGTGGATGTGATTCAAAGATGGGGTTCTGAACCTTAAGAGTAGGGTACTACATAAGACGGGACGGAAAAGGGTTTAGGGTTGGATTAGGCGTACCCTCTTCATGGCTCCGCCTAATCCAACTCTAAACCCTTTTCCTTATTCAAGGTCACTATTCCCGCAAGAAACTGAATCCTAAGTGGGTATTGGGGAACTCTGTCGTGGATTTGATTCAAAGATGGGGTTCTGAACCTTAAGAGTAGGGTACTACATAACATAGGACGGAAAAGGGTTTAGGGTTGGATTAGGCGAACCCACTTCGCGGCTCCGCCTAATCCAACCCTAAACTCTTTTCCTTACTCACGGTCACTAATCCTGCAAGAAACTGAACCCAAAGAGGGTATTGGGGAACCCTGTCGTGGATGTGATTCAAAGATGGGGTTCTGAACCTTAAAAGTAGGGAATTGCATAAGACGGGACAGAAAAGGGTTTAGGGTTGGATTAGGCGTACCCGCTTCGTGGCTCCGCCTAATCCAACTCTAAACCCTTTTCCGTATTCAAGGTCACTAATCCCGCAAGAAACTGAATCCTAAGTGGTTATTGGTGAACTCTGTCGTGGATGTGACTCAAAGATGGGGTACTGAACCTTAAGAGTAGAGTACTGCATAAGACGGGACGGAAAAGGGTTTAGGGTTGGATTAGGCGTACCCTCTTCGCGGCTTCGCCTAATCCAACTCTAAACCCTTTTCCTTATTCAAGGTCACTATTCCCGCAAGAAACTGAATCCTAAGTGGGTATTGGGGAACTCTATCGTGGATGTGATTCAAAGATGGGGTACTGAACCTTAAGAGTAGGGTACTACATAAGACAGGACGGAAAAGGGTTTAGGGTTGGATTAGGCGAACCCGCTTCGCGGCTCCGTCTAATCCAACCCTAAACACTTTTCCTTATTCACGGTCACTAATCCCGCAAGAAACTGAACCCAAAGAGGGTATTGGGGAACCCTGTCGTGGATGTGATTCAAACATGGGGTACTGAACCTTAAGAGTAAGGTACTACATAAGACAGGACGGAAAAGGTTTTAGGGTTGGATTAGGCGTACCCGGTTTGTGGCTCCGCCTAATCCAACCCTAAACCCTTTTCCTTATTCAAGGTCACTAATCCCGCAAGAAACTGAACCCTAAGAGGGTATTGGCGAACCCTGTCGTGGATGTGATTCAAAGATGGGGTACTAAACCTTAAGAGTAGGGTACTGCATAAGACGGGACGGAAAAGGGTTTAGGGTTGGATTAGGTGTACCCGCTTCGCGGCTCCGCCTAATCCAACCCTAAACCCTTTTCCTTATTCAAGGTCACTAATCCCGCAAGAAACTGAACCCTAAGAGAGTATTGGCGAACCCTGTTGTGGATGTGATTCAAAGATGGGGTACTGAACCTTAAAAGTAGGGTACTGCATAAGACGGGACGAAAAAGAGTTTAGGGTTGGATTAGGCGTACCCTCATCGTGGCTCCGCCTAATCCAACTCTAAACCCTTTTCCTTATTCAAGGTCACTATTCCCGCAAGAAACTGAATCCTAAGTGGGTATTGGAAAATCTGTCGTGGATTTGATTCAAAGATGGGGTACTGAACCTTAAGAGTAGGGTACTACATAACATAGGACGGAAAACGGTTTAGGGTTGGATTAGGCGAACCCGCTTCGCGGCTCCGCCTAATCCAACCCTAAACCCTTTTCCTTATTCACGGTCACTAATCCTGCAAGAAACTGAACCCAAAGAGGGTATTGGGGAACCCTGTCGTGGATGTGATTCAAAGATGGGGTTCTGAACCTTAAGAGTAGGGTACTACATAAGACGGGACGGAAAAGGGTTTAGGGTTGGATTAGGCGTACCCTCTTCATGGCTCCGCCTAATCCAACTCTAAACCCTTTTCCTTATTCAAGGTCACTATTCCCGCAAGAAACTGAATCCTAAGTGGGTATTGGGGAACTCTGTCGTGGATTTGATTCAAAGATGGGGTTCTGAACCTTAAGAGTAGGGTACTACATAACATAGGACGGAAAAGGGTTTAGGGTTGGATTAGGCGAACCCACTTCGCGGCTCCGCCTAATCCAACCCTAAACTCTTTTCCTTACTCACGGTCACTAATCCTGCAAGAAACTGAACCCAAAGAGGGTATTGGGGAACCCTGTCGTGGATGTGATTCAAAGATGGGGTTCTGAACCTTAAAACTAGGGAATTGCATAAGACGGGACAGAAAAGGGTTTAGGGTTGGATTAGGCGTACCCGCTTCGTGGCTCCGCCTAATCCAACTCTAAACCCTTTTCCGTATTCAAGGTCACTAATCCCGCAAGAAACTGAATCCTAAGTGGTTATTGGTGAACTCTGTCGTGGATGTGACTCAAAGATGGGGTACTGAACCTTAAGAGTAGAGTACTGCATAAGACGGGACGGAAAAGGGTTTAGGGTTGGATTAGGCGTACCCTCTTCGCGGCTTCGCCTAATCCAACTCTAAACCCTTTTCCTTATTCAAGGTCACTATTCCCGCAAGAAACTGAATCCTAAGTGGGTATTGGGGAACTCTATCGTGGATGTGATTCAAAGATGGGGTACTGAACCTTAAGAGTAGGGTACTACATAAGACAGGACGGAAAAGGGTTTAGGGTTGGATTAGGCGAACCCGCTTCGCGGCTCCGTCTAATCCAACCCTAAACCCTTTTCCTTATTCACGGTCACTAATCCCGCAAGAAACTGAACCCTAAGAGGGTATTGGCAAACCCTGTCGTGGATGTGATTCAAAGATGAGGTACTGAACCTTAAGAGTAGGGTACTACATAAGACAGGACGGAAAAGGGTTTAGGGTTGGATTAGGCGTACCCGCTTCGCGGCTCCGCCTAATCCAACCCTAAACCCTTTTCCTTATTCAAGGTCACTAATCCCGCAAGAAACTGAACCCTAAGAGGGTATTGGCGAAACCTGTTGTGGATGTGATTCAAAGATGGGGTACTAAACCTTAAAAGTAGGGTATTGCATAAGACGGGACGGAAAAGGGTTTAGGGTTGGATTAGGCGTACCCGCTTCGTGGCTCCGCCTAATCTAACTCTAAACCCTTTTCCGTATTCAAGGTCACTAATCCCGCAAGAAACTGAATCCTAAGTGGGTATTGGTGAACTCTGTCGTGGATGTGATTCAAAGATGGGGTACTGAACCTTAAGAGTAGGGTATTGCATAAGACGGGACGGAAAAGGGTTTAGGGTTGGATTAGGCGTACCCGCTTCGCGTCTCCGCCTAATCCAACCCTAAACCCTTTTCTTTATTCAAGGTCACTATTCCCGCAAGAAACTGAATCCTAAGTGGGTATTGGGGAACTCTGTCGTGGATTTGATTCAAAGATGGGGTACTGAACCTTAAGAGTAGGGTACTACATAACATAGGACGGAAAAGGGTTTAGGGTTGGATTAGGCGAACCCACTTCGCGGTTCCGCCTAATCCAACCCTAAACCCTTTTCCTTATTCATGGTCACTAATCCCGCAAGAAACTGAACCCAAAGAGGGTATTGGGAAACCCTGTCGTGGATGTGATTCTAAGATGGGGTACTGAACCTTAAGAGTAGGGTACTACATAAAACGGGACGGAAAAGGGTTTAGGGTTGGATTAGGCGTACCCGCTTCGCGGCTCCGCCTAATCCAACCCTAAACCCTTTTCCTTATTCAAGGTCACTAATCCCGCAAGAAACTGAACCCTAAGAGGGTATTGGCGAACCCTGTTGTGGATGTGATTCAAAGATGGGGTACTAAACCTTAAAAGTAGGGTAATGCATAAGACGGAACGGAAAAGGGTTTAGGGTTGGATTAGGCGTACCCTCATCATGGCTCCGCCTAATCCAACTCTAAACCCTTTTCCTTATTCAAGGTCACTATTCCCGCAAGAAACTGAATCCTAAGTGGGTATTGGGGAACTCTGTCGTGGATTTGATTCAAAGATGGGGTTCTGAACCTTAAGAGTAGGATACTACATAACATAGGACGGAAAAGGGTTTAGGGTTGGATTAGGCGAACCCACTTCGCGGCTCCGCCTAATCCAACCCTAAACCCTTTTCCTTATTCACGGTCACTAATCCTACAAGAAACTGAACCCAAAGAGGGTATTGGGGAACCCTGTCGTGGATGTGATTCAAAGATGGGGTTCTGAACCTTAAGAGTAGGGTACTACATAAGACGGGACGGAAAAGGGTTTAAGGTTGGATTAGGCGTACCCGGTTCGCGGCTCCGCCTAATCCAACCCTAAACCCTTTTCCTTATTCAAGGTCACTAATCCCGCAAGAAACTGAACCCTAAGAGGGTATTGGCAAACCCTGTCGTGGATGTGATTCAAAGATGGGGTACTGAACCTTAAGAGTAGGGTACTACATAAGACAGGACGGAAAAGGGTTTAGGGTTGGATTAGGCGCACCCACTTCGCGGCTCCGCCTAATCCAACCCTAAACCCTTTTCCTTATTCAAGGTCACTAATCCCGCAAGAAACTGAACCCTAAGAGGGTATTGGCGAACCCTGTTGTGGATGTGATTCAAAGATGGGGTACTAAACCTTAAAAGTAGGGAATTGCATAAGACGGGACATCAAAGGGTTTAGGGTTGGATTAGGCGTACCCGCTTCGTGGCTCCGCCTAATCCAACTCTAAACCCTTTTCCGTATTCAAGGTCACTAATCCCGCAAGAAACTGAATCCTAAGTGGGTATTGGTGAACTCTGTCGTGGATGTGTTTTAAAGATGGGGTACTGAACCTTAAGAGTAGAGTACTGCATAAGACGGGACGGAAAAGGGTTTAGGGTTGGATTAGGCGTACCCTCTTCGCGGCTTCGCCTAATCCAACTCTAAACCCTTTTCCTTATTCAAGGTCACTATTCCCGCAAGAAACTGAATCCTAAGTGGGTATTGGGGAACTCTATCGTAGATGTGATTCAAAGATGGGGTACTGAACCTTAAGAGTAGGGTACTACATAACATAGGACGGAAAAGGGTTTAGGGTTGGATTAGGCGCACCCGCTTCGCGGCTCCGCCTAATCCAACCCTAAACCCTTTTCCTTATTCACGGTCACTAATCCCGCAAGAAACTGAACCCAAAGAGGGTATTGGAAAATCCTGTCGTGGATGTGATTCAAAGATGGGGTACTGAACCTTAAGTGTAGGGTACTACATAAAACGGGACGGAAAAGGGTTTACGGTTGGATTAAGCGTACCCGCTTCGCGGCTCCGCCTAATCCAACCCTAAACCCTTTTCCTTATTCAAGGTCACTAATCCCGCAAGAAACTGAACCCTAAGAGGGTATTGGCAAACCCTGTCGTGGATGTGATTCAAAGATGGGGTACTGAACCTTAAGAGTAGGGTACTACATAAGACAGGACGGAAAAGGGTTTAGGGTTGGATTAGGTGCACCCGCTTCGCGGCTCCGCCTAATCCAACCCTAAACCCTTTTCCTTATTCAAGGTCACTAATCCCGCAAGAAACTGAACCCTAAGAGGGTATTGGCGAACCCTGTTGTGGATGTGATTCAAAGATGGGGTACTAAACCTTAAAAGTAGGGTAATGCATAAGACGGGACGGAAAAGGGTTTAGGGTTGGATTAGGCGTACCCTCATCATGGCTCCGCCTAATCCAACTCTAAACCCTTTTCCTTATTCAAGGTCACTATTCCCGCAAGAAACTGAATCCTAAGTGGGTATTGGGGAACTCTGTCGTGGATTTGATTCAAAGATGGGGTTCTGAACCTTAAGAGTAGGATACTACATAACATAGGACGGAAAAGGGTTTAGGGTTGGATTAGGCGAACCCACTTCGCGGCTCCGCCTAATCCAACCCTAAACCCTTTTCCTTATTCACGGTCACTAATCCTACAAGAAACTGAACCCAAAGAGGGTATTGGGGAACCCTGTCGTGGATGTGATTCAAAGATGGGGTTCTGAACCTTAAGAGTAGGGTACTACATAAGACGGGACGGAAAAGGGTTTAGGGTTGGATTAGGCGTACCCGGTTCGCGGCTCCGCCTAATCCAACCCTAAACCCTTTTCCTTATTCAAGGTCACTAATCCCGCAAGAAACTGAAGCCTAAGAGGGTATTGGCAAACCCTGTCGTGGATGTGATTCAAAGATGGGGTACTGAACCTTAAGAGTAGGGTACTACATAAGACAGGACGGAAAAGGGTTTAGGGTTGGATTAGGCGCACGCGCTTCGCGGCTCCGCCTAATCCAACCCTAAACCCTTTTCCTTATTCAAGGTCACTAATCCCGCAAGAAACTGAACCCTAAGAGGGTATTGGCGAACCCTGTTGTGGATGTGATTTAAAGATGGGGTACTAAACCTTAAAAGTAGGGAATTGCATAAGACGGGACAGAAAAGGGTTTAGGGTTGGATTAGGCGTACCCGCTTCGTGGCTCCGCCTAATCCAACTCTAAACCCTTTTCCGTATTCAAGGTCACTAATCCCGCAAGAAACTGAATCCTAAGTGGGTATTGGTGAACTCTGTCGTGGATGTGATTCAAAGATGGGGTACTGAACCTTAAGAGTAGAGTACTGCATAAGACGGGATGAAAAAGGGTTTAGGGTTGGATTAGGCGTACCCTCTTCGCGGCTTCGCCTAATCCAACTCTAAACCCTTTTCCTTATTCAAGGTCACTATTCCCGCAAGAAACTGAATCCTAAGTGGGTATTGGGGAACTCTATCGTAGATGTGATTCAAAGATGGGGTACTGAACCTTAAGAGTAGGGTACTACATAAGACAGGATGGAAAAGGGTTTAGGGTTGGATTAGGCGCACCCGCTTCGCGGCTACGCCTAATCCAACCCTAAACCCTTTTCCTTATTCAAGGTCACTAATCCCACAAGAAACTGAACCCAAAGAGGGTATTAGGGAACCCTGTCGTGGATGTGATTCAAAGATGGGGTTCTGAACCTTAAGAGTAGGGTACTACATAAGACGGGACGGAAAAGGGTTTAGGGTTGGATTAGGCGCACCCGCTTCGCGGCTCCGCCTAATCCAACCCTAAACCCTTTTCCTTATTCAAGGTCACTAATCCCGCAAGAAACTGAACCCTAAGAGGGTATTGGCGAACCCTGTTGTGGATGTGATTCAAAGATGGGGTACTAAACCTTAAAAGTAGGGAATTGCATAAGACGGGACAGAAAAGGGTTTAGGGTTGGATTAGGCGTACCCGCTTCGTGGCTCCGCCTAATCCAACTCTAAACCCTTTTCCGTATTCAAGGTCACTAATCCAGCAAGAAACTGAATCCTAAGTGGGTATTGGTGAACTCTGTCGTGGATGTGATTCAAAGATGGGGTACTGAACCTTAAGAGTAGAGTACTGCATAAGACGGGACGGAAAAGGGTTTAGGGTTGGATTAGGCGTACCCTCTTCGCGGCTTCGCCTAATCCAACTCTAAACCCTTTTCCTTATTCAAGGTCACTATTCCCGCAAGAAACTGAATCCTAAGTGGGTATTGGGGAACTCTATCGTAGATGTGATTCAAAGATGGGGTACTGAACCTTAAGAGTAGGGTACTACATAAGACAGGACGGAAAAGGGTTTAGGGTTGGATTAGGCGAACCCGCTTCGCGGCTCCGCCTAATCCAACCCTAAACCCTTTTTCTTATTCAAGTTCACTAATCCCGCAAGAAACTGAACCCTAAGAGGGTATTGGCAAACCCTGTCGTGGATGTGATTCAAAGATGGGGTACTGAACCTTAAGAGTAGGGCACTACATAAGACAGGACGGAAAAGGGTTTAGGGTTGGATTAGGTGTACCCGCTTCGCGGCTCCGCCTAATCCAACCCTAAACCCTTTTCCTTATTCAAGGTCACTAATCCCTCAAGAAACTGAACCCTAAGAGGGTATTGGCGAACCCTGTTGTGGATGTGATTCAAAGATGGGGTACTAAACCTTAAAAGTAGGGTACTGCATAAGACGGGACGGAAAAGGGTTTAGGGTTGGATTAGGCGTACCCTCTTCATGGCTCCGCCTAATCCAACTCTAAACCCTTTTCCTTATTCAAGGTCACTATTCCCGCAAGAAACTGAATCCTAAGTGGGTATTGGGGAACTCTGTCGTGGATTTGATTCAAAGATGGGGTACTGAACCTTAAAAGTAGGGTACTACATAACATAGGACGGAAAAGGGTTTAGGGTTGGATTAGGCGAACCCACTTCGCGGCTCCGCCTAATCCAACCCTAAACCCTTTTCCTTATTCACGGTCACTAATCCTACAAGAAACTGAACCCAAAGAGGGTATTGGGGAACCCTGTCGTGGATGTGATTCAAAGATGGCGTTCTGAACCTTAAGAGTAGGGTACTACATAAGACGGGACGGAAAAGGGTTTCGGGTTGGATTAGGCGTACCCGGTTCGCGGCTCCACCTAATCCAACCCTAAACCCTTTTCCTTATTCAAGGTCACTAATCCCGCAAGAAACTGAACCCTAAGAGGGTATTGGCAAACCCTGTCGTGGATGTGATTCAAAGATGGGGTACTGAACCTTAAGAGTAGGGTACTACATAAGACAGGACGGAAAAGGGTTTAGGGTTGGATTAGGAGCACCCGCTTCGCGGCTCCGCCTAATCCAGCCCTAAATCCTTTTCCTTATTCAAGGTCACTAATCCCGCAAGAAACTGAACCCTAAGAGGGTATTGGCGAACCCTGTTGTGGATGTGATTTAAAGATGGGGTACTAAACCTTAAAAGTAGGGAATTGCATAAGACGGGACAGAAAAGGGTTTAGGGTTGGATTAGGCGTACCCGCTTCGTGGCTCCGCCTAATCCAACTCTAAACCCTTTTCCGTATTCAAGGTCACTAATCCCGCAAGAAACTGAATCCTAAGTGGGTATTGGTGAACTCTGTCGTGGATGTGATTCAAAGATGGGGTACTGAACCTTAAGAGTAGAGTACTGCATAAGACGGGACGAAAAAGGGTTTAGGGTTGGATTAGGCGTACCCTCTTCGCGGCTTCGCCTAATCCAACTCTAAACCCTTTTCCTTATTCAAGGTCACTATTCCCGCAAGAAACTGAATCCTAAGTGGGTATTGGGGAACTCTATCGTAGATGTGATTCAAAGATGGGGTACTGAACCTTAAGAGTAGGGTACTACATAAGACAGGATGGAAAAGGGTTTAGGGTTGGATTAGGCGCACCCGCTTCGCGGCTACGCCTAATCAAACCCTAAACCCTTTTCCTTATTCAAGGTAACTAATCCCGCAAGAAACTGAACCCAAAGAGGGTATTGGGGAACCCTGTCGTGGATGTGATTCAAAGATGGGGTTCTGAACCTTAAGAGTAGGGTACTACATAAGACGGGACGGAAAAGGGTTTAGGGTTGGATTAGGCGTACCCGGTTCGCGGCTCCGCCTAATCCAACCCTAAACCCTTTTCCTTATTCAAGGTCACTAATCCCGCAAGAAACTGAACCCTAAGAGGGTATTGGCAAACCCTGTCGTGGATGTGATTCAAAGATGGGGTACTAAACCTTAAGAGTAGGGTACTACATAAGACAGGACGGAAAAGGGTTTAGGGTTGGATTACGAGCACCCGCTTCGCGGCTCCGCCTAATCCAGCCCTAAACCCTTTTCCTTATTCAAGGTCACTAATCCCGCAAGAAACTGAACCCTAAGAGGGTATTGGCGAACCCTGTTGTGGATGTGATTTAAAGATGGGGTACTAAACCTTAAAAGTAGGGAATTGCATAAGACGGGACAGAAAAGGGTTTAGGGTTGGATTAGGCGTACCCGCTTCGTGGCTCCGCCTAATCCAACTCTAAACCCTTTTCCGTATTCAAGGTCACTAATCCCGCAAGAAACTGAATCCTAAGTGGGTATTGGTGAACTCTGTCGTGGATGTGATTCAAAGATGGGGTACTGAACCTTAAGAGTAGAGTACTGCATAAGACGGGACGAAAAAGGGTTTAGGGTTGGATTAGGCGTACCCTCTTCGCGGCTTCGCCTAATCCAACTCTAAACCCTTTTCCTTATTCAAGGTCACTATTCCCGCAAGAAACTGAATCCTAAGTGGGTATTGGGGAACTCTATCGTAGATGTGATTCAAAGATGGGGTACTGAACCTTAAGAGTAGGGTACTACATAAGACAGGATGGAAAAGGGTTTAGGGTTGGATTAGGCGCACCCGCTTCGCGGCTACGCCTAATCCAACCCTAAACCCTTTTCCTTATTCAAGGTAACTAATCCCGCAAGAAACTGAACCCAAAGAGGGTATTGGGGAACCCTGTCGTGGATGTGATTCAAAGATGGGGTTCTGAACCTTAAGAGTAGGGTACTACATAAGACGGGACGGAAAAGGGTTTAGGGTTGGATTAGGCGTACCCGCATCGCGGCTCCGCCTAATCCAACCCTAAACCCTTTTCCTTATTCAAGGTCACTAATCCCGCAAGAAACTGAACCCTAAGAGGGTATTGGCAAACCCTGTCGTGGATGTGATTCAAAGATGGGGTACTGAACCTTAAGAGTAGGGTACTACATAAGACAGGACGGAAAAGGGTTTAGGGTTGGATTACGAGCACCCGCTTCGCGGCTCCGCCTAATCCAGCCCTAAACCCTTTTCCTTATTCAAGGTCACTAATCCCGCAAGAAACTGAACCCTAAGAGGGTATTGGCGAACCCTGTTGTGGATGTGATTTAAAGATGGGGTACTAAACCTTAAAAGTAGGGAATTGCATAAGACGGGACAGAAAAGGGTTTAGGGTTGGATTAGGCGTACCCGCTTCGTGGCTCCGCCTAATCCAACTCTAAACCCTTTTCCGTATTCAAGGTCACTAATCCCGCAAGAAACTGAATCCTAAGTGGGTATTGGTGAACTCTGTCGTGGATGTGATTCAAAGATGGGGTACTGAACCTTAAGAGTAGAGTACTGCATAAGACGGGACGAAAAAGGGTTTAGGGTTGGATTAGGCGTACCCTCTTCGCAGCTTCGCCTAATCCAACTCTAAACCCTTTTCCTTATTCAAGGTCACTATTCCCGCAAGAAACTGAATCCTAAGTGGGTATTGGGGAACTCTATCGTAGATGTGATTCAAAGATGGGGTACTGAACCTTAAGAGTAGGGTACTACATAAGACAGGATGGAAAAGGGTTTAGGGTTGGATTAGGCGCACCCGCTTCGCGGCTACGCCTAATCCAACCCTAAACCCTTTTCCTTATTCAAGGTAACTAATCCCGCAAGAAACTGAACCCAAAGAGGGTATTGGGGAACCCTGTCGTGGATGTGATTCAAAGATGGGGTTCTGAACCTTAAGAGTAGGGTACTACATAAGACGGGACGGAAAAGGGTTTAGGGTTGGATTAGGCGTACCCGGTTCGCGGCTCCGCCTAATCCAACCCTAAACCCTTTTCCTTATTCAAGGTCACTAATCCCGCAAGAAACTGAACCCTAAGAGGGTATTGGCAAACCCTGTCGTGGATGTGATTCAAAGATGGGGTACTGAACCTTAAGAGTAGGGTACTACATAAGACAGGATGGAAAAGGGTTTAGGGTTGGATTAGGCGCACCCGCTTCGCGGCTCCGCCTAATCCAGCCCTAAACCCTTTTCCTTATTCAAGGTCACTAATCCCGCAAGAAACTGAACCCTAAGAGGGTATTGGCGAACCCTGTTGTGGATGTGATTTAAAGATGGGGTACTAAACCTTAAAAGTAGGGAATTGCATAAGACGGGACAGAAAAGGGTTTAGGGTTGGATTAGGCGTACCCGCTTCGTGGCTCCGCCTAATCCAACTCTAAACCCTTTTCCGTATTCAAGGTCACTAATCCCGCAAGAAACTGAATCCTAAGTGGGTATTGGTGAACTCTGTCGTGGATGTGATTCAAAGATGGGGTACTGAACCTTAAGAGTAGAGTACTGCATAAGACGGGACGAAAAAGGGTTTAGGGTTGGATTAGGCGTACCCTCTTCGCAGCTTCGCCTAATCCAACTCTAAACCCTTTTCCTTATTCAAGGTCACTATTCCCGCAAGAAACTGAATCCTAAGTGGGTATTGGGGAACTCTATCGTAGATGTGATTCAAAGATGGGGTACTGAACCTTAAGAGTAGGGTACTACATAAGACAGGATGGAAAAGGGTTTAGGGTTGGATTAGGCGCACCCGCTTCGCGGCTACGCCTAATCCAACCCTAAACCCTTTTCCTTATTCAAGGTAACTAATCCCGCAAGAAACTGAACCCAAAGAGGGTATTGGGGAACCCTGTCGTGGATGTGATTCAAAGATGGGGTTCTGAACCTTAAGAGTAGGGTACTACATAAGACGGGACGGAAAAGGGTTTAGGGTTGGATTAGGCGTACCCGGTTCGCGGCTCCGCCTAATCCAACCCTAAACCCTTTTCCTTATTCAAGGTCACTAATCCCGCAAGAAACTGAACCCTAAGAGGGTATTGGCAAACCCTGTCGTGGATGTGATTCAAAGATGGGGTACTGAACCTTAAGAGTAGGGTACTACATAAGACAGGATGGAAAAGGGTTTAGGGTTGGATTAGGCGCACCCGCTTCGCGGCTCCGCCTAATCCTACCCTAAACCCTTTTCCTTATTCAAGGTCACTAATCCCGCAAGAAACTGAACCCTAAGAGGGTATTGGCGAACCCTGTTGTGGATGTGATTCAAAGATGGGGTACTAAACCTTAAAAGTAGGGAATTGCATAAGACGGGACAGAAAAGGGTTTAGGGTTGGATTAGGCGTACCCGCTTCGTGGCTCCGCCTAATCCAACTCTAAACCCTTTTCCATATTCAAGGTCACTAATCCAGCAAGAAACTGAATCCTAAGTGGGTATTGGTGAACTCTGTCGTGGATGTGATTCAAAGATGGGGTACTGAACCTTAAGAGTAGAGTACTGCATAAGACGGGACGGAAAAGGGTTTAGGGTTGGATTAGGCGTACCCTCTTCGCGGCTTCGCCTAATCCAACTCTAAACCCTTTTCCTTATTCAAGGTCACTATTCCCGCAAGAAACTGAATCCTAAGTGGGTATTGGGGAACTCTATCGTAGATGTGATTCAAAGATGGGGTACTGAACCTTAAGAGTAGGGTACTACATAAGACAGGACGGAAAAGGGTTTAGGGTTGGATTAGGCGAACCCGCTTCGCGGCTCCGCCTAATCCAACCCTAAACCCTTTTTCTTATTCAAGGTCACTAATCCCGCAAGAAACTGAACCCTAAGAGGGTATTGGCAAACCCTGTCGTGGATGTGATTCAAAGATGGGGTACTGAACCTTAAGAGTAGGGCACTACATAAGACAGGACGGAAAAGGGTTTAGGGTTGGATTAGGTGTACCCGCTTCGCGGCTCCGCCTAATCCAACCCTAAACCCTTTTCCTTATTCAAGGTCACTAATCCCTCAAGAAACTGAACCCTAAGAGGGTATTGGCGAACCCTGTTGTGGATGTGATTCAAAGATGTGGTACTAAACCTTAAAAGTAGGGTACTGCATAAGATGGGACGGAAAAGGGTTTAGGGTTGGATTAGGCGTACCCTCTTCATGGCTCCGCCTAATCCAACTCTAAACCCTTTTCCTTATTCAAGGTCACTATTCCCGCAAGAAACTGAATCCTAAGTGGGTATTGGGGAACTCTGTCGTGGATTTGATTCAAAGATGGGGTACTGAACCTTAAAAGTAGGGTACTACATAACATAGGACGGAAAAGGGTTTAGGGTTGGATTAGGCGAACCCACTTCGCGGCTCCGCCTAATCCAACCCTAAACCCTTTTCCTTATTCACGGTCACTAATCCCGCAATAAACTGAACCCAAAGAGGGTATTGGGAAACCCTGTCGTGGATGTGATTCAAAGATGGGGTACTGAACCTTAAGAGTAGGGTACTACATAAGACAGGAAGGAAAAGGGTTTAGGGTTGGATTAGGTGCACCCGCTTCGCGGCTCCGCCTAATCCAACCCTAAACCCTTTTCCTTATTAAAGGTCACTAATCCCGCAAGAAACTGAACCCAAAGAGGGTATTGGCGAACCCTGTTGTGGATGCGATTCAAAGATGGGTACTAAACCTTAAAAGTAGGTTACTGCATAAGACGGGACGGAAAAGGGTTTAGGGTTGGATTAGGCATACCCTCTTCATGGCTCCGCCTAATCCAACTCTAAACCCTTTTCCTTATTCAAGGTCACTATTCCCGCAAGAAACTGAATCCTAAGAGGGTATTGGGGAACTCTGTCGTGGATTTGATTCAAAGATGGGGTACTGAACCTTAAGAGTAGGGTACTAGATAACATAGGACGGAAAAGGGTTTAGGGTTGGATTAGGCGAACCCACTTCGCGGCTTCGCCTAATCCAACCCTAAACACTTTTCCTTATTCACGGTCACTAATCCCGCAAGAAACTGAACCCAAAGAGGGTATTGGGGAACCCTGTCGTGGATGTGATTCAAAGATGGGGTACTGAACCTTAAGAGTAGGGTACTACATAAAACGGGACGGAAAAGGGTTTAGGGTTGGATTAGGCGTACCCGCTTCGCGGCTCCGCCTAATCCAACCCTAAACCCTTTTCCTTATTCAAGGTCACTAATCCCGCAAGAAACTGAACCCTAAGAGGGTATTGGCAAACCCTGTCGTGGATGTGATTCAAAGATGGGGTACTGAACCTTAAGAGTAGGGTACTACATAAGACAGGAAGGAAAAGGGTTTGGGGTTGGATTAGGTGCACCCGCTTCGCGGCTCTGCCTAATCCAACCCTAAACCCTTTTCCTTATTCAAGGTCACTAATCCTGCAAGAAACTGAACCCTAAGAGGGTATTGGCGAACCCTGTTGTGGATGTGATTCAAAGATGGGGTACTAAACCTTAAAAGTAGGGTACTGCATAAGACGGGACGGAAAAGGGTTTAGGGTTGGATTAGGCGTACCCTCTTCATGGCTCCGCCTAATCCAACTCTAAACCCATTTCCTTATTCAAGGTCACTATTCCCGCAAGAAACTGAATCCTAAGTGGGTATTGGGGAACTCTGTCGTGGATTTGATTCAAAGATGGGGTACTGAACCTTAAGAGTAGGGTACTACATAAAACGAGACGGAAAAGGGTTTAGGGTTGGATTAGGCGTACCCGCTTCGCGGCTCCGCCTAATCCAACCCTAAACCCTTTTCCTTATTCAAGGTCACTAATCCCGCAAGAAACTGAACCCTAAGAGGGTATTGGCAAACCCTGTCGTGGATGTGATTCAAAGATGGGGTACTGAACCTTAAGAGTAGGGTATTACATAAGACAGGACGGAAAAGGGTTTAGGGTTGGATTAGGCGTACCCGCTTCGCGGCTCCGCCTAATCCAACCCTAAACCCTTTTCCTTATTCAAGGTCACTAATCCCGCAAGAAACTGAACCCTAAGAGGGTATTGGCGAACCCTGTTGTGGATGTGATTCAAAGATGGGGTACTGAACCTTAAGAGTAGAGTACTGCATAAGACGGGACGGAAAAGGGTTTAGGGTTGGATTAGGCATACCCTCTTTGCGGCTCCGCCTAATCCAACTCTAAACCCTTTTCCTTATTCAAGGTCACTATTCCCGCAAGAAACTGAATCCTAAGTGGGTATTGAGGAACTCTATCGTGGTTGTGATTCAAAGATGGGGTACTGAACCTTAAGAGTAGGGTACTACATAAGACAGGACAGAAAAGGGTTTAGGGTTGGATTAGGCGAACCCGCTTCGCGGCTCCGCCTAATCCAACCCTAAACCCTTTTCCTTATTCACGGTCACTAATCCCGCAAGAAACTGAACCCAAAGAGGGTATTGGGGAACCCTGTCGTGGATGTGATTCAAAGATGGGGTACTGAACCTTAAGAGTAGGGTACTACATAAGATGGGACGGAAAAGGGTTTAGGGTTGGATTAGGCGTACCCGCTTCGCGGCTCCGCCTAATCCAACCCTAAACCCTTTTCCTTATTCAAGGTCACTAATCCCGAAAGAAACTGAACCCTAAGAGGGTATTGGCGAACCCTGTTGTGGATGTGATTCAAAGATGGGGTACTAAACCTTAAAAGTATGGTACTGCATAAGACGGGACGGAAAAGGGTTTAAGGTTGGATTAGGCGTACCCGCTTCGTGGCTCCACTTAATCCAACTCTAAACCCTTTTCCGTATTCAAGGTCACTAATCCCGCAAGAAACTGAATCCTAAGTGGGTATTGGTGAACTCTGTCGTGGATGTGATTCAAAGATGGGGTACTGAACCTTAAGAGTAGAGTACTGCATAAGACGGGACGGAAAAGGGTTTAGGGTTGGATTAGGCATACCCTCTTTGCGGCTCCGCCTAATCCAACTCTAAACCCTTTTCCTTATTCAAGGTCACTATTCCCGCAAGAAACTGAATCCTAAGTGGGTATTGAGGAACTCTATCGTGGTTGTGATTCAAAGATGGGGTACTGAACCTTAAGAGTAGGGTACTACATAAGACGGGAGGGAAAAGGGTTTAGGGTTGGATTAGGCGTACCCGCTTCGCGGCTCCGCCTAATCCAACCCTAAACCCTTTTCCTTATTCAAGGTCACTAATCCCGCAAGAAACTGAACCCTAAGAGGGTATTGGCAAACCCTGTCGTGGATGTGATTCAAAGATGGGGTACTGAACATTAAGAGTAGGGTACTACATAAGACAGGACGGAAAAGGGTTTAGGGTTGGATTAGGCATACCCGCTTCGCGGCTCCGCCTAATCCAACTCTAAACCCTTTTCCTTATTCAAGGTCACTATTCCCGCAAGAAACTGAATCCTAAGTGGGTATTGAGGAACTCTATCGTGGTTGTGATTCAAAGATGGGGTACTGAACCTTAAGAGTAGGGTACTACATAAGACGGGACGGAAAAGGGTTTAGGGTTGGATTAGGCGTACCCGCTTCGCGGCTCCGCCTAATCCAACCCTAAACCCTTTTCCTTATTCAAGGTCACTAATCCCGCAAGAAACTGAACCCTAAGAGGGTATTGGCAAACCCTGTCGTGGATGTGATTCAAAGATGGGGTACTGAACCTTAAGAGTAGGGCACTACATAAGACAGGACGGAAAAGGGTTTAGGGTTGGATTAGGTGTACCCGCTTCGCGGCTCCGCCTAATCCAACCCTAAACCCTTTTCCTTATTCAAGGTCACTAATCCCGCAAGAAACTGAACCCTAAGAGGGTATTGGCGAACCCTGTTGTGGATGTGATTCAAAGATGGGGTACTAAACCTTAAAAGTAGGGTACTGCATAAGATGGGACGGAAAAGGGTTTAGGGTTGGATTAGGCGTACCCTCTTCATGGCTCCGCCTAATCCAACTCTAAACCCTTTTCCTTATTCAAGGTCACTATTCCCGCAAGAAACTGAATCCTAAGTGGGTATTGGGGAACTCTGTCGTGGATTTGATTCAAAGATGGGGTACTGAACCTTAAAAGTAGGGTACTACATAACATAGGACGGAAAAGGGTTTAGGGTTGGATTAGGCGAACCCACTTCGCGGCTCCGCCTAATCCAACCCTAAACCCTTTTCCTTATTCACGGTCACTAATCCCGCAATAAACTGAACCCAAAGAGGGTATTGGGAAACCCTGTCGTGGATGTGATTCAAAGATGGGGTACTGAACCTTAAGAGTAGGGTACTACATAAGACAGGAAGGAAAAGGGTTTAGGGTTGGATTAGGTGCACCCGCTTCGCGGCTCCGCCTAATCCAACCCTAAACCCTTTTCCTTATTAAAGGTCACTAATCCCGCAAGAAACTGAACCCAAAGAGGGTATTGGCGAACCCTGTTGTGGATGCGATTCAAAGATGTGTACTAAACCTTAAAAGTAGGTTACTGCATAAGACGGGACGGAAAAGGGTTTAGGGTTGGATTAGGCATACCCTCTTCATGGCTCCGCCTAATCCAACTCTAAACCCTTTTCCTTATTCAAGGTCACTATTCCCGCAAGAAACTGAATCCTAAGAGGGTATTGGGGAACTCTGTCGTGGATTTGATTCAAAGATGGGGTACTGAACCTTAAGAGTAGGGTACTAGATAACATAGGACGGAAAAGGGTTTAGGGTTGGATTAGGCGAACCCACTTCGCGGCTTCGCCTAATCCAACCCTAAACACTTTTCCTTATTCACGGTCACTAATCCCGCAAGAAACTGAACCCAAAGAGGGTATTGGGGAACCCTGTCGTGGATGTGATTCAAAGATGGGGTACTGAACCTTAAGAGTAGGGTACTACATAAAACGGGACGGAAAAGGGTTTAGGGTTGGATTAGGCGTACCCGCTTCGCGGCTCCGCCTAATCCAACCCTAAACCCTTTTCCTTATTCAAGGTCACTAATCCCGCAAGAAACTGAACCCTAAGAGGGTATTGGCAAACCCTGTCGTGGATGTGATTCAAAGATGGGGTACTGAACCTTAAGAGTAGGGTACTACATAAGACAGGAAGGAAAAGGGTTTGGGGTTGGATTAGGTGCACCCGCTTCGCGGCTCCGCCTAATCCAACCCTAAACCCTTTTCCTTATTCAAGGTCACTAATCCTGCAAGAAACTGAACCCTAAGAGGGTATTGGCGAACCCTGTTGTGGATGTGATTCAAAGATGGGGTACTAAACCTTAAAAGTAGGGTACTGCATAAGACGGGACGGAAAAGGGTTTAGGGTTGGATTAGGCGTACCCTCTTCATGGCTCCGCCTAATCCAACTCTAAACCCATTTCCTTATTCAAGGTCACTATTCCCGCAAGAAACTGAATCCTAAGTGGGTATTGGGGAACTCTGTCGTGGATTTGATTCAAAGATGGGGTACTGAACCTTAAGAGTAGGGTACTACATAAAACGGGACGGAAAAGGGTTTAGGGTTGGATTAGGCGTACCCGCTTCGCGGCTCCGCCTAATCCAACCCTAAACCCTTTTCCTTATTCAAGGTCACTAATCCCGCAAGAAACTGAACCCTAAGAGGGTATTGGCAAACCCTGTCGTGGATGTGATTCAAAGATGGGGTACTGAACCTTAAGAGTAGGGTATTACATAAGACAGGACGGAAAAGGGTTTAGGGTTGGATTAGGCGTACCCGCTTCGCGGCTCCGCCTAATCCAACCCTAAACCCTTTTCCTTATTCAAGGTCACTAATCCCGCAAGAAACTGAACCCTAAGAGGGTATTGGCGAACCCTGTTGTGGATGTGATTCAAAGATGGGGTACTGAACCTTAAGAGTAGAGTACTGCATAAGACGGGACGGAAAAGGGTTTAGGGTTGGATTAGGCATACCCTCTTTGCGGCTCCGCCTAATCCAACTCTAAACCCTTTTCCTTATTCAAGGTCACTATTCCCGCAAGAAACTGAATCCTAAGTGGGTATTGAGGAACTCTATCGTGGTTGTGATTCAAAGATGGGGTACTGAACCTTAAGAGTAGGGTACTACATAAGACAGGACAGAAAAGGGTTTAGGGTTGGATTAGGCGAACCCGCTTCGCGGCTCCGCCTAATCCAACCCTAAACCCTTTTCCTTATTCACGGTCACTAAACCCGCAAGAAACTGAACCCAAAGAGGGTATTGGGGAACCCTGTCGTGGATGTGATTCAAAGATGGGGTACTGAACCTTAAGAGTAGGGTACTACATAAGATGGGACGGAAAAGGGTTTAGGGTTGGATTAGGCGTACCCGCTTCGCGGCTCCGCCTAATCCAACCCTAAACCCTTTTCCTTATTCAAGGTCACTAATCCCGAAAGAAACTGAACCCTAAGAGGGTATTGGCAAACCCTGTCGTGGATGTGATTCAAAGATGGGGTACTGAACCTTAAGAGTAGGGTATTACATAAGACAGGACGGAAAAGGGTTTAGGGTTGGATTAGGCGTACCCGCTTCGCGGCTCCGCCTAATCCAACCCTAAACCCTTTTCTTTATTCAAGGTCACTAATCCCGCAAGAAACTGAACCCTAAGAGGGTATTGGCGAACCCTGTTGTGGATGTGATTCAAAGATGGGGTACTAAACCTTAAAAGTATGGTACTGCATAAGACGGGACGGAAAAGGGTTTAGGGTTGGATTAGGCGTACCCGCTTCGTGGCTCCACTTAATCCAACTCTAAACCCTTTTCCGTATTCAAGGTCACTAATCCCGCAAGAAACTGAATCCTAAGTGGGTATTGGTGAACTCTGTCGTGGATGTGATTCAAAGATGGGGTACTGAACCTTAAGAGTAGAGTACTGCATAAGACGGGACGGAAAAGGGTTTAGGGTTGGATTAGGCATACCCTCTTTGCGGCTCCGCCTAATCCAACTCTAAACCCTTTTCCTTATTCAAGGTCACTATTCCCGCAAGAAACTGAATCCTAAGTGGGTATTGAGGAACTCTATCGTGGTTGTGATTCAAAGATGGGGTACTGAACCTTAAGAGTAGGGTACTACATAAGACAGGACAGAAAAGGGTTTAGGGTTGGATTAGGCGAACCCGCTTCGCGGCTCCGCCTAATCCAACCCTAAACCCTTTTCCTTATTCACGGTCACTAATCCCGCAAGAAACTGAACCCAAAGAGGGTATTGGGGAACCCTGTCGTGGATGTGATTCAAAGATGGGGTACTGAACCTTAAGAGTAGGGTACTACATAAGATGGGACGGAAAAGGGTTTAGGGTTGGATTAGGCGTACCCGCTTCGCGGCTCCGCCTAATCCAACCCTAAACCCTTTTCCTTATTCAAGGTCACTAATCCCGAAAGAAACTGAACCCTAAGAGGGTATTGGCAAACCCTGTCGTGGATGTGATTCAAAGATGGGGTACTGAACCTTAAGAGTAGGGTATTACATAAGACAGGACGGAAAAGGGTTTAGGGTTGGATTAGGCGTACCCGCTTCGCGGCTCCGCCTAATCCAACCCTAAACCCTTTTCCTTATTCAAGGTCACTAATCCCGCAAGAAACTGAACCCTAAGAGGGTATTGGCGAACCCTGTTGTGGATGTGATTCAAAGATGGGGTACTAAACCTTAAAAGTATGGTACTGCATAAGACGGGACGGAAAAGGGTTTAGGGTTGGATTAGGCGTACCCGCTTCGTGGCTCCACTTAATCCAACTCTAAACCCTTTTCCGTATTCAAGGTCACTAATCCCGCAAGAAACTGAATCCTAAGTGGGTATTGGTGAACTCTGTCGTGGATGTGATTCAAAGATGGGGTACTGAACCTTAAGAGTAGAGTACTGCATAAGACGGGACGGAAAAGGGTTTAGGGTTGGATTAGGCATACCCTCTTTGCGGCTCCGCCTAATCCAACTCTAAACCCTTTTCCTTATTCAAGGTCACTATTCCCGCAAGAAACTGAATCCTAAGTGGGTATTGAGGAACTCTATCGTGGTTGTGATTCAAAGATGGGGTACTGAACCTTAAGAGTAGGGTACTACATAAGACGGGACGGAAAAGGGTTTAGGGTTGGATTAGGCGTACCCGCTTCGCGGCTCCGCCTAATCCAACCCTAAACCCTTTTCCTTATTCAAGGTCACTAATCCCGCAAGAAACTGAACCCTAAGAGGGTATTGGCAAACCCTGTCGTGGATGTGATTCAAAGATGGGGTACTGAACATTAAGAGTAGGGTACTACATAAGACAGGACGGAAAAGGGTTTAGGGTTGGATTAGGCATACCCGCTTCGCGGCTCCGCCTAATCCAACCCTAAACCCTTTTCCTTATTCAAGGTCACTAATCCCGCAAGAAACTGAACCCTAAGAGGGTATTGGCGAACCCTGTTGTGGATGTGATTCAAAGATGGGGTACTAAACCATAAAAGTAGGGTACTGCATAAGACGGGACGAAAAAGGGTTTAGGGTTGGATTAGGCGTACCCGCTTCGTGGCTCCGCCTAATCCAACTCTAAACCCTTTTCCGTATTCAAGGTCACTAATCCCGCAAGAAACTGAATCCTAAGTGGGTATTGGTGAACTCTGTCGTGGATGTGATTCAAAGATGGGGTAATGAACCTTGAGAGTAGAGTACTGCATAAGACGGGACGGAAAAGTGTTTAGGGTTGGATTAGGCGTACCCTCTTCGCGGCTCCGCCTAATCCAACTCTAAACCCTTTTCCTTATTCAAGGTCACTATTCCCGCAAGAAACTGAATCCTAAGTGGGTATTGGGGAACTGTGTCGTGGATGTGATTCAAAGATGGGGTACTGAACCTTAAGAGTAGGGTACTACATAAGACAGGACGGAAAAGGGTTTAGGGTTGGATTAGGCGAACCCGCTTTGCGGCTCCGCCTAATCCAACCCTAAACCCTTTTCCTTATTCACGGTCACTAATCCCGCAAGAAACTGAACCCAAAGAGGGTATTGGGGAACCCTGTCGTGGATGTGATTCAAAGATGGGGTACTGAACCTTAAGAGTAGGGTACTACATAAGACGGGACGGAAAAGGGTTTAGGGTTGGATTAGGCGAACCCGCTTCACGGCTCCGCCTAATCCAACCCTAAACCCTTTTCCTTATTCACGGTAACTAATTCCGCAAGAAACTGAACCCAAAGAGGGTATTGGGGAACCCTGTCGTGGATGTGATTCAAATATGGGGTACTGAACCTTAACAGTAGGGTACTACATAATACAGGACGGAAAAGGGTTTAGGGTTGGATTAGGCGTACCCGCTTCGCGGCTCCGCCTAATCCAACCCTAAACCCTTTTCCTTATTCAAGGTCACTAATCCCGCAAGAAACTGAACCCTAAGAGGGTATTGGCGAACCCTGTTGTGGATGTGATTCAAAGATGGGGTACTAAACCTTAAAAGTAGGGTACTGCATAAGACGGGACGGAAAAGGGTTTAGGGTTGGAATAGGCGTACCCACTTCGTGGCTCCGCCTAGTCCAACTCTAAACCCTTTTCCGTATTCAAGGTCACTAATCCCGCAAGAAACTGAATCCTAAGTGGGTATTGGTGAACTCTGTCGTGGATGTGATTCAAAGATGGGGTACTGAACCTTAAGAGTAGAGTACTGCATAAGACGGGACGAAAAAGTGTTTAGGGTTGAATTAGGTGTACCCACTTCGTGGCTCCGCCTAATCCAACTCTAAACCCTTTTTCTTATTCAAGGTCACTATTCCCACAAGAAACTGAATCCTAAGTGGGTATTGGGGAACTCTGTCGTGGATTTGATTCAAAGATGGGGTACTGAACCTTAAGAGTAGGGTACTACATAACATAGGACGGAAAAGGGTTTAGGGTTGGATTAGGCGAACCCACTTCGCGGCTCCGCCTAATCCAACCCTAAACCATTTTCCTTATTCACAGTCACTAATCCCGCAAGAAACTGAACCCAAAGAGGGTATTGGGGAACCCTGTCGTAGATGTGATTCAAAGATGGGGTACTGAACCTTAAGAGTAGGGTACTACATAAGACGAGACGGAAAAGGGTTTAGGGTTGGATTAGGCGTACCCGCTTCGCGGCTCCGCCTAATCCAACCCTAAACCCTTTTCCTTATTCAAGGTCACTAATCCCGCAAGAAACTGAACCCTAAGAGGGTATTGGCGAACCCTGTTGTGGATGTGATTCAAAGATGGGGTACTAAACCATAAAAGTAGGGTACTGCATAAGACGGGACGAAAAAGGGTTTAGGGTTGGATTAGGCGTACCCGCTTCGTGGCTCCGCCTAATCCAACTCTAAACCCTTTTCCGTATTCAAGGTCACTAATCCCGCAAGAAACTGAATCCTAAGTGGGTATTGGTGAACTCTGTCGTGGATGTGATTCAAAGATGGGGTAATGAACCTTGAGAGTAGAGTACTGCATAAGACGGGACGGAAAAGTGTTTAGGGTTGGATTAGGCGTACCCTCTTCGCGGCTCCGCCTAATCCAACTCTAAACCCTTTTCCTTATTCAAGGTCACTATTCCCGCAAGAAACTGAATCCTAAGTGGGTATTGGGGAACTGTGTCGTGGATGTGATTCAAAGATGGGGTACTGAACCTTAAGAGTAGGGTACTACATAAGACAGGACGGAAAAGGGTTTAGGGTTGGATTAGGCGAACCCGCTTTGCGGCTCCGCCTAATCCAACCCTAAACCCTTTTCCTTATTCACGGTCACTAATCCCGCAAGAAACTGAACCCAAAGAGGGTATTGGGGAACCCTGTCGTGGATGTGATTCAAAGATGGGGTACTGAACCTTAAGAGTAGGGTACTACATAAGACGGGACGGAAAAGGGTTTAGGGTTGGATTAGGCAAACCCGCTTCACGGCTCCGCCTAATCCAACCCTAAACCCTTTTCCTTATTCACGGTAACTAATTCCGCAAGAAACTGAACCCAAAGAGGGTATTGGGGAACCCTGTCGTAGATGTGATTCAAATATGGGGTACTGAACCTTAACAGTAGGGTACTACATAATACAGGACGGAAAAGGGTTTAGGGTTGGATTAGGCGTACCCGCTTCGCGGCTCCGCCTAATCCAACCCTAAACCCTTTTCCTTATTCAAGGTCACTAATCCCGCAAGAAACTGAACCCTAAGAGGGTATTGGCGAACCCTGTTGTGGATGTGATTCAAAGATGGGGTACTAAACCTTAAAAGTAGGGTACTGCATAAGACGGGACGGAAAAGGGTTTAGGGTTGGAATAGGCGTACCCACTTCGTGGCTCCGCCTAGTCCAACTCTAAACCCTTTTCCGTATTCAAGGTCACTAATCCCGCAAGAAACTGAATCCTAAGTGGGTATTGGTGAACTCTGTCGTGGATGTGATTCAAAGATGGGGTACTGAACCTTAAGAGTAGAGTACTGCATAAGACGGGACGAAAAAGTGTTTAGGGTTGAATTAGGTGTACCCACTTCGTGGCTCCGCCTAATCCAACTCTAAACCCTTTTTCTTATTCAAGGTCACTATTCCCACAAGAAACTGAATCCTAAGTGGGTATTGGGGAACTCTGTCGTGGATTTGATTCAAAGATGGGGTACTGAACCTTAAGAGTAGGGTACTACATAACATAGGACGGAAAAGGGTTTAGGGTTGGATTAGGCGAACCCACTTCGCGGCTCCGCCTAATCCAACCCTAAACCATTTTCCTTATTCACAGTCACTAATCCCGCAAGAAACTGAACCCAAAGAGGGTATTGGGGAACCCTGTCGTAGATGTGATTCAAAGATGGGGTACTGAACCTTAAGAGTAGGGTACTACATAAGACGAGACGGAAAAGGGTTTAGGGTTGGATTAGGCGTACCCGCTTCGCGGCTCCGCCTAATCCAACCCTAAACCCTTTTCCTTATTCAAGGTCACTAATCCCGCAAGAAACTGAACCCTAAGAGGGTATTGGCAAACCCTGTCGTGGATGTGATTCAAAGATGGGGTACTGAACATTAAGAGTAGGGTACTACATAAGACAGGACGGAAAAGGGTTTAGGGTTGGATTAGACGTACCCGCTTCGCGGCTCCGCCTAATCCAACCCTAAACCCTTTTCCTTATTCAAGGTCACTAATCCCGCAAGAAACTGAACCCTAAGAGGGTATTGGCGAACCCTGTTGTGGATGTGATTCAAAGATGGGGTACTAAACCATAAAAGTAGGGTACTGCATAAGACGGGACGAAAAAGGGTTTAGGGTTGGATTAGGCGTACCCGCTTCGTGGCTCCGCCTAATCCAACTCTAAACCCTTTTCCGTATTCAAGGTCACTAATCCCGCAAGAAACTGAATCCTAAGTGGGTATTGGTGAACTCTGTCGTGGATGTGATTCAAAGATGGGGTAATGAACCTTGAGAGTAGAGTACTGCATAAGACGGGACGGAAAAGTGTTTAGGGTTGGATTAGGCGTACCCTCTTCGCGGCTCCGCCTAATCCAACTCTAAACCCTTTTCCTTATTCAAGGTCACTATTCCCGCAAGAAACTGAATCCTAAGTGGGTATTGGGGAACTGTGTCGTGGATGTGATTCAAAGATGGGGTACTGAACCTTAAGAGTAGGGTACTACATAAGACAGGACGGAAAAGGGTTTAGGGTTGGATTAGGCGAACCCGCTTTGCGGCTCCGCCTAATCCAACCCTAAACCCTTTTCCTTATTCACGGTCACTAATCCCGCAAGAAACTGAACCCAAAGAGGGTATTGGGGAACCCTGTCGTGGATGTGATTCAAAGATGGGGTACTGAACCTTAAGAGTAGGGTACTACATAAGACGGGACGGAAAAGGGTTTAGGGTTGGATTAGGCAAACCCGCTTCACGGCTCCGCCTAATCCAACCCTAAACCCTTTTCCTTATTCACGGTAACTAATTCCGCAAGAAACTGAACCCAAAGAGGGTATTGGGGAACCCTGTCGTAGATGTGATTCAAATATGGGGTACTGAACCTTAACAGTAGGGTACTACATAATACAGGACGGAAAAGGGTTTAGGGTTGGATTAGGCGTACCCGCTTCGCGGCTCCGCCTAATCCAACCCTAAACCCTTTTCCTTATTCAAGGTCACTAATCCCGCAAGAAACTGAACCCTAAGAGGGTATTGGCGAACCCTGTTGTGGATGTGATTCAAAGATGGGGTACTAAACCTTAAAAGTAGGGTACTGCATAAGACGGGACGGAAAAGGGTTTAGGGTTGGAATAGGCGTACCCACTTCGTGGCTCCGCCTAGTCCAACTCTAAACCCTTTTCCGTATTCAAGGTCACTAATCCCGCAAGAAACTGAATCCTAAGTGGGTATTGGTGAACTCTGTCGTGGATGTGATTCAAAGATGGGGTACTGAACCTTAAGAGTAGAGTACTGCATAAGACGGGACGAAAAAGTGTTTAGGGTTGAATTAGGTGTACCCACTTCGTGGCTCCGCCTAATCCAACTCTAAACCCTTTTTCTTATTCAAGGTCACTATTCCCACAAGAAACTGAATCCTAAGTGGGTATTGGGGAACTCTGTCGTGGATTTGATTCAAAGATGGGGTACTGAACCTTAAGAGTAGGGTACTACATAACATAGGACGGAAAAGGGTTTAGGGTTGGATTAGGCGAACCCACTTCGCGGCTCCGCCTAATCCAACCCTAAACCATTTTCCTTATTCACAGTCACTAATCCCGCAAGAAACTGAACCCAAAGAGGGTATTGGGGAACCCTGTCGTAGATGTGATTCAAAGATGGGGTACTGAACCTTAAGAGTAGGGTACTACATAAGACGAGACGGAAAAGGGTTTAGGGTTGGATTAGGCGTACCCGCTTCGCGGCTCCGCCTAATCCAACCCTAAACCCTTTTCCTTATTCAAGGTCACTAATCCCGCAAGAAACTGAACCCTAAGAGGGTATTGGCAAACCCTGTCGTGGATGTGATTCAAAGATGGGGTACTGAACATTAAGAGTAGGGTACTACATAAGACAGGACGGAAAAGGGTTTAGGGTTGGATTAGGCGTACCCGCTTCGCGGCTCCGCCTAATCCAACCCTAAACCCTTTTCCTTATTCAAGGTCACTAATCCCGCAAGAAACTGAACCCTAAGAGGGTATTGGCGAACCCTGTTGTGGATGTGATTCAAAGATGGGGTACTAAACCTTAAAAGTAGGGTACTGCATAAGACGGGACGGAAAAGGGTTTAGGGTTGGATTAGGCGTACCCACTTGGTGGCTCCGCCTAGTCCAACTCTAAACCCTTTTCCGTATTCAAGGTCACTAATCCCGCAAGAAACTGAATCCTAAGTGGGTATTGGTGAACTCTGTCGTGGATGTGATTCAAAGATGGGGTACTGAACCTTGAGAGTAGAGTACTGCATAAGACGGGACGGAAAAGTGTTTAGGGTTGGATTAGGTGTACCCACTTCGTGGCTCCGCCTAATCCAACTCTAAACCCTTTTCCTTATTCAAGGTCACTACTCCCACAAGAAACTGAATCCTAAGTGGGTATTGGGGAACTCTGTCGTGGATTTGATTCAAAGATGGGGTACTGAACCTTAAGAGTAGGGTACTACATAACATAGGACGGAAAAGGGTTTAGGGTTGGATTAGGCGAACCCACTTCGCGGCTCCGCCTAATCCAACCCTAAACCATTTTCCTTATTCACAGTCACTAATCCCGCAAGAAACTGAACCCAAAGAGGGTATTGGGGAACCCTGTCGTAGATGTGATTCAAAGATGGGGTACTAAACCTTAAGAGTAGGGTACTACATAAGACGAGACGGAAAAGGGTTTAGGGTTGGATTAGGCGTACCCGCTTCGCGGCTCCGCCTAATCCAACCCTAAACCCTTTTCCTTATTCAAGGTCACTAATCCCGCAAGAAACTGAACCCTAAGAGGGTATTGGCGAACCCTGTTGTGGATGTGATTCAAAGATGGGGTACTAAACCTTAAAAGTAGGGTACTGCATAAGACGGGACGGAAAAGGGTTTAGGGTTGGATTAGGTGTACCCTCTTCGCGGCTCCGCCTAATCCAACTCTAAACCCTTTTCCTTATTCAAGGTCACTATTCCCGCAAGAAACTGAATCCTAAGTGGGTATTGGGGAACTGTGTCGTGGATGTGATTCAAAGATGGGGTACTGAACCTTAAGAGTAGGGTACTACATAAGACAGGACGGAAAAGGGTTTAGGGTTGGATTAGGCGAACCCGCTTTGTGGCTCCGCCTAATCCAACCCTAAACCCTTTTTTCTTATTCACGGTCACTAATCCCGCAAGAAACTGAACCCAAAGAGGGTATTGGGGAACCCTGTCGTGGATGTGATTCAAAGATGGGGTACTGAACCTTAAGAGTAGGGTACTACATAAGACGGGACGGAAAAGGGTTTAGGGTTGGATTAGGCGAACCCGCGTCGCGGCTCTGCCTAATCCAACCCTAAACCCTTTTCCTTATTCACGGTCACTAATCCCGCAAGAAACTGAACCCAAAGAGGGTATTGGGGAACCCTGTCGTAGATGTGATTCAAAGATGGGGTACTGAACCTTAAGAGTAGGGTACTACATAAGACGAGACGGAAAAGGGTTTAGGGTTGGATTAGGCGTACCCTCTTCGCGGCTCCGCCTAATCCAACCCTAAACCCTTTTCCTTATTCAAGGTCACTAATCCCGCAAGAAACTGAACCCTAAGAGGGTATTGGCAAACCCTGTCGTGGATGTGATTCAAAGATGGGGTACTGAACATTAAGAGTAGGGTACAACATAAGACAGGACGAAAAAGGGTTTAGGGTTGGATTAGGCGTACCCGCTTCGCGGCTCCGCCTAATCCAACCCTAAACCCTTTTCCTTATTCAAGGTCACTAATCCCGCAAGAAACTGAACCCTAAGAGGGTATTGGCGAACCCTGTTGTGGATGTGATTCAAAGATGGGGTACTAAACCTTAAAAGTAGGGTACTGCATAAGACGGGACGGAAAAGGGTTTAGGGTTGGATTAGGCGAACCCACTTCGTGGCTCCGCCTAATCCAACTCTAAACCCTTTTCCGTATTCAAGGTCACTAATCCCGCAAGAAACTGAATCCTAAGTGGGTATTGGTGAACTCTGTCGTGGATGTGATTCAAAGATGGGGTACTGAACCTTGAGAGTAGAGTACTGCATAAGACGGGACGGAAAAGTGTTTAGGGTTGGATTAGGTGTACCCTCTTCGCGGCTCCGCCTAATCCAACTCTAAACCCTTTTCCTTATTCAAGGTCACTATTCCCGCAAGAAACTGAATCCTAAGTGGGTATTAGGGAACTGTGTCGTGGATGTGATTCAAAGATGGGGTACTGAACCTTAAGAGTAGGGTACTACATAAGACAGGACAGAAAAGGGTTTAGGGTTGGATTAGGCGAACCCGCTTTGCGGCTCCGGCTAATCCAACCCTAAACCCTTTTTTCTTATTCACGGTCACTAATCCCGCAAGAAACTGAACCCAAAGAGGGTATTGGGGAACCCTGTCGTGGATGTGATTCAAAGATGGGGTACTGAACCTTAAGAGTAGGGTACTACATAAGACGGGACGGAAAAGGGTTTAGGGTTGGATTAGGCGAACCCGCGTCGCGGCTCTGCCTAATCCAACCCTAAAACCTTTTCCTTATTCACGGTCACTAATCCCGCAAGAAACTGAACCCAAAGAGGGTATTGGGGAACCCTGTCGTGGATGTGATTCAAAGATGGGGTACTGAACCTTAAGAGTAGGGTACTACATAAGACGGGACGGAAAAGGGTTTAGGGTTGGATTAGGCGTACCCGCTTCACGGCTCCGCCTAATCCAACCCTAAACCATTTTCCTTAATCACGGTCACTAATCCGGCAAGAAACTGAACCCAAAGAGGGTATTGGCAAACCCTGTCGTGGATGTGATTCAAAGATGGGGTACTGAACCTTAAGAGTAGGGTACCACATAAGACAGGACGGAAAAGGGTTTAGGGTTGGATTAGGCGTACCCGCTTCGCGGCTCCGCCTAATCCAACCCTTAACCCTTTTCCTTATTCAAGGTCACTAATCCCGCAAGAAACTGAACCCTAAGAGGGTATTGGCGAACCCTGTTTTGGATGTAATTCAAAGATGGGGTACTAAACCTTAAAAGTAGGGTACTGCATACGACGGGACGGAAAAGGGTTTAGGGTTGGATTAGGCGTACCCGCTTCGTGGCTCCGCCTTATCCAACTCTAAACCCTTTTCCGTATTCAAGGTCACTAATCCCGCAAGAAACTGAATCCTAAGTAGGTATTGGTGAACTCTGTCGTGGATGTGATTCAAAGATGGGGTACTGAACCTTAAGAGTAGAGTACTACATAAGACAGGACGGAAAAGGGTTTAGGGTTGGATTAGGCGAACCCACTTCGCGGCTCCGCCTAATCCAACCCTAAACCCTTTTCCTTATTCACGGTCACTAATTCCGCAAGAAACTAAACCCTAAGAGGGTATTGGCAAACCCCGTCGTGGATGTGATTCAAAGATGGGGTACTGAACCTTAAGAGTAGGGTACTACATAAGACAGGATGGAAAAGGGTTTAGGGTTGGATTAGGCGTACCCGCTTTGTGGCTCCGCCTAATCCAACTCTAAACCCTTTTCCTTATTCAAGGTCACTAATCCCGCAAGAAACTGAATCCTAAGTGGGTATTGGTGAACCCTGTCGTGGATGTGATTCAAAGATGGGGTACTGAACCTTAAGAGTAGAGTACTGCATAAGACAGGACGGAAAAGGGTTTAGGGTTGGATTAGGCGTACCCGCTTTGCGGCTCCGCCTAATCCAACCCTAAACCCTTTTCCTTATTCAAGGACGGAAATGGGTTTAAGGTCGGATTAGGCGTACCCGTTTCGTGGCGCCGCCTAATCCAACCCTAAACCCTTTTCCTTATTCAAGGTCCTTATCCGCTCTAAGTGTACTCGCGTGAGTTGAAAGGGCGTAGGGTGCGCTAATACCCGCTCGGTTAGTAGTCTAGTTTCTTTTAGTTTTGGTTAGTTGGTGCTTACTCGAGGGCGAGTAAGGGTTAAGTGTGGGGGAGTTGATAAGTGTAGTTTGTAGTGCCTAATTGTTGTATTTTGGTCCCATTTTCCTTATGGAATCGCTCCTTGGGAGCGGTTTATGGGTGTCTTATGCTTCCTCTAGCTCGTTTCAGGTTCCCGAGACCATTCACGAAGAGTTGGAGCGATTCCGACTCAATACATACACTTTTTGGAGCCAACGAGGTAAAGGAACGATGACTCGATGCCTTGGAATCGACCCCGAGACTTTGGGACCCAATCCTGAGCCTCCGAGACCCGATCCCAAGCCCCGAGAATCGACGAGGAACCCATGAGAGGCAAGAAGGGACTAAAAAGCTCTTAAGGGAGGCCTACAAGACCCATCCCGGTCGGGAAGGCCTCATCCCGTACGGGATGGGGTGCACATTTAGAGGTGCTACTATGAGGAGCCCGTCCCGGCCGAGACCAGGCCGTCCCGGTCGGGACCACACAGTCCCGGGCGGGAAGGAGCAGGGGCAGCACGCACTTGTTTATTTCTTCCTCCTTCTTTCTTGTACCCATATAAATACTTCCCTCTTGTATTGTTAACACATCTTATCATACCCTAGACTCCTTTAAGCCTTCATTAAACATTCAAACCCTAGATTAGTGTTCCTTACATTAGTTTTAATCTCTCTTTAATCTTTAGTTAATCATTGTAATTAGTCTTGGATTAAGGGGATTCTTGAAGATTACTCCAAGCTTGACAACCTTGGGGTTTTATTTGGGTTTCTTATTAATACAAGTTCTCATCTTTTTCATCCATTATTAGTTGCTGATGGCAGGGATTTGTCACGTCCCAACCGATCAATAATACAACCGGCTAAACCTAACGGTAGTTAGGGTAAGTCGGGTCGTGTCCACGGAGACGGTGTTGCGAAGTTTAGACCAGGTCTACCTAAAACGAGACTAAATTACCAACAAACACGAAGAAGCGATAAATGGAAAACTATTAAGGAGGAGGAATAAGAACTAGACTAACAATGCTAAATAATGCTAATGATCGATCTAACTAATAAACTAGAGTAAACGATGTCTAACTAGAAGATGACTCAAATATGGAAAGAAGTGGGGTATGTCGGGTTCATAGAGGTAGAAGGGTAATTGGGGTGATCAAGGGTAAAGGTTTCTCCTAATCGCTAGAGTCGGTCCGGGCTCTCGCAACTTAGACCCTAGTCGGCACTCTCGTGACTATGACTATTCTCAACATGCTCACACAATAGACAAGCAATGGGAAGATGAACACAAGTATGGGAAGCATGGCCACTACAACTCACACAAGCATAACATCAAACACATAGAGTGCCTATAATGAGTCTAACAACAAAGATAAAACCTTTACCCCTAATCAACCCTAATCACCCATAATCTACCCTTAATCCCCCTACTAATCCCACAAGAAGACTACTCACTCATTAAAAAGAGAAAACCAACAATAATAAGAGAAATCAATGTCACAAAACAAGCATCCATTATCATTAACAAGAACAATAACAATAACAATAACAATAAGAAAGAAACTTGAATAAATAACAAAGACTAAGGATGAAAGGATTATACCAACAAAAGGAAGAATAAAAGATGACAACTTGTATTAATGAGAAGCCCAAATACAATCCCAAGGTTGTCAATCTTGGAACAATCTTCAAGAATCTCCTTAATCCAAGAACTAATTACAATGATTAACTAAGGATTAACTAAGATTAAAGAGAGATTAAGATTAATGTGTGAGAGTAAATGTAGGGATGGGTCTTGTAGGCCTCCCTTAAGAGCTTTTTGGTCCTTGCTTGCCTCTCATGGGCTTCCCACCGATTCTCGGGACTCGGGATCGGGTCTCGGAGGCTCGGGATTGGGTCCCAAGGTCTCGGGGTCGATTCCAAGGTCTCGAGTCATCGTTCCTTTATCTCGTTGGCTCCAAAATGTGTATGTATTGAGTCGGAATCGCTCCAACTCTTCCAATTAGGCCTCGGGAACCTGAAACGAACTAAAGGAAGCATAAGAAGCCCATGAATCGCTCCAAAGGAGCTATTCCACAAGGAAAATGGGACCAAAACACAAAAAATAGGCACTACAAACTACACTTATCAACTCCCCCACACTTAACCCTTACTCGCCCTCGAGTAAGCACACACTAACTACTAAACTAGCCGAATGGGTATTAGCGCACCCTACGCCCCTTCAACTCACGCGAGTGCACTTAGAGGAAAAGTGCACTCCGCAAGGCAAGTCGGGTCTTGCGACAAAACCGTGGATGCAACCGGACACAAAACACATGAACAAACAAACACACAAACAAACACATAATCGGTTGCACCCAAAACAAAACAAATACCGCTTCCCTCTAAAAGCGGTGAATGAAACACCGGTTTAGGACTCGAGGTAAGTGACAACGTTCCCAAGCTAGCAATACAAAGCGAGGTGAACTAAACCCTAATAGTATGACGATAAAGCAACAAAAACGTTGGTAACTTACCTAGGTCCTCCTAAATTTCTAAAAACGTACTACGGGACGATCGGCGGAGTGGAAAAGTGAAGAACCACGGTGTTAGTCGACACTGTAGGTAAGTGAGACCCCGCCCCCTTTAGCGTGAGCCAAGAGGGTCGTCCCGTGTCCAAGACCGCCTAACTAGTCCAAGTAAAAAGGTGGAAAACATGCAAAATGAGGGAAGACCGACTAATGCCGCTATCATCCTTCCTCGGGACTCGGTCCTTTGGTAGGCTCTTCACGGCAAAAGTCGGAAAAAGGCTTATTTTTGTGAAGATTTCTTTTTGTGAGACGGGTTTTCTTTTGGCATTTTCTTTCTTTTTGACATATTTGCTTTGTTTTGCCATGCCATTCTTTTTCTTCTTTTCTATTTTCTTTTTGCCTTTTGTGCCTTTTCTTTTTCTTCATTCTTTTCTTTCTTTCATTTTTTTCTTTCTTTTTCTTTTCTTTTCCCTTTTTGGCAAGATTTTGCATTTTTGGCATTTCATTGAGTAACAAGGAAGAGAGAATCAACAAATTTGCATTTTATTGCGTGGATATGTGTAGGAGGTAGGGTAATGGGAGAGTCGGGGAGTGTCCTTCCCTTCAAACCCACAAAAAGTGGAGAACTTGGACTAATCAAATGATCCTAAACACGGTCACCTAGGGGGCGAGACTCGGTAACCAAGGCCTTTTCACACCGTGGGTGGTCATAATGGTCAAAATGCAAATCCCGTAGTAAATCCCTAGTAAGCTAGGTGGACTCAAGGTAAAGGACCAACGAATTCATTGATTTAGGGTCATTCTACTAGGCTAAGGTCCAAGACTCGGTTTACACTACTAAAAAGGGAAAGTACACACTCACACACTAGCCTCTAAACCGGGTTTTTGAAAATGGTTTACACATAACACAACACAAAATGAAGACATGACGAAAACGAAAGGAAAAGAAACAAAGGCAACAAAAATAAAACAAGGCAAAACAAAACAATAGACAAAACAAACACCACCCCTATATTCCATACAAGCCACCAAATCATCCACCAATATGCACAAAGCTCCACCCGAGCACATCTCAACACAACCTTCTCCAAACATCATAAGGAATAAAGAGGGAAAGAGGGTTAGTACATGTTACCGGATGTCTTTAGAGCTTTCGAAAGTCATTGGCGATTAAAGCAACCTATAAGGACAAAGGGAGGCAAAACACGCACACAAAACAAATATACGACACAAAGACACAACATGAAAACACAAAAGAGAAAATCTTTTTTGATTTTTGTGAAATTTTTTCAAATTTTTAGGATTTTTAAAGGTTTTTTTCGAAAAAACTATGAAAACAAAACTAACTACGATAGAATATCGCTCCCCCACACTTAAATTGAGCAATGTCCTCATATGCTCAATCGTAGTGTGCGGAGAGACAAAAGAAAAGAAAATAAACTACGAAAATAAAGCTAAAATTAAAAAAAAAGTGGAGAAAAAGGTAGAAGGTGTCCGGCCGGGGTGTAGTAAAGTCACCATGGGCCGAGACGAGAAAAAGATATGGAAGGGGGAAGAAAAATAAAAAGAAAGAAATAAAAAGGAAATGGGAGGGGAGGGCTAGGTGTAATCAAGTCACCTAGCCCGGATTCCGTCCAAATCCGACTAAATTCTAAAAAAGGGGTGAAAATCTTATAAATTGGACTAATCGATTGACTCTCGACGTAATCACGTCGTTGGGAGTCGGGAGCAACCATACTACGGCCTCGAAGGCCACTAAGATCCCATGACTCAAGGGAAGGGGGGCAAACAATGAAAAACAAGCGATAAAAAGACGGAAAAGTAAGGATAGTTACCAAACTGAGCGGTTAGTAACTCACTTGCTCCATCGTCTCGATGATCATTGAAGGCTCGTCGCTTGTCTTCTCGGTTGCCATCTCACTTCACACTCAAGAAGGCCTCATGGTCGGGGTAGTAATGGTAAGGGTGGGATTTGATGTGAGAGTCGGTGTAAAGTGGATAGGAAATGAAGTGGGGGCATGACAATGAAGTACATGGGGCATATGATAAGGCTAGGGTAGCTAGGGAGGTTGGGAGGGGGCATAAAACGGGTTGGTGGACTCGATTTGCGAAGAAGAATCACAAAAAGGGAGCAGAGGACCATCCCGGTCGGGAAGGTTGATCCCGATCGGGTCCCCTCACCCGTCCCGGTCGGGACGCCTTCATCCCGGTCGGGACGGACTCACAGTAAGCTCAAATCTGGTGCACCCATCCCGATCGGGATGGCACCCTTCCCGGTCGGGATGCCTTACCCTTCGCGGTCGGGACGCCTCATCCCGGCCGGGATGGGTCTTCTTCAACCTCCACAATCCCAAAAGCTCGCTCTAAGCTTCAAAAACCCGATCCTCGCGCTTACAACCCAAGGTGTATCATAGCCAATCCTTTCTAGGGATATCTTCACTTCACCTATCCAACAAACTCAATTCAAGCATCAAATCCTACCCTATTTGTACCGGCACATCCTCTAACATTCCCAATGGTCGGTTAAGAGACTTATCGGCCATTTGGAGTGTAATGGACGTACATTTCAACTCCGCCATCCCTAATCGCTAACAAATGGTGTAAGGAACAACGCTTACACTCGCAACCAAATCACACATAGCTCTCTCGATCTTGTAATTGCCGATGGTGCATGGGATAGAGAAACTACCCGGGTCCTTCAACTTCGGAAGCGTGGAACCTTGAATAAGCTCGCTCACCACCCTCGTGAACGCTACCGTCTCTTCCTTGTCGATGGACCTCTTCCTAGCCAAGATATCTTTCATGAATTTACCATATGCCGGGATTTGGGTAAGTAACTCGATAAACGGGACACTAACGTCTATTTCTTCACAATACTAAGGAACTTATCATATTGAGTGTCCACCCAAGTCTTCATTTGCCTTGATGGGAAAGGCAACTTGATTTGGTACTTGTTTTGCTCAAGTGGGGTGGACTCTTCAAAGGACACTTTCCTTTTTCCCTTGTCTTTCTCTTGAAGAGGAGGAGGGTCGTCTTTTTGGGGTTTCTCGGCCTCCCCTAGGACTTGCTCCTCCATTGGACTATCAAAGCTTGTCTCTTCTTGATTTGGAGATGCCAATTCCATGTTCGGTTCTTGTGTCGGCTCTTGCTCATTAGGAGACATGGGAGGATTATATGTAGCACCGCTCCTCAAGGTGATGGCATTGACATGTTCATAATTTGGAGTTTGACCTTGAGGAGGCAATTGCCCCTTTTGCCTTGAGGAACTTCCCGATGCAAGTTGAGATACTTGAGTCTCAAGTATCTTCATACGGGTATCTCTTATCGCGTTTTCCCCTTGAATATAAGTGAAGAGCTCACTTTGGTTTCTTGACATGTCCACTTGGCATTGTTGCATATCTTGATTGCTCCTTTTTATCTCCATCAAAGTCTTTTGAATGTCAAAATCCCGAGGTGGGGACGATGGATTATGTGGAGTGTCGGTGATGGCGAGAGGAAGGCCATAATCATGAGTAGGAGACCGGCTCCTAGGCTTGCTTTGTTGTTGTTGATTTTGAGTTGCTTGTTGACGGTTCCCTTGGAACCCATGAGAATTGCCTTGATTAAGGCCTTGATTGTGGTTTTGTTGTTGTTGGAAGCCTTGGTTTCCTTTGAAACCGCCTTGATTGAAGTTCCCTTGTTGGAACCCTTGATTGTTGTTGTGAAAGGTACCTTGGTTATTTTGCTTGAAGTTGTTGAAGGGTCTTGGATTACCCATGTAACCTTGGTAACCTTGGTTGTTGTCCCTTAAGGGAGGTGGAACATAGGGACGGTGTTGTTGTTGATGTTGAAAGGCTTGTTGTTGGGGGACGGGAAGCTTGGAATTGATTAGAGTAAGAGGTACCTTGCTTGAACGCTTGAAAGGCGTTCACTTGCTCGATACTTCCACGGCAATACATAGGATCATGTCCAACTATTCCACAAGTATCGCACATCCCATAGTAAGGTAAGGGAGGTGCGAACCCCAAAGCATTCACTTCTTGAATCGGTTGATGGTGTGAGGAACTAGTGCCTTGGACTTGGTCGAGGTGACTTTGGAGCTTCTTGTCAATAGTCTCCATGTGCGTTTTAAGTTGAGCTCCAAGGTCAATGCTTAATTTGGTGATAGCATCGACCTCATGTATGCCTCCTCGATGTGCCTTCCTAGGCCTAGAGTATTGCGAATTATGCACCGCCATCTCTTCGATTCTCGCCCATGTTTGGTCGTCATCGACCTCGGTAAACCTACCATTGGAGCCCATGTTGAGAATGGCTCTCGAGTCCTCATAAAGTCCATTCCAAAAATTTTGCACCAACAACCATTGTGAGAGACCATGATGAGGGCACGATCTTACCAAGGACTTAAACCGCTCCCAAGCTTCATATAGGCTCTCTTTATCCCTTTGTTGGAACCCGGTGATGGAGGCCCTAAGCAAGTTCGTCTTTTCCGGAGGGTAAAACTTTTGGTAGAACGCCAAGGCAAGCTTTTTCCAAGTGTCGATACCCATGGTTGCCCTATCGAGACTCTTGATCCATTGCTTCACTTTTCCAATAAGAGAAAACGGGAAGAGTACCCAACGAATTTGATCTTGAGTAACCCCGGTTTGAGATATAGCGTCACAATAATCGGAGAAAGTCTCCATATGTTGGTGCGGGTCTTCGGTGGGCAAACCACTAAATGGGCTCCTCTCCAAAAGTTGGATAAATTGAGTCTTTGCCACAAAATTCCTGGTATAGGCTTCCGGTAATGCACTCGGTCCCGGCAAGACATCTTCCGTGAAGGTGGAGTGAGAGGAAAACTTAGGCATTCTTGGATGTAAGGGAGAGGATGGTGGTGTAGAGAGTGTTGATGTAGATGAAGAGAGTGAACTAGGAGAAGAATCACCGAAGGGATTGATGAAGGTCCCTCCGGCCGTCTCTCGAGGTGAAATGTTCAAGTCGGCTCATTGGGCATGCCCTTGATGAGTATTGCTTGCACTCGGTTGAGAGGTTCTAACCCGATTAATCGTCCGTTGGCGAAAGGCTCGAAAGAGTCTCTACGGCTCTGGATTAAAGAGATAGAAGTCGCCTCCCCTTCTAGGCATACACTACACACTAGAACAAACGTAAGAACACCTAGTGCTTTATGGGCACTAGGCAACGACAATAAACAAACACAACTAGAGACAAAGAGAAAAAAGAAAGCTAAGGAAAGAAGAGAAACTAGAAAATATTCACAAGAGAAGATGGGAGAACACAAAGAAGGGTAACTAAGTCTAGGAATAAGCAAACTAAGTCTAAACAATGCACCGTCCCCGGCAACGACGCCAAATTGATGGCAGGGATTTGTCACGTCCCAACCGATCAATAATACAACCGGCTAAACCTAACAGTAGTTAGGGTAAGTCGGGTCGTGTCCACGGAGACGGTGTTGCGAAGTTTAGACCAGGTCTACCTAAAACGAGACTAAATTACCAACAAACACGAAGAAGCGATAAATGGAAAACTATTAAGGAGGAGGAATAAGAACTAGACTAACAATGCTTAACAATGCTAATGATCGATCTAACTAATAAACTAGAGTAAACGATGTCTAACTAGAAAATGACTCAAATATGGAAAGAAGTGGGGTAGGTCGGGTTCATAGAGGTAGAAGAGTAATTGGGGTGATCAAGGGTAAAGGTGTCTCCTAATCGCTAGAGTCGGTCCGGGCTCTCGCAACTTAGACCGATGTCAAGGTGAGTCCGGGCTCTCGCAACTTAGACCCTAGTCGGCACTCTCGTGACTATGACTATTCTCAACATGCTCACATAATAGACAAGCAATGGGAAGATGAACACAAGTATGGGAAGCATGGCCACTACAACTCACACAAGCATAACATCAAACACATAGAGTGCCTATAATGAGTCTAACAACAAAGATAAAACCTTTACCCCTAATCAACCCTAATCACCCATAATCTACCCTTAATCCCCCTACTAACCCCACAAGAAGACTACTCACTCATTAAAAAGAGAAAACCAACAATAATAAGAGAAATCAATGTCACAAAACAAGCATCCATTATCATTAACAAGAACAATAACAATAACAATAGCAATAAGAAAGAAACTTGAATAAATAACAAAGACTAAGGATGAAAGGATTATACCAACAAAAGGAAGAATAAAAGATGAAAACTTGTATTAATGAGAAGCCCAAATACAATCCCAAGGTTGTCAATCTTGGAACAATCTTCAAGAATCTCCTTAATCCAAGAACTAATTACAATGATTAACTAAGGATTAACTAAGATTAAAGAGAGATTAAGATTAATGTGTGAGAGTAAATCTAGGGTTTTGAATGATAATGGAGGCTTAAACTAAACTAGGGTAACATAAGATGTCTTAAATTTACAAGAAGGGAGTATATATATGGGTACAAGAATGAAGGAGAAGAAAAGAAGAAGTCCGTGCTGCCTCTGTAGCTTCCCGACCGGGACGGGTCATCCCGATCGGGACGGCTCTGTCATCCCGACCGGGACGGGATGGTCCCGACCGGGATGGGCTCACAGCAGCCATCCTAATGTAGCACCCCATCCCGAACGGGATGAGGCCATCCCGAACGGGATGGGTCTTGTATGCCTTCCTTAAACACTCGTTGGTCCTTCCTTGCCTCTCATGGGCTTCCCACCGATTCTCGGGACTCGGGATCGGGTCTCGGAGGCTCGGGATTGGGTCCCAAGGTCTCGGGGTCGATTCCAAGGTCTCGAGTCATCGTTCCTTTATCTCGTTGGGTCCAAAATGTGTATGTATTGAGTCGGAATCGCTCCAACTCTTCCAATTCGGCCTCGGGAACCTGAAACAAACTAAAGGAAGCATAAGAAGCCCATGAATCGCTCCAAAGGAGCGATTCCACAAGGAAAATGGGACCAAAACACAACAAATAGGCACTACAAACTACACTTATCAGTTGCTATAATCTTCTTCTCTTATTTACTCTTGTTCTTAGTTTGTTAATCAAGTTTGAATCTTTATATTTTGTTTATTATTATTGTTCTTGTTCTTATTTGTTATTATGGATGTTTGGATGTTTGAGTTGATTTCTCTTATGATTGTTAGTTTGTTCTTGATAATGAGTGAGTAGATTACTTGTGGGGTTAGTAGGGGGATTAGGGGTAGATTATGGGTGATTAGGGTTTGATTAGGGGAAAAGGTGACATCCTTGTTTTTAGTCACATATTGGGCACTCTATGTGTTTGTTGATATGCTTGTATGAGTTGTAGTGGCCATGCTTCCCATACTTGTGCTCATCTTCTCATTGTTTGTCTATTATGTGATCATGTTGAGAATAGTCGTAGTCACGAGAGTGCGGACTAGGCTCTTCGTAGCGAGAGCCTGGACCTACCTCGACATCGGTCTACGTAGCGAGAGCCCGGACCGACTCTAGCAACTAGGAGACACCTATACCCTTGACCATCCCAATTACCCATCTATACTTATGAACCCGACCTACCCCACTTCCTTCCATATTTGATTTATCATCCTAGTTAGTCATCATTCCATTAGTTTCATTGTTTAGTTTGTTTTAGCCAATTCACTTAGCTCCAACCATAGTTATCATAGTTTGTTTCATTGTTCATTGTTATTCCTTTTTCCTCATCTTCTCCCATAATAGTTTGTCAATTTTGTTCTCTTTGTGTTTGTTTTGGTAGCATAGTCTCGTTTTAGGCGGACATAGTCTAAACTTTGCAATACCGTCTCCGTGGACACGATCCAGACTTACCCTAACTACCGTTAGGTCTAGCCGGTCATATTATTGACAGTGGGGACGTGACAAATCCCTACCATCAATTTGGCGCCGTTGCCGGGGACGGTGCATTGTTTAAACTTAGTTTGCTTATTTCTAGACTTAGTTGCCCTTATTTGTGCTCTTCTATCATCTTTTATGCATATTTTGTAGTTTGTCTTGATTTCTTAGTTTTCTTTTCTCTTTGTCTCTAGTTGTGCTTGTTTATTGTCGTTGCCTAGTGCCCATAAAGCACTAGGTGTTCTCACGTTTGTTCTAGTGTGTAGTGTATGCCTAGGAGGGGAGGCGATTTCTTTCTACTCAATCCAGAGCCGGAGAGACTCTTTAGAGCCTTTCGCCAATGGACGATTGATCGGGTTAGACACTCTCAACCAGGTACTAGCAATACTCATCAAGAGTAAGCTCAAGGATCCGACTTTAGCGAGTCACCTCGAGAGACGGCCGGAGGGACCTTCATCAATCCCTTCGGTAATTCTTCTCCTAGTTCCCCCTCTTCATCTACATCAACACCATCTACACCATCATCTCCCGCAAATCCAATCATGCCGAAGTTTTCATCCCACTCCACTTTTACCGAGGATGTCTTGCCGGGACCAAGTGCTTTACCGGATACCTATACCGGGATTTTTTTGGCAAAGACTCAATTTATCCAACTTGTGGAGAGGAGCCCATTTAGTGGTTTGCCCACCGAAGACCCACACCAATATATGGAGACTTTCTCCGATTAATGTGACGCTATCTCTCAAACCGGGGTTACTCAAGATCAAATTCGTTGGGTACTTTTCCAGTTCTCTCTTATTGGAAAAGCGAAGCAATGGATAAAGAGTCTCGATAGGGCAACCATGGGGATTGATACTTGGAAGAAACTTGCATTGGCGTTCTACCAAAAATTTTACCCTCCAGAGAAGACCAATTTGCTTAGGGGCCTCCATCACCGGGTTCCAACAAAGGGATGAAGAGAGCCTTTATGAAGCTTGGGAGCGGTTTAAATTTTTGGTTAGATCGTGCCCCCACCATGGACTTTCACAATGGTTCTTGGTCCAACAATTTTGGAACGGTCTTTATGAGGACTCAAGAGCCATACTCAATATGGGCTCCAATGGTAGGTTTACCGAGGTGGATGATGACCAAACTTGGTCGAGGATTGAAGAGATGGCGGTGCATAATTCCCAATACTCTAGGCCTAGAAAGGCGAACCGAGGAGGTAGGCATGAGGTCGATGCTATTACACAATTAAGCATCGATCTTGGAGCTCAACTAAGAGCTCACATGGAGACCATTGACAAGAAGCCCCAAAGCCACCTCAATCAAGTTCAAGGCTCTAGTTCCTCCAACCAACACTCGGTTCATGAGATTAATGCCTTGGGAGTTGTGTCTCCTACACCTTACTATGGGATGTGCGATACTTGTGGAATCGTTGGTCATGATCCTATGCATTGTCGGGGAAGTATTGAGCAAGTGAACGCCTTTCAGGCGTTCAAGCAAGGTGCCTCCTATTCTAATCAATACCAAGCTTCCAATCAAGTCCATCAACAACCAGCTATGCAACCTCGTCCCTATGTTCCACCTCCCTTAAGGGACAACAATCAAGGTTATCAAGGTTATGTGGGTAATCCAAGACCCTTCAAGAACTTCAAGAAAATAACCAAGGTACCTTCCACAACAACAATCAAGGGTTCCAACAAGGGAACTTCAATCAAGGTGGTTTCCAAGGAAACCAAAACTTTCAAAGACAACAAAATCACAACCAAGGGTTTCAAGATCACAATCAAGGCCTTAATCAAGGCAATTCTCATGTGTTCCAAGGGAACCGTCAACAACAACAAGCAACACAAGACAATCAACAAACCAAGCCTAGGAGCCGGTCTCCTACTCATGATTATGGTACTCCATTAGCCCTCACCGATACTCCGCTTAATTCGTCATCTCCTCCTCGAGATTTCGACATTCAAAAGACTATGACGGATGTGCAAAAGAGTACTCAAGAGTTGCAAAAAAGTCAAATGGAGATGTCAAGAATCCAACAAGAGCTCTTTGCTTATATTCAAGGGGAAAACGCGGTAAGAGATGCCCGTATGAAGATGCTTGAGACTCAAGTATCTCAACATGCTTCGGGGAGCTCCTCAAGACAAAAGGGGCAACTACCTTCTCAAGGTGAAACACCAACATTTGAGCATGTTAATGCTATTACCACAAGGAGGGGTACATCTTATGACCCCCCTTCATTCCCTAGTGAGCAAGAGCCAATGCAAGAACCGACAAAGAAAATAGCATCTCCAATTCAAGAAAGCTCAAGCTTTGATAATCCAATGGAGGAACAAGTCTTATGGGAGATTGAAAAATCCAAAGAAGACAACCCTCCCCCACTTCAAGAGAAAGACAAGGGTAAAAGGAAAGTGTCATTTGAAGAATCTACCCCAATTGAGCAAAACAAGTTCCATGTCAAGTTGCCTTTCCTAACAAGGCAAATGAAGACTAAGGTGGATGTCCAATTTGACAAATTCCTAGACATTGTGAAGAAATTGGATGTTAATGTCCCATTCACCGAGTTACTTACCCAAATCCCGGCATATGGAAGATTCATGCGAGATATCCTAGCTAGGAAGAGGTCCGTCGACAAGGAAGAGACCATTGCGTTCACGAGGGTGGTGAGCGAGCTTATTCATGGTTCCACGCTTCCAAAGTTGAAGGATCCGGGTAGTTTCTCTATCCCATCCACCATAGGCAATTACAAGATCGAGAGAGCATTATGTGACTTGGGTGCGAGTGTGAGCATCATTCCTTATTCCATTTGTTAGCGATTAGGGATGAAGGAGCTGAAATGTACGTCCATAACACTCCAAATGGCCGATAAATCTCTTAACCGACCATTGGGGACACTCCCATTATCCTTGGGCGCCCATTTCTACACACCGCCGGTGCCGTGATCGATGTGAAGAATGGTAGGATCACATTTGAGTTAGGCGAAGAGAAGCTCGTGTTCGACCTCCAAGGCAACACCTCGCCTACTAATGATGAGTCTTGCAATATGATCCAAGCCACGAAAGACGTCGATCGAGGGGAAGAGTCGAGACAAAGCTTGAAGAATTACTCTTATGTGCTTGATGATGATGAATCCGAGAGTGAGGAGGATGAGTGCCCATGTCATGGGCTTGATGACAAGTTGAAAAGCAAGGAGAAGGATGAGCCGCCCTTGGGCCCGCATGAGTACAAGTGGACGTTTGGGTATATCCCGAAGGATCAAAAGTACAAGTTCAAGCCATTGAACTTGGAAGATCGGGATGCCCCGGGAACGTCAAGGCAAGGTCATGAAGAGCCTTGGTTTGTGGACGGTTATATCTCGAGCTTGATTGAAGACTTTGCTAGGGCCTTCGACTTGTTCCTTCGTGCCCTTGATGGAGATGGAATTGGTTTCAAGGTTGTTGAAAAAGAATTGAGGAATGCACCATCCATGGTTTGACGGAGTTCCACAAGAACCGTCTCATTGTATATATCTTTTTATTGTAGTTTCTTTGGTTTTGTGAATTCTTGTTATTTGGATTGATTGATGAGAGTTGTGAGGGAGAGAATTTGATGTGTGTTCAAGTTTTGTTTGATAGGTAAAGTGAATGTGAGTCCTAGAGAGGAATGGCTATGATAGATCTTGGATAGTAAGCATGAGGATCGGGTTTTTTGAAGCTTGGAGTAAGCTTTTGGGTTTGTGGAAGGTCAAGAAGACCCATCCCGACCGGGAAGGGTGTGGCATCCCGACCGGGAAGGAGCCGTCCCGATTGGGATGGAGGTACACATTTTCGAGCCTACTGGAGGTCCGTCCCGACCGGGAAGGGAGCGTCCCGACCGGGACGGGTGTGTCATCCCGACCGGGACCAACCGTCCCGACTGGGATGGTCCCCTACTCCCCCTTTGTGCCTCTTCTTCGACATGTTAGTCCACCCAACCGTTGTATACCCCCTCCCAACCTCCCTACTCCTCCTTGCTCATATCATATGCCCCATATACTTCATTTTCATACGCTCACTTCATTTCCTATCCACTTTACACCGACTCTCACATAAAATCCCACCCCCTACCATTACTACCTCTACCGTGAGTTTTTCTCAAGTTTGAAGCGAGATGGCAACGAATAAGACAAGCTACGTACCTATAATGATCATTGAGACGATGGAGCGAGTGAGTTACTAGCCGATTGGTTTGGGTAACTATCCTTACTTTTCCGTCTTTTGTCGCTTGTTTTCTCTTGTTTGCCCCCTTCCCCTTGAGTCATGGTGTCTTGGTGGCCTTCGAGGCCTTAGTATGGTTGCTCCCGACTCTCGATGATGTGAATACATCGAGAGTCAATCGAAAAATCCAAATTTGCAAGATTTTCACCCCCTTTTTTAGGATTTAGTCGGATTCGGGCGGAATCCGGGCTAGGTGACTTGATTACACCTAGCCCTCCCCTCCCATTTCCTATTATTTCTTTCTTTTTATTTCTTCCCCCATCCGTATCCTTTCTTGTCTCGGCCCATGGTGACTTGACTACACCCCGGCCGGACGCCTTCTACCATTTTCTCCGCTTTGTTTTTAATTTTAGTTTTATTTTCGTAGTTTCTTTTCTTTTCCTTTGTCTCTCCGCACACTACGATCGAGCATGAGGACATTACTCGGTTTAAGTGTGGGGGAGCGATATTCTATCGTAGTTAGTTTTATTTTCATAATTTTTTCGAAAAATCTTTAAAAAAAAAACCCTAAAAATTTGAAAAAATTACACAAAAAATCAAAAAGATTTTCTTTTGTGTGTTTTCCTTTTGTGTCTTTGTGTCGTGTATTTGTTGTATTGTGTGTGTTTTGCCTCCTCTTTCCTTATAGGTTGCTTGAATCACCAATATCTTTGGAGAGCTTTCAAGACTTCCGGTAACATCTTATCCCTTTTTCTTCTTTATCTCTCGCGGAGTTTGGAGGAGATTGTGATGTTGTGTGCTCGGGTGGAGCTTTGTAAAGTTTGTGGGTGATTTGGTGATTTTTTTGGAAGCTAGGGGTGGTGTTTGTGTTGTTTATGTGTTTGTTTTATTTTGTTTTTGTTTTGTTGCTTTTGCTTCTGTTTCTTTCGTTTTCGTTGAGTCTTTGTTTTGTGTGTGTAGTTGTGTCTTGTGTAGATGGTTTTCTAAAACCCGGTTTAGAGGCTAGGGTGCGAGTGTTTACTTTCCCTTGCTAGTATTGTAAATCGAGTCTTGGACTTTAGTCTAGTAGAATGACCCTAAATCAATGATTTCGTTGGTCCTTTACCTTGAGTCCACCTAGCTTACTAGGGATTTACTACGGGATTTGCACTTTTGACCACTATGACCACCCACGGTGTGAAAAGGCCTTGGTTACCGAGTCTCGTCCCTTAGGTGACCGTGTTTAGGATCGTTTGATTAGTACAAGCTCTTCCCTTTTTTGTGGGTTTGAAGGGAAATCGCGACCCCCGACTTACCCATTCACCTACCTCCTACACATTCCACACAATAAATTGCAATTTGTTGAATTCTCCCTTTCTTGCTACACAAAGAAATGCCAAAAAGCCGAATCATGCCAAAGAGGGCAAAGAAAAGAAAGAAAATGAAAGAAAGAAAGAAATGAAGAAAAAGAAAAGGCACAAAAGCCAAAAAGAAAATAGAAAAGAAGAAAAAGAAATGGCATAGCAAAACAAGGCAAAAATGCAAAAGAAAGAAAAATGCCAAAAAGAAAATCGTCTCACAAAAATAATCCCGATCTCAAAATAAGCCTTTTACCGACTATTATCGTGAAGAGCCTACCAAAGGACCGAGTCCCTAGGAAGGATGATAGCGGTAATGGTCGGTCTTCCCTCACTTTGCAATATTTTTCCACCTTTTTACTTGGACTAGTTTGGCGGTTTCGGGCATGGGACGACCCTCTTGGCCCATTGCTAAAGGGGGCGGGGTCTCACTTACCTACAGTGTCAACTAACACCGTGGTTCATCCCTTTTTCCACTCCGCCGATCGTCCCGTAGTACGTTCTTAGAAGGTTAGGAGGAATCTAGGTAAGTTGCCAACGTTTTTGTTGCTTTATTGTCATACTATTAGGGTTTAGTTCACCTTGGTTTGCAATGCTAGCTTGGGAACGTTGTCACTTGCCTTGAGTCCTAAACCGGTGTCTTTTCACCGCTTTGTAAGGGAAGCGGTATTTATTTTTCTTCGGGTGCAACCGATTATTTGTTTGTTTGTGTGTTTGTTTGTTTATGTGTTATTGTGTCCGATTGCATCCACAGTTTTGTCGAAAGACCCCACTTGCCTTGCGGAGTGCATTTTTCCTTTAAGTGCACTCGCGTGAGTTGAAAGGGCATAGGGTGCCCTAATACCCACTCGGATAGTTTAGTAGTTAGTATGTGCTTACTCGAGGGCGAGTAAGGGTTAAGTGTGGGGGAGTTGATAAGTGTAGTTTGTAGTGCCTAATTGTTGTGTTTTGGTACCATTTTCCTTATGGAATCGCTCCTTGGAAGCGGTTTATGGGCGTCTTATGCTTCCTCTAGCTCGTTTCAGGTTCCCGAGACCATCCACGAAGAGTTGGAGCGATTCCGACTCAATACATACACTTTTTGGAGCCAACGAGGTAAAGGAACGATGACTCGATGCCTTGGAATCGACCCCGAGACTTTGGGACCCAATCCCGAGCCTCCGAGACCCGATCCCGAGCCCCGAGAATCAACGAGAAACCCATGAGAGACAAGAAGGGACCAAAAAGCTCTTAAGGGTGGCCTACAAGACCCATCCCGGTCGGGAAGGCCTCATCCCGTCCGGGATGGGGTGCACATTTAGAGGTGCTACTATGAGGAGCCCGTCCCGGCCGAGACCAGGCCGTCCCGGTCGGGACCACACCGTTCCGAGCGGGAAGGAGCAGGGGCAGCACGCACTTGTTTATTTCTTCCTCCTTCATTCTTGTACCCATATAAATACTTCCCTCTTGTATTGTTAACACATCTTATCATACCCTAGACTCCATTAAGCCTCCATTAAACATTCAAACCCTAGATTAGTGTTCCTTACATTAGTTTTGATCACTCTTTAATCTTTAGTTAATCATTGTAATTAGTCTTGGATTAAGGGGATTCTTGAAGATTACTCCAAGCTTGACAACCTTGGGGTTTTATTTGGGTTTCTTATTAATACAAGTTCTTATCTTTTTCATCCATTATTAGTTGCTATAATCTTCTTCTCTTATTTACTCTTGTTCTTAGTTTGTTAATCAAGTTTGAATCTTTATATTTTGTTTATTGTTATTGTTATTGTTCTTATTTTTATTATGGATGTTTGGATGTTTGAGTTGATTTCTCTTATGATTGTTAATTTGTTCTTGATAATGAGTGAGTAGATTACTTGTGGGGTTAGTAGGGGGATTAGGGGTAGATTATGGGTGATTAGGGTTTGATTAGGGGAAAAGGTGACATCCTTGTTGTTAGTCACTGATAAGTGTAGTTTGTAGTGCCTATTTGTTGTGTTTTGGTCCCTTTTTCCTTGTGGAATCGCTCCTTTGGAGCGATTCATGGGCTTCTTATGCTTCCTTTAGTTCGTTTCAGGTTCCCGAGACCGATTTAGAAGAGTTGGAGCGATTTCAACTCAATACATACACATTTTGGAGCCAACGAGATAAAGGAACGATGACTCGAGGCCTTGGAATCGACCCCTAGACCTTGGGACCCAATCCCGAGCCTCCGAGACCCGATCCCGAGTCTCGAGAATCGGTGGGAAGCCCATGAGAGGCAAGGAAGGACCAAAGAGTGTTTAAGGAAGGCATACAAGACCCATCCCGTTCGGGATGGGGTGCTATATTAAGAGGGCTGTTGTGAGCCCATCCCGGTCAGGACCATCCCGTCCCGGTCGGGATGACAAGGCCGTCCCGATCAGGATGATCCGTCCCGGTCGGGACCGTGAACTGGCAGCGCGGCTCCTTTTTCTTTCTTCTCCTTCACTCTTGTACCCATATATATACTCCCTTCTTATAATTTTAAGACATCTTATCTTGCCTTACATTAGTTTAAGCCTCCAAAACCCTAGATTTACTCTCACTCATTAGCTTTAATCTTCCTTTAATCTTAGTTAATCCTTAGTTAATTATTGTAATTAGTTCTTGTATTAAGAGGATACTTGAAGAATTCTCCAAGATTGACAGCCTTGGGTTTTATTTGGGTTCTTATTTATACAAGATTTCATCTTTTCATATCCTTAGTGTTGGTATAATCTTTCTTACTCTTAATCTTGTTTATTTAATCTTGTTTGAATCTTTTCATATCATTAGTATCATTGTTCTTGTTAATCATTATGGATGTTTGTTTAGTGATAATATTTTCTCTTGTTATGGTTGTTTTATTCTTGATAATGAGTGAGTAGTCTTCTTGTGGGGTTAGTAGGGGGATTAGGGGTAGATTATGGATGATTAGGGTTGATTAAGGGGAAAAGGTTATATCTTTGTTGTGAGTCACATTGTAGGCACTCTATGTGTTTGTTGATATGCTTGTGTGAGTTGTAGTGGCCATGCTTCCCATACTTGTGTTCATCTTCTCATTTATTGCTTATGTTGTGGAAATGTTGAGAATAGTTTAGTCGCGAGAGCGCGGACTAGGGTCTAAGTTGCGAGAGCCCGGACCTACCTTGGCATCGGTTTAAGTTGCGAGAGCCCGGACCGACCCTAACAACTAGGAGACACCTATACCCTTGATCACCCCAATTATCCTTCTACTCCTATGAACCCGACCTACCCCACTTCTTTCCATATTTGATCCATCGTCTTAGTGAGCCATCGTTCTTTTAGCTTTTTCATTAGTTCGATCTTTCGTCTAGTTCTTACTCCTCCTCCTTAATAGTTTTCCATTTATTGTTCCTTTGTGTTTGTTTGGTGACCTAGTCTCGTTGTAGGCCGACCTAGTCTAAACATTGATATACCGTCCTCGTGGATACGATCCCGACTTACCCTAGCTACCCACTAGGTTAGTCGGTGTTATATTGTTGGCTAGGGACTTGACAAATCCTTTACCATCAATTTGGCGCCGTTGCCGCGGACGGTGCATTGTTTAGACTTAGTTTGATTATTTCTAAACTTAGTTACCCCTCTTTGTGCTCTCCCATCTTCTCTTGTGAATATTCTCTAGATTTTTCTTCTTTCCTTAGTGTTATTTCTTCTTTTTTTTCTTTGTCTCTAGTTGTGTTTGCTATTGTCATTGCCTAGTGCCCATAAAGCACTACGTGTTCTTACGTTTGTTCTAGTGTGTGGTCTATGCCTAGGAGGGGAGGCGACTTCTATCTCTTTAATCCAGAGCCGGAGAGACTCTTTCGAGCCTTTCGCCAACAGACGATTAACCGGGTTAGAATCTCTCAATCGAGTGCAAGCAATACTCATCAAGGGCAAGCCCAAGGAGCCGACTTGAACAATTCACCTCGAGAGACGGCCAGAGGGACCTTCATCAATCCCTTCGGTGATTCTTCACCTAGTTCCCCCTCTTCATCTACATCAACACTCTCTACACCACCATCTTCTCCCTTACATCCAAGAATGCCTAAGTTTTCCTCTCACTCCACCTTCACGGAAGATGTCTTGCCGGGACCGAGTGCATTACCGGAAGCCTATACCGGGAATTTTGTGGCAAAGACTCTATTTATCCAACTTGTGGAGAGGAGCCCATTTAGTGGTTTGCCCACCGAAGACCCGCACCAACATATGGAGACTTTCTCCGATTATTATGACACTATATCTCAAACCGGGGTTACTCAAGATCAAATTCGTTGGGTACTCTTCCCGTTTTCTCTTATTGGAAAAGCGAAGCAATGGATCAAGAGTCTCGATAGGGCAACCATGGGTATCGACACTTGGAAAAAGCTTGCCTTGGCGTTCTACCAAAAGTTTTACCCTCCGGAAAAGACGAACTTGCTTAGGGCCTCCATCACCGGGTTCCAACAAAGGGATGAAGAGAGCCTTTATGAAGCTTGGGAGCGGTTTAAGTCTTTGGTAAGATCGTGCCCTCATCATGGACTCTCACAATGGTTCTTGGTGCAACAATTTTGGAACGGACTTTATGAGGACTCGAGAGCCATTCTCAACATGGGCTCCAATGGTAGGTTTACCGAGGTCGATGACGACCAAACATGGGCGAGAATCGAAGAGATGGCGGTGCATAATTCGCAATACTCTAGGCCTAGGAAGGCACATCGAGGAGGCATACATGAGGTCGATGCTATCACCAAATTAAGCATTGACCTTGGAGCTCAACTTAAAACGCACATGGAGACTATTGACAAGAAGCTCCAAAGTCACCTCGACCAAGTCCAAGGCACTAGTTCCTCACACCATCAACCGATTCAAGAAGTGAATGCTTTGGGGTTCGCACCTCCTACGCCTTACTTTGGGATGTGCGACACTTGTGGAATCGTTGGTCATGACCCTATGAATTGTAGAGGGAGTATTGAGCAAGTGAACGCCTTTCAAGCGTTCAAGCAAGGTGCTTCCTTCTCTAATCAATACCAAGCTTCCAATCAAGTCCCTCAACAACAAACACTTCAACATCAACAACAACATCGTCCTTATGTTCCACCTCCCTTACGGGACAACAATGAAAGTTACCAAGGTTACGTGGGTAACCAAAGACCCTTCAACAATTTCAAGCAAAATAACCAAGGTAACTTCAACAACAAGCAAGGGTTCCAACATGGGAACTTCAATCAAGGTGGTTTCCAAGGAAACCAAAATTTTCAAGGGTATCAAAACCGCAACCATGGCAACAATCAAGGCCATCAACAAGGTAATTCTCATGGGTTCCAAGGGAACCGTCAACAAGCAACTCAAAATCAACAACAACAAAGCAAGCCTAGGAGCCGGTCTCCTACTCATGATTATGGCATTCCCCTCGCCATCACCGACACTCCACATAATCCATCGTCCCCACCTCGGGATTTTGACATTCAAAAGACCTTGATGGAAATACAAAGGAGTAATCAAGATTTGCAACAAAGTCAAGTGGACATGTCAAGGAATCATCATGAGCTCTTCACTTATATTCAAGGGGAAAACGCAATGAGAGATACCCGTATGAAGATACTTGAGAATCAAATATCTCAAATAGCTTCGGGGAGCTCCTCAAGGCAAAAGGGGCAACTACCTTCTCAAGGTGAAACACCGACATTTGAGCATGTAAATGCCATCACCACAAGGAGAGGTACCTCTTATGACTCCCCTCCATATCCTAAGGAGCAAGAGCCGACGCAAGATCCGACAATGGAATTGGCATCTCCAAATCAAGAAGATTCAAGCTTCGATAGTCCAATTGAGGAGCAAGTCTTAGGGGAGGCCGAGAAACCCCAAGAAGACAACCCTCCCCCACTTCAAGAGAAAGACAAGGGAAAAAGGAAAGTGTCCTTTGAAGAGTCCACCCCACTTGTGCAAAACAAGTACCAAATCAAGTTGCCTTTCCCATCAGGGCAAATGAAGACTAGGGTGGACACTCAATATGACAAGTTCCTTAGTATTGTGAAGAAATTGGATGTTAGTGTCCCGTTTACCGAGTTACTTTCCCAAATCCCGGCATATGGTAAATTCATGAAAGATATCTTGGCTAGGAAGAGGTCCATCGACAAGGAAGAGACGGTAGCGTTCACTAGGGTGGTGAGCGAGCTTATTCAAGGTTCCACGCTTCCGAAGTTGAAGGACCCGGGTAGTTTCTCTATCCCGTGCACCATCGGCAATTACAAGATCGAGAGAGCTATGTGTGATTTGGGCGCGAGTGTGAGCCTTGTTCCCTACACCATTTGTGAGCGATTAGGGATGACGGAGTTGAAATGTACGTCCATTACACTCCAAATGGCCGATAAGTCTCTTAACCGACCATTGGGATAGTTAGAGGATGTGCGGGTACAAATAGGAAAGTTCTTCATTCCGGTTGACTTCATTGTGGTCGACATGCCGGAAGACACTAGCACTCCTATCATCCTTGGACGCCCATTTCTACACACCGCCGGTGCCGTGATCGATGTGAAGAAGGGTAGGATTACTTTTCAACTAGGCGATGAAGAGTTAGTGTTTGACCTCCAAGGCAACACTTCGCCTGTGACCGAGACATGTAATATGATCCATACCACGGAAGACATCGATCTAGGGGAAGAACCGGGACAAAGCTTGAAGAAGTACTCTCATGTACTTGATGATGATGACTCCAATATGGAGGACGATGAGTGCCCAATTCATGGGCTTGATGACAAGTTGAAGTGCAAAGACAAGGAAGAAGATGAGCCTCCCTTGGGGTCACATGAGGACCGGTGGACGTTTGGGTATATCCCCAAGGACCAAAAGTACAAGTTCAAGTCGTTGAACTTGGAAGAGCGGGATTCCCCGGGAACGTCAAGGCAAGGCCATGAGGAGCCTTGGGATGTGGTCGGTTACATTACGAGCTTGATTGAGGACTTCTCTAGGGCCTTCGACTTGTTCTTACGTGCCCTCGATGGAGATAGAACTAGTTTTGGTTGTTGAAAAAGAATGAAGATTGCACCATCTTGGTTTGACGGAGTTCCACAAGAACCGTCTCATTGTATATATCTCTTTCTTGTAGTTAGTTGGATTTTTGTGAATTCTTGTTATTTGGTTTGTTTGATGAGCGTTGTGAGGGAGAGAGTTTGATGTGTGATTGAGTATTGCTTGATAGGTGAAGTGAGAATACCCCTAGAGAAGATTGGCTATGATATAGCTTGGGTTGTAAGCACGAGGAACGGGTTTTTGAAGCTTGGAGCAAGCTTTTGGGATTGTGGAAGTTGAAGAAGGCCCATCCCGGCCGGGATGAGGCGTCCCGACCGGGACGGGTGTGGCATCCCGACCGGGAAGGAGTCGTCCCGATCGGGATGGGTGTACCAAGGTTTGAGCTCACTGTGGATCCGTCCCGACCGGGACGAGTGACGTAACCCGATCGGGATTAACCATCCCGACCGGGATGGTCCTCCACTCCCCCTTTGTGTTTCTTCTTCGTCAATTGACTCCACCCAACCGTTTTATGCCCCCTCCCAACCTCCCTAGCTACCCTAGCCTTATCATATGCCCCATGTACTTCATTATCATGCCCTCACTCCATTTCCTATCCACTTTACACCGACTCTCACATCAAATCCCACCCTTACCATTACTACCCCGCCCATGAGGCCTTCTTGAGTGTGAAGCGAGATGGCAACCGAGAAGACAAGCGACGAGCCTTCAATGATCATCGAGACGATGGAGCAAGTGAGTTACCAACCGCTCCGTTTGGTAACTATCCTTACTTTTCCGTCTTTTTATCGCTTGTTTTTCATTGTTTGCCCCCCCTTCCCTTGAGTCATGGGATCTTAGTGGCCTTCGAGGCCGTAGTATGGTTGCTCCCGACTCCCGACGACGTGATTACGTCGAGAGTCAATCGATTAGTCAAATTTACAAGATTTTCACCCCTTTTTAGGAGTTAGTCGGATTTGGACGGAATCCGGGCTAGGTGACTTGATTACACCTAGCCCTCCCCTCCCATTTCCTTTTTAATTCTTTCTTTTTATTTTTCTTCCCCCTTCCATATCTTTTTCTCGTCTCGGCCCATGGTGACTTGACTACACCCCGGCCGGACACCTTCTACCTTTTTCTCCGCTTTGTTTTTAATTTTAGCTTTATTTTCGTAGTTTATTTTCTTTTCTTTTGTCTCTCCGCACACTACGATTGAGCATATGAGGACATTGCTCGATTTAAGTGTAGGGGAGCGATATTCTATCGTAGTTAGTTTTATTTTCCCTTTTTTCTAAAAAACCTTTAAAAATCCTAAAAATTTGAAAAAATTTCACAAAAAATCAAAAAGATTTTCTCTTTTGTGTTTTTGTTTTGTGTCTTTATGTCGTATATTTGTTTATGCGTGTTTTGCCTCCCTTTGTCCTTATAGGTTGCCTAATCTCCGTTGTTTGGAAAGCTTTGAAGACATCCGGTAACATCCTCTAACCCTCTTTCCCTCTTTATTCCTTGTGATGTTTGGTGAAGGTTGTGTTGAGGTGTGCTCGGGTGGAGCTTGTACATTCTTGTGGTGGATTTGGTGACTTGTATAGATTATCGGGGTGGTGCTTGTTATTTGTCTGTTTTGTTTTGTTTTATTTTGTTGCCATTTTGTTTTTTTCCTTTCGTTCTTTTTCGTTGAGTCTTTGTTTTGTGTTGTGTTGTGTTATGTGTAAACCATTTTCGAAAACCCGGTTTAGAGGCTAGTGTGTGAGTGCTTACTTTCCCTTCCTAGTAATGTAAATCGAGTCTTGGGCTTTAGTCTAGTAGAATGACCCTAAATCAATGATTTCGTTGGTCCTTTACCTTGAGTCCACCTAGCTTACTAGGAATTTACTACGGGATTTGCACTTTTGATCATTATGACCACCCACGGTGTGAAAAGGCCTTGGTTAACGAGTCTCGTCCCTTAGGTGACCGTGTTTAGGATTGTTTGATTAGTCCATGTTCTCCACTTTTTGTGGGTTAGAAGGGAAGGGACCGTCCCTACTTACCCATTCACCTACCTCTTACACATACCCACACAAATAAAATGCAAATTGTTGATTCTCTCTTTCTTGAGTGTCGAGAAATGCTAAAAATGCCAAATCTTGCCAAAAGGGCAAGGAAAAGAAAAAGAAAGAAAAAAATGAAAGAAAGAAAAGAATGAAGAAAAAGAAAAGGCACAAATGCCAAAAAAAAGAAAATAGAAAAGAAGAAAAAGAATGGCATGGCAAAACAAAGTGATAATGCAAAAGAAGAAAGAAAATGCCAAAAGAAAACCCGTCTCACAAAAAGAAATCCCCACAAAAATAAGCCTTTTTCCGACTTTTGCCGTGAAGAGCCTACCAAAGGACCGAGTCCCGAGGAAGGATGATAGCGGCATTAGTCGGTCTTCCCTCATTTTGCATGTTTTCCACCTTTTTACTTGGACTAGTTAGGCGGTCTTGGACATGGGACGACCCTCTTGGTTCACGCTAAAGGGGGGCGGGGTCTCATTTACCTACAGTGTCGACTAACACCGTGGTTCTTCACTTTTCCACTCCGCCGATCGTCCCGTAGTACATTTTTAGAAAGTTAGGAGGACCTAGGTAAGTTACCAACGTTTTTGTTGCTTTATCGTCATACTATTAGGGTTTAGTCCACCTTGGTTTGTAATGCTAGCTTGGGAACGTTGTCACTTACCTCGAGTCCTAAACCGGTGCTTCTTTCACCGTTTTTAGAGGGAAGCGGTATTTCTTTTGTTTTGGGTGAAACCGTCTAAGTGTTTGTTTGTGTGTTTGTTTGATTATGTATTTTGTGTCCGGTTGCATCCACAGTTTTGTCGCAAGACCCGACTTGCCTTGCGGAGTGCACTTTTTCTCTAAGTGCACTCGCGTGAGTTGAAGGGGCGTAGGGTGCGCTAATACCCATTCGGCTAGTTTAGTAGTTAGTGTGTGCTTACTCGAGGGCGAGTAAGGGTTAAGTGTGGGGGAGTTGATAAGTGTAGTTTGTAGTGCCTATTTGTTGTGTTTTGGTCCCATTTTCCTTGTGGAATCGCTCCTTTGGAGCGATTCAATGGCTTCTTATGCTTCCTTTAGTTCGTTTCAGGTTCCCGAGACCGATTTGGAAGAGTTGGAGCGATTCCGACTCAATACATACACATTTTGGAGCCAACGAGATAAAGGAACGATGACTCGAGGCCTTGGAATCGACCCCGAGACCTTGGGACCCAATCCCGAGCCTCCGAGACCCGATCCCGAGTCCCGAGAATCGGTGGGAAGCCCATGAGAGGCAAGGAAGGACCAAAGAGTGTTTAAGGAAGGCATACAAGACCCATCCCGTTCGGGATGGCCTCATCCCGTTCGGGATGGCCTCATCCCGTTCGGGATGGGGTGCTACATTAAGAGGGCTGCTGTGAGCCCATCCCGGTCGGGACCATCCCGTCCCGGTCGAGATGACAAGGCCGTCCCGATCGGGATGATCCGTCCCGGTCGGGACCGTGAACTGGCAGCGCGGCTCCTTTTTCTTTCTTCTCCTTCACTCTTGTACCCATATATATACTCCCTTCTTGTAATTTTAAGACATCTTATCTTGCCTTACATTAGTTTAAGCCTCCAAAACCCTAGATTTACTCTCACTCATTAGCTTTAATCTTCCCTTAATCTTAGTTAATCCTTACTTAATTATTGTAATTAGTTCTTGTATTAAGAGGATACTTGAAGAATTCTCTTTATTTGGGTTCTTATTTATACAAGATTTCATCTTTTCATATCCTTAGTGTTGGTATAATCTTTCTTACTCTTAATCTTGTTTATTTAATCTTGTTTGAATCTTTTCATATCATTAGTATCATTGTTTTTGTTAATCATTATGGATGTTTGTTTAGTGATAATATTTTCTCTTGTTATGGTTGTTTTATTCTTGATAATGAGTGAGTAGTCTTCTTGTGGGGTTAGTAGGGGGATTAGGGGTAGATTATGGATGATTAGGGTTGATTAAGGGGAAAAGGTTATATCTTTGTTGTGAGTCACATTGTAGGCACTCTATGTGTTTGTTGATATGCTTGTGTGAGTTGTAGTGGCCATGCTTCCCATACTTGTGTTCATCTTCTCATTTATTGCTTATGTTGTGGAAATGTTGAGAATAGTTTAGTCGCGAGAGCGCGGACTAGGGTCTAAGTTGCGAGAGCCCGGACCTACCTTGGCATCGGTTTAAGTTGCGAGAGCCCGGACCGACCCTAACAACTAGGAGACACCTATACCCTTGATCACCCCAATTATCCTTCTACTCCTATGAACCCGACCTACCCCACTTCTTTCCATATTTGATCCATCGTCTTAGTGAGCCATCGTTCTTTTAGCTTTTTCATTAGTTCGATCTTTAGTCTAGTTCTTACTCCTCCTCCTTAATAGTTTTCCATTTATTGTTCCTTTGTGTTTGTTTGGTGACCTAGTCTCGTTGTAGGCCGACCTAGTCTAAACCTTGATATACCGTCCTCGTGGATACGATCCCGACTTACCCTAGCTACCCACTAGGTTAGTCGGTGTTATATTGTTGGCTAGGGACTTGACAAATCCTTTACCATCAATTTGGCGCCGTTGCCGCGGACGGTGCATTGTTTAGACTTAGTTTGATTATTTCTAAACTTAGTTACCCCTCTTTGTGCTGTCCCATCTTCTCTTGTGAATATTCTCTAGATTTTTCTTCTTTCCTTAGTGTTATTTCTTCTTTTTTTTCTTTGTCTCTAGTTGTGTTTGCTATTGTCATTGCCTAGTGCCCATAAAGCACTAGGTGTTCTTACGTTTGTTCTAGTGTGTAGTCTATGCCTAGGAGGGGAGGCGACTTCTATCTCTTTAATCCAGAGCCGGAGAGACTCTTTCGAGCCTTTCGCCAACGGACGATTAACCGGGTTAGAATCTCTCAACCGAGTGCAAGCAATACTCATCAAGAGCAAGCTCAAGGAGCCGACTTGAACAATTCACCTCGAGAGACGGCCGGAGGGACCTTCATCAATCCCTTCGGTGATTCTTCACCTAGTTCCCCCTCTTCATCTACATCAACACTCTCTACACCACCATCTTCTCCCTTACATCCAAGAATGCCTAAGTTTTCCTCTCACTCCACCTTCACGGAAGATGTCTTGCCGGGACCGAGTGCATTACCGGAAGCCTATACCGGGAATTTTGTGGCAAAGACTCAATTTATCCAACTTGTGGAGAGGAGCCCATTTAGTGGTTTGCCCACCGAAGACCCGCACCAACATATGGAGACTTTCTCCGATTATTGTGACGCTATATCTCAAACGAGGGTTACTCAAGATCAAATTCGTTGGGTACTCTTCCCGTTTTCTCTTATTGGAAAAGCGAAGCAATGGATCAAGAGTCTCGATAGGGCAACCATGGGTATCGACACTTGGAAAAAGCTTGCCTTGGCGTTCTACCAAAAGTTTTACCCTCCGGAAAAGACGAACTTGCTTAGGGCCTCCATCACCGGGTTCCAACAAAGGGATGAAGAGAGCCTTTATGAAGCTTGGGAGCGGTTTAAGTCTTTGGTAAGATCGTGCCCTCATCATGGACTCTCACAATGGTTCTTGGTGCAACAATTTTGGAATGGACTTTATGAGGACTCGAGAGCCATTCTCAACATGGGCTCCAATGGTAGTTTTACCGAGGTCGATGACGACCAAACATGGGCGAGAATCGAAGAGATGGCGGTGCATAATTCGCAATACTCTAGGCCTAGGAAGGCACATCGAGGAGGCATACATGAGGTCGATGCTATCACCAAATTAAGCATTGACCTTGGAGCTCAACTTAAAACGCACATGGAGACTATTGACAAGAAGCTCCAAAGTCACCTCGACCAAGTCCAAGGCACTAGTTCCTCACACCATCAACCGATTCAAGAAGTGAATGCTTTGGGGTTCGCACCTCCTACGCCTTACTTTGGGATGTGCGACACTTGTGGAATCGTTGGTCATGACCCTATGAATTGTAGAGGGAGTATTGAGCAAGTGAACGCCTTTCAAGCGTTCAAGCAAGGTGCTTCCTTCTCTAATCAATACCAAGCTTCCAATCAAGTCCCTCAACAACAAACACTTCAACATCAACAACAACATCGTCCTTATGTTCCACCTCCCTTACGGGACAACAATGAAAGTTACCAAGGTTACGTGGGTAACCAAAGACCCTCCAACAATTTCAAGCAAAATAACCAAGGTAACTTCAACAACAAGCAAGGGTTCCAACATGGGAACTTCAATCAAGGTGGTTTCCAAGGAAACCAAAATTTTCAAGGGTATCAAAACCGCAACCATGGCAACAATCAAGGCCATCAACAAGGTAATTCTCATGGGTTCCAAGGGAACCGTCAACAAGCAACTCAAAATCAACAACAACAAAGCAAGCCTAGGAGCCGGTCTCCTACTCATGATTATGGCATTCCCCTCGCCATCACCGACACTCCACATAATCCATCGTCCCCACCTCGGGATTTTGACATTCAAAAGACCTTGATGGAAATACAAAGGAGTAATCAAGATTTGCAACAAAGTCAAGTGGACATGTCAAGGAATCATCTTGAGCTCTTCACTTATATTCAAGGGGAAAACGCAATGAGAGATACCCGTATGAAGATACTTGAGAATCAAATATCTCAAATAGCTTCGGGGAGCTCCTCAAGGCAAAAGGGGCAACTACCTTCTCAAGGTGAAACACCGACATTTGAGCATGTAAATGCCATCACCACAAGGAGAGGTACCTCTTATGACTCCCCTCCATATCCTAAGGAGCAAGAGCCGACGCAAGATCCGACAATGGAATTGGCATCTCCAAATCAAGAAGATTCAAGCTTCGATAGTCCAATTGAGGAGCAAGTCTTAGGGGAGGCCGAGAAACCCCAAGAAGACAACCCTCCCCCACTCAAGAGAAAGACAAGGGAAAAAGGAAAGTGTCCTTTGAAGAGTCCACCCCACTTGAGCAAAACAAGTACCAAATCAAGTTGCCTTTCCCATCAGGGCAAATGAAGACTAGGGTGGACACTCAATATGACAAGTTCCTTAGTATTGTGAAGAAATTGGATGTTAGTGTCCCGTTTACCGAGTTACTTTCCCAAATCCCGGCATATGGTAAATTCATGAAAGATATCTTGGCTAGGAAGAGGTCCATCGACAAGGAAGAGACGGTAGCGTTCACTAGGGTGGTGAGCGAGCTTATTCAAGGTTCCACGCTTCCGAAGTTGAAGGACCCGGGTAGTTTCTCTATCCCGTGCACCATCGGCAATTACAAGATCGAGAGAGCTATGTGTGATTTGGGCGCGAGTGTGAGCCTTGTTCCCTACACCATTTGTGAGCGATTAGGGATGACGGAGTTGAAATGTACGTCCATTACACTCCAAATGGCCGATAAGTCTCTTAACCGACCATTGGGAATGTTAGAGGATGTGCCGGTACAAATAGGAAAGTTCTTCATTCCGGTTGACTTCATTGTGGTCGACATGCCGGAAGACGCTAGCACTCCTATCATCCTTGGACGCCCATTTCTACACACCGCCGGTGCCGTGATCGATGTGAAGAAGGGTAGGATTACTTTTCAACTAGGCGATGAAGAGTTAGTGTTTGACCTCCAAGGCAACACTTCGCCTGTGACCGAGACATGTAATATGATCCATACCACGGAAGACATCGATCTAGGGGAAGAACCGGGACAAAGCTTGAAGAAGTACTCTCATTTACTTGATGATGATGACTCCAATATGGAGGACGATGAGTGCCCAATTCATGGGCTTGATGACAAGTTGAAGTGCAAAGACAAGGAAGAAGATGAGCATCCCTTGGGGTCACATGAGGACCGGTGGACGTTTGGGTATATCCCCAAGGACCAAAAGTACAAGTTCAAGTCGTTGAACTTGGAAGAGCAGGATGCCACGGGAACGTTAAGGCAAGGCCATGAGGAGCCTTGGGATGTGGTCGGTTACATTACGAGCTTGATTGAAGACTTCTCTAGGGCCTTGGACTTGTTCTTACGTGCCCTCGATGGAGATGGAACTAGTTTTGGTTGTTGAAAAAGAATGAAGATTGCACCATCTTGGTTTGACAGAGTTCCACAAGAACCGTCTCATTGTATATATCTCTTTCTTGTAGTTAGTTGGATTTTTGTGAATTCTTGTTATTTGGTTTGTTTGATGAGCGTTGTGAGGGAGAGAGTTTGATGTGTGATTGAGTATTGCTTGATAGGTGAAGTGAGAATACCCCTAGAGAAGATTGGCTATGATATAGCTTGGATTGTAAGCACGAGGAACGGGTTTTTGAAGCTTGGAGCAAGCTTTTGGGATTGTGGAAGTTGAAGAAGGCCCATCCCGGCCGGGATGAGGCGTCCCGACCGGGACGGATGTGGCATCCCGACCGGGAAGGAGTCGTCCCGATCGGGATGGGTGTACCAAGGTTTGAGCTCACTGTGGATCCGTCCCGACCGGGACGAGTGACGTAACCCGATCGGGATTAACCATCCCGACCGGGATGGTCCTCCACTCCCCCTTTGTGTTTCTTCTTCGTCAATTGACTCCACCCAACCGTTTTATGCCCCCTCCCAACCTCCCTAGCTACCCTAGCCTTATCATATGCCCCATGTACTTCATTATCATGCCCTCACTCCATTTCCTATCCACTTTACACCGACTCTCACATCAAATCCCACCCTTACCATTACTACCCCGCCCATGAGGCCTTCTTGAGTGTGAAGCGAGATGGCAACCGAGAAGACAAGCGACGAGCCTTCAATGATCATCGAGACGATGGAGCAAGTGAGTTACCAACCGCTCCGTTTGGTAACTATCCTTACTTTTCCGTCTTTTTATCGCTTGTTTTTCATTGTTTGCCCCCCCTTCCCTTGAGTCATGGGATCTTAGTGGCCTTCGAGGCCGTAGTATGGTTGCTCCCGACTCCCGACGACGTGATTACGTCGAGAGTCAATCGATTAGTCAAATTTACAAGATTTTCACCCCTTTTTAGGAGTTAGTTGGATTTGGACGGAATCCGGGCTAGGTGACTTGATTACACCTAGCCCTCCCCTCCCATTTCCTTTTTAGTTCTTTCTTTTTATTTTTCTTCCCCCTTCCATATCTTTTTCTCGTCTCGGCCCATGGTGACTTGACTACACCCCGGCCGGACACCTTCTACCTTTTTCTCCGCTTTGTTTTTAATTTTAGCTTTATTTTCGTAGTTTATTTTCTTTTCTTTTGTCTCTCCGCACACTACGATTGAGCATATGAGGACATTGCTCGATTTAAGTGTAGGGGAGCGATATTCTATCGTAGTTAGTTTTATTTTCCCTTTTTTCTAAAAAACCTTTAAAAATCCTAAAAATTTGAAAAAATTTCACAAAAAATCAAAAAGATTTTCTCTTTTGTGTTTTCGTTTTGTGTCTTTGTGTCGTATATTTGTTTTTATGCGTGTTTTGCCTCCCTTTGTCCTTATAGGTTGCCTAATCTCCGTTGTTTGGAAAGCTTTGAAGACATCCGGTAACATCCTCTAACCCTCTTTCCCTCTTTATTCCTTGTGATGTTTGGTGAAGGTTGTGTTGAGGTGTGCTCGGGTGGAGCTTGTACATTCTTGTGGTGGATTTGGTGACTTGTATAGATTATCGGGGTGGTGCTTGTTATTTGTCTGTTTTGTTTTGTTTTATTTTGTTGCCTTTTTCTTTTTTTTCCTTTCGTTCGTTTTCGTTGAGTCTTTGTTTTGTGTTGTGTTGTGTTATGTGTAAACCATTTTCGAAAACCCGGTTTAGAGGCTAGTGTGTGAGTGCTTACTTTCCCTTCCTAGTAATGTAAATCGAGTCTTGGGCTTTAGTCTAGTAGAATGACCCTAAATCAATGATTTCGTTGGTCCTTTACCTTGAGTCCACCTAGCTTACTAGGAATTTACTACGGGATTTGCACTTTTGACCATTATGACCACCCACGGTGTGAAAAGGCCTTGGTTAACGAGTCTCGTCCCTTAGGTGACCGTGTTTAGGATTGTTTGATTAGTCCAAGTTCTCCACTTTTTGTGGGTTAGAAGGGAAGGGACCGTCCCGACTTACCCATTCACCTACCTCTTACACATACCCACACAAATAAAATGCAAATTGTTGATTCTCTCTTTCTTGAGTGTCGAGAAATGCTAAAAATGCCAAATCTTGCCAAAAGGGCAAGGAAAAGAAAAAGAAAGAAAAAAAAATGAAAGAAAGAAAAGAATGAAGAAAAAAAAAAGGCACAAATGCCAAAAAAAAGAAAATAGAAAAGAAGAAAAAGAATGGCATGGCAAAACAAAGTGATAATGCAAAAGAAGAAAGAAAATGCCAAAAGAAAACCCGTCTCACAAAAAGAAATCCCCACAAAAATAAGCCTTTTTCCGACTTTTGCCGTGAAGAGCCTACCAAAGGACCGAGTCCCGAGGAAGGATGATAGCGGCATTAGTCGGTCTTCCCTCATTTTGCATGTTTTCCACCTTTTTACTTGGACTAGTTAGGCGGTCTTGGACACGGGACGACCCTCTTGGTTCACGCTAAAGGGGGGCGGGGTCTCATTTACCTACAGTGTCGACTAACACCGTGGTTCTTCACTTTTCCACTCCGCCGATCGTCCCGTAGTACATTTTTAGAAAGTTAGGAGGACCTAGGTAAGTTACCAACGTTTTTGTTGCTTTATCGTCATACTATTAGGGTTTAGTCCACCTTGGTTTGTAATGCTAGCTTGGGAACGTTGTCACTTACCTCGAGTCCTAAACCGGTGCTTCTTTCACCGTTTTTAGAGGGAAGCGGTATTTCTTTTGTTTTTGGTGCAACCGTCTAAGTGTTTGTTTGTGTGTTTGTTTGATTATGTGTTTTGTGTCCGGTTGCATCCGCAGTTTTGTCGCAAGACCCGACTTGCCTTGCGGAGTGCACTTTTTCTCTAAGTGCACTCGCGTGAGATGAAGGGGCGTAGGGTGCGGTAATACCCATTCGGCTAGTTTAGTAGTTAGTGTGTGCTTACTCGAGGGCGAGTAAGGGTTAAGTGTGGGGGAGTTGATAAGTGTAGTTTGTAGTGCCTATTTGTTGTGTTTTGGTCCCATTTTCCTTGTGGAATCGCTCCTTTGGAGCGATTCATGGGCTTCTTATGCTTCCATTAGTTCGTTTCAGGTTCCCGAGACCGATTTGGAAGAGTTGGAGCGATTCCGACTCAATACATACACATTTTGGAGCCAACGAGATAAAGGAACGATGACTCGAGGCCTTGGAATCGACCCCGAGACCTTGGGACCCAATCCCGAGCCTCCGAGACCCGATCCCGAGTCCCGAGAATCGGTGGGAAGCCCATGAGAGGCAAGGAAGGACCAAAGAGTGTTTAAGGAAGGCATACAAGACCCATCCCGTTCGGGATGGCCTCATCCCGTTCGGGATGGGGTGCTACATTAAGAGGGCTGCTGTGAACCCATCCCGGTCGGGACCATCCCGTCCCGGTCGAGATGACAAGGCCGTCCCGATCGGGATGATCCGTCCCGGTCGGGACCGTGAACTGGCAGCGCGGCTCCTTTTTCTTTCTTCTCCTTCACTCTTGTACCCATATATATACTCCCTTCTTGTAATTTTAAGACATCTTATCTTGCCTTACATTAGTTTAAGCCTCCAAAACCCTAGATTTACTCTCACTCATTAGATTTAATCTTCCCTTAATCTTAGTTAATCCTTAGTTAATTATTGTAATTAGTTCTTGTATTAAGAGGATACTTGAAGAATTCTCCAAGATTGACAACCTTGGGTTTTATTTGGGTTCTTATTTATACAAGATTTCATCTTTTCATATCCTTAGTGTTGGTATAATCTTTCTTACTCTTAATCTTGTTTATTTAATCTTGTTTGAATCTTTTCATATCATTAGTATCATTGTTCTTGTTAATCATTATGGATGTTTGTTTAGTGATAATATTTTCTCTTGTTATGGTTGTTTTATTCTTGATAATGAGTGAGTAGTCTTCTTGTGGGGTTAGTAGGGGGATTAGGGGTAGATTATGGATGATTAGGGTTGATTAAGGGGAAAAGGTTATATCTTTGTTGTTAGTCACATTGTAGGCACTCTATGTGTTTGTTGATATGCTTGTGTGAGTTGTAGTGGCCATGCTTCCCATACTTGTGTTCATCTTCTCATTTATTGCTTATGTTGTGGAAATGTTGAGAATAGTTTAGTCGCGAGAGCGCGGACTAGGGTCTAAGTTGCGAGAGCCCGGACCTACCTTGGCATCGGTTTAAGTTGCGAGAGCCCGGACCGACCCTAACAACTAGGAGACACCTATACCCTTGATCACCCCAATTATCCTTCTACTCCTATGAACCCGACCTACCCCACTTCTTTTCATATTTGATCCATCGTCTTAGTGAGCCATCGTTCTTTTAGCTTTTTCATTAGTTCGATCTTTAGTCTAGTTCTTACTCCTCCTCCTTAATAGTTTTTCATTTATTGTTCCTTTGTGTTTGTTTGGTGACCTAGTCTCGTTGTAGGCCGACCTAGTCTAAACCTTGATATACCGTCCTCGTGGATATGATCCCGACTTACCCTAGCTACCCACTAGGTTAGTCGGTGTTATATTGTTGGCTAGGGACTTGACAAATCCTTTACCATCAGTCACATATTCGGCACTCTATGTGTTTGTTGATATGCTTGTATGAGTTGTAGTGGCCATGCTTCCCATACTTGTGCTCATCTTCTCATTGTTTGTCTATTATGTGATCATGTTGAGAATAGTCGTAGTCACGAGAGTGCGGACTAGGGTCTACGTAGCGAGAGCCCGGACCTACCTCGACATCGGTCTACGTAGCGAGAGCCCGGACCGACTCTAGCAACTAGGAGACACCTATACCCTTGATCATCCCAATTACCCATCTATACTTATGAACCCGACTTACCCCACTTCCTTCCATATTTGATTTATCATTGTGGACATGACATAGGTCCACCCCGACGCGGCCACGCGCGGGTTTGGGGAGGCGAATGAATCTCCATGAGATGGTCAAATGGAAATTTAAATCGAAGTCGGAGTCGCCACCGAATTTTATGGTTATTCGGAACCGTTCGAGCCCACTCTATGTCGTAGTGGGCCGTATACAAAATACGGCCCATTTTCGATGTCAGAGTTTATTGGGCTCGTCCCTTTGCATATCGATATAGATGCCGACTTGAGCGGTTAATCGTATATTGAATGACTCTCGTTGCCAATGGATTCGGACATCCGGAAACCACGGTTCTGAGTAAGGGGTGAGGGTACGTATTGGGAAGTTCACTAAGAACACCCAACCCCGCCCGCACATTAGCGGCCTCTACTAGGATATCGAATGATGTTTTAATACGCGCGTTAGTAATACGATGAATGATATGCAAACATTGTTTTCCTAATCATGCGAGGAATTGAATGGGTTGCTAAGTCGGTTTTAATGCATGAAAAATTTAACGTCAAAGTTGAATTTTAGCATGTGAGATTCGTTTTAGTATAATAAAACAAAAGATGAAAAAGATATGAATTTGCTACAAAAGATGAACAAACGAGTTAGTATCGATTTGTGAAAATAATATAGCAAATAAATATACGTGATCGAAAAAAATAAATATTAATCGAAATCTGAAAAATATTGTTAAAACGATGTTTTGTATAAAAAACGAAGTTCGAAAAATAATAAAAAAACGAGAAAAAGGGACGTCGAGGCAGCCGGCCGCGCGGCTCGCCCGGGATGCCGGCGAGTCGCGCGTCGGTCTGATTTTTTGAGACGATTTTCGAAGACTCGACGTTTTTATAAAACCGCGTACAAATATTGCATAATTCGCACTCGATCTAATATTTTCGATTTTCATTATATTCGATTGTTAACTACGAAATTAATATCAAATATTCCGAATAGTTTTAGAAAAGATATAAGTTTTAAAATCGTTTCGTAGAAGAATAAAATAAAACGAACGAAAAAACTAAAAAAACGTCTCGGATTTCAGGCCCGTGCGCGAGTCGCCTGGGCATGGCGCGACTCGCGTGCGGGTCTGTCCGGTTTTTATTTTTTGTTCGAAATTGCTAATTCTGATAAATCGCGTACAAAATATGAATTAATTTGTATTCGATTTATGTTTTCGATATTCGTCGTACCCGATATTCGATTATGAAATCGATATCGAGTATTCGGAATGAATAAAAAAAGGTTTTGTAAAAAAGAAGTTTGAATGAAAAAGATGTAACGATTTTTAATATCGTCGAGATCTTAATATAATTCTTTTTGATACAATATTCGATTATAGAAAATCGATATCATATTTTTAAGAGTATTGTTGTATGAAAATAGTTTTTAATAGTATCGATATTAGAAAATAAAATAAACGACGACCGACCCATAAAAAATAAGACGGACGAGGAGGAAGAGAGAAGAAGAAGAGAAATCGGGTTTTGTTACACCCTCAACCTACATGCTTCTGTTTACTCGGATCGGGGCTCGTCGGGACGTGGCTTAGGCACAAGAGCGTCGAGTGGATGTCGGTGAGTTATGGTGGCTCGGTTTGGGCGTGACGTGTGAAGGGTGTCGGGTATCGGGCCGGTTTCCTTCGGGTTTGTAATATCGGTTTCTCGATGCTAAATTTTATGTGTGTGTATGGGAATAATTGATGTTGTAGATGATTGATGATTGATAATGAATGTAGATTGTAGATGCTAATTGATAATGAATTGTTAATTGATGTGTAAAAGTGTGTGTGCAAGGGGCTATTTATAGGGAATTCCCGACCTTGGCTAGGAGAGTTTGAACTACCGCTAGAGATAGGAAATATAGAAGTTGTAAGGCATGAGAATTCCGCTTTCTTGTCAAAGAAGAAAGGGAACACGGCTGGTTGTGTGCTGCTCGGCCGAGTGTTTTCACTCGGTCGGGTGTTTGAATCGGTTTTTGGATAGGAAATGCAAGAGTTCGAAAGGAATGCAAATTCCGTTTCTTGTTGGAGAAGCCAAAATCTCGGCTGATTTGAGGAGTATTTCGGCTGATTTGGGTGTCTTGGCCGAGTATTTGGTGCTCGGTCGATATCCGACTCGGTTTCCGGATAGGATTCCTACTTGAGATCGAATTCCATCCTTAAACGGATTTGTTTAATATTTTGTGAAGCTGATTTTTTGTAGGATTAGAGTTCGAATCAGCCGTGTGAGGTGTCACGGCTGACTCACGTGCCTCGGAAATAATTTTGACGGGTTTTGACCCGGTCGTAAAAAGACAGTTTTACCCCTGGTGTCGGAATCGACCCAAATTAGTCTTATTTGACTCGAAACGACCCACTGGGCCTGATTTTGAGGCTGGTTTTGTGAGATATGTACTCTATAATGAGCCCAAGCCAAATGCCAATGATTTTGAGCCCGTTTCTGAGTATTTAAAGCACGTTTGCGTCCGATCATCATCGGGTGTTTGTCGGAAACTGCTATAGACACCTGGCGGTCAAAATGTGGGTGTCTACAGAGCCCCCACTCTGACTGAGGCTTGGACAAGGCGAAAGTCAGAGTAGCTACCAGGCCAATCAAAGATTAAGACCTGGCAGACTTCCGGTCGGGTCGTTTAAGGTCCATTAGACCTGCGTAAAGGGCCCGCCGGCCGGAGACTAGAAATGTACCTGAGTTGATGATGATAACTCCGTGGGGAATCCGACTTGTCGTATAAGTCTATGCCGCTGGGGAGTTATGTGAATTGCGCGGTCTTGAATTGTACCTGTATAAGTTACATAAAATTTTGCATGCAACATGTAGGTGAAACAAATATGACTCGTGCTGGGGAATAAAAAATGATTTTTGCTTAGTTTTGAAATCGAAGTCCTGAAAGCAGCTCACGTGCTAGGAAATAGGTTTTCAAAACTGAAATGGGTAGAAAAGAAATTTGCAATTTAAATAGACCGAAATTTGACCTTGTCGAAAAGGGTTTTCTCAAATGGCTAAGTTTTGCAGATTTTAAAATGAGAATTTGAAGAGAGAGACCTATCGACAGACTCGACGCTGGGCGTGACCGGACGAGTTGACAGACACGACTGGACTCTCGAGGGGTTGGACCGTGACTCGGTAGGGGGGTGGGCCACCTAACAAGACTCTTAAGTTGCGCTATTCCGTAGCCTAGACGAGTGGCAACATGGTCGAACATCGAAGTGGGATAGATATGCTATATGGGGTTGCAGTAGTCTGTAATGAGACTGTTGTAGTCTAGTGCTCTCCTGAATTTTTGATTTTAGGGTACATTCCCAAAGTGGGTATTGCTTCGAGTCCTGACAGATTCTCGTCTTCGACTGAGCCGACTACTAGGACACACTATAGAAAGGAGGCTAGATTTTTTGAATTTATATGGATTTTGTGAGTGGATGGAGGTTTTCTGCCTAAGAGAAGCCCCCAGGACGACAAAGCTAGCTGCTGAGAACATGACGGTATCGTGACCGGAATGATGACGCTTTTTGAATGTGTGTCAATGTGGGTGGTTGTGCCTTTGTTGAAAGGCTGCCTACGTATTCACGTGTAGTGAAATCAAATCATGCCGTAGTTCAGTGTTGAAAGATATATTATGGTGCCTAGTCTAATAGGACTTCGTGTGTAACTAGCCATAGCAATGGTGTAGGCTAGGTGCATTCCCAGTGATGTCTTGATCAAAGGGCTAGAACGGTTAGGATATTGATCCTGTGACTGTGAGCATTCTCCGGGGTAGCCCCCAGAGGTGGTGTGAACTATTTAGGCATGTTCTATGCTGACTACAAGTTGAATTCCCGTGTTTGGGGTTGGTAACTGGTTTGAATGAGAAGAATTGGGATGGGATTTTAACGAGTTCTGCTCTCGGGGATTTTAACGAGTTTTGCTCTCAGGGATTTTAATGAGTTTTGCTCTCGGGGATTTTTAACGAGTTTTGCTCTCGGGGATTTTAACGAGTTTTATTTGCTCTCGGGGATTTTAACGAGTTTTGCTCTCGGGGATTTTTAGGAGTTTTGCTCTCGGGGATTTGACGAGTTTTGCTCTCTGGATTGTGTATGATTAGGTAAGGGATTTGACGAGTTTTGCTCTCGGGTCTTTGACGAGTTTTGATCTCAGGTCTTTGACGAGTTTTGATCTCGGGTCTTTGACGAGTTTTGATCTCGGGTTTGCGTATGGTGATTGTGAATTTTGTTATATAAAGGGGAAGCCGAGTAAAATGGCTCGAACTTTGATCGGGATATGTTTGATGATGCGGGATCTGGTTTCCATGTTTGACCCTAATGGTTAGGGGTATCCTATGGAGCTTGAATCCTCAAAATTCCGGGCTGTCTTTAGCCTGGGCCTCGGGAAGGTCTTGAGGGTTGTAATGTGGGAAGGCTAAATGTGGTGTTACTTGACCAGCTTGATTGTTTCTCCCTTATTGGATGGTATGAGTATTGATCTTGAGTGGACCGTTGACCACGGTCATAGGCATTTGAATATTTTTTGTTGGTTGACCTCTTAGCCCCGGTCATGGGATCTTCATTTGTGTTGACCGTTCTGGTCGTGGATGCTCTTTTTTTATGATGGCTTGCTTTTTTGTTTTGGCCTTTTGCTTTTTTTCCTTGGACTTTTGATTTTTTTTGTCCTGTTTTTTGTCTTTTTTCTGTTGGTCAGACTAACACCGTGGGTAGGTATGGTTGATCTTGTCGGAGGGGTGTTTATTGTGGGAAATGGGCTTGCCTCCCGTCTTGAACCCAAACTAGGAGACTACCTAGATTCGTCATTGAATTCGATACCGCTCCTGCTAAGTGTAGTTTTGTGGCTTCCTATGTCAGACATGGAACAGGTAAAGGAAAACACGGGTCTCGATTTCCTGCAGTCATTATAGATGTGCCTATAGTCACGTGCATGTGCTCACAGTGTATGATGGTGTTTATCATGTTCTCGGAAACACATAAGGAAAATATATATGAGGAATAGAAAAGCTGATTTTATTGAGTTTTGAAAAGAGGACAGAATGCAAAAGATTCTGACTCTGATTTGGAAATGACGATGTAGGGTATCCTAGACTCGGACTCAAACTTAGACTCGAATCCAATTCGGACTTTCGGATGCTCGGTTGGTTGTTTTTTTTTGGTAAGGTCTTCGACAGGTGCCACGACTCGCCTAAACTCGGTTTTGCGCAAATGCAAGAGAGGGAGTCAAACTAGACGCGACCCGGGGTGACTGGAATGACTAGGATTCTTGGATCGGGATACTCGAACGTTGACCTGGACGAGGTAACGACCCTGGCTTGGACTTGACGATGAGACTCAAGCTGCACGAGGGTGAGTCCGAAAATGGGGCGACCATGTTTGACTCGGGTTAGACTCTCCTAAGACAAATGTGTAGGGTGCGATTCTCGGGGTGACTGTGATTAATCGCTCCATCGGAGAATAGCCCCCAAGTGAGGCTAAGGACTCAGATAGGACTCAGATGGTGTGGCATCTAAGTGACTCAAAGGTGGGGTACGTGAGACACGTGTAAGACATGACCCTTAGAGCAACCGTGATTGACCGCTCTAATGAAGGGTAGCCCCCAAGTGGGATCGAAAATTTGGTTTAAGACTCGAGTGTCGGACGAGTGACACTTAGACGTAAGGGTCACGAACCTTTTGTTATAGGGCTATGCCTTGTAAAAGGTTGACTCGGAAAAGACACTTAGACGGGCGACTCGTGAAAGGTGGGCCTCCTTTAGGATCCAGCCGTGTGGGCTGGGCCCTGTTCGAAAGGAGGTTTACGTGAGACATTCCCCAGACTTTTAGACTCGATTGTGTAGACGGGCCGACCCTTGTAGGAGTATGTCCTACATAGGTGGGCCTTGCCTTAGTATAATAAGGCGGACTGGGATAGGGAGGAAATCCGTGATATAAGATCGACGGAGTTTCGACGCTAGAGACCTTGACGACTTAAGACACGACCCGACACTGCTAAATACGGGAAGTCCTAAGAAGAGGAAGGTTTTGAAAAATTGAATTTTTGAAAGGCCCGAAAGAATCGGGGAGAACCGGCCCTTTTTTCTCGAAAGAGAAAACAGAAAGGCGGACCGGGGAGGGTTTTGAAAGTTCGAAAATATTTTCGAGTTTTGAAATGGGCGTAATACTGGCTAAAAATAGGCTATTTTGAGTAAAATCGTGGATCCTAAATTCGGTATATGTCCCGGGTTTTGAAATTGGATATTTTGAAAAGGATGCTATTTTGAAAAAAGACGGTTTTTGAAAAGACTTGTAAAATCAGGTAGCACGTAGTCATGGAAACAGTATAACGACGCCATGTATGCTCTAATTCTAAGTCTCGGTCAGTCTGAAAAGGTCTATACCAGTGTACACAGCCTATCGAGAATCGGGGCGGACTTCCTAAGTCGAGTTGAGCTTAGAACATGCCGTAAAACCCATACGAATCGGCTAATGGACACCTTCGATATATCCAATTTGGACTACATCGATAGTATAGTGGGACGTCGGTCACCAGTACCGGCCCGGGAAAATATGGGGTTATGCATGAACCGTAAAACTAAAACGCGTATTGTACTAGTCAAACGATTTCTATTCGAGTCTCACCCTGAGGATGCTGAAGGTCAGTAACGTATCAGCTAATCCCCAGCGGAGTCGCCAAATTGTGGACATGACATAGGTCCACCCCGACGCGGCCACGCGCGGGTTTGGGGAGGCGAATGAATCTCCATGAGATGGTCAAATGGAAATTTAAATCGAAGTCGGAGTCGCCACCGAATTTTATGGTTATTCGGAACCGTTCGAGCCCACTCTATGTCGTAGTGGGCCGTATACAAAATACGGCCCATTTCCGATGTCAGAGTTTATTGGGCTCGTCCCTTTGCATATCGATATAGATGCCGACTTGAGCGGTTAATCGTATATTGAATGACTCTCGTTGCCAATGGATTCGGACATCCGGAAACCACGGTTCTGAGTAAGGGGTGAGGGTACGTATTGGGAAGTTCACTAAGAACACCCAACCCCGCCCGCACATTAGCGGCCTCTACTAGGATATCGAATGATGTTTTAATACGCGCGTTAGTAATACGATGAATGATATGCAAACATTGTTTTCCTAATCATGCGAGGAATTGAATGGGTTGCTAAGTCGGTTTTAATGCATGAAAAATTTAACGTCAAAGTTGAATTTTAGCATGTGAGATTCGTTTTAGTATAATAAAACAAAAGATGAAAAAGATATGAATTTGCTACAAAAGATGAACAAACGAGTTAGTATCGATTTGTAAAAATAATATAGCAAATAAATATACGAGATCGAAAAAAATAAATATTAATCGAAATCTGAAAAATATTGTTAAAACGATGTTTTGTATAAAAAACGAAGTTCGAAAAATAATAAAAAAACGAGAAAAATGGACGTCGAGGCAGCCGGCCGCGCGGCTCGCCCGGGATGCCGGCGAGTCGCGCGTCGGTCTGATTTTTTGAGACAATTTTCGAAGACTCGCCGTTTTTATAAAACCGCGTACAAATATTGCATAATTCGCACTCGATCTAATATTTTCGATATTCATTATATTCGATAGTTAACTACGAAATTAATATCAAATATTCCGAATAGTTTTAGAAAAGACATAAGTTTTGAAATCGTTTCGTAGAAGAATAAAATAAAACGAACGAAAAAACTAAAAAAACGTCTCGGATTTCAGGCCCGTGCGCGAGTCGCCTGGGCATGGCGCGACTCGCGTGCGGGTCTGTCCGGTTTTTATTTTCTGTTCGAAATTGCTAATTCTGATAAATCGCGTACAAAATATGAATTAATTTGTATTCGATTTATGTTTTCGATATTCGTCGTACCCGATATTCGATTATGAAATCGATATCGAGTATTCGGAATGAATAAAAAAAGGTTTTGTAAAAAAGAAGTTTGAATGAAAAAGATGTAACGATTTTTAATATCGTCGAGATCTTAATATAATTCTTTTTGATACAATATTCGATTATAGAAAATCGATATCATATTTTTAAGAATATTGTTGTATGAAAATAGTTTTTAATAGTATCGATATTAGAAAATAAAATAAACGACGACCGACCCATAAAAAATAAGACGGACGAGGAGGAAGAGAGAAGAAGAAGAGAAATCGGGTTTTGTTACACCCTCAACCTACATGCTTCTGTTTACTCGGATCGGGGCTCGTCGGGACGTGGCTTAGGCACAAGAGCGTCGAGTGGATGTCGGTGAGTTATGGTGGCTCGGTTTGGGCGTGACGTGTGAAGGGTGTCGGGTATCGGGCCGGTTTCCTTCGGGTTTGTAATATCGGTTTCTCGATGCTAAATTTTATGTGTGTGTATGGGAATAATTGATGTTGTAGATGATTGATGATTGATAATGAATGTAGATTGTAGATGCTAATTGATAATGAATTGTTAATTGATGTGTAAAAGTGTGTGTGCAAGGGGCTATTTATAGGGAATTCCCGACCTTGGCTAGGAGAGTTTGAACTACCGCTAGAGATAGGAAATATAGAAGTTGTAAGGCATGGGAATTCCGCTTTCTTGTCAAAGAAGAAAGGGAACACGGCTGGTTGTGTGCTGCTCGGCCGAGTGTTTTCACTCGGTCGGGTGTTTGAATCGGTTTTTGGATAGGAAATGCAAGAGTTCGAAAGGAATGCAAATTCCGTTTCTTGTTGGAGAAGCCAAAATCTCGGCTGATTTGAGGAGTATTTCGGCTGATTTGGGTGTCTTGGCCGAGTATTTGGTGCTCGGTCGATATCCGACTCGGTTTCCGGATAGGATTCCTACTTGAGATCGAATTCCATCCTTAAACGGATTTGTTTAATATTTTGTGAAGCTGATTTTTTGTAGGATTAGAGTTCGAATCAGCCGTGTGAGGTGTCACGGCTGACTCACGTGCCTCGGAAATAATTTTGACGGGTTTTGACCCGGTCGTAAAAAGACAGTTTTACCCCTGGTGTCGGAATCGACCCAAATTAGTCTTATTTGACTCGAAACGACCCACTGGGCCTGATTTTGAGGCTGGTTTTGTGAGATATGTACTCTATAATGAGCCCAAGCCAAATGCCAATGATTTTGAGCCCGTTTCTGAGTATTTAAAGCACGTTTGCGTCCGATCATCATCGGGTGTTTGTCGGAAACTGCTATAGACACCTGGCGGTCAAAATGTGGGTGTCTACAGAGCCCCCACTCTGACTGAGGCTTGGACAAGGCGAAAGTCAGAGTAGCTACCAGGCCAATCAAAGATTAAGACCTGGCAGACTTCCGGTCGGGTCGTTTAAGGTCCATTAGACCTGCGTAAAGGGCCCGCCGGCCGGAGACTAGAAATGTACCTGAGTTGATGATGATAACTCCGTGGGGAATCCGACTTGTCGTATAAGTCTATGCCGCTGGGGAGTTATGTGAATTGCGCGGTCTTGAATTGTACCTGTATAAGTTACATAAAATTTTGCATGCAACATGTAGGTGAAACAAATATGACTCGTGCTGGGGAATAAAAAATGATTTTTGCTTAGTTTTGAAATCGAAGTCCTGAAAGCAGCTCACGTGCTAGGAAATAGGTTTTCAAAACTGAAATGGGTAGAAAAGAAATTTGCAATTTAAATAGACCGAAATTTGACCTTGTCGAAAAGGGTTTTCTCAAATGGCTAAGTTTTGCAGATTTTAAAATGAGAATTTGAAGAGAGAGACCTATCGACAGACTCGACGCTGGGCGTGACCGGACGAGTTGACAGACACGACTGGACTCTCGAGGGGTTGGACCGTGACTCGGTAGGGGGGTGGGCCACCTAACAAGACTCTTAAGTTGCGCTATTCCGTAGCCTAGACGAGTGGCAACATGGTCGAACATCGAAGTGGGATAGATATGCTATATGGGGTTGCAGTAGTCTGTAATGAGACTGTTGTAGTCTAGTGCTCTCCTGAATTTTTGATTTTAGGGTACATTCCCAAAGTGGGTATTGCTTCGAGTCCTGACAGATTCTCGTCTTCGACTGAGCCGACTACTAGGACACACTATAGAAAGGAGGCTAGATTTTTTGAATTTATATGGATTTTGTGAGTGGATAGAGGTTTTCTGCCTAAGAGAAGCCCCCAGGACGACAAAGCTAGCTGCTGAGAACATGACGGTATCGTGACCGGAATGATGACGCTTTTTGAATGTGTGTCAATGTGGGTGGTTGTGCCTTTGTTGAAAGGCTGCCTACGTATTCACGTGTAGTGAAATCAAATCATGCCGTAGTTCAGTGTTGAAAGATATATTATGGTGCCTAGTCTAATAGGACTTCGTGTGTAACTAGCCATAGCAATGGTGTAGGCTAGGTGCATTCCCAGTGATGTCTTGATCAAAGGGCTAGAACGGTTAGGATATTGATCCTGTGACTGTGAGCATTCTCCGGGGTAGCCCCCAGAGGTGGTGTGAACTATTTAGGCATGTTCTATGCTGACTACAAGTTGAATTCCCGTGTTTGGGGTTGGTAACTGGTTTGAATGAGAAGAATTGGGATGGGATTTTAACGAGTTCTGCTCTCGGGGATTTTAACGAGTTTTGCTCTCAGGGATTTTAATGAGTTTTGCTCTCGGGGATTTTTAACGAGTTTTGCTCTCGGGGATTTTAACGAGTTTTATTTGCTCTCGGGGATTTTAACGAGTTTTGCTCTCGGGGATTTTTAGGAGTTTTGCTCTCGGGGATTTGACGAGTTTTGCTCTCTGGATTGTGTATGATTAGGTAAGGGATTTGACGAGTTTTGCTCTCGGGTCTTTGACGAGTTTTGATCTCAGGTCTTTGACGAGTTTTGATCTCGGGTCTTTGACGAGTTTTGATCTCGGGTTTGCGTATGGTGATTGTGAATTTTGTTATATAAAGGGGAAGCCGAGTAAAATGGCTCGAACTTTGATCGGGATATGTTTGATGATGCGGGATCTGGTTTCCATGTTTGACCCTAATGGTTAGGGGTATCCTATGGAGCTTGAATCCTCAAAATTCCGGGCTGTCTTTAGCCTGGGCCTCGGGAAGGTCTTGAGGGTTGTAATGTGGGAAGGCTAAATGTGGTGTTACTTGACCAGCTTGATTGTTTCTCCCTTATTGGATGGTATGAGTATTGATCTTGAGTGGACCGTTGACCACGGTCATAGGCATTTGAATATTTTTTGTTGGTTGACCTCTTAGCCCCGGTCATGGGATCTTCATTTGTGTTGACCGTTCTGGTCGTGGATGCTCTTTTTTTATGATGGCTTGCTTTTTTGTTTTGGCCTTTTGCTTTTTTTCCTTGGACTTTTGATTTTTTTTGTCCTGTTTTTTGTCTTTTTTCTGTTGGTCAGACTAACACCGTGGGTAGGTATGGTTGATCTTGTCGGAGGGGTGTTTATTGTGGGAAATGGGCTTGCCTCCCGTCTTGAACCCAAACTAGGAGACTACCTAGATTCGTCATTGAATTCGATACCGCTCCTGCTAAGTGTAGTTTTGTGGCTTCCTATGTCAGACATGGAACAGGTAAAGGAAAACACGGGTCTCGATTTCCTGCAGTCATTATAGATGTGCCTATAGTCACGTGCATGTGCTCACAGTGTATGATGGTGTTTATCATGTTCTCGAAAACACATAAGGAAAATATATATGAGGAATAGAAAAGCTGATTTTATTGAGTTTTGAAAAGAGGACAGAATGCAAAAGATTCTGACTCTGATTTGGAAATGACGATGTAGGGTATCCTAGACTCGGACTCAAACTTAGACTCGAATCCAATTCGGACTTTCGGATGCTCGGTTGGTTGTTTTTTTTTGGTAAGGTCTTCGACAGGTGCCACGACTCGCCTAAACTCGGTTTTGCGCAAATGCAAGAGAGGGAGTCAAACTAGACGCGACCCGGGGTGACTGGAATGACTAGGATTCTTGGATCGGGATACTCGAACGTTGACCTGGACGAGGTAACGACCCTGGCTTGGACTTGACGATGAGACTCAAGCTGCACGAGGGTGAGTCCGAAAATGGGGCGACCATGTTTGACTCGGGTTAGACTCTCCTAAGACAAATGTGTAGGGTGCGATTCTCGGGGTGACTGTGATTAATCGCTCCATCGGAGAATAGCCCCCAAGTGAGGCTAAGGACTCAGATAGGACTCAGATGGTGTGGCATCTAAGTGACTCAAAGGTGGGGTACGTGAGACACGTGTAAGACATGACCCTTAGAGCAACCGTGATTGACCGCTCTAATGAAGGGTAGCCCCCAAGTGGGATCGAAAATTTGGTTTAAGACTCGAGTGTCGGACGAGTGACACTTAGACGTAAGGGTCACGAACCTTTTGTTATAGGGCTATGCCTTGTAAAAGGTTGACTCGGAAAAGACACTTAGACGGGCGACTCGTGAAAGGTGGGCCTCCTTTAGGATCCAGCCGTGTGGGCTGGGCCCTGTTCGAAAGGAGGTTTACGTGAGACATTCCCCAGACTTTTAGACTCGATTGTGTAGACGGGCCGACCCTTGTAGGAGTATGTCCTACATAGGTGGGCCTTGCCTTAGTATAATAAGGCGGACTGGGATAGGGAGGAAATCCGTGATATAAGATCGACGGAGTTTCGACGCTAGAGACCTTGACGACTTAAGACACGACCCGACACTGCTAAATACGGGAAGTCCTAAGAAGAGGAAGGTTTTGAAAAATTGAATTTTTGAAAGGCCCGAAAGAATCGGGGAGAACCGGCCCTTTTTTCTCGAAAGAGAAAACAGAAAGGCGGACCGGGGAGGGTTTTGAAAGTTCGAAAATATTTTCGAGTTTTGAAATGGGCGTAATACTGGCTAAAAATAGGCTATTTTGAGTAAAATCGTGGATCCTAAATTCGGTATATGTCCCGGGTTTTGAAATTGGATATTTTGAAAAGGATGCTATTTTGAAAAAAGACGGTTTTTGAAAAGACTTGTAAAATCAGGTAGCACGTAGTCATGGAAACAGTATAACGACGCCATGTATGCTCTAATTCTAAGTCTCGGTCAGTCTGAAAAGGTCTATACCAGTGTACACAGCCTATCGAGAATCGGGGCGGACTTCCTAAGTCGAGTTGAGCTTAGAACATGCCGTAAAACCCATACGAATCGGCTAATGGACACCTTCGATATATCCAATTTGGACTACATCGATAGTATAGTGGGACGTCGGTCACCAGTACCGGCCCGGGAAAATATGGGGTTATGCATGAACCGTAAAACTAAAACGCGTATTGTACTAGTCAAACGATTTCTATTCGAGTCTCACCCTGAGGATGCTGAAGGTCAGTAACGTATCAGCTAATCCCCAGCGGAGTCGCCAAATTGTGGACATGACATAGGTCCACCCCGACGCGGCCACGCGCGGGTTTGGGGAGGCGAATGAATCTCCATGAGATGGTCAAATGGAAATTTAAATCGAAGTCGGAGTCGCCACCGAATTTTATGGTTATTCGGAACCGTTCGAGCCCACTCTATGTCGTAGTGGGCCGTATACAAAATACGGCCCATTTCCGATGTCAGAGTTTATTGGGCTCGTCCCTTTGCATATCGATATAGATGCCGACTTGAGCGGTTAATCGTATATTGAATGACTCTCGTTGCCAATGGATTCGGACATCCGGAAACCACGGTTCTGAGTAAGGGGTGAGGGTACGTATTGGGAAGTTCACTAAGAACACCCAACCCCGCCCGCACATTAGCGGCTTCTACTAGGATATCGAATGATGTTTTAATACGCGCGTTAGTAATACGATGAATGATATGCAAACATTGTTTTCCTAATCATGCGAGGAATTGAATGGGTTGCTAAGTCGGTTTTAATGCATGAAAAATTTAACGTCAAAGTTGAATTTTAGCATGTGAGATTCGTTTTAGTATAATAAAACAAAAGATGAAAAAGATATGAATTTGCTACAAAAGATGAACAAACGAGTTAGTATCGATTTGTAAAAATAATATAGCAAATAAATATACGAGATCGAAAAAAATAAATATTAATCGAAATCTGAAAAATATTGTTAAAACGATGTTTTGTATAAAAAACGAAGTTCGAAAAATAATAAAAAAAACGAGAAAAAGGGACGTCGAGGCAGCCGGCCGCGCGGCTCGCCCGGGATGCCGGCGAGTCGCGCGTCGGTCTGATTTTTTGAGACGATTTTCGAAGACTCGCCGTTTTTATAAAACCGCGTACAAATATTGCATAATTCGCACTCGATCTAATATTTTCGATATTCATTATATTCGATAGTTAACTACGAAATTAATATCAAATATTCCGAATAGTTTTAGAAAAGACATAAGTTTTAAAATCGTTTCGTAGAAGAATAAAATAAAACGAACGAAAAAACTAAAAAAACGTCTCGGATTTCAGGCCCGTGCGCGAGTCGCCTGGGCATGGCGCGACTCGCGTGCGGGTCTGTCCGGTTTTTATTTTCTGTTCGAAATTGCTAATTCTGATAAATCGCGTACAAAATATGAATTAATTTGTATTCGATTTATGTTTTCGATATTCGTCGTACCCGATATTCGATTATGAAATCGATATCGAGTATTCGGAATGAATAAAAAAAGGTTTTGTAAAAAAGAAGTTTGAATGAAAAAGATGTAACGATTTTTAATATCGTCGAGATCTTAATATAATTCTTTTTGATACAATATTCGATTATAGAAAATCGATATCATATTTTTAAGAATATTGTTGTATGAAAATAGTTTTTAATAGTATCGATATTAGAAAATAAAATAAACGACGACCGACCCATAAAAAATAAGACGGACGAGGAGGAAGAGAGAAGAAGAAGAGAAATCGGGTTTTGTTACACCCTCAACCTACATGCTTCTGTTTACTCGGATCGGGGCTCGTCGGGACGTGGCTTAGGCACAAGAGCGTCGAGTGGATGTCGGTGAGTTATGGTGGCTCGGTTTGGGCGTGACGTGTGAAGGGTGTCGGGTATCGGGCCGGTTTCCTTCGGGTTTGTAATATCGGTTTCTCGATGCTAAATTTTATGTGTGTGTATGGGAATAATTGATGTTGTAGATGATTGATGATTGATAATGAATGTAGATTGTAGATGCTAATTGATAATGAATTGTTAATTGATGTGTAAAAGTGTGTGTGCAAGGGGCTATTTATAGGGAATTCCCGACCTTGGCTAGGAGAGTTTGAACTACCGCTAGAGATAGGAAATATAGAAGTTGTAAGGCATGGGAATTCCGCTTTCTTGTCAAAGAAGAAAGGGAACACGGCTGGTTGTGTGCTGCTCGGCCGAGTGTTTTCACTCGGTCGGGTGTTTGAATCGGTTTTTGGATAGGAAATGCAAGAGTTCGAAAGGAATGCAAATTCCGTTTCTTGTTGGAGAAGCCAAAATCTCGGCTGATTTGAGGAGTATTTCGGCTGATTTGGGTGTCTTGGCCGAGTATTTGGTGCTCGGTCGATATCCGACTCGGTTTCCGGATAGGATTCCTACTTGAGATCGAATTCCATCCTTAAACGGATTTGTTTAATATTTTGTGAAGCTGATTTTTTGTAGGATTAGAGTTCGAATCAGCCGTGTGAGGTGTCACGGCTGACTCACGTGCCTCGGAAATAATTTTGACGGGTTTTGACCCGGTCGTAAAAAGACAGTTTTACCCCTGGTGTCGGAATCGACCCAAATTAGTCTTATTTGACTCGAAACGACCCACTGGGCCTGATTTTGAGGCTGGTTTTGTGAGATATGTACTCTATAATGAGCCCAAGCCAAATGCCAATGATTTTGAGCCCGTTTCTGAGTATTTAAAGCACGTTTGCGTCCGATCATCATCGGGTGTTTGTCGGAAACTGCTATAGACACCTGGCGGTCAAAATGTGGGTGTCTACAGAGCCCCCACTCTGACTGAGGCTTGGACAAGGCGAAAGTCAGAGTAGCTACCAGGCCAATCAAAGATTAAGACCTGGCAGACTTCCGGTCGGGTCGTTTAAGGTCCATTAGACCTGCGTAAAGGGCCCGCCGGCCGGAGACTAGAAATGTACCTGAGTTGATGATGATAACTCCGTGGGGAATCCGACTTGTCGTATAAGTCTATGCCGCTGGGGAGTTGTGTGAATTGCGCGGTCTTGAATTGTACCTGTATAAGTTACATAAAATTTTGCATGCAACATGTAGGTGAAACAAATATGACTCGTGCTGGGGAATAAAAAATGATTTTTGCTTAGTTTTGAAATCGAAGTCCTGAAAGCAGCTCACGTGCTAGGAAATAGGTTTTCAAAACTGAAATGGGTAGAAAAGAAATTTGCAATTTAAATAGACCGAAATTTGACCTTGTCGAAAAGGGTTTTCTCAAATGGCTAAGTTTTGCAGATTTTAAAATGAGAATTTGAAGAGAGAGACCTATCGACAGACTCGACGCTGGGCGTGACCGGACGAGTTGACAGACACGACTGGACTCTCGAGGGGTTGGACCGTGACTCGGTAGGGGGGTGGGTCACCTAACAAGACTCTTAAGTTGCGCTATTCCGTAGCCTAGACGAGTGGCAACATGTTCGAACATCGAAGTGGGATAGATATGCTATATGGGGTTGCAGTAGTCTGTAATGAGACTGTTGTAGTCTAGTGCTCTCCTGAATTTTTGATTTTAGGGTACATTCCCAAAGTGGGTATTGCTTCGAGTCCTGACAGATTCTCGTCTTCGACTGAGCCGACTACTAGGACACACTATAGAAAGGAGGCTAGATTTTTTGAATTTATATGGATTTTGTGAGTGGATAGAGGTTTTCTGCCTAAGAGAAGCCCCCAGGACGACAAAGCTAGCTGCTGAGAACATGACGGTATCGTGACCGGAATGATGACGCTTTTTGAATGTGTGTCAATGTGGGTGGTTGTGCCTTTGTTGAAAGGCTGCCTACGTATTCACGTGTAGTGAAATCAAATCATGCCGTAGTTCAGTGTTGAAAGATATATTATGGTGCCTAGTCTAATAGGACTTCGTGTGTAACTAGCCATAGCAATGGTGTAGGCTAGGTGCATTCCCAGTGATGTCTTGATCAAAGGGCTAGAACGGTTAGGATATTGATCCTGTGACTGTGAGCATTCTCCGGGGTAGCCCCCAGAGGTGGTGTGAACTATTTAGGCATGTTCTATGCTGACTACAAGTTGAATTCCCGTGTTTGGGGTTGGTAACTGGTTTGAATGAGAAGAATTGGGATGGGATTTTAACGAGTTCTGCTCTCGGGGATTTTAACGAGTTTTGCTCTCAGGGATTTTAATGAGTTTTGCTCTCGGGGATTTTTAACGAGTTTTGCTCTCGGGGATTTTAACGAGTTTTATTTGCTCTCGGGGATTTTAACGAGTTTTGCTCTCGGGGATTTTTAGGAGTTTTGCTCTCGGGGATTTGACGAGTTTTGCTCTCTGGATTGTGTATGATTAGGTAAGGGATTTGACGAGTTTTGCTCTCGGGTCTTTGACGAGTTTTGATCTCAGGTCTTTGACGAGTTTTGATCTCGGGTCTTTGACGAGTTTTGATCTCGGGTTTGCGTATGGTGATTGTGAATTTTGTTATATAAAGGGGAAGCCGAGTAAAATGGCTCGAACTTTGATCGGGATATGTTTGATGATGCGGGATCTGGTTTCCATGTTTGACCCTAATGGTTAGGGGTATCCTATGGAGCTTGAATCCTCAAAATTCCGGGCTGTCTTTAGCCTGGGCCTCGGGAAGGTCTTGAGGGTTGTAATGTGGGAAGGCTAAATGTGGTGTTACTTGACCATCTTGATTGTTTCTCCCTTATTGGATGGTATGAGTATTGATCTTGAGTGGACCGTTGACCACGGTCATAGGCATTTGAATATTTTTTGTTGGTTGACCTCTTAGCCCCGGTCATGGGATCTTCATTTGTGTTGACCGTTCTGGTCGTGGATGCTCTTTTTTTATGATGGCTTGCTTTTTTGTTTTGGCCTTTTGCTTTTTTTCCTTGGACTTTTGATTTTTTTTGTCCTGTTTTTTGTCTTTTTTCTGTTGGTCAGACTAACACCGTGGGTAGGTATGGTTGATCTTGTCGGAGGGGTGTTTATTGTGGGAAATGGGCTTGCCTCCCGTCTTGAACCCAAACTAGGAGACTACCTAGATTCGTCATTGAATTCGATACCGCTCCTGCTAAGTGTAGTTTTGTGGCTTCCTATGTCAGACATGGAACAGGTAAAGGAAAACACGGGTCTCGATTTCCTGCAGTCATTATAGATGTGCCTATAGTCACGTTCATGTGCTCACAGTGTATGATGGTGTTTATCATGTTCTCGGAAACACATAAGGAAAATATATATGAGGAATAGAAAAGCTGATTTTATTGAGTTTTGAAAAGAGGACAGAATGCAAAAGATTCTGACTCTGATTTGGAAATGACGATGTAGGGTATCCTAGACTCGGACTCAAACTTAGACTCGAATCCAATTCGGACTTTCGGATGCTCGGTTGGTTGTTTTTTTTTGGTAAGGTCTTCGACAGGTGCCACGACTCGCCTAAACTCGGTTTTGCGCAAATGCAAGAGAGGGAGTCAAACTAGACGCGACCCGGGGTGACTGGAATGACTAGGATTCTTGGATCGGGATACTCGAACGTTGACCTGGACGAGGTAACGACCCTGGCTTGGACTTGACGATGAGACTCAAGCTGCACGAGGGTGAGTCCGAAAATGGGGCGACCATGTTTGACTCGGGTTAGACTCTCCTAAGACAAATGTGTAGGGTGCGATTCTCGGGGTGACTGTGATTAATCGCTCCATCGGAGAATAGCCCCCAAGTGAGGCTAAGGACTCAGATAGGACTCAGATGGTGTGGCATCTAAGTGACTCAAAGGTGGGGTACGTGAGACACGTGTAAGACATGACCCTTAGAGCAACCGTGATTGACCGCTCTAATGAAGGGTAGCCCCCAAGTGGGATCGAAAATTTGGTTTAAGACTCGAGTGTCGGACGAGTGACACTTAGACGTAAGGGTCACGAACCTTTTGTTATAGGGCTATGCCTTGTAAAAGGTTGACTCGGAAAAGACACTTAGACGGGCGACTCGTGAAAGGTGGGCCTCCTTTAGGATCCAGCCGTGTGGGCTGGGCCCTGTTCGAAAGGAGGTTTACGTGAGACATTCCCCAGACTTTTAGACTCGATTGTGTAGACGGGCCGACCCTTGTAGGAGTATGTCCTACATAGGTGGGCCTTGCCTTAGTATAATAAGGCGGACTGGGATAGGGAGGAAATCCGTGATATAAGATCGACGGAGTTTCGACGCTAGAGACCTTGACGACTTAAGACACGACCCGACACTGCTAAATACGGGAAGTCCTAAGAAGAGGAAGGTTTTGAAAAATTGAATTTTTGAAAGGCCCGAAAGAATCGGGGAGAACCGGCCCTTTTTTCTCGAAAGAGAAAACAGAAAGGCGGACCGGGGAGGGTTTTGAAAGTTCGAAAATATTTTCGAGTTTTGAAATGGGCGTAATACTGGCTAAAAATAGGCTATTTTGAGTAAAATCGTGGATCCTAAATTCGGTATATGTCCCGGGTTTTGAAATTGGATATTTTGAAAAGGATGCTATTTTGAAAAAAGACGGTTTTTGAAAAGACTTGTAAAATCAGGTAGCACGTAGTCATGGAAACAGTATAACGACGCCATGTATGCTCTAATTCTAAGTCTCGGTCAGTCTGAAAAGGTCTATACCAGTGTACACAGCCTATCGAGAATCGGGGCGGACTTCCTAAGTCGAGTTGAGCTTAGAACATGCCGTAAAACCCATACGAATCGGCTAATGGACACCTTCGATATGTCCAATTTGGACTACATCGATAGTATAGTGGGACGTCGGTCACCAGTACCGGCCCGGGAAAATATGGGGTTATGCATGAACCGTAAAACTAAAACGCGTATTGTACTAGTCAAACGATTTCTATTCGAGTCTCACCCTGAGGATGCTGAAGGTCAGTAACGTATCAGCTAATCCCCAGCGGAGTCGCCAAATTGTGGACATGACATAGGTCCACCCCGACGCGGCCACGCGCGGGTTTGGGGAGGCGAATGAATCTCCATGAGATGGTCAAATGGAAATTTAAATCGAAGTCGGAGTCGCCACCGAATTTTATGGTTATTCGGAACCGTTCGAGCCCACTCTATGTCGTAGTGGGCCGTATACAAAATACGGCCCATTTCCGATGTCAGAGTTTATTGGGCTCGTCCCTTTGCATATCGATATAGATGCCGACTTGAGCGGTTAATCGTATATTGAATGACTCTCGTTGCCAATGGATTCGGACATCCGGAAACCACGGTTCTGAGTAAGGGGTGAGGGTACGTATTGGGAAGTTCACTAAGAACACCCAACCCCGCCCGCACATTAGCGGCCTCTACTAGGATAACGAATGATGTTTTAATACGCGCGTTAGTAATACGATGAATGATATGCAAACATTGTTTTCCTAATCATGCGAGGAATTGAATGGGTTGCTAAGTCGGTTTTAATGCATGAAAAATTTAACGTCAAAGTTGAATTTTAGCATGTGAGATTCGTTTTAGTATAATAAAACAAAAGATGAAAAAGATATGAATTTGCTACAAAAGATGAACAAACGAGTTAGTATCGATTTGTAAAAATAATATAGCAAATAAATATACGAGATCGAAAAAAATAAATATTAATCGAAATCTGAAAAATATTGTTAAAACGATGTTTTGTATAAAAAACGAAGTTCGAAAAATAATAAAAAAACGAGAAAAATGGACGTCGAGGCAGCCGGCCGCGCGGCTCGCCCGGGATGCCGGCGAGTCGCGCGTCGGTCTGATTTTTTGAGACGATTTTCGAAGACTCGCCGTTTTTATAAAACCGCGTACAAATATTGCATAATTCGCACTCGATCTAATATTTTCGATATTCATTATATTCGATAGTTAACTACGAAATTAATATCAAATATTCCGAATAGTTTTAGAAAAGACATAAGTTTTGAAATCGTTTCGTAGAAGAATAAAATAAAACGAACGAAAAAACTAAAAAAACGTCTCGGATTTCAGGCCCGTGCGCGAGTCGCCTGGGCATGGCGCGACTCGCGTGCGGGTCTGTCCGGTTTTTATTTTCTGTTCGAAACTGCTAATTCTGATAAATCGCGTACAAAATATGAATTAATTTGTATTCGATTTATGTTTTCGATATTCGTCGTACCCGATATTCGATTATGAAATCGATATCGAGTATTCGGAATGAATAAAAAAAGGTTTTGTAAAAAAGAAGTTTGAATGAAAAAGATGTAACGATTTTTAATATCGTCGAGATCTTAATATAATTCTTTTTGATACAATATTCGATTATAGAAAATCGATATCATATTTTTAAGAATATTGTTGTATGAAAATAGTTTTTAATAGTATCGATATTAGAAAATAAAATAAACGACGACCGACCCATAAAAAATAAGACGGACGAGGAGGAAGAGAGAAGAAGAAGAGAAATCGGGTTTTGTTACACCCTCAACCTACATGCTTCTGTTTACTCGGATCGGGGCTCGTCGGGACGTGGCTTAGGCACAAGAGCGTCGAGTGGATGTCGGTGAGTTATGGTGGCTCGGTTTGGGCGTGACGTGTGAAGGGTGTCGGGTATCGGGCCGGTTTCCTTCGGGTTTGTAATATCGGTTTCTCGATGCTAAATTTTATGTGTGTGTATGGGAATAATTGATGTTGTAGATGATTGATGATTGATAATGAATGTAGATTGTAGATGCTAATTGATAATGAATTGTTAATTGATGTGTAAAAGTGTGTGTGCAAGGGGCTATTTATAGGGAATTCCCGACCTTGGCTAGGAGAGTTTGAACTACCGCTAGAGATAGGAAATATAGAAGTTGTAAGGCATGAGAATTCCGCTTTCTTGTCAAAGAAGAAAGGGAACACGGCTGGTTGTGTGCTGCTCGGCCGAGTGTTTTCACTCGGTCGGATGTTTGAATCGGTTTTTGGATAGGAAATGCAAGAGTTCGAAAGGAATGCAAATTCCGTTTCTTGTTGGAGAAGCCAAAATCTCGGCTGATTTGAGGAGTATTTCGGCTGATTTGGGTGTCTTGGCCGAGTATTTGGTGCTCGGTCGATATCCGACTCGGTTTCCGGATAGGATTCCTACTTGAGATCGAATTCCATCCTTAAACGGATTTGTTTAATATTTTGTGAAGCTGATTTTTTGTAGGATTAGAGTTCGAATCAGCCGTGTGAGGTGTCACGGCTGACTCACGTGCCTCGGAAATAATTTTGACGGGTTTTGACCCGGTCGTAAAAAGACAGTTTTACCCCTGGTGTCGGAATCGACCCAAATTAGTCTTATTTGACTCGAAACGACCCACTGGGCCTGATTTTGAGGTTGGTTTTGTGAGATATGTACTCTATAATGAGCCCAAGCCAAATGCCAATGATTTTGAGCCCGTTTCTGAGTATTTAAAGCACGTTTGCGTCCGATCATCATCGGGTGTTTGTCGGAAACTGCTATAGACACCTGGCGGTCAAAATGTGGGTGTCTACAATCATCCTAGTTAGTCATCATTCCATTAGTTTCATTGTTTAGTTTGTTTTAGCCAATTCACTTAGCTCCAATCATAGTTATCATAGTTTGTTTCATTGTTCATTGTTATTCCTATTTCCTCATCTTCTCCCATAATAGTTTGTCAATTTTGTTCTCTTTGTGTTTGTTTTGGTAGCATAGTCTCGTTTTAGGCGGACATAGTCTAAACTTCGCAATATCGTCTCCGTGGACACAATCCCGACTTAGCCTAACTATCGTTAGGTCTAGCCGGTCATATTATTGATGATGGGGACGTGACAAATCCCTACCATCAACAGGACGAAAAAGGGTTTAGGGTTCGATTAGGCGAACCCGCTTCACGGCTCCGCCTAATCCAACCCTAAACCCTTTTCCTTATTCAAGGTGATGGGAAGGATTTTGTCGTGGATCCCAACCGTCAAATAAAACCAACTAACCTAACTAGGGTAGCTAGGGTAAGTCGGGTCGAATCCACAGGGACGGGAGGTCGGACTAAGGTATGCTACGGTCTAGGACTATGTTCAAGACGAGCTAGTCTAAGGGGGATGGCTATGGACTAATCTAAGGTCTAGAGCAAGAAAACAATCAAAGGAAACGGGCTAGGATTAGGTCGGGGTCAAAGGGGTAACGGAATGGTCGAGGGAGAGCTAGAGGTGAAGGAGGGAGTAGGATAAACTAGGTAATGCCCGGGCTCTCGCAACTTAGACCCACCTAGAGGTTCCACCTAAAACCCAACTCGACGATACACAACACAATCGGGGTACTAGCATGCTATAGGCCTAGGTCGCATACGGGCTCTCGCAGCTTAGACCAACCTAGGGGTCGTCCTCACCGGGCTCTCGCAACTTAATGAGGGAACCGAACCCACAAACAAACTAATACCCACAAGAGAAAAACAAGCATTCTCAACTACTTAGTCTTTCAAGCAATTCAACAAACATGTGATGTGCACCAAACAAGAGGAAACCCAAATCTTCCACCAACATCTCCGACAATCCCTTAATCATCCAATTAAAACCCTAATCACCCTACTAACCCTAGCAAGAACACTACTCTAACTTAATCATACTACAACTAACAAGAATGAGAGGAATCAACACAAGAATCCAAACATACATAATGAAACTAACAAATATGAAGAACAAAACAATAAACAAGAACTAAAGATTCGAACTTGAATGATAAAAACAAGATTAAGAATAAGGAAAAGGGATTATACCATACTAGAAGATGAAAAGAAGAAGGAAACTTGCATAAATGGAAGAACCCAAAAGAAACATCCAAGTTTGTCAAGCTCGAATGGAGATCTTGAAGAATTCCCAAATTACAAGCATTAATCTATGATTAACGATAATCTAAAGACTAATCTACACTAATCTATGCTAATCTATGCTAAAACTATCTAGGGTTTAGTCTAATATGAAGTGCCTCAGCTTAACATAACAAGGGAAGAGTATATATAGGGTTACAAATGAAAGGGGGAAGAAAAGAAAACAAAGCGGAGTAGCAGTGGCCCGTCCCGGCCGAGACGGGGTGGTACCGGTCGGGACGAGGTCGGTCCCGGTCGGGACGCCTCCATCCCGATCGGGATGGGCCCAGGTCAGCAGCTTCTCTTTTTGCTCCTTCATCCCGAACGGGATGAGCCTTGTAGGCCTCCATTATGATCTTTTTGGTCCCTCCTTGCTTCTCATGGGCTTCTCACCGATTCTCGGGACTCGGGATCGGGTCTCGGAGGCTCGGGATTGGGTCTCAAGGTCTCGGGGTCGACTCCAAGGCATCGAGTCATCGTTCCTTAGCTTCGTTGGCTCCAAAATGTGTATGTATCTAGTCGGAATCGCTCCAACTCTTCCAAATCGGTCTCGGGAACCTGAAACGAACTGAAGAAAGCATAAGAAGCCCCTAAACCGCTCCCAAGGAGCGATTCTACAAGGAAAAAGGGACCAAAACACTACAAAATAGGCACTACAAATGACAACTTATCACAAGGTCACTAATCCCGCAAGAAACTGAACCCTAAGAGGGTATTGGCGAACCCTGTCGTGGATGTGATTCAAAGATGGGGTACTAAACCTTAAGAGTAGGGTACTGCATAAGACGGGACGGAAAAGGGTTTAGGGTTGGATTAGGCGTACCCGCTTCGTGGCTCCGCCTAATCCAACTCTTAACCCTTTTCCTTATTCAAGGTCACTAATCCCGCAAGAAACTGAATCCTAAGTGGGTATTGGTGAACTCTATCGTGGATGTGATTCAAAGATGGGGTACTGAACCTTAAGAGTAGGGTACTGCATAAGACAGGACGGAAAAGGGTTTAGGGTTGGATTAGGCGTACCCGCTTTGCGGCTCCGCCTAATCCAACCCTAAACCCTTTTTCTTATTCAAGGACGGAAATGGGTTTAGGGTCGGATTAGGCGTACCCGCTTCGTGGCGCCGCCTAATCCAACCCTAAACCCTTTTCCTTATTCAAGGTCACTTATCCCGCAAGAAACTGAACCCTAACAGGGTATTGGTAAACGTTGTCGTGGTTGTGATTCAAAGATGGGGTACTGAACCTTAAGAGTAGGGTACTGCATAAGACAGGACAGAAAAGGTTTAGGGTTGGATTAGGCGAACCCGCTTCGTGGCTCCGCCTAATCAAACCCTAAACCCTTTTCCTTATTCAAGGTCACTAATCCCGCAAGAAACTGGACCTTAAGAGGGTATTGGTGAACCCTGATAAGTGTAGTTTGTAGTGCCTATTTTACTGTGTTTTAGTCCCATTTTCCTTGTGGAATCGCTCCTTGGGAGCGGTTTATGGGCTACTTATGCTTCCTTTAGTTCGTTTCAGGTTTCTGAGACCGTTTGTGAAGAGTTGTAGCAAATCCGACTCGATACATACACTTTTGGAGCCAACTAAGTGAAGGAAAGATCTCTCGATGCCTTGGATTCGACCCCGAGACCTTGGGACCCGATCTTGAGCCTCTTAGACCCGATCCTGAGTCCCGAGAATCGGTGAGAAGCCCATGAGAACCAAGGAGGGACCAAAAAGATCATATTGGAGGCCTACAAGGTCCTTCCCGGGCGGGATGATGCCTTCCCGACCGGGAAGGAGTGCACATTTAAGGGTGGTTCTGTTCTGAGCCCGTCCCATCCGGGACCAGACTGTCTCGGTCGGGACCACACCGTCCCGGGCGGGACCAAACCGTCCTGGGCGGGAAGCTACAGGGGCAGCACGCATCTCTTTTATTCTTCCTCCTTCATTCTCGTACCCATATAAATACTTCCCTCTTGTATTGTTTATGTATCCTACACTACATTAGACTCTCTTAAGCCTCTCTACAACATATAAACCCTAGATTTAGTGTTCCTCCACTTAGATTAATCTTCCTTTAATCTTTAGTTAATCTTCCTTTAATCTAGTTTAGATAATCTTGTATTAAGTGGGTTCTTGAAGATTCATCCAAGCTTGACAACCTTGGAGTTGATTTGGGTTCATATTTATGCAAGTTTACATCTTTTCCTTCATCTTTTTGTTGGTATAATCTTCTCTACTCTTGTTCTTGTTTATTTAATCAAGTTTGAATCTTTATATTTTGTTTATTGTTATTGTTCTTGTTGTTCATAATGGATGTTTGGTTTATGATGTTTTTTTCTCTTATTATTGTTATGGTTAGTTTGATAATGAGTGAGTAGTCTTCTTGTGGGGTTAGTAGGGGGATTAAGGGTAGATTATGGATGATTAGAGTTTGATTAGGGGTAAAGGTTACATCTTTGTTGCTAGTCACATATTGGGCACACCATGTGTTTGTTGAATTGCTTGTGTGAGTAGTAGTGGCCAATGCTTCCCATACTTGTGCTCATCTTCTCATTGTTTGTCTAGTTTGTGATTGTGTTGAGAATAGTCATAGACACGAGAGTGCGGACTAGGGTTTAGACGCGAGAGCGCGAACCTACCTCGACATCGGTCTACGTAGCGAGAGCCCGGACCGACTCTAGCAACTAGGAGACACCTACACCCTTGATCACCCAATTACCCTTCTACACTTAAGAACCCGACCTAACCCTACTCCTTTCCATACTTGGTTCATCCTCTTAGTTAGTCATCATTCCTCTAGTTTCTTTGTTTAGTTAGTCTCTAGTTATTCCATTTAGTATAGTTGTAACTAGTTCATTGTTTGTTTAGTTCATACCTCCTCTCCATCATAGTTTACCAATTCTCTTCATCCTTATGTTGTTTTGGTAGCCTAGTCTCGTTTTTAGATTGACTTAGTCTAGACATTACAATACCGTCTCTATGGACACGACCCGACTTACCCTAGCTACCCACTAGGATTAGTTGGCTATTTATTGACGGTAGGACCCACGACGAATCCTTACCATCAAACCCTGTCGTGGATGTGATTCAAAGATAGGGTACTGAACATTAAGAGTAGGGTACTACATAATACGAGACGGAAAAGGGTTTAGGGTTGGATTAGGCATACCCGCATCGCGTCTCCGCCTAATCCATTCCTAAACCCTTTTCCTTATTCAAGGTCACTAATCCCGCAAGAAACTGAAACCTAAGAAGGTAATGGTGAACCCTGTCGTGGATGTGATTCAAAGATGGGGTACTGAACCTTAAGAGTAGGGTGATGCATAAGACGGGACAGAAAAGGGTTTAGGGTTGGATTAGACGAACCCATTTTGCGGCTCCGCCTAATCCAACCCTAAACCCTTTTCCTTATTCAAGGACGAAAAAGGGTTTAGGGTTGGATTAGGCGTACCCGCTTCATGGCTCCGCCTAATCCAACCCTAAACCCTTTTCCTTATTCAAGGTCACTAATCCCGCCAGAAACTGAACCCTAAGAGGGTATTGGTGAACCCTGTCGTGGATGTGATTCAAAGATGGGGTACTAAACCTTAAGAGTAGGGTACTACATAAGACAGGACGGAAAAGGGTTTACGGTTGGATTAGGCGTACCCGCTTCGCGGCTCCGCCTAATCCAACCCTAAACCCTTTTCCTTATTCAAGGTCACTAATCCCGCAAGAAACTGAAACCTAAGAGGGTATTGGTGAACCCTGTCGTGGATGTAATTCAAAGATGGGGTACTGAACCTTAAGAGTAGGGTACTACATAAGACGGGAGGGAAAAGGGTTTAGGGTTGGATTAGGCGCACCCGCTTAGTGGCTCCGCCTAATCCAACCCTAAACCCTTTTCCTTATTCAAGGTCACTAATCCCGCAAGAAACTGAACCCTAATAGGTTATTGGTGAACCTTGTCCTGGATGTGATTCAAAGATGGGGTACTGAACTTTAAGAGTAGGGTACTGCATAAGACGGGACGGAAAAGGATTTAGGGTTGGATTAGGCGTACTCGCTTCGCGGCTCCGCATAATCCAACCCTAAACCCTTTTCCTTATTCAAGGTCACTAATCCCGCAAGAAACTGAAACCTAAGAGGGTATTGGTGAACCCTGTCGTGGATGTGATTCAAAGATGGGGTACTGAACCTTAAGAGTAGGGTACTGCATAAGACGGGGCAGAAAAGGGTTTAGGGTTGGATTAGAAGAACCCGCTTCGCGGCTCCGCCTAATCCAACCCTAAGCCCTTTTCCTTATTCAAGGACGAAAAAGGGTTTAGGGTTGGATTAGGCGTACCCGCTTCATGGCTCCGCCTAATCCAACCCTAAACCCTTTTCTGTCCCGTCTTATGCAGTACCCTACTCTTAAGGTTCAGTACCCCATCTTTGAATCACATCCACGACAGGGTTCACCAATACCCTCTTAGGTTTCAGTTTCTTGCGGGATTAGTGACCTTGAATAAGGAAAAGGGTTTAGGGTTGGATTATGCGGAGCCGCGAAGCGAGTACGCCTAATCCAACCCTAAATCCTTTTCCGTCCCGTCTTATGCAGTACCCTACTCTTAAAGTTCAGTACCCCATCTTTGAATCACATCCAGGACAAGGTTCACCAATAACCTATTAGGGTTCAGTTTCTTGCGGGATTAGTGACCTTGAATAAGGAAAAGGGTTTAGGGTTGGATTAGGCGGAGCCGCGAAGCGGGTTCGTCTAATCCAACCCTAAACCCTTTTTCGTCCTGTCTTATGTAGTACCCTACTCTTAAGGTTCAGTACCCCATCTTTGAATCACATGCACGACAGGGTTCACCAATACTCTCTTAGGGTTCAGTTTCTGGCGGAATTAGTGACCTTGAATAAGGAAAAGGGTTTAGGGTTGGATTAGGCGGAGCCACTAAGCGGGTGCGCCTAATCCAACCCTAAACCCTATTCCCTCCCGTCTTATGTAGTACCCTACTCTTAAGGTTCAGTACCCCATCTTTGAATTACATCCACGACAGGGTTCACCAATACCCTCTTAGGTCTCAGTTTCTTGCGGGATTAGTGACCTTGAATAAGGAAAAGGGTTTAGGGTTGGATTAGGCGGAGCCGCGAAGCGGGTACGCCTAATCCAACCGTAAACCCTTTTCCGTCCTGTCTTATGTAGTACCCTACTCTTAAGGTTTAGTACCCCATCTTTGAATCACATCCACGACAGGGTTCACCAATACCCTCTTAGGGTTCAGTTTCTGGCGGGATTAGTGACCTTGAATAAGGAAAAGGGTTTAGGGTTGGATTAGGCGGAGCCATGAAGCGGGTACGCCTAATCCAACCCTAAACCCTTTTTCGTCCTTGAATAAGGAAAAGGGTTTAGGGTTGGATTAGGCGGAGCCGCAAAATGGGTTCGTCTAATCCAACCCTAAACCCTTTTCTGTCCCGTCTTATGCATCACCCTACTCTTAAGGTTCAGTACCCCATCTTTGAATCACATCCACGACAGGGTTCACCAATACCCTCTTAGGTTTCAGTTTCTTGCGGGATTAGTGACCTTGAATAAGGAAAAGGGTTTAGGAATGGATTAGGCGGAGACGCGATGCGGGTATGCCTAATCCAACCCTAAACCCTTTTCCTTATTCAAGGTCACTAATACCGCCAGAAACTGAACCCTAAGAGGGTATTGGTGAACCCTGTCGTGGATGTGATTCAAAGATGGGGTACTAAACTTTAAGAGTAGGGTACTACATAAGATAGGACGGAAGAGGGATTAGGGTTGGATTAGGCGTACCCGCTTCGTGGCTCCGCCTAATCCAACTCTAAACCCTTTTCCTTATTCAAGGTCACTAATCCCGCCAGAAACTGAACCCTAAGAGGGTATTGGTGAACCCTGTTGTGGATGTGATTCAAAGATGGGGTACTAAACCTTAAGAGTAGGGTACTACATAAGACAGGACGGAAAAGGGTTTACGGTTGGATTAGGCGAACCCGCTTCGCGGCTCCGCCTAATCCAACCCTAAACCCTTTTCCTTATTCAAGGTCACTAATCCTGCAAGAAACTGAAACCTAAGAGGGTATTGGTGAACCCTGTCGTGGATGTGATTCAAAGATGGGGTACTGAACCTTAAGAGTAGGGTACTGCATAAGACGGGACAGAAAAGGGTTTAGGGTTGGATTAGGCGAACACGCTTCGCGGCTCCGCCTAATCCAACCCTAAGCCCTTTTCCTTATTCAAGGATGAAAAAGGGTTTAGGGTTGAATTAGGCGTACCCGCTTCATGGCTCCGCCTAATCCAACCCTAAACCCTTTTCCTTATTCAAGGTCACTAATCCCGCCAGAAACTGAACCCTAAGAGGGTATTGGTGAACCCTGTTGTGGATGTGATTCAAAGATGGGGTACTAAACCTTAAGAGTAGGGTACTACATAAGACAGGACGGAAAAGGGTTTACGGTTGGATTAGGCGAACCCGCTTCGCGGCTCCGCCTAATCCAACCCTAAACCCTTTTCCTTATTCAAGGTCACTAATCCCGCAAGAAACTGAACCCTAATAGGTTATTGGTGAACCTTGTCCTGGATGTGATTCAAAGATGGGGTACTGAACTTTAAGAGTAGGGTACTGCATAAGACGGGACGGAAAAGGATTTAGGGTTGGATTAGGCGTACTCGCTTCGCGGCTCCGCATAATCCAACCCTAAACCCTTTTCCTTATTCAAGGTCACTAATCCCGCAAGAAACTGAAACCTAAGAGGGTATTGGTGAACCCTGTCGTGGATGTGATTCAAAGATGGGGTACTGAACCTTAAGAGTAGGGTACTGCATAAGACGGGGCAGAAAAGGGTTTAGGGTTGGATTAGAAGAACCCGCTTCGCGGCTCCGCCTAATCCAACCCTAAGCCCTTTTCCTTATTCAAGGACGAAAAAGGGTTTAGGGTTGGATTAGGCGTACCCGCTTCATGGCTCCGCCTAATCCAACCCTAAACCCTTTTCTGTCCCGTCTTATGCAGTACCCTACTCTTAAGGTTCAGTACCCCATCTTTGAATCACATCCACGACAGGGTTCACCAATACCCTCTTAGGTTTCAGTTTCTTGCGGGATTAGTGACCTTGAATAAGGAAAAGGGTTTAGGGTTGGATTATGCGGAGCCGCGAAGCGAGTACGCCTAATCCAACCCTAAATCCTTTTCCGTCCCGTCTTATGCAGTACCCTACTCTTAAAGTTCAGTACCCCATCTTTGAATCACATCCAGGACAAGGTTCACCAATAACCTATTAGGGTTCAGTTTCTTGCGGGATTAGTGACCTTGAATAAGGAAAAGGGTTTAGGGTTGGATTAGGCGGAGCCGCGAAGCGGGTTCGTCTAATCCAACCCTAAACCCTTTTTCGTCCTGTCTTATGTAGTACCCTACTCTTAAGGTTCAGTACCCCATCTTTGAATCACATGCACGACAGGGTTCACCAATACTCTCTTAGGGTTCAGTTTCTGGCGGAATTAGTGACCTTGAATAAGGAAAAGGGTTTAGGGTTGGATTAGGCGGAGCCACTAAGCGGGTGCGCCTAATCCAACCCTAAACCCTATTCCCTCCCGTCTTATGTAGTACCCTACTCTTAAGGTTCAGTACCCCATCTTTGAATTACATCCACGACAGGGTTCACCAATACCCTCTTAGGTCTCAGTTTCTTGCGGGATTAGTGACCTTGAATAAGGAAAAGGGTTTAGGGTTGGATTAGGCGGAGCCGCGAAGCGGGTACGCCTAATCCAACCGTAAACCCTTTTCCGTCCTGTCTTATGTAGTACCCTACTCTTAAGGTTTAGTACCCCATCTTTGAATCACATCCACGACAGGGTTCACCAATACCCTCTTAGGGTTCAGTTTCTGGCGGGATTAGTGACCTTGAATAAGGAAAAGGGTTTAGGGTTGGATTAGGCGGAGCCATGAAGCGGGTACGCCTAATCCAACCCTAAACCCTTTTTCGTCCTTGAATAAGGAAAAGGGTTTAGGGTTGGATTAGGCGGAGCCGCAAAATGGGTTCGTCTAATCCAACCCTAAACCCTTTTCTGTCCCGTCTTATGCATCACCCTACTCTTAAGGTTCAGTACCCCATCTTTGAATCACATCCACGACAGGGTTCACCAATACCCTCTTAGGTTTCAGTTTCTTGCGGGATTAGTGACCTTGAATAAGGAAAAGGGTTTAGGAATGGATTAGGCGGAGACGCGATGCGGGTATGCCTAATCCAACCCTAAACCCTTTTCCTTATTCAAGGTCACTAATACCGCCAGAAACTGAACCCTAAGAGGGTATTGGTGAACCCTGTCGTGGATGTGATTCAAAGATGGGGTACTAAACTTTAAGAGTAGGGTACTACATAAGATAGGACGGAAGAGGGATTAGGGTTGGATTAGGCGTACCCGCTTCGTGGCTCCGCCTAATCCAACTCTAAACCCTTTTCCTTATTCAAGGTCACTAATCCCGCCAGAAACTGAACCCTAAGAGGGTATTGGTGAACCCTGTTGTGGATGTGATTCAAAGATGGGGTACTAAACCTTAAGAGTAGGGTACTACATAAGACAGGACGGAAAAGGGTTTACGGTTGGATTAGGCGAACCCGCTTCGCGGCTCCGCCTAATCCAACCCTAAACCCTTTTCCTTATTCAAGGTCACTAATCCTGCAAGAAACTGAAACCTAAGAGGGTATTGGTGAACCCTGTCGTGGATGTGATTCAAAGATGGGGTACTGAACCTTAAGAGTAGGGTACTGCATAAGACGGGACAGAAAAGGGTTTAGGGTTGGATTAGGCGAACACGCTTCGCGGCTCCGCCTAATCCAACCCTAAGCCCTTTTCCTTATTCAAGGATGAAAAAGGGTTTAGGGTTGAATTAGGCGTACCCGCTTCATGGCTCCGCCTAATCCAACCCTAAACCCTTTTCCTTATTCAAGGTCACTAATACCGCTAGAAACTGAACCCTAAGAGGGTATTGGTGAAACCTGTCGTGGATGTGATTCAAAGATAGGGTACTAAACCTTAAGAGTAGGGTACTACATAAGATAGGACGGAAAAGGGTTTACGGTTGGATTAGGCGTACCCGCTTCGCGGCTCCGCCTAATCCAACTCTAAACCCTTTTCCTTATTCAAGGTCACTAATCCCGCAAGAAACTGAACCCTAAGAGGGTATTGGTGAACCCTGTCGTGGATGTGATTCAAAGATGGGGTAATGAACCTTAAGAGTAGGGTACTGCATAAGACGGGACAGAAAAGGGTTTAGGGTTGGATTAGGCGAACCCGCTTCGCGGCGCAGCCTAATCCAACCCTAAGCTCTTTTCCTTATTCAAGGACGGAAAAGGGTTTAGGGTTGGATTAGGCGTACCCGCTTCGTGGCTCCGCCTAACCCAACTCTATACTCTTTTCCTTATTCGAGGTCACTAATCCCGCCAGAAACTGAACCCTAAGAGGGTATTGGTGAACCCTGTCGTGGATGTGATTCAAAGATGGGGTACTAAACCTTAAGAGTAGGGTACTACATAGGACAGGACGGAAAAGGGTTTACGGTTGGATTAGGCGTACCCGCTTCGCGGCTCCGCCTAATCCAACCCTAAACCTTTTTCCTTATTCAAGGTCACAAATCCTGCAAGAAACTGAATCCTAAGAGGGTTTTGTTGAACCCTGTCGTGGATGTGATTCAAAGATGGGGTACTGAACCTTAAGAGTAGGGTACTGCATAAGACGGGACAGAAAAGGGTTTAGGGTCGGATTAGGCGAACCCGCTTCGCGGCTCCGCCTAATCCAACCCTAAGCTCTTTTCCTTATTCAAGGACGGAAAAGGGTTTAGGGTTGGATTAGGCGTACCCGCTTCGTGGCTCCGCCTAATCCAACTCTAAACCCTTTTCCTTATTCGAGGTCACTAATCCCGCAAGAAACTGAACCCTAAGAGGGTATTGGTGAACCCCGTCGTGGATGTGATTCAAAGATGGGGTACTGAACCTTTAGAGTAGGGTACTGCATAAGACAGGACGGAAAAGGGTTTAGGGTTGGATTAGGCGTACCCGCTTCGCGGCTCCGCCTAATCCAACCCTAAACTCTTTTCCTTATTCAAGGTCACTAATCCCGCAAGAAACTGAACCGTAAGAGGGTGTTGGCGAACCCTGTCGTGGATGTGATTCAAAGATGGGGTACTGAACCTTAAGAGTAGGGTACTGCATAAGACGGGACGGAAAAGGGTTTAGGGTTGGATTAGGCGTACCCACTTCGTGGCTCCGCCTAATCCAACTCTAAACCCTTATCCTTATTCAAGGTCACTAATCCCGCAAGAAACTGAACCCTAAGAGGGTATTGGTGAACCCTGTCGTGGATGTGATTCAAAGATGGGGTACTGAACCTTAAGAGTAGGGTACTGCATAAGACGAACGAAATACGGTTTTGGGTTGGATTAGGCGAACCCGCGTCGCGGCTCCGCCTAATCCAACCCTAAACCCTTTTCCTTATTCAAGGTCACTAATCCCGCAAGAAACTGAACGCTAAGAGGGTATTGGTGAACCCTGTCGTGGATGTGATTCAAAGATGGGGTACTGAACCTTAAGAGTAGGGTGATGCATAAGACGGGACAGAAAAGGGTTTAGGGTTGGATTAGACGAACCCATTTTGCGGCTCCGCCTAATCCAACCCTAAACCCTTTTCCTTATTCAAGGTCACTAATCCCGCCAGAAACTGAACCCTAAGAGGGTATTGGTGAACCCTGTCGTGCATGTGATTCAAAGATGGGGTATTGAACCTTAAGAGTAGGGTACCACATAAGATAGGACGGAAAAGGGTTTAGGGTTGGATTAGACGAACCCGCTTCTTGGCTCCGCCTAATCCAACCCTAAACCCTTTTCCTTATTCAAGGTCACTAATTCCGCAAGAAACTGAACACTAATAGGGTATTGGTGAACCTTGTCGTGGATGTGATTCGAAGATGGGGTACTGAACTTTAAGAGTAGGGTACTGCATAAGACGGGACGAAAAAGGATTTAGGGTTGGATTAGGCGTACCCGCTTCGCGGCTCCTCATAATCCAACCCTAAACCCTTTTCATTATTCAAGGTCACTAATCCCGCAAAAAACTGAACCCTAAGAGGGTATTGGTAAACCCTGTCGTGGATGTGATTCAAAGATGGGGTACTGAAACTTAAGAGTAGGGTACTGCATAAGACGGGACAGAAAAAGGTTTAGGGTTGGATTAGGCGTACCCGCTTCATGGCTCCGCCTAATCCAACCCTAAACCCTTTTCCTTATTCAAGGTCACTAATCCCGCCAGAAACTAAACCCTAAGAGGGTATTGGTGAACCCTGTCGTGGATGTGATTCAAAGATGGGGTACTGAACCTTAAGAGTAGGGTACTACATAAGACAGGACGGAAAAGCGTTTACGGTTGGATTAGGCGTACCCGCTTCGCGGCTCCGCCTAATCCAACCCTAAACCCTTTTCCTTATTCAAGGTCACTAATCCCGCCAGAAACTGAACCCTAAGAGGATATTGGTGAACCATGTCGTGGATGTGATTCAAAGATGGGGTACTGAACTTTAAGAGTAGGGTACTGCATAAGACGGGACTGAAAAGGATTTAGGGTTGGATTAGGCGTACCCGCTTCGCGGCTCAGCATAATCCAACCCTAAACCCTTTTCCTTATTCAATGTCACTAATCCCGCAAGAAACTGAACCCTAAGAGGGTATTGGAGAACCCTGTCGTGGATGTGATTCAAAGATGGGGTACTAAACCTTAAGAGTAGGGTACTACATAAGATAGGACGGAAAAGGGTTTACGGTTGGATTAGGCGTACCCGCTTCGCGGCTCCGCCTAATCCAACCCTAAACCCTTTTCCTTATGCAAGGTCACTAATCCCGCAAGAAACTGAACCCTAAGAGGGTATTGGTGAACCCTGTCGTGGATGTGATTCAAAGATGGGGTAATGAACCTTAAGAGTAGGGTACTGCATAAGACGGGACAGAAAAGGGTTTACGGTTGGATTAGGCGAACCCGCTTCGCGGCTCCGCCTAATCCAACCCTAAGCTCTTTTCCATATTCAAGGACAGAAAAGGGTTTAGGGTTGGATTAGGCGTACCCGCTTCGTGGCTCCGCCTAATCCAACTCTATACTCTTTTCCTTATTCGAGGTCACTAATCCCGCAAGAAACTGAACCCTAAAAGGGTATTGGTGAAACCTGTCGTGGATGTGATTGAAAGATGGGGTACTGAACCTTAAGAGTAGGGTACTGCATAAGACAGGACGGAAAAGGGTTTAGGGTTAGATTAGGCGTACCCGCTTCGCGGCTCCGCCTAATCCAACCCTAAACCATTTTCCTTATTCAAGGTCACTAATCCTGCAAGAAACTGAACCCTAAGAGGGTGTTGGTGAACCCTGTCGTGGATGTGATTCAAAGATGAGGTACTGAACCTTAAGAAGAGGGTACTGCATAAGACGGAACGGAAAAGGGTTTAGGGTTGGATTAGGCGTACCCGCTTCGTGGCTCCGCTTAATCCAACTCTAAACCCTTTTCCTTATTCAAGGTCACTAATCCCGCTAGAAACTGAACCCCAAGAGGGTATTGGTGAACCCTGTCTTGGATGTGATTCAAAGATGGGGTACTGAACCTTAAGAGTAGGGTACTGCATAAGACGGGACGGAAAAGGGTTTAGGGTTGGATTAGGCGTACCCGCTTCGCGGCCTCGCATAATCCAACCCTAAACCCTTTTCCTTATTCAAGGACGGAAAAGGGTTTAGGGTTGGATTAGGCGTAGCCGCTTCATGGCTCCGCCTAATCCAACCCTAAACCCTTTTCCTTATTCAAGGTCACTAATCCCGCCAGAAACTGTACCCTAAGAGGGTATTGGTGAACCCTGTCGTGGATGTGATTCAAAGATGGGGTACTGAACCTTAAGAGTAGGGTACTACATAAGAGGAGACGCAAAAGGATTTAGAGTTGGCTTAGGCGTACCCGCTTCGCGGCTCCGCCTAATCCAACCCTAAGCCCTTTTCCTTATTCAAGGACGGAAAAGGGTTTATGGTTGGATTAGACGTAGCCGCTTCATGGCTCCGCCTAATCCAATCCTAAACCCTTTTCCTTATTCAAGGTCACTAATCCCGCCAGAAACTGAACCCTAAGAGGGTATTGGTGAACCCTGTCGTGGATGTGATTCAAAGATGGGGTACTGAACCTTAAGAGTAGGGTACTGCATAAGACAGGACGGAAAAGGGTTTAGGGTTGGATTAGGCGTACCCGCTTCGCGGCTCCTCATAATCCAACCCTAAACCCTTTTCATTATTCAAGGTCACTAATCCCGCAAAAAACTGAACCCTAAGAGGGTATTGGTAAACCCTGTCGTGGATGTGATTCAAAGATGGGGTACTGAAACTTAAGAGTAGGGTACTGCATAAGACGGGACAGAAAAAGGTTTAGGGTTGGATTAGGCGTACCCGCTTCATGGCTCCGCCTAATCCAACCCTAAACCCTTTTCCTTATTCAAGGTCACTAATCCCGCCAGAAACTAAACCCTAAGAGGGTATTGGTGAACCCTGTCGTGGATGTGATTCAAAGATGGGGTACTGAACCTTAAGAGTAGGGTACTACATAAGACAGGACGGAAAAGCGTTTACGGTTGGATTAGGCGTACCCGCTTCGCGGCTCCGCCTAATCCAACCCTAAACCCTTTTCCTTATTCAAGGTCACTAATCCCGCCAGAAACTGAACCCTAAGAGGATATTGGTGAACCATGTCGTGGATGTGATTCAAAGATGGGGTACTGAACTTTAAGAGTAGGGTACTGCATAAGACGGGACTGAAAAGGATTTAGGGTTGGATTAGGCGTACCCGCTTCGCGGCTCAGCATAATCCAACCCTAAACCCTTTTCCTTATTCAATGTCACTAATCCCGCAAGAAACTGAACCCTAAGAGGGTATTGGAGAACCCTGTCGTGGATGTGATTCAAAGATGGGGTACTAAACCTTAAGAGTAGGGTACTACATAAGATAGGACGGAAAAGGGTTTACGGTTGGATTAGGCGTACCCGCTTCGCGGCTCCGCCTAATCCAACCCTAAACCCTTTTCCTTATGCAAGGTCACTAATCCCGCAAGAAACTGAACCCTAAGAGGGTATTGGTGAACCCTGTCGTGGATGTGATTCAAAGATGGGGTAATGAACCTTAAGAGTAGGGTACTGCATAAGACGGGACAGAAAAGGGTTTACGGTTGGATTAGGCGAACCCGCTTCGCGGCTCCGCCTAATCCAACCCTAAGCTCTTTTCCATATTCAAGGACAGAAAAGGGTTTAGGGTTGGATTAGGCGTACCCGCTTCGTGGCTCCGCCTAATCCAACTCTATACTCTTTTCCTTATTCGAGGTCACTAATCCCGCAAGAAACTGAACCCTAAAAGGGTATTGGTGAAACCTGTCGTGGATGTGATTGAAAGATGGGGTACTGAACCTTAAGAGTAGGGTACTGCATAAGACAGGACGGAAAAGGGTTTAGGGTTAGATTAGGCGTACCCGCTTCGCGGCTCCGCCTAATCCAACCCTAAACCATTTTCCTTATTCAAGGTCACTAATCCTGCAAGAAACTGAACCCTAAGAGGGTGTTGGTGAACCCTGTCGTGGATGTGATTCAAAGATGAGGTACTGAACCTTAAGAAGAGGGTACTGCATAAGACGGAACGGAAAAGGGTTTAGGGTTGGATTAGGCGTACCCGCTTCGTGGCTCCGCTTAATCCAACTCTAAACCCTTTTCCTTATTCAAGGTCACTAATCCCGCTAGAAACTGAACCCCAAGAGGGTATTGGTGAACCCTGTCTTGGATGTGATTCAAAGATGGGGTACTGAACCTTAAGAGTAGGGTACTGCATAAGACGGGACGGAAAAGGGTTTAGGGTTGGATTAGGCGTACCCGCTTCGCGGCCTCGCATAATCCAACCCTAAACCCTTTTCCTTATTCAAGGACGGAAAAGGGTTTAGGGTTGGATTAGGCGTAGCCGCTTCATGGCTCCGCCTAATCCAACCCTAAACCCTTTTCCTTATTCAAGGTCACTAATCCCGCCAGAAACTGTACCCTAAGAGGGTATTGGTGAACCCTGTCGTGGATGTGATTCAAAGATGGGGTACTGAACCTTAAGAGTAGGGTACTACATAAGAGGAGACGCAAAAGGATTTAGAGTTGGCTTAGGCGTACCCGCTTCGCGGCTCCGCCTAATCCAACCCTAAGCCCTTTTCCTTATTCAAGGACGGAAAAGGGTTTATGGTTGGATTAGACGTAGCCGCTTCATGGCTCCGCCTAATCCAATCCTAAACCCTTTTCCTTATTCAAGGTCACTAATCCCGCCAGAAACTGAACCCTAAGAGGGTATTGGTGAACCCTGTCGTGGATGTGATTCAAAGATGGGGTACTGAACCTTAAGAGTAGGGTACTACATAAGAGGAGACGCAAAAGGATTTAGGGTTGGATTAGGCGTACCCGCTTCGCGGCTCCGCCTAATCCAACCCTAAACCCTTTTCCTTATTCAAGGTCACTAATCCCGCCAGAAACTGAACCCTAAGAGGGTATTGGTGAACCCTGTCGTGCATGTGATTCAAAGATGGGGTATTGAACCTTAAGAGTAGGGTACCACATAAGATAGGACGGAAAAGGGTTTAGGGTTGGATTAGACGAACCCGCTTCTTGGCTCCGCCTAATCCAAGCTTAAACCCTTTTCCTTATTCAAGGTCACTAATTCCGCAAGAAACTGAACCCTAATAGGGTATTGGTGAACCTTGTCGTGGATGTGATTCGAAGATGGGGTACTGAACTTTAAGAGTAGGGTACTGCATAAGACGGGACGAAAAAGGATTTAGGGTTGGATTAGGCGTACCCGCTTCGCGGCTCCTCATAATCCAACCCTAAACCCTTTTCATTATTCAAGGTCACTAATCCCGCAAAAAACTGAACCCTAAGAGGGTATTGGTAAACCCTGTCGTGGATGTGATTCAAAGATGGGGTACTGAAACTTAAGAGTAGGGTACTGCATAAGACGGGACAGAAAAAGGTTTAGGGTTGGATTAGGCGTACCCGCTTCATGGCTCCGCCTAATCCAACCCTAAACCCTTTTCCTTATTCAAGGTCACTAATCCCGCCAGAAACTAAACCCTAAGAGGGTATTGGTGAACCCTGTCGTGGATGTGATTCAAAGATGGGGTACTGAACCTTAAGAGTTGGGTACTACATAAGACAGGACGGAAAAGCGTTTACGGTTGGATTAGGCGTACCCGCTTCGCGGCTTCGCCTAATCCAACCCTAAACCCTTTTCCTTATTCAAGGTCACTAATCCCGCCAGAAACTGAACCCTAAGAGGATATTGGTGAACCATGTCGTGGATGTGATTCGAAGATGGGGTACTGAACTTTAAGAGTAGGGTACTGCATAAGACGGGACTGAAAAGGATTTAGGGTTGGATTAGGCGTACCCGCTTCGCGGCTCAGCATAATCCAACCCTAAACCCTTTTCCTTATTCAATGTCACTAATCCCGCAAGAAACTGAACCCTAAGAGGGTATTGGAGAACCCTGTCGTGGATGTGATTCAAAGATGGGGTACTAAACCTTAAGAGTAGGGTACTACATAAGATAGGACGGAAAAGGGTTTACGGTTGGATTAGGCGTACCCGCTTCGCGGCTCCGCCTAATCCAACCCTAAACCCTTTTCCTTATGCAAGGTCACTAATCCCGCAAGAAACTGAACCCTAAGAGGGTATTGGTGAACCCTGTCGTGGATGTGATTCAAAGATGGGGTAATGAACCTTAAGAGTAGGGTACTGCATAAGACGGGACAGAAAAGGGTTTACGGTTGGATTAGGCGAACCCGCTTCGCGGCTCCGCCTAATCCAACCCTAAGCTCTTTTCCATATTCAAGGACAGAAAAGGGTTTAGGGTTGGATTAGGCGTACCCGCTTCGTGGCTCCGCCTAATCCAACTCTATACTCTTTTCCTTATTCGAGGTCACTAATCCCGCAAGAAACTGAACCCTAAAAGGGTATTGGTGAACCCTGTCGTGGATGTGATTGAAAGATGGGGTACTGAACCTTAAGAGTAGGGTACTGCATAAGACAGGACGGAAAAGGGTTTAGGGTTAGATTAGGCGTACCCGCTTCGCGGCTCCGCCTAATCCAACCCTAAACCATTTTCCTTATTCAAGGTCACTAATCCCGCAAGAAACTGAACCCTAAGAGGGTGTTGGTGAACCCTGTCGTGGATGTGATTCAAAGATGAGGTACTGAACCTTAAGAAGAGGGTACTGCATAAGACGGAACGGAAAAGGGTTTAGGGTTGGATTAGGCGTACCCGCTTCGTGGCTCCGCTTAATCCAACTCTAAACCCTTTTCCTTATTCAAGGTCACTAATCCCGCTAGAAACTGAACCCCAAGAGGGTATTGGTGAACCCTGTCGTGGATGTGATTCAAAGATGGGGTACTGAACCTTAAGAGTAGGGTACTACATAAGACGGGACGGAAAAGGGTTTAGGGTTGGATTAGGCGTACCCGCTTCGCGGCCTCGCATAATCCAACCCTAAACCCTTTTCCTTATTCAAGGACGGAAAAGGGTTTAGGGTTGGATTAGGCGTAGCCGCTTCATGGCTCCGCCTAATCCAACCCTAAACCCTTTTCCTTATTCAAGGTCACTAATCCCGCCAGAAACTGTACCCTAAGAGGGTATTGGTGAACCCTGTCGTGGATGTGATTCAAAGATGGGGTACTGAACCTTAAGAGTAGGGTACTACATAAGAGGAGACGCAAAAGGATTTAGAGTTGGCTTAGGCGTACCCGCTTCGCGGCTCCGCCTAATCCAACCCTAAGCCCTTTTCCTTATTCAAGGACGGAAAAGGGTTTATGGTTGGATTAGACGTAGCCGCTTCATGGCTCCGCCTAATCCAATCCTAAACCCTTTTCCTTATTCAAGGTCACTAATCCCGCCAGAAACTGAACCCTAAGAGGGTATTGGTGAACCCTGTCGTGGATGTGATTCAAAGATGGGGTACTGAACCTTAAGAGTAGGGTACTACATAAGAGGAGACGCAAAAGGATTTAGGGTTGGATTAGGCGTACCCGCTTCGCGGCTCCGCCTAATCCAACCCTAAACCCTTTTCCTTATTCAAGGTCACTAATCCCGCCAGAAACTGAACCCTAAGAGGGTATTGGTGAACCCTGTCGTGCATGTGATTCAAAGATGGGGTATTGAACCTTAAGAGTAGGGTACCACATAAGATAGGACGGAAAAGGGTTTAGGGTTGGATTAGACGAACCCGCTTCTTGGCTCCGCCTAATCCAACCTTAAACCCTTTTCCTTATTCAAGGTCACTAATTCCGCAAGAAACTGAACCCTAATAGGGTATTGGTGAACCTTGTCGTGGATGTGATTCGAAGATGGGGTACTGAACTTTAAGAGTAGGGTACTGCATAAGACGGGACGAAAAAGGATTTAGGGTTGGATTAGGCGTACCCGCTTCGCGGCTCCTCATAATCCAACCCTAAACCCTTTTCATTATTCAAGGTCACTAATCCCGCAAAAAACTGAACCCTAAGAGGGTATTGGTAAACCCTGTCGTGGATGTGATTCAAAGATGGGGTACTGAAACTTAAGAGTAGGGTACTGCATAAAACGGGACAGAAAAAGGTTTAGGGTTGGATTAGGCGTACCCGTTTCATGGCTCCGCCTAATCCAACCCTAAACCCTTTTCCTTATTCAAGGTCACTAATCCCGCCAGAAACTAAACCCTAAGAGGGTATTGGTGAACCCTGTCGTGGATGTGATTCAAAGATGGGGTACTGAACCTTAAGAGTAGGGTACTACATAAGACAGGACGGAAAAGCGTTTACGGTTGGATTAGGCGTACCCGCTTCGCGGCTCCGCCTAATCCAACCCTAAACCCTTTTCCTTATTCAAGGTCACTAATCCCGCCAGAAACTGAACCCTAAGAGGATATTGGTGAACCATGTCGTGGATGTGATTCAAAGATGGGGTACTGAACTTTAAGAGTAGGGTACTGCATAAGACGGGACTGAAAAGGATTTAGGGTTGGATTAGGCGTACCCGCTTCGCGGCTCAGCATAATCCAACCCTAAACCCTTTTCCTTATTCAAGGTCACTAATCCCGCCAGAAACTGAACCCTAAGAGGGTATTGGTGAACCCTGTCGTGCATGTGATTCAAAGATGGGGTATTGAACCTTAAGAGTAGGGTACCACATAAGATAGGACGGAAAAGGGTTTAGGGTTGGATTAGACGAACCCGCTTCTTGGCTCCGCCTAATCCAACCCTGAACCCTTTTCCTTATTCAAGGTCACTAATTCCGCAAGAAACTGAACCCTAATAGGGTATTGGTGAACCTTGTCGTGGATGTGATTCGAAGATGGGGTTCTGAACTTTAAGAGTAGGGTACTGCATAAGACGGGACGAAAAAGGATTTAGGGTTGGATTAGGCGTACCCGCTTCGCGGCTCCTCATAATCCAACCCTAAACCCTTTTCATTATTCAAGGTCACTAATCCCGCAAAAAACTGAACCCTAAGAGGGTATTGGTAAACCCTGTCGTGGATGTGATTCAAAGATGGGGTACTGAAACTTAAGAGTAGGGTACTGCATAAGACGGGACAGAAAAAGGTTTAGGGTTGGATTAGGCGTACCCGCTTCATGGCTCCGCCTAATCCAACCCTAAACCCTTTTCCTTATTCAAGGTCACTAATCCCGCCAGAAACTAAACCCTAAGAGGGTATTGGTGAACCCTGTCGTGGATGTGATTCAAAGATGGGGTACTGAACCTTAAGAGTAGGGTACTACATAAGACAGGACGGAAAAGCGTTTACGGTTGGATTAGGCGTACCCGCTTCGCGGCTCCGCCTAATCCAACCCTAAACCCTTTTCCTTATTCAAGGTCACTAATCCCGCCAGAAACTGAACCCTAAGAGGATATTGGTGAACCATGTCGTGGATGTGATTCAAAGATGGGGTACTGAACTTTAAGAGTAGGGTACTGCATAAGACGGGACTGAAAAGGATTTAGGGTTGGATTAGGCGTACCCGCTTCGCGGCTCAGCATAATCCAACCCTAAACCCTTTTCCTTATTCAATGTCACTAATCCCGCAAGAAACTGAACCCTAAGAGGGTATTGGAGAACCCTGTCGTGGATGTGATTCAAAGATGGGGTACTAAACCTTAAGAGTAGGGTACTACATAAGATAGGACGGAAAAGGGTTTACGGTTGGATTAGGCGTACCCGCTTCGCGGCTCCGCCTAATCCAACCCTAAACCCTTTTCCTTATGCAAGGTCACTAATCCCGCAAGAAACTGAACCCTAAGAGGGTATTGGTGAACCCTGTCGTGGATGTGATTCAAAGATGGGGTAATGAACCTTAAGAGTAGGGTACTGCATAAGACGGGACAGAAAAGGGTTTACGGTTGGATTAGGCGAACCCGCTTCGCGGCTCCGCCTAATCCAACCCTAAGCTCTTTTCCATATTCAAGGACGGAAAAGGGTTTAGGGTTGGATTAGGCGTACCCGCTTCGTGGCTCCGCCTAATCCAACTCTATACTCTTTTCCTTATTCGAGGTCACTAATCCCGTAAGAAACTGAACCCTAAAAGGGTATTGGTGAACCCTGTCGTGGATGTGATTGAAAGATGGGGTACTGAACCTTAAGAGTAGGGTACTGCATAAGACAGGACGGAAAAGGGTTTAGGGTTAGATTAGGCGTACCCGCTTCGCGGCTCCGCCTAATCCAACCCTAAACCATTTTCCTTATTCAAGGTCACTAATCCCGCAAGAAACTGAACCCCAAGAGGGTATTGGTGAACCCTGTCGTGGATGTGATTCAAAGATGGGGTACTGAACCTTAAGAGTAGGGTACTGCATAAGACGGGACGGAAAAGGGTTTAGGGTTGGATTAGGCGTACCCGCTTCGCGGCCTCGCCTAATCCAACCCTAAACCCTTTTCCTTATTCAAGGACGGAAAAGGGTTTAGGGTTGGATTAGGCGTAGCCGCTTCATGGCTCCGCCTAATCCAACCCTAAACCCTTTTCCTTATTCAAGGTCACTAATCCCGCCAGAAACTGTACCCAAAGAGGGTATTGGTGAACCCTGTTGTGGATGTGATTCAAAGATGGGGTACTGAACCTTAAGAGTAGGGTACTACATAAGAGGAGACGCAAAAGGATTTAGAGTTGGCTTAGGCGTACCCGCTTCGCGGCTCCGCCTAATCCAACCCTAAGCCCTTTTCCTTATTCAAGGACGGAAAAGGGTTTAGGGTTGGATTAGACGTAGCCGCTTCATGGCTCCGCCTAATCCAATCCTAAACCCTTTTCCTTATTCAAGGTCACTAATCCCGCCAGAAACTGAACCCTAAGAGGGTATTGGTGAACCCTGTCGTGGATGTGATTCAAAGATGGGGTACTGAACCTTAAGAGTAGGGTACTACATAAGAGGAGACGAAAAAGGATTTAGGGTTAGATTAGGCGTACCCGCTTCGCGGCTCCGCCTAATCCAACCCTAAACCTTTTTCCTTATTCAAGGTCACAAATCCTGCAAGAAACTGAACCCTAAGAGGGTTTTGGTGAACCCTGTCGTGGATGTGATTCAAAGATGGGGTACTGAACCTTAAGAGTAGGGTACTGCATAAGACGGGACAGAAAAGGGTTTAGGGTAGGATTAGGCGAACCCGCTTCGCGGCTCCGCCTAATCCAACCCTAAGCTCTTTTCCTTATTCAAGGACGGAAAAGGGTTTAGGGTTGGATTAGGCGTACCCGCTTCGTGGCTCCGCCTAATCCAACTCTAAACCCTTTTCCTTATTCGAGGTCACTAATCCCGCAAGAAACTGAACCCTAAGAGGGTATTGGTGAACCCTGTCGTGGATGTGATTCAAAGATGGGGTACTGAACCTTTAGAGTAGGGTACTGCATAAGACAGGACGGAAAAGGGTTTAGGGTTGGATTAGGCGTACCCGCTTCGCGGCTCCGCCTAATCCAACCCTAAACTATTTTCCTTATTCAAGGTCACTAATCCCGCAAGAAACTGAACCGTAAGAGGGTGTTGGCGAACCCTGTCGTGGATGTGATTCAAAGATGGGGTACTGAACCTTAAGAGTAGGGTACTGCATAAGACGGGACGGAAAAGGGTTTAGGGTTGGATTAGGCGTACCCACTTCGTGGCTCCGCCTAATCCAACTCTAAACCCTTTTCCTTATTCAAGGTCACTAATCCCGCAAGAAACTGAACCCTAAGAGGGTATTGGTGAACCCTGTCGTGGATGTGATTCAAAGATGGGGTACTGAACCTTAAGAGTAGGGTACTGCATAAGACGAACGAAATACGGTTTTGGGTTGGATTAGGCGAACCCGCGTCGCGGCTCCGCCTAATCCAACCCTAAACCCTTTTCCTTATTCAAGGTCACTAATCCCGCAAGAAACTGAACGCTAAGAGGGTATTGGTGAACTCTGTCGTGGATGTGATTCAAAGATGAGGTACTGAACCTTAAGAAGAGGGTACTGCATAAGACGGAACAGAAAAGGATTTAGGGTTGGATTAGGCGTACCCGCTTCGTGGCTCCGCTTAATCCAACTCTAAACCCTTTTCCTTATTCAAGGTCACTAATCCCGCCAGAAACTGTACCCAAAGAGGGTATTGGTGAACCCTGTTGTGGATGTGATTCAAAGATGGGGTACTGAACCTTAAGAGTAGGGTACTACATAAGAGGAGACGCAAAAGGATTTAGAGTTGGCTTAGGCGTACCCGCTTCGCGGCTCCGCCTAATCCAACCCTAAGCCCTTTTCCTTATTCAAGGACGGAAAAGGGTTTAGGGTTGGATTAGACGTAGCCGCTTCATGGCTCCGCCTAATCCAATCCTAAACCCTTTTCCTTATTCAAGGTCACTAATCCCGCCAGAAACTGAACCCTAAGAGGGTATTGGTGAACCCTGTCGTGGATGTGATTCAAAGATGGGGTACTGAACCTTAAGAGTAGGGTACTACATAAGAGGAGACGAAAAAGGATTTAGGGTTGGATTAGGCGTACCCGCTTCGCGGCTCCGCCTAATCCAACCCTAAACCTTTTTCCTTATTCAAGGTCACAAATCCTGCAAGAAACTGAACCCTAAGAGGGTTTTGGTGAACCCTGTCGTGGATGTGATTCAAAGATGGGGTACTGAACCTTAAGAGTAGGGTACTGCATAAGACGGGACAGAAAAGGGTTTAGGGTAGGATTAGGCGAACCCGCTTCGCGGCTCCGCCTAATCCAACCCTAAGCTCTTTTCCTTATTCAAGGACGGAAAAGGGTTTAGGGTTGGATTAGGCGTACCCGCTTCGTGGCTCCGCCTAATCCAACTCTAAACCCTTTTCCTTATTCGAGGTCACTAATCCCGCAAGAAACTGAACCCTAAGAGGGTATTGGTGAACCCTGTCGTGGATGTGATTCAAAGATGGGGTACTGAACCTTTAGAGTAGGGTACTGCATAAGACAGGACGGAAAAGGGTTTAGGGTTGGATTAGGCGTACCCGCTTCGCGGCTCCGCCTAATCCAACCCTAAACTATTTTCCTTATTCAAGGTCACTAATCCCGCAAGAAACTGAACCGTAAGAGGGTGTTGGCGAACCCTGTCGTGGATGTGATTCAAAGATGGGGTACTGAACCTTAAGAGTAGGGTACTGCATAAGACGGGACGAAAAAGGGTTTAGGGTTGGATTAGGCGTACCCACTTCGTGGCTCCGCCTAATCCAACTCTAAACCCTTTTCCTTATTCAAGGTCACTAATCCCGCAAGAAACTGAACCCTAAGAGGGTATTGGTGAACCCTGTCGTGGATGTGATTCAAAGATGGGGTACTGAACCTTAAGAGTAGGGTACTGCATAAGACGAACGAAATACGGTTTTGGGTTGGATTAGGCGAACCCGCGTCGCGGCTCCGCCTAATCCAACCCTAAACCCTTTTCCTTATTCAAGGTCACTAATCCCGCAAGAAACTGAACGCTAAGAGGGTATTGGTGAACTCTGTCGTGGATGTGATTCAAAGATGAGGTACTGAACCTTAAGAAGAGGGTACTGCATAAGACGGAACAGAAAAGGGTTTAGGGTTGGATTAGGCGTACCCGCTTCGTGGCTCCGCTTAATCCAACTCTAAACCCTTTTCCTTATTCAAGGTCACTAATCCCGCAAGAAACTGAACCCCAAGAGGGTATTGGTGAACCCTGTCGTGGATGTGATTCAAAGATGGGGTACTGAACCTTAAGAGTAGGGTACTGCATAAGACGGGACGGAAAAGGGTTTAGGGTTGGATTAGGCGTACCCGCTTCGCGGCCTCGCCTAATCCAACCCTAAACCCTTTTCCTTATTCAAGGACGGAAAAGGGTTTAGGGTTGGATTAGGCGTAGCCGCTTCATGGCTCCGCCTAATCCAACCCTAAACCCTTTTCCTTATTCAAGGTCACTAATCCCGCCAGAAACTGTACCCCAAGAGGGTATTGGTGAACCCTGTCGTGGATGTGATTCAAAGATGGGGTACTGAACCTTAAGAGTAGGGTACTGCATAAGACGGGACGGAAAAGGGTTTAGGGTTGGATTAGGCGTACCCGCTTCGTGGCCTCGCCTAATCCAACCCTAAACCCTTTTCCTTATTCAAGGACGGAAAAGGGTTTAGGGTTGGATTAGGCGTAGCCGCTTCATGGCTCCGCCTAATCCAACTCTAAACCCTTTTCCTTATTCGAGGTCACTAATCCCGCAAGAAACAGAACCCTAAGAGGGTATTTGTGAACCCTGTCGTGGATGTGATTCAAAGATGGGGTACTGAATCTTTAGAGTAGGGTACTGCATAAGACAGGACGGAAAAGGGTTTAGGGTTGGATTAGGCGTACCCGCTTCGCGGCTCCGCCTAATCCAACCCTAAACTCTTTTCCTTATTCAAGGTCACTAATCCCGCAAGAAACTGAACCGTAAGAGGGTGTTGGCGAACCCTGTCGTGGATGTGATTCAAAGATGGGGTACTGAACCTTAAGAGTAGGGTACTGCATAAGACGGGACGAAAAAGGGTTTAGGGTTGGATTAGGCGTACCCACTTCGTGGCTCCGCCTAATCCAACTCTAAACCCTTTTCCTTATTCAAGGTCACTAATCCCGCAAGGAACTGAACCCTAAGAGGGTATTGGTGAACCCTGTCGTGGATGTGATTCAAAGATGGGGTACTGAACCTTAAGAGTAGGGTACTGCATAAGACGAACGAAATACGGTTTTGGGTTGTATTAGGCGAACCCGCGTCGCGGCTCCGCCTAATCCAACCCTAAACCCTTTTCCTTATTCAAGGTCACTAATCCCGCAAGAAACTGAACTCTAAGAGGGTATTGATGAACCCTGTCGTGGATGTGATTCAAAGATGAGGTACTGAACCTTAAGAAGAGGGTACTGCATAAGACGGAACAGAAAAGGGTTTAGGGTTGGATTAGGCATACCCGCTTCGTGGCTCCGCTTAATCCAACTCTAAACCCTTTTCCTTATTCAAGGTCACTAATCCCGCAAGAAACTGAACCCCAAGAGGGTATTGGTGAACCCTGTCGTGGATGTGATTCAAAAATGGGGTACTGAACCTTAAGAGTAGGGTACTGCATAAGACGGGACGGAAAAGGGTTTAGGGTTGGATTAGGCGTACCCGCTTCGCGGCCTCGCCTAATCCAACCCTAAACCCTTTTCCTTATTCAAGGACGGAAAAGGGTTTAGGGTTGGATTAGGCGTAGCCGCTTCATGGCTCCGCCTAATCCAACCCTAAACCCTTTTCCTTATTCAAGGTCACTAATCCCGCCAGAAACTGTACCCCAAGAGGGTATTGGTGAACCCTGTCGTGGATGTGATTCAAAGATGGGGTACTGAACCTTAAGAGTAGGGTACTGCATAAGACGGGACGGAAAAGGGTTTAGGGTTGGATTAGGCGTACCCGCTTCGCGGCCTCGCCTAATCCAACCCTAAACCCTTTTCCTTATTCAAGGACGGAAAAGGGTTTAGGGTTGGATTAGGCGTAGCCGCTTCATGGCTCCGCCTAATCCAACTCTAAACCCTTTTCCTTATTCGAAGTCACTAATCCCGCAAGAAACAGAACCCTAAGAGGGTATTGGTGAACCCTGTCGTGGATGTGATTCAAAGATGGGTACTGAACCTTAAGAGTAGGGTACTACATAAGACGGGAGGGAAAAGTGTTTAGGATTGGATTAGGCGAACCCGCTTCGCGGCTCCGCATAATCCAACCCTAAACCCTTTTCCTTATTCATGGTCACTAATCCCGCGATAAACTGAACCCTAAGAGGGTATTAGTGAACCCTGTCGTGGATGTGATTCATAGATGGGGTACTGAACCTTAAGAGTAGGGTACTGCATAAGACGGGACAGAAAAGGATTTAGGGTTGGATTAGGCGAACCCACTTCGCCGCTCCGCCTAATCCAACCCTAAGCCCTTTTCCTTATTCAAGGACGGAAAAGGGTTTAGGGTTGGATTAGACGTAGCCGCTTCATAGCTCCGCCTAATCCAATCCTAAACCCTTTTCCTTATTTAAGGTCACTAATCCCGCCAGAAACTGAACCCTAAGAGGGTATTGGTGAACCCTGTCGTGGATGTGATTCAAAGATGGGGTACTGAACCTTAAGAGTAGGGTACTACATAAGAGGAGACGCAAAAGGATTTAGGGTTGGATTAGGCGTACCCGCTTCGCGGCTCCGCCTAATCCAACCCTAAACCCTTTTCCTTATTCAAGGTCACAAATCCTGCAAGAAACTGAACCCTAAGAGGGTTTTGGTGAACCCTGTCGTGGATGTGATTCAAAGATGGGGTACTGAACCTTAAGAGTAGGGTACTGCATAAGACGGGACAGAAAAGGGTTTAGGGTCGGATTAGGCGAACCCGCTTCGCGGCTCCGCCTAATCCAACCCTAAGCTCTTTTCCTTATTCAAGGATGGAAAAGAGTTTAGGGTTGGATTAGGCGTACCCGCTTCGTGGCTCCGCCTAATCCAACTCTAAACCCTTTTCCTTATTCGAGGTCACTAATCCCGCAAGAAACTGAACCCTAAGAGGGTATTGGTGAACCCTGTCGTGGATGTGATTCAAAGATGGGGTACTGAACCTTTAGAGTAGGGTACTGCATAAGACAGGACGGAAAAGGGTTTAGGGTTGGATTAGGCGTACCCGCTTCGCGGCTCCGCCTAATCCAACCCTAAACTCTTTTCCTTATTCAAGGTCACTAATCCCGCAAGAAACTGAACCCTAAGAGGGTATTGGTGAACCCTGTCGGGGATGTGATTCAAAGATGGGGTACTGAACCTTAAGAGTAGGGTACTGCATAAGACGAACGAAATACGGTTTTGGGTTGGATTAGGCGAACCCACGTCGCGGCTCCGCCTAATCCAACCCTAAACCCTTTTCCTTATTCAAGGTCACTAATTCCGCCAGAAACTTAACCCTAAGAGGGTATTGGTGAACCCTGTCGTGCATGTGATTCAAAGATGGGGTATTGAACCTTAAGAGTAGGGTACTACATAAGATAGGACGGAAAAGGGTTTAGGGTTGGATTAGACGAACCCGCTTCTTGGCTCCGCCTAATCCAACCCTAAACCCGTTTCCTTATTCAAGGTCACTAATTCCGCAAGAAACTGAACCCTAATAGGGTATTGGTGAACCTTGTCGTGGATGTGATTCGAAGATGGGGTACTGAACTTTAAGAGTAGGGTACTGCATAAGACGGGACGAAAAAGGATTTAGGGTTGGATTAGGCGTACCCGCTTCGCGGCTCCTCGTAATCCAACCCTAAACCCTTTTCATTATTCAAGGTCACTAATCCCGCAAAAAACAGAACCCTAAGAGGGTATTGGTAAACCCTGTCGTGGATGTGATTCAAAGATGGGGTACTGAACCTTAAGAGTAGGGTACTGCATAAGACGGGACAGAAAAAGGTTTAGGGTTGGATTAGGCATACCCGCTTCATGGCTCCGCCTAATCCAACCCTAAACCCTTTTCCTTATTCAAGGTCACTAATCCCACCAGAAACTAAACCCTAAGAGGGTATTGGTGAACCCTGTCGTGGATGTGATTCAAAGATGGGGTACTGAACCTTAAGAGTAGGGTACTACATAAGACAGGACGGAAAAGCGTTTACGGTTGGATTAGGCGTACCCGCTTCGCGGCTCCGCCTAATCCAACCCTAAACCCTTTTCCTTATTCAAGGTCACTAATCCCGCCAGAAACTGAACCCTAAGAGGGTATTGGTAAACCCTGTCGTGGATGTGATTCAAAGATGGGGTACTGAACCTTAAGAGTAGGGTACTGCATAAGACGGGACAGAAAAAGGTTTAGGGTTGGATTAGGCATACCCGCTTCATGGCTCCGCCTAATCCAACCCTAAACCCTTTTCCTTATTCAAGGTCACTAATCCCACCAGAAACTAAACCCTAAGAGGGTATTGGTGAACCCTGTCGTGGATGTGATTCAAAGATGGGGTACTGAACCTTAAGAGGAGGGTACTACATAAGACAGGACGGAAAAGCGTTTACGGTTGGATTAGGCGTACCCGCTTCGCGGCTCCGCCTAATCCAACCCTAAACCCTTTTCCTTATTCAAGGTCACTAATCCCGCCAGAAACTGAACCCTAAGAGGGTATTGGTAAACCCTGTCGTGGATGTGATTCAAAGATGGGGTACTGAACCTTAAGAGTAGGGTACTGCATAAGACGGGACAGAAAAAGGTTTAGGGTTGGATTAGGCATACCCGCTTCATGGCTCCGCCTAATCCAACCCTAAACCCTTTTCCTTATTCAAGGTCACTAATCCCACCAGAAACTAAACCCTAAGAGGGTATTGGTGAACCCTGTCGTGGATGTGATTCAAAGATGGGGTACTGAACCTTAAGAGTAGGGTACTACATAAGAGGAGACGCAAAAGGATTTAGGGTTGGATTAGGCGTACCCGCTTCGCGGCTCCGCCTAATCCAACCCTAAACCCTTTTCCTTATTCAAGGTCACAAATCCTGCAAGAAACTGAACCCTAAGAGGGTTTTGGTGAACCCTGTCGTGGATGTGATTCAAAGATGGGGTACTGAACCTTAAGAGTAGGGTACTGCATAAGACGGGACAGAAAAGGGTTTAGGGTCGGATTAGGCGAACCCGCTTCGCGGCTCCGCCTAATCCAACCCTAAGCTCTTTTCCTTATTCAAGGATGGAAAAGGGTTTAGGGTTGGATTAGGCGTACCCGCTTCGTGGCTCCGCCTAATCCAACTCTAAACCCTTTTCCTTATTCGAGGTCACTAATCCCGCAAGAAACTGAACCCTAAGAGGGTATTGGTGAACCCTGTCGTGGATGTGATTCAAAGATGGGGTACTGAACCTTTAGAGTAGGGTACTGCATAAGACAGGACGGAAAAGGGTTTAGGGTTGGATTAGGCGTACCCGCTTCGCGGCTCCGCCTAATCCAACCCTAAACTCTTTTCCTTATTCAAGGTCACTAATCCCGCAAGAAACTGAACCCTAAGAGGGTATTGGTGAACCCTGTCGTGGATGTGATTCAAAGATGGGGTACTGAACCTTAAGAGTAGGGTACTGCATAAGACGAACGAAATACGGTTTTGGGTTGGATTAGGCGAACCCACGTCGCGGTTCCGCCTAATCCAACCCTAAACCCTTTTCCTTATTCAAGGTCACTAATCCCGCCAGAAACTTAACCCTAAGAGGGTATTGGTGAACCCTGTCGTGCATGTGATTCAAAGATGGGGTATTGAACCTTAAGAGTAGGGTACTACATAAGATAGGACGGAAAAGGGTTTAGGTTTGGATTAGACGAACCCGCTTCTTGGCTCCGCCTAATCCAACCCTAAACCCGTTTCCTTATTCAAGGTCACTAATTCCGCAAGAAACTGAACCCTAATAGGGTATTGGTGAACCTTGTCGTGGATGTGATTCGAAGATGGGGTACTGAACTTTAAGAGTAGGGTACTGCATAAGACGGGACGAAAAAGGATTTAGGGTTGGATTAGGCGTACCCGCTTCGCGGCTCCTCGTAATCCAACCCTAAACCCTTTTCATTATTCAAGGTCACTAATCCCGCAAAAAACAGAACCCTAAGAGGGTATTGGTAAACCCTGTCGTGGATGTGATTCAAAGATGGGGTACTGAACCTTAAGAGTAGGGTACTGCATAAGACGGGACAGAAAAAGGTTTAGGGTTGGATTAGGCATACCCGCTTCATGGCTCCGCCTAATCCAACCCTAAACCCTTTTCCTTATTCAAGGTCACTAATCCCACCAGAAACTAAACCCTAAGAGGGTATTGGTGAACCCTGTCGTGGATGTGATTCAAAGATGGGGTACTGAACCTTAAGAGTAGGGTACTACATAAGACAGGACGGAAAAGCGTTTACGGTTGGATTAGGCGTACCCGCTTCGCGGCTCCGCCTAATCCAACCCTAAACCCTTTTCCTTATTCAAGGTCACTAATCCCGCCAGAAACTGAACCCTAAGAGGGTATTGGTAAACCCTGTCGTGGATGTGATTCAAAGATGGGGTACTGAACCTTAAGAGTAGGGTACTGCATAAGACGGGACAGAAAAAGGTTTAGGGTTGGATTAGGCATACCCGCTTCATGGCTCCGCCTAATCCAACCCTAAACCCTTTTCCTTATTCAAGGTCACTAATCCCACCAGAAACTAAACCCTAAGAGGGTATTGGTGAACCCTGTCGTGGATGTGATTCAAAGATGGGGTACTGAACCTTAAGAGTAGGGTACTACATAAGACAGGACGGAAAAGCGTTTACGGTTGGATTAGGCGTACCCGCTTCGCGGCTCCGCCTAATCCAACCCTAAACCCTTTTCCTTATTCAAGGTCACTAATCCCGCCAGAAACTGAACCCTAAGAGGGTATTGGTAAACCCTGTCGTGGATGTGATTCAAAGATGGGGTACTGAACCTTAAGAGTAGGGTACTGCATAAGACGGGACAGAAAAAGGTTTAGGGTTGGATTAGGCATACCCGCTTCATGGCTCCGCCTAATCCAACCCTAAACCCTTTTCCTTATTCAAGGTCACTAATCCCACCAGAAACTAAACCCTAAGAGGGTATTGGTGAACCCTGTCGTGGATGTGATTCAAAGATGGGGTACTGAACCTTAAGAGTAGGGTACTACATAAGACAGGACGGAAAAGCGTTTATGGTTGGATTAGGCGTACCCGCTTCGCGGCTCCGCCTAATCCAACCCTAAACCCTTTTCCTTATTCAAGGTCACTAATCCCGCCAGAAACTGAACCCTAAGAGGGTATTGGTAAACCCTGTCGTGGATGTGATTCACAGATGGGGTACTGAACCTTAAGAGTAGGGTACTGCATAAGACGGGACAGAAAAAGGTTTAGGGTTGGATTAGGCATACCCGCTTCATGGCTCCGCCTAATCCAACCCTAAACCCTTTTCCTTATTCAAGGTCACTAATCCCACCAGAAACTAAACCCTAAGAGGGTATTGGTGAACCCTGTCGTGGATGTGATTCAAAGATGGGGTACTGGACCTTAAGAGTAGGGTACTACATAAGACAGGACGGAAAAGCGTTTACGGTTGGATTAGGCGTACCCGCTTCGCGGCTCCGCCTAATCCAACCCTAAACCCTTTTCCTTATTCAAGGTCACTAATCCCGCCAGAAACTGAACCCTAAGAGAATATTGGTGAACCATGTCGTGGATGTGATTCAAAGATGGGGTATTGAACCTTAAGAGTAGGGTACTGCATAAGACGAGACGGAAAAGGGTTTAGGGTTGGATTAGGTGTACCCGCTTCTTGGCTCCGCCTAATCCAACCCTAAACCCTTTTCCTTATTCAAGGTCACTAATCCCGCTAGAAACTGAACCCTAAGAGGGTATTGGTGAACCCTGTCGTGGATATGATTCAAAGATGGGGTACTGAACCTTAAGAGTAGGGTACTACATAAGACAGGACGGAAAAGGGTTTACGGTTGGATTAGGCGTACCCGCTTCGCGGCTCCGCCTAATCCAACCCTAAACCCTTTTCCTTATTCAAGGCCACTAATCCCGCAAGAAACTGAACCCTAAGAGGGTATTGGTGAACCCTGTCGTGGATGTGATTCATAGATGGGGTACTGAACCTTAAGAGTAGGGTACTGCATAAGACGGCACAGAAAAGGGTTTAGGGTTGGATTAGGCGAACCCGCTTCGCGGCTCCGCCTAATCCAACCCTAAGCTCTTTTCCTTATTCAAGGACGGAAAAGGGTTTAGGGTTGGATTAGGCGTACCCGCTTCGTGGCTCCGCCTAATCCAACTCTAAACCCTTTTCCTTATTCAAGGTCGCTAATCCCTCAAGAAACTGAACCCTAAGAGGATATTGGTGAACCCTGTCGTGGATGTGATTCAAAGATGGGGTACTGAACTTTAAGAGTAAGGTACTGCATAAGACGGGACGGAAAAGGATTTAGGGTTGAATTAGGCGTACCCGCTTCGCGGCTCAGCATAATCCAACCCTAAACCCTTTTCCTTATTCAAGGTCACTAATCCCGCAAGAAACTGAACCCTAAGAGGGTATTGGTGAACCCTGTCGTGGATGTGATTCAAAGATGGGGTACTGAACCTTAAGAGTAGGGTACTTCATAAGACGGGACGGAAAAGGGTTTAGGGTTGGATTAGGCGTACCCGCTTCTTGGCTCCGCCTAATCCACCCCTAAACCCTTTTCCTTATTCAAGGTCACTAATCCCGCCAGAAACTGAACCCTAAGAGGGTATTGGTGAACCCTGTCGTGGATGTGATTCAAAGATGGGGTACTGAACCTTAAGAGTAGGGTCCTGCATAAGACGGGACGGAAAAGGGTTTAGGGTTGGATTAGGCGTACCCGCTTCTTGGCTCCGCCTAATCTAACCCTAAACCCTTTTCCTTATTCAAGGTCACTAATCCAGCCAGAAACTGAACCCTAAGAGGGTATTGGTGAACCCTGTCGTGGATATGATTCAAAGATGGGGTACTGAACCTTAAGAGTAGGGTACTACATAAGACAGGACGGAAAAGGGTTTACGGTTGGATTAGGCGTACCCGCTTCGCGGCTCCGCCTAATCCAACCCTAAACCCTTTTCCTTATTCAAGGTCACTAATTCCGCAAGAAACTGAACCCTAAGAGGGTATTGGTGAACCTTGTCGTGGATTTGATTCAAAGATGGGGTACTGAACTTTAAGAGTAGGGTACTGCATAAGACGGGACGGAAAAGGGTTTAGGGTTGGATTAGGCGTACCCGCTTCGCGGCTCCGCATAATCCAACCCTAAACCCTTTTCCTTATTCAAGGTCACTAATCCCACAAGAAACTGAACCCTAAGAGAGTATTGGTGAACCCTGTCGTGGATGTGATTCAAAGATGGGGTACTGAACCTTAAGAGTAGGGTACTACATAAGACGAGACGCAAAAGGGTTTAGGGTTGGATTAGGCGTACCCGCTTCGCGGCTCCGCATAATCCAACCCTAAACCCTTTTCCTTATTCAAGGTCAGTAATCCCACAAGAAACTGAACCCTAAGAGAGTATTGGTGAACCCTGTCGTGGATGTGATTCAAAGATGGGGTACTGAACCTTAAGAGTAGGGTACTACATAAGACGAGACGCAAAAGGGTTTAATGTTGGATTAGGCGTACCCGCTTCATGGCTCCGCATAATCCAACACTAAACCCTTTTCCTTATTCAAGGTCACTAATCCCGCCAAAAACTGAACCCTAAGAGGGTATTGGTGAACCCTTTCGTGGATGTGATTCAAAGATGGGGTACTGAACCTTAAGAGTAGGGTACTACATAAGACAGGACGGAAAAGCGTTTACGGTTGGATTAGGCGTACCCGCTTCGCGGCTCCGCCTAATCCAACCCTAAACCCTTTTCCTTATTCAAGGTCACTAATCCCGCAAGAAACTGAACCCTAAGAGGGTATTGGTGAACCCTGTCGTGGATGTGATTCATAGATGGGGTACTGAACCTTAAGAGTAGGGTACTGCATAAGACGGCACAGAAAAGGGTTTAGGGTTGGATTAGGCGAACCCGCTTCGCGGCTCCGCCTAATCCAACCCTAAGCTCTTTTCCTTATTCAAGGACGGAAAAGGGTTTAGGGTTGGATTAGGCGTACCCGCTTCGTGGCACCGCCTAATCCAACTCTAAACCCTTTTCCTTATTCAAGGTCGCTAATCCCTCAAGAAACTGAACCCTAAGAGGATATTGGTGAACCCTGTCGTGGATGTGATTCAAAGATGGGGTACTGAACTTTAAGAGTAGGGTACTGCATAAGACGGGACTGAAAAGGATTTAGGGTTGAATTAGGCGTACCCGCTTCGCGGCTCAGCATAATCCAACCCTAAACCCTTTTCCTTATTCAAGGTCACTAATCCCGCAAGAAACTGAACCCTAAGTGGGTATTGGTGAACCCTGTCGTGGATGTGATTCAAAGATGGGGTACTGAACCTTAAGAGTAGGGTACTTCATAAGACGGGACGGAAAAGGGTTTAGGGTTGGATTAGGCGTACCCGCTTCTTGGCTCCGCCTAATCTAACCCTAAACCCTTTTCCTTATTCAAGGTCACTAATCCAGCCAGAAACTGAACCCTAAGAGGGTATTGGTGAACCCTGTCGTGGATATGATTCAAAGATGGGGTACTGAACCTTAAGAGTAGGGTACTACATAAGACAGGACGGAAAAGGGTTTACGGTTGGATTAGGCGTACCCGCTTCGCGGCTCCGCCTAATCCAACCCTAAACCCTTTTCCTTATTCAAGGTCACTAAACCCGCAAGAAACTGAACCCTAAGAGGGTATTGGTGAACCTTGTCGTGGATGTGATTCAAACATGGGGTACTGAACTTTAAGAGTAGGGTACTGCATAAGACGGGACGGAAAAGGGTTTAGGGTTGGATTAGGCGTACCCGCTTCGCGGCTCCGCATAATCCAACCCTAAACCCTTTTCCTTATTCAAGGTCACTAATCCCACAAGAAACTGAACCCTAAGAGAGTATTGGTGAACCCTGTCGTGGATGTGATTCAAAGATGGGGTACTGAACCTTAAGAGTAGGGTACTACATAAGACGAGACGCAAAAGGGTTTAGGGTTGGATTAGGCGTACCCGCTTCGCGGCTCCGCATAATCCAACCCTAAACCCTTTTCCTTATTCAAGGTCACTAATCCCACAAGAAACTGAACCCTAAGAGAGTATTGGTGAACCCTGTCGTGGATGTGATTCAAAGATGGGGTACTGAACATTAAGAGTAGGGTACTACATAAGACGAGACGCAAAAGGGTTTAGAGTTGGATTAGGCGTACCCGCTTCGCGGCTCTACCTAATCCAACCCTAAACCCTTTTCCTTATTCAAGGTCACTAATCCCGCAAGAAACTGAACCCTAAGAGATTATTGGTGAACCCTGTCGTGGATGTGATTCAAAGATGGGGTACTGAACCTTAAGAGTAGGGTACTACATAAGACGAGACGCAAAAGGGTTTAGAGTTGGATTAGGCGTACCCGCTTCGCGGCTCCGCCTAATCTAACCCTAAACCCTTTTCCTTATTCAAGGTCACTAATTCCGCAAGAAACTGAACCCTAAGAGGGTATTGGTGAACCTTGTCGTGGATGTGATTCAAAGATGGGGTAGTGGATGTGATTCAAAGATGGGGTATCGCATAAAACGGGACGGAAAAGGGTTTAGGGTTGGATTAGGCGTACCCGCTTCGCGGCTCCGCATAATCCAACCCTAAACCCTTTTCCTTATTCAAGGTCACTAATCCCACAAGAAACTGAACCCTAAGAGAGTATTGGTGAACCCTGTCGTGGATGTGATTCAAAGATGGGGTACTGAACTTTAAGAGTAGGGTACTGCATAAGACGGGACGGAAAAGGGTTTAGGGTTGGATTAGGCGTACCCGCTTCGCGGCTTCGCATAATCCAACCCTAAACCCTTTTCCTTATTCAAGGTCACTAATCCCACAAGAAACTGAACCCTAAGAGAGTATAGGTGAACCCTGTCGTGGATGTGATTCAAAGATGGGGTACTGAACCTTAAGAGTAGGGTACTACATAAGACGAGACGCAAAAGGGTTTAGAGTTGGATTAGGCGTACCCGCTTCGCGGCTCTACCTAATCCAACCCTAAACCCTTTTCCTTATTCAAGGTCACTAATCCCGCAAGAAACTGAACCCTAAGAGGGTATTGGTGAACCCTGTCGTGGATGTGATTCAAAGATGGGGTACTGAACCTTAAGAGTAGGGTACTTCATAAGACGGGACGGAAAAGGGTTTAGGGTTGGATTAGGCGTACCCGCTTCTTGGCTCCGCCTAATCCACCCCTAAACCCTTTTCCTTATTCAAGGTCACTAATCCCGCCAGAAACTGAACCCTAAGAGGGTATTGGTGAACCCTGTCGTGGATGTGATTCAAAGATGGGGTACTGAACCTTAAGAGTAGGGTCCTGCATAAGACGGGACGGAAAAGGGTTTAGGGTTGGATTAGGCGTACCCGCTTCTTGGCTCCGCCTAATCTAACCCTAAACCCTTTTCCTTATTCAAGGTCACTAATCCAGCCAGAAACTGAACCCTAAGAGGGTATTGTTGAACCCTGTCGTGGATATGATTCAAAGATGGGGTACTGAACCTTAAGAGTAGGGTACTACATAAGACAGGACGGAAAAGGGTTTACGGTTGGATTAGGCGTACCCGCTTCGCGGCTCCGCCTAATCCAACCCTAAACCCTTTTCCTTATTCAAGGTCACTAATTCCGCAAGAAACTGAACCCTAAGAGGGTATTGGTGAACCTTGTCGTGGATGTGATTCAAAGATGGGATACTGAACTTTAAGAGTAGGGTACTGCATAAGACGGGACGGAAAAGGGTTTAGGGTTGGATTAGGCGTACCCGCTTCGCGGCTCCGCATAATCCAACCGTAAACCCTTTTCCTTATTCAAGGTCACTAATCCCACAAGAAACTGAACCCTAAGAGGGTATTGGTGAACCCTGTCGTGGATGTGATTCAAAGATGGGGTACTGAACCTTAAGAGTAGGGTACTTCATAAGACGGGACGGAAAAGGGTATAGGGTTGGATTAGGCGTACCCGCTTCTTGGCTCCGCCTAATCTAACCCTAAACCCTTTTCCTTATTCAAGGTCACTAATCCCGCCAGAAACTGAACCCTAAGAGGGTATTGGTGAACCCTGTCGTGGATGTGATTCAAAGATGGGGTACTGAACCTTAAGAGTAGGGTACTACATAAGACAGGACGGAAAAGGGTTTACGGTTGGATTAGGCGTACCCGCTTCGCGGCTCCGCCTAATCCAACCCTAAACCCTTTTCCTTATTCAAGGTCACTAATTCCGCAAGAAACTGAACCCTAAGAGGGTATTGGTGAACCTTGTCGTGGATGTGATTCAAAGATGGGGTACTGAACTTTAAGAGTAGGGTACTGCATAAGACGGGACGGAAAAGGGTTTAGGGTTGGATTAGGCGTACCCGCTTCGCGGCTCCGCATAATCCAACCCTAAACCCTTTTCCTTATTCAAGGTCACTAATCCCACAAGAAACTGAACCCTAAGAGGGTATTACTGAACCCTGTCGTGGATGTGATTCAAAGATGGAGTACTGAACCTTAAGAGTAGGGTACTACATAAGACGAGACGCAAAAGGGTTTAGAGTTGGATTAGGCGTACCCGCTTCGCGGCTCTGCCTAATCCAACCCTAAACCCTTTTCCTTATTCAAGGTCACTAATCCCGCAAGAAACTGAACCCTAAGAGGGTATTGGTGAACCCTGTCGTGGATGTGATTCAAAGATGGGGTACTGAACCTTAAGAGTAGGGTACTGCATAAGACGGGACAGAAAAGGGTTTAGGGTTGGATTAGGCGAACCCGCTTCGCGGCTCCGCCTAATCCAACCCTAAGCTCTTTTCCTTATTCAAGGACGGAAAAGGGTTTAGGTTGGATTAGGCGTACCCGCTTCGTGGCTCCGCCTAATCCAACTCTAAACCCTTTTCCTTATTCAAGGTCACTAATCCCGCAAGAAACTGAACCCTAAGAGGATATTGGTGAACCCTGTCGTGGATGTGATTCAAAGATGGGGTACTGAACTTTAAGAGTAGGGTACTGCATAAGACGGGACGGAAAAGGATTTAGCGTTGGATTAGGCGTACCCGCTTCGCGGCTCAGCATAATCCAACCCTAAACCCTTTTCCTTATTCAAGGTCACTAATCCCGCAAGAAACTGAACCCTAAGAGGGTATTGGTGAACCCTGTCGTGGATGTGATTCAAAGATGGGGTACTGAACCTTAAGAGTAGGGTACTTCATAAGACGGGACGGAAAAGGGTTTAGGGTTGGATTAGGCGTACCCGCTTCTTGGCTCCGCCTAATCCACCCCTAAACCCTTTTCCTTATTCAAGGTCACTAATCCCGCCAGAAACTGAACCCTAAGAGGGTATTGGTGAACCCTGTCGTGGATGTGATTCAAAGATGGGGTACTGAACCTTAAGAGTAGGGTCCTGCATAAGACGGGACGGAAAAGGGTTTAGGGTTGGATTAGGCGTACCCGCTTCTTGGCTCCGCCTAATCTAACCCTAAACCCTTTTCCTTATTCAAGGTCACTAATCCAGCCAGAAACTGAACCCTAAGAGGGTATTGTTGAACCCTGTCGTGGATATGATTCAAAGATGGGGTACTGAACCTTAAGAGTAGGGTACTACATAAGACAGGACGGAAAAGGGTTTACGGTTGGATTAGGCGTACCCGCTTCGCGGCTCCGCCTAATCCAACCCTAAACCCTTTTCCTTATTCAAGGTCACTAATTCCGCAAGAAACTGAACCCTAAGAGGGTATTGGTGAACCTTGTCGTGGATGTGATTCAAAGATGGGATACTGAACTTTAAGAGTAGGGTACTGCATAAGACGGGACGGAAAAGGGTTTAGGGTTGGATTAGGCGTACCCGCTTCGCGGCTCCGCATAATCCAACCCTAAACCCTTTTCCTTATTCAAGGTCACTAATCCCACAAGAAACTGAACCCTAAGAGGGTATTGGTGAACCCTGTCGTGGATGTGATTCAAAGATGGGGTACTGAACCTTAAGAGTAGGGAACTACATAAGACGAGACGCAAAAGGGTTTAGAGTTGGATTAGGCGTACCCGCTTCGCGGCTCTACCTAATCCAACCCTAAACCCTTTTCCTTATTCAAGGTCACTAATCCCGCAAGAAACTGAACCCTAAGAGGGTATTGGTGAACCCTGTCGTGGATGTGATTCAAAGATGGGGTACTGAACCTTAAGAGTAGGGTACTGCATAAGACGGGACAGAAAAGGGTTTAGGGTTGGATTAGGCGAACCCGCTTCGCGGCTCCGCCTAATCCAACCCTAAGCTCTTTTCCTTATTCAAGGACGGAAAAGGGTTTAGGGTTGGATTAGGCGTACCCACTTCGTGGCTCCGCCTAATCCAACTCTAAACCCTTTTCCTTATTCAAGGTCGCTAATCCCGCAAGAAACTGAACGCTAAGAGGATATTGGTGAACCCTGTTGTGGATATGATTCAAAGATGGGGTACTGAACTTTAAGAGTAGGGTACTGCATAAGACGGGACGGAAAAGGATTTAGGGTTGAATTAGGCGTACCCGCTTCGCGGCTCAGCATAATCCAACCCTAAACCCTTTTCCTTATTCAAGGTCACTAATCCCGCAAGAAACTGAACCCTAAGAGGGTATTGGTGAACCCTGTCGTGGATGTGATTCAAAGATGGGGTACTGAACCTTAAGAGTAGGGTACTTCATAAGACGGGACGGAAAAGGGTATAGGATTGGATTAGGCGTACCCGCTTCTTGGCTCCGCCTAATCTAACCCTAAACCCTTTTCCTTATTCAAGGTCACTAATCCCGCCAGAAACTGAACCCTAAGAGGGTATTGGTGAACCTTGTCGTGGATGTGATTCAAAGATGGGGTAGTGGATGTGATTCAAAGATGGGGTATCGCATAAAACGGGACGGAAAAGGGTTTAGGGTTGGATTAGGCGTACCCGCTTCGCGGCTCCGCATAATCCAACCCTAAACCCTTTTCCTTATTCAAGGTCACTAATCCCACAAGAAACTGAACCCTAAGAGAGTATTGGTGAACCCTGTCGTGGATGTGATTCAAAGATGGGGTACTGAACTTTAAGAGTAGGGTACTGCATAAGACGGGACGGAAAAGGGTTTAGGGTTGGATTAGGCGTACCCGCTTCGCGGCTTCGCATAATCCAACCCTAAACCCTTTTCCTTATTCAAGGTCACTAATCCCACAAGAAACTGAACCCTAAGAGAGTATTGGTGAACCCTGTCGTGGATGTGATTCAAAGATGGGGTACTGAACCTTAAGAGTAGGGTACTACATAAGACGAGACGCAAAAGGGTTTAGAGTTGGATTAGGCGTACCCGCTTCGCGGCTCTACCTAATCCAACCCTAAACCCTTTTCCTTATTCAATGTCACTAATCCCGCAAGAAACTGAACCCTAAGAGGGTATTGGTGAACCCTGTCGTGGATGTGATTCAAAGATGGGGTACTGAACCTTAAGAGTAGGGTACTTCATAAGACGGGACGGAAAAGGGTTTAGGGTTGGATTAGGCGTACCCGCTTCTTGGCTCCGCCTAATCCACCCCTAAACCCTTTTCCTTATTCAAGGTCACTAATCCCGCCAGAAACTGAACCCTAAGAGGGTATTGGTGAACCCTGTCGTGGATGTGATTCAAAGATGGGGTACTGAACCTTAAGAGTAGGGTCCTGCATAAGACGGGACGGAAAAGGGTTTAGGGTTGGATTAGGCGTACCCGCTTCTTGGCTCCGCCTAATCTAACCCTAAACCCTTTTCCTTATTCAAGGTCACTAATCCAGCCAGAAACTGAACCCTAAGAGGGTATTGTTGAACCCTGTCGTGGATATGATTCAAAGATGGGGTACTGAACCTTAAGAGTAGGGTACTACATAAGACAGGACGGAAAAGGGTTTACGGTTGGATTAGGCGTACCCGCTTCGCGGCTCCGCCTAATCCAACCCTAAACCCTTTTCCTTATTCAAGGTCACTAATTCCGCAAGAAACTGAACCCTAAGAGGGTATTGGTGAACCTTGTCGTGGATGTGATTCAAAGATGGGATACTGAACTTTAAGAGTAGGGTACTGCATAAGACGGGACGGAAAAGGGTTTAGGGTTGGATTAGGCGTACCCGCTTCGCGGCTCCGCATAATCCAACCCTAAACCCTTTTCCTTATTCAAGGTCACTAATCCCACAAGAAACTGAACCCTAAGAGGGTATTGGTGAACCCTGTCGTGGATGTGATTCAAAGATGGGGTACTGAACCTTAAGAGTAGGGTACTTCATAAGACGGGACGGAAAAGGGTATAGGGTTGGATTAGGCGTACCCGCTTCTTGGCTCCGCCTAATCTAACCCTAAACCCTTTTCCTTATTCAAGGTCACTAATCCCGCCAGAAACTGAACCCTAAGAGGGTATTGGTGAACCCTGTCGTGGATGTGATTCAAAGATGGGGTACTGAACCTTAAGAGTAGGGTACTACATAAGACAGGACGGAAAAGGGTTTACGGTTGGATTAGGCGTACCCGCTTCGCGGCTCCGCCTAATCCAACCCTAAACCCTTTTCCTTATTCAAGGTCACTAATTCCGCAAGAAACTGAACCCTAAGAGAGTATTGGTGAACCTTGTCGTGGATGTGATTCAAAGATGGGGTACTGAACTTTAAGAGTAGGGTACTGCATAAGACGGGACGGAAAAGGGTTTAGGGTTGGATTAGGCGTACCCGCTTCGCGGCTCCGCATAATCCAACCCTAAACCCTTTTCCTTATTCAAGGTCACTAATCCCACAAGAAACTGAACCCTAAGAGGGTATTACTGAACCCTGTCGTGGATGTGATTCAAAGATGGGGTACTGAACCTTAAGAGTAGGGTACTACATAAGACGAGACGCAAAAGGGTTTAGAGTTGGATTAGGCGTACCCGCTTCGCGGCTCTGCCTAATCCAACCCTAAACCCTTTTCCTTATTCAAGGTCACTAATCCCGCAAGAAACTGAACCCTAAGAGGGTATTGGTGAACCCTGTCGTGGATGTGATTCAAAGATGGGGTACTGAACCTTAAGAGTAGGGTACTGCATAAGACGGGACAGAAAAGGGTTTAGGGTTGGATTAGGCGAACCCGCTTCGCGGCTCCGCCTAATCCAACCCTAAGCTCTTTTCCTTATTCAAGGACGGAAAAGGGTTTAGGTTGGATTAGGCGTACCCGCTTCGTGGCTCCGCCTAAGCCAACTCTAAACCCTTTTCCTTATTCAAGGTCACTAATCCCGCAAGAAACTGAACCCTAAGAGGATATTGGTGAACCCTGTCGTGGATGTGATTCAAAGATGGGGTACTGAACTTTAAGAGTAGGGTACTGCATAAGACGGGACGGAAAAGGATTTAGCGTTGGATTAGGCGTACCCGCTTCGCGGCTCAGCATAATCCAACCCTAAACCCTTTTCCTTATTCAAGGTCACTAATCCCGCAAGAAACTGAACCCTAAGAGGGTATTGGTGAACCCTGTCGTGGATGTGATTCAAAGATGGGGTACTGAACCTTAAGAGTAGGGTACTTCATAAGACGGGACGGAAAAGGGTTTAGGGTTGGATTAGGCGTACCCGCTTCTTGGCTCCGCCTAATCCACCCCTAAACCCTTTTCCTTATTCAAGGTCACTAATCCCGCCAGAAACTGAACCCTAAGAGGGTATTGGTGAACCCTGTCGTGGATGTGATTCAAAGATGGGGTACTGAACCTTAAGAGTAGGGTCCTGCATAAGACGGGACGGAAAAGGGTTTAGGGTTGGATTAGGCGTACCCGCTTCTTGGCTCCGCCTAATCTAACCCTAAACCCTTTTCCTTATTCAAGGTCACTAATCCAGCCAGAAACTGAACCCTAAGAGGGTATTGTTGAACCCTGTCGTGGATATGATTCAAAGATGGGGTACTGAACCTTAAGAGTAGGGTACTACATAAGACAGGACGGAAAAGGGTTTACGGTTGGATTAGGCGTACCCGCTTCGCGGCTCCGCCTAATCCAACCCTAAACCCTTTTCTTTATTCAAGGTCACTAATTCCGCAAGAAACTGAACCCTAAGAGGGTATTGGTGAACCTTGTCGTGGATGTGATTCAAAGATGGGATACTGAACTTTAAGAGTAGGGTACTGCATAAGACGGGACGGAAAAGGGTTTAGGGTTGGATTAGGCGTACCCGCTTCGCGGCTCCGCATAATCCAACCCTAAACCCTTTTCCTTATTCAAGGTCACTAATCCCACAAGAAACTGAACCCTAAGAGGGTATTGGTGAACCCTGTCGTGGATGTGATTCAAAGATGGGGTACTGAACCTTAAGAGTAGGGTACTACATAAGACGAGACGCAAAAGGGTTTAGAGTTGGATTAGGCGTACCCGCTTCGCGGCTCTACCTAATCCAACCCTAAACCCTTTTCCTTATTCAAGGTCACTAATCCCGCAAGAAACTGAACCCTAAGAGGGTATTGGTGAACCCTGTCGTGGATGTGATTCAAAGATGGGGTACTGAACCTTAAGAGTAGGGTACTGCATAAGACGGGACAGAAAAGGGTTTAGGGTTGGATTAGGCGAACCCGCTTCGCGGCTCCGCCTAATCCAACCCTAAGCTCTTTTCCTTATTCAAGGACGGAAAAGGGTTTAGGGTTGGATTAGGCGTACCCACTTCGTGGCTCCGCCTAATCCAACTCTAAACCCTTTTCCTTATTCAAGGTCGCTAATCCCGCAAGAAACTGAACGCTAAGAGGATATTGGTGAACCCTGTCGTGGATATGATTCAAAGATGGGGTACTGAACTTTAAGAGTAGGGTACTGCATAAGACGGGACGGAAAAGGATTTAGGGTTGAATTAGGCGTACCCGCTTCGCGGCTCAGCATAATCCAACCCTAAACCCTTTTCCTTATTCAAGGTCACTAATCCCGCAAGAAACTGAACCCTAAGAGGGTATTGGTGAACCCTGTCGTGGATGTGATTCAAAGATGGGGTACTGAACCTTAAGAGTAGGGTACTTCATAAGACGGGACGGAAAAGGGTATAGGGTTGGATTAGGCGTACCCGCTTCTTGGCTCCGCCTAATCTAACCCTAAACCCTTTTCCTTATTCAAGGTCACTAATCCCGCCAGAAACTGAACCATAAGAGGGTATTGGTGAACCCTGTCGTGGATGTGATTCAAAGATGGGGTACTGAACCTTAAGAGTAGGGTACTACATAAGACAGGACGGAAAAGGGTTTACGGTTGGATTAGGCGTACCCGCTTCGCGGCTCCGCCTAATCCAACCCTAAACCCTTTTCCTTATTCAAGGTCACTAATTCCGCAAGAAACTGAACCCTAAGAGGGTATTGGTGAACCTTGTCGTGGATGTGATTCAAAGATGGGGTACTGAACTTTAAGAGTAGGTTACTGCATAAGACGGGACGGAAAAGGGTTTAGGGTTGGATTAGGCGTACCCGCTTCGCGGCTCCGCATAATCCAACCCTAAACCCTTTTCCTTATTCAAGGTCACTAATCCCACAAGAAACTGAACCCTAAGAGGGTATTACTGAACCCTGTCGTGGATGTGATTCAAAGATGGGGTACTGAACCTTAAGAGTAGGGTACTACATAAGACGAGACGCAAAAGGGTTTAGAGTTGGATTAGGCGTACCCGCTTCGCGGCTCTGCCTAATCCAACCCTAAACCCTTTTCCTTATTCAAGGTCACTAATCCCGCAAGAAACTGAACCCTAAGAGGGTATTGGTGAACCCTGTCGTGGATGTGATTCAAAGATGGGGTACTGAACCTTAAGAGTAGGGTACTGCATAAGACGGGACAGAAAAGGGTTTAGGGTTGGATTAGGCGAACCCGCTTCGCGGCTCCGCCTAATCCAACCCTAAGCTCTTTTCCTTATTCAAGGACGGAAAAGGGTTTAGGGTTGGATTAGGCGTACCCGCTTCGTGGCTCCGCCTAATCCAACTCTAAACCCTTTTCCTTATTCAAGGTCACTAATCCCGCAAGAAACTGAACCCTAAGAGGATATTGGTGAACCCTGTCGTGGATGTGATTCAAAGATGGGGTACTGAACTTTAAGAGTAGGGTACTGCATAAGACGGGACGGAAAAGGATTTAGCGTTGGATTAGGCGTACCCGCTTCGCGGCTCAGCATAATCCAACCCTAAACCCTTTTCCTTATTCAAGGTCACTAATCCAGCCAGAAACTGAACCCTAAGAGGGTATTGTTGAACCCTGTCGTGGATATGATTCAAAGATGGGGTACTGAACCTTAAGAGTAGGGTACTACATAAGACAGGACGGAAAAGGGTTTACGGTTGGATTAGGCGTACCCGCTTCGCGGCTCCGCCTAATCCAACCCTAAACCCTTTTCCTTATTCAAGGTCACTAATTCCGCAAGAAACTGAACCCTAAGAGGGTATTGGTGAACCTTGTCGTGGATGTGATTCAAAGATGGGATACTGAACTTTAAGAGTAGGGTACTGCATAAGACGGGACGGAAAAGGGTTTAGGGTTGGATTAGGCGTACCCGCTTCGCGGCTCCGCATAATCCAACCCTAAACCCTTTTCCTTATTCAAGGTCACTAATCCCACAAGAAACTGAACCCTAAGAGGGTATTGGTGAACCCTGTCGTGGATGTGATTCAAAGATGGGGTACTGAACCTTAAGAGTAGGGTACTTCATAAGACGGGACGGAAAAGGGTATAGGGTTGGATTAGGCGTACCCGCTTCTTGGCTCCGCCTAATCTAACCCTAAACCCTTTTCCTTATTCAAGGTCACTAATCCCGCCAGAAACTGAACCCTAAGAGGGTATTGGTGAACCCTGTCGTGGATGTGATTCAAAGATGGGGTACTGAACCTTAAGAGTAGGGTACTACATAAGACAGGACGGAAAAGGGTTTACGGTTGGATTAGGCGTACCCGCTTCGCGGCTCCGCCTAATCCAACCCTAAACCCTTTTCCTTATTCAAGGTCACTAATTCCGCAAGAAACTGAACCCTAAGAGGGTATTGGTGAACCTTGTCGTGGATGTGATTCAAAGATGGGGTACTGAACTTTAAGAGTAGGGTACTGCATAAGACGGGACGGAAAAGGGTTTAGGGTTGGATTAGGCGTACCCGCTTCGCGGCTCCGCATAATCCAACCCTAAACCCTTTTCCTTATTCAAGGTCACTAATCCCACAAGAAACTGAACCCTAAGAGGGTATTACTGAACCCTGTCGTGGATGTGATTCAAAGATGGGGTACTGAACCTTAAGAGTAGGGTACTACATAAGACGAGACGCAAAAGGGTTTAGAGTTGGATTAGGCGTACCCGCTTCGCGGCTCTGCCTAATCCAACCCTAAACCCTTTTCCTTATTCAAGGTCACTAATCCCGCAAGAAACTGAACCCTAAGAGGGTATTGGTGAACCCTGTCGTGGATGTGATTCAAAGATGGGGTACTGAACCTTAAGAGTAGGGTACTGCATAAGACGGGACAGAAAAGGGTTTAGGGTTGGATTAGGCGAACCCGCTTCGCGGCTCCGCCTAATCCAACCCTAAGCTCTTTTCCTTATTCAAGGACGGAAAAGGGTTTAGGTTGGATTAGGCGTACCCGCTTCGTGGCTCCGCCTAATCCAACTCTAAACCCTTTTCCTTATTCAAGGTCACTAATCCCGCAAGAAACTGAACCCTAAGAGGATATTGGTGAACCCTGTCGTGGATGTGATTCAAAGATGGGGTACTGAACTTTAAGAGTAGGGTACTGCATAAGACGGGACGGAAAAGGATTTAGCGTTGGATTAGGCGTACCCGCTTCGCGGCTCAGCATAATCCAACCCTAAACCCTTTTCCTTATTCAAGGTCACTAATCCCGCAAGAAACTGAACCCTAAGAGGGTATTGGTGAACCCTGTCGTGGATGTGATTCAAAGATGGGGTACTGAACCTTAAGAGTAGGGTACTTCATAAGACGGGACGGAAAAGGGTTTAGGGTTGGATTAGGCGTACCCGCTTCTTGGCTCCGCCTAATCCACCCCTAAACCCTTTTCCTTATTCAAGGTCACTAATCCCGCCAGAAACTGAACCCTAAGAGGGTATTGGTGAACCCTGTCGTGGATGTGATTCAAAGATGGGGTACTGAACCTTAAGAGTAGGGTCCTGCATAAGACGGGACGGAAAAGGGTTTAGGGTTGGATTAGGCGTACCCGCTTCTTGGCTCCGCCTAATCTAACCCTAAACCCTTTTCCTTATTCAAGGTCACTAATCCAGCCAGAAACTGAACCCTAAGAGGGTATTGTTGAACCCTGTCGTGGATATGATTCAAAGATGGGGTACTGAACCTTAAGAGTAGGGTACTACATAAGACAGGACGGAAAAGGGTTTACGGTTGGATTAGGCGTACCCGCTTCGCGGCTCCGCCTAATCCAACCCTAAACCCTTTTCTTTATTCAAGGTCACTAATTCCGCAAGAAACTGAACCCTAAGAGGGTATTGGTGAACCTTGTCGTGGATGTGATTCAAAGATGGGATACTGAACTTTAAGAGTAGGGTACTGCATAAGACGGGACGGAAAAGGGTTTAGGGTTGGATTAGGCGTACCCGCTTCGCGGCTCCGCATAATCCAACCCTAAACCCTTTTCCTTATTCAAGGTCACTAATCCCACAAGAAACTAAACCCTAAGAGGGTATTGGTGAACCCTGTCGTGGATGTGATTCAAAGATGGGGTACTGAACCTTAAGAGTAGGGTACTACATAAGACGAGACGCAAAAGGGTTTAGAGTTGGATTAGGCGTACCCGCTTCGCGGCTCTACCTAATCCAACCCTAAACCCTTTTCCTTATTCAAGGTCACTAATCCCGCAAGAAACTGAACCCTAAGAGGGTATTGGTGAACCCTGTCGTGGATGTGATTCAAAGATGGGGTACTGAACCTTAAGAGTAGGGTACTGCATAAGACGGGACAGAAAAGGGTTTAGGGTTGGATTAGGCGAACCCGCTTCGCGGCTCCGCCTAATCCAACCCTAAGCTCTTTTCCTTATTCAAGGACGGAAAAGGGTTTAGGGTTGGATTAGGCGTACCCACTTCGTGGCTCCGCCTAATCCAACTCTAAACCCTTTTCCTTATTCAAGGTCGCTAATCCCGCAAGAAACTGAACGCTAAGAGGATATTGGTGAACCCTGTCGTGGATATGATTCAAAGATGGGGTACTGAACTTTAAGAGTAGGGTACTGCATAAGACGGGACGGAAAAGGATTTAGGGTTGAATTAGGCGTACCCGCTTCGCGGCTCAGCATAATCCAACCCTAAACCCTTTTCCTTATTCAAGGTCACTAATCCCGCAAGAAACTGAACCCTAAGAGGGTATTGGTGAACCCTGTCGTGGATGTGATTCAAAGATGGGGTACTGAACCTTAAGAGTAGGGTACTTCATAAGACGGGACGGAAAAGGGTATAGGGTTGGATTAGGCGTACCCGCTTCTTGGCTCCGCCTAATCTAACCCTAAACCCTTTTCCTTATTCAAGGTCACTAATCCCGCCAGAAACTGAACCATAAGAGGGTATTGGTGAACCCTGTCGTGGATGTGATTCAAAGATGGGGTACTGAACCTTAAGAGTAGGGTACTACATAAGACAGGACGGAAAAGGGTTTACGGTTGGATTAGGCGTATCCGCTTCGCGGCTCCGCCTAATCCAACCCTAAACCCTTTTCCTTATTCAAGGTCACTAATTCCGCAAGAAACTGAACCCTAAGAGGGTATTGGTGAACCTTGTCGTGGATGTGATTCAAAGATGGGGTACTGAACTTTAAGAGTAGGTTACTGCATAAGACGGGACGGAAAAGGGTTTAGGGTTGGATTAGGCGTACCCGCTTCGCGGCTCCGCATAATCCAACCCTAAACCCTTTTCCTTATTCAAGGTCACTAATCCCACAAGAAACTGAACCCTAAGAGGGTATTACTGAACCCTGTCGTGGATGTGATTCAAAGATGGGGTACTGAACCTTAAGAGTAGGGTACTACATAAGACGAGACGCAAAAGGGTTTAGAGTTGGATTAGGCGTACCCGCTTCGCGGCTCTGCCTAATCCAACCCTAAACCCTTTTCCTTATTCAAGGTCACTAATCCCGCAAGAAACTGAACCCTAAGAGGGTATTGGTGAACCCTGTCGTGGATGTGATTCAAAGATGGGGTACTGAACCTTAAGAGTAGGGTACTGCATAAGACGGGACAGAAAAGGGTTTAGGGTTGGATTAGGCGAACCCGCTTCGCGGCTCCGCCTAATCCAACCCTAAGCTCTTTTCCTTATTCAAGGACGGAAAAGGGTTTAGGGTTGGATTAGGCGTACCCGCTTCGTGGCTCCGCCTAATCCAACTCTAAACCCTTTTCCTTATTCAAGGTCACTAATCCCGCAAGAAACTGAACCCTAAGAGGATATTGGTGAACCCTGTCGTGGATGTGATTCAAAGATGGGGTACTGAACTTTAAGAGTAGGGTACTGCATAAGACGGGACGGAAAAGGATTTAGCGTTGGATTAGGCGTACCCGCTTCGCGGCTCAGCATAATCCAACCCTAAACCCTTTTCCTTATTCAAGGTCACTAATCCCGCAAGAAACTGAACCCTAAGAGGATATTGGTGAACCCTGTCGTGGATGTGATTCAAAGATGGGGTACTGAACTTTAAGAGTAGGGTACTGCATAAGACGGGACGGAAAAGGATTTAGCGTTGGATTAGGCGTACCCGCTTCGCGGCTCAGCATAATCCAACCCTAAACCCTTTTCCTTATTCAAGGTCACTAATCCCGCAAGAAACTGAACCCTAAGAGGGTATTGGTGAACCCTGTCGTGGATGTGATTCAAAGATGGGGTACTGAACGTTAAGAGTAGGGTACTGCATAAGACGAGACGGAAAAGGGTTCAGGGTTGGATTAGGCGTACCCGCTTCGTGGCTCCGCCTAATCCAACCCTAAACCCTTTTCCTTATTCAAGGTCACTAATCCCGCAAGGAACTGAACCCTAAGAGGGTATTGGTGAACCCTGTCGTGGATGTGATTTAAAGATTGGGTACTGAACGTTAAGAGTAGGGTACTGCATAAGACGAGACGGAAAAGGGTTCAGGGTTGGATTAGGCGTACCCGCTTCGCGGCTCCGCCTAATCCAACCCTAAACCCTTTTCCTTATTCAAGGTCACTAATCCCGCCAGAAACTGAACCCTAAAAGGGTATTGATGAACCCTGTCGTGGATGTGATTCAAAGATGGGGTACTGAACCTTAAGAGTAGGGTACTACATAAGACAGGACGGAAAAGGGTTTACGGTTGGATTAGGCGTACCCGCTTCGCGGCTCAGCATAATCCAACCCTAAACCCTTTTCCTTATTCAAGGTCACTAATCCCGCAAGAAACTGAACCCTAAGAGGGTATTGGTGAACCCTGTCGTGGATGTGATTCAAAGATGGGGTACTGAACCTTAAGAGTAGGGTACTTCATAAGACGGGACAGAAAAGGGTTTAGGGTTGGATTAGGCGTACCCGCTTCTTGGCTCCGCCTAATCCACCCCTAAACCCTTTTCCTTATTCAAGGTCACTAATCCCGCCAGAAACTGAACCCTAAAAGGGTATTGATGAACCCTGTCGTGGATGTGATTCAAAGATGGGGTACTGAACCTTAAGAGTAGGGTACTCCATAAGACAGGACGGAAAAGGGTTTACGGTTGGATTAGGCGTACCCGCTTCGCGGCTCCGCCTAATCCAACCCTAAACCCTTTTCCTTATTCAAGGTCACTAATTCTGCAAGAAACTGAACCCTAAGAGGGTATTGGTGAACCTTGTCGTGGATGTGATTCAAAGATGGGGTACTGAACTTTAAGAGTAGGGTACTGCATAAGACGGGACGGAAAAGGGTTTAGGGTTGGATTAGGCGTACCCGCTTCGCGGCTCCGCATAATCCAACCCTAAACCCTTTTCCTTATTCAAGGTCACTAATCCCACAAGAAACTGAACCCTAAGAGGGTATTGGTGAACCCTGTCGTGGATGTGATTCAAAGATGGGGTACTGAACCATAAGAGTACGGTACTACATAAGACGAGACGCAAAAGGGTTTAGAGTTGGATTAGGCGTACCCGCTTCGCGGCTCAGCCTAATCCAACCCTAAACCCTTTTCCTTATTCAAGGTCACTAATCCCGCAAGAAACTGAACCCTAAGAGGGTATTGGTGAACCCTGTCGTGGATGTGATTCAAAGATGGGGTACTGAACCTTAAGAGTAGGGTACTTCATAAGACGGGACAGAAAAGGGTTTAGGGTTGGATTAGGCGTACCCGCTTCTTGGCTCCGCCTAATCCACCCCTAAACCCTTTTCCTTATTCAAGGTCACTAATCCCGCCAGAAACTGAACCCTAAAAGGGTATTGATGAACCCTGTCGTGGATGTGATTCAAAGATGGGGTACTGAACCTTAAGAGTAGGGTACTACATAAGACAGGACGGAAAAGGGTTTACGGTTGGATTAGGCGTACCCGCTTCGCGGCTCCGCCTAATCCAACCCTAAACCCTTTTCCTTATTCAAGGTCACTAATTCTGCAAGAAACTGAACCCTAAGAGGGTATTGGTGAACCTTGTCGTGGATGTGATTCAAAGATGGGGTACTGAACCTTAAGAGTAGGGTACTGCATAAGACGGGACAGAAAAGGTTTTAGGGTTGGATTAGGCGAACCCGCTTCGCGGCTCCGCCTAATCCAACCCTAAGCTCTTTTCCTTATTCAAGGACGGAAAAGGGTTTAGGGTTGGATTAGGCGTACCCGCTTCGTGGCTCCGCCTAATCCAACTCTAAACCCTTTTCCTTATTCAAGGTCACTAATCCCGCAAGAAACTGAACCCTAAGAGGATATTGGTGAACCCTGTCGTGGATGTGATTCAAAGATGGGGTACTGAACTTTAAGAGTAGGGTACTGCATAAGACGGGACGGAAAAGGATTTAGCGTTGGATTAGGCGTACCCGCTTCGCGGCTCAGCATAATCCAACCCTAAACCCTTTTCCTTATTCAAGGTCACTAATCCCGCAAGAAACTGAACCCTAAGAGGGTATTGGTGAACCCTGTCGTGGATGTGATTCAAAGATGGGGTATTGAACCTTAAGAGTAGGGTACTGCATAAGACGGGACAGAAAAGGGTTTAGGGTTGGATTAGGCGAACCCGCTTCGTGGCTCCGCCTAATCCAACTCTAAACCCTTTTCCTTATTCAAGGTCACTAATCCCGCAAGAAACTGAACCCTAAGAGGATATTGGTGAACACTGTCGTGGATGTGATTCAAAGATGGGGTACTGAACTTTAAGAGTAGGGTACTGCATAAGACGGGACGGAAAAGGGTTTAGGGTTGGATTAGGCGGACCCGCTTCGCGGCTCCGCCTAATCCAACCCTAAATCCTTTTCCTTATTCAAGGTCACTAATTCCGCAAGAAACTGAACCCTAAGAGGGTATTGGTGAACCTTGTCGTGGATGTGATTCAAAGATGGGGTACTAAACTTTAAGAGTAGGGTACTGCATAAGACGGGACGGAAAAGGGTTTAGGGTTGGATTAGGCGTACCCGCTTCGCGGCTCCGCATAATCCAACCCTAAACCCTTTTCCTTATTCAAGGTCACTAATCCCACAAGAAACTGAACCCTAAGAGGGTATTGGTGAACCCTGTCGTGGATGTGATTCAAAGATGGGGTACTGAACCTTAAGAGTAGGGTACTACATAAGACGAGACGCAGAAGGGTTTACAGTTGGATTAGGCGTACCCGCTTCGCGGCTCTGCCTAATCCAACCCTAAACCCTTTTCCTTATTCAAGGTCACTAATCCCGCAAGAAACTGAACCCTAAGAGGGTATTGGTGAACCCTGTCGTGGATGTGATTCAAAGATGGGGTACTGAACCTTAAGAGTAGGGTACTGCATAAGACGGGACAGAAAAGGGTTTAGGGTTGGATTAGGCGAACCCGCTTCGCGGCTCCGCCTAATCCAACCCTAAGCTCTTTTCCTTATTCAAGGACGGAAAAGGGTTTAGGGTTGGATTAGGCGTACCCGCTTCGTGGCTCCGCCTAATCCAACACTAAACCCTTTTCCTTATTCAAGGTCACTAATCCCGCAAGAAACTGAACCCTAAGAGGATATTGGTGAACCCTGTCGTGGATGTGATTCAAAGATGGGGTACTGAACTTTAAGAGTAGGGTACTGCATAAGACGGGACGGAAAAGGATTTAGCGTTGGATTAGGCGTACCCGCTTCGCGGCTCAGCATAATCCAACCCTAAACCCTTTTCCTTATTCAAGGTCACTAATCCCGCAAGAAACTGAACCCTAAGAGGGTATTGGTGAACCCTGTCGTGGATGTGATTCAAAGATGGGGTACTGAACCTTAAGAGTAGGGTACTGCATAAGACGGGACAGAAAAGGTTTTAGGGTTGGATTAGGCGAACCCGCTTCGCGGCTCCGCCTAATCCAACCCTAAGCTCTTTTCCTTATTCAAGGACGGAAAAGGGTTTAGGGTTGGATTAGGCGTACCCGCTTCGTGGCTCCGCCTAATCCAACTCTAAACCCTTTTCCTTATTCAAGGTCACTAATCCCGCAAGAAACTGAACCCTAAGAGGATATTGGTGAACCCTGTCGTGGATGTGATTCAAAGATGGGGTACTGAACTTTAAGAGTAGGGTACTGCATAAGACGGGACGGAAAAGGATTTAGCGTTGGATTAGGCGTACCCGCTTCGCGGCTCAGCATAATCCAACCCTAAACCCTTTTCCTTATTCAAGGTCACTAATCCCACAAGAAACTGAACCCTAAGAGGGTATTGGTGAACCCTGTCGTGGATGTGATTCAAAGATGGGGTACTGAACTTTAAGAGTAGGGTACTGCATAAGACGGGACGGAAAAGGGTTTAGGGTTGGATTAGGCGGACCCGCTTCGCGGCTCCGCCTAATCCAACCCTAAATCCTTTTCCTTATTCAAGGTCACTAATTCCGCAAGAAACTGAACCCTAAGAGGGTATTGGTGAACCTTGTCGTGGATGTGATTCAAAGATGGGGTACTAAACTTTAAGAGTAGGGTACTGCATAAGACGGGACGGAAAAGGGTTTAGGGTTGGATTAGGCGTACCCGCTTCGCGGCTCCGCATAATCCAACCCTAAACCCTTTTCCTTATTCAAGGTCACTAATCCCACAAGAAACTGAACCCTAAGAGGGTATTGGTGAACCCTGTCGTGGATGTGATTCAAAGATGGGGTACTGAACCTTAAGAGTAGGGTACTACATAAGACGAGACGCAGAAGGGTTTACAGTTGGATTAGGCGTACCCGCTTCGCGGCTCTGCCTAATCCAACCCTAAACCCTTTTCCTTATTCAAGGTCACTAATCCCGCAAGAAACTGAACCCTAAGAGGGTATTGGTGAACCCTGTCGTGGATGTGATTCAAAGATGGGGTACTGAACCTTAAGAGTAGGGTACTGCATAAGACGGGACAGAAAAGGGTTTAGGGTTGGATTAGGCGAACCCGCTTCGCGGCTCCGCCTAATCCAACCCTAAGCTCTTTTCCTTATTCAAGGACGGAAAAGGGTTTAGGGTTGGATTAGGCGTACCCGCTTCGTGGCTCCGCCTAATCCAACACTAAACCCTTTTCCTTATTCAAGGTCACTAATCCCGCAAGAAACTGAACCCTAAGAGGATATTGGTGAACCCTGTCGTGGATGTGATTCAAAGATGGGGTACTGAACTTTAAGAGTAGGGTACTGCATAAGACGGGACGGAAAAGGATTTAGCGTTGGATTAGGCGTACCCGCTTCGCGGCTCAGCATAATCCAACCCTAAACCCTTTTCCTTATTCAAGGTCACTAATCCCGCAAGAAACTGAACCCTAAGAGGGTATTGGTGAACCCTGTCGTGGATGTGATTCAAAGATGGGGTACTGAACCTTAAGAGTAGGGTACTGCATAAGACGGGACAGAAAAGGTTTTAGGGTTGGATTAGGCGAACCCGCTTCGCGGCTCCGCCTAATCCAACCCTAAGCTCTTTTCCTTATTCAAGGACGGAAAAGGGTTTAGGGTTGGATTAGGCGTACCCGCTTCGTGGCTCCGCCTAATCCAACTCTAAACCCTTTTCCTTATTCAAGGTCACTAATCCCGCAAGAAACTGAACCCTAAGAGGATATTGGTGAACCCTGTCGTGGATGTGATTCAAAGATGGGGTACTGAACTTTAAGAGTAGGGTACTGCATAAGACGGGACGGAAAAGGATTTAGCGTTGGATTAGGCGTACCCGCTTCGCGGCTCAGCATAATCCAACCCTAAACCCTTTTCCTTATTCAAGGTCACTAATCCCGCAAGAAACTGAACCCTAAGAGGGTATTGGTGAACCCTGTCGTGGATGTGATTCAAAGATGGGGTATTGAACCTTAAGAGTAGGGTACTGCATAAGACGGGACAGAAAAGGGTTTAGGGTTGGATTAGGCGAACCCGCTTCGCGGCTCCGCCTAATCCAACCCTAAGCTCTTTTCCTTATTCAAGGACGTAAAAGGGTTTAGGGTTGGATTAGGCGTAACCGCTTCGTGGCTCCGCCTAATCCAACTCTAAACCCTTTTCCTTATTCAAGGTCACTAATCCCGCAAGAAACTGAACCCTAAGAGGATATTGGTGAACACTGTCGTGGATGTGATTCAAAGATGGGGTACTGAACTTTAAGAGTAGGGTACTGCATAAGACGGGACAGAAAAGGGTTTAGGGTTGGATTAGGCGGACCCGCTTCGCGGCTCCGCCTAATCCAACCCTAAATCCTTTTCCTTATTCAAGGTCACTAATTCCGCAAGAAACTGAACCCTAAGAGGGTATTGGTGAACCTTGTCGTGGATGTGATTCAAAGATGGGGTACTAAACTTTAAGAGTAGGGTACTGCATAAGACGGGACGGAAAAGGGTTTAGGGTTGGATTAGGCGTACCCGCTTCGCGGCTCCGCATAATCCAACCCTAAACCCTTTTCCTTATTCAAGGTCACTAATCCCACAAGAAACTGAACCCTAAGAGGGTATTGGTGAACCCTGTCGTGGATGTGATTCAAAGATGGGGTACTGAACCTTAAGAGTAGGGTACTACATAAGACGAGACGCAGAAGGGTTTACAGTTGGATTAGGCGTACCCGCTTCGCGGCTCTGCCTAATCCAACCCTAAACCCTTTTCCTTATTCAAGGTCACTAATCCCGCAAGAAACTGAACCCTAAGAGGGTATTGGTGAACCCTGTCGTGGATGTGATTCAAAGATGGGGTACTGAACCTTAAGAGTAGGGTACTGCATAAGACGGGACAGAAAAGGGTTTAGGGTTGGATTAGGCGAACCCGCTTCGCGGCTCCGCCTAATCCAACCCTAAGCTCTTTTCCTTATTCAAGGACGGAAAAGGGTTTAGGGTTGGATTAGGCGTACCCGCTTCGTGGCTCCGCCTAATCCAACACTAAACCCTTTTCCTTATTCAAGGTCACTAATCCCGCAAGAAACTGAACCCTAAGAGGATATTGGTGAACCCTGTCGTGGATGTGATTCAAAGATGGGGTACTGAACTTTAAGAGTAGGGTACTGCATAAGACGGGACGGAAAAGGATTTAGCGTTGGATTAGGCGTACCCGCTTCGCGGCTCAGCATAATCCAACCCTAAACCCTTTTCCTTATTCAAGGTCACTAATCCCGCAAGAAACTGAACCCTAAGAGGGTATTGGTGAACCCTGTCGTGGATGTGATTCAAAGATGGGGTACTGAACCTTAAGAGTAGGGTACTTCATAAGACGGGACAGAAAAGGGTTTAGGGTTGGATTAGGCGTACCCGCTTCTTGGCTCCGCCTAATCCACCCCTAAACCCTTTTCCTTATTCAAGGTCACTAATCCCGCCAGAAACTGAACCCTAAAAGGGTATTGATGAACCCTGTCGTGGATGTGATTCAAAGATGGGGTACTGAACCTTAAGAGTAGGGTACTACATAAGACAGGACGGAAAAGGGTTTACGGTTGGATTAGGCGTACCCGCTTCGCGGCTCCGCCTAATCCAACCCTAAACCCTTTTCCTTATTCAAGGTCACTAATTCTGCAAGAAACTGAACCCTAAGAGGGTATTGGTGAACCTTGTCGTGGATGTGATTCAAAGATGGGGTACTGAACTTTAAGAGTAGGGTACTGCATAAGACGGGACGGAAAAGGGTTTAGGGTTGGATTAGGCGTACCCGCTTCGCGGCTCCGCATAATCCAACCCTAAACCCTTTTCCTTATTCAAGGTCACTAATCCCACAAGAAACTGAACCCTAAGAGGGTATTGGTGAACCCTGTCGTGGATGTGATTCAAAGATGGGGTACTGAACCATAAGAGTAGGGTACTACATAAGACGAGACGCAAAAGGGTTTAGAGTTGGATTAGGCGTACCCGCTTCGCGGCTCAGCCTAATCCAACCCTAAACCCTTTTCCTTATTCAAGGTCACTAATCCCGCAAGAAACTGAACCCTAAGAGGGTATTGGTGAACCCTATCGTGGATGTGATTCAAAGATGGGGTACTGAACCTTAAGAGTAGGGTACTTCATAAGACGGGACAGAAAAGGGTTTAGGGTTGGATTAGGCGTACCCGCTTCTTGGCTCCGCCTAATCCACCCCTAAACCCTTTTCCTTATTCAAGGTCACTAATCCCGCCAGAAACTGAACCCTAAAAGGGTATTGATGAACCCTGTCGTGGATGTGATTCAAAGATGGGGTACTGAACCTTAAGAGTAGGGTACTACATAAGACAGGACGGAAAAGGGTTTACGGTTGGATTAGGCGTACCCGCTTCGCGGCTCCGCCTAATCCAACCCTAAACCCTTTTCCTTATTCAAGGTCACTAATTCTGCAAGAAACTGAACCCTAAGAGGATATTGGTGAACCCTGTCGTGGATGTGATTCAAAGATGGGGTACTGAACTTTAAGAGTAGGGTACTGCATAAGACGGGACGGAAAAGGATTTAGCGTTGGATTAGGCGTACCCGCTTCGCGGCTCAGCATAATCCAACCCTAAACCCTTTTCCTTATTCAAGGTCACTAATCCCGCAAGAAACTGAACCCTAAGAGGGTATTGGTGAACCCTGTCGTGGATGTGATTCAAAGATGGGGTACTGAACCTTAAGAGTAGGGTACTTCATAAGACGGGACAGAAAAGGGTTTAGGGTTGGATTAGGCGTACCCGCTTCTTGGCTCCGCCTAATCCACCCCTAAACCCTTTTCCTTATTCAAGGTCACTAATCCCGCCAGAAACTGAACCCTAAAAGGGTAATTATGAACCCTGTCGTGGATGTGATTCAAAGATGGGGTACTGAACCTTAAGAGTAGGGTACTACATAAGACAGGACGGAAAAGGGTTTACGGTTGGATTAGGCGTACCCGCTTCGCGGCTCCGCCTAATCCAACCCTAAACCCTTTTCCTTATTCAAGGTCACTAATTCTGCAAGAAACTGAACCCTAAGAGGGTATTGGTGAACCTTGTCGTGGATGTGATTCAAAGATGGGGTACTGAACTTTAAGAGTAGGGTACTGCATAAGACGGGACGGAAAAGGGTTTAGGGTTGGATTAGGCGTACCCGCTTCGCGGCTCCGCATAATCCAACCCTAAACCCTTTTCCTTATTCAAGGTCACTAATCCCACAAGAAACTGAACCCTAAGAGGGTATTGGTGAACCCTGTCGTGGATGTGATTCAAAGATGGGGTACTGAACCATAAGAGTAGGGTACTACATAAGACGAGACGCAAAAGGGTTTAGAGTTGGATTAGGCGTACCCGCTTCGCGGCTCAGCCTAATCCAACCCTAAACCCTTTTCCTTATTCAAGGTCACTAATCCCGCAAGAAACTGAACCCTAAGAGGGTATTGGTGAACCCTATCGTGGATGTGATTCAAAGATGGGGTACTGAACCTTAAGAGTAGGGTACTTCATAAGACGGGACAGAAAAGGGTTTAGGGTTGGATTAGGCGTACCCGCTTCTTGGCTCCGCCTAATCCACCCCTAAACCCTTTTCCTTATTCAAGGTCACTAATCCCGCCAGAAACTGAACCCTAAAAGGGTATTGATGAACCCTGTCGTGGATGTGATTCAAAGATGGGGTACTGAACCTTAAGAGTAGGGTACTACATAAGACAGGACGGAAAAGGGTTTACGGTTGGATTAGGCGTACCCGCTTCGCGGCTCCGCCTAATCCAACCCTAAACCCTTTTCCTTATTCAAGGTCACTAATTCTGCAAGAAACTGAACCCTAAGAGGATATTGGTGAACCCTGTCGTGGATGTGATTCAAAGATGGGGTACTGAACTTTAAGAGTAGGGTACTGCATAAGACGGGACGGAAAAGGATTTAGCGTTGGATTAGGCGTACCCGCTTCGCGGCTCAGCATAATCCAACCCTAAACCCTTTTCCTTATTCAAGGTCACTAATCCCGCAAGAAACTGAACCCTAAGAGGGTATTGGTGAACCCTGTCGTGGATGTGATTCAAAGATGGGGTACTGAACCTTAAGAGTAGGGTACTTCATAAGACGGGACAGAAAAGGGTTTAGGGTTGGATTAGGCGTACCCGCTTCTTGGCTCCGCCTAATCCACCCCTAAACCCTTTTCCTTATTCAAGGTCACTAATCCCGCCAGAAACTGAACCCTAAAAGGGTAATTATGAACCCTGTCGTGGATGTGATTCAAAGATGGGGTACTGAACCTTAAGAGTAGGGTACTACATAAGACAGGACGGAAAAGGGTTTACGGTTGGATTAGGCGTACCCGCTTCGCGGCTCCGCCTAATCCAACCCTAAACCCTTTTCCTTATTCAAGGTCACTAATTCTGCAAGAAACTGAACCCTAAGAGGGTATTGGTGAACCTTGTCGTGGATGTGATTCAAAGATGGGGTACTGAACTTTAAGAGTAGGGTACTGCATAAGACGGGACGGAAAAGGGTTTAGGGTTGGATTAGGCGTACCCGCTTCGCGGCTCCGCATAATCCAACCCTAAACCCTTTTCCTTATTCAAGGTCACTAATCCCACAAGAAACTGAACCCTAAGAGGGTATTGGTGAACCCTGTCGTGGATGTGATTCAAAGATGGGGTACTGAACCATAAGAGTAGGGTACTACATAAGACGAGACGCAAAAGGGTTTAGAGTTGGATTAGGCGTACCCGCTTCGCGGCTCAGCCTAATCCAACCCTAAACCCTTTTCCTTATTCAAGGTCACTAATCCCGCAAGAAACTGAACCCTAAGAGGGTATTGGTGAACCCTATCGTGGATGTGATTCAAAGATGGGGTACTGAACCTTAAGAGTAGGGTACTTCATAAGACGGGACAGAAAAGGGTTTAGGGTTGGATTAGGCGTACCCGCTTCTTGGCTCCGCCTAATCCACCCCTAAACCCTTTTCCTTATTCAAGGTCACTAATCCCGCCAGAAACTGAACCCTAAAAGGGTATTGATGAACCCTGTCGTGGATGTGATTCAAAGATGGGGTACTGAACCTTAAGAGTAGGGTACTACATAAGACAGGACGGAAAAGGGTTTACGGTTGGATTAGGCGTACCCGCTTCGCGGCTCCGCCTAATCCAACCCTAAACCCTTTTCCTTATTCAAGGTCACTAATTCTGCAAGAAACTGAACCCTAAGAGGGTATTGGTGAACCTTGTCGTGGATGTGATTCAAAGATGGGGTACTGAACTTTAAGAGTAGGGTACTGCATAAGACGGGACGGAAAAGGGTTTAGGGTTGGATTAGGCGTACCCGCTTCGCGGCTCCGCATAATCCAACCCTAAACCCTTTTCCTTATTCAAGGTCACTAATCCCACAAGAAACTGAACCCTAAGAGGGTATTGGTGAACCCTGTCGTGGATGTGATTCAAAGATGGGGTACTGAACCATAAGAGTAGGGTACTACATAAGACGAGACGCAAAAGGGTTTAGAGTTGGATTAGGCATACCCGCTTCGCGGCTCAGCCTAATCCAACCCTAAACCCTTTTCCTTATTCAAGGTCACTAATCCCGCAAGAAACTGAACCCTAAGAGGGTATTGGTGAACCCTATCGTGGATGTGATTCAAAGATGGGGTACTGAACCTTAAGAGTAGGGTACTTCATAAGACGGGACAGAAAAGGGTTTAGGGTTGGATTAGGCGTACCCGCTTCTTGGCTCCGCCTAATCCACCCCTAAACCCTTTTCCTTATTCAAGGTCACTAATCCCGCCAGAAACTGAACCCTAAAAGGGTATTGATGAACCCTGTCGTGGATGTGATTCAAAGATGGGGTACTGAACCTTAAGAGTAGGGTACTACATAAGACAGGACGGAAAAGGGTTTACGGTTGGATTAGGCGTACCCGCTTCGCGGCTCCGCCTAATCCAACCCTAAACCCTTTTCCTTATTCAAGGTCACTAATTCTGCAAGAAACTGAACCCTAAGAGGGTATTGGTGAACCTTGTCGTGGATGTGATTCAAAGATGGGGTACTGAACCTTAAGAGTAGGGTACTACATAAGACGGGACAGAAAAGGTTTTAGGGTTGGATTAGGCGAACCCGCTTCGCGGCTCCGCCTAATCCAACCCTAATCTCTTTTCCTTATTCAAGGACGGAAAAGGGTTTAGGGTTGGATTAGGCGTACCCGCTTCGTGGCTCCGCCTAATCCAACTCTAAACCCTTTTCCTTATTCAAGGTCACTAATCCCGCAAGAAACTGAACCCTAAGAGGATATTGGTGAACCCTGTCGTGGATGTGATTCAAAGATGGGGTACTGAACTTTAAGAGTAGGGTACTGCATAAGACGGGACGGAAAAGGATTTAGCGTTGGATTAGGCGTACCCGCTTCGCGGCTCAGCATAATCCAACCCTAAACCCTTTTCCTTATTCAAGGTCACTAATCCCGCAAGAAACTGAACCCTAAGAGGGTATTGGTGAACCCTGTCGTGGATGTGATTCAAAGATGGGGTATTGAACCTTAAGAGTAGGGTACTGCATAAGACGGGACAGAAAAGGGTTTAGGGTTGGATTAGGCGAACCCGCTTCGCGGCTCCGCCTAATCCAACCCTAAGCTCTTTTCCTTATTCAAGGACGTAAAAGGGTTTAGGGTTGGATTAGGCGTAACCGCTTCATGGCTCCGCCTAATCCAACTCTAAACCCTTTTCCTTATTCAAGGTCACTAATCCCGCAAGAAACTGAACCCTAAGAGGATATTGGTGAACACTGTCGTGGATGTGATTCAAAGATGGGGTACTGAACTTTAAGAGTAGGGTACTGCATAAAACAGGACGGAAAAGGGTTTAGGGTTGGATTAGGCGTACCCGCTTCTTGGCTCCGCCTAATCCAACCCTAAACCCTTTTCCTTATTCAAGGTCACTAATCCCGCCAGAAACTGAACCCTAAGAGGGTATTGGTGAACCCTGCCGTGGATGTGATTCAAAGATGGGGTACTGAACCTTAAGAGTAGGGTACTACATAAGACAGGAAGGAAAAGGGTTTACGGTTGGATTAGGCGGACCCGCTTCGCGGCTCCGCCTAATCCAACCCTAAATCCTTTTCCTTATTCAAGGTCACTAATTCCGCAAGAAACTGAACCCTAAGAGGGTATTGGTGAACCTTGTCGTGGATGTGATTCAAAGATGGGGTACTAAACTTTAAGAGTAGGGTACTGCATAAGACGGGACGGAAAAGGGTTTAGGGTTGGATTAGGCGTACCCGCTTCGCGGCTCCGCATAATCCAACCCTAAACCCTTTTCCTTATTCAAGGTCACTAATCCCACAAGAAACTGAACCCTAAGAGGGTATTGGTGAACCCTGTCGTGGATGTGATTCAAAGATGGGGTACTGAACCTTAAGAGTAGGGTACTACATAAGACGAGACGCAGAAGGGTTTACAGTTGGATTAGGCGTACCCGCTTCGCGGCTCTGCCTAATCCAACCCTAAACCCTTTTCCTTATTCAAGGTCACTAATCCCGCAAGAAACTGAACCCTAAGAGGGTATTGGTGAACCCTGTCGTGGATGTGATTCAAAGATGGGGTACTGAACCTTAAGAGTAGGGTACTGCATAAGACGGAACAGAAAAGGGTTTAGGGTTGGATTAGGCGAACCCGCTTCGCGGCTCCGCCTAATCCAACCCTAAGCTCTTTTCCTTATTCAAGGACGGAAAAGGGTTTATGGTTGGATTAGGCGTACCCGCTTCGTGGCTCCGCCTAATCCAACTCTAAACCCTTTTCCTTATTCAAGGTCACTAATCCCGCAAGAAACTGAACCCTAAGAGGATATTGGTGAACCCTGTCGTGGATGTGATTCAAAGATGGGGTACTGAACTTTAAGAGTAGGGTACTGCATAAGACGGGATGGAAAAGGATTTAGCGTTGGATTAGGCGTACCCGCTTCGCGGCTCAGCATAATCCAACCCTAAACCCTTTTCCTTATTCAAGGTCACTAATCCCGCAAGAAACTGAACCCTAAGAGGGTATTGGTGAACCCTGTCGTGGATGTGATTCAAAGATGGGGTACTGAACCTTAAGAGTAGGGTACTTCATAAGACGGGACAGAAACGGGTTTAGGGTTGGATTAGGCGTACCCGCTTCTTGGCTCCGCCTAATCCACCCCTAAACCCTTTTCCTTATTCAAGGTCACTAATCCCGCCAGAAACTGAACCCTAAAAGGGTATTGATGAACCCTGTCGTGGATGTGATTCAAAGATGGGGTACTGAACCTTAAGAGTAGGGTACTACATAAGACAGGACGGAAAAGGGTTTACGGTTGGATTAGGCGTACCCGCTTCGCGGCTCCGCATAATCCAACCCTAAACCCTTTTCCTTATTCAAGGTCACTAATCCCACAAGAAACTGAACCCTAAGAGGGTATTGGTGAACCTGTCGTGGATGTGATTCAAAGATGGGGTACTGAACCATAAGAGTAGGGTACTACATAAGACGAGACGCAAAAGGGTTTAGAGTTGGATTAGGCGTACCCGCTTCGCGGCTCAGCCTAATCCAACCCTAAACCCTTTTCCTTATTCAAGGTCACTAATCCCGCAAGAAACTGAAAACTAAGAGGGTATTGGTGAACCCTGTCGTGGATGTGATTCAAAGATGGGGTACTGAACCTTAAGAGTAGGGTACTGCATAAGACGGGACAGAAAAGGGTTTAGGGTTGGATTAGGCGAACCCGCTTCGCGGCTCCGCCTAATCCAACCCTAAGCTCTTTTCCTTATTCAAGGACGGAAAAGGGTTTAGGGTTGGCTTAGGCGTACCCGCTTCGTGGCTCCGCCTAATCCAACTCTAAACCCTTTTCTTTATTCATGGTCACTAATCCCGCAAGAAACTGAACCCTAAGAGGATATTGGTGAACCCTGTCGTGGATGTGATTCAAAGATGGGGTACTGAACTTTAAGAGTAGGGTACTGCATAAGACGGGACGGAAAAGGATTTAGCGTTGGATTAGGCGTACCCGCTTCGCGGCTCAGCATAATCCAACCCTAAACCCTTTTCCTTATTCAAGGTCACTAATCCCGCAAGAAACTGAACCCTAAGAGGGTATTGGTGAACCCTGTCGTGGATGTGATTCAAAGATGGGGTACTGAACCTTAAGAGTAGGGTACTACATAAGACAGGACGGAAAAGGGTTTACGGTTGGATTAGGCGTACCCCTTCGCGGCTCCGCATAATCCAACCCTAAACCCTTTTCCTTATTCAAGGTCACTAATCCCACAAGAAACTGAACCCTAAGAGGGTATTGGTGAACCCTGTCGTGGATATGATTCAAAGATGAAGTACTGAACCATAAGAGTAGGGTACTACATAAGACGAGACGCAAAAGGGTTTAGAGTTGGATTAGGCGTACCCGCTTCGCGGCTCTGCCTAATCCAACCCTAAACCCTTTTCCTTATTCAAGGTCACTAATCCCGCAAGAAACTGAACCCTAAGAGGGTATTGGTGAACCCTGTCGTGGATGTGATTCAAAGATGGGGTATTGAACCTTAAGAGTAGGGTACTGCATAAGACGGGACAGAAAAGGGTTTAGGGTTGGATTAGGCGAACCCGCTTCGCGGCTCCGCCTAATCGAACCCTAAGCTCTTTTCCTTATTCAAGGACGTAAAAGGGTTTAGGGTTGGATTAGGCGTAACCGCTTCGTGGCTCCGCCTAATCCAACTCTAAACCCTTTTCCTTATTCAAGGTCACTAATCCCGCAAGAAACTGAACCCTAAGAGGATATTGGTGAACACTGTCGTGGATGTGATTCAAAGATGGGGTACTGAACTTTAAGAGTAGGGTACTGCATAAGACGGGACGGAAAAGGGTTTAGGGTTGGATTAGGCGTACCCGCTTCTTGGCTCCGCCTAATCCAACCCTAAACCCTTTTCCTTATTCAAGGTCACTAATCCCGCCAGAAACTGAACCCTAAGAGGGTATTGGTGAACCCTGCCGTGGATGTGATTCAAAGATGGGGTACTGAACCTTAAGAGTAGGGTACTACATAAGACAGGAAGGAAAAGGGTTTACGGTTGGATTAGGCGGACCCGCTTCGCGGCTCCGCCTAATCCAACCCTAAATCCTTTTCCTTATTCAAGGTCACTAATTCCGCAAGAAACTGAACCCTAAGAGGGTATTGGTGAACCTTGTCGTGGATGTGATTCAAAGATGGGGTACTAAACTTTAAGAGTAGGGTACTGCATAAGACGGGACGGAAAAGGGTTTAGGGTTGGATTAGGCGTACCCGCTTCGCGGCTCCGCATAATCCAACCCTAAACCCTTTTCCTTATTCAAGGTCACTAATCCCACAAGAAACTGAACCATAAGAGGGTATTGGTGAACCCTGTCGTGGATGTGATTCAAAGATGGGGTACTGAACCTTAAGAGTAGGGTACTATATAAGACGAGACGCAGAAGGGTTTACAGTTGGATTAGGCGTACCCGCTTCGCGGCTCTGCCTAATCCAACCCTAAACCCTTTTCCTTATTCAAGGTCACTAATCCCGCAAGAAACTGAACCCTAAGAGAGTATTGGTGAACCCTGTCGTGGATGTGATTCAAAGATGGGGTACTGAACCTTAAGAGTAGGGTACTACATAAGACGAGACGCAGAAGGGTTTACAGTTGGATTAGGCGTACCCGCTTCGCGGCTCTGCCTAATCCAACCCTAAACCCTTTTCCTTATTCAAGGTCACTAATCCCACAAGAAACTGAACCCTAAGAGGGTATTGGTGAACCCTGTCGTGGATGTGATTCAAAGATGGGGTACTGAACCTTAAGAGTAGGGTACTACATAAGACGAGACGCAGAAGGGTTTACAGTTGGATTAGGCGTACCCGCTTCGCGGCTCTGCCTAATCCAACCCTAAACCCTTTTCCTTATTCAAGGTCACTAATCCCGCAAGAAACTGAACCCTAAGAGGGTATTGGTGAACCCTGTCGTGGATGTGATTCAAAGATGGGGTACTGAACCTTAAGAGTAGGGTACTGCATAAGACGGAACAGAAAAGGGTTTAGGGTTGGATTAGGCGAACCCGCTTCGCGGCTCCGCCTAATCCAACCCTAAGCTCTTTTCCTTATTCAAGGACGGAAAAGGGTTTAGGGTTGGATTAGGCGTACCCGCTTCGTGGCTCCGCCTAATCCAACTCTAAACCCTTTTCCTTATTCAAGGTCACTAATCCCGCAAGAAACTGAACCCTAAGAGGATATTGGTGAACCCTGTCGTGGATGTGATTCAAAGATGGGGTACTGAACTTTAAGAGTAGGGTACTGCATAAGACGGGATGGAAAAGGATTTAGCGTTGGATTAGGCGTACCCGCTTCGCGGCTCAGCATAATCCAACCCTAAACCCTTTTCCTTATTCAAGGTCACTAATCCCGCAAGAAACTGAACCCTAAGAGGGTATTGGTGAACCCTGTCGTGGATGTGATTCAAAGATGGGGTACTGAACCTTAAGAGTAGGGTACTTCATAAGACGGGACAGAAACGGGTTTAGGGTTGGATTAGGCGTACCCGCTTCTTGGCTCCGCCTAATCCACCCCTAAACCCTTTTCCTTATTCAAGGTCACTAATCCCGCCAGAAACTGAACCCTAAAAGGGTATTGATGAACCCTGTCGTGGATGTGATTCAAAGATGGGGTACTGAACCTTAAGAGTAGGGTACTACATAAGACAGGACGGAAAAGGGTTTACGGTTGGATTAGGCGTACCCGCTTCGCGGCTCCGCATAATCCAACCCTAAACCCTTTTCCTTATTCAAGGTCACTAATCCCACAAGAAACTGAACCCTAAGAGGGTATTGGTGAACCTGTCGTGGATGTGATTCAAAGATGGGGTACTGAACCATAAGAGTAGGGTACTACATAAGACGAGACGCAAAAGGGTTTAGAGTTGGATTAGGCGTACCCGCTTCGCGGCTCAGCCTAATCCAACCCTAAACCCTTTTCCTTATTCAAGGTCACTAATCCCGCAAGAAACTGAAAACTAAGAGGGTATTGGTGAACCCTGTCGTGGATGTGATTCAAAGATGGGGTACTGAACCTTAAGAGTAGGGTACTGCATAAGACGGGACAGAAAAGGGTTTAGGGTTGGATTAGGCGAACCCGCTTCGCGGCTCCGCCTAATCCAACCCTAAGCTCTTTTCCTTATTCAAGGACGGAAAAGGGTTTAGGGTTGGCTTAGGCGTACCCGCTTCGTGGCTCCGCCTAATCCAACTCTAAACCCTTTTCTTTATTCATGGTCACTAATCCCGCAAGAAACTGAACCCTAAGAGGATATTGGTGAACCCTGTCGTGGATGTGATTCAAAGATGGGGTACTGAACTTTAAGAGTAGGGTACTGCATAAGACGGGACGGAAAAGGATTTAGCGTTGGATTAGGCGTACCCGCTTCGCGGCTCAGCATAATCCAACCCTAAACCCTTTTCCTTATTCAAGGTCACTAATCCCGCAAGAAACTGAACCCTAAGAGGGTATTGGTGAACCCTGTCGTGGATGTGATTCAAAGATGGGGTACTGAACCTTAAGAGTAGGGTACTACATAAGACAGGACGGAAAAGGGTTTACGGTTGGATTAGGCGTACCCCTTCGCGGCTCCGCATAATCCAACCCTAAACCCTTTTCCTTATTCAAGGTCACTAATCCCACAAGAAACTGAACCCTAAGAGGGTATTGGTGAACCCTGTCGTGGATATGATTCAAAGATGAAGTACTGAACCATAAGAGTAGGGTACTACATAAGACGAGACGCAAAAGGGTTTAGAGTTGGATTAGGCGTACCCGCTTCGCGGCTCTGCCTAATCCAACCCTAAACCCTTTTCCTTATTCAAGGTCACTAATCCCGCAAGAAACTGAACCCTAAGAGGGTATTGGTGAACCCTGTCGTGGATGTGATTCAAAGATGGGGTATTGAACCTTAAGAGTAGGGTACTGCATAAGACGGGACAGAAAAGGGTTTAGGGTTGGATTAGGCGAACCCGCTTCGCGGCTCCGCCTAATCGAACCCTAAGCTCTTTTCCTTATTCAAGGACGTAAAAGGGTTTAGGGTTGGATTAGGCGTAACCGCTTCGTGGCTCCGCCTAATCCAACTCTAAACCCTTTTCCTTATTCAAGGTCACTAATCCCGCAAGAAACTGAACCCTAAGAGGATATTGGTGAACACTGTCGTGGATGTGATTCAAAGATGGGGTACTGAACTTTAAGAGTAGGGTACTGCATAAGACGGGACGGAAAAGGGTTTAGGGTTGGATTAGGCGTACCCGCTTCTTGGCTCCGCCTAATCCAACCCTAAACCCTTTTCCTTATTCAAGGTCACTAATCCCGCCAGAAACTGAACCCTAAGAGGGTATTGGTGAACCCTGCCGTGGATGTGATTCAAAGATGGGGTACTGAACCTTAAGAGTAGGGTACTACATAAGACAGGAAGGAAAAGGGTTTACGGTTGGATTAGGCGGACCCGCTTCGCGGCTCCGCCTAATCCAACCCTAAATCCTTTTCCTTATTCAAGGTCACTAATTCCGCAAGAAACTGAACCCTAAGAGGGTATTGGTGAACCTTGTCGTGGATGTGATTCAAAGATGGGGTACTAAACTTTAAGAGTAGGGTACTGCATAAGACGGGACGGAAAAGGGTTTAGGGTTGGATTAGGCGTACCCGCTTCGCGGCTCCGCATAATCCAACCCTAAACCCTTTTCCTTATTCAAGGTCACTAATCCCACAAGAAACTGAACCATAAGAGGGTATTGGTGAACCCTGTCGTGGATGTGATTCAAAGATGGGGTACTGAACCTTAAGAGTAGGGTACTATATAAGACGAGACGCAGAAGGGTTTACAGTTGGATTAGGCGTACCCGCTTCGCGGCTCTGCCTAATCCAACCCTAAACCCTTTTCCTTATTCAAGGTCACTAATCCCGCAAGAAACTGAACCCTAAGAGAGTATTGGTGAACCCTGTCGTGGATGTGATTCAAAGATGGGGTACTGAACCTTAAGAGTAGGGTACTGCATAAGACGGGACAGAAAAGGGTTTAGGGTTGGATTAGGCGAACCCGCTTCGCGGCTCCGCCTAATCCAAACCTAAGCTCTTTTCCTTATTCAAGGACGGAAAAGGGTTTAGGGTTGGATTAGGCGTACCCGCTTCGTGGCTCCGCCTAATCCAACTCTAAACCCTTTTCCTTATTCAAGGTCACTAATCCCGCAAGAAACTGAACCCTAAGAGGATATTGGTGAACCCTGTCGTGGATGTGATTCAAAGATGGGGTACTGAACTTTAAGAGTAGGGTACTGCATAAGACGGGACGGAAAAGGATTTAGCGTTGGATTAGGCGTACCCGCTTCGCGGCTCAGCATAATCCAACCCTAAACCCTTTTCCTTATTCAAGGCCACTAATCCCGCAAGAAACTGAACCCTAAGAGGGTATTGGTGAACCCTGTCGTGGATGTGATTCAAAGATGGGGTACTGAACCTTAAGAGTAGGGTACTTCATAAGACGGGACAGAAAAGGGTTTAGGGTTGGATTAGGCGTACCCGCTTTTTGGCTCCGCCTAATCCACCCCTAAACCCTTTTCCTTATTCAAGGTCACTAATCCCGCCAGAAACTGAACCCTAAAAGGGTATTGATGAACCCTGTCGTGGATGTGATTCAAAGATGGGGTACTGAACCTTAAGAGTAGGGTACTACATAAGACAGGACGGAAAAGGGTTTACGGTTGGATTAGGCGTACCCGCTTCGCGGCTCCGCCTAATCCAACCCTAAACCCTTTTCCTTATTCAAGGTCACTAATTCTGCAAGAAACTGAACCCTAAGAGGGTATTGGTGAACCTTGTCATGGATGTGATTCAAAGATGGGGTACTGAACTTTAAGAGTAGGGTACTGCATAAGACGGGACGGAAAAGGGTTTAGGGTTGGATTAGGCGTACCCGCTTCCCGGCTCCGCATAATCCAACCCTAAACCCTTTTCCTTATTCAAGGTCACTAATCCCACAAGAAACTGAACCCTAAGAGGGTATTGGTGAACCTGTCGTGGATGTGATTCAAAGATGGGGTACTGAACCATAAGAGTAGGGTACTACATAAGACGAGACGCAAAAGGGTTTAGAGTTGGATTAGGCGTACCCGCTTCGCGGCTCAGCCTAATCCAACCCTAAACCCTTTTCCTTATTCAAGGTCACTAATCCCGCAAGAAACTGAAAACTAAGAGGGTATTGGTGAACCCTGTCGTGGATGTGATTCAAAGATGGGGTACTGAACCTTAAGAGTAGGGTACTGCATAAGACGGGACAGAAAAGGGTTTAGGGTTGGATTAGGCGAACCCGCTTCGCGGCTCCGCCTAATCCAACCCTAAGCTCTTTTCCTTATTCAAGGACGGAAAAGGGTTTAGGGTTGGCTTAGGCGTACCCGCTTCGTGGCTCCGCCTAATCCAACTCTAAACCCTTTTCCTTATTCAAGGTCACTAATCCCGCAAGAAACTGAACCCTAAGAGGATATTGGTGAACCCTGTCGTGGATGTGATTCAAAGATGGGGTACTGAACTTTAAGAGTAGGGTACTGCATAAGACGGGACGGAAAAGGATTTAGCGTTGGATTAGGCGTACCCGCTTCGCGGCTCAGCATAATCCAACCCTAAACCCTTTTCCTTATTCAAGGTCACTAATCCCGCAAGAAACTGAACCCTAAGAGGATATTGGTGAACCCTGTCGTGGATGTGATTCAAAGATGGGGTACTGAACCTTAAGAGTAGGGTACCTCATAAGACGGGACAGAAAAGGGTTTAGGGTTGGATTAGGCGTACCCGCTTCTTGGCTCCGCCTAATCCACCCCTAAACCCTTTTCCTTATTCAAGGTCACTAATCCCGCCAGAAACTGAACCCTAAAAGGGTATTGATGAACCCTGTCGTGGATGTGATTCAAAGATGGGGTACTGAACCTTAAGAGTAGGGTACTACATAAGACAGGACGGAAAAGGGTTTACGGTTGGATTAGGCGTACCCGCTTCGCGGCTCCGCATAATCCAACCCTAAACCCTTTTCCTTATTCAAGGTCACTAATCCCACAAGAAACTGAACCCTAAGAGGGTATTGGTGAACCCTGTCGTGGATGTGATTCAAAGATGGGGTACTGAACCATAAGAGTAGGGTACTACATAAGACGAGACGCAAAAGGGTTTAGAGTTGGATTAGGCGTACCCGCTTCGCGGCTCTGCCTAATCCAACCCTAAACCCTTTTCCTTATTCAAGGTCACTAATCCCGCAAGAAACTGAACCCTAAGAGGGTATTGGTGAACCCTGTCGTGGATGTGATTCAAAGATGGGGTATTGAACCTTAAGAGTAGGGTACTGCATAAGACGGGACAGAAAAGGGTTTAGGGTTGGATTAGGCGAACCCGCTTCGCGGCTCCACCTAATCCAACCCTAAGCTCTTTTCCTTATTCAAGGACGTAAAAGGGTTTAGGGTTGGATTAGGCGTAACCGCTTCGTGGGTCCGCCTAATCCAACTCTAAACCCTTTTCCTTATTCAAGGTCACTAATCCCGCAAGAAACTGAACCCTAAGAGGATATTGGTGAACCCTGTCGTGGATGTGATTCAAAGATGGGGTACTGAACTTTAAGAGTAGGGTACTGCATAAGACGGGACGGAAAAGGGTTTAGGGTTGGATTAGGCGTACCCGCTTCTTGGCTCCGCCTAATCCAACCCTAAACCCTTTTCCTTATTCAAGGTCACTAATCCCGCCAGAAACTGAACCCTAAGAGGGTATTGGTGAACCCTGCCGTGGATGTGATTCAAAGATGGGGTACTGAACCTTAAGAGTAGGGTACTACATAAGACAGGAAGGAAAAGGGTTTACGGTTGGATTAGGCGGACCCGCTTCGCGGCTCCGCCTAATCCAACCCTAAATCCTTTTCCTTATTCAAGTTCACTAATTCCGCAAGAAACTGAACCCTAAGAGGGTATTGGTGAACCTTGTCGTGGATGTGATTCAAAGATGGGGTACTAAACTTTAAGAGTAGGGTACTGCATAAGACGGGACGGAAAAGGGTTTAGGGTTGGATTAGGCGTACCCGCTTCGCGGCTCCGCATAATCCAACCCTAAACCCTTTTCCTTATTCAAAGTCACTAATCCCACAAGAAACTGAACCCTAAGAGGGTATTGTTGAACCCTGTCGTGGATGTGATTCAAAGATGGGGTACTGAACCTTAAGAGTAGGGTACTACATAAGACGAGACGCAGAAGGGTTTACAGTTGGATTAGGCGTACCCGCTTCGCGGCTCTGCCTAATCCAACCCTAAACCCTTTTCCTTATTCAAGGTCACTAATCCCGCAAGAAACTGAACCCTAACAGGGAATTGGTGAACCCTGTCGTGGATGTGATTCAAAGATGGGGTTTCTGAACCTTAAGAGTAGGGTACTGCATAAGACGGGACAGAAAAGGGTTTAGGGTAGGATTAGGCGAACCCGCTTCGCGGCTCCGCCTAATCCAACCCTAAGCTCTTTTCCTTATTCAAGGACGTAAAAGGGTTTAGGGTTGGATTAGGCGTACCCGCTTCGTGGCTCCGCCTAATCCAACTCTAAACCCTTTTCCTTATTCAAGGTCACTAATCCCGCAAGAAACTGAACCCTAAGAGGATATTGGTGAACCCTGTCGTGGATGTGATTCAAAGATGGGGTACTGAACTTTAAGAGTAGGGTACTGCATAAGACGGGACGGAAAAGGGTTTAGGGTTGGATTAGGCGTACCCGCTTCTTGGCTCCGCCTAATCCAACCCTAAACCCTTTTCCTTATTCAAGGTCACTAATCCCGCCAGAAACTGAACCCTTAGAGGGTATTGGTGAACCCTGTCGTGGATGTGATTCAAAGATGGGGTACTGAACCTTAAGAGTAGGGTACTACATAAGACAGGAAGGAAAAGGGTTTACGGATGGATTAGGCGGACCCGCTTCGCGGCTCCTCCTAATCCAACCCTAAACCCTTTTCCTTATTCAAGGTCACTAATTCCGCAAGAAACTGAACCCTAAGAGGGTATTGGTGAACCTTGTCGTGGATGTGATTCAAAGATGGGGTACTAAACTTTAAGAGTAGGGTACTGCATAAGACGGGACGGAAAAGGGTTTAGGGTTGGATTAGGCGAACCCGCTTCGCGGCTCCGCATAATCCAACCCTAAACCCTTTTCCTTATTCAAGGTCACTAATCCCACAAGAAACTGAACCCTAAGAGGGTATTGGTGAACCCTGTCGTGGATGTGATTCAAATATGGGGTACTGAACCTTAAGAGTAGGGTACTACATAAGACGAGACGCAAAAGGGTTTACAGTTGGATTAGGCGTACCCGCTTCGTGGCTCTGCCTAATCCAACCCTAAACCCTTTTCCTTATTCAAGGTCACTAATCCCGCAAGAAACTGAACCCTAAGAGGGAATTGGTGAACCCTGTCGTGGATGTGATTCAAAGATGGGGTACTGAACCTTAAGAGTAGGGTACTGTATAAGACGGGACAGAAAAGGGTTTAGGGTAGGATTAGGCGAACCCGCTTCGCGGCTCCGCCTAATCCAACCTTAAGCTCTATTCCTTATTCAAGGACGTAAAAGGGTTTAGGGTTAGATTAGGCGTACCCGCTTCGTGGCTCCGCCTAATCCAACTCTGAACCCTTTTCCTTATTCAAGGTCACTAATCCCACAAGAAACTGAACCCTAAGAAGATATTGGTGAACCCTGTCGTGGATGTGATTCAAAGATGGGGTACTAAACTTTAAGAGTAGGGTACTGCATAAGACGGGACGGAAAAGGGTTTAGGGTTGGATTAGGCGTACCCGCTTCGCGGCTCCGCATAATCCAACCCTAAACCCTTTTCCTTATTCAAGGTCACTAATCCCACAAGAAACTGAACCCTAAGAGGGTATTGGTGAACCATGTCGTGGATGTGATTCAAAGATGGGGTACTGAACCAGAGTAGGGTACTACATAAGACGAGACGCAGAAGGGTTTACAGTTGGATTAGGCGTACCCGCTTGGCGGCTCTGCCTAATCCAACCCTAAACCCTTTTCCTTATTCAAGGTCACTAATCCCGCAAGAAACTGAACCCTAAGAGGGAATTGGTGAACCCTGTCGTGGATGTGATTCAAAGATGGGGTTTCTGAACCTTAAGAGTAGGGTACTGCATAAGACGGGACAGAAAAGGGTTTAGGGTAGGATTAGGCGAACCCGCTTCGCGGCTCCGCCTAATCCAACCCTAAGCTCTTTTCCTTATTCAAGGACGTAAAAGGGTTTAGGGTTGGATTAGGCGTACCCGCTTCGTGGCTCCGCCTAATCCAACTCTAAACCCTTTTCCTTATTCAAGGTCACTAATCCCGCAAGAAACTGAACCCTAAGAGGATATTGGTGAACCCTGTCGTGGATGTGATTCAAAGATGGGGTACTGAACTTTAAGAGTAGGGTACTGCATAAGACGGGACGGAAAAGGGTTTAGGGTTGGATTAGGCGTACCCGCTTCTTGGCTCCGCCTAATCCAACCCTAAACCCTTTTCCTTATTCAAGGTCACTAATCCCGCCAAAAACTGAACCCTAAGAGGGTATTGGTGAACCCTTTCGTGGATGTGATTCAAAGATGGGGTACTGAACCTTAAGAGTAGGGTACTACATAAGACAGGACGGAAAAGGGTTTACGGTTGGATTAGGCGTACCCGCTTCGCGTCTCCGCCTAATCCAACCCTAAACCCTTTTCCTTATTCAAGGTCACTAATCCCGCAAGAAACTGAACCCTAAGAGGGTATTGGTGAACCATGTCGTGGATGTGATTCAAAGATGGGGTACTGAACCTTAAGAGTAGGATACTGCATAAGACGGGACATAAAAGGGTTTAATGTTGGATTAGGCGTACCCGCTTCATGGCTCCGCCTAATCCAACCCTAAACCCTTTTCCTTATTCAAGGTCACTAATCCCGCCAGAAACTGAACCCTAAGAGGGTATTGGTGAACCCTGTCGTGGATGTGATTCAAAGATGGGGTACTGAACCTTAAGAGTAGGGTACTACATAAGACAGGACGGAAAAGGGTTTACGGTTGGATTAGGCGTACCCGCTTCGCGTCTCCGCCTAATCCAACCCTAAACCCTTTTCCTTATTCAAGGTCACTAATCCCACAAGAAACTGAACCCTAAGAGGGTATTGGGAAACCCTGTCGTGGATGTGATTCAAAAATGGGGTACTGAACCTTAAGAGTAGGGCACTACATTGGACGAGACGCAAAAGGGTTCAGAGTTGGATTAGGCGTACCCGCTTCGCGGCTCCGCCTAATACAACCCTAAACCCTTTTCCTTATTCAAGGTCACTAATCCCGCAAGAAACTGAACCCTAAGAGGGTATTGGTGAACCCTGTCGTGGATGTGATTCAAAGATGGGGTACTGAACCTTAAGAGTAGTGTACTGCATAAGACGGGACAGAAAAGGGTTTAGGGTAGGATTAGGCGAACCCGCTTCGCGGCTCCGCCTAATCCAACCCTAAGCTCTTTTCCTTATTCAAGGACGTAAAAGGGTTTAGGGTTGGATTAGGCGTACCCGCTTCGTGGCTCCGCCTAATCCAACTCTAAACCCTTTTCCTTATTCAAGGTCACTAATCCCGCAAGAAACTGAACCCTAAGAAGATATTGGTGAACCCTGTCGTGGATGTGATTCAAAGATGGGGTATTGAACTTTAAGAGTAGGGTACTGCATAAGACGGGACGGAAAAGGACTTAGGGTTGGATTAGGCGTACCCGCTTCGCTGCTCAGCATAATCCAACCCTAAACCCTTTTCCTTATTCAAAGTCACTAATCCCGCAAGAAACTGAACCCTAAGAGGGTATTGGTGAACCATGTAGTGGATGTGATTCAAAGATGGGGTACTGAACCTTAAGAGTAGGGTACTGCATAAGACGGGACATCAAAGGGTTTAATGTTGGATTAGGCGTACCCGCTTCATGGCTCCGCATAATCCAACACTAAACCCTTTTCCTTATTCAAGGTCACTAATCCCGCCAAAAACTGAACCCTAAGAGGGTATTGGTGAACCCTTTCGTGGATGTGATTCAAAGATGGGGTACTGAACCTTAAGAGTAGGGTACTACATAAGACAGGACGGAAAAGGGTTTACGGTTGGATTAGGCGTACCCGCTTCGCGTCTCCGCCTAATCCAACCCTAAACCCTTTTCCTTATTCAAGGTCACTAATCCCGCAAGAAACTGAACCCTAAGAGGGTATTGGTGAACCATGTCGTGGATGTGATTCAAAGATGGGGTACTGAACCTTAAGAGTAGGATACTGCATAAGACGGGACATAAAAGGGTTTAATGTTGGATTAGGCGTACCCGCTTCATGGCTCCGCCTAATCCAACCCTAAACCCTTTTCCTTATTCAAGGTCACTAATCCCGCCAGAAACTGAACCCTAAGAGGGTATTGGTGAACCCTGTCGTGGATGTGATTCAAAGATGGGGTACTGAACCTTAAGAGTAGGGTACTACATAAGACAGGACGGAAAAGGGTTTACGGTTGGATTAGGCGTACCCGCTTCGCGTCTCCGCCTAATCCAACCCTAAACCCTTTTCCTTATTCAAGGTCACTAATCCCACAAGAAACTGAACCCTAAGAGGGTATTGGGAAACCCTGTCGTGGATGTGATTCAAAAATGGGGTACTGAACCTTAAGAGTAGGGCACTACATAGGACGAGACGCAAAAGGGTTCAGAGTTGGATTAGGCGTACCCGCTTCGCGGCTCCGCCTAATACAACCCTAAACCCTTTTCCTTATTCAAGGTCACTAATCCCGCAAGAAACTGAACCCTAAGAGGGTATTGGTGAACCCTGTCGTGGATGTGATTCAAAGATGGGGTACTGAACCTTAAGAGTAGTGTACTGCATAAGACGGGACAGAAAAGGGTTTAGGGTTGGATTAGGCGAACCCGCTTCGCGGCTCCGCCTAATCCAACCCTAAGCTCTTTTCCTTATTCAAGGACGAAAAAGGGTTTAGGGCTGGATTAGGCGTACCCGCTTCGTGGCTCCGCCTAATCCAACTCTAAACCCTTTTCCTTATTCAAGGTCACTAATCCTGCAAGAAACTGAACCCTAAGAGGGTATTGGTGAACCCTGTCGTGGATGTGATTCAAAGATGGGGTACTGAACCTTAAGAGTAGGGTACTGCATAAGACAGGACGGAAAAGGGTTTAGGGTTGGATTAGGCGTACCCGCTTCGCGGCTCCGCCTAATCCAACCCTAAACCCTTTTTGTTATTCAAGGTCACTAATCCCGCAAGAAACTGAACCCTAAGAGGGTATTGGTGAACCCTGTCGTGGATGTGATTCAAAGAGGGTTATGTACAACTGATATAGAATTATGTACTATGATGTCTTAAGATTGGTTATGTACAGCTGATATAGAATTATGTAGATGTCCTAAGATGAGTTATGTACAGCTGATATAGATTTATGTACAATGATGTCCTCAGATGGGTTATGTGCAGCTGATATAGAATTATGTACCTTATATAATGATCCTTAGTCATGTACATAATAATAAATACAGTGTTTTTACGAAGATATACACTTTGCATTGTGTTTTTTAATTAAAAATATGATATACATAATTATGAATATAGTGTATATAATAATTATTTAGTATCAGTACATTTTCACTCTAAGATGTAAGTAAATGAGTTATGTACAACGAATATAGATTTATGTACATTGATGTCCTCAGATAAATTATGTACTGCTGATATGAAAATATATACATTATCTAGTGACAAATATGTACATAATGAGTTATAAACGTAATTTAGCAAAGCAATTATGTACATCATCTAATGGGTTATGTACATCTGATCTAGAATTATGTACAATAATATCCTCAGTCGGGTTATGTACAACTAATATAAAATTATGTATAGTAATATCCTCAGAAGGATTAAGTACAACTGATATGTAAATATATATACATTACATAATGACCTATATACTATACTTTGTAAATTGTTACAAGCGCATCAAAATTTCTACTTTAAGATGTAACTAGATGAGTTATGTACAACTAATATAAAATTATGTCTAGTGATGTCCTCAGATGGATTATGTACAACTGATATCAAAATATAAACATTATTCAGTGATAAATATGTACATCACAAGTTATCAACATAATTCAGTAGAGAATCTACGTAATTCTTGATAATCGATTGTCTACTTTTAAAACAAATATATTAATTTCTTGAATCAGCAGGTTCATAATCAGTTTTCTCTAAACGAATTGTTCAGGATTACAATCAAATCTGCAAGTGAAAACAACGACAATCAAATCAAGCATAGAAATCTTTGATAATCAAGCATAGAATTCTTTGATAATCAAGAACAGAATTCGTAAAATCAATTCTACGAACGAATTTACAAAGTGAACAAAACGAAATCTGCAACTTAAATGATGATAATCGAATGATGAAGATCTGCAATTGAAATGATGAAGACGCTCGATTTTACGAGTGAGCACGATTAAATCTGCAAGTGAAAATGATGAAGATCAAACGATGAAGATCTGCAACGGAACTGATGAAGATGATCGAATGATTTGAATGAAAAAATAAACAAATTTCTAGAGAGAGAAAGTCGACTAATTCAAAAGGAGGAGGTGCCGCGCGTTTGTTTTTGTGCTCTGAATTTAGATCAAACCTGGTCCATTGATCTCAATCAGATCTAACGGCCCAGATTGTGCCTCAATGGTTGCAGGGAGTTAGGCTTCCTCAATGGATCCCGAATCATATATATATATATATATATATATATATATATATATATATATATATATATATATTAGAGCTGATCATGGGCCGGGTTTGGGCCGGGCCGGTGATAAAAAAACAACCCAAATTTGTAGGCCGGGCCGGGCCGGGCTTTTTACACGGGCCTATGAGTCAAGCCCAAGCCCAATCATTTCGGGCTTTTTCGGGCTTCGGACCAAAATCGGGTTGTTACGGGTCATAAAGTTATTATTATGTAATACGAGTAGGTTAAAAGAAATCTTTACTTTTTGTGTAGCAACCATGAAATAATTGTAAAAAAAAAAAGGAGTGGACGATGGAGTGGTGTAGAATTTGAAGGGAGTATTGGATTTGATGGAGTCAGGAGTATTGCTGTATTGAAGATGGGGAGTATGGTTCAATATTAGAGGTGATAGCTCTATTCAACATTTACCCATCTTGGGAAAATACGGGAGTAATAATATGACTGTATGAGTCACATTGGGAATATACTAGAGTATAAGTCACCTACTACTCTTTTTCTTCAATATTCACTTTTTGTATTTAGATTTTAGAGTCAATAGTTGTAGTTACTAGTAGATTAATAGTCTTATTTTATAAATTTGTGGTGTGACTTACATATTTATCTCAGAAGTACGTAATATTTTTCTTAAAATCGGGTCGGGCCGGGCTATATTTCGGGCCTTAAGGTTGGCCCAAACCCGGCCCAAGATTTATATTGGGCTTAGTTCGGGTCGGGCTTCGGTTTTTTTTGGGCCAACGCGGTGACCCAAGCCCGTGAAAAAAATCGGGTTGGGTCGGGCCGGGTCACCGGGCTTGGGCCATTTGATCACCTCTAATATATATATATACACACACACACACACACACACGTGCTTTTGCTTCTCGGAATAGGGCTCGTCAAATGGTGGCAAAGTCACGGGAGCGTCGAGATACGTAAGAGATTTATGGTGTGTATGGTTTGTAAAGATGGATTTTAACGAGTTTTGCTCTCGGTCATTGACGAGTTTTGATCTCGGGATTAGGGATGTAAGTGTATGTGTATGTCGATGTAGGGTTGATGCAAATGATGGCTGAAAATGTGTAGGTTTGAAGGTGGTAGAAGGGTTGGAAGAAGTTGGAAGAGTTGTCAAATGGCTTAGGGTGACGGGTTATTTAAAGAAGAAATACCCCGGTTTTGGGTCACTCGATCGAGTGGTGTAAGTGCACTCGATCGAGTGCCCGGTTCAAGGACGGTTCGGCCGGTTCACAGGCTTACTCGATCGAGTGAGTCAAACCGGTTGGAGGCTAAATAGGGAAGGATTTGTTGACTTTTTTGAATTGATTTGGTAGTTGAGGCTAGCTTCTAGAAGCGAACTTGGCTGGTTTATGTGTCGGATTCGTCTTTGACCGAGTTTTGACCCGGTCTCTAAAAGACGGTTTTATCTCCGGTGTCGGATTTGACCCAAATTAGTCTCATTTGATTGAAAACGACCCAGTGGGCCTGGATTTGAGGTCGGTTTTGTGATATTTGTACTCCGCTAAAAGCCCATGCCAGACACTACTGATTCCGAGCCCATATTCGAGCGTGTTAAAGCACGTTTGCGTCCGATCATCATCGGGTGTTTTGTCGGGAACTGCTATAGACACTAGCAGGCAAAATGCGGTGTCTACACCATGCATGGCTATAAACCTATGCTCATAGACCTTGGGCTCAAAGGAAGTGCAAGTTGGCAAGTTGCAAGCATGTGACAAAAAAAAATAAGGGAAGTGTGGGTGAAATAGAGATAAGAACGGAATAGATTTGGTCCGCGGGTTACGATGACAGCTTGTCGTATTTCGAGCATAACTTTCTCTACAAAACTTCAATTAAGACGATTAAAGTGGCGTTGGAAAGCTAAGATAAAGATCTTAAACTTTTAGGTTTTGATCAAGAGCCAAATACGTCTCTAACCTGACGTAAAATGAGCAAATATATTGCCTTAGTTTATTAGTCCATCCGAACATAAAAGCTTAAGAGTATAAATAAAAGCGTGAAGGGTGGGAACCTGAAATATTAATTCCAAGCATACAAGTGGTGGATGGATTAATGGATAATGGGGATGGAGTTAAAAGAGTTTATATATGTTTATCAAATTATGAAAACACGGGGGTGTTACAACCCTCCCCCCTGAAGAAAAGTTTCGTCCTCGAAACTAGAGGGAGTGTGTACCTCTATCAAACAAGTTAGGGTGTTTTGCTTGCATGGCCGCCTCTATCTCCCATGTTGCTTCTTTAAACCTTTGGCTATGCCACAAAACCTTTGGTAATGGTACGACCTTATTCCTTAAGGTTTTGTCCTTCCTATCTAAGATCTAGACGAGTTGCTCCTTATAAGTCAAATTTGGTTCCACCTCGACTGTGTTCGACTGAAGTACATGAGATGGATCGCTCCAATATCTTCTCAATTGAGATAGATGAAAAATGTCATGTACCTTAGACAGATTAGGAGGTAAAGCTAACTTATAAGCTACTTCACCAATTCGTTCAAGTACTTCATATGGTCCTACAAACTTAGGGCTCAATTTTCCTTTAGTTCCAAATTTCTTCACCCCTCCCATGGGTGACACCTTAAGAAAGACCCTGTCCCCAACATCAAATTCTATTTGCCTTCGACGCAAGTCAGCATATGACTTTTGACGATCTTGAGCCGCTTTCATCATTTCCAGGATCAACTTAACTTGCTCAATGGACTCTTGGATCATTTCAGGGCCAACAACAACAACCTCACTAATATCATCCCAACACAAATGACTTCAACATTTCCTCCCATACAAAGCCTCGAATGGAGCCATCTTAATACTAGCGTGATAACTGTGATTGTATGAGAACTCTACTAGGGGAAGACTCTTTTCCCATCCTGTTTGGAATTCTAGCATGCACGCTCGGAGCATATCCTCTAAACTTTGAATAGTGCGTTCGGTTTGGCCATCTGTAGCAGCATGAAAAGTTGTACTCAACTTTAACTTACTTCCTAATGCCTCCTGGAGCTTCCTCCAAAAATGCGAACAAATTCGTGGGTTCCGATCAGAAACTATATCTTTAGGAACTCCATGAAATCTAATAACTTCTCTTTGGTATGCCACCGCCATCTCATCCAAACTCCAATTATCTTTCATTGGAATGATGTGAGCTACTTTAGTTAAACGGTCCACCACTACCCAAATGGCATTCTTTCCCGTGGGCGACCTTGGTAGCCCAGTTACAAAGTCCATGGAGATGGAATCTCATTTCCACACTGGTATTTCTAAGGGCTGTAAGAGACCACCAGGTCTTCGATGTTGGAACTTTACTTTCTGACAGGTAAGACATTTGGCCACAAAATTCGCAATTTCTCTTTTCATGTTAGGCCACCAAAAGAATTTCTTCAAATCCTTATACATCTTGTCTCCACCAGGATGAATAGAGTATGGTGTACTATGAGCTTCCTGCATAATCTTCATTTTAAGATCATCACAATCAGGGATCCACCACCTACCTTGAAATCTTAAACTTCCATCCGCCCAAACTTCAAAATCATTTGATTCACTGACCTTGGCACGCAGACCTTCAAGCACTGGATCCTCTTGTTATTTTATTCGAATTTCGTGGTAGATCTCAGGTTCAGCACTCATAGCATTCAGAGCGATACTTCTTTGCTGAACTACCTCTAAATTCAACTTTCGAATTTGTCGCCAAATTGTGGACATGACATAGGTCCACCCCGACGCGGCCACGCGCGGGTTTAGGGAGGCGAATGAATCTCCAAATGAGAATGGATCGAATTGAAATTTAAATCGAAGTGGAGTCGCCACCGAACTTTGTGGGAGTTCGGCCCGTTCGAACCTACTCTATATCTTAGTGGGCCGTGCACAAAGTATGGACCATTCGGATGTCAGAGTTTATTGGGCTCGTCCCTTTGCATTTGATACCGATACCGACATTATCGGATACCGTGTATTGAATGACTCTCGTGTGACAATAGATTCGGATATCCGGAAACCATGGTTCTGAGTAAGGGTTGAGGGTACGTGTTGGGAAGTTCAAAAAGAACACCCAACCCCGCCCGCACATTAGCGGCCTCTACTAGGATATCGTTTGACTTTCGAATACGCGCGTTAGTAATACGATGAGATGATATGCAAACAACGTTTTGACTAAACATGCGAATATTAGCATAAGTTGCTACGTCGATTTAATTAATGCATCTAAAACTAATGTCAAAATAATATTTAGCATGCGAGATTCTTTTAGTACAACAAAAGAAATAACGAAAATAAATCGACAAAACAGAAACAAACATGTTATTAACGATGATAACGATAATAACGGTTTGCAAGAAATATAGAATGCTTATAGAATAATGTAACATGATGCATGGTTTTGAAAAATAGTAAGTCACGTGATAGACTTGACACGTGTTGACCGAAGTCATGAGAAAGGTATTATTGAGACTCGCATGGTATTGTAGGACTCACGGTTTTGACGTGATAAGGGGCCAGTCGATCGAGTGGCCCTCTGAAAAAGTTTTTGTCCCGGATTTCGTGACGTCACTCGACCGAGTCATGAGAGGACTCGACCGAGTGCACAACCACTTGACCGAGTCATTGCGAGACTCGACCGAGTGGCTGTCAAAAAAACCTCTGCCTCGTTTTTTGGGGTGCCACTCAACCGAGTGGGCTAGGCACTCGATCGAGTGCCCCCTATACGAACTAGGGTACACTTCGCAATTTATTATCGATTTCGAAATTGCTTTTTTAATTTTGATAAATCGTTGCTTTTGTTAGATCAGACAGAAATATTGTATAATTTATGCTCCATCCGACCTTTGATACTCGTCGTATCCGATATGCGATTATTGAATCGATATCGAATATTTAGAGCGAATTTTAGAAAATACGTTTGTAAGTCATTTTAAATCAACTAGCACGAAACAGATTATCTCCGCGCTTATAGTGTCATAATCAATTATTTCGAATTATGTGACATCTATTTTAGCTTCAACGAATTCGTATTGGTTAGATTTATTGAATAAATCATTTAGAGACGACATCCAACTATTGAGTTGGTATCGAATCTAATAGATTGACATTTTATATTTGCTTGAATTAAAAGGACTTGACTTGATTCCCTCAGCATCCCGACATCGTAATAAATCCTTGCGGATTGTGTGATATCGGATCCGCGTCAACGGGTTTCAACTCAACTAAAAAAAGGTGCTTGATTCGAAAATAGTTTGAAAATTGACGAATGCAATATTAATGATGACGATGATGCGAAAAAAGTGACTAACAACGAGACAAAATAAAATAAAACGTTGTTGTTGACGTTTGACTCGCTTCAACAATCAAGCGTTCGGGGTGTCGGGATAAGCGACCGGCAATGTCGGGTGAAACACCCTAGTATATTCGGATTTCCTTATCCCGTCATCCTTTGCGCTCGACACGAATTAGCGAGCAATTTAACGTCTTAATATTAGTGATATTACCGATATTAGAACGCGACAATAAAATAAATAAATAAAAGACAACGACGACAACGACGGACGACACGAGAAGAGAAGATGAGGAGAAAGGAGAAATCGGGATTGTTGCACCCTCAACCTACATGTTTTGTATTCTCGGATATGACTCGTCTAGTTGTGGGCTAGGCACGGGAGTTCGATATCTATGTAGATGGAGTTATGGTGGTTTAGGGTTTGATCTTCCAAGGGTTCAAGGTTGAAGATGAGTAATTAGGGTTGTAAGACTTGAAATTGTAGGTAAGTAGTAAGGTTGAAAAAAGTTGTGATGGGTGTTGCAAAGGAGGTGTATATATAGGCATGCCCCCGATCCTCGTGATACGTGTCGTCTCCGCACTCAAATTAATAATTTATAAAACCTACATTAACCTCAAAAATATAAACAATAGTAAAGGAGAAGTAGGGTCGATCCCACGGAGAGATTGGAAGAACTAATTAACTATAGAAAATACTACTCTTGCTCACATATTTACAAGTTATTCACATATTTAACAATTTGGGGGGTTTTGTTTATGATTATAAACGACTAAAACAAATAAACTAATATCAATACTATGTCAAATAAATAACAATGTAGTCAAATATCATTCTAATCTCATCATTCCTCTAATAATTTTAGTCTTTCAACCGATTATTGATTAAGTTAATCTCGAAATTATATATATAGGTTAACTGTAGAATTCAAGATAACAAGAACTCCCTATCTTCTCTTAGATTATAATCAACCTGAACTAAGCTTAGATTGACTCTCAACCAATCAATCAATGTATGTTTATCACACCATACCAAGGACCGATTCAGCAGCATTATTGACCCAAGAAGACATCGTTAACCCACTCAATCATTAAGTCTCGTAACTACCTAATAACTAAGTGACCAAATCTTACTCCTAACTCAAACTAACACCAATTTGCAGATATTAATCTAAGTCGGTTGCTACTTGGATTACACAACTCGAACTAAGCCAGAATCATGTAATTAAGCATAAGTAACAATTCTAGTCATGATAAGATAACAAATTACAACTAAAGATTGAAACTTTCAATAATAAACGAGTAATCTTTGGATACAAATAACTAAAAGATTAACAATAACCAATAATCAATCTATAAAACTAAAACTAATAGACGAAATAAAACCATAAATTGAGTACACGAGAGATAGAGAACTGAATTTCAACCAGAAATTGTAGTCGGAACTTCGGATGTCACACCTCCGATCCGTACCCAAATTCTCCCTTACTGGTCAGCGTACTAAGACTCCGCCTGAGTACGTCTCTTACTGCTCTCCAGTCCCAATTTAGGTTGGAAGATGCTTGATTACCCTCGTCCAACTGCTGCTTTTTCCGATACCCAAACTCGAGTATTTACCTCCGTATTTATACTTGTCTTGGATCGTATTTTGGGCAAGAATCGGAAATTATTACATGGAAATAATATGGAAATAAGATGAGATTGGGAGATACGGAGGATAATTCGACTTTTCATTGTCGATGCCCTTGATTTCTTTATTCCAAATCTTCTCGATTTCCCTCTTTCATCTTCCCTGATAATTGCCCCTTTCCCTTCTTTGTTTCCTTTTTTTTCTTGTTACGTAATCTTGTTTTTTATCTTGGGATCACCTTTGATTTTATTACTGTAGCATTCTTCTTTTGGTTTGGTTCGTAGTAGCTGCTATCACAAGTGGGCCTCCGTCTCAAATTGGGCTGAATGTGTACCTGTTCATTTAAAAATGAGTAATTTAATCAATTTGATATTAAACGTGACGACCAAGTGATCCAATTACGAAATAACTAAAAGTATAATAAATAACTTAAATAATGCGGAGGACCACTATAACATTTTATAATAACGGGGTATAAATATGGATAATTATCGAGTTATCAAATTCCCCCACACTTAGTTCATTGTCGTCCTCGACAATGATGAACCATGGGCCACGAATAAATATAACAACCTTGATGATTTCAGACAAACCAAAACAAGGTCACCAACGACAAACTAAATATTTTAGGTTAGACAAATCAATTTACTAAGTTAGAAAAGTTAATAAAAATTTGAAGTTAGATTAGTAAGCATATATACTAAACCTTTCCTCCACACTGAACTATTCAACTGATTAATTTAACAATATATAACATTTTAGACCGCTTATAAATATAAATCATAAATGAAAATTGTATAAAAATTGACTCAAAAAGACGAGTTTCGGCAATTTAAGGTCTTGGGGGAAGGGGATTTACTTTCCGTACATTCCTATTATTAGTTCAGTACGAGGATCGTTCTCCCGAGCACATAGGCAAACTAAACACCTCATCTCACTTTTTTTCATAATTATTATATTTTTTTTTCTCTTTTTCATTTTTTTTTTCTTTTTCGTATTTTTTTTTTTTCGATCAAGTGACCCATGTAGCGAGTTTTCAACCAATGACTATCGCCTTTCCGGACAAGGTATTAGGCATTCTCCCAATCCCATTAGGACTAAGTTCCCCTCGGATTTACTAACTCGAGTCACAAGAACGACTCACTCACTCTTGAGGTGTATAATCTTCCTTAGCCCTAATTAGGAGTCACCTAGGAAAGCAAATTAATTTAACAAGACCGGCTTACTTTTCGTACTTCTAGAGTCAAAAAAAAAATAAGTAGTGAAGGTAGTACAGATAAGTGCTATTTTTTATAATTCACTTATAACCCAAATTTAAAAGAGATTTAAAATATCATATATTATTAAATTAATCAATCCAAGTTCGTTCGGGAGGAAAAATAATGCATGCATAACTTCAATACATTTTCTTTATTGTTAGTATTATTAATAATATATTTTTTTTTTTTAAAGATTGAAAATTAGTTAGATTAGAGCTTGTCGTCGACTCCCTTATTTAGTTAGTCTAAAAAGATGGAGGTTGTAACTATAAAGTCAAATTATTGAAAAATTTAAAATCAACCCATTTTATCAAGATTTTAATTAATTCTCCCCCACACTTAAGATCGACATTGTCCTCAATGTCAAAAAAAAAAATGAACACCAAGATGAAAATTTCAGCATATATAAATATGTGAGGAGAAAAGGCACTTAGCGAATTCAATATATACGATGCTTTGATATCAGGTGCTAGCAGCTAAAACAGAACGCATCCAAATCTCATCGTCACACTGTTGTCCCATGATCCAGAGTCACTACTAATAGACCATACAGCAGCCTGTACTCATAAAACCAGCACCCCTGCAAAATATAACCACTAGACAAAGGACAATTGAAGGCGGATACCCGAAATTCAAAGCATGAAATGTGCTATTTAGATATTCTATCCAATACACTAGGTTTTTTTGTGTTTTTTTTTTTGTGTTTTTTTTTTGTGCAACCGACACTATTAACATCCCCTTACAAAGGTTGCAAAACTCAGGGAGGCACTTAAGCCGACTCGATTAAATACTAAAATAAACAAACAAAATAATACAAGTAAGCTTGGGTTGCCTTCCAAGAAACGCCTAATTTAACGTCTTTGGCTCGACGGAGTGACCTTAATAATCTGGTAGTTCTAGAGTTATGTCCTCCATGCCCATCAGCTCAATGCTCTCCTGAAATGGTTTCAGTCTGTGACCATTCACCTTAAAAATTTTATCCGTATGCGGATACTTAATTTCTATGGCACCATGAGGAAAAACGTTAGTCACAACAAATGGACCAAGCCACCCATTTTGTAGCTTACCTGGAAACAATTTCAAACGGGAGTTAAACAGTAATACTTTCTGGCCAACCGTGAAAGACTTCCTAGCTATGTGCTTATCATGAAAAGCCTTGGTTTTGTCCTTATATATTCTAGCATTCTCATAAGACTCTAACCGAAGTTCCTCCAATTCTTGCAACTGGAATTTCCGCGTCTTTCCAGCCGTCTCATAGTCCAAATTACACTGTTTAACAGCCCAAAATGACTTGTGCTCAAGTTCTACAGGTAAATGACAAGCTTTACCAAAAACTAAACGATATGGAGACATGCCAATTGGTGTTTTATAAGCTGTTCTATAGGCCCAAACCGCATCATCAACTCTGAAACTCCAGTCCTTCTTATTAGGATTAACCATTTTTTCTAAGACGAATTTAATCTCACGGTTAGATATTTCCGCCTGCCCGTTGGTTTGCGGGTGGTATGCGGTGGCTACCCTATGAATCACATGATACTTATTTAATAAAGAACCTAGAGTCTTGTTACAAAAATGAGTACCACGATCACTAATTATAGCCTTGGGAATTCCAAATCTATTAAAGATACGACCTTTCACAAACTGGACAACGGTTTTACTATCGTCTTTCCTAGTGGCTTTCACTTCAACCCATTTAGAAACATAATCTACCGCAAGTAATATATACAAATAACCATTAGACGATGGAAATGGACCCATAAAATCTATGCCCCATATGTCAAATATCTCACAGATAAGAACACTAACCTGAGGCATTTCAGCTCGTTTAGACAAATTTCCGGTTTTCTGACATCTCTCGCAAGATTTGCAGAATGCATAAGCATCTTTATGCAATGTTGGCCAGTAGAACCCGCTTTCTAATACCTTGTGAGCTGTGCGTTGGGGACCAAAATGACCACCTGTTTCTAAGTTATGGCAGAAGGTTAGAATAGAATGCACTTCCGACTCCTCCACACAACGCCTAATAATGTTATCACTGCAACATTTCCAAAGATAAGGGTCATCCCAAATGTAATGTTTTGACTCATTCCTTATTTTATCTTTCTTTGCTCTCGGTAATGTAGATGGAAAAGTCGTGGTTACTAAGTAATTTACAATATCAGCATACCACGGAACCGATTCATGATACAGAGAGTACAACTGCTCATCGGGAAAGAAATCAGTGATTATAGGCCAATCCTCCTTAGGAACTATTCGACTTAAGTGATCAGCAACTAGGTTTTCTGCCCCATTTTTATCTCTAATTTCCAGATCAAATTCTTGTAATAAAAGCATCCATCGCAATAATCGCAACTTGGACTCTCTCTTTTTCAATAAAAATTTTAAAGCCGAGTGATCGGAATAAATTATGACATGGGCACCTAGTAAATAAGGTCTAAACTTTTCAAGAGAAAAAATTAAACCATACATTTCTTTCTCGGTAACTGTGTAGTTACACTGTGCAGGATCGAGTGATCTAGAGGCATAATGAATCACATAAGACTCTTTACCCACCTTCTGACCAAGTACCGCACCTACAGCCCTATCACTTGCGTCACACATAATCTCAAAAGGTAAGGTCCAATCCGGTGCACGCATTACAGGGGCTGATGTCAGGCTATATTTCAATGTATCAAAAGCCTTTTTACAAGCATCGTCAAAGACAAAGGTAGCATCTTTACCAAGTAAACTGCATAGCGGGGATGATATTTTTGAAAAATCCTTTATAAACCGTCTATAGAACCCCGCATGACCCAAAAAAGACCTGACCTCCCTAACACAAGTAGGGTATGGTAAAGAACTTATGACGTCAATTTTAGCTTGTTCTACTTCAAGACCCCTAGAACTCACTATATGACCTAGAACGACCCCTTGTTCTACCATAAAATGACACTTTTCAAAGTTCAAAACAAGGTTCGTTTCAATGCATCGTTTAAGAACGAGTGATAAATTATGAAGACAAAAATCAAAGGAATCACCAAATACTGTAAACTCATCCATGAATACTTCAATACAATTATCAATCAAGTCAGAAAAAATACTCATCATACACCTCTGGAACGTACCTGGTGCATTGCATAGACCAAATGGCATTCTTCTAAATGCAAAAGTTCCAAAAGGACCGGTGAAAGTGGTCTTTTCCTGATCCTCGGGTGCTATAGCTACTTGAGTATAACCAGAATAACCGTCTAGGAAACAGAAAAACGACCTACAAGCAAGTTTCTCTAACATCTGATCAATAAAAGGTAAGGGAAAATGGTCCTTCCGAGTGGCCTTATTCAACTTCCTATAGTCGATACAAACTCGCCAACCATTGGAGACCCTAGTGGGTACTAGCTCACCTTTAGCATTTTCAACCACAGTAATACCAGACTTTTTGGGGACAACATGAATCAGGCTAACCCACTTAGAGTCCGAGATAGGATATATGACACTGGCATCTCTCCATTTTACCATTTCCTTTTTTACGACCTCTAACATGGATGGATTTAATCTCCGTTGTGGTTCTCTAGAAGGTTTAGAGTCCGCTTCTAAAAATATTCTATGCATGCAAAGAGTGGGACTAATTCCCTTAATGTCTGCCAAAGTCCATCCTATAGCTTCCTTATATGTTCTAAGGACCTCTAACAATTTTTCTTCCTGTGTGGAGGAAAGTGAGCTGGAAATTATCACTGGTAGGGTGTTATTATCACCAAGGAAAGCGTATTTTAAATTATGGGGCAAAGGCTTAAGCTCAAGTTCAGGGGCCTGGATAACAGATGGAACAAGTTTTGAGCTTTCGGGAAGAAAACTAAGTGATGGAACGCTTTTACCGGAATCAACAGAACAAGTATGAGCAACATCGGGTGTAGACGGAAAACCATCGAACGCATCAGAACACTTAGCTTCAAGTTCAGAATCAAAAGCTTGCTGTGAAATCCAATCAATAACATCAGTATAATCAACAGAGCAAACATTGCCAATGTTATTTGAACACTTCATAGCATCAAAAATATTAAATATAATAACCTCCCCGTCGACTTCAAATGTTAACAGACCATTGTGCACATCAATCTTAGCTCTAGAGGTCTTAAGGAAAGGCCTACCTAGCAAAAGTGGTACAGTAGATGCATCCCAAGACTCACTCATATCAAGAATGTAGAAATCAGCGGGAAAAACTAAATCGCCTACTTGAACCAGCACATCTTCCAAAACTCCTAACGAATATGCATATGATCTATCTGCTAACTGTATGACAACATCAGTTTCAGCAAGTTCACCACCGAGCAATGATTCATAAACTGATTTGGGCATAACATTTATTGACGCACCTAAATCTAGCATGCATCTCTCAAATTTAGAAGAACCAATGGTACATGGAATAGAAAACATCCCTGGATCGCTACATTTCGGTGGAACCTTTCTGTGAATTAGAGTAGACACATTTGCACCCATACTTATGGGTTCAGCACTTTTCAAGTTCCTCTATGCGTACAAAGTTCTTTAAGAAATTTTGCATACTTAGGAATTTGTTTGATGGCATCTAGTAATGGTATATTTACCTCCACTTTCCTAAAGGTTTCAAGAATTTCATTCTCAAGCTCAACTTTCTTAGCCTTAGCAAACCTAGATGGAAAAGGGGGAGGATCTTTAAAACTAGTGACACCCAAATCAGACTGATTCCGCTTATCCTTAGTGACTTCATGCTCCCTCACTTCTACTCGTGTCCTTACCGGTTGAACCTCAAGTTCCTGTTCAAGTTTGTTCTTATTCTGATCAACTAAGACCTTTTCACTCCTAAGTGTTACATCTTGTGCACTCTCTCTAGGGTTAGGAATTGGTTGGGCAAGCAGTTTTCCACCTAAAGTGGTTTGAATATTACTAAGGGTAGTACAGATTTTGTCCCATTTGAGAGTCTAACTGTTGTAAATGAGAATCGGTCTTTTGTTGATACGAGACACCCTGATTATGAACTTTACTAACTGTATTAGTCACTTTCTTAATCATGTCTTCAAGCGACACGGAATAGGGTTCAGGTGCAGCTGGTCTAAAATTGTTTTGATTAGGTCTAGGTCCTGACCCATATCTAAAATTATGGTGATCTTTCCATCCCTCATTATAAGTGTTTGAGTATGGGTCATATTTCCTATTCTGGTGACCATTAAAACCACCCAAGGCATTGACATCCTCCTGCACACAAGGCTGACCAGCACTATTAACTAACAAATTTTCAGGGTTTACAGCAAACACGGTCTGTTTGGACTGATCAGTAACGAGTTTAGAGACAAGAGTGGTCAAAGTAGCTATTTGTTGGGCATTTTCTTGCATTTGATCCCTCAAACCAGTTATTGCAGCACTACTGATTCCATTTACTTCCCCTACATCCTTCCGAGAACTAAATTGTTGGGTATTCAAGGCCATATTATTTAGCAGTCTCCTAGCCTCGGTCGGTGTTTTATCAGCCAACATTCCCCCACTCGCAGCATCAATGTACTGTCTATCCTTAGTTAAGAGACCCTCATAAAAATAAAACAGTAACAATTGCTCAGTTATTTGGTGTTGAGGACACGATGCACATAGCCTGTTAAATCTTTCCCAATACTCACATAAAGATTCATCATAGCCTTGTTTAATACCACTTATTTCCTTTCTAATGGAAGCGACTCTACTAGCGGGTTGAAATTTTTCTAAAAAAGCAATCTTTAATGTATCCCAACTAGTGATAGAACTCGATGGTAAGTAAAATAACCATTGCTTAGCAGCCCCTTCTAACGAGAATGGAAAAGCCCGTAATTTAATGTCTTCTGGTTTAACCCCCTCACACTCCATAGATGAACATGTCAAATCAAAAGCAACTAAATGCATATTAGGCAATTCATCTGATTTACCGTAAAACTTAGGGAGTAAACTAAGAAAACCAGAATTTAACTTTAAAGGTTTTTCAAGAGTAGGAAATACGATACTCAGTGGGGTGTTTGTCACATCCGGTGTGGCCAATTGCTTCAACGTCTTCTCAGCCATTTTTACTTCTTCTTCTTCAAGAAAAAGCTTATCTAGATATAACGGCTCTTCTGCCTTCCTCTGTAAAAATTCTTTTCTTGGCCTCCTTGCAGTTCTTTCGATTTCTGGATCGAAATGTACTGCCCCTCTCGAGCGACGAGTGTTGTGCATGTACCTGTATGGAAGGAAAAGGTTAATTCTTGGTAGAACCTCCAAGTGTAAATCCTACTTGAACTTGCACAATTGTTATTATAAGGTGTCAAGAGAGGTGAGAATAAAGATGAAGATGGTTGGCTATTATGAGTCAAACAAACGTAAAACAGAAAGACAGGTAGTTAGCTAGGCTACTATCTCCCTAAAAAAAACGTCCTTTAACCAAGGTTTCCAACTCAATTGTGTTACCAGATTATCGTACTGTCATGATCACAAAAATTCATTTCTGCACTCATTTCCAAATTCCAAGTGACTGCTAGTGCGGGTACCTTAAGTCAACAATAATGAAAACAAAAATAGCATATGCACACATATAGGCATCCCACTTGTTAATAAAGTCAAGTTTGATGATTTAAGTCCATTGTACGCTGTTGCTGCAATGTTAAAGCCATTAGCTAGATATTCTAATAACATGCCACATTCAAGCTAAAGTAATTCAAGTATAGAAGGGTAGTAACTAGTGCATACTTTGAACAAACAATATAATTACTACATTTTAATATGAGTGGATTCAGAAGCCTGAAAGAATAAGCCAACAACATGTAAAAAAAAATGTCTACGAGCACATTGCTCACTTAAAATTCCCAGCAAAACAACATCCAATCACAGTTGTAAACAACATGATATTACAAGATACTAGTACAACAAGACTCGAAAATAAGAGGAAACACGAAGAACAAGTAACATGCAAAAATGATTAGATAACACATTATTTGCTCAAACGTTCCAAATACTTCAAATCCGGCAAAACTGTAAATATATAATAAACAATTGTACTCACTGATTAGTATAAAATATATCCATATATATATATACATATGACGCAAGTTAGTAGTAAAATCCAAAAAGTACATGGAAAATTAAGTCAAACATCAATCTCCCCGGCAACGGCGCCAAAATTTGATACGTGTCGTCTCCGCACTCAAATTAATAATTTATAAAACCTACATTAACCTCAAAAATATAAACAATAGTAAAGGAGAAGTAGGGTCGATCCCACGGAGAGATTGGAAGAACTAATTAACTATAGAAAATACTACTCTTGCTCACATATTTACAAGTTATTCACATATTTAACAATTTGGGGGGGTTTTGTTTATGATTCTAAATGACTAAAACAAATAAACTAATATCAATACTATGTCTAATAAATAACAATGTAGTCAAATATCATTCTAATCTCATCATTCCTCTAATAATTTTAGTCTTTCAACCGGTTATTGATTAAGTTAATCTCGGAATTATATATATAGGTTAACTGTAGAATTCAAGATAACAAGAACTCCCTATCTTCTCTTAGATTATAATCAACCTGAACTAAGCCTAGATTGACTCTCAACCAATCAATCAATGTATGTTTATCACACCATACCAAGGACCGATTCAGCAGCATTATTGACCCAAGAAGACATCGTTAACCCACTCAATCATTAAGTCTCGTAACTACCTAATAACTAAGTGACCAAATCTTACTCCTAACTCAAACTAACACCAATTTGCAGATATTAATCTAAGTCGGTTGCTACTTGGATTACACAACTCGAACTAAGCCAGAATCATGTAATTAAGCATAAGTAACAATTCTAGTCATGATAAGATAACAAATTACAACTAAAGATTGAAACTTTCAATAATAAACGAGTAATCTTTGGATACAAATAACTAAAAGATTAACAATAACCAATAATCAATCTATAAAACTAAACCTAATAGACGAAATCAAACCATAAATTGAGTACACGAGAGATAGAGGACTGAATTTCAACCAGAAATTGTAGTCGGAACTTCGGATGTCACACCTCCAATCCGTACCCAAATTCTCCCTTACTAGACAGCGTACTAAGACTCCGCCCGAGTACGTCTCTTACTGCTCTCCAGTCCCAATTTAGGTTGGAAGATGCTTGATTACCCTCGTCCAACTGCTGCTTTTTCCGATACCCAGACTCGAGTATTTACCTCCGTATTTATACTTGTCTTGGGTCGTATTTTGGGCAAGAATCGGAAATTATTACATGGAAATAAGATGAGATTGGGAGATACGGAGGATATATCGACTTTCCATTGTCGATGCCCTTGATTTCTTTATTCCAAATCTTCTCGATTTCCCTCTTTCATCTTCCCTGATAATTGCCCCTTTCCCTTCTTTGTTTCCTTCTTTCTTTTCTTGTTACGTAATCTTGTTTTTTATCTTGGGATCACCTTTGATTTTATTACTGTAGCATTCTTCTTTTGGTTTGGTTCGTAGTAGCTGCTCTCACAAGTGAGCCTCCGTCTCAAATTGGGCTGAATGTGTACTGTTCATTTAAAAATGAGTAATTTAATCGATTTGATATTAAACGTGACGACCAAGTGATCCAATTACGAAATAACTAAAAGTATAATAAATAACTTAAATAATGCGGAGGACGACTATAACATTTTATAATAACGGGGTATAAATATGGATAATTATCGAGTTATCACCTCGTTTAGGGTTACTCGAACAAGTACCCTGCTGACTCGGTCGAGTGGCCCATGCTGCCGTACACGGGCCTGTTGAGGGCCCACTCGATCGAGTGGGTTGACACTCGATCGAGTGGGTCAGCTTGAGCGAAGGGGTCCAGATTTGACCTTTGGTTGGGTGTTTTGTAGACCTTGTATTTGGTTTGGACTTTTGATGTTTGCATGGCTATTTTTTGTGTCTCGAAAACGGCTTTGACCGGGGTTTGACCCAATTGCCAAAAGTCGGTTTTATTTCCGGTGTCGATTTTGACCCAGATTAGTCTTATTTGATTGGAAACGACCCACTAGTCCAGAATTTGAGGTCAGTTTTGTGAGATTTCTACTCCGTAAAAAGCCCAAGCCAGAAACTAATGGTTTCGAGCCCATATCCAAGCTGGTGGAAACATGTTTGCGTCCGATCATCATCGAATGCTGCTATAGACACCTAGCAGCCAAATGTGGGTGTCTACACAAAGGTCATCAGGCAATACCATGACGACACTCATTGTGTGTTTTTCTTTTCTTCTTAATGCATCGGCCACCACATTAGCCTTACATTCATGGTATTGGAGTTGGAGGTCGTAGTCATTAATCAATTCTATCCACCTCCTTTGCCTTGCGTTTAGATTTCTTTGGGTAAAAATGTACTTTAAGCTCTTGTGATCGCTGTAAAAGTTGCATGATACCCCATTGATAAGTGTAGTTTGTAGTGCCTAATATGTTGTGTTTGGTCCCGTTTTCCCTTGTGAAATCGCTCTTTGGAGCGATTTCTGGGCTACTTATACTTCTTCTAGCTCGTTTTAGGTTCCCAAGACCATTCATGATGAATTGGAACGAATCCGACTCGTTTCCTACACCTTTGGAGCCAACGAAGAGAAGGAACGATCACTCGGTGCCTTGGATTCGATCCCGAGACCTTGGGACCCATTCCCGAGCCCCTTCGAATCGATCTTGAGCCCTGAGAATCGATGAGAAGCCCATGAGAAGCAAGGAGGGACCTTAGAGATCATAATGGAGATCTACAAGACCCTTCCCGGGCGGGAAGAGTAGTCTTCCCGACCGGGAAGAAGTGCGTGTTTACTGCGGCTGCTGTTTTGTCTTCCCGACCGGGATGAGGGCTTCCCGACCGGGAAGGATGGTCCATCCCGACCAGAACCATTCCTTCCCGACCGGGAAGGAGCTGCTGTAGCCGCGTGACTTCTTTTCTTTCTCCTTCACTCTTGTAACCTTATAAATACTTCTCCCTTGTATTGTTTAAGGACGATACATTACATTAGACTATCTTAGACCTCTCTACAACATTCAAAACCCTAGATTTAGTTCCTCCTCTAATTAGCTTAATCTTTCTTTAAACTCTTGTTAATCTTAGATTAATCTAGTTAATTAGTCTTGTATTAAGGAGATTCTTGAATACTCATCCAAGATTGACAACCTTGGGAGATTATTTGGGTTTTTCTTATTTAATGCAAGTTCTCATTTTTTTTATCCTCTTGTTAGTTGGTATAATCTCTTTTCTCTTAATCTTTGTTAATTCTTCAAGTTTTAATCTTTACATATTGTTCATTGTTTTTGTTGGTTCATTATGAATGTTTTGTTGTTTATGTTGATTTCTCTTATCATTGTTATTGTTAGTTTGATTATGAGTGAGTAGACTCTTTGTGGGGTTAGTAGGGGGATTAAGTGTGGATTATGGATAATTAGGGTTTGATTAAGGGAAAAGGTGGAATCTTTGTTGCTAGTCACATGTTGAGCACTCTATGTGTTTGTTGAATTGCTTGTTTGAGTTGTAGTGGCAATGCTTCTCATACTTGTTTTCATCTTCTCATCTTTTAATCGATTTGTGGTTGAATGCTTGTGTTTTGGGTAATACTTTGCATGAGTATTCGGGTCTAGTCTTAGACAGGAGATTGCGGACTTAGGCTTCGGCGCGAGAGCGCAAACCGACCTTAGTGACTAGGAGAAACCTACACCCTTGACCTCCCTACTATCCTACTACACTTATGAACCCAACCTAACCCTACTCTTTCCCATATTTGATTCCTCTATCTCTTTAGTCGATCATCTTCTCTAGTTTGTTAGTTTCTTTAATCTTTAGTTGCTTCACTTAGTTCTTGTCATATATAGTTCATTGCTAGTCTAGTTTCATCCCTCTTCACCATCATACTTAGTCAATTCTCTTCTCTTTGTGTTGTTTGTGTGACTTAGCCTTGTTTTTAGGTAGACCTAGTCTAGACACCATTTTCCGTCCCTGTGGATACGACCCGACTTACCCTAGCTACGTGTTAGGTTTAGTTGGACTTTACTTGACAGTGGGGACCCGCGGCAAAACCCTACCATCAATTTGGCGCCGTTGCCGGGGACGGCGTATGTTTAGACTTAGTTTGCTTATTTGCTAGACTTAGTTACCCTTCTTGTGCTCTTCTTCTATCTCTTGTGCATATTTTGTAGGTTTTTCTTGTTTTCATAGCTTTCTTTTCTCTTTGTCTTCCGTTGTGTTCGTTTATTGTCTTTGCCTAGTGCCCATAAAGCACTAGGTGTTCTCACATTTGTTCAAGTGTAGTGCATGCCTAGGAGGAGAGGCGACTTCTTTCTCTTCAATCCAGAGCCGGAAAGACTCTTTAGAGCCTTTCGCCAACGGACGATTGATCGGGTTAGAACCTCTTAACCGAGTACTAGCAATACCATTGAAGAACAAGCTCAAGGATCCGACTTGAACGAAACACCTCGAGAGACGGCCGAAGGGAATTTCATCAATCCCTTTGGTACTTCTAGTCATTCCTCTCAACCTACTTCTCCTTCTACATCTACTTCAACACCGTCTACACCATCATCTCCCGCATATCCAACAATGCCTAAGTTCTCTTCTCATTCAACCTCCACGGAAGTCGTTTTGCCCGGTCCAACCACTTTACCGGCCGCATATACCGGCAATTTCGTGGCAAAAACGCCATTCATCCAATTGGTCGAAAGAAGTCAATTTAGTGGGTTACCAACCGAAGATCCTCATCAACACATGGAAACCTTTTCGAATTATTGCGATGCTATATCAAAACCGGGAATAACCCAAGACCAAATCCGGTGGGTATTATTTCCTTTCTCTCTAATCGGTAAGGCGAAGCAATGGTTCAAGGGGTTAGACAAGGCGACTCTTGGTATTGATACTTGGAAGAAGCTAGCCTTAGCTTTCTACCAACAATTTTATCCCCGGAGAAGACAAATCTATTGAGAGCCTCTATCACGGGATTTCAACAACGTGATGAAGAAAGCCTCTATGAATCGTGGGAAAGATTCAAAGCCTTGATCCGCTCTTGTCCTCACCATGGTCTATCACAGTGGTTCCTTGTTCAACAGTTTTGGAACGGGTTATATGAAGACTCAAGGGCCATACTGAATATGGGATCGAATGGAAGGTTTACCGAGGTGGATGATGACCAAACTTGGTCAAGAATCGAGGAGATGGCGGTACACAACTCCCAATACTCAAGGCCTAGAAAGGCGAATCGAGGAGGAAGGCACGAGATCGATACCATTACACAACTAAGTATTGATCTTGGAGCACAATTAAAAAACCCATATGGAAACTATTGACAAGAAGCTCCAAAGCCATTTTGAGCAAGGTCAAAGCACAAGTGTCTCCCACCAACATTCAACTCAACAAGTCAATGCTTTGGGAGTTGTATCTTCTACATCTTACTATGGGATATGCGATATTTGCGGGATAATTAGACATGAGCCTCTACATTGTCGAGGTAGTATTGAGCAAGTGAACGTCTTTCAAGCGTTCAAGCAAGGTGCCCCATATCCTCACATGTTCCAAGCTTCCGATCAAGCTTCCCAACAACAATCTCTACAACACCGTCCATATGTTCCACCTCCCTTAAGGGACAACAACCAAGGCTACCAAGGTTATGTAGGCAACCCAAGGCCATTCAACAACTTCAAACAACCTAACCAAGGTACCTTCAACAATAATCAAGGATTCCAACAAGGGAACTTCAATCATCAAGGTGGTTTCCAAGGAAACCAACACAACCAAGGACATCAAAACTACAACCATGGTAACACTCAAGGCCTTAATCAAGGCAACTCTCATGGGTTCCAAGGGAACCATCAACAACAACAAGGGTCTCAAGGTACTCGACAAGAAAGCAAGCAAAGGAGCCGGTCTCCAATTCATGATTATGGCTCTCCCTTAACCCTCACCGATACTCCACACAATCCACAATCTCCACCTCGGGATTTTGACATGCAAAAATCTATGTTGGATGTGCAAAGGAGTAATCAAGAAATACAAAGAAGCCAAATGGAGATGCTAAGAACCTAACAAGAATTCTTTGCTCATCTTCAAAGGGAGAACATAGCAAGAGATGCTCATATGAAGATGCTCGAAACCCAAATAGCTCAAGTTGATTCGTGTAGCTCTTCAATGCAAAAGGGGCAACTACCTCCTCAAGGTGAACCGACGAAATTTGAGCGTGTGAATGCTATTTCCTTGAGGAGTGGTGTATCTTATAACTCCCCCTTATTCCCTATTGAGCAAGAACCAATGAAAGAAGTTGTATCTCCATCTCAATACAATTCAAGCTTGGGAAATCCAATGGAGGTGCAAGTCTTGTGGGAGATTGAGAAACCCCATGAAGACAAGCTTCCCCCACTTCAAGGAAAAGAAAAAGGAAAAGGGAAAATGTCAATTGAAAAGTCCAACCCTAATGAGCAAGAAAAGATACATATCAAGTTGTCATTCCCAACAATGTGATGGTAAGGGATTTGTCACGTCCCCAACCGTCAATAATATAACCGGCTAGAACTAACTAGGGTAGTTAGGGTAAGTCGGGTCGAATCCACGGGGACGGTAAGAGGCGTCTAGACTAAGGTCGCCTAAACACGAGACTAAGTCAACGAGCTAAGCTAAACAAAACAATGATAAGAAGGGAGGAAGGCTAGACTATGGCTAAGGAGACGGAGAAAACAAACAAGGAAAACGGGCTAGGATTAGGTCGGGGTCAAAGGGGTAATGGAATGGTTGAGGAAGAACTAGAGTAAAGGGAGTAGTAGGGTAATCTAGGTGAGGTCCGGGCTCTCGCTACGTAGACCAACCTAGAGGTTTCACCTAAAACCCACCTTGGCGACACACATGACAAACGAGGTTACTAGCGCGCTATAGTGGCCTAGGTCGCATCCGGGCTCTCGCTACGTAGACCGACCTAGGGGTTGTCCTCACCGGGCTCTCACTACATAGTGAGGGAACCAAACCCACAAGAGAAAGGCAAGAAAAACAAGTATTTGCAACTACTAGTCAATCAAGCATTTCAACAAACATGTAATATGCATCAAACCAAGAGGAAACCCAAATCTTCCACCAACATCTCTAACAAACCCTTAATCACCCAATTAACACCCAAATCACCCTACTAACCCTAGCAAGAGTACTACTCTAACGTAATCAAACTAATACTAACAAGAACAAGAGAAATCAACACAAACATCAAAACAAACATAAACAAACTAGTGAAAACAATGAACTATGAACAATAAGATGAACAAAGATTGAAACTTGGATGAACAAACAAGATTAAGAGTAAAGAGGAAGAGAAGATTATACCATACTAGTGAAGAATGAAAAGGAGAACACTTGTATAGAAGAAAACCCAAATAATTCCACCAAGGTTGTCAATCTTGGATGGATTCTTCAAGAGATCCAATAATACAAGAGTAAACTAAGATTAGCTACTAATTACCGACTAATCTACTCTAATCTAAGCTAATCTAACCTAAAATAATCTAGGGTTTTGTGTCTAATGAAGTGCATAAGCTTTACAAAACAAGGGAAGAGTATATATAGGGTTACAAGTGGAAAGGAGAAGAAAGAAAGGAAGGCGTGCAGCAGCAGCACGGTCCCGACCGGGACGGATCATCCCGTCCGGGACGGGCTTCCATCCCGACCGGGATGGGTTGGTCCCGACCGGGACGGACCCACAGCAGCCATCCTTCTTGCGCACCTCATCCCGAACAGGATGAGGCCATCCCGAACGGGATGGGTCTTGTAGGCTTCCCTTAAGAGCTTTTTGGTCCCTCCTTGCCTCTCATGGGCTTCCCATCGAATCTCGGGACTCGGGATTGGGTCTCGGAGGCTCGGGATTGGGCCCCAAGGTCTCGGGATCGATTCCAAGGCATCGAGTCATCCTTCCTTTACTCCATTGGCTCCAAAATGTGTATGTATCGAGTCGGAATCGCTCCAACTCTTCCAAATCGGTCTCGGGAACCTGAAAGGAACTAAAGGAAGCATAAGAAGCCCCTAAACCGCTCCCAAGGAGCGATTCTACAAGGAAATAAGGACCAAAACACAACAAAATAGGCACTACAAACCACACTTATCACAAGGCAATTGAAGACCAAGGTGGATGTTCAATATGACAAGTTCCTTGATATTGTGAAGAAGTTGGATGTGAGTGTCCCTTTTACCGAGCTACTTACCCAAATCCCGGCATATGGAAGATTCTTGAAAGAAATCTTGGCTAGGAAGAGATCCGTCGACAAGGAAGAGACCATAGCGTTCACAAGAGAGGTGAGCAAGCTCATTCAAGGTTCTACACTTCCCAAGTTGAAGGATCCGGGTAGTTTCTCAATCCCGTGCACCATAGGCAACTTGAAGATTGAGAGAGCATTATGTGATTTGGGTGCGAGTGTAAGCATCATTCCCTATTCTATTTGTGAGCGACTTGGGATGAAAGAGCTCAAGTGTACTTCTATTACACTCCAAATGGCCGATCGTTCACTCAACCGACCATTGGGGATGTTAGAAGATGTGCCACTAAGAATCGGGAAGTTCTTCATTCCGGTCGACTTCCTCGTGCTCGACATGCCGGAAGATGCCGTCACTCCCATTATCCTAGGCCGCCCCTTTCTACATACCGCCGGTGCGATGATTGATGTAAAGAATGGTAGGATCACATTTGATCTAGGCGACGAGAAGCTCGTGTTCAACCTCCAAGGTAACACCTCGCCTACATATGATGAGTCTTGTAATATGATCCACGCCATGAAAGACATCGATCTAGGGGATGAGTCGGGTGAAAGCTTGAAGAACAACTTCTATGGAATTGAAGATGATGATTCCGAGCTTGGGGCGGATGAATGCCCATATCATGATATTGAGGATAAGTTGCAAGGCAAGAAGAAAGTTGAGCCTCTCTTGGGGCCACATGAAGATAGATGGACGTTTGGGTATATACCGAAGGATCGCGAGTACAAGTTCAAGCCGTTGAACTTAGTAGATCGGGATGCCCCGGGAACGTCAAGATTAGGATGTGATGATCCTTGGAGTGGAGGTTGGTATTCCACTAGCTTGATCGAAGATTTATCGAGAGCCTTCGATTTGTTTCTTCGTGCCCTTGATGGCGATGGAATTGGCTATAGTATTGTTGAAAAATGATTGAAGAATGCACCATCCATGATTTGACGGAGTTCCAAAACAACCGTCCCTTTGTATATATCTCTTTCTTGTAATTCTTTTGAGTTTTGTGAAATCCTTGTAATTTGGTATTTGATGAGTGATGAGAGGGAGGGATTTTGATGGATGTTTGAGCTTATTTGATAGGTGTGAAGTGAAGATGAGTCTTAGAGAGGAGTGGTTACTGATAGAGCTTGGATTTTGAGCAAGGGAGTCGGTTTTTGAAGCCTTGGGTGAAGCTATCAAGTTTGTGAAGGTCAAGAAAACTCTTCCCGGCCGAGAAGAGAGCATCCCGACCGGGAAGGATGAACCATCCCGACCGGGAAGGTGCCATCCTGATCGGGATGAGGGTACAAAAAATGGGGTTTACTGTTGTGTCATCCCGACCGGGAAGGGTGTGTCATCCCGACCGGGACCATCCATCCCGACCGGGATGATGCACTGCTCCCCCTCTTGCTTCCTCTTCGACATTCGAGCCCACCCAACCACTTTATACCCCCTCCCAACCTCCCTACTTACCCTTGCACCTATCATGTGACCCCTACACTTCATATACATACATTCACCTCATCTTATCTTCACTTTACACCGAGTTTCACATCAAAGCCCACCTCCTTTTACCTTTGTACTTCAACCATGGTACCATTTCGAGAATGAAGAGGAATAGCAATGACGAAGACTAGCTATGTGCCGATATCGAACTATGAGACGATGGAGTGAGTGAGTTGCTACCCGATTGGTACGACAACTATCCTTTCTTTTCCGTCTTTTATTGCTTGTCTTCCTTTGTTTGTTCCCTTCCCCTTATACAATTCCAATCCGCCCACCAAGGATTCCAAAACACAACATCTGTACTAGTGTAATAGACCCACCAAATATGTTTACGATAAGTTGAGGCCCTTACGGTCTTATCAGTTTAGAAATTAGTCTAAACACTTCTATGAGAAGAGAGCATCCCGACCGGGAAGGTGCCATCCTGATCGGGATGAGGGTACAAAAAATGGGGTTTACTGTTGTGTCATCCCGACCGGGAAGGGTGTGTCATCCCGACCGGGACCATCCATCCCGACCGGGATGATGCACTGCTCCCCCTCTTGCTTCCTCTTCGACATTCGAGCCCACCCAGCCACTTTATACCCCCTCCCAACCTCCCTACCTACCCTTGCACCTATCATATGACCCCTACACTTCATATACATACATTCACCTCATCTTATCTTCACTTTACACCGAGTTTCACATCAAAGCCCACCTCCTTTTACCTTTGTACTTCAACCATGGAACCATTTTGAGAATGAAGAGGAATAGCAATGACGAAGACTAGCTATGTGCCGATATCGAACTATGAGACGATGGAGTGAGTGAGTTGCTACCCGATTAGTACGACAACTATCCTTTCTTTTCCGTCTTTTATTGCTTGTCTTCCTTTTTTTGTTCCCTTCCCCTTATACACTTTTGTGTCATGGTGGCCCTCGGGGCTTTGGTAGTCATTGCTCCCGACTCTCGATGACGTGACTACATCGAGAGTCATTTTAAATCCAAATTTGCAAGAATTTTCACTTTTTCTTTGATTTTACGTTCTTTTGGTAGGATTTAGTCGGATTCGGGCGGAATTCGGGCTAGGTGACTTGATTACACCTAGTCCTCCCCTCCTCTCACTTCCTTTTATTTCCTTCTTTTATTTCTTCCCCCATCCATATCTTTTCTTGTCTCGGCCCATGGTGACTTGATTACACCCCGGCCGGACGCATTCTACCCTTTTCTCCGCTTTATTTTTGATTTTTAGCTTTATTTTCGTAGTTTCTCTTCTTTTTTAGTGTCTCCATACACTACGATTGAGCATGAGGACATTGCTAAGTGTGGGGGAGCGATATTCTAGTATAGTTTAGTTTTATTTTTGTAGTTTTTTTGAAAAATCTTAAAAAACCCTAAAAACTTGAAAATTTTCACAAAAATCAAAAATATTTTCTTGTGTCTTTTCCTTTTGTGTGGTGTGTCGTACATTTGTTGTGTTGTGCGTGTTCTGCCTCCCTTCTTTCTTGTAGGTTGCTTAATCACCTTTAACTTTGGAAGGCTTTCAAGACATCCGGTAACATCTTTTTATCCCTTTTTCCTCTTTGTCTCTTGTGGAGTTTGGAGGAGATTTGTGATGATGTGTGCTCGGGTGGAGCTTTGTATAGTTTGAGGTTGATTTGGTAGCTTGTTTGGAAGTTCGGGGTGGTGTTTGTTATCTTTGTATGTTTGTTTTGTTTTGTTTTTGTTTTGTTGTCTTTGTATCTTTTTCTTTCGTTTTTGTCGCGTCTTTGTTTTGTGATGTGTAGTTGTGTCTAGTGTGTAATAAAAGGTTTTCGAAAACCCGGTTTTGAGGCTAGTGTGCAAGTGTTTACTTTGCCTTCCTAGTGACGTGAATCGAGTCTTGGACTTTAGTCTAGTAGAATGACCCTAAATCAATAGTTTCGTTGGTCCTTTACCTTGAGTCCACCTAGTCTACTAGGGATTTACTACGGGATTTGCATTTTGACCATTATGACCACCCACGGTGTGAAAAGGCCTTGGTTGCCGAGTCCCGTCTCTTAGGTAACCATGTTTGAATTTGTTTGATTAGTCCAAGTTTTCCACCTTTTTGTGGGTTTGAAGGGAAGAACGCTCCCCGACTCACCCATTCCCCTACCTCCTACACATATCCACAAAATAAAGTTGCAAATTGTTAAAATCTCTTTCTTAGTTGCAAAAAGAAATGTCTACAACTCAAATCTAGCCAAAAGGGCAAACAAAGAAAAAAGAAACGAAATGAAAGAAAGAAAAGATTGAAGAAAAAGAAAAGCCAAAAAAAAGCCAAAAAAGAAAATACAAAAGAAGAAAAAGAAATGGCATAGAAACACAAAAAGCAAAAATGCAAAAGAAAGAAAATGCCAAAGAAAATCACCTCACAAAAAGAATCCTCACCCCTAAAAAATAAGCCTTTTTTCGATCGTTACCGTGAAGAGCCTACCAAAGGACCGAGTCCCTTGGAAGGATGATAGCGGTAATGATCGGTCTTCCCTCATTTTGCAAGCATATTCCACCTTTTTACTTGGGCTAGTTAGACGATTTTGTACATGGGACGACCCTCTTGGCTCATCGCTAAAGGGGGCGGGGTCTCACTTACCTACAGTGTCGAATAACACCGTGGTTCATCCTTTTTCCATCCCGCCGATCGTCCTGTAGTACGTTCTTAGAAGGTTAGGAGGACCTAGGTAAGTTACCAACGTTTTTATTGCTTTGTTGTCGTACTATTAGGGTTTTGTTCATTTCGATTTGTATTATTAGCTTGGGAACGTTGTCACTTGCCTTGAGTCCTAAACCGGTGCTTCTTTCACTGCTTTTTAGAGGGAAGCGGTATTTATTTCTTTTTGGGTGCAACCGATTACTTGTTTGTTTGTATGTTTGTTTGTTTGTGTGTTTTTGTGTCCAGTTGTATCCACAGTTTTGTCGGAAGACCTTACTTGCCTTGCGGAGTGCACTTTTCCTCTAAGTGTACTCGCGTGAGTTGAAAGGGCGTAGGGTGCGCTAATACCCGCTCGGTTAGTAGTCTAGTTTCTTTTACTTTTGGTTAGTTGGTGCTTACTCGAGGGCGAGTAAGGGTTAAGTGTGGGGGAGTTGATAAGTGTAGTTTGTAGTGCCTAATTTGTTGTGTTTAGTCCCGTTTTCCCTTGTGAAATCTCTCTTTGGAGCGATTTCTGGGCTACTTATACTTCTTCTAGCTCGTTTTAGGTTCCCAAGACCATTCATGGAGAATTGGAACGAATCCGACTCGTTTCCTACACTTTTGGAGGCAACGAAGAGAAGGAACGATCACTCGGTGCCTTGGATTCGATCCTGAGACCTTGGGACCCATTCCCGAGCCCCTTAGACTCGATTTCGAGCCCCGAGAATCGATGAGAAGCCCCTGAGAAGTAAGGAGGGACCTTAGAGATCATAATGGAGGCCTACAAGACCCTTCCCGGGCGGGAAGAGTAGCCTTCCCGACCGGGAAGGAGTGCGTGTTTACTCCGGCTGTTGTTTTGTCTTCCCGACCGAGATGAGGGCTTCCCGACCGGGAAGGATGGTCCATCCTGACCGGAACCATTCCTTCCCGACCGGGAAGGAGCTGCTGTAGCCGCGTGACTTCTTTTCTTTCTCCTTCACTCTTGTAACCTTATAAATACTTCTCCCTTGTATTGTTTAAGGACGATACATTACATTAGACTATCTTAGACCTCTCTACAACATTCAAAACCCTAGATTTAGTTCCTCCTCTCATTAGCTTAATCTTTCTTTAAACTCTTGTTAATCTTTGATTAATCTAGTTAATTAGTCTTGTATTAAGGAGATTCTTGAAGACTCATCCAAGATTGACAACCTTGGGAGATTATTTGGGTTTTTCTTATTTAATGCAAGTTCTCATTTTTTATCCTCTTGTTAGTTGGTATAATCTCTTTTCTCTTAATCTTTGTTAATTCTTCAAGTTTTAATCTTTACATATTGTTCATTGTTCTTGTTGGTTCATTATGAATGTTCTGTTGTTTATGTTGATTTCTCTTATCATTGTTATTGTTAGTTTGATTATGAGTGAGTAGACTCTTTGTGGGGTTAGTAGGGGGATTAAGTGTGGATTATGGGTAATTAGGGTTTGATTAAGGGAAAAGGTGGAATCTTTGTTGCTAGTCACATGTTGAGCGCTCTATGTGTTTGTTGAATTGCTTGTTTGAGTTGTAGTGGCCATGCTTCTCATACTTGTTTTCATCTTCTCATCTTTTAATCGATTTGTGGTTGAATGCTTGTGTTTTGGGTAATACTTTGCATGAGTATTCGGGTCTAGTCTTAGACACGAGAGTGCGGACTTAGGCTTCGGCGCGAGAGCGCAAACCGACCTTAGTGACTAGGAGAAACCTACACCCTTGACCTCCCTACTATCCTACTACACTTATGAACCCAACCTAACCCTACTCTTTCCCATATTTGATTCCTCTATATCTTTAGTCGATCATCTTCTCTAGTTTGTTAGTTTCTTTAATCTTTAGTTGCATCACTTAGTTCTTGTCATACATAGTTCATTGCTAGTCTAGTTTCATCCTTCTTCACCATCATACTTAGTCAATTCTCTTCTCTTTGTGTTGTTTGTGTGACTAAGCCTTGTTTTTAGGTAGACCTAGTCTAGACACCATTTTCCGTCCCTGTGGATACGACCCGACTTACCCTAGCTACGTGTTAGGTTTAGTTGAACTTTACTTGACGGTGGGGACCCGCGGCAAAACCCTACCATCACCCATAAAGATAGTGCTTCTAAATATTGAGAGCAAAGACTACCGCGGCCAAGTCGAGATCATGATTCGAATAATTTTTCTTGCATTCCTTTAGTTGTCTCGAGGCATAGGCTACAACTTTTCCATTTTGCATCAATACACAGCCGAGGCCGTTCTTTGTCGCATCGCTGTAAACATCAAAGCTCACTCCTTCTTCGGGTAAAGTCAAGATTGGTGCTGACGTTAATCTTTTCTTTAACTCTTCAAATGCCTCTTCGCATGCACCAGACCACACAAATTTTGACTCCTTCTTCAATAAAGAAGTCATTGGCTTTGCTACCTTTGAGAAGTCCTTGACGAACCTTCGGTAGTATCCTGCCAGACCCAAGAAGCTACGTATTTCCCTCACATTCTCTGGACTTCCCAATTCACTATAGCTTGAACCTTAGCTGGGTCAACGCTAATGCCTTCACCAGAAACGACATGGCCTAAAAATGCGACCTTCTTAAGCCAGAATTCGCATATTGAGAACTTTGCAAACCACTTTTGCTTTGTTAACGTCTCTAATATCGACCTCAGATGTTTAGCATGTTCCTCTTCATTCTTTTAATAAAAGAGGATATCATCGATGAATACCACTACACATTTGTCCAAATACTCATGGAAGGTCCTATTCATCTGATCCATAAACACCGTTGAAGCATTGGTTAGACCAAAGGGCAGCACTACAAACTCATAGTGCCCATACCTTGATCGAAAAGCGATTTTAGGGATATCCTCTTTCCTCACTGAGATTTAATGATAACCCGACCTCAAGTCGATCTTTGAGAAAGTACTTGCTCCATTAAGTTGATTGAATAAATCCTTGATTCTTGGGACTGGGTAACGGTTCTTGATCGTTACCTAGTTCATTTCTCTATAGTCGATGCATAATCTCATGCTTTCATCCTTCTTCCTCACAAATAGTACTGGGGCACCCCAAGGGGACACACTTGGGCGAATAAAGCCCTTATCGATCAATTCCTCCAGTTGTTTCTTTAACTCTTGCATTTCGACGGGAGGCATTCGTTAGGGCGACTTTCAAATAGGGTCAGTGACTCCCATGAATTCTGGGGGCTTGTGGCGATTGAAACGCTCAAAGACGGATCCTTCATGTTCAACTTGTGGAGCATTGTTCTCTTTCTCCAGTAGTTTTAGTAAAGCCGCCTCGATAATACGAACCTCTCATTCTCAGCATTGGCGTTGCCATTTCCCTGGTAGGTATTCATTTGCATCCAAAGATAACAAGTGGTAGGGATCCTATGGTACCACTTACATGCAACTACTCAGCCATAAGGAATCAGTAACAGAAATATCTTATCCCCAAGTAAGACACACAAACTATCTTCTCCACAAGTAAAAGACCCATAATATATATATAAACACCAATCGAGTCCTTACTTGTTTCTACCTCACTCTCTTTTAGTCAAACTAATATTTGTTTAAGTCTTATTTCAATCCGAGAGTGTTGGGAGCGTTCTGGCTCTGATACCAACTGTACCTCCCCGGATTTAAACAAAAGGAATATGATAGATAATTATAGCGTCTTATATCAATAATATACCATGGTGGCGGAAACACCATGGTTAACTAAATCTGAGTGTTACCAACATAGATAATTAGTATGTCTTAACGCATACAACTACTCTCGGAATTGAAACCCGATCAAAATAAAACTACAAGGTTCAATTTTTAAACATATTATTCAGTATTCATTCTCTCTCAAGTCAACCCCATTCACGACCAAGTAGCACATTAACCTCAAAAATATAAAAGTTTTAGACACCCACATTTGACCGCCAGGTATCTATAGAAATTTCCGACAAACACCCGATGATGATCGGACGCGTGCTTTGACATACTCGAAAATGGGCTCGAAATCATTGGCATTTGGCTTGGGCTTTTTACAGAGTACAAATCTCACAAAACCAACCTTAAATTCAGGCCCAGTGGGTCATTTCGAGTCAAATAAGACTAATTTGGGTTGAATACGACTCCGAGGGCAAAATCGTCTTTTAGCGACCGAGTCAAAACCCGGTCAAAGATATTTTCCGAGACATGAAACCAGCTGTGTCACTCCACGAGTCCGGTTTAAGCTTAAACACTACAAAAATCAGCTACAAAAAAATATTAAACAATTCCGTTAAAGATAGAATTCGATCTCCAAGAGGAATTCTACCCGAACACTCGATCGAGTATCAAACATACTCGGCCGAGCACCCCTAATTCCAGCCGGGTTCGTGCCTTTCCCGCCAAGAAACGGAATTCTCATTCCTCTCGAATTCTTACTTTTCCTATCCAAATCGGTATTCAAGTTAAACTACCTTTCCTAGCCAAGGTCAGGAAGTTCTCCTATAAATAGGCCCCTTGCACAACACAATACAGACACTTGATACATCGATCATAACTACAAAAAAAAACACCGACATTCATTAGCAATAATAGCATCGAATAACCGATATTACAACCCGAGATCACACCACCTCATACCCGAAGAAACCGGCCACCTCGACCCAACACCCTACACACGTCCCATACCACCATAACTCACCGACATTATCTCGACGCTCCCGTGTCTAAGCCACATTTCGACGAGCCCCATTCTGAGAATACAAAGCATGTAGGTTGAGGTTGTAAAATCAAACCCGTTCTCTCCTTCCTCTTTCTCCTTCTCTCGTCGTTTTCGTCGTCGGTCCGTTTTTTTATGGGTCTTCATCACGTTTTTCTAATATCGATACTAAAAACTATTTTCATATGAAACAAACGTTCTTAAAATACGATATCGAATCTATAGTCGAATATTGTATCCAAAAAGAACTAAATCAATCTCGTTGATGCTAAAAAAATCGTCACATGGCGTAAAAACAAAATATGACGATTTCAACGCGGAGAGAATTAACATCTTTTTCGTTCGATTTTTCTAAACGAATTCATAAAGCATTCTTTTCTTTTCTAAAAATCATTCTGAATATTTGATATCGATTTCATAATCGAATATCGAATATAACGAATATCGCAAATTAAGTCGAGTATAAATTATGCTATATTTTTACGCGATTTAATTGTCGATTTTAAAAAAAACGATTCCGAAAACAGGCTGTCGTGCGAGTCGCACGGCCACGCGAGTCGCGCCCTCTTCGTGCGAGTCGCGTCAGCCCCTGAAATCCGCGACATCTAATTTTTTCGAACATTGTTTCTTTAACAAAACAGCGGGTTTTCTCGGCATATTTTAAAGTCTCGATAAATATCTTCTTGACCTCGGTCAACGCGTGCTTAATCCTTCACATGTCACAAACTTTTTAAAATAAAGCATGTCGTCGTATCTATATATTTCATTCGATCGTTACTAACTCGTTTGTTCATCTTTCTAGCAACTTCTTTTTCATCTTTTATTTTATTATACTAAAACGAACCTCGCATGCTAAATACAACTTCGACGTTAATTTCTAGATGCATTAAACCGACTTAGCAACCCATTCAATTATTCGCATGTTTAGTCAATACACTCTTTGCATATCATTCAACCGTCGAACTAACGCGTGTACACCAAAAATGAACGATATCTTAGTAAAGGCTGCTAAGCGCGGGCGGGGTTGGGTATTCTTTGTGAACTTCCCAACACGTACACTCACCCCTTACTCAGAATCATGATTTCCGGATGTCCGAATCCTTTAGCACATGAGAGTCATTCAATACACGATATCCGATAATGACGGTACCAGTATCAAATGCAAAGGGACGAACCCAATAAACTCTGAAATCGAAATGGGCCGTACTTTGTGCACGGCCCACTACGACATAGAGTGGGTTCGAACGGGCCCGAACTCCCACAAAGTTCGGTGGCGACTCCAACTTCGATTTAAATTTCAATTCGACCCATCTCATATGGAGATTCATTCGCCTCCCCAAACCCGTGCGTGGCCGCGTCGGGGTGGACCTATGTCATGTCCACAACTTGGCGACTCCGCTGGGGATTCCTGATGTACCACTTGTCATCGGGGTTTCTAGGGTGAGACTCGAAAAGAAATCGTTCGTTAAGTAATGTACACGTTTTAGTTCAATGGTTCATGCATAACCCAAATTTTTCCCGGGTCGGTTACTTGTGACCGACGTCCCACTATACCACGGTGCATTCCTAAATGGATGCACTAAAGACTTCAATGGCGGAACTCGCATGGGTTTTACGGCATATTCTAAGTCCAACTCGGTTTAGGAGGTCCGTCCTGATTTGCGAGAAAGCTGTCGTCGTTGGTATAGACCCTATTTCGACCGACCGAGATTTAGATTAAGAGCATACACGGTGTCATTATACTGTTTCCATGACTACGTGCTACTTGATTTACTTGTCATCAAAATCATTATTTCAAAAAAAAACTTGCATCTTTTCAAATTTATCCATTTTTCAAAACCTGGAAAGCTACCGAATTTAGGACTTATGATTTTGACTCAAAAGAGCCTCTTTTTTAACCGGTATGCTGCCCGAACATTTTCAGAATTTCAAAAATCACGGCCAAATGGCCCTTTGCCGATTTTCCAAAAAAATTGGGTCGTCCCTCCGAATTTTTTTCCGGACTTAGCTAAACCCAAATATTCCTTTCCAAAAACTTCCTCTTCTTAGGACTTCCCGTTTTTAGGAGTGTCGGGTCAGGTCATAAGACGTTGAAGTCTCTAGCATCGAAACTCCGTCGATCTTAGATCACGAGTTTCTTCCCTATCCCAGACCGCCTTACTTGACTAAGGCAAGGCCCACCTACGTAGGACATACTCATACAAAGGATGGTCCGTTTACACAATCTAGTCCAAAGTCTGGGGAATGCTCACCACTCTCACATGAACCTTCCGTCGAACAGGACCCGGCCCACGTAACCGGATCCTAAGGGAGGCCCACCTTTCACAAGTCACTCGTCTAAGTGTCTTTTCCGAGTCAACCTTTTACAAGGCGTAGCCCTGCAACAAAACGTCCGTGACCCTTACGTCTAATGGTCACTCGTCGGACACTCGAGTCTTAACAAAATCTTCAATCCCACTCGGGGGCTATCCTTCGGCAAAGCGATCAATCACGGTTGCTCTAAAGGTCATGTCTTACACGTGTCTCACGTGCCCCACTTTTGATTCACTTAGATGTCACACCATCTGAGTCCTATCTGAGTCCTTAGTCTCACTTGGGAGCTATTCTCCGACGGAGCGATTAATCTCGGTCACTCCGAGAATCGTACCCTACACATTTGTCTTAGGAGAGTCTAACCCGAGTCAAACTAGAATCATCTCTCCTCCCGCGCTATTTCCTATGCCTTGGTGTATTTGAGTTTCGAAGCAACTTTTCTGATTATGCGGTATTCTTACAGACGGCCCACCGGTAACCAGACGCCGTAAAATGCAAGAAACCTTGGACCAACTGACCGCCTTACTGGCTAAGATGGAGGCCCAACTGACAGCCATCAGGACCGACCAAACCGCCATTGCCACCCGTTTGAGTGTCGTGGAACAAAGGACTCCTAAGGTCGGGGCTGGAATTACTGGGACTTTTGCTGAACTGGTCAGCGCAGTCCGCAAACTGGAGGAACAGGTCCATTTGTCAACAAGTAACTCGATCCATACGGAAAACGCTCGTTCCTATTCGCCTCTAAATGACGAGCTACCCGCCAACCTCAACCTTACGGACATACCGATGTTTGAGGGTACTGAAAAATCGGTTCATCACATTTGGGCTTTGAAGAAGTTCATGGCTATCAAGGGGGTGAAATTCACCATGTTCAAGCACTTGTTTGCTTCTTCCCTTGAGAAGCACCCAAAAGCCTGGTACTACAGGCTCGATGCCGAGAAGTACAAGACTTGGGATGATGTAGCAACAGAGTTCGCTCGGAATTATGCTGATAATACCGAGATCCAGACTACGATGCGTACCTGGAGGTTATGACCCAAGAGCCCAAAGAAGGTTTCACCAAGTAACTTCAAAGGTGGAGGGCCGAAAGTGTGAAGTTGGTAGACAAGGCCAACGAGAAGACACTAGTGGAGGCGTTCATCAACAACCTCCTACCTTCCTACCGCGTCCATCTTAGGTATGCCGACATTTCAAACTTTGTGGTATTTACCGAAATGGGCATCAGGATTGAAGACGATCTTCGACTTAGTGAAGATCTGGGTGAAGCTTCTACTGAAGGCTATACTGGACATCAACTCGAGTCCTTAGAAGCCGACGACTAATGACAACATCATCCGAGAATCCGGATTTGATTTAAGTCTGAGTCTGAGTCCGAGTCTAGGATGTCCTATTTCTTCTAAAGTCAAAGTCAGAGTCAGAGTCACTTGTATTCTGTCCTCTTTTTCAAAATTTAATAAAATCAGCTTTTCTATTTCTCATATATACTTTCCTTATGTGTTTCCGAGAACATGATAGACATCATCATACACTGTGAGCACACGCACGTGACTATTATAGGCACATCTATAATGACTGCAGGAAATCGAGACCCGTGTTTTCCTTTACCTGTTCCATGTCTGACATAGAGAGCGGTATCAAATCCTATGACAAATTTAGGTAGTCTCCTAGTTTGGGTTCAAGACGGGACGCAAGCCCATTTCCCACAATAAAACACCCCTCCAATAAGATCGACCAATCCCTACTTTAGGTGTTAGTCTGACCGACAGAAAAAAAAGTTGGACAAAAAAAACAAAAGTCCAAGAAAAAAGCGAAAGGCCAAAACAAAAAAAAACAGGCCATCATCAAAAAAGAATTCAAAAACCCATGACCGTGGTCAATAGTCAACCCAAGTGAAAGTCCCTTGACCGGGGTACGGTCAATTTAAAATTATCAATACCCATACCATCAAGTAGGGGAGAAGCAATCAAGTCGGTCAGCTAACACCACACTTAGCCTTCCCACATTACAACCCTCGAGGCCTTCCCGAGACCTAGGCTAGAGACAGCCCGAAATTTTGAGGACTCAATCTCCATAGGATACCCCTAACCATTAGGGCCAGACATGGAAACCAGATCCCGCATTATCAAACCTGCCCGATCGAAGTCCGAGTCATTTTTACTCGATTTCCCACTTTCCTACCACATTGCAATACCTTACCCTCGAAGCCTTAGCTCCACAAAATCGAGCTACAGATTTCGAATCATCAAAGCCACTTACTCCCTAGCTCCACATTTCCAAAAACATCCAAACCAGTTACCAGCCCCAAACACGGGAATTCAACTTGCAGTCGGCATAGAACATGCCCAAATACACTAGTAGAAAAAAGTTTATTTGCGGCTCCAAAAAACAACTATTTGCGTCGTTTTTGGCGTAGAAGCAAATGGGGTGCAACAAATAAATTTGTCATTTGCGTCGTTTCAAAAACACAGCAAATATAGCATTTTATGCGGCATTTTTCCGGAAAAAACGCCTCAAATATGCATTCCTATTTGCGGCGTCCTTTATATTAAACGCCTCAAATAATATTTGTAAAAATTAAAAAAAATGTTTCCGATTTCTCAGTAATAATAATTCCAAAAAAACTACTAGATTGTCTACCACTCAAATTCACGTTCACAAAAACTCGAGTAAATACTCAAAATGTAACTACATTTCAAAGTACGGAATATCTTCTAAATAAAATCGTCTTCTTAAATTAGAATTAATTAGTATAGCTACCAACTACGTAGAACGACAACTGGAGTAAGTAGCCCACTTGTCACACGCACTTCGTTGATCTAATCTTTTGTAGAATTGTAGGGCTCCTCGTATTAAATCCAAACCTATTAATAACACAAGATCGACAACTTAACATCAATTGAAAAAGAATGACACATAACTAGAAATCCAATAAAATGAAATACGAGGGAGAAAATCCTATATTCAAAAAATGGTTATGAACATTCAAACCAAAAAAATTTCTGACAGTAAACTATACTCAATTACACTTCAGAAAGATTGACCTGTACTACCTATCCTACCAATGATGACATGACAGCATAAGAGGATAGACTATACTCGGCAGAGATAAACAGATTAAAGAATAATTGAAAAAATGTAATATAGGGCCCGTCCTAAGCAGGAGGAGATGTTTCGAAATGGCTGAGAGCATTACCTATCACATGCTTCAGGTGCTGAAGGATCAACATTATTAGGAAGTTTGAAAACAATCGAAAACAATTGCAAATCACATATATAGGAGACTGCTTTAACAGGTTGATTCCCGGCAATCATGAGATCGACCTGAAAAATAGATGAAAAACAATTGACGCTAAAGAAACTTTCTGAGAGCTGCGTGCATGCATTAAGAAACATATACTATAGTTTAACATACTTCATGACCAATCCGTTCTCTGCTTATTTTTTCATCAATGGCAGCTCTCACTTCATCGAAAGCAGCAGCTTCTTTTAGTTTCTCATCTAGTGTGAAACTAAACCTTGCACCTAGAAAGTGGAAGATGGGTGTTCAAAATGAGACAGTAAAAAGCGTAAACAGATTGACCAAGTCATCAAGTCACATATACTCACAAAAACGAATTGCTCGAAGCACACGCAAAGGATCATCCAGAAAAGTATCCTTTGGAGGTAAGGGAGTGACTATCTTTCCTAACTTTGAATCAGTTATACCTACCACAATAACAAGTTAAAAAAAAGGGACACAAGTTTAATAAATTACTCGTAACAGCCTGAATCATCTGACCATCCCTCTGTCCACAGAGTAAGAAAGCATAAAATCATAGATAGTAGCCCAAACTAACCTCTTCCAGTTAAATCTTCCACAGAACCAGTGTTAATACTGTAGAACAAGCTGCCATACAAGAAAACATAACGTAAATATGAATGTTCACCACTGCAAATAATAACTGGATGGTAAAAAAAAGATAAAACAAAAGGTTTAAAACACCTGTTAATAGTCAAATCCCTTCAGGAAGCATCCTCTTCAGGAGTACCAAACCTCTGTAACTCAAACCAAAATCATATGAGTCGCCTATCCCGTAGCTACGTATGTAAACTTGTATGAAGACGAAACCACACCTCTACCGTAAGGAGGTGGATGGTGGGATGAGGATGTGATGGCCATTTTGGTCGGGTAAGAATTGATGCATAGCAACGTCATCATCACCCATCCTGCCGCCACTTTTCTAGTAAATGTTACTCCGTACTATATTTTTTGTTCTATTCTTTTTTTACTATCATCGCTAATAGAAAACCAGAAGTCAAGTCCACAATGGTATCTATAAATGCACTAACAGTTGTTCAGACTTCAGAGGATGTTAAACATCATCCTATTTTCCCACGAGGGGGTAAATATAAAGCAAAGGTTTGTATAACAGAAATATGAGGTTACCATGGTAGGGATGCGGCTATTTTCAGAGTAATCTTCAGCCCTTAAATTAACAAAATCAATCCACTGGTCAAATAGGCGCATCCTTGCGGTTTCCAAGTGTTTTGATTGATCATGGTGAGTGGGATTTTTGTTGGAAAGCTTACAAAATACAGCAATGGTGGTGGCCGCAAGCTGATAAACACCCACGTGCTAACCTCGCAAAAATGTCACATTATAATAGTGTACTGTATTTTTTTTGTCTCTGCCTTAGTGAATACTGAATAGTGAGTTGTATGAAATATGCGTGGTTCGGAAGTGCGAGAAGAACTACTCCGTATATAAATACGACCCATAGTGCAGTTTAAGAGAGTAGCTTAGCTTTATTGTGGTTTTACATTATTTTTCTAAGGAAGATGTACTCCGTAGCATTTATTCTATTGGTATTTGCCCAACAACCATGGCATCCAATTTCCAATTCAACCAACCACCTACTGTTTAACATTGCATTAAGTGCTGCTCGTGTTGTGCCCCCAAACCATATTCCTTTATGAGATGGGAGTATAAAGAAGAGGGCGTTAGAATGGACCCAGAGAAAAGGAAAATTAGAGAAAAAACAGATAGCTATTTCTTGCGACGAACGTATCCATCTTAACATTAAAACAAATCAAGTATTTATTTCATTCAACTCCAATTTACCCATTTCTTTATGCACATTGCCGAGATATATTTTAAATCGTTAATATCTTTCACTAGTATTAGTAAAAATTATAATTTTTGATCTTCTTATTCTCCGGGTTAAGACGAATCAAACAAGATTTAATATTATTTTGAAGATCATTTTGGGAATGGAAGGAGTATATCCTACTAGGAAGGAAATGTCAAAAACCATTTTCCAAACCCTAGACACATGGTCTGTTTTATCCCACATATTTGAGTCATTATAAGCGTAAGACGAATATTTCCGTCACAAACAAATATTTTTCCGGAAAAATATTGGATAGAAAGGACCATGACTTAATAAAGTTGACCCGGTCCGATATGATAAGAAGAGTATTAGAGTAGTTTTTCTCATCCAATCAATTATTTACATAAATTTAGGAAAGACTAGTATAATACCCGTGAAAAATCATGGTGTTGAATCGTTTCTTTGGTATAACGGACGTAATGTTAAACAATAGACAGCAAATGTGAAAGAGCAAGTAGAATGATATAAACGAAGAAAAGTGCATGATAAACTGACATGCTAAAGTCGTATGTCTCAAATTACAATTTATAATCACTTATAACCAATTAACTAAAACAATAGTAGAATGAAAATAAGGGTCGAAACCACAGAGAATTGGACTAATTATAACTGTGTACTAAGGAAGAAAAAAGAAATATATATATATATATATATATATATATATATATATATATATATATATATATATATATATATATATATATATATATATATATATATATATATATATATATAGAAGTAGGATCAAGTGAGTCCACTTATATATGTTGAGTCCGTGAGTCCCCATCTTAGCCCTTGATTCAAGGTTAGATTAATGGACAAGATTTGATCTCATAATTAAGGAAATAACTAACAAATCTGGTAAATATATTATTTTTCTCTCTCCTCCTCAATTATCTCAATGCAAATCTTTTCTCTCTTTCATCAATCTTTTTAAATGTCTTCTTCTCTCACACAACAAGTTTTTCAAAATTAAGTTTTTTTCATTTTCACCAAAAAATCATCATTTTCCTACTGCCATTGTACGTATGTTACTATGTTACTGCCATAATCCATAAACTATGTTACTTTAACTCATATAACGTGTTACTTTAATTCATGAACTGTGTTACTTTAACTTATAAAATCTGTTACGTTGTTTAATATATTCTCTGGCAAAAACTATTACTCTAACTTATACAATGTGTTACTCTAATTCATGAACTGTGTTACTTTAACTCATAAAATCTGTTACGTTGCATAGTCTCTTGCAAAAACTGTTACTCTAACTCATACAATGTGTTACTTTAATTCATGAACTGTATTACTTTAACTCATAAAATCAGTTACGTTGCATAGTAGTCTCTTGCAAAAACAGAAGTTCCAATTAACAAAAAGAACAATGTTTGTTTTTTATTAACATACTCCAAAACAAAAAGTGGTACAAGATTCCAACTAAATCAACTCCATTACAATTCCAATGTTTCACAATTGTTACTCATAATGTCCTACTTATAATTATGCTTCTTCTTCATCCTTCTCGTTCTCTCCGTCTTCTTCTTTTTCATCTTCTTCATCATCATCTCAGAAGCTTTGATTTAATCTCACCACCGCACAATGGAGGAAACTCTCACCCACATCCCTACATCATTCATGTGGATTAAAGTAACAGATAACAAGAGTTAAAGTAACAGATGAAGTGCATTGAAGTAACATTGAATTAAATTAACTGAGTATGCTTATACACCAGGTATAAAGTAACAGAGGTCAGACATTAAAGTAACAGATAGTATGAATTAAAGTAACAGATAATGTTCATTAAAATAACACCAGATATAAGTTAGTGTAAAAAATTCATATAATGATAAAAAATGATAGTATGACGCAGTATCTTACTCTTTGATATTGTTTTCTACTTTGAAGTCATCATGTCCCATAATTATAGGAAGTAGTATTTTTTTTTCTTTTTTTTTTATATGGCGTTTCTCTTTGATATTGTTTCCTATTTTGGTGGCAATCACGTCCCATTATTATAGGAAACAATATTCTTTTTTTATTATTTTTTTAATATGGCAGTTTCCTAAATTCTTAGGACACTACAATGCACTACAATAACAGATGAAAAACACTAAAGTAACAACTGGAGTGTATTAAAGTAATACGACATATAAAGTAACAGATGATGGACATTAAAGTAACAGATGCTCTACACTAAAGTAACGCAGTATATGTACTACAATAACTCAATATATTGTAAACGTAAAAACTAATAATTGAGTAGCATCTTAATGACTTCCATGGCGATTCCAGTATAAATTACAAAACATATATACTCACCGTTTGTATGTTTTACGATTTGCATATGAATCTATGATGAATAACACGACCATGAAAACAATATCAACATGAAAATTGACGCAAAATATGAATGACACGACCATGAAAACAATATCAACATGAAAATTGACGCAAAACATGAACACAAATTGACGCAAATTAATCAAGATAATGAATAAAAATTGACGCAAAACATGAAAGCAATATCGAAACTTACCATTGTTATACTCGATGAATTGCTTATCAACCGTTAATGAAGATGTCGCGATCATTGAATTCATAGTAACGGAATTTCGAGCACATATTTGATTGAATGAATGAACGTGATGATCGACGAGAGCGTTTTTTTAAAGGTTTTGATGAACCTGTGAATGAACGTGAATCAATGAATGAATGAGGAATGATTGTGATTATGAGAGTTATTGTTTCCTAAAATCATGGGAGTTATTTTAGGATACTAAATCTTCCTCTTTTTTTTTTTTTTTTAAATACAAAATATTAGGATGCATCTTGTCCATCCATCCTCATCCCATCCAACGGATGGGATGAGGACTTAGGGACTCAACATATATAAGGGGACTCATTAGAACCCATCTCCCTCCCTCCCTCCCTCCCTCCCTCCCTCCCTCCCTCCCTCCCTCCCTCCCTCCCTCCCTCCCTCCCTCCCTCTCTCTCTCTCTCTACATACATACATACATATATATATATATATATATATATATATATATATATATAGATTTAGGATCCGGTCCGAACCATAAGTTCGATCCGAACCGTCCGAACTATATATAATAGGAAAGAAAAAAAACGCACGTTCAACTATAATTTCAAAACACACGTCAAACTTCACTTCATTCATCCCCAATTCGCTTCAATTCATGCATCCCAAATTCATTCATCCCCAATTCGCTTCATCTTCATTCATCCCCAATTTATCTTCGTCCTTCGTTCTTCCCCAATTCGCTCTAAACACAAGTTCAACACTCTCATCCTCACTGAAAAACCCCCAATTCATCAGGTAAATAAATTTCGCGCTACTCCATTTTTTCGATTCCTAAATCGATTTCTTACGTTGAATCTGTTTGTATTTAGGGTTAGCTTACTCGATTTAAATATTTGATTAGTTTAATTGCATCTATTTCATCTGTTTGTATTTCTGTTGTTGTTGTTGTTCGGTACTCGATTTCATCTATTGCTGCTGCGGTTGTTGTCGATTTCATTTTAGTGTTATCTTACTCGACTTCATTTACTTGTTACTCGATTTGAAGGCGGTCGACAATGGCGGGATTCAGGAATTGTAATATGCCTAGGAAGTTAACATTTTGCTCGATTTTTCGAGGCAATGTTATGTAATATGTACTGTTCTTTGTTGTTTGCAGGGTCGTTTGGTTGCATGTAAGAACTTCCGATGTCTTAAGAAGCGAGAAATCACGTGTTTTTCTAGAAATTGTTCAAATTCGTGCTCGTTTTGTGGCACTATGTATCAATGAATTTGTTCAGTGTTTAATGTTATAGTAGTACTGTAAGTCTGTAAGACTGTAATGTTGCAGGATTGGTGTTACTGTGGGTTACTGGCCGATACTGATGCTGTAATGTTCCGATTTTAGATGGGTTGTTAATGTTATATTTACGTCTTCTTTTTGTTTCGAGATTGAAAATGTGTCGATTTCTTTGTTATGACCGGAATTCCCTCCCTGCGATTTGGGTTGCAGTCTACACACTATTGCATTCTGATTATTTGTCTGAATGTGTCTTTTGGAATTAATTCGGCTTGCTGAAACCATTTGATAAATCACTTACACTTTGTATACGTAGGTAAAACCCGATCGTTTTACACTTAGGTCTAGCTGAAGTGGGATGAACTCGAAACAAAATGGATTTAGCGGGAACTAAACTGAATTTAACTTAACTAAAGTCGGAAGGAATAAGATCTCGAATCATTGAATGGGCTACGAAAAGTTCGGCTACCAAACAAATGAATGTAAACAAATGAATGAAATGGAGGAAGTAAACATCAATAACTAGATGCAATATCGATTCTTCAAAAATATTACAAGGTACTACTATGGGAGTAATAATTATTCGAAAAGTTGTAAAATAAAACTACTTGTACTACTTTTTTTTGAACGATTAAATTATGTATTTGAGAATAATATTAATTAAAATAGACTTATTGATTACTACTCGGTACAGTTAAAAGAGTAATAAGTAGGGAATAATAGAGTTTAATAAATGGGATGGATGTGTTTAATTAATTAGTTGTTATACAGTTATGTTAACCTTAAAACATGTCAAATGAAAAAAATTATCCCCCACATTCTAGATATTTGGGTTTGTCTAATCTTGATCCGTCACAAATTTTAAAACAGATATTTTCGTCACAAATTTGAAGATTTTGTGGATCAACAAATTAGAAATGGGAAAGATACACTGAGTGTGTCCTTTTTACTACATTAAGCACTCCCATGCACTCTTACGACAAGAGATCTTTTGAGTAGTTGTCAATTATAGTTGCCGATGTTATCAACGTCACTTCAACACTTTGTTTTGACACTTTACGGGACACATTTTAATGAAAAACCCGTATCCGTCACTTAGGTATGCACTCGTGTCAGACCCTTCAAATCGAGCTTGGAATGTCTCATACTCTCATGTTGGTTTGTTTCCTCATATTCCTCTCCAAACAATCAAATAAATACTCTATCTAACATTCTAATATGTCTGTCGTTTTGATTCAACCCTCGGACTTCTTCCGGGTTCACTATTTGAATTGGAGTCTCAGCAATGACTTCTTCTGGGTTCACTATAAAAAAAAAGTAATAAGAATTAACAACGAACTTTTCATGAGTCGACACAAACAAAAAGAAGAATCAACAATGAAAGTATTGTACCTGAAACAATCGTTGAACATGTAAATCTGCAATTACAAAATTAAACTTAAAAAATTAACCTACAACAAAATGAGACAATTACACTTCTATAGTCTCTACTTACACTTCTCTTGCTATACATCTTAAGAAGTGTAAGTGGAGCTTTAAAAAGTGTAACCAACCAGAAAATGAGAAAATTACACTTCTATAGTCTCTACTTACACTACTTTTAGTCTCTTGTTACACTTCTTAGGAAGTGTAGGTGGAACCTTCAAAAAGTGTAAGTGGAGCCTTTAAAAGTGTAACTTACAAGAAAATGAGACAATTACACTTCTATACTCTCTAATTACACTTCTATAGTCTCTACTTACAGTACTTTTAGTCTCTTGTTACACTTCTTAGAAAGTGTAAGTGGAGCATTTAAAAAGTGTAAGTGAAGCCTTTAAAAGTGTAACCTACGAGAAAATGAGATAATTTCATTTTAAAAGATCACATGAAAGATCGATATCCTTGACAAACCAAATGAAGAATTCATACCGGAAGATGAAGAATTAGCTGTAACGGTTACCATCTTCACAGAAAATAAACCAAGTGTAACCCTAAACCGTTTAAAACTAAAATTAATAGTTTATTTGGTAAACAATTATGTAGTATGAAGAAATGCCTAATCAAATAAACAAGACGGAGATAATCCTGGAACCTAAATTTCTAGGCTTCTCATAGAAATCAATAATATAAGAACAGTACTTTGACTTTGTTTCAGTGATTTATGGCAAGTAGCAACACCAATATTCAATTATTGTTACTCTGACATGCTTATTCACTCACCACTATAACAATAATCGTGTCAATTTCTGCACAAAAAAGCACATCAAACAACACTAATGGCGTCACAAAACTAACAACAGCACCAACAATAACGGAACATCAGCAGAAGAATTGGGAGCAAGGGGAAAACACTAAATAAAAAACAGCAACAATTACCCTATGCGACGAAGAATTGGGATCGGCTAACATGAATCAAAATCCGAAATCGAAATCGAAACTAAGCCAAAGTACCAGCAAAGAAAATAAGCCAAAAAATTAACAATTAGAGTAAGAAGAAGAATCAAAACCTGTTGTTCACGTTTAAGGTCTTGAGCAGGTGCAGGTTTAACCAAAAGAAAATAAGTCAAAGTACCAGCAACAACCCATTAAGCTAAATTAGACCCACCTCTTAAACTCCCAATTGAATTTCCTAAAAATGATCTTATGTTACCTAAATTCCTCTTCCATTCATTACCCATCTCGTCAATTTTTGATTAATTTCCCCCAATTTGATCAATTGGTTACCCACAACAACAACAATTAGAGTGAAAAACTGGAAATTGGAAATTGGTATACCTGGTGAGAAACCAAAAATCGAAAATAACAGCAGCAGCACGAACTACAGCAACACGAACTACAGCAACGAAAATTAGAGTAAAAAACCGAAAATTGAAAATAAGAATCGCAAATACCTGGTGAATGATGTTGAATACTTGCTTGAGAAATCGATTGATTGTTGAGGGTCGATTATGGAGCTTGATTGTTGAGGGTCGATTGGATAAATAGCGTGTGTTTTGAATTGGGGAAGAATGGGATGAACAGTAAGGAGGGTGTGTTTTGAATTGCGCGTGTTCTTCTTTTTTTGTTTATTATATAGTTCGGACGGTTCGGACCGGATCCCAGCCCTATATATATATATATATATATATATATATTAAATATATATATATATATATATATATATATATATATATATATATATATATATATATATATATATATATATATATATATATATATATATATAGGAGGCTTCTTATGAGTCCGTCTATATATTTGAGTCCCTAAGTCCTTCCATCATCCATTGGATGATAATACAATGGATGGATGAGATGGATTAAGATTTTGCATTAAAAAAACAAGATATTGTTTCCTAATTTGAAGGAGTGTAACATCCAACAAAATAGGAAACACAATCACTATTTCAATAATTATGTGTAAGGCGTATTTATTAGAGTAACATGTTTGTAACATTGAAGTAACACAAAGTATCTATTAGAATAACACGTTTGTAACGTAGTAACACAAAGTATCTATTAGAGGAACATGTTTCTAACGTTGGAGTAACACAAAGTATCTATTATAGTAACACGTTTATAACGTAGTAACACAAAGTATCTATTAAAGTACACGCTTCTAACGTTGGAGTAACACAAAGTATCTATTGGAGTAACACGTTAGTAACGTTGGAGTAACATTATTATTCATATGTTGAGTTAATAATTATGTTCAGTGTTGGGGGCATATAACTATGAAATCAATTTAAGTATATTTGCATGATGTTCGTTAGAGTAACACTAAACTTTAACCAGAGTAACAGTTTTATACAATAAGAGTAACACAAAATAAATTAAGGAGATGAGAAGATATACGGTAAATTATTATTTTTAGTTCTATATAATAACAATTTAATTATTTTTTTAAATGAAAATCTTAATTGTGAAGGAATACGTGTGTGAGAGACGGTAATTATTTTTTATAGAAGAGATATTAAATGATGAGTAATATATAAGGAGAGAGAGAGAGAGAGAAATATTTACCAAATATAGTCACTTGCTTTAATTACTCAAACAAATCACAACCATCAATCTCTTTCTAATCCAAGAGATGTGATGAGGACTCACGGACTCAATTTTAAAAGGTGGACTCACTTGATCCTTCTCTCTCTCTCTCTCTCTCTCTCTCTCTCTCTCTCTCTCTCTCTCTATATATATATATATATATATATATATATATATATATAGACACCCGCATTTTGACTGCCAGGTGTCTATGGCAGTTTCAAAAAAACACCCGATGATGATCGGACGCTAACGTGTTTCTACGCGCTCGGATACGGGCTCAAATCCATTAATCGCTGGCTAACACACTTGCAGAGTACAAATATCACAAAATCAATCTCAAATCCAGGCCCAGTGGATCATTCCGAGTCAAACAAGACTAATTTGGGTCAAAATCGACACCGGAATAAAACCGACTTTTAGCGACCGGATTAAAACCCGGTCAAAGCCGTTTCCGAGTAGCTCACCCACGGTCCACCTCCAAACGGGCCATCAAATCAAGTCCGTCAAGGCACAAAACCCTAGACACCAAAGTGCCCTAGCTTTGCCTATATAAGCAACCCCATGCAACACTCAAATCAACTTTTTACACAACCCTTACAACCCTAATACACCCTAGAGCAACCCTACACAGACATACTACGTCTTTTACAAACCCTAATCAAACCCTAGCAATTCTACACTAGCAAAAACCCTAAACCTAGTTTTAGGAATCAATCCCGAGCCACCACAACTCAACCTTCATCCACCTCGAAGACTCTTGTGTTAAAGCCACGGTTACGAGTCCGTTCCGAGACAAGAACATGTAGGTTGAGGGTGTCAAAACCCTCTCTTTCCTTCTTCTCTTCCTCACGTCGTCTTCATCTTCTTCTCATCCTATTTTTTCGTTTTTTTACTTTTATTTCGTTCATTGCATTCATAATATCGATAATATTATTAATAGAAAAACATTAAAATACTTATTGATTTGTGTCGAATGTGAGTGATGGTGGGATAAGGAAAACCGCATATACAAGTGTACTGCACACGCGTCGTCGGTCGCTTATCCCATCACCCCGATCGTTTGATTATTGAAATAAGTTAACTTAAACAATTATTCGTTTTTTTATTTTTTGTTATCATCATCATTAATCTTGCATTCATCAATTTTTTAAAATCAATTTTAATAAGGGTCGAAACCCGTTGACACGGATCCGACATCACAATCCCTAGGGATTTATTTCGATGTCGGAGAAGTCGAGGGAATCAAGTCCTTTTTTATTCAAGTAAAGCGTCGATTTTAGATTCGGTACCAATTCCATAATTGGATATCGAATCTAACAATCAAGTCACATGAATTAATTAACGTGATTTGTTCATATCACGATAATTAATTTAAAACGACTAAAATCAATTTATCTTTTTATTTCACTCTAATATTCCATATCGATTCAAATAATCGAATATGGGATACAACGAGTATTCAAAATTAGAATCGAGTATAAATTCAACAATATTTATATTCGGTTCAACAAAATTCGCGATTTATAAAAAAACCAAGTCGAACATAAGTTGTGCAATATTTATGTCCGATTCGGTAAAACCGTCGAATTATCAAAAATCAAAAGCAATTTCAAAATCAATAATTAATTTGCAAACGAACCAAGTTCGTACAGGTGCCACTCGACCGAGTGCCTTAGTCACTCGATCGAGTGACATCACAAAATCGAGTCAGAATGCATGTCACGACCACCACTCGGTCGAGTCTCACAGTGACTCGATCGAGTGGCCACGTACTCGACCGAGTTGGTCAGTAACTCCGCCGAGTACAGTCTGTAGCGCAAAACAGAATCGTCTGTTACAAGTCCACTCGATTGACCACTCGATCGAGTGACCCGTAACGATTAACACAATAAATCGTACATTATTCTATTTTCAAAACTTGGTAGTAATTTATGATTCATGTCAACACGTGTTTAATTAATCATGTGTATTACTACCTTTTCAAACCATGCATCTCATATTCGCATCTTTTCATCTCATCTCATATTTGCACAAACCGTTATTATTCGTTATATTATTACATCATTACTAACGCGTTTGTTATTTCTCTTGTCAATTTAATTATTGTTCGTTTATTGTACTAAATGAACCCACATGCTAAAATTCCACTTTGACGTAGAATTAAATTGCATTAAATTGACATAGAAACCCTCTTTTCAATTTCATTCACATGCCTAGGAAAAACAATGTTTGCATAAGCATTTTTCCCGTTTTACTAATGCGCGTATTGTAAGTCATTCGAATTCTTAGTAGAGGCCGCTAATGTGCGGGCGGGGTTGGGTGTCCTTTGTGGGCTTCCCAACACGTACCCTCGCCCTTTACTCAGAACCTCGGTTTCCGGATGCCCGAAACCATTGGCGCACGAGAGTCATTCAATACACGATATCCGATAATGTCGGTATCGGTATCGCAATGCAAAGGGACGAGCCCAATAAACTCTGACATCGGAAATGGGCCGTATTTTGTATACGGCCCACTAAGACATAGAGTGGGCTCGAATGGTTCCGAATAACCACAAAATTCGGTGGCGACTCCACATAGACCTAAATTTCAATTCGATTCATTCTCATATGGAGATTCATTCGCCTCCCCAAACCCGCGCGTGGCCGCGTCGGGGTGGACCTATGTCATGTCCACAATTTGGCGACTCCGCTGGGGATTAACTGATGCGTGACTTACCATCGGCATCCTCAGGGTGAGACTCGAATAGAAATCGTTTGACGAATACAATACGCGTTTTAGTTCTACGGTTCATGCATAACCCATATTTTCCCGGGCCGGTACTCACGACCGACGTCCCACTATACCGTTGATGTACTCCAATATGGATATGTCAAAAGGTGTCCATAGTCGATTCGAGTGGGTTTCGCGGCATGTTCTAAGATCAACTCGACTTAGGAAGTCCGTCCCGATCAACGTCTAGACTATGTACACTGGTATAGACCCCTTATAGACCGACCGAGACTTAGTATAGAGCATACATGGCGTCGTTATAATGCTTGTGTGACTACGTGCTACTTGGTTTCCGAGTCGTTTTCAAAAACCGTCAATTTCTTCAAAATTGCATCCTTTTCAAACTATTCAATTTCAAAACCCGGGACACATACCGAATTTAGGACTTATGATTTTTACTCAAAATAGCCTATTTTCTAGACGGTATGCTGCCCAATTCAAAACTCAAAATTACTTTCGAGCCTTCAAAACCCGCGGCCCAATACTCTTTTTGTTTCTCGAAAATTGGGCCCTCAACCGAGTTTTCTCGGACCTTTTCAAAAAACCATCAATTTTTAAAACCTTCCTCTTCTAGGACTTCCCATATTTAGCAGTGTCGGGTCACGTCTTAAGTTGTCAAGGTCCGTAGCGTCGAAACTCTGTCGATCTTACATCACGAGTTTCTTCCCTTTCCCAGTCCGCCTTATTAGACTAAGGCAAGGCCCACCTACGTAGGACAAACCCCTACAAATGAGGGACCGTCAACACAATCGAGTCTAAAGTCTGGGGATGTCTCACATGGACCTTCCTTCGAGCAGGACTCGGCCCACATGCCGAACTCTAAGGGAGGCTCACCTTTCACAAGTCACCCGTCTAGGTGTCTTTTCCGAGTCAACCTTTTACAAGGCATAGCTCGATAACAAAAGGTTCACGGTCCTTACGTCTAAGGGTCACTCGTCAACACTCGAGTCTTAACAAAATCTTCAATCCCACTTGGGGGCTACCCCTTAACATGGCAATCAATCATGGTTGCCCTAAGGGTCATGTCTTACACGTGTCTCACGTACTCCACTTTCGAGTCACTTAGGTGTCACACCAGCTAAGTCCTTAGTCTCACTTGGGGGCTATTCTCCGACGGAATGACTAATCACAGTCACTCCGAGAATCGTACTCTACACATTTGTCTTAGGGGAGTCTAACCCGAGTCAAACTGGGGCCGTCCTTCCTCTTGCGCTATTTCCTATGCCTTGGTGAGGTTGAGTTCCGAAGCAACCTCTCTGATTACGTGGTGCTCTTACAGACAGGCCACCCGAAACCAGACGCCAACGCAAGATGGATGAATTGAAAAACGCTCTGACCAAGATCGAGACCCAACTGGCTGCCATCCAGGCTAACCAAGCTACTTTATTCACCCGCCTAAGTACCGTGGAGAAAGCGGCCCCAGTTGAGGGATCTGAGCCCACTGGGCCCATAGCTGAGCTAATCAGCGCTGTTCGCAGGCTCGAAGAACAGATTCATCTGTCGACGAACAATTCAATCCACACTGAAAATGCTCGTTCCTACTCACCTTTGAATGACGAGCTACCTGCCAACCTCAACCTTACGGGAATTCCAATGTTTGAGGGTACTGAAGACCCGGTCCATCACATCCGGGCATTCAAAGACTTCATGGCGGTCAAAGGGGTGAAGTCCACCATGTTTAAGCACTTATTCCCTTCCTCCCTCCAGAAGCACCCCAAAGCCTGGTACTACAGGCTCGATTCCAAGAAATACCCGACTTGGGATGACGTGGCAACAGAGTTCGCTCGGAACTACGCCGATAATATCGAGATCCAGACTACAATGCGTACTCTGGAAGTCATGGCCCAAGAGCCCAAAGAAGGGTTCACTAAATATCTTCAAAGATGGAGGGTCGAGAGTGTGAAGTTGGTAGACAAGCCCAACGAGAAGACACTAGTGGAGGCATTCATCAACAACCTCCTACCTTCTTACCGCGTCCATCTTAGGTATGCCGGCATTTCAAACTTTGCCGTACTTACCAAAATGGGCATTAGGATTGAAAACGATCTTCGACACAAGGAAGATCTGGGTGAAGTTTCTACTGAAGGCTATACCGGACATCAACTCGATTCCTTAGAAGCCGACGACTAATGACAACATCATCCGAGAGTCCAGATTCGATTTGAGTCCGAGTCTGAGTCCGAGTCTAGGATGTACTATTTCCTTCGAAGTCAAAGTCAAAGTCAAGGTCAGAGTCAGAGTCAACTGTATTCTGTCCTCTTTTTCAAATTTCAATAAAATCAGCTTTCAATATTCTTTCTCATATATATTTTCCTTATGTGTTTCCGAGAACATGATGAACACCATCATACACTGTGAGCACACGCACGTGACTATTATAGGCACATCTATAATGACTGCAGGAAACCGAGCCCGTGTTTTCTTTTTACCTACTCCGTGTCTGGTATAGAAAAACCACATAACTACCCCTAGCAGGAGCGGTATCGAATCCTATGACAAATCTAGGTAATCTCCTAGTTTGGGTTCATGACGGGAGGCAAGCCCATTTCCCACAATAAAACACCCCTCCAACAAGACTAACCAATCCCTACCTTAGGTGCTAGTCTGACCGGCAAAAAAAAAACGAAAAAACACTGGACAAAAAAATCAAAAGTAAAAAAAAAAAAAAGAAAAAAAAAGAAAGGGCCAAAGCAAAAAGAAGGCCATAAAAAAAAAAAAAAAACTGGACAAAAAAAAAAGAAAAAAAAAAAATCGAAAGTCCATGAGAAAAAAAAAAAGCAAAAGGCCAAAACAAAAAAAGCAGGCCATCATCAAAAAATTCAGAATACCCATGACCGTGGTCAACAGTCAATTCAAGTGAAAGCCCCACGACCAGGGTACGGTCAAAATTATCAATACCAATGACCGTGGTCAACTGTCAACTCAAGTGAAAATCCTTTGACCGTGGTACGGTCAAATTCAAAATTATCCATGCCATCCAATAGTGGAGTAACAATCAAGCTGGTCAGTTAACACAACACTCAGCCTTCCCACATTACAATCCTCAAGACCTCCCCGAGACCCAGGCCAGAGACAGCCCAGAATTTTGAGGATTCAAGCTCCATAGGATACCCCTAATCACTAGGGCCAGACATGGAAACCAGATCCCGCATTATCAAACTGGCTCTCGAAGCTTTAGCTCCACAGAACCGAGCTCCAGATTTCGAGTTATCAAGGCCATTTACTTCATTATCAAACCGGCTCTCGAAGCTTTAGCTCCATAGAACCGAGCTCCAGATTTCGAGTTATCAAGGCCATTTACTTCATTATCAAACCGGCTCTCGAAGCCTTAGCTCCACAGAACCGAGCTCTAGATTTCGAGTCATCAAAGCCACTTACTTCCTAACTCCACATTTCCAAAAACATCCAAACCAGTTACCAACCCCAAACACGGGAACTCAACTTGCGGTCGGCATAGAACATGCCCAAATAGTTCACACCACCTCTGGGGGCTACCCCGGAGAACGCTCACAGTCACATGATCAACATCCTAACCATTCTAGCCCTTTGATCAAGACATCATTGGGAATGCACCTGTCTAGCCTACACCGTCGCTATGGCTAGTTACACACAAAGTCCTATTAGACTAGGCACCATAATATATCTTTCAATCCACTGAACTACGGCATGGTTTGATTTCACTACACGTGAATACGTAGGCAGCCTTTCAACAGAGGCACAACCACCCACAGTGACACACATTCAAAAAGCACTATCATTCCGGTCACGACACTGTCATGTTCTCAGCAGCTAGCTTTGTCGTCCTGGGGGCTTTTCTTAGACAGAAGACCTCCGTCCACTCACATAATCTAAATACTTTCAAAATCTAGCCTCCTTTCTACAGTGTGTCCTAGTACTCGGCACAGTCGAAGACGAGAATCTGTCAGGACTCGAAGCAATATCCATTTTGGACTGTACCTTAAAATCAGAAATCCAGAAGGGCACCAGACTAAAACAGTCTCATTACGGACTACTGCCAGTCCCCTATAGCATATCTACCCCATTTCGATGTACGACCGTGTTGCCACTCGCCTAGGCTACGGGATAGTGCAACCTAAGGGTCTTGTTAGGCGGCCCACACCCCTACCGAGTCACGGTCCAACCCTTAGAGAGTCCAGTCCGTGTCAGTCAACTCGTCCTGTCGCGTCCAGAGTCGAGTCGGTCGGTAGGCCTCTCTCTTCAAATTCTACTTTGAGATTTGCAAAATTTAGCCATTTGAAAACAGATCTTTTTCGACAAGGTCAGATTTCAGTCTATTTAAACTGCGAATTTCTTTTTTACCCCTTTCCATTTTGAAAACCTAGCTCGTGATTGCTTTCAGGATTTCAAATTCAAAATTTCAAAAACTTCAAAAATCATTTTCCTCAGCACGAGTCATTTTACTACCTACGTTTGGCATACATTTTTATGTGACTTATACAGGTACGACTCAAGCAAAGACATGCAAGTCATCAAATCTCCCCAGCAGCATTTTCCAGGATAGCACGGGATGAGCCAACACACAGGCACGCCCAGGGCTTACGCGACAAGCCAAATTCCCCACGGAGTACAATCATCAAGCTCAGGTATGATTTCTGTCTTGCGGCTGGCGAGCCCTTCACGCGAGTCTAACGGACTATAAACGACCCGACCAGAAGCCTACCAGGTCTTAACGGGCTTGGTAGCTACTCTGACTTTCGCCTTGTCCAAGCCTCAGTCAGAGTGGGGGCTCTGTAGACACCCGCATTTTGACTGCCAGGTGTCTATGGCAGTTTCAAAAAAAACACCCGATGATGATCGGACGCTAACGTGTTTCTACGCGCTCGGATACGGGCTCAAATCCATTAATCGCTGGCTAACACACTTGCAGAGTACAAATATCACAAAATCAACCTCAAATCCAGGCCCAGTGGATCATTCCGAGTCAAACAAGACTAATTTGGGTCAAAATCGACACCGGAATAAAACCGACTTTTAGCGACCGGATTAAAACCCGGTCAAAGCCGTTTCCGAGTAGCTCACCCACGGTCCACCTCCAAACGGGCCATCAAATAAAGTCCGTCAAGGCACAAAACCCTAGACACCAAAGTGCCCTAGCTTTGCCTATATAAGTAACCCCATGCAACACTCAAATCAACTTTTTACACAACCCTTACAACCCTAATACACCCTAGAGCAACCCTACACAGACATACTACGTCTTTTACAAACCCTAATCAAACCCTAGCAATTCTACACTAGCAAAAACCCTAAACCTAGTTTTAGGAATCAATCCCGAGTCACCACAACTCAACTTTCATCCACTTCGAAGACTCTTGTGTTAAAGCCACGGTTACGAGTCCGTTCCGAGACAAGAACATGTAGGTTGAGGGTGTCAAAACCCTCTCTTTCCTTCTTCTCTTCCTCACGTCGTCTTCATCTTCTTCTCATCCTATTTTTTCGTTTTTTTACTTTTATTTCGTTCATTGCATTCATAATATCGATAATATTATTAATAGAAAAACATTAAAATACTTATTGATTTGTGTCGAATGTGAGTGATGGTGGGATAAGGAAAACCGCATATACAAGTGTACTGCACACGCGTCGTCGGTCGCTTATCCCATCACCCCGATCGTTTGATTATTGAAATAAGTTAACTTAAACAATTATTCGTTTTTTTATTTTTTGTTATCATCATCATTAATCTTGCATTCATCAATTTTTAAAAATCAATTTTAATAAGGGTCGAAACCCGTTGACACGGATCCGACATCACAATCCCTAGGGATTTATTTCGATGTCAGAGAAGTCGAGGGAATCAAGTACTTTTTTATTCAAGTAAAGCGTCGATTTTAGATTCGGTACCAATTCCATAATTGGATATCGAATCTAACAATCAAGTCACATGAATTAATTAACGTGATTTGTTCATATCACGATAATTAATTTAAAACGACTAAAATCAATTTATCTTTTTATTTCACTCTAATATTCCATATCAATTCAAATAATCGAATATGGGATACAACGAGTATTCAAAATTAGAATCGAGTATAAATTCAACAATATTTATATTCGGTTCAACAAAATTCGCGATTTATAAAAAAACCAAGTCGAACATAAGTTGTGCAATATTTATGTCCGATTCGGTAAAACCGTCGAATTATCAAAAATCAAAAGCAATTTCAAAATCAATAATTAATTTGCAAACGAACCAAGTTCGTACAGGTGCCACTCGACCGAGTGCCTTAGTCACTCGATCGAGTGACATCACAAAATCGAGTCAGAATGCATGTCACGACCACCACTCGGTCGAGTCTCACAGTGACTCGATCGAGTGGCCACGTACTCGACCGAGTTGGTCAGTAACTCGGCCGAGTACAGTCTGTAGCGCAAAACAGAATCGTCTGTTACAAGTCCACTCGATTGACCACTCGATCGAGTGACCCGTAACGATTAACACAATAAATCGTACATTATTCTATTTTCAAAACTTGGTAGTAATTTATGATTCATGTCAACACGTGTTTAATTAATCATGTGTATTACTACCTTTTCAAACCATGCATCTCATATTCGCATCTTTTCATCTCATCTCATATTTGCACAAACCGTTATTATTCGTTATATTATTACATCATTACTAACGCGTTTGTTATTTCTCTTGTCAATTTAATTATTGTTCGTTTATTGTACTAAATGAACCCACATGCTAAAATTCCACTTTGACGTAGAATTAAATTGCATTAAATTGACATAGAAACCCTCTTTTCAATTTCATTCACATGCCTAGGAAAAACAATGTTTGCATAAGCATTTTTCCCGTTTTACTAATGCGCGTATTGTAAGTCATTCGAATTCTTAGTAGAGGCCGCTAATGTGCGGGCGGGGTTGGATGTCCTTTGTGGGCTTCCCAACACGTACCCGCACCCCTTACTCAGAACCTCGGTTTCCGGATGCCCGAAACCGTTGGCGCACGAGAGTCATTCAATACACGATATCCGATAATGTCGGTATCGGTATCGCAATGCAAAGGGACGAGCCCAATAAACTCTGACATCGGAAATGGGCCGTATTTTGTATACGGCCCACTAAGACATAGAGTGGGCTCGAATGGTTCCGAATAACCACAAAATTCGGTGGCGACTCCACATAGACCTAAATTTCAATTCGATCCATTCTCATATGGAGATTCATTCGCCTCCCCAAACCCGCGCGTGGCCGCGTCGGGGTGGACCTATGTCATGTCCACAATATATATATATATATATATATATATATATATATATATATATATATATATATATATATATATATATATATAGATCTAGGATTCTTTGAGGCAGCTCAACTGTAACACCCTTGCTTTTGACCATTTTAGTTATTTATAATAACGATTAATATTAATAAATCAAGTCTCGACAAAATATTTTATATAGTAATATTCAATTCTTGTGTCTTTCGAACCTTTCTATTTCACTTCATTGTTTGCAAAACTGAAATTTCTATCGTTATCGAAATTCTGCGCGATTTCGTAAAACGGTTCCTATTTTCTCATAGGGACTCCGATTGAGGCGTTTAAAAAGCCTAACTTTATTAATTTTCCAAGATCTAAAAAATGGTGATATTAAAATTACAATTTATAAGTTCATCATAAAAATATTGTACTGGACAGCTCCTTTACTACGAAAATCGTCACCCGACGAATCGTTTCTCGACATTCGATTTCCGTACTTCTTTCCTAACCATGGTGTGACCAAATAAACTCAAAAACATCACCCTAAGGCATGTCATACCGTCACTTTGAAGTCCAAGCCTCAAAATATGTCTTTTTAATCAAAAATACCAAATAGGGTATGTACCTCTTGAAGTATGCTTAGCTACTTTTGGTAATTATCAAGTTGTTGTCCACCCTTTGCTCCCCCATATAATGCACGACTTATGTGCTTATAACCAGCCATTTTCTCTTCATTTACTCATCCATTCACTCACTTAAACACTCCTTCAAAGATCCATCTAAAAACAAAAGAAAATCATACAAGTTCTTTTAAGTTCTAAGGTGTTTACACCACCATATCTCAAGAGCACATACTCTTTCTTTTCCTTACCTTATACTCTTTATTTTTAAGTCTTATTCCTATTATATTTACTAACTTACTTTGTTTGCGTGTCCTTCTAACTTATTCATGAAGAGGAGCAAGAGGAAGGGGGCTTCGATCTTAGTATATTTGATTTCATAATTGATCCGGAGAATTGCTAATAGGTAACCTAACTTTTCTTCGCCCTCAAATCTCGTAGTATAGTGTTTAGACTCTAACTAACATATAACATCATGTTTAGGACTAAATCATTAGATCACCAAGTTTAAAGTTAACTATTTGTTGATTTATCACTTAACAATACATGCTGTAAAATGGATTCTGTGATGTACGATGTATGTTCACGATTTTTCTGAGTAAAATATTTTTCGAATTAGCCTTAGATTCCTCATCAAAGTTGTAGATATGAATGTCTAGAATATGATAAAAATATTAAAATTAAGTTTTTATGAAAATATATATTTAGTAATGATTTATTCCGTAAACTGGTACTGTATGATTTAATGTACTGTCTGAGAAAATGATATGTTTCGTGATGTTGAATGTTTCTTTTGGACTTGGAAAAATTATTTTATGTTCATGATGATGCCTGTAATGTGTATGTCAAATTTCATATAAATCCATCATATATATTTTCATATATAAAATTTGTACTAAAATGGGTCAGATCTGGAACGAATATTTTAGTTAAGAACATTTATATAGTATTTTAATCTAAATTTCTGGGTATACGTTACGTACAAGTATAGGTATCCAAAATAAAATTTTGGTTCACTTTAATGACGTTTAAGTATTTTAAATGATTTAAAAGAAAGTATTGAAAACCGCACTGTTTTCGTTTTTAATCTGTTAAAAATAATAAACCTTATTATTTTTTAAAAATGACTTTATATCTAGAAACCTAACTTGTAAAGGTATGTAGAGTATGAAAATCGAAACTTAAAGATAACATTTGAAAAATGACTCATTTAGTATCCTTAATGATATTATCGGTTTCGTTATTACTTAAAGTTACTTTTGTAAAACTCTATGTTTTGAGAAATATGATACCTAATAAGGTTAAAAATGATTTTTATAATTATTATTGATTTATTTGGTGTTTGAAAATATTTTACTAAGTATAAATAGGCTTTAAGAGATAAGTATACTTGTACAAATACGAAACCGTATAAAAATACTAAATACGTACACTTGAACAATAAATGTACTAAATACTTGTGCCCAAAAATTATAGAGTACTAAAAGACGAATAACCCAAAAGTACTAAGTTAAACAATGCTTAAATGTGCAAAACAATACTTAAACTTTATAATAAGCACTCAAGGACTAATTAGTGACTAAGTCAAAACTAAGGGTTGACTAGTCTATCTTGGTAAAACTTTGGCTTTTTAAGTCAACATAGACCAAGTCAAGATAAAGGAACCCACCTTAAATAATGTAATTAGAAATAATTGAATCTTTAATCAAATCTCAACTAATGAACGCTTCAAATAATATATCTCAAATAAAATGTTCCAAATCTCTTACATCAATATACTAAAACTATCAGTTAAGATAAATTTTACGACGATTGATATTGTTTGTTAATCTTAAAATCGACACACTCAAATTCCATAGGAACAACCGTACTTCTAGTCGGCGTGTTACCTAAGCTGGTGATCAGACACGTTTTCACGAACGATGTTATCGATACCAATCATGGTGAAAATGAACATGTGCCCTGGCAATACCCTCTGAGTCGTCTTCACCATTCCATGTTGTAATGACTTGTTCCGAGTCAATACAGAGCCCACAGACTGGTCACCCTTATGGAACCCGGTATTGTTTCATCCCTCTGGACATCAGACATGTGCCCCACGATGACCGCTGAGCTCGATATTCCAGAGACTCTGTCTTTATAAGACACCCAATTCAGCCTACGTTTCGTGTTGGGCGCTATCTTGGTAAAGTTTAGAAGACGATGCGATAGAAGACAACTTCGAAAGTAGACTACGACACTCGGAGTCACTGCTCATGGGAGGCCATGATGCATCCTGCCGGTGCGAGAAAAATGCTAAGAAGTAAATGGGCAGCCAGCTCTTTATGAGTTTGTCGGTATAGTAGTAGTCGTCCAGTTGCCATTGAGGTGCTCGGTTGTGTAAAGGTTCTCTTTCCCGAGACCAAGAGTATGGATTGGGTGTGCGCATACATAGACAAGAGCACTGATCAGCTCTCACTCTCTATATCGGATATCTTTGGGGGCAGAATACCTTCCGACCTTTGCCTTAGCAGTGTATGGGACATGTTCGGTTTAGCGGGGCCTCTGAGTCCATGCATTTGCAGTCCTTCTTCTCCGTATGTCAGTCGACTAAACCGAGTCAATTTAGGTGTTCGATCCTATTGAGCACTAAGGGTGAGATGTAAACCTTCTAGTATCGATATGATTGGCGGGATTGATGTTCCCATCCGCATTTATGGTGAGATGCAAGCCTTAAGTGTGCATGAGACATTAGTAGTCACGTCCCGTGCATTATGTGAAAGGAAACCATTGTTTTTAAAAGTAAATGACTACATTTTTCTAAATCACATGTGCAATTATGCTTTGTTACTGTTCTATACTCTTATGACTAATGATGTGATTGAAATGCTTGATAATGGGAAGTGATGTTTTGTTATATGTCTTGCTTGAATATTGATTATGATTTATATTATGTCCATACTATTTGTATTATGTATGTCTTACTCTATCTTCACATGACACTTCTATGAATTCATGATCTTGGATCGGGACATCTTACCTTGAAATATAAATTACATACGATCCTGTGGACTGCTACACATTATCAGGTCTGGATGCAGAGAAATAATGCAAGGATGAATTATATTCTACAGATCCCTAAACTAGTGGCAAATTTGATCATTCAACAAGCGAAGAAGAGAATCGAGGCTAAATGTCCTAACCAGAATCAAGAGGATATGCGTTGGAGAAGAATATGGGGCATCTGAAGATTTTTTTTTTTTTTTTTGTCTATTAGATGTTTCAGTTATGAGTTATTCCTGCTTGTATTTGGTCAGTCAGAAATGATCTGTTGTAAATTCTTTTGATTTATATACCACTTCACATTTTTACCAAAAAAAAAAGAATTCATGATCTATGCTTTACTGTATTATTCACATGATACTCATATGATGTATGTATTACTTTATTCTATATAACCTACATGTCTTATATATTTAAATTGATTCGCATGTTAACTGAAATCACTTCATGTGTATCTCACATTGTATACATGTCGATTTGTAATGTGACATGCCTGCTTATCTGTTAATTAGATAACCTAAACGTTGTACTACATTGATTATTCGGGGCCGTGTTAGAAGGACGGTTAGGTTACTCCCACTAAGTGCGACATGTATATTTAAATATGCATTCAGGTTGACGAACCCTCAAGACTGGACATGGGGGCATGCGTGAGTGCAAGAGATACAGTGTGGCAGATGAGAGTGTCAAACTATAAATCTTGTAACACAAATTTTGTTAGACTATTGTATATAGAAATTTGTAATTCGGGTTTCAGTTGTTGTATTTTAACAAACGGTTCATTTATCGGTAAAAGACTCACTTGAGTCGATGGTTTTAAATTTTTATCCCTTTTTACGACTTAATTATTTTCCGCCTTGTTAATTAATGTCATTAGAAGAACCGGGTTGTTACATCAACTCGCCGCACCCATTGAGGCACAATCTCAACCATTAGATTAAAATCAAATTAAAGGCTAAGATTAAAACAAAAACTCATACATAAAAAAAAATTCTCCAATTTGTTTTTCCCGGGGAAAAAAAATAAATATTTTTCGGAAAAAAAAAAAAATCGAATTTTTTTTTCCCAAAAAAAAAATCCGAAATAAAAAGAAAAAAATTTCCGGAATTTTTTTTTTCTGAAAAAAGAATATTTTAATTTTTTTCCGAAAAAAAACACTTTTTTTTTCCGAAAAAATAAACACATTTTTTTCCCAAAAGACAAAAAATCCAAAAAAACAAATCCCGAAAAAAAATCATTTTTTTTAATATTAAAATAAAATTGGTGTATATAAAAACAATTTCAGTGTACATAATAACAGATTCAGGGTATATATATAACAATTCTACTATATCAAATAATTAAGTACATATGACAATTATTTCAGTGTATATATGTTGATTAATTGATGTACATAGTAACCATTTGAGTGTATATAACAATAACTATTTCACTGTATATATTGAGTTCTTAAGTGTATATATATAATGAGTTTAATAGCGTATATAATGAGTTTTTAGTATATAAAAAAGTTATTTGAATATACTTTTCATTGTTGATTAATTGGTGTACATAATAACTATTTGAGTGTATACAACAATTATTTTACTGTATATATTAAGTTCTTATGTGTGTATATATATATATAGTGAGTTTAATAGCGTATATAATGAGCTTTTTAGTGTATATAACAATTATTTTGATGTATGTTTCATTGTTGATTAACTGATGTACATATTAATTATTTGGGTGTATATAACAATTATTTTACTGTATATATTGAGTTCTTAAGTGTATATATGCAGTGAGTTTAATAATGTATATAATGAGTTTTTTTAGTGTATATAACAATTATTTTGATGTATGTTCCATTGTTGATTAATTGCTATACATAATAACTATTTGAGTGTATATAACAATTTTTTTACTGTATATATTGAGTTTTAAGTGTGTGTATATATAGTGAGTTTAATAACGTATGTAATGAGTTTTTTTAGTATATATAATACTTATTTGGATGTATGTTCCATCTTAATCTAATGGTCTAGATTGTGCCTCAATGGGTGTTGTGGACATGACGTAGGTCCACCCCGACGCGGCGAAGCGCGGGTTTGGGTAGGCGAATGAATCTCGTGGTAAGATTGTTCTCGGGTTCGAAATTTAAGTCAAAATGAAGTCGCCACCACCGAATTTTGTGGTTATTCGGAACCATACGAGCCCACTCTATGTCGTCATGGGCTATACACAAAGTAAACCCACTTCGATTTCAGAGTTTATGGGGCTCGTCCCTTTGCATTGTTATACCGATACCGTTTACACCGGCTTTCGTATATAAAATGACTCTCGTGCGCCAAGGGTTTCGGACATCCGGAAACCAAAGGTTCTGAGTAAGGGGTGAGGGTACGTGTTGGGAAGCCCACTAAGGACACCCAACCCCGCCCGCACATGGCGGCCTCTACTAAGACACCGTTCGTGTTCGTGTACGCGCGCTAGTAAAATGACTAAATGATATGCAAACAACGTTTTCGCTAAACATGTGAATTTTGCGTTAACTACGTCATTTAATGCATCTTATTATTTGTCGAAATGATTTAGCATGCGAGGTTCGTTTATAAAGCGTAAAGCAAGTAAATAAACAAAGCTCGAAAATAAATAAAAATAACGTACAAGTTACACGGGCGGAAATACAACCCGGAATTCACAATACAACATTACGTAAAAGTAATAAACGAAATAAAAAATAACGCGATATATTGATAGGGACGGACCCGTATGCAAACTAGACCGCGAAATATGTAGATGGACTAAACCCCGTTTAAATGCACATTATGTGGTACGTCAAACGAGGGACGAAAACATGAGACTGTGGCATATTGCTAGCCCGATCTCATATCCCGTAGTCTTGTCCCGACTTATCACGTCAAAAGTTGATCAAAGTCGTTCTACGTGTCGTGATGTGCATGGTTTTGAAAATAGGAAGATCACGTGATAGTCTTTACACGTGATGACTAAAGTCGATAAAAGACGGGGCTTGAAACGTGTGTCAAACCCCTCGGATTTTTTGGGTTACAGGACCCACTCGACCGAGTCGTGGTGTGACTCGGTCGAGTGCACCTTTTACGTGGCTACTGCCAGTTTTTATGGGTGCTACTCGATCGAGTAGCATATGTACTCGGTCGAGTAGACCCTGTACGAATGATAATTCGTTTCGTTTTATGATTTGAAATCGATGATCGGTCGAACCAAATACAAACATCGCACGATTTGTATTTAACTCGACCTCCGGTACTATAATCGTGTACGAACGATTATAATACCGTTATCGGAGTTTTATAAAAATGCTTATCGTTATGCTAGAAAATTTGAATTAGTAACGAAAGATGTGTCCCTCTACGTCACGACATCGAAACTAACCCTTTCGGATTACGTGATGTCGGTTTTCGTGTCAACGGGTTTCGTACCAATTATGAAAATGGGATTAAATACGTTCAACTACGACCGTTTGCAATCGCATCACGCCCTTGAGTACGTTGGGGCGGGGCTCCTCGAAAGGGCTCCACCTCCGTTGTTGCTCGTAAAGGGATTAGACGGATTTTAGGCAAACATCGTAGTCAAACGGATTTAAAACCGGTTTTTAGTATTAATATATATATACGCGGTATTATAACGATATTAGTAATAAAAAAATGATATAAAAATAAAGATGCAAAAAGTATATAAAAAAAAACGTTAGTGTTAGTGTTACTACGATTATGATTACGATACAAAATGCAATAGAATAAATGACAAAGAAACGAGATAGAAGGGATCGAAATGGGGTTTAGGACACCCTCAACATACATGCTAGGTATAGGACCTCGGAAATGGACTCGTAATAGCGGCACGGGCTCGGGAGTATTGAGGATGTACGCGAGTTATGGTGTGTATAGGTATGTGTGTGTGTTTCGCCGGTTTATCGAGGGACAAGGGCTCGGTTTTTTGTGTTTTTGCTTTGGGTTTGTAGTGTAGAGTGTAGGATTGAAAGTAGGGCAAAATGTAGGTTAAGATGCCTTAAGAAAAGTTCTGAAAAAAAGTTGTGAAATGCATGGGGATCATGGGGTATTTATAGGCATTTCCCACGACATAGGGGCACTCGATCGAGTGGCCCTAGTGCACTCGATCGAGAGCCCTCGCAAACGGGCCAAACCCGGGTTCAAGACGCTCCACTCGACCGAGTGGGGTCAATCCACTCGATCGAGTGGGTCAAACGGGTGAGACAAATAAGGGAAGAATTGATTTTGTTGTTGTGATTGATTTTTTGAATTTTATTTTGTGCGCCAACTGAACTTGGCTGATTTATGAGACGGTTTCGTCTTTGACCGGGTTTTGACCCGGTCGCCAAAAGACGGGATTTATCTTTGGTGTCGGTTTTGGCCCAAATTAGTCTTATTTTGCTCGGAACGACCCACTGGGCCTGAATTTGAGGTCTGTTTTGTGAGATTTTTACTCCGCTAAAAGTCCATGTCGGATATTATTGTTTCTGAGCCCAAATCCGAGTATACCAAGTCACGTTTGCGTCCGATCATCATCGGGTGTTTTTCGGAGACTACCATAGACACGTGGCAGTCAAAATGCGGGTGTCTACAGAGCCCCCACTCTGACTGAGGCTTGGACAAGGCGAAAGTCAGAGTAGCTACCAAGCCCGTTAAGACCTGGTAGACTTCCGGTCGGGTCACTTATAGTCCAGTGGACTCGCGTGAAGGGCTCGCCAGCCATAAGCAGAGGGTCATACCTGTCCTGATGATGATAGCTTCGCGGGGAGTCAGACTTGTAGCATAAGTCCTGGGCGCGCCTATATGTGGGCCCATCCCGTACCATTTCGGGAAAAATGCCGCCTCGGGCGTTCCGCTTGGGAAGTATGTGAGCTGTACGGGCTTGCTTTCGAAGCCTTGAGTCGTACTTGAGCTGATGATGATGCTCCATGGGGAGTAAAGCCTGCCTTTTTGGGTTGTAGGTGTACCCGTATGCCGACACATCGCACCTTGGATGTAGCATACCGGGGAAAAGCTGACTCTGTTGGGGAATTTAATAATTTCGCGGAGACTTGCTTCTGAAGTCTGGAGTGTACCTGCATGTTGACACATAACAACTTGTACGTAACACATAGGCAAAACACTGACTCGTGCTGGGGAGACAAAAATATTTGAATTTTCGAAGGGACAAAATTTTGAAAAGAATTTTTATCGCAAAGAAATTTTATCACAGGAAAAAAAAAATTGGAGGCTCTTAGGAAAGCTCGGGACAGCTTGATTCCTATTCTGGGTTCTAGTTTGAAATCAGGCCTGCGCGCGCATAGGGCCCAGCTTGCTGAGGAGGCAGGGTAGTTAGGTTTTCTGTTAGGTTTTCTCATTATAAATATGAGAATTCCTGCTTCAGTTCTCTGCATCTCAACTCAAATTCTTCTTTTCCTTCTCAAAAGCTTTTAGACTTTCAAGAAAGTTAGAAATCTCCGCTATGGGTATCGACCATTTGACGGCTATGCTTCTCGTCTGGTCCCAATACTTTCGGGATGAGGAGAAAGTCCGACTGACCCAAATGGGAATTGTCAATTTATTCCCTTTCCAGCGTCTAATAGTTGACTCGCATTTCCCGAATGCCTGCTTGTCGTTTTGGGACACCACCCATCACGTATTCGCATTCCCACGGGGAGAAATGTGTCCTTTACCCGAGGAGGTTGCGGCCATAGGCGGTTGGGGCTTTGCTGTTCAGCCAGCTATTCCCCCGTTCTACCCGGATCCAAGGAGGAGACTAAGGGAGTTTTTGGGTTTGTCTCATGCTGAGGCAAATCGGATGGTGCAAGGAGATACCGTTTCCCTGTTTGACCTGGCTGACAAGTTCATGAATCTCCGGGACGTAAGGGCCACCCCTGCTCACAGGCGTAGGGCATTCGCCTTTTGCATGCTGCATTGCTATGTCTTCGAGGGGCTGATGGAGCTTGACTCATGTAGGGGTCAAATCAGGCTGATTGGAGTGGTTGACCAGATGGAGACTGGTCATAGCCCCGCTTGGCTAGCCACTGGAGAAATCATCATGGGTCTGGATGCCAGGCGGCTTGACCCAACTCGACCTCTGACGGGGAGTACCCGTATTCTGCAAGTATGCATCTCGATTTTTTTTTTTTTTTTTTTTTTGTCACGCAAAATACCTGAAGTACGCAAGTCACTCGATCGAGTGGACCTGTCACTCGATCGAGTGGACCTGTCACTCGATCGAGTGGACCTGTCACTCGATCGAGTGACACTCATACCGAGCTACTGCCTGCTTTTAGAGGGCTAACTCGATCGAGTCATCTGCTGCACTCGATCGAGTGGACCCTGGCGAACCATTCCGTTGCTTATAAAATTTGTGCATTCTTTTCAGATATGGCTGTCGGAGCGGTTATCGATCATAGAGACCCCTCCGAGCATTCCCAATTATCGGAGCAGTCAGATTAGCTCCCGACGGCGGAAGATAAGCTCGAGTCATCGGATAGATCGAGCTTACTGGGACGACGAGTTGGTGTTTCATGGGGTCCCTTGATCAGGTGGACCGTTGCTTGGTGGTTTCTTTCGAAGTTGACCGGATTGGCCAAGAGAGACCAAGCTCGCTACTTGGTGATTCTGTCCCTTGACTGGACAGTTCACATTTATCCGGATCGTCTCCTAAGACAGTTCGGTTCGTCTCAGCGCATCCCTGAGAGTGAAGCCATTATCAGCGTCTCGCTCCAACTGACGGACGCTATGTGCGACACCTGGTTGTAGAGATGGTTCACTCGTCCTACATGGACTATACCCAGCCCTTGCCAATCCGCTTGGGTGTCACGGGCTTACCAGAAATGGACTTCTGAGGAGTCCGAGGAAGCTCGAAAGGCCCTAAAGCTTGAGGAGGCCTTTGAATTGGTTCATCGCGAGTCGGCGAAGGACAACAGGGACTTTTTCACCGGGGAATATATTCCTGAGGCTACAGTCCGGGGAGAATCGGGTCTTAAGTCACAAAGTAAGACTCGATCTAAGGAAGTCGGTTCTAGCAGCACCCGGGGGCAGACCGATTTGGAGAGACGCCTTGGGCCAAGGTTGGCGGTCCGGGACCGACTGGGCCCGCGTGACCGGCTCCCTGAGCCCGTGAGGGCCCGACTTGGGCCTATTGATGTGACAGAGGAGTCGGGCTCAAACAATCGAGCCCGAGCTAGGGAGGTTCCTGTGGTGATTCGGGAAAGCTCCCCTCCGCGTCGTCGCCAGTGGACGGCTAAGGAGGCTAAGGACAAGGGGAAGGGCAAGATGCCCTAAATGTCGAGTCCTTTTAGCTCTATTAATATTTAAGTATTATTATTATTTTTTGTTGTGTGCCCTTTTTTTTGTATTTATTTTTTGAATTCCTGCACTTTTGTAATTTCCCGAGTTTATCGGGATTTTTTTTTGAATTAATAAAAGAAGTTTATTATAAAACCGCTCCTGTCTTTTCTTGATTGCATTGGTTGTACCCTTTTGAGGGGTTGCCTACTTATCCGCGATTAGCAGAATCAAACCAAACGTAGTTCAGGCATAGGAAATTTGCAATCTCGAATTACACCAAGACTATTGGTTCAAGATGTTTATGACAGTAGAATAAGTAATTCTAGCTTATTGACTTGCTTTTTGAAAAGAATGATTTTTTATAAAAACTGCTAATGACATTGAGAAGAGGCTAGGGGTAGTAACGCTTCAGCTGGTCCAGGTTGGTTGGGTTGACAAATTCATTCCCGTCCAGGTCCGTCAGCATCATTGCTCCCCCTGACAGGATCTTCTTTGCCAGATATGGACCAGCCCAATTGGGTTTGAATTTCCCTCTTGGGTCAACCGGTAGTAGAGCTCGAACTGACTTAAGGACTAGGTCGCCTTCTTTGATATGTCTGGGCCTTACTCTCTTGTTGAAGGCCTGTTGGATTCTTTTCTGATAGATTTGGATATTGTTGAGGGCACGAGACCGTCGTTCGTCTAGTAGAACCAACGAGTCATATCGTGCTCGAACCCAGTCAGCTTCGGGTACTTGACTTTCTAGCAGGATTCTGAGGGACGGTACTTCCAGTTCAATTGGTTGGACTGCCTCCATCCCATAGGTTAGGTAATACGGTGTCGCCCCGGTTGCGGTGCGAATTGACGTTCGGTATCCCCATAGGGCAAAAGGTATTTTGTCGGGCCAGTCCCGGTAATTATCAGCCATCTTTTTGAGTATGGTGACAATTGTTTTATTAGCCGCCTCTACTGCTCCATTTGTTTGGGGACGGTAAGGCGAGGAAGTATGCCTTTGGATTTTATATTTGGTCAGCAGGGCCGCAGTCTCGGCTTGAAAATGAGTCCCGTGATCACCAATAAATTCAGACGGAATCCCATATCGACATATTATCTTGTTCTGGATAAACTTGGCGACATGCTTAGCATTGAGAATGCGATATGATTCAGCTTCGACCCATTTGGTGAAATAGTCGATAGCTACCAAAATAAAGCCGTGCCCACCGGTACCCGAGGGATTTATTTTCCCGATTATGTCGATACCCCACGTTGAGAATGGCCAGGGTGACGTCATGGTATAGAGTAGTGATGACGGCATATGTTGCACATTGCCGAAGATTTGACAATTATGACAATGTTTGACATACGATCGACAGTCGGCTTCCATGGTATTCCAGTAATAACCGAGCCTCATGATTTTTCGGACCAGCATGTGGGCATTCATATGTGGGCCGTTTTCGCCATCATGTACTTCGGCCATAACCTTTTCAGCCTTATACTTGTCAACACAAAGGAGAAGAGCCCCTTGTGCCGTTTTTTTATACAGTTGCCCGTTGTCGGTACGGATAAACTGGGTGGCTAGTCTTCGTAAGGCTTTCTTAGCTCGACCTTCCGACCCGGGAGGATATTCTCCGTTTGTCAGGTACGTTAACACGGCCTGATACCATGGTTCGGGATCAGTTATCTCAATGTCTTCGATGTCGTGGATGTATGCCGGCTCGGAACGTCTTTCGACGCAAATCGGCATACTGGTCACGTGGTCGGGAATGTTCAGTAAAGATGCCACGAGATTGGCATCTGCAAACTGATTCTCTTCCCGGGGTCGGTATATGTACTCTACCTTTTGGAATTGTTTCTCGAGATCCCTTACTCGTGCCTGGTAGGCCACGAGATTGGCGTTCCGAGTCTTCCATTTTTGGAGTGCTTGGTTAATGACCAAGGATGAGTCACCATGTACCCGGAGATTTGTAATCCCCAGATTAGCGGCGGCTTGTAGCCCGTAAATGCATGCTTCGTATTCTGCCGCATTATTGGTAACATCAAAGTCCAGCTTGATGGAGACGGGAGTGTGCTCTCCTTTTGGTGAAATTAGGAGGATTCCGACTCCGAACCCTCGAAAATTGGATGCACCATCGAAGTATAAATCCCAAGTTTCAGTATCAGTATGGAAAATGTCTTCGTCTGGGAAGGACCAAGTGTCGGTGTGTCCTTCTTCGGTTATCGGACTGTCGGCGAGAAACTCAGCTACTACTCGACCTTTGATAGCCTTTAATGGTACAAACTTTAGGTCAAACTCTGCCAGCATTAAAGTCCATCTAGAGATTCGGCCGTTGAGAACGGGTTTTTCGAAGATGTATTTGATGGGGTCCATCTTGGATAGCACATGGACCTCGTAACTGAGCATATAATGTCGGAGTTTCTTGGTGGCCCAGACTAGAGGCAAACACGTCTTTTCGAGCATGGTATATTTGCACTCATACTCTAAAAACTTTTTGCTGATGTAGTAAATGGCTCTTTCTTCGGAGTCAACTGTCTGAGCCAGCATATCCCCCATGGCTGTCTTGGTCGTCGTTAGGTATAACGACAGAGGCAAACCGGGTTGAGGTGGCATTAAAACTGGCGGTGCAGACAGAATTTCCTTGATCTTGTCGAAAGCAGTTTGGCACTTGTCATCCCATAGTACCCGTTCTCCTACTTTCAGTTTCTTGAAAATTGGTTCACACACCATGGTTAGTTTGGAAATGAACCGACTGATGTACTGGACTTTCCCGAGGAATCTCCTTATTTCTTTTTCGGTTTTAGGAGGTTGCATCTCGGTAATGGCTTTGATTTTAGCTGGGTCGACTTCGATACCTCGTTGGCTAACGATATGACCCAGTAATTTGCCTGATGTTACCTCGAAACTGCACTTTTGAGGGTTTAACCTCATGTTGTATTTGCGCAATCGGGTGAAGAATTTTCTTAGGGCGGTGATGTGACCGTCTCGTTCTTTGGATTTGACGATCATGTCGTCCACATAAACTTCTACCTCTTTATGCATCATGTCATGTAATAAAGTGGTAGCAGTCCTTTGGTATGTGGCCCCGGCATTAATGAGACCGAAAGGCATGACGGTATAGCAGTAAGTACCCCAAGGTGTAGTGAAGGTAGTCTTACTCATATCTTCTTCCGCCATCTTGATTTGATTATACCCGGCATACCCGTCCATGAATGATAGAAGGGCATGATCGGCCGTGTTATCCACCAGTATGTCGATGTGTGGTAACGGAAAATCATCTTTCGGGCTCGCCTTGTTAAGATCCCGAAAATCTACACATACCCGCACCTTACCGTCCTTTTTAGGAACCGGCACGATGTTTGCCACCCAGTCCGGATACTCGGACACTTGTATGAAGCCGGCTTTGAATTGTTTGTCGACTTCTTCTTTTACCTTGAGAGACCACTCGGGCCTCATCCGACGAAGCTTCTGTTTGACCGGTTTGCACCCGTCTTTGATTGGTATGTGGTGCTCGGCTATTTCCCGGTCTATCCCCGACATGTCCTTGTAGGACCATGCGAAGACATCCTTGAACTCTTGGAGGAGGTTTATGAACTGTTGTTTCTCCTCGGGATCTAAGGATAACCCTATCTTAAGTGTCTGAGGCTCTAAGGCGGTTCCCACATTTATGGACTCGGTTTCTTCGATCACCGGGTTCCGGGACTCCCTTTGCTCTAGTTGCTCGATCAGATGCGGAGGTAAGGGTACCTGTTTGTCTGGTTTCTCAATGTCATAGCATAAAACATTTTTAAAAGCAGAATTTAGAAGAGACAAGTCGTAAGCAGAACGGTTGTTATTATTGATTGAAAACTTGGAGAAAAGCTCAAAGAGAGCAGCCATCTGATCATTGGTCAGTGGCGGGATAGGTAGGGCACTCGGGACAGACCCCGAAGTGCCAGCAGCAGGAATGATAAAAGGGAGGGGGGTTACAGGAGTGACTCTAGCACCGACTTCCCTAGACTCGACCTCAGACTCAGACTCAGACTCCGACTCAGACTCGGATTCGGACTCAGACTCAGGCATGTCTCCCTCTCCGGTGACCAGCTTGTAGATCCTTCCCTGACTGTCAGTCCACTTGACAGTCTTCCTCCAGGCCCTGTTTACCGTCTCGGAACCAACATCCGAGATCAGCTTGGTCGGGTCAAACCTGTTGCTGCGGAGGATCAGGTTGACCAGGTCTTCCTTTGGAGTTGGGGCTATGATGTCTTCCCCAAATAATAGCCCTAGCGCGGGCTCAGCATCTTCAGCTCCGTTGGACTGGATGAGGGCGAACACATCATCCGGAATGTAGTTGCAGTCCCGGGCCAAGTGGGTCCCGAGCTGCATAGCATTGGGTTGGTATAGACCAACCTGGATAGCCCCAAACACTGGTGTGACAAAGTAGTCAGCCAACCGTGGGCTATAAGGGCTCAAGTGGATACCCTTAAGGATGTTGCAGGCCTTTTCGATCCCTGCTCGGACAACATTGTCGGGGGTGATGGCATAACCGAGACCAAAGTGAGATTCTTCGTCTTTGAGAACCTCGATGATCTTCCCAGCTGGAAGATCGGGTCGAGAGGTAGCCCCCGGAAAGTATCCTAGGTTTTGGAGCATCGTGTCGATGCTCGAAGTGAAGTAAGGCCTAAAGAGGTACTCTTCCTCGATCATCCCCACAAAGTCAAACCCCCAAAGGTCTGTGCGTCCCGTGGTGTTACAGCTAGCCACAGTCATTGGGGTTGCCTCTAAGGTGATAACATCGTTGAGCAGAGGCATCTTGATTTTTCGATGAAGGGTGGATGATACTGCCTTGACCGCGTGGATCCAAGGCCTACCTAGGAGCAAGTTGAATGATGAGGTGCATCGATCACCTGGAATTCGAGCTCCTTTTCTATCGGGCCGGTTATGATGGTCAGTTTCACGGCCCCAGCTACCGACTTTGGGCTCCCATCAAAGGCTTGGATGGTTTGAGCAGTTGGGATGTAATCGGCCTCGGTAATGCCGAGGGCTTTGGCGGTCCTTAGTGGAAGGACATTCACAGCGGACCCGTCATCAACTAGGGTCATAGGGAGGTATTTTCCTCGGCAAACCACCGTAATGTAAAGGGCCAGATTGTGGGAGGCCCCGAATGGCGGTAGGTCGGCTTCGGAGAAAGTAATCATTGGGCCTCCTTCCTTAGCTTTGCCCTTCAGGTGGGGCAGGACCGTGGCTACCATCTCAGCAGGGGTAACCAAAGAGTCAACCTTAATTTGATCGAGAGCCTTTATAAGTGCTTCTCGATGCTCTTGTGAGCTAACCAGGAGTTGCCATATAGTGAGGTCAACTCGGGTCTTCTTCAACTGCTTCACGAGAGCCGTTTCAGCAGTTGGCTCCTCAGGGGCGACTTCCGTCCTGAATGGTTAGTGACGGTTGTCGGGATAGGGGTCTCCCTAGAGCTAGTGGCTTGATAGGGACGACCAAGGTGGTTACTGGTTAGGACTCGGGATTTAGTCCTTCGAATCTCCTCGGCGGTGATGGGGACAGCTTCCCCTTTGGCGAGGTAGATGTCATCCTCGTCGTCAAACCAGATCCCGTTCACTTGCGGGATGAGTGGAGAGATAAGGTGAGAACAATAAATCACCTCCCCGTTAAAGATGGCGTGGGAGCTGAAAGGGTTCTCTTTGTTGCTGGGCTTATCTCCGGGTAGCAGGATTTTACCGCTTTCGATCAGGTCCTGAATCAAATGCTTCAGCTTCCATCACTTCTCGGTATCATGCCCATTGCCTCGGTGGTACTGGCAATAGGCTTGGGCATTGTAGTTCTTGGAGCGTCGCTCGACCGGAACTTCAGGAGTTGGGCCTATCGGTTGGATTAGGTCTTTAGAGGATAGCATTTGTAAGGCATAAGTATAGGTCGTACCTATGTAAGTGAAAACCCGAGGTGGGGTGTTCTTCTTGGATGGGGCATCTAGTAGATTAACCGCGTCGAAAATGCTGCGGGTTGCAGCTTGAGGCTTGGTAGTCGAGGAAGAAGCCCCTTGGTAACCCTTAGCAGCGGCCTTAGTGAGGCCTTCCAGTCTTAAGTCATCTTCGATCCTCATACTCTTTTCAGTAAGGGTGGTGAAATTGGGTATGACAGCATATCGGAGGTGAACCCGGTAAGATGGGAGGAGGTTCTTGACAAAGGCCTCCACCAAAGTCTTCTCACTGGGCTTATCGACCAGTTTCACGCTCTCGGCCCTCCAGCGTTGAAGGTATTTGGTAAAACCTTCCTTCGGCTCTTGGGCCATAACCTCCAGAGATCTCATTGTGGTTTGGATCTCGGTGTTGTCAGCATAGTTCCGAGCGAACTCGGTGGCCACATCATCCCAAGTAGGGTATTTCTTCGGGTCTAGCCTGTAGTACCAGGCCCGAGGGTGCTTTTCAAGAGATGCAGCAAAAAGGTTCTTGAACATGGAGGAATCCACTCCCTTGATGGCCATGAATTCCTTGAAGGCCCGTACATGTAGTAACGGGTCTTCAGTTCCCTCAAACATGGGCAAACCCGTGAGATTCAGGTTTGCGGGCAGTTTGTCACTCACCGGGCTGTACTCACGACTATTCTCCCGATGGATATTATTACTCCTAGTCAAGTGAACTTGTTCCTCTAGTCGACGTACTTAGCTAACTAGATCAGCCAGAGGCCCATTAGTCCCGGTATTGGGAGTCCTGTGCTCCACCACAGCCAATCGAGTGACGATAGCAACTTGTCCAGCCCTCATTTCATTCAGTTGGGCGTCGATGTCGGCCTGTTTGTCGACCATGGCGTCCACAGAGGTTTTCAGATCAGCTAAAGCAGCTTCCATCTTGCGGGTGAGCCTAGTGGATGGTGGCCTGTCTGTAAGAACACCACGTAATCAGAAATCGAACCCAGTCTTGGAATCAAAGGAAAAAATACATCCCGAGCGACCCCAAAAGGAAAGGACTGAGTGGAAAAGACTCGAGAAAGACACCTAGACGGATGACTCGTGGATGGTATGACTTCCTTAGGACTTTGGCTTTGTGGGCCTAGTCCCGTTCGAAGGAAGGTCCACGTGAGACTATTCCCCAGACTTTTGACTCGAGTGTTTGGACGGACTTTCCTTTGTAGGGGTATGCCCTACGCGGGTTGGTCGTGCCTTGACAGATAAGGCGGACTCGGGAAAGGGGGAAAGTCGTGATATAAGATCGACAGAGTTTCGACGCTATAAACCCTTTACGTACTATGCAAAGACCCGACACACGGATAGACGGTAGGTCCTATAATAAGGAAGGTTTATTTTAGGAAAGTTGAAAACTTTGGAAAGGTTGAGGTTTGAATGCAAAATGAACGAATTTCAGAGAGTTTTGAAAACTGAAAACGGAATTCGAAAACCGAGATTAGAATTTTGAAAAGGAAAATTCCGAAAGTCAAGGTGGTGGGGGGTGGAAATTCGAGAAAACAGACAGCATGCCGACTACAGAAAAGGATATTTTGAGTCAAATCGTTGATCCTAAATTTCGGTGGCATTCCGAGTTTTGAAAATGGGATATTTTGAAAAGGTGAGTCCCGAAACGGGCAGCATTTCGGGTTTTTCAAATTGGGCGTTTTGGAAATACGGGTCCCGAAATGGACAGTATTTCGGGTTTTTCGAAAGGTGGGTATTTTTGGAAAGATGCAATTTTGAAATGACGGTTTTTGAAAAATGACACGGAAACCAAGTAGCACTTAGTCAAACAAGCATTATAACGACGCTTATGTATGCATTACGCTAAGTCTCGGTAGGTCAAAATAGGGTCTATACCAACAACGATGGCTTTCTCGTGTGATGGACGGACTCCCTAAGCCGAGTTGGTCTTAGGACATGCCGCGAAACTGAGACGAGTTCCACCATCGATGTCTTTAGCGCACCCATGTAGGAATGCACCATGGTATAGTGGGACGTCGGTCACAAGTAACCGGCCCGGGCAAATTTGGGTTATGCATGAATCATTAAACTAATGCGCGCACATTAATCTACGAACGATTTTCTTCGAGTCTCACCCTAGGAACCCCGATGACATGTGGTACATCAGGTATCCCTAGCGGAGTCGCCAAATTGTGGACATGACGTAGGTCCAACCCGACGCGGCGAAGCGCGGGTTTGGGTAGGCGAATGAATCTCGTGGTAAGATTGTTCTCGGGTTCGAAATTTAAGTCAAAATGGAGTCGCCACCGAATTTTGTGGTTATTCGGAACCATACGAGCCCACTCTATGTCGTCATGGGCTATACACAAAGTAAACCCACTTCGATTTCAGAGTTTATGGGGCTCGTCCCTTTGCATTGTTATACCGATACCGTTTACATCGGCTTTTGTATACAAAAATGACTCTCGTGCGCCAAGGGTTTCGGACATCCGGAAACCAAAGGTTCTGAGTAAGGGGTGAGGGTACGTGTTGGGAAGCCCACTAAGGACACCCAACCCCGCCCGCACATGGCGGCCTCTACTAAGACACCGTTCGTGTTCGTGTACGCGCGCTAGTAAAATGACTAAATGATATGCAAACAGCGTTTTCGCTAAACATGTGAATTTTGCGTTAACTACGTCATTTAATGCATCTTTTTATTTGTCGAAATGATTTAGCATGCGAGGTTCGTTTATAAAGCGTAAAGCAAGTAAATAAACAAAGCTCGAAAAAAAATAAAAATAACGTACAAGTTACACTGGCGGAAATACAACCCGGAATTCACAATACAACATTACGTAAAAGTAATAAACGAAATAAAAAATAACGCGATATATTGATAGGGACGGACCCGTATGCAAACTAGACCGCGAAATATGTAGATGGACTAAACCCCGTTTAAATGCACATTATGTGGTACGTCAAACGAGGGACGAAAACATGAGACTGTGGCATATTGCTAGCCCGATCTCATATCCCGTAGTCTTGTCCCGACTTATCACGTCAAAAGTTGATCAAAGTCGTTCTACGTGTCGTGATGTGCATGGTTTTGAAAATAGGAAGATCACGTGATAGTCTTTACACGTGATGACTAAAGTCGATAAAAGACGGGGCTTGAAACGTGTGTCGAACCCCTCGGATTTTTTGGGTTACAGGACCCACTCGACCGAGTCGTGGTGTGACTCGGTCGAGTGCACCTTTTACGTGGCTACTGCCAGTTTTTATGGGTGCTACTCGATCGAGTAGCATATGTACTCGGTCGAGTAGACCCTGTACGAATGATAATTCGTTTCATTTTATGATTTGAAATCGATGATCGGTCGAACCAAATACAAACATCGCACGATTTGTATTTAACTCGACCTCCGGTACTATAATCGTGTACGAACGATTATAATACCGTTATCGGAGTTTTATAAAAATGCTTATCGTTATGCTAGAAAATTTGAATTAGTAACGAAAGATGTCCCTCTATTTCACGACATCGAAACTAACCCTTTCGGATTACGTGATGTCGGTTTTCGTGTCAACGGGTTTCGTACCAATTATGAAAATGGGATTAAATACGTTCAACTACGACCGTTTGCAATCGCATCACGCCCTTGAGTACGTTGGGGCGGGGCTCCTCGAAAGGGCTCCACCTCCGTTGTTGCTCGTAAAGGGATTAGACGGATTTTAGGCAAACATCGTAGTCAAATGGATTTAAAACCGGTTTTTAGTATTAATATATATATACGCGGTATTATAACGATATTAGTAATAAAAAAAATGATATAAAAATAAAGATGCAAAAAGTATATAAAAAAAACGTTAGTGTTAGTGTTACTACGATTATGATTACGATACAAAATGCAATAGAATAAATGACAAAGAAACGAGATAGAAGGGATCGAAATGGGGTTTAGGACACCCTCAACATACATGCTAGGTATAGGACCTCGGAAATGGACTCGTAATAGCGGCACGGGCTCGGGAGTATCGAGGATGTACGCGAGTTATGGTTTGTATAGGTATGTGTGTGTGTTTCGCCGGTTTATCGAGGGACAAGGGCTCGGTTTTTTGTGTTTTTGCTTTGGGTTTGTAGTGTAGAGTGTAGGGTTGAAAGTAGGGCAAAATGTAGGTTAAGATGCCTTAAGAAAAGTTCTGAAAAAAAGTTGTGAAATGCATGGGGATCATGGGGTATTTATAGGCATTTCCCACGACATAGGGGCACTCGATCGATTGGCCCTAGTGCACTCGATCGAGTGCCCTCGCAAATGGGCCAAACCCGGGTTCAAGACGCTCCACTCGACCGAGTGGGGTCAATCCACTCGATCGAGTGGGTCAAACGGGTGAGACAAATAAGGGAAGAATTGATTTTGTTGTTGTGATTGATTTTTTGAATTTTATTTTGTGCGCCAACTGAACTTGGCTGATTTATGAGACGGTTTCGTCTTTGACCGGGTTTTGACCCGGTCGCCAAAAGACGGGATTTATCTTTGGTGTCGGTTTTGGCCCAAATTAGTCTTATTTTGCTCGGAACGACCCACTGGGCCTAAATTTGAGGTCTGTTTTGTGAGATTTTTACTCCGCTAAAAGTCCATGTCGGATATTATTGTTTCTGAGCCCAAATCCGAGTATATCAAGTCACGTTTGCGTCCGATCATCATCGGGTGTTTTTTGGAGACTACCATAGACACGTGGCAGTCAAAATGCGGGTGTCTACAGGTGTAAGGAGTTACCCTGCCTCACCGGAACCCGCCTCTATAGAAGTAGGATCAGGTGAGTCCACTTATCTATTTTGAGTCTATGAGTCCCCATCTTAGCCCTTGATTTCATGTTAGATTAATGGTTAAGATTTGTTTTCATAATTAAGGAAATAACTAACAAATCTGGTAAATATATCATTTCTCTCTCTCCTCCTTAATTATCTCAATGCAAATCTTTTCTCTCTGTTATCAGTCTTTTAATTTTAACTGTCTCTTTCTCTCATACAACAAGTTTCTTCAAAATTAAGTTTTTTTCATCTTCACCAAAAAAATCATCATTTTCCTACTGCCATTTGTAGACACCTGCATTTTGACTGCCACGTGTCTATGGTAGTCTCCGAAAAACACCCGATGATGATCGGACGCAAACGTGACTTGGTATACTCGGATTTGGACTCGAAACCAATAATATCCGACATGGACTTTAGCGGAGTAAAAATCTCACAGAACAGACCTCAAATTCAGGCCCAGTGGGTCGTTCCGAGCAAAATGAGACTAATTTGGGCCAAAACGGACACCAAAAATAAATCCCGTCTTTTGGCGACCGGGTCAAAACCCGGTCAAAGACGAAACCGTCTCATAAATCAGCCACATTCATTCCTAAAAGCTGGCGCACAAATCAAAATTCAAAAAATAATCAAAACAAACAAAATCAAATCTTTCCTTATTTCTCTCGATTTGCTTGACCCACTCGATCGAGTGGATTGACCCACTCGGTCGAGTGGAGCGTCAAAAACCGGGTTTGGCCCATTTGCAAAGGCACTCGATCGAGTGCACTAGAACCACTCGATCGAGTGCCCTTATGTCGTGGGGGTAACGCCTATAAATACCCCACGACTCCCATTCATTTGACAACCTTTTTTACACATACTTTGCCCTACATTTTTTTCAGCCACAATCTAACCTACATAACTACACATCAAGCCTTAGCAACCCTAAGCAATACACACAAAAACCGAGTCCTTCGTCCCTCGAAAAACCGACGTAATACACACACACACACCCATACACACCATAACTCGCGTACATCCTCGATACTCCGGCGTCCCGTCGCTATTTACGAGTCCATTTCCGAGGCCTATACCTAGCATGTATGTTGAGGGTGTCCTAAACCCCATTTCTATCTCTATCGCTCCATCATTTGTATTTATTTATCGTATTTTGTATTGTAATCATAATCGTAGTAACACTGACACTAACACTAACATTTTTTATATTTTCGCATCTTTATTTTTGTACCATTTTTACTACTAACATCGCTAATAATACCGCGTATACATATATATATATATACTAAAAATCGGTTTTAAAACGTTGGACTACGATGATCACCTAAGGTCCGTCTAATCCCTTTACGAGCAACGACGGAGGTGGAGCCCTTTCGAGGAGCCCCGCCCCAATGTACTCAAGGGCGTGACGTGACCGTGATCGGTCGTAGTTGGACGTATTTAATCCCCTTTTCATAATTGGTACGAAACCCGTTGACACGAATACCGACATCACATAACCCGAAAGGGTTAGTTTCGATGTCGTGACGTAGAGGGATGCATTTTGTCACTAATTCAAATTTTCTAATCTAACGATAAGATATTTTTACAAAATCCCGATGACGGTATTATATTCGTTCATACACGATCATAGTACTGGAGGCCAAGCTAAATACGAATCATGCAATATTTGTATTTGGTTAGGCCGACCATCGATTTCAAGTCATAAACGAAACGAATTATTATTCGTACAGGGGCTACTCGACCGAGTGCCATAGGCCACTCGATCGAGTAGCACCCATAAAAACGGGCAGTAGCTGCGTAATGGACGCACTCGACCGAGTCAGCCCATGACTCGGTCGAGTGGGTCCTGTAACCCGTAAAACCGAGGGGTTTGACCCACAGTTCAAGCCCCGACCTTTTATCGACTTTAGTCATCACGTGTAAAGACTATCACGTGACTATCCTATTTTCAAAGCCATGCACATCACGACACGTAGAACGACTTTGACCACCTTTTGACGTGATAAGTCGGGACAAGACTACGGGATGTGAGATCGGGCTAACAATATGCCACAGTCTCATACTTCCGTCCTTCGTTTAGTACACGACATAATGTGTATTTAATCGGGGTTAGTCCATCTACATATTTTCACGGTCTAGTTTATATACGGGTCCGTTTCTATCATCATATTGCTTTTTTTTATATCGTTCATTATTTTTTTTATGTAACGTTGTATTGTGAATTCCGGGTTGTATTTCCGCCCGTGTAACTTGTACGTTATTTATTTACTTTCGAGCTTTGTTTATTTAATTGCTTTTACGCTTTATAAATGAATCTCGCATGCTAAACCATTTCGACAAGTAATAAGATGCATTAAATGACGTAGTTAACGCAAAACTCACATGTTTAGCTAAAACGCTGTTTGCATATCATTTAATTATTTTACTAGCGCGCGTACACGAACACGAACGGTGTCTTAGTAGAGGCCGCCATGTGCGGGCGGGGTTGGGTGTCCTTAGTGGGCTTTCCAACACGTACCCTCACCCCTTACTCAGAACCTTTGGTTTCCGGATGTCCGAAACCCTTGGCGCACGAGAGTCATTCTTTACACGATTACCGGTATAGATGGTATCGGTATCGCAATGCAAAGGGACGAGCCCCATAAACTCTGAAATCGGAGTGGGCTTACTTTGTGTATAGCCCATGACGACATAGAGTGGGCTCGTATGGTTCCGAATAACCACAAAATTCGGTGGCGACTCCATTTTGACTTAAATTTCGAACCCGAGAACAATCTTACCACGAGATTCATTCGCCTACCCAAACCCGCGCTTCGCCGCGTCGGGGTGGACCTACGTCATGTCCACACCATTGTACGTATGTTACTATGTTACTGTCATAATCCAAAAACTATGTTACTTTAACTCATATAACGTGTTACTTTAATTCATGAACTGTGTGACTTTAACTCATAAAATCTGTTACGTTGTATAATATTCTCTTGCAAAAACTATTACTCTAACTCATACAATGTGTTATTCTAATTCATGAACTGCGTTACTTTAACTCATAAAATCTATTATGTTGCATAATAATCTTTTGCAAAAACAAGACTTTCAATCAACCAAATGAATAATGTATGTTTATATTAAGGATACTCCAAAACAAAAATTATAAAACTTCGTCATAATTCCAATGTTTCACACCTGTAACTATAAGAACTGGATATTTGAAATCAAATTATAATCATAAACTGTGTTACTGTAACTCATTAAAACTGTGCTACTGTAACACATTAAGTAATTTACTCAAACGCATAATGTGTGTTATTCTAACTCATTTTACTCCAATCAAGGATGTTAGTCTAACGAATAATATATGTTACTCTAACAATATATTGTCCTACTCAGAATTGTGCTTCTTCTTCATCATCATCTTCTTCTTCTCCTGATTCTTCTTCATCGTCAGACGATGATTTACATGACGTTTCCTTCTTCTTCTTCTCATCTACATCTTTGAAGATCTGCCCTATGTATGGAGGAAATTCTCACCCACATCCCTACATCATTAATGTGCTTTTGTGTCTACTGAAAAAACAATAATAGTGCCAATAAACGTGGCGAAACAAAATAATCAAAACTTGAAATATGGATTAAAGTAACAGATAACAAGAATTAAAGTAACAGATGAAGTGCATTAAAGTAACATTGAATTAAATTAACAGAGGATGCTTATACACCAGGTATAAAGTAACAGAGGTCAGACATTAAAGTAACAGATAGTGTGAATTAAAGTAACAGATAATGTTCATTAAAATAACACCAGATATAGGTTAGTGCAAAAAATTTATATAATGATAAAAAATGAGAGTATGACGCAGTATCTTACTCTTTGATATTGTTTCCTATTTTTAAGTCATCACGTCCCATAATTATAGAAAAAAGTAACTATTTTTTTTTTAATATGGCAGTTTCCTAAATTCTTAACACACTCCAATGCACTACAATAACAGATGAAAAGCACTAAAGTAACGACTGGAGTGTATTAAAGTAACGCGACATTTAAAGTAACATATGGTAGACATTAAAGTAACAGATGCTCTACACTAAAGTAACGCAGTATATGAACTACAATAACTCAATATATTGTGAGTGCGCAAATTTTATATGATGAATCAGACATATAACAGTATGCAGTTTCCCATATTGAAAACGTAAAAACTAATAATTGAGTAGCATCTTAATGACTTCCATGACGATTCCAGTATAAATTACAAAGCATATACTCACCGTTTGTGTGTTCTACAATTTGCTTATGAATCTATGATGAATGACACGACCATGAAAGCAATATTGTGGACATGACGTAGGTCCACCCCGACGCGGCCACGCGCGGGTTTGGGTAGGCGAATGCATCTCCATATGAGAATGGATTGAATTGAAATTTAAATCGAAATAGAGTCGCCACCGAACTTTGTGGGAATTCGGGCCCGTTCGAGCCCACTCTATGTCGTTGTGGGCCGTACACAAAGTACGGCCCATTTCGATTTCAGAGTTTATGGGGCTCGTCCCTTTGCATTACGATACCGATACCATCTACACCGGTAATCGTGTAAAGAATGACTCTCGTGCGCCAACGGTTTCGGGCATCCAGAAACCGAGGTTCTGAGTAAGGGGTGAGGGTGCGTGTTGGGAAGCCCACTAAGGACACCCAACCCGCCCGCACTTAGCGGCCTCTACTAAGACATCGTTTGACTTTCTAATATGCGCATTAGTAATCCGGTGAAATGATATGCAAACATCGTTTTTAGCTAAACATGCGAATTAAATGTGAGCTACGTCATTTTAATGCATTTAATTTATTGTCGAAGTGATTTAGCATGCAATGGTTCATTTATAAACGGTAAAACGCAAATAAATAAAAGCAAGGCAAAAATAAATCGGTTACAAGTTACACGGGCGGAAATACAACCCGGCCAAAACGAAAATAACGAATAAAAAAAGAGAAACGATATAATGAAAATAAACGACACGTGCAAACGGACTCGTATATAGTAAATGCAAGTTAGACCGTAAGTCGTGTAAATGGACGAACTTTGGTCAAATACACATTATTTTGTGTATTAATCAAAGGACGGAGACATAGGACCTAGGCGTGGTGCTAGCCCGATCTCGAATCTCGATGCCTTGTCCCAACTTATCATATCGAGAAATCGGAGTCTAGATTAATCATGTGTCGGGTACGACTAATGAGTCGTCAGCACGAGATTAATAGTGAGTGATCGTCGATCAAAGTTGTTTATGTGAAGTGATATGCATGAGTTTTGAAAAATGGGGTCACGTGATTGACTTTACACGTGACGATTAATGTCGTAGAAAAATGACGAGGCTCGAATGATGCGCTTGAGTCCTCGGATTTTTGGGCTACAGGACCCACTCGATCGAGTCATGGCTTGGACTCGATCAAGTGCACCTTTAAGGTGGCTACTGCCCGGTTTTTGGGGTGCTACTCGATCGAGTGGCTCATGGCACTCGGTCGAGTGCCCCCTGTACGAGTCATGACTCGTTTCGTTTTATTTGTTTAAAATCGATGGTTGGCCGACTTAAATAAAAATATTGACGATTTAGATTTAACTTGGTTTTTCGGTACTATAATCATGTCTTATATGATTATAATACCGTTATCGGAGTTTTATAGAAAATGTTAATATGAGATTGAAAGATTTGATTAGCGACGAAATCGTAGCCCTCCGCGTCACGACATCGATATTAATCCTAATGGATTATGTGATGTCGATTTTCGCATCAACGAATTTCATGCTAATCTTAGAAATGGAATCAAATGCGTTCAACTATGATCGATCACGATCACGTCATGCCCTTGAGTACATTGGGGCGGCGCTCCTCGAAAGGGTGCCACCTCCGTCGTTGCTCTTAAAGGGATTAGACGGACTTTAGATGATCGTCACAGTTAAACGGATTTGAAACCGAAACTTATTATTATTATTACGTATACGCGATAAATAAGACGAAAATAAATAACGATAATTAAATGTTAGATTGTTAGATGTTAGTGTTAGTAATAATGTCGTTACTATCGACTAATTATAATATAGATACATAAACATATATAGAAAAAAAACAAAAACAAAAAAAGGAAGGAGATGTCGGTGTTGAATGTCACACCCTCAACCTACATGCTATTGCTTCTCGGGATACGGTTCGTCAAATGGCGGCAATGGCGCGGGAACTTCGAGATACGTAGGAAGAGTTGATGGTGTGTATGAGGTTTGTATGGAGGATTATTTTCTTAGTTTTTACGAGTTTCGATCTCGTAATGCATGTAAATGGATGTGTATATGGTGATGTCGAAAATGGTGGTGATTTGTGACTTAATATGGCCTGCAAAATGTAGGGTTTTGTAGTGTAAAGTTGGCTGAAAGTTGATGAGGAAAAGTTGTGAAATGTTGTGCGTTGATGAGGTATTTATAGGAGAAACCCCACGACCTAGGGTCACTCGATCGAGTGGCCCTAGTGCACTCGGTTGAGTGCCTTTAAAAACGGGTCTGTTCCGGATTTTGAGGCTTCACTCGACCGAGTGGGTCAATCCACTCGACCGAGTGGATCAATTTGGACGAGCCATTTTAGGAAATGGTTGAGTTTTGATATTTTTGAATTTTGTATTTGGGCGCACATTTCTAGAAGCGCACCTGGTTGACCTTGTGTGACGGATTCGTCTTTGACCGGGTTTTGACCCGGTCGCCAAAAGACGGTTTTTATTTTTGGTGTCGGTTTTGGCCCAAATTAGTCTTATTTTACTCGGAACGACCCACTGGGCCTGAATTTGAGGTTGGTTTTGTGAGATTTGTATCCCGTTAAAAGCCCATGCCGGACATTACTGATTCCGAGCCCATATCCGAGCGCGTTAGAGCACGTTTGCGTCCGATCATCATCGGGTGTTTTTTGGAAACTACCATAGACACCTGGCAGTCAAAATGTGGGTGTCTATAGAGCCCCCATTCTGACTAAGGCTTGGACAAGGCGAAAGTCAGAGTAGCTACCAAGTCAATTAAGACCTGGTAGACTTCCGATCGGGTCGTTTATAGTCCATTAGACTCGCGTGCAGGGCTCGCCAGCCGTAAGATAGAAGTCATACCTGAGCTGCGGATAATACCTCTGTGGGGAATCGGACTTGTCGCATAAGTCCCGGGTGTGCCTATATGTGGGCCCATCCCGTGCTAAATTGGGAAAGTGTCGTCTTTAGACTTTCCGCTGGGGAGATACATAAACTGTGTGGGCTTGCTTCTGAAGCCTTGAGTTGTACCTGTATCAGTCACATAAAGCTTTGCATGCAACATTTAGGCGAAACTCGACTCGTGCTGGGGAATAAAAAAAGGATGAAAATTTTAGAATTATATTTTTAATTTTTTTGAATTTTGACCAGACTGCTCGAAATGACTTAATTCCTACGCCCGTAGGAGGAGATTAGAGTCGGGCCTGTGTCCCTAGGCCCGCTTGGGCCTTGGGGCAAGGAGGCACAACTGCAGGGGAGCTACCAGGGTTTTGATGTTATAAATACGTCATCCTGGTTCCTTCATCTTCACAATTCTCAAATCTTCTTCTCCTCAAGAAAAATTTATCTCTTTTAAGAAATTCAATTATGGGTATTGAGCGTCTGACTGGCATGCTGCAAGATTGGTTCCACCGTTTTAGGGATGCAAACAAGGTAGCCCTAAAGCAATCAGGCATACTTCAATTGTTCACGTTTCGCCAGATGCACGTGGACCGTCATTTTCTTGACGTTTGTCTGTCCTTCTGGGACGACACCTACCACGTTTTCGCCTTTCCTCGGGGTGAAATCTGTCCTCTCCCTAAGGAGATTGCTGCCATAGGAGGATGGAACCCACTGCTCCGCCCTGCTGTCCCCTTCTCGGTTCGAGACCCTAGGAGGAAGTTACGGGAGTTTGTAGGGCTCTCCCATGCTGAAGTATCCCGCATGCTTGAAGGGGATACCGTTTCTCTGCTTGCCTTGGCTGAGAAACTCATGAACCCGTACGACATTCGGGTTTTGCCCGTTCATAGCCGTAGGGTGTTCGCTTTCTGCATGCTTCACGTGTACGCCTTCGAAGGCCATCTGGACTTGTTGTCTTGTATGAGCAGCGTTCGTCTTCTTGTCATTGCTGACCTGATGGAGACAGAATACAGTCCCGCGTGGCTAATCACGGGGGAGATCATTCAGGGCCTGGACAACCGCAAGAGGGATGAGTCGGCCCGTTGGGCTGGGAGCACCCACCTGCTGTAGGTATATCGCCTTTTTTTTTTTTTTTTTTTATCGATTAGTCATTTTTTTTTTCGCGATATTCAGCTACAGGAGGCACTCGATCGAGTGCCCTCGTAAAAGAGCTTACTGCCGTGTTTTAGGGGTGTCACTCGATCGAGTGACATCCGAGCACTCGATCGAGTGCCCCTGGGCGGACGTCTAAGTTGTCTCGGAATCTCATGAGCGTTGTTTTCTTTTTCAGCTCTGGCTATTTGAGAGGTTGTCAATTATCGAGCCTCTCCTCGACCCGAGTCGATATTGGTTTAACCAGGTGATGACGAGAAGACGGTCTACTGATTCATCCTGCCTTATTACCCAGAAGTATTGGGAGGAAGAATTATCATTACATCGTGGTCGATTGATTTGATGGGTGGTTCCATGGTGGCCCATTTACTCCTGGACGGGCTTGGCGCCCAGAGATAAGGCACGCTACCAAGTAATTTTGTCCCTGAGCCAGACAGTTCACCTTTATCCTGACCGCATACTCAGGCAGTATGGGTGGACTCAGCGTATCCCGGAGAATGAGGCAGTTGTGAGTGAACCTACCCAGCTGACCGACATTATGTGCGACACTTGGATTCAGAGGTGGTATACCCGAGTTACTTGGTCTGTTCCCAAGTCGCTTCACTCAATCTGGGTGTCCCATTCTTATGAGAGGTGGACCAAAGCGGAGACTGTCGAAGCTCGCGCTGCCCTAAAGGTTGATGAAGCTTTCGACCTGTTTCGGCGAGAGCAGGTCAAAGATAACAGGGACTTCTTTGCTGAAGGGGAGACTCCAGCCCCGATAGTCCGTCTAATGCCGGGTCAGAGAGGAGGAGCCAGGACTCAAACTGGGGGTCCGGTGCTAGAGGTGCTCGGGGGGAAGTGGGCCCCCAGACAGACTTGGAGAGGAGACTAGGGCCTAGACCATCAGTCCAGGACCGACTTGGTCCTAGGGATAGGCTGCCGGAGCACGTACGGGCTCGACTTGGGCCTGTAACAATAGCTGAAGATCCTCTGTCGAAGAAGAGGACTCGGGCTAAGGAGGTTCCGCTTGTCATCCGGGAACGCTCGCCCCCACCCCGGCGACCTCGGTCTCCACGAGACCCAAAGGACAAGAGCAAGGGCAAGATGCCCGGATATTAGTCTCCATTATTATTATTTGGATATTATTACTAATTTTGTTGTGTGCTTTTTTTGTGGCTTTTCGTGGCTGCTTTTTTTTGTAATTTGGAATTACCGAGTTTATCGGTTTTTTTTTCGAATAATAAAAGTACTATATTAGTGAAGCCGTTCCTGTCTTTTCCGTTATTGCAGTGGTTGTGTCCTTTTGAGGGGCTGCCTACGTATCCACAATTAGTGGAATCAAACCAAACGTAGTTCGGGCCCAGATTTTTTTTGCAATTTCGAAATACACCAAGACTATGAGTTCGAGATGTGCGACAGTAGGATAAATAATCCTAACTTATTGACTTGCTTATAAATTTTGAAAAGAATGATTTTAAATAAATTTTGCAAATGACATTGAGATAAGGTTTAGGGGTAGTAGCGTTTCAGCTGGTCCAAGTTGGTTGGGTTGACAAATTCATTCCCGTCCAGGTCCGTTAGCATCACTGCTCCTCCTGATAGAACTTTCTTTACCAGGTATGGCCCAGCCCAATTGGGTTTGAATTTTCCCCTTGGGTCAACCGGTAATAATGCACGGACCGATTTGTGAACCAGATCCCCTTCTTTTATATTCCTGGGCCTAACTCTTTTGTTAAAGGCCCGTTGGATTCTCTTCTGATATATTTGGATGTTATTGAGGGCCCGAGACCGCCGTTCTTCCAAGAGAACCAACGAGTCATATCGAGCTTGAACCCAATTTGCTTCGGGCACTTGGCTTTCTAGTAGAATTCGGAGAGACGATATTTCTAATTCGACTGGCTGGACTGCTTCCATTCCGTATGTCAAATAATATGGAGTTGCACCTGTTGCAGTTCGGATCGACGTCCGGTACCCCCATAGGGCAAAGGGTATTTTGTCGGGCCAGTCCCGATAATTATCAGCCATCTTTTTAAGTATGGTGACAATTGTTTTATTAGCAGCCTCCACCGCTCCATTTGTTTGGGGACGGTAAGACGAAGATGTATGCCTTTGGATTTTGTATTTTGCTAGCAAAGTAGCGGTTTCGGCTTGGAAATGGGTTCCGTGATCACTGATAAACTCGTGTGGGATCCCGTATCGGCATATGATCTTATTCTTGATGAATTTGGCTATGTGCTTGGCGTTCAAGACACGATATGATTCGGCTTCGACCCATTTGGTGAAATAGTTGATAGCCACCAAAATAAAACAGTGACCTCCCGTCCCGGAAGGGTTCACTTTCCCAATTATATCAATCCCCCATGTCGAAAATGGCCATGGCGACGTCATGGTGTATAGCAGAGACGATGGCATGTGTTGGACGTTGCCGAAAATTTGACAATTATGGCACTGTTTAACATATGATTGACAGTCGGTTTCCATACTGTTCCAGTAGTATCCGAGCCTCATGATTTTTTGGGCTAGCATATGGGTGTTCATATGCGAGCCGTTTTCACCGTCATGTACCTCGACCATCACTTTTTCGGCCTGTGTTTTGTCGATACATAGGAGTAAAGCCCCCTGTGCCGTCTTTTTGTACAACTGACCGTCATCCGTACAAACGAATTGGGTGGCCAACCTTCGCAGGGCCTTCTTGGCCCGGTTTTCAGTTCCTGGGGGACATTCTCCCGTAGTCAAATAGATTAGAACAACCTGATACCAAGGTTCTAGATTAGTGATTTCGATATCTTGAATGGCGTTGACATATGCCGGCTCAGACCGTCTTTCGACATAGATTGGCATACTGGTCATATGTTCCGGGATATTTAGTAAGGATGCCAATTTGGAGAATGCATCCGTGAACTGATTTTCCTCACGTGGTAGATAGATGTATTCTACCTTCTGGAATTGCTTCTCTAGAACCCTTACTCGCGCTTGGTAAGCCACGAGATTGGCATTCCGAGTTTTCCATTTTTGAAGGGCTTGATTGATGACTAGGGACGAGTCCCCGTGAACCCGAAGATTCGTAACTCCTAAATCAGCAGCCGCTTGCAACCCGTGGATGCATGCTTCATACTCGGCCGCGTTATTGGTCACATCAAAATCCAGTTTGATGGATAACGGCGTGTGCTCCCCTTTTGGTGATATTAGGAGAATACCGACCCCAAATCCTCGGAAGTTGGATGCCCCATCAAAATACAAATCCCATGTTTCAGTATCGGTATGGAATATGTCTTCGTCTGGAAAAGCCCAAGTATGGGTATGTCCCTCCTCAAATACCGGACTATCGGCGAGGAACTCGGCTACTACCCGGCCTTTGATGGCTTTTAATGGTACAAATTTGAGGTCGAACTCGGCCAGCATTAAAGTCCATCTGGACATCCTGCCGTTGAGGATGGGCTTCTCGAACAGGTACTTGATAGGATCCATTTTGGATAAAACATGTACCTCGTGGCTAAGCATAGAGTGCCGGAGCTTTTTAGTGGCCCAGACTAAAGCTAGGCACGTTTTCTCGAGCATCGTGTACTTGCATTCGTATTCTAGGAACTTTTTACTTATGTAGTAAATAGCCCGCTCTTCTGATTCAACTGTCTGGGCCAGCATAGCCCCCATGGCTGTCTCGGTCGTTGTTAGGTATAACGACAAAGGCAAACCGGGTTGGGGTGGCATTAGTACCGGCGGAGCTGACAGAATCTCCTTGATTTTATCGAAAGCCGCTTGACATTTATCGTCCCATAGTACCCGTTCCCTTATCTTCAGTTTCTTGAAAATGGGCTCACATACCATGGTTAGCTTCGAAAAAAACCGGCTGATGTATTGGAGTTTTTCGAGAAACCCCCTTATTTCTTTTTCGGTCTTGGGTGGTTGCATCTCGGTGATGGCTTTGATTTTAGCTGGGTCGACCTCGATGCCGCGTTGGCTAACGATATGGCCCAGTAATTTGCCCAATGTTACCCCGAAACTACACTTTTGAGGGTTTAGCCTCATGTTGTACTTACGCAGTCGGGTGAAGAACTTTCTTAGAGCAGCAACATGCCCATCTCGGTTTTTAGACTTGACGATCATATCATCCACATAAACCTCCACTTCCTTATGCATCATGTCATGTAACAGGGTCGTGGCTGTTCGTTGATAAGTGGCCCCAGCGTTAATGAGACCAAATGGCATGACGGTATAACAGTAAGTTCCCCACGGCGTGGTGAAGGTGGTTTTACCCATGTCCTCTTCTGCCATCTTGATTTGATTGTACCCGGCATACCCGTCCATAAATGATAGAAGGGCATGATCAGCCGTGTTGTCCACCAATATGTCGATGTGTGGCAACGGAAAATCGTCTTTTAGGCTGGCCTTGTTAAGGTCCCGGAAGTCTACACATACCCGCACCTTGCCGTCCTTCTTGGGTACCGGCACGATGTTTGCAACCTAGTCTGGATATTCATACACTTGTATAAAGCCTGCTTTGAATTGTTTGTCTACATCTTCTTTGACTTTGAGAGACCACTCGGGCTTCATTCTTCGTAGCTTCTGTTTTACCGGCTTACACCCATCCTTGATGGGTATGCGGTGTTCAGCTGTTTCTCGGTCTATCCCCGGCATGTCCTTGTAGGACCATGCGAAGACATCCTTGAATTCTTGGAGGAGGTTTGTGAATTGTTGTCTCTCCTCGGGATTTAGGGATAACCCTATCTTAAGTATCTGGGGCTCTAAGGTTGTTCCCACATTGATAGACTCGGTTTCCTCGATTACCGGGTCTAGAGATTCCCTCTGTTCTAGTTGCTCGATCAGATGCGGAGGTAAGGACACCTGTTCGTCAGGTTTCTCAATGTCATTGCAGAAAATATTTTCGAAATTGAAAGTATTTTGAAAATAAGACAAGTCATAAGCGGAACGGTTTTCGTTATTATTGATAGTAAATTTTGAAAATAGCTCAAAGAAAGCGGCCATCTGATCATTGGTCAGAGGCGGGAATGGGAGCGCTTTCGGGACAGACCCCGAGGCTCCGGTGGTAGTGACTACAGGGAGGGGGGTTACAGTTTTGACTCTAGCACTAGACTCCTTAGACTCGAATACAGACTCAGACTCTGACTCTGACTCGGAATCGGTGTCCGGCATGTCTCCTTCACCGGTGGTCAGCTTGTAGACTCGGCCCTGGCCGTCGGTCCACTTGATGGTCTTTCTCCATGCTCTTTTCCCAGTATCAGCACCAACCTCTGAGATCAGCTTTGAGGATCGAACTTGTTGCTTCAAAGGATCAGGTTCACCAAGTCTTCTTTAGGGGTCGGGACAGCCTTGTCTTCCCCAAATAAGAGCCCCAGCACGGGCTCGGCATTGTCAGTTGATGGTAAGGATTCGTCAAGTCCCTAGCCGATCAATATAACACCGACTAACCTAGTGAGTAGCTAGGGTAAGTCGGGATCGTATCCACGAGGACGATATATCAAGGTTTAGACTATGTCTACCTACAACGAGACTAGATTACCAAACAAACACAAAGAAGATGGAAAGGAAAACTATGATGGAGGAGAAGAGTTATGACTAAGCTAATGATCGAATTAATAAATAAACTAAAAGAACGATAGCTAACTAAGAGGATTAACACAAATATTGAAAGAAGTGGGGTAGGTCGGGTTCATAGGAGTAGAAGGATAATTGGGGTGATCAAGGGTATAGGCGCCTCCTAATCGCTAGAGTCGGTCCGGGCTCTCGCAACTTAGACCGATGTCAAGGTGGGTCCGGGCTCTCGCAACTTAGACCCTAGTCCGCGCTCTCGCGACTAAACTGTTCTCAACATTTCCGCATCATAGACAAACGATGAGAAGATGAACACAAGCATGGGAAGCATGGCCACTACAACTCATACAAGCATATCAACAAACACATAGAGTGCCTACAATGTGACTAACAATAAAGATATAACCTTTTCCCCTTAATCAACCCTAATCATCCATAATCTACCCCTAATCCCCCTACTAACCCCACAAGATGACTACTCACTCATTATTAAGAATAAAACAACCATAACAAGAGAAAATATTATCACTAAACAAATATCCATAATGATTAACAAGAACAATGATACTAACAATATGAAAAGATTCAAACAAGATTAAATAAACAAGATTAAAAGTAAGAAAGGTTATACCAATACTAAGGAGATGAAAAGATGCAATCTTGTATAAATAAGAACCCAAATAAAACCCAAGGTTGTCAATCTTAGAGAATTCTTCAAGTATCCTCTTAATACAAGAACTAATTACAATAATTAACTAAGGATTAACTAAGATTAAGGGAAGATTAAAGCTAATGAGTGAGAGTAAATCTAGGGTTTTGGAGGCTTAAACTAATGTAGGGTAAGATAAGATGTCTTAAAATTACAAGAAGGGAGTATATATATGGGTACAAGAGTGAAGGAGAAGAAAGAAAAAGGAGCCGTGCTGCCAGTTCACGGTCCCGACCGGGACGGATCATCCCGATCGGGACGGCCTTGTCATCCCGACCGGGACGGGATGGTCCCGACCGGGATGGGCTCACAGCAGCCCTCTTAATGTAGCACCCCATCCCGAACGGGATGAGGCCATCCCGAACGGGATGGGTCTTGTATGCCTTCCTTAAACACTCTTTGGTCCTTCCTTGCCTCTCATGGGCTTCCCACCGATTCTCGGGACTCGGGATCGGGTCTCGGAGGCTCGGGACTGGGTCCCAAGGTCTCGGGGTCGATTCCAAGGCCTCGAGTCATCGTTCCTTTATCTCGTTGGCTCCAAAATGTGTATGTATTGAGTCGGAATCGCTCCAACTCTTCCAAATCGGTCTCGGGAACCTGAAACGAACTAAAGGAAGCATAAGAAGCCAATGAATCGCTCCAAAGGAAAAAGGGACCAAAACACAACAAATAGGCACTACAAACTACACTTATCAACTCCCCCACACTTAACCCTTACTCGCCCTCGAGTAAGCACACACTAACTACTAGACTAGCCGAATGGGTATTAGCGCACCCTACGCCCCTTCAACTCACGCGAGTGCACTTAGAGGAAAAGTGCACTCCGCAAGGCAAGTCGGGTCTTGCGACAAAACTGTGGATGCAACCGGACACAAAACACATAATCAAACAAACACACAAACAAACACTTAGACGGTTGCACCCAAAACAAAAGAAATACCGCTTCCCTCTAAAAGTGGTGAAAGAAGCACCGGTTTAGGATTCTAGGTAAGTGACAACGTTCCCAAGCTAGCATTACAAACCAAGGTGGACTAAACCCTAATAGTATGACGATAAAGCAACAAAAACGTTGGTAACTTACCTAGGTCCTCCTAACTTTCTAAAAATGTACTACGGGACGATCGGCGGAGTGGAAAAGTGAAGAACCACGGTGTTAGTCGACACTGTAGGTAAATGAGACCCCGCCCCCTTTAGCGTGAGCCAAGAGGGTCGTCCCGTGTCCAAGACCGCCTAACTAGTCCAAGTAAAAAGGTGGAAAACATGCAAAATGAGGGAAGACCGACTAATGCCGCTATCATCCTTCCTCGGGACTCGGTCCTTTGGTAGGCTCTTCACGGCAAAAGTTGGAAAAATGCTTTTTTTTGTGGGGATTTCTTTTTGTGAGACGGGTTTTCTTTTGGCATTTTCTTTCTTCTTTTGCATTATCACTTTGTTTTGCCATGCCATTCTTTTTCTTCTTTTCTATTTTCTTTTTTTGGCATTTGTGCCTTTTCTTTTTCTTCATTCTTTTCTTTCTTTCATTTTTTTCTTTCTTTTTCTTTTTCTTTTCTTTGCCCTTTTGGCAAGATTTGACATTTTTGGCATTTCTCGACACTCAAGAAAGAGAGAATCAACAATTTGCATTTTATTTGTGTGGGTATGTGTAAGAGGTAGGTGAATGGGTAAGTCGGGATGGGCCCTTCCCTTCTAACCCACGAAAAGTGGAGAACTTGGACTAATCAAACAATCCTAAACACGGTCACCTAAGGGACGAGACTCGGTAACCAAGGCCTTTTCACACCGTGGGTGGTCATAATGGTCAAAAGTGCAAATCCTGTAGTAAATCCCTAGTAAGCTAGGTGGAATCAAGGTAAAGGACCAACGAAATCATTGATTTAGGGTCATTCTACTAGACTAAGGTCCAAGACTCGATTTATACTACTAGAAAGGAAAGTAGACACTCGCACACTAGCCTCTAAACCGGGTTTTCGAAAACTGTTTACACATGACACACAACAAAACACAAAACAAAGACATGACGAAAACGAGAGGAAAAGAAACAAAGGGCAACAAAACAAAACAAGATAAAACAAACACATAAACAAAACAAACACCACCCCGATCATCCAAACAAGCCACCAAATCAACCACAACTTTACAAAGCTCCACCCGAGCACACAACAACACAACCTTCTCCAAGCATCACAAGGAATAAAGGGGGAAAGAGGGTTAGAAGATGTTACCGAATGTCTTCAAAGCTTTCCAAACAACGGTGATTAAGCAACCTATAAGGAAAAGGGAGGCAAAACACACACAATACAAAACAAAAACACGACACAAGGACACAAAGGGAAAACACACAAAAGAAAAATCTTTTTGATTTTTGTGTAAAATTTTCAAATTTTTAGGATTTTTAAAGGTTTTTTACTAAAAAGGGAAAATAAAACTAACTACGATAGAATATCGCTCCCCCACACTTAAATCGAGCAATGTCCTCATATGCTCAATCGTAGTGTGCGGAGAGACAAAAGAAAAGAAAATAAACTACGAAAATAAAGCTAAAATTAAAAACAAAGTGGAGAAAAAGGTAGAAAGTGTCCGGCCGGGGTGTAGTCAAGTCACCATGGGCCGAGACGAGAAAAAGATATGGAAGGGGGAAAAAAAATAAAAAGAAAGAACTAAAAAGGAAATGGGAGGCGGGGACTAGGTGTAATAAAGTCACCTAGCCCGGATTTCGTCCAAATCCGACTAACTCCTAAAAAGGGGTGAAAATCTTGTAAGATTGGATTTTTCGATTGACTCTCGACGCAATCACGTCGTCGAGAGTCGGGAGCAATCAACACCAAGGCCTCGAAGGCCACCATGACATCAAGACACAAAGGGAATAAACAAAGGAAAACAAGTAATAACAAAAACGGAAAAGAAAGGATAGTTGCCATACCATAGATTAGCAACTCACTCTCTCCATCGTCTCATAGATCAATAAAGGCACTTGCTTGTCTTCATCATTGCTTTTCCGCTTCATTCTTGATAACATCGCATGGTAGAGGTAGTGGTGCGAGGAGGTAGGATTTGATGCGAATCAAGGTGTAAAGTGAAGAGGAAATGAGGTGAAGGTATGTCAATGAAGTACGTGGGGCATATGGTAAGGCTAGGGTAGCTAGGGAGGTTGGGAGGGGGGCATAAAACGGTTGGGTGGACTCGATTTGCGAAGAAGAATCACAAAAAAGGGAGCAGAGGACCATCCCGGTCGGGAAGTTTGATCCCGATCGGGTTACCTCATCCGTCCCGGTCGGGACGCCTTCATCCCGGTCGGGACGGACTCACAGTAAGCTCAAAATGCGGTGCACCCATCCCGATCCGGATGGCACCTTCCCGGTCGGGATGCCACACCCGTCCCGGTCGAGACGCCTCATCCCGGTCGGGATGGGCCTTCGTCAACTTCCACAATCCCAAAAGCTTGCTCCAAGCTTCAAAAACCCGATCCTCTTGCCTACAACCCAAGGTATATCATTGCCAATCCTTTCTAGGGATATCTTCACTTCACCTATCCAACAAATTCAATTCAAGCATCAAGTTCTCTCCCTCGCCTCGCTCATCAATAATCCAAATAACAAGAATTCACAAAAAATCCACTAACTACAAGAAAGAAATATATACAATGGGACGGTTCTTGTGGAACTCCGTCAAACCAAGGTAGTGCTTTCTTCCATCTTTTTCAACAACCTTGAACACTTCCATCTCCATCAAGGGCACGTAAGAACAAGTCGAAGGCCCTAGAGAAGTCTTCAATTAGGCTTGTGATATAACCGTCCACAAACCAAGGCTCTTCATGACCTTGCATTGACGTTCCCGGGGCATCCCGATCTACTAAGTTCAATGGCTTGAACTTGTACTTGCGATCCTTCGGGATATACCCAAACGTCCATCGATCTTCTTGTGGCTCCAAGGGGGGATCATCTTCTTTCTTATCATTGCACTTCAACTTGTTATCAAGCCCATGACATGGGCACTCATCCTCCTCCAAATCGGAGTCATCGTCATCTAGTACATAAGAGTACTTTTTCAAGCTTTGTCCCGATCCTTCCCCTAGATCGATGTCTTCCGTGGTATGGATCATATTACATGTCTCGGTCATAGGCGAAGTGTTGCCTTGGAGGTCAAACACTAACTCTTCATCGCGTAGTTGAAAAGTAATCCTACCCTTCTTCACATCGATCACGGCACCGGCGGTGTGCAGAAATGGGCGTCCAAGGATGATAGGGGTGTTAGCATCCTCCGGCATGTCAACCACAATGAAGTCGACCGGAATGAAGAACTTCCCTATTTGTACCGGCACATCCTCTAACATTCCCAATGGTCGGTTAAGAGACTTATCGGCCATTTGGATTGTAATGGACGTACATTTCAACTCCGTCATCCCTAATCGCTCACAAATGGTGTAAGGAACAATGCTTACACTCGCACCCAAATCACACATAGCTCTCTCGATCTTGTAATTGCCGATGGTGCATGGGATAGAGAAACTACCCGGGTCCTTCAACTTCGGAAGCGTGGAACCTTGAATAAGCTCGCTCACCACCCTAGTGAACGCTACCGTCTCTTCCTTCTCGATGGACCTCTTCCTAGCCAAGATTTCTTTCATGAATTTACCATATGCCGGGATTTGGGTAAGTAACTCGGTAAACGGGACACTAACATTTAATTTCTTCACAATGCTAAGGAACTTGTCGTATTGAGTGTCCACCTTAGTCTTCATTTGCCTTGATGGGAAAGGCAACTTGATTTGGTATTTGTTTTGTTCAATTGGGGTGGACTCTTCAAAGGACACTTTCCTTTTTCCCTTGTCTTTCTCTTGAAGAGGGGGAGGGTTGTCTTTTTGGGGTTTCTCCACCTCCCTTAAGACTTGCTCCTCAATTGGAATGTCCAAGCTTGATTCTTCTTGATTTGGAGATGTCATTTCTATTGTCGGTTCTTGCATCGGCTCTTGCTCATTAGGATATGGAGGGGAGTCATAAGAGGTACCTCTCCTTGTGGTGATGGCATTTACATGCTCAAATGTCGGTGTTTCACCTTGAGAAGGTAGTTGCCCCTTTTGCCTTGAGGAGCTCCCCGAAGCTAGTTGAGATATTTGATTCTCAAGTATCTTCATACGGGTATCTCTCATTGCGTTTTCCCCTTGAATATAAGTGAAGAGCTCATGATGATTCCTTGACATGTCCACTTGACTTTGTTGCAAATCTTGATTACTCCTTTGTATTTCCACCAAAGTCTTTTGAATGTCAAAATCCCGAGGTGGGGACGATGGATTATGTGGAGTATCGGTGATGGCGAGGGGAATGCCATAATCATGAGTAGGAGACCGGCTCCTAGGCTTGCTTTGTTGTTGTTGATTTTGAGTTGCTTGTTGACGGTTCCCTTGGAACCCATGAGAATTACCTTGTTGATGGCCTTGATTGTTGCCATGGTTGCGGTTTTGATACCCTTGAAAATTTTGGTTTCCTTGGAAACCACCTTGATTGAAGTTCCCTTGTTGGAACCCTTGCTTGTTGTTGAAGTTGCCTTGGTTATTTTGCTTGAAATTGTTGAAGGGTCTTTGGTTACCCACATAACCTTGTTAACTTTCATTGTTGTCCCGTAAGGGAGGTGGAACATAAGGACGAGGTTGTTGTTGATGTTGAAGTGCTTGTTGTTGAGGGACTTGATTGGAAGCTTGGTATTGATTAGAGAAGGAGGCACCTTGCTTGAACGCTTGAAAGGCATTCACTTGCTCAATACTCCCTCTACAATTCATAGGGTCATGACCAACGATTCCACGAGTGTCGCACATCCCAAAGTAAGGTGTAGGAGGTGCGAACCCCAAAGCATTCACTTCATGAATCGGTTGATGGTGTGAGGAACTAGTGCCTTGGACTTGGTTGAGGTGGCTTTGGAGCTTCTTGTCAATAGTCTCCATGTGTGTTTTAAGTTGAGCTCCAAGGTCAATGCTTAATTTGGTGATAGCATCGACCTCATGTATGCCTCCTCGATGTGCCTTCCTAGGCCTAGAGTATTGCGAATTATGCACCGCCATCTCTTCGATTCTTGCCCAAGTTTGGTCGTCATCAACCTCGGTGAACCTACCATTGGAGCCCATATTAAGAATGGCTCTCGAGTCCTCATAAAGACCATTCCAAAATTGTTGCACCAAGAACCATTGTGAGAGTCCATGATGAGGGCACGATCTTACCAAAGACTTAAACCGCTCCCAAGCTTCATATAGGCTCTCTTTATCCCTTTGTTGGAACCCGGTGATGGAGGCCCTAAGCAAGTTCGTCTTTTCCGGAGGGTAAAACTTTTGGTAGAACGCCAAGGTAAGCTTTTTCCAAGTGTCGATACCCATGGTTGCCCTATCGAGACTCTTGATCCATTGCTTCGCTTTTCCAATAAGAGAAAACGGGAATAGTACCCAACGAATTTGATCTTGGGTAACCCCGGTTTGTGATATAGCGTCACAATAATCGGAGAAAGTCTCCATGTGTTGGTGCGGGTCTTCGGTGGGCAAACCACTAAATGGGCTCCTCTCCACAAGTTGGATAAATTGAGTCTTTGCCACAAAATTCCCGGTATAGGCTTCCGGTAATGCACTCGGTCCCGGCAAGACATCTTCCGTGAAGGTGGAGTGAGAGGAAAACTTAGGCATTCTTGGATGTAAGGGAGAAGATGGTGGTGTAGAGAGTATTGATGTAGAAGAGGAGGGGGAACTAGGAGAAGAATCACCGAAGGGATTGATGAAGGTCCCTCCGGCCGTCTCTCGAGGTGAAATGTTCAAGTCGGCTCCTTGGGCTTGCCCTTGATGAGTATTGCTTGCACTCGGTTGAGAGGTCCTAACCCGATTAATCGTCCGTTGGCGAAAGGCTCGAAAGAGTCTCTCTGGCTCTGGATTAAAGAGATAGAAGTCGCCTCCCCTCCTAGGCATACACTACACACTAGAACAAACGTAAGAACACCTAGTGCTTTATGGGCACTAGGCAACGACAATAGCAAACACAACTAGAGACAAAGAGAAAAAGAAGAGATAAAACTAAGGAAAGAAGAAAAAAAAACTAGAGAATATTCACAAGAGAAGATGGGAGAGCATAAAGAGGGGTAACTAAGTCTAGAAATAAGCAAACTAAGTCTAAACAATGCACCGTCCCCGGCAACGGCGCCAAATTGATGGTAAGGATTCGTCAAGTCCCTAGCCGATCAATATAACACCGACTAACCTAGTGAGTAGCTAGGGTAAGTCGGGATCGTATCCACGAGGACGGTATATCAAGGTTTAGACTATGTCTACCTACAACGAGACTAGATTACCAAACAAACACAAAGAAGATGGAAAGGAAAACTATGATGGAGGAGAAGAGTTATGACTAAGCTAATGATCGAATTAATAAATAAACTAAAAGAACGATAGCTAACTAAGAGGATTAACACAAATATGGAAAGAAGTGGGGTAGGTCGGGTTCATAGGAGTAGAAGGATAATTGGGGTGATCAAGGGTATAGGCGCCTCCTAATCGCTAGAGTCGGTCCGGGCTCTCGCAACTTAGACCGATGTCAAGGTGGGTCCGGGCTCTCGCAACTTAGACCCTAGTCCGCGCTCTCGCGACTAAACTATTCTCAACATTTCCGCATCATAGACAAACGATGAGAAGATGAACACAAGCATGGGAAGCATGGCCACTACAACTCATACAAGCATATCAACAAACACATAGAGTGCCTACAATGTGACTAACAATAAAGATATAACCTTTTCCCCTTAATCAACCCTAATCATCCATAATCTACCCCTAATCCCCCTGCTAACCCCACAAGATGACTACTCACTCATTATTAAGAATAAAACAACCATAACAAGAGAAAATATTATCACTAAACAAATATCCATAATGATTAACAAGAACAATGATACTAACAATATGAAAAGATTCAAACAAGATTAAAAGTAAGAAAGGTTATACCAACACTAAGGAGATGAAAAGATGCAATCTTGTATAAATAAGAACCCAAATAAAACCCAAGGTTGTCAATCTTGGAGAATTCTTCAAGTATCCTCTTAATACAAGAACTAATTACAATAATTAACTAAGGATTAACTAAGATTAAGGGAAGATTAAAGCTAATGAGTGAGAGTAAATCTAGGGTTTTGGAGGCTTAAACTAATGTAGGGTAAGATAAGATGTCTTAAAATTACAAGAAGGGAGTATATATATGGGTACAAGAGTGAAGGAGAAGAAAGAAAAAGGAGCCGTGCTGCCAGTTCACGGTCCCGACCGGGACGGATCATCCCGATCGGGACGGCCTTGTCATCCCGACCGGGACGGGATGGTCCCGACCGGGATGGGCTCACAGCAGCCCTCTTAATGTAGCACCCCATCCCGAACGGGATGAGGCCATCCCGAACGGGATGGGTCTTGTATGCCTTCCTTAAACACTCTTTGGTCCTTCCTTGCCTCTCATGGGCTTCCCACCGATTCTCGGGACTCGGGATCGGGTCTCGGAGGCTCGGGACTGGGTCCCAAGGTCTCGGGGTCGATTCCAAGGCCTCGAGTCATCGTTCCTTTATCTCGTTGGCTCCAAAATGTGTATGTATTGAGTCGGAATCGCTCCAACTCTTCCAAATCGGTCTCGGGAACCTGAAACGAACTAAAGGAAGCATAAGAAGCCCATGAATCGCTCCAAAGGAGCGATTCCACAAGGAAAAAGGGACCAAAACACAACAAATAGGCACTACAAACTACACTTATCATCAGCACCCTCCCTGGATTCAAATTGGATAAGGGCGAATATGTCATTTGGGATATAGTTGCATTCCCTAGCTAGTTCAGTCTCGGGATATGTGATAGTTGGTTGATACAGGCCAACTTGAACAGCCTCAAATACCAGTGTGACGAAATAGTCAGCCAACCTTGGGCTATAAGGGCCCAAGTAGGTACTCTTGATGATGTTGCAGGCCTTCTCGATGCCCGTTCGGACCACATTTCCCGGGGTCACAGCATACCCTAAGCCGAAGTGAGATTCCCCATCATTCAGGACTTCAATAATCTTCCCAGCTGGAAGATATGGCCTCGAGGTAGCCCCCGGTAGATACCCCAAATTTTGTAGCATCGTGTCGATGCTCGTCGTGAAATAGGGCCTGAAAAGGTATTCTTCCTCAATGATCCCCACAAAATCGAACCCCCAAAGGTCAGTGCGGTCCGTGGCGTTACAGCTAGCCACGGTCATAGGGGTTGCCTCTAGAGTAATAATACCGTCTTGCAGGGGCAATTTGATCTTTCGTTGCAGAGTAGAGGACACTTCCATTACGGCGTGAATCCATGGCCTTCCTAGGAGCAAATTGAAAGAGGAGGTGACATCGATCACCTGGAACTCTAGCTCCTTTTCAATCGGACCCGTCATAATTTTCAACTTAACGGCCCCAGAAACCGCCTTTGGGCTTCCATCAAAAGCCTGGATAGTGTGGGCAGTTGGTATGTAGTCGGCCTCGGTGATGCCGAGGGCTTTGGCAGTCCTTAGAGGGAGAACATTCACAACAGACCCGTCGTCAACTAGGGTCATTGGGAGATACTTACCCCGGCAAATTACCGTGATGTACATGGCCAGATTGTGAGAGGCCCCGAATGGTGGTAGGTCGGAATCCGAGAAGGTGATTAATGGGCCTTCTTCTTTGGACTTGCCCTTGAGGTAGGGCAGGATGGTGGCCACCATTTCACTAGGGGTAACCTGGGAGTCGACCTTGATTTGATCGAGAGCCTTAGTAAGTGCCTCTCGATGTTCTTGCGAGCTAACCAAGAGTTGCCATATAGTGAGGTCAACCCGAGCTCTTTTCAACTGTTTGATAAGAGCCGTATCGGTGCTCGGCTCTTCAATGGCCTCTTCCGTCCTGGCAGGTTCAGTGACGGTTGCCGGGACTGAGATGTCCTTGGAGCTAGCGGCTGGGTAAGGACGACCGACATTGGCGAGGTGGTTACTGGCTAAGGCCTTGGACTTAGCCTTTCGGATTTCTTCGGGGGTGATTGGGACAGCTTCCCCTTTGGTGAGGTACACATCTTCCTCATCGTCGAACCAGATTCCATTGATTTGTGGAATGAAAGGAGAGATAAGGTGAGAACAGTCAATTACTTCTCCAGTTAAGATAGCATGAGAGCTAAAGGGGTTGTCCTTATTGCTTGGCTTGTCCCCGGGTAATGGTATTTTCCCGCTCTCAATCAAATCCTGGATCAGATGCTTCAACTTCCAACATTTCTCGGTATCATGTCCATTGCCCCGATGGTATTGGCAATAGGCTTGGGCATTGTAGCTTTTGGAGCGTTTTTCAACTGAAACTTCAGGAGTTGGGCCTATCGGTTGGACCAGGTCTTGGAAGATGGCCTTTGCAAGGCATATGTATAGGTAGTCCCTATATCAGTGAATACCCTAGGAGGGGTATTTCTTTTGGACGAGGCATCTAACAAATTAACCGTGTCAAAGATACTGCGGGTTGCAGCCGGGGGCTTGGCAGTGGATGAGGAAGCCCCTTGGTATCCCTTGCTAGGGGCCTTAGTAAGGCTCTCTAGTCTTAGATCATCTTCAATTCTCATACCCATTTCAGTAAGAGTGGTGAAATTGGGTATGACAGCATACCGGAGGTGGACCCGGTAGGAAGGGAGGAGGTTCTTGACAAAGGCCTCCACTAAAGTCTTTTCACTGGGCTTATCGACCAGTTTCACACTTTCGGCCCTCCAGCGTTGGAGGTATGTGGTAAAACCCTCCTTAGGTTCTTGGGCCATAACCTCTAGAGACCGCATTGTGGTCTGGATCTCGGTGTTGTCAGCATAGTTCCGAGCAAATTCCTTAGCCACATCATCCCATGTCGAGAACTTCTTGGGGTCTAGCTTGTAGTACCAGGCCTTAGAGTGTTTCTCAAGGGAGGCAACAAAGAGGTTTTTAAACATCGAAGAATCTACTCCCTTGATAGCCATGAATTCCTTGAAGGCTCGTACATGTAGCAACGGGTCTTCAGTCCCTTCAAACATGGGTAAGCCCGTGAGATTCAGGTTCGCTGGCAGCTTGTCACTCACCGGGGAAATCACGACTGTTCTCCCGATGGATATTGTTACTCCCAGTCATGTGAACTTGTTCCTCTAGTCGGCGCACCGCGCTAACTAGCTCAGCCAGAGGTTCCGTGACCTCGGTATTAGGAGTCCTTTGCTCCACTGCAGCCATGCGAGCAACGATAGCCACTTGACCGGCCCTCATTTCTGTCAGTTGGGCATCAATGTCAGTTTGTTTGGCGGCCATGGCATCCACAGAGGCCTTCAGATTGTTCAGAGCTGCTTCCATCTTGCGGCTGTGTCTGGTGGACGGTGGCCTGTCTGTAAGAACACCGCGCAATCAGAAACTGAACTCGGACCTTGGAATCAAAACAGTACATCCCGAGCAGGGAAAAGACTAAAAAACGACTTGAAAAAGACTTCTAGACGGGTGACTCGTGAATGACGGGCTTTCCTTAGGATTCGACGGGTGGGCCGAATCCTGTTCGAAGGAAGGTCCATGTGAGACGTCCCCAGACTTTGGACTCGAATGTGTAGACGGACCCTCCTTTGTAGGAGTATGTCCTACGTAGGTGGGCCTTGCCTTAGTCTAATAAGGCGGACTGGGATAGGGAAGAAACTCGTGATGTAAGATCGACAGAGTTTCGACGCTAAAGACTTTGATGACTTAAAACATGACCCGACACTGCTAAATACGGAAAAGTCCTAAGAGGGGGAAAGTTTTGAAAAGGATTATTTTTGGAAAATCCGAGAAAACTCGGGGAAAGGCCCGATTTTTCGAGAAAATCGGAAAGTGTATCGGGCCTCGGTTTTGAAAGTTCGAAAATATTTTCGAGTTTTGAATTGGGCAGCATACCGGCTAGAAAGTGGGCTATTTTGAGTAAAATCATAAGTCCTAAATTCGGTAGCTTTCCGGTTTTTGAAATTTGAATACATTTTTGAAAAGATGCATTTTTGAAATGACGGTTTTTGAAAACGACACGGAAACCAAGTAGCACATAGTCACGGAAGTATTATAACGACACCATGTATGCTTTACACTAAGTCTCGGTCGGTCTAAATGGGGTTTATACCAGTGCTCATAGTCTAGACGAGAATCGGGACGGACTTCCTAAGTCGAGTTGAGCTTAGAACATGCCGCAAAGTCCATACGAATCGACTATGAACACCTTTGACGTATCCAAGTCGGAGTACATCACGGTATAGTGAGACGTCGGTCACCAGTACCGGCCCGGGAAAATAGGGGTTATGCATGAACCGTAAAACTAAAACGCGTATTGTACTAGTCAAACGATTTCTATTCGAGTCTCACCCTGAGGATGCCGATGGTAAGTCACACATCAGTTAATCCCCACCGGAGTCGCCAAATTGTGGACATGACGTAGGTCCACCCCGACGCGGCCACACGCGGGTTTGGGTAGGCGAATGCATCTCCATATGAGAATGGATCGAATTGAAATTTAAATCAAAATGGAGTCGCCACCGAACTTTGTGGGAGTTCGGGCCCGTTCGAGCCCACTCTATGTCGTTGTGGGCTGTACACAAATTCCGGCCCATTCGAGCCCACTCTAGGGGTTTCTGGATGCCAACGGTTTCGGCATCCAGAAACCGAGGTTCTGAGTAAGGGGTGAGGGTACGTGTTGGGAAGCCCACTAAGGACACCCAACCCGCCCACACTTAGCGGCCTCTACTAAGACATCGTTTGACTTTCTAATATGCGCATTAGTAATCCGGTGAAATGATATGCAAACATCGTTTTTAGCTAAACATGCGAATTAAATGTGAGCTACGTCATTTTAATGCATCTAATTTGTTGTCGAAGTGATTTAGCATGCAATGGTTCATTTATAAACGGTAAAACGCAAATAAATAAAAGCAAGGCAAAAATAAATCGGTTACAAGTTACACGGGCGGAAATACAACCCGGCCAAAACGAAAATAACGAATAAAAAAAGAGTAACCATATAATGAAAATAAACGACACGTGCAACGGACCCGTATATAGTAAATGCAAGTTAGACCGTAAGTTGTGTAAATGGACGAACTTTGGTCAAATACACATTATTTTGTGTATTAATCAAAGGACGGAGACATAGGACCTAGGTGTGGTGCTAGCCCGATCCCGAATCTCGATGCCTTGTCCCAACTTATCATATCGAGAAATCGGAGTCTAGATTAATCATGTGTCGGGTACGACTAATGAGTCATCAGCACGAGATTAATAGTGAGTGACCGTCGATCAAAGTTGTTTATGTGAAGTGATATGCATGAGTTTTGAAAAATGAGATCACGTGATTGACTTTACACGTGACGATTAATGTCGTAGAAAAATGACGAGGCTCGAATGATGCGCTAGAGTCCTCGGATTTTTGGGCTACAGGACCCACTCGATCGAGTCATGGCTTGGACTCGATCGAGTGCACCTTTAAGGTGGCTACTGCCCGGTTTTTGGGGTGCAACTCGATCGAGTGGCTCATGGCACTCGGTCGAGTGCCCCCTGTACGAGGCATGGTTCGTTTCGTTTTATTTGTTTAAAATCGATGGTTGGCTGAGTTAAATAAAAATATTGACGATTTAGATTTAACTCGGTTTTTCGGTACTATAATCATGTCTTATATGATTATAATACCGTTATTGGAGTTTTATAGAAAATGTTAATATGAGATTGAAAGATTTGATTAGCGACGAAATCGTAGCCCTCCACATCACGATATCGATATTAATCCTAACGGATTATGTGATGTCGATTTTCGCATCAACGGATTTCATGCTAATCTTAGAAATGGAATCAAATGCGTTCAACTATGATCGATCACGATCACGTCCTGCCCTTGAGTACATTGGGGCGGAGCTCCTCGAAAGGGTGCCACCTCCGTCGTTGCTCTTAAAGGGATTAGACGGACTTTAGATGATCGTCATAGTTAAACGGATTAGAAACCGAAACTTATTATTATTACGTATACGCGATAAATAAGACGAAAATAAATAACGATAATTAAATGTTAGATTGTTAGATGTTAATGTTAGTAATAATGTCGTTACTATCGACTAATTATAATATAGATACATAAACATATATAGAAAAAAAACGAAAACAAAAAAAGGAAGAAGATGTCTGTGTTGAATGTCACACCCTCAACCTACATGCTCTTGCTTCTCGGGATACGGTTCGTCAAATGGCGGCAATGGCGCGGGAACTTCGAGATACATAGGAAGAGTTGATGGTGTGTATGAGGTTTGTATGGAGGATTGTTTTCTTAGTTTTTACGAGTTTCGATCTCGAAATGCATGTAAATGGATTTGTATATGGTGATGTCGAAAATGGTGGTGATTTGTGACTTAATATGGCTGCAAAATGTAGGGTTTTGTAGTGTAAATTTGGCTGAAAGTTGATGAGGAAAAGTTGTGAAATGTTGTGAGTTGATGGGGTATTTATAGGAGAAACCCCACGACCTAGGGTCACTCGATCGAGTGGCCCTAGTGCACTCGGTTGAGTGCCTTTAAAAACGGGTCTGTTCCGGATTTTGAGGCTCCACTCGACCGAGTGGGTCAATCCACTCGACCGAGTGGATCAATTTGGACGAGCCATTTTAGGAAATGGTTGACTTTTGATATTTTTGAATTTTGTATTTGGGCGCACATTTCTAGAAGCGCACCTGGTTGACCTTGTGTGACGGATTCGTCTTTGACCGGGTTTTGACCCGGTCGGCAAAAGACGGTTTTTATTTTTGGTGTCGGTTTTGGCCCAAATTAGTTTATTTTACTCGGAACGACCCACTGGGCCTGAATTTGAGGTTGGTTTATTGAGATTTGTATCCCGTTAAAAGCCCATGCCGGACATTACTGATTCCGAGCCCATATCGGAGCGCGTTAGAGCACGTTTGCGTCCGATCATCATCGGGTGTTTTTTGGAAACTACCATAGACACCTGGCAGTCAAAATGCGGGTGTCTACAAATATCAACATGAAAATTGACGCAAAACATGAATGACACGACCGTGAAAGCAATATCAACATGAAAATTGACGCAAAACATGAACGCAAATTGACGCAAATTAATCAAGATGATGAATAAAAATTGACGCAAAACATGAAAGCAATATGGAAACTCACCATTGTTATACTCGATGAATTGCTTATCAACAGTTAATGAAGATGTCGCGATCATTGAATTCATAGTATACACTACTAGAAAATATGCCAAAGAAATCATGTAAAAAGACCCTAAGACACCATTATGGAGATGATCTCCAGGTTAAAGGTGTCTTAGGGTAAGAAATCATGTGAGTAAAATGATTTCTTTGCTTATGCTTTAGAAACCAATTTTAAGGGATTAATGGTTTCTTTGGTCCATGAGAAAAACACCATTTAGGATAGATAAATGATGTCTTATCTAAACTTAATAAATCATGTAATGTATTTAAATGGTTTCTTTGATTTTTCTTAATAAACCATTTAGCACACTTAAATGGTTTCTTTGCCTTTAGTAAAATGATTTTTTTGATATCCTCATTTTTCTTTTTTCTTTTAAAATTTTCGATAACTCAAAATTAAATATGTGTACACAATATTCAAGAAAATATCATAAATATATATATATATTGATGCCAAAATGTATACAAATTTACATTGGGAGGAAAATTAAATTGGAAACCCACAATTATATCGTATAACATCAATATCCCAAAAAAAAATATGTTTTCCAAAAAAATAAATTATAAATGAATCTAAATACCCACTTCATCGATGCAATCGTTACGTTCTAATCAATGTTACTCCACATATCAGGGATGCTATCATCTACGTCAGACACCAAATAGTGATCTGCATCGCCGTGGACAAAAAAATGGCGTTAGTTCACTACCATATAACAGACCTTTTCCTTGGGCATAAGTAATCACTTTAAAGTTTACGTCAAGAAAATTCAACCAATCTTGAAAATGAAATAGGGTAGATACCTTGTTGAGGTGGGTAGATGATGATTGATTCGGGGAATGATGATGATTGAAGCATACAAAACGCAGAATCAGTTCGGAAATGCTCCTGAAAAAAGTCGTAATTGTTCACATAAGTCGACATACAGCATCCAAAAACAGTTCGACAAAATCAAGTTGCTCGAATAACAATAGCTCTACTCTAACTAAATTGAGCCTCATCAAGTGCACAGATAGTGAAAATGAATAACAAATCCAATCATAACACATGGAACATGATGGTTGAAGCAAACACGTAATTGTGTAGAATATGGAGAGACCTGAATAACATGATGGTTGAAGCAAACACCTTCCTTCTCTTTTTTGGTATGATACTCAAGATAGAGGACACTTATTAAGATAAGCAGTCCAACTTCCCATCAACCCATAAAATAATTGAAGTGTTATTCCTGATACCATTCCTAGTTGTGAAAATGAGTATGGTAATGTCAATAGCACTTGCTCCACCTATGATTTTCAACCAAAAAAAAAAACTCATAGTTACTCTTCCTTAAAGATAACTTACCCTACCCAAATTGTATCTACTTCACCCGTTTTCTATATAAGGACGTCAATCAGTCGTATTTGAATCTATGATAATAATACTATAAGGACGTCAATCAGTCGTATATGAACTAATGTTTTTTTGGCATGCAAATGAACGAGAATCGACTTATTTGGTTGATGTTCGAGCCTATTTCAAAGGGAACGAGAATCAACTTATGTAAATGATTATCTTAACGTTCCGTACCTGATTTGATGCACAATTGAACCTGCATCATAGACAGATCCACCATACCAAAATAAAGTGTCTGAAACTGAATCTGTGATTCACAATGTCCCTTCCCAATTCACTAATTTGTGAATCTTCAACATTAATAGTAGTTGCTGCCTCTTCATTATCCTCTGCTACTCTTGATATTTCTACTTTCCCATTCTGCTTATTAACATTCACTTAAACATGTGAGAGTATTAACATTCTACCATTGATTTCATAAACTTATGCAATCTCCATTGATTTCATTCTACTACTAGCAAAATAGAGCACAAACTGGTATCGAATATCAAAAGCAAAAGCTGTACATGACTATAACAACAAGTAAAGCTAAACCCCACAGAAGTGAATATCATGAAAGGAAACTAATGGAAGACACCTAAACTTATCGGCAGCTGATGGGCCGTATTTAGTCGTATTTATTACGACGGTTTTGGGGTATTTTGTGAGCTAAATCGGTTGTCTTGTATTGCATTTGTGTCAGTTTGGTATGAATGTAATACAGGCTAATTTGAAGATGTTAACCACTGGACCGTTGATTTGGGCTAAGAACGAAGGAAAAGAAAGGCCGCTTGAAGACCCGGAACGATAAGAATCGAAGAATGAAACGAAGCAGTAACAGCTTGCCACGCGAGTCGCCCAGCTGATCAGGCGAGTCGCGCGGCTGTGCGAGTCGCGCGGACCTTATGCGACTCGCACGGCGGCCTGTGATGGACTACGTATTCCGGCTTATATTGCTCTAATTTATTACGTTTTAAGACTTGGATTTTAATTAGGAAACTTTATTATTACCTTAGGATATTTTTATTATTATTTTATTATTAGTAAACTCTTATTAGGTTTAGTTTAGCCTTAGTTTTAGGGGGGATAATCATTCACATCTAGTTTTTAGAATCCATCAAGGAAGAAAAGGGAGAACTTCGAAGAACCCTAATTTTCCACCGCAAGTATGTGTAACTAATTTCTCTACTTAGATTCAAGCCTTTGAAATACTCGAGAAACGTTTGTGAGTTTGAATGTTTTGATTATTAACCTTGATTATTATGAATTGCTTTGTTATTAATTCTATGAATGTGTTGTTGATTGCTAGGTGTACAACTAGTATTTGATTGCATCGTTCTATCGTTAGTATCGTTAATTGAGTAGGATTTACTGATTAACTTTACATTAGTAACAACTAGGAATTAATATTGAACGGGATACGTTGATATTAGTACTTAGAAGCGATTCATATAAATATCTAAGGCACGACTGGATTGTACGTGCTATTTATTCTCTATCGAATTCTCAGATCTATATTGCTTCCGTCTAATTGAACCTAGAACTGGATTGTTTAGGTTGTTTTACGGTTAGGGTTAATTAAGAACGGGATTCGTTTTAGTTAACTATTCTTAAGAGAATTGGAATTTCATGTTCACGATAGAGTAGTCAAGGTTATTAATTGAAACCGTCTTACGATGATCAATCACTATTGAGTGTGGATTTGTGCTTGTGTCTAAGTTATTTCTCATCCTTTGATTTACTTAAAGTTTTAATCTTTATTAATTTTAGTTGTTAGAAAATCATCCAAACCCCCCCCCCCCCTTTAGTTACTACGGTCTTTAATTACGTTAGAGATCGATTTCATCTACACTTTAGTTAGCATAATTAGGTTAATCTGATTCCCTTGGGTTCGACCCTTATTTCCATTATACTACTGTTTTAGTTAGTTGGTTATAAGTGATTATAAATTGTAATTTGAGGCATACGACTTTAGCCCGTCAAATTTTGGCGCCGTTGCCGGGGAATCGGTGTTAATTATTTTTGTGTTTTCTAGTGTAGTTTTTATTTTTATTTTATTTATTATAGCTAATTTTAATTATATTTTATTTTATTTTGTGTAGTTTATGTATAATACTCGTTCTTCTAACCTGAACCTCGAGCCTTTCGACTCAGAGATTGAACGCACTCTTCACAGGTCACGGAGAATCGGAGAGGGAGCAATAGTCATCGGAACACAGGAATTCGAGGATCTAGAGTTTAATAACGATATTCTTGTTATTCCAGAGGTGAACGAAGTTTCTTCCGAATCCGAAGACGAGTCGAATAACATGGCCAACACAATCAAGCAGCTGACGGCACCCGATCTCGCACAACAACCTTTGTGCATTACGTACCCACCGTTGGGTGTGAATGCCACTTTCGAATTGAAGTCGGGTTTGATCCATCAACTACCCACATTCCATGGTTTAAGCGATGAGGACCCTAACAAGCACTTGTCGGATTTTCATATTGTATGCTTGAGTATGAAACCGGCATCTGTCACTGATGAGCAGCTGAAGCTAAGGGCCTTTCCCTTCTCATTGAAGGATTCTGCTAGGGATTGGTTGTATTACTTGCCACCGGCAAGTATTGATACATGGGTGAAGATGAAGAAGGCGTTCCTTGAGAAGTACTTTCCGGCGTCTCGAGCCTCCCAATTGAAGAAGCAGATTAGTAATGCGGAGCAACGAGACGGTGAGACGATGTATGAGTATTGGGAACGTTTTAAGAAGCTGTGTGCTACATGCCCATATCATGGCTACAATCCTCAAGACCTTGTGATGTATTTTTGTGGAGGTCTTTGTGTGGAGGATGCCCGTACTGTGAATGCGGCATGTGGGGGATCGATCGTGAACAAGAGTCCAGATGCCGCTATAGAGGTGATTCAGGAGCTAGCTGAAAGCTCTCGAGATTTTTCCCGAAAATACAAACGGGGAGTGCATGCCTTAGGTAATTCATCATCCTCAAGCCTTGAACATAAAGTCGATAGCTTAACGGCTCTTGTACAAAATATGATGTCGGGAAAAACAAATCAAGTTATGATGTGCGGTATTTGTTCTACCGAAGGACATCCGAGTGAGCATTGTCCTCACATGTATGAAGAGAATCAAGAGGAGGTGAATGGAGTATGGGAAACCGGAGAGAAGAAGAAATGGGACCCTTTTTCCAATACCTTTAATCCCGGATGGAGAGATCATCCCAACATGAGGTGGAGAACTCGTCAAGGGGACCAACAATTTAATCAAGGAAATCAAGTCGGTCAAGCGAAGCAACAATTCTTTGCTAAACAACAAGTTCCTAACACGGTTCCTACTCCACCCCCACCTAATGGACAAATGTCCACCGAGGACATGATCCGCGCCTTGGTTGCTAGTCAAGCTACGGTAACCACCCAAATGTCCAATCTTCAAGCTACGGTTCTTCAACATCAAACGGAGAACAAAGCTAGTATCCAAAACATGGAAACTCAATTGGGACAAATGGCGACCTCTATTAGTCGTTTGGAAGCTCGAGATTCTACGGGACTCCCGTCTCAAACGGTGGTGCCTTCTAAGAATGTGAGTGCCGTTTCATTGAGGAACGGAAGGCAATTAGAGGAGGTCGAGAAGGTGAAGAAGGTAGCAAAGCAACCGGTCATAGGAGAGGAAGAAGAAGAGATAGTGATCGAGAAGGAGGAGGAAACCCCTATTGTCAAAGCAAAGGAATTCATTACTACTACACCGGTTTTGGAACCGGAGGTACCTTTCCCCGATGCACTAAAGAGAACTCGTCACTTTGAGCACGATAAAGACATCTATGAGGTATTTGAAAAATGCGAGGTAAATATTCCCCTTCTTAATCTTTTGAAAAGTATTCCTAAATATGCAAAATTTTTAAAAGAGTTGTGCACTATTAAAAGGAATAACAAGCTTAAAGGGGTAAAGAAAGTTAAGGTAAGTGAACATGTATCCGCCGTTTTTCAACGAAAACTACCACCTAAATGTAGTGATCCGGGTATGTTCACAATTCCTTGCACCATTGGTAACACTAGATTTGATAAGGCCATGCTAGATTTAGGAGCTTCTATAAATGTGATGCCTTATTCTGTTTATACATCTATGCAACTTGGCCCTTTGAGTAGTACTAGTGTTGTGATTCAGTTGGCGGATAGATCGAATGTCTACCCGAAAGGTATTATCGAGGATGTGCTTGTTTTAGTTGACAATCTAATCTTTCCTGCTGATTTTTATGTGCTAGACATGGACAATGATCACCATGTGGCTCCGATTTTGCTAGGAAGGCCGTTCTTGAAAACGGCAAGCACGAAGATTGATGTCTCTAATGGATCTATGACTATGGAGTCCAATGGCCAATTAGTAACTTTCAACATCTATGATGCCATGAAATACCCCGTAGATCATCATTCTGTCAATTTTATTGATATAGTTGATCCATTAGCACAGGAATTCTTTGACCTGAATGGTTCTGATGAGTTGCAGGTTGCTTTGGAGAACAGTTTGAGTAATGAGGGGGTAGAATATGCTTTTTCTGCTAATTTGCAGGAAGTTGTGGCGGAATTGCATGATTCGAAGAGACCAATATCTAATTTTCAGAACCCATTACCACTAATTGTTCCTAGGGAGAAATTGTTGCCTTCTATTGTGCAGGCACCTGTGGTGGAGCTCAAAGCTCTACCGGAGCACTTGAAGTATGTGTTCCTTGGTGAGGGAGAAACACTACCAGTTATCATCTCTAGTAAGCTCACCACGGAACAAGAAAGGAAGTTGAAGGACGTTCTTGTGAAGAACAAGCAAGCTATTGGATGGACAATTGCCGACATCAAAGGTATTAGTCCAAGTACTTGTATGCACCGGATTTTACTCGAAGATGATGCTAAACCGGTAAGGCAACCACAACGTCGATTAAATCCTCCTATGATGGAGGTAGTGAAGAAAGAGGTTCTCAAGCTACTACAAGTCGGTATGATTTTTCCTATTTCTGATAGTAAATGGGTGAGTCCTACTCAAGTAGTCCCTAAAAAGTCGGGGGTGACCGTGGTAGAGAACAAAGATGGTGAGCTTGTCCCCACTAGGATTCAAAACGGGTGGAGGGTATGTATCGATTACCGTAGATTGAATGCGGTAACTAGGAAAGACCATTTCCCCCTCCCCTTCATTGACCAAATGCTAGAAAGACTAGCGGGGAAAGCCTACTATTGCTTTTTAGATGGGTATTCGGGCTATTTCCAAATAGCCATTGCCCCCGAGGATCAAGAGAAAACCACATTCACTTGTCCCTTTGGCACGTTTGCATATAGACGCATGCCTTTTGGTCTTTGTAATGCACCCGCGACATTTCAACGATGTATGATAAGTATGTTCTCGGAGTATGTTGAACGTTTCATTGAAGTGTTCATGGATGACTTTACGGTGCATGGTGACTCTTTTGATTCTTGTTTACATCATTTATCTCTTGTGCTTAAGCGTTGCACTGAAACTAACCTTGTCTTGAATTCAGAAAAGTGTCACTTTATGGTGGAGCAAGGTATAGTTCTTGGACATGTGGTCTCATCAAAGGGTATAGAGGTAGACAAAGCAAAAATTGATACCATTTCTTCTCTACCTTACCCTACTAATGTTCGGGAAGTGCGGTCTTTTCTTGGTCATGCAGGTTTTTATAGAAGATTTATTAAAGACTTTTCCAAGATAGCCACACCGTTGTGCAAATTGCTCCAAAAGGAGATAGATTTTGTATTTGATAAAGCTTGCAAGGAGGCTTTTGATGAGTTGAAACGTAGGCTTACGTCGGCTCCAATTATTCAAGCTCCGGATTGGTCTCTCCCCTTCGAGATCATGTGCGATGCGAGTGATTATGCATTAGGAGCGGTGTTGGGTCAAAGAGTTGGAAAGATAGCTCATGTCATTCATTATGCCTCCATGACCCTTAATGAAGCCCAAAAGAACTACACCACCACCGAAAAGGAGCTCCTAGCGGTCGTGTATGCGTTGGAGAAATTTCGATCCTACTTATTAGGAACGAAGGTGATTGTGTTTTCTGACCATGCGGCATTGCGCTATTTGATGTCGAAGAAAGAAGCTAAGCCAAGATTGATCCGGTGGATCCTTTTACTTAGTGAGTTCGATCTTGAGGTGAAAGACAAAAAGGGAGCCGAGAACGTGGTTGCCGACCATTTGAGTCGGTTGATTGATGTTGATTCTAGAACACAAGAGAGAGAGTCGGTCAAGGGTGTGTTCCCCGATGAAAGTTTATTTGCGCTTAACTCGGTTCAACCTTGGTATGAAAATTTGGTAAACTTTCTTTGCTCATGTAAATTTCCTTCGGTTTTCTCAAAATCTCAAAAAGACAAGCTTCGTAGTGATGCGAAGTACTATGTGTGGGATGAGCCGTATCTATGGAAACATTGCTCCGATGGTGTTATTAGAAGATGTGTTCCGGAGAATGAGATGACTTCAATTCTCACGTTTTGTCACTCTAAAGCGTGTGGAGGTCACTTTGGTGCACGGAGGACGGCAAGGAAGGTGTTAGATTGCGGTTTCTATTGGACCACGTTGTTTCGAGATGCCCAAGTCTTTTGTCAAGCTTGCGACAATTGTCAAAGAGTGGGGAATATTTCCCGGAAAAATGAGATGCCTCAAAGTTATATGCTTAATTGTGAGATATTTGATGTATGGGGGATCGATTTCATGGGACCGTTCCCAAAATCGAATGGTAATCTCTACATTTTACTTGCAGTCGATTATGTGTCCAAGTGGGTGGAAGCGATCCCCACTAAGACCGATGATTCGAAGGTGGTGGCGGATTTTATCAAGGCTAACATATTTGTTCGATTTGGAATTCCCAAGGCTTTGATTAGTGATCGTGGTACTCATTTCGTGAATAAAACGATAAGTGCTTTGCTCAAAAAGTATTTTGTCACTCATAAAGTATCCACGGCCTACCATCCGCAGACGAACGGACAAGCTGAAGTGTCCAATCGAGAAGTCAAATCCATCTTAGAGAAGACGGTCAATCCAAATCGGAAGGATTGGAGTGGACGGTTAGACGATGCATTATGGGCATATCGAACGGCCTACAAAACCCCGATCGGCATGTCTCCATATCGATTGGTGTTTGGGAAGGCTTGTCATCTTCCCGTGGAGCTAGAGCATAAGGCATATTGGGCGATTAAAAGCTTCAATATGAATTTAGATGAATCGGGAATACATCGAAAGCTACAATTACAAGAGTTGGAGGAGCTACGTCTCGAGTCATATGAAAACGCGGCGACTTATAAGGAGAAAACGAAGGCTTGGCATGATAAGATGGTCTTGAGGCGAGACTTTCAAGTTGGGCAAAAAGTCCTTTTATTTCAATCCCGTCTTCGCCTTTTTCCCGGTAAGTTAAAATCCCGTTGGCTTGGTCCATTCATTATAACTCATGTTTACCCTCATGGTGCAGTTGAAGTACGAAATCCCGAGACAAACAAGTATTTGAAGGTCAACGGACAACGTCTTAAGCCGTATTATGAAGGATTTGAAGCTAACATAGTGGAGTCGGTGGCCCTCTACGACCCTATCCACGAAAATTGACATCCGTCTAAGTCGAGCGAACGACTTTAAACAAAAGCGCTTCCGGGAGGCAACCCGTTTTGTAGACTTTTATTGTAAATTTTTATTTTACGGGTCGTAGGTCGTTTTATTACTTTCGTTGTTTTTTTTTCTTAATCGTTGTTTTTCTTAAACTTAGTTTTTATTACGAACTTTTGATGTTTTATTAGGATAAAAGCGTCGATTTTCCAGGAGGTTGGGCGATTAGCATGGGTTCTGGGCGACTAGCATGGAGATCCCTCGAAATCTGAGCGAAAATTGAAGAAAAAAAAAGGGGACGGATTTCCAGGCAGCCGCGCGAGTCGCGCGGACCCTATGCGACTCGCGGGACTCCCTTCTCACAGGTATTATTTTATTATTAAAAAAAAAAAAAAAAAAAAAAAAAAAAAAAAACGAAAAATCAAAAATTTGAGACAGAGTCATCCGACTCCTTCTATTCCCTTTTCCCCTTTCCCCTTCTATTCCTATTCCTATTCTAATTTTCCCCAATTCTAAAACCCTAAATCAATTTCAATCTCCTTCTTCCCTAAATCAAATTCAAATCCTTCACCATTACCACCAATCCTTCCTCCTCACTTCAAATTTCAATTCAAACTTGTCAGTTTCTGCATCAATTTGTGCGTCGTCAGTCCTCTTCAATCGTGGTCGCGTCGTTGTTGCCGGAGTCATTCGTCGTCGGGCTGTGGTCAGGCGAGTCGCGCCGGGTTCAAGCGACTCGCGGGTGGATCTGTCGAGTAGGGTTCGAAGGGGCGTGTGTGTCGGGTTTCGTCGACATCGTCGGGTCTGCGTCTGTGTCTCCTGCCTGAAGTCTTGTAAGTTTCTAATCTAACCCTCGTCCAACCCTCTTCTGCTGTTTGTGTGTGTTTACGTTGGTGAGTTGTTTTGTGTGAGTCTCAAGTTGTGTGCTGTGAGTTGTTGGTAGTTGATTCAAGTCATAGTCCGGCTCCATTCTTTGTCTAGTGGTCAATTTTGGGTAGTGGTTCTGTCTAGGGTTAGATTTGGTTGTCTAAATCTGTGTAGTTATGGCCCCGAAAAAGCAAAAGACGACCCCGGTTGACTATATGGGATGTAAGAATTTGAGTGCGAAACAGAAAGCAGTATGGCGCCAACTAGTCGATCGAGTTGTTATGGCGACTAAGTTTGTCGATAATTCGGCATTGGAGAGGCTCGGGATTGGTGATGAGGTGTACACGCTATTGACTCGTATTGGGCTAGCGAACTTTTATGATAAGCATGCGGACACGTATAAGCGCTATACACTTGAATTCTTGTCCACCTTAGAAGTACATCGTGATGACGACCCCCCTCACATTACTTTTCATCTCGGAGATGCGGAACGAAATGTAGATTTCACAGAATTGAGGGAGGCGTTGGGTATAGCACCGAAAGGGGGAGCGGAGATTTTGACCCCTACGTCTCGAATGATGGATGCATTTTGGTTGAAAATTGCCGGTCATGCATATGGTAACGTAGGAGCTAAGAATGCTGATATTCGTCACCCCGCCCTTCGTTATGTTCACCGACTTTTGAACTCCACATTTCTTTGTAAAGGTGAACCGACACATCTACCTAGGGCGGATTTGATGTATTTGTGGGCCATGATGCCCGAATGTTTAGAAACCCCGGATTGGGTCGATATATTCTTGACTCGCTGTGAGAAGCAACAAAAGGCGGTATCGGGGAACATTCCGATGGGAGGTATGATTACTCTTTTAGCTCGGTATCTTGGATTACCCCAGATGGCGGATTCTCCTGTCGTAGGTGATACTACTATCAGCATTAAGTTTATGGAGAGTTGTTCTATGATTTCGCGACCGATTGCTAAACACCACCTAATCTGGACGCTCGGCACGTCCCACCAGCATTTCTTGATTTTGCCTCGTCCGGATGGGAAATCGTTACCATTGGGGCCTACTGCGGCTGATTTTTACATTGAACATGATAAGCAATTTCCTACACCGACTACCGAGTCTAGTGCCCCGGTTGTGGAGGAGCCCAAGGGTACGCCTGATTTCGATCGTTGGAGAGATTGGCGCGAATCAATAGAAGATCGAGTCGAAGAATCGGTTGATAACAGTAGGTTGGCCGCTGAGTTCGGTCGGTGTATGAATCGGTTGCAGTTGAAGTTGCACCCTAATGACTACTCGGAACCATCTCCCGAGTTTTATGAAGAGCTTGCAGCCCGTGAGCATGCAAGATCATCTAGGAGGGCGGCACGTGAGGCTAAGTCACGTGACGTCGGCTCCTCTTCTCACTCTTGAGCCCGAGGTATTTCTCTCCCCGTTTCTTTTAATTGTCCTTAGTTCACACATTCGAGGACGATGTGTTATTCAAGCGTGGGGAGGGGAATTATCTCGTTGTATATAGTAGTTAGCTTGTTTTACGTCTTTTTAATTTAAAAAAAAAAAAAACGAAAAAAAAAAGAGAGAAAAAAAAATAAATAAATAAACCCGGCTAGGTGAAAACCCGGAAAGGGCACCTAGGCAAGAATGGGGAATGTGGCCGAGGACAGAGTGAAAACCCGAAAGGGCGCCCCGGGTAAAAAGAAAAATCGAGTTGCGTGCCACGAGAGTAGTGTGAGGAAAAAAAATGAAAGCTAGAGTGAAAATCCGCAAGGGCGGACGCTCTAGGCAAAATGAGGGAATTAGGAAAAAATCACTACTACTTTCTCCGTTTTTGGTGTTGGCGTCATAAGAAGGGTGACATAGAAGGTCGGAAGGGTAGGATTAGTTGGCTAGGGTGAGAAGAATCGCGGTGCGGTGTAGTCGTAGCACTAAATTCTATGCGATTGATGATATTTTGTTTGGTATATTGAACTATTAGAGGCGTTTAGGATTGATTGCATGTGTGGGTTGTGGAATATTGTGGTATATGTTTTGTACCACCGGTGACATTTGTAGCACATGCGATCCGTTCTAGGATTGGAGAAATAAGGGGCGTTAGATATCGACATTAGCTTATCCTTATTTGCTAATGTTCCTTGTTTTGATAATTTGAGTCGATGATAGTAGTTTGATATCGGGTGTGTTGATTCACTTGAACATTGGAGTTGAGTTTCATTCAAATGGTGGATTAACTTGTGCATTATCTAATAATGAGGGAGTTTGGTGGAAGACGAGTGAGGGCCGGTGTGTAATATTATTCTCACGCATTTTGGACCGGTGACGGTTGTGTTTATTGTGTTCTTTGAGTTTTACTCGAGGACGAGTAAAGGTTCAAGCGTGGGGATATTTGATGGGCCGTATTTAGTCGTATTTATTACGACGGTTTTGGGGTATTTTGTGAGCTAAATCGGTTGTCTTGTATTGCATTTGTGTCAGTTTGGTATGAATGTAATACAGGCTAATTTGAAGATGTTAACCACTGGACCGTTGATTTGGGCTAAGAACGAAGGAAAAGAAAGGCCGCTTGAAGACCCGGAACGATAAGAATCGAAGAATGAAACGAAGCAGTAACAGCTTGCCACGCGAGTCGCCCAGCTGATCAGGCGAGTCGCGCGGCTGTGCGAGTCGCGCGGACCTTATGCGACTCGCACGGCGGCCTGTGATGGACTACGTATTCCGGCTTATTTTGCTCTAATTTATTACGTTTTAAGACTTGGATTTTAATTAGGAAACTTTATTATTACCTTAGGATATTTTTATTATTATTTTATTATTAGTAAACTCTTATTAGGTTTAGTTTAGCCTTAGTTTTAGGGGGGATAATCATTCACATCTAGTTTTTAGAATCCATCAAGGAAGAAAAGGGAGAACTTCGAAGAACCCTAATTTTCCACCGCAAGTATGTGTAACTAATTTCTCTGCTTAGATTCAAGCCTTTGAAATACTCGAGAAACGTTTGTGAGTTTGAATGTTTTGATTATTAACCTTGATTATTATGAATTGCTTTGTTATTAATTCTATGAATGTGTTGTTGATTGCTAGGTGTACAACTAGTATTTGATTGCATCGTTCTATCGTTAGTATCGTTAATTGAGTAGGATTTACTGATTAACTTTACATTAGTAACAACTAGGAATTAATATTGAACGGGATACGTTGATATTAGTACTTAGAAGCGATTCATATAAATATCTAAGGCACGACTGGATTGTACGTGCTATTTATTCTCTATCGAATTCTCAGATCTATATTGCTTCCGTCTAATTGAACCTAGAACTGGATTGTTTAGGTTGTTTTACGGTTAGGGTTAATTAAGAACGGGATTCGTTTTAGTTAACTATTCTTAAGAGAATTGGAATTTCATGTTCACGATAGAGTAGTCAAGGTTATTAATTGAAACCGTCTTACGATGATCAATCACTATTGAGTGTGGATTTGTGCTTGTGTCTAAGTTATTTCTCATCCTTTGATTTACTTAAAGTTTTAATCTTTATTAATTTTAGTTGTTAGAAAATCATCCAAACCCCCCCCCCCCCTTTAGTTACTACGGTCTTTAATTACGTTAGAGATCGATTTCATCTACACTTTAGTTAGCATAATTAGGTTAATCTGATTCCCTTGGGTTCGACCCTTATTTCCATTATACTACTGTTTTAGTTAGTTGGTTATAAGTGATTATAAATTGTAATTTGAGGCATACGACTTTAGCCCGTCAGCAGCATCACAGTAAAGTAAAAGATCCTAATGGAAGACGACACCCTCCATTCTAGTCATTTAGTTATTCATTTACTTGTTAAATCGATGTAATGTGGAGTATATCACTACAAAAAAATCGTCATAGCAACGGACGACCTTGAAAATAGCTCAAATTCCGTTGCAAAAGGCTGTTAAATGAAGCTCAAACAAAGTTCAGACTGGTTGCCTTTCAACAAACTAACCCTACGACACCAAAGCAAATACAAAACAAAACAAAGTTTATATCATATTGGCAGGAGCTTGATTTCAGACATTTGCACCAATTCTTTCACTACTTCTCGTGAAGTCCTCACACAAAATACAAGCAGAAATGAGAAACATAATATACATATTAAATCGTAATAAGCTAGTACTCCATATATAGTATAAACACATGTTACTATGTTAATCGTAACATATATGCACAATTCGATTCAATAATACTCCGTAATACATAATATACGAGACAGTAGGAATTTCTTTGGTTGGGGCAAATCAAAGATTGAAATAAGATGAAGGAAGTGTACCTAATCGACGAGGAATGAGAGAATACTATAGTGATGCTACAACAATGACGGAACCACCACCAACGGCAGTTTCATCTCACACTACCATACACCAACCTCCTTCGCAGCCGAGTTAGAAATGAAACTGGAGTATAAAGATAGACAGACAGAAGAACCAAATAGCGTAATATAGTCATAGAGAAGAACCTAACTCAGATAAGAAAAACTAGCATCACTACAAGTAGAAATTTTCAACAACAACAACAATGACGGAACCAGCTCCGTAGACGGCACCAATTCCAGCGTGTAACAACAAACCCCGCAACATCAACACAGAAAAAGAAATAAATAAAAGGGAGATCGAGGAGGCACCGGTCTTGGAGGGTGGAACGCCGGCAGGGGGAGGCGCCGGTATAGTTGGTCGGCGACAGAGGTGGGTAAAAGAGATAGGGTTAGGGGTGGATCGATTTGGGGATAAATTTGCGAGTTGATATGTAATTAAACAAATGTAATTTTATAATAAGAAACTTTTGTTCTATACTTCTGTTTAAGAAACCTTTTTTTATTACAATGATTTCTTTGGTGTATACTTCTACATAAGAAACCTTTTTTTATTAAAATGATTTGTTTGTTTTTTCTAAGAAACCTTTATTTATTAGAATGATTTCTTTGTTCTACTTAAGAAATCATCTACTCCCTCCGAGTTCCTATGTTCTTCTCCTTTCTTTTTGAGGTGGAAAATAAGGAGGGAGTATTATATTATTAAAAGGGGAGAAGTGGAATGAAAAAGTAAGAGAGAGAAATATTATATTAATTAAATGAGATAAAGTTGATTGAAAAAGTATGAGAGATGAATATTATATTAATTAAAGATGATGAAGTGTGTGAAAAAGTATTTCCATAAATGGAAATAGGGATGAAGATCAAACTCAGCCCTATAAGGAAATAGGGAAGAACACTAAAACTCGGAGGGAGTATTTTTTATTAAAGGTTTATTTGATTAAAGAAATCATTTTTGTGTTTACATGGTTTCTTATTAATGATTTCTTTTCCAATATTTGTAGTAGTGGTAATAGAATTTCGAGCACAAATTTAATTGAATAAATGAATGAACGTGATGATCGATGAGAGCGTTTTTTTTTTAAGTTTTGATGAACCGGTAACGTTAATGAATGAATGAGAAATGAAAGTGATTATGAGAGTTATTGTTTCCTAAAATCATGGGAGTTATTTTAGGATACTAAATCTTTTTTTTTTAAATACAAAATATTAGGATGCATCTTGTCCATCCATGCTTATCTTATCCAACGGATGGGATGAGTACTTAGAGACTCAATATAGATGAGGGACTCATTAGAACCCCTATATATATATATATATATATATATATATATATATATATATATATATATATATATATATATATATATATATATATATATATATATATATATAGATCCAGGATCCTTTGAGGCAGTTCAACTCGCCGCACCAATTTAGGCACAATCTCAACCATTAGATTAAAATCAAATTAAAGGCTAAGATTAAAACAAAAACTCATACATAAAAAAAATTCCCCAATTTTTTTTCACGGGATAAAAAAATCAATTCTCTTCGGAAAAAAAAAATCGGAATTTTTTTTCCAAAAAAAAAAAAATTTTCCGAATTTTTTTTTTCCCCAAATTGAGAGTAAAAAAAAAAGAGCTCTTAGGGATTATAAAAGAGTTCAACCAACTCGAGATTCTTAGTACGACTCTCCCAAACATGGGTTTCTAATTTCCATCAAATACGTTAAGTCCAATATTAGGCGCTAGGTGGTACTACTCAGTCACAACCTCCAAAACTTTCTTACGTGATTATCCAATCGTTCAAACAACACGATACTAATCCACAATTGTTTTACAATCTAATCTCGTCAAGTAAAATTCCAACGGTCATCATAACACACCCAAATTCGCAATCGATAAGGTTCCTAAATCCAAAGCTCATAAGGTTTGAACTCGAAGTATACTCCAAATTTCTCGAGTAAGGAACACTAGACAAGGTCCACCAATTTAACAAGGCTCGGGTACGAAATCCTCAAGAACGATCATCAACATATTTATAATGCCACCAGTACAGAAGTTGAGAAAGTGTAACAAATCCTCAAACACGCTCAAACCTATAGGTAATGGCGCAAACACTCACATCTTCAAACACGTCATCGGCTAAGGTTTCTAAAAGTTCCACCAAATTTCATATTGTATCAGCGAAACCACCAAAATATTTATTAACTCAACGAAGCCACAATCTCGTTGGTCCAAGGGTTCTGTACTATAAATCCATCAAGATGATTCGCATTAAGTATTCCTCAAAACAACGCGATAAATCAAACCTTTACTTGTACAATATGTTTCTCTTCTTCAAGGTTAACAACAATTTAACCATGTTAGATCACTCAACTCCAAAGTTCATAGGTTACAACCTTAAACAACGATCAACGATCTAATCCTTAAGAAACACGGATAATCTATGTCAACCAAAATTTCGAACGATACTAATGAAAACCTTTAATGGTACCACAACACTCAGGCTAACACTTTAAACAATACTCTATGATCCCAAATATTCGTGATGCATCCACCAAATAAGCATTAGGTAAAAATCCCAAAGTAGTGTTATCAGTTACACTTAGTTCGGTTCTAGGTTAGGTACTAGGTATCCATCAAATATGATATACTCTTACTACTCCAAAGTATATTCAACTCTAAGTACTCCAAAATAATAAAAGTAACCTATAACCCAAGGTTCAGTGTCTAAAGTATCAACCTAATTCCATTAATCAACTAATACCATTCAACCCAATCCTCAAAAATTTCTCACTTGCTTAGAAGATAGGGTAGACTCATAATCCTCAAGCCAAGTAATAAGGGCTTACTAAACCTCAAATATCCATAACTTAACTCTCACGGGGTTTACTAAGACAGATTCGGTCACACCCAAGAATCTCAAGAAGGAAAACGGTAAAATAAGAGAATTAATCAAAGATTTATCACAAGAATTAAGACGAGAATATATAAGAGAAGAATTAGGAGTAGAAGAAGGAAGGAAGGAATAGATGATCCTATAATACTAAGCTCTTGAACCAGAGGAGAATCTACGGGCCTCCAGAGTTCACGAGGGAATTAAATGGATCACTTCATCTTCTTGTAGAGGAACGGGTACACAAGTCTTGGGTCGCTCCATCTGGATCTACTGCAACATCTTGAAACATGAATCTACTCTTCATCGTCTAACCTGTAGCTTAAGCAAACTGAACAGGAGCTAAAAAGTCACCATCTTGGAGCACCAAGTTGTCTACTCGAGTCAGCAGGCGTTTAGAGTTCTAAGCAGGTCTTTTTCCGATCCGGAGCAGGATCCTATCAACATCTTGTTCATTCATATGCCTCCAGACAAAAGCAACAAATATTCAATGCTAATCATTGAGTTACAAGAACATATAAAACCTAACAGTTAAGTCCTTAATTTGGTTTATACCCATCTCTCACTAATATTTCTTTAGTATTCAAATCATTTACTAGTATTTTTCCTAGAATCAGGTGTAAGCGTCGAGAGCAACAATGCTCTGATACCAACTATAATCCCATAGAAAATCTAACGCAATACAGTGGCGGAAACACTGTAGAGTTGGGATTAAAACACACTGACAAACTATATCTTATTAAAAGAAATGGTAAGTCAATACAAAGGCCACTTTTTACAAAAGGGCTAAATAGAAAATTCTCCAAACGGGTTATACGAATCCATAAGTTACATGAATAGAGAAAGAGTAGGATCCACGCTACTCGCTAGCTCACACCCAAAACCCAGCAACAAATACCTGTCATGTTATAAACATAACAGCCACGTCAGTAAGGAGTAACTCGGACTTCTCCCAGCCATATTATATCATATAGAAAAATAATAGTATTATTATATCAAAATACTTAAATGAGAAAACATTAAAACAAGGGTTATTTCATAACAATAATACCAACTATGGGGGTGGTTCTTATATTAATACAAACTATACGTAATCCCGTTTTAATATGAACTATCCTCTCATTAATCTCTCTTTATAACCAATGCCTTTTTTTACCTGTAAAACCGGTAATTATGACCTGCTAGATTTTGGTGCGCCTCTTCTTCTTCTTCCCCTTTATATTCATCAAATTAAAAGTCACCCTCCATTATCAATCTTCAAAACCCTCATTGATACAATGAGATGTTGTTATTCATCTGGATCCTCCTCTAATTCGTATCCTTCAAATGTCAGATTTTTTTTTTGCAAACGTCAGATGCTCTAATTTATTTACCACAATTTCAAAAAATTTAAGAAAAGCAATGGCGAGAGAAGATGTCGAGTTCAACAATGGCAAGAGAAGAGTACGTAGTAACGAGAGAGGAAGTGTACGGAGTATGGTGGGAGGGGGACTTTAATTCAAAAAGAAATTAAAAGGAAAAGGGAACCTGCTCATCAGGTAGCCGGTAACTTGTTCTAAAGAGAGATTAATGTGGAGATAGTTCACATTAAAATGGGATTACGTATAGTTGGTATTAATATAAGAAGCAATATAATAAAAATAAGCTTTCAGCGAAACTTAAAACACTTGCCAACCTGCAAGTCAAAATCAATCGATAATAATAATATTCAAAAATGGCGTTATGGAAATTCGATCAGTGTGCACAAGGCTAGACTTTCACTAGGACAATACTGGAAACTAGCTTCTAGAACTGTAGACTTAACTCATAACAGAATCCAGTCTCTAACTAGGCAACTCAACTATAACAGGACTGCGTGCAGCGAGGTCCTGGTTTCAGTAGTATACACCCCTCCTGGATACAAACCATATCCAGTTCAACCCGACGCGACTAACACGATGCGATATCTAAGTTTAAGGGCACAATGCACACTCTTCTGAACACAAACCATGCTTAGTTCAACAACCAATGTGCCCCATAAAGACACACCAGCCTTACAGTTAATGGGAAAACGTACATCATAAACTATATTACTCTAACCCCACACTTATCTTTATTCCATAACTCCAAAACAAGTCATTATCGATATAAACAAAATATATAATCAATATGAATAATATGAAGATAAAAGGAATAAACATTTTATATAAAAGGGAAACTTTCTATTAATTAGAAACTTACTAATTTTAGAAACTTACTTAAAATAGAAATATTATTATAGAAAATACGTAAGTGATTAAAATGAGTGAAATGTATAAAAAAAAGCATTTCTAACGAAATTAATATTTTATTATTATCGTTGTTATCGTAACTTTATTATATTTCTAAATTCGTTTCTCGAAATATAAATAAAATATAATACGTCAACATATAATATTTTATAAATAATTAAGAAATCGAGTTAAAACTATAAATCTTAGAAAAGAGATGTTTTACGAAAACGATATCAAAATTAATTGAGTCGATGAACTTTATAAATGAAATGAAATTTTCGAAGAATTCAAATTATTTTTAACAGGTAGTTTTTATTAATAAATAATATGGATTTTAATAAAAATAGTCATTCGGAAACAAATAGGAAATTATTAGTGAAAATAGTCTCGACTAAAAATATATTTAAAACAAAATCGACTATTTCCTCATTTAATAGAATAAATCGTAAAACGAAAGTTAATTTATTAACAAGTATACAAATTTCGATTAAAATATAAGGGTTTTTCTATGGGATACCCCTCAACTATCGGCTTTTCCAAGTGGTACCCCCGCCTTTTTCGAATTACAAGATGTACTCCTAAACTTTGTAAATTAGTCTATATTGTAACCAAAGTTATAATTTTCCAACGAAAAATTCTCAATTGATAATATAAATAGTGATTATTCCCTATTTTACTTTCATCAACCATGATATGTTTCTTCAATTTGCATCCTTTACTCGAAAAATATCATTCCACCACACTACGACATGAGGGTGACGGAGGGATTAAGGTTGAAGGATTTAAAAGAATGAGGGAGATAGGTCGACGTCGGCCGAAAATAGAGTGCACTGTGATGGACATTTGGTGGCTTGGGTGAATGGTAAAGAAAAAGAGGTGGATTGTAGCATCAAATTGGATTGATTAATATGTTAATTATTCATTTTACAAAAAATAATTGTAATACACTTATCACTTTGGTTATGATATGGAATGATAAGTAAAGTTTAGGGGTACACCTTGGAATTCGAAAAAGGCGGGGGTACCACTTGGAAAAGCCAATAGTTGAGGGGTACTCCATAGAAAAACCCAAAATATAAAAATACGATTTTTAAGTGAAAATTATAAATTAACGAAATATGACGAAATATGAAATCGACATTATTTAGTTACTAGTGTCACGATAACCAACAAAATATTATAAACGATCATAAATAATAAATTATTAACGACTTTAAATATTTATAAGTTACACGATTTTAAATAATATTTTTAGCAGAATAATACGTAGCTAAAAATAGAAAACCGAAAGTAAAGTATTTACTACATACTACTACTCAACATACGATATAAAATCGAGTAACGTCCTAAAGTTACCTTGAGACAAAATTCGAATCGCTCTCGTACTTGTCCACTAGCATAGTCCGAGCTCCAAAACTTCAATAGCATGCCTTAACCTTCGTGTCGTGAATCGTTAGCCTTCCAAGTACGCTCCACTAAGAAATTCGAGACATAAAGAAAAACATAAATGAAGAAATCGGGATAAGGAATGTTCGAAATGAATAGAGATGTCATGGAACGACAAGGAAAAGTAGTTGAAAGAAGATCGACAAATTAGAATGAAAACAAGGAATATAAGAGGGGAATAGAAGAAGGGAGGCAGGTCGAGAAGACGAGGGAAAACAGCAGAATCGATAACAACAAAGCAAACCAGCAGCAGCGTAAAAACAGTACAAAAACAATGACGTAAACAAGGGAAATTGAATGTGCAACAGCAAAAAAGAGCACGAAACAGCAGCAGAAAACGCAACAGTAGTCATCAGCAGCAAAGGGAAGAAAAGGAAGAAAAAGAAGAAACGAAGAATAAGAACAAGCAGCAGCACAGCACAACGAAGAAGAAGAGAAGCAGCAGCAGTACGATGCGACAAAAACGAAAGATGACACGAAGAAGAAGAAGAAGAAGAAGAAGAAGAAGAAGAAGAAGAAGAGGAAGAAGAAGAAGAAGAAGAAGAAGAAGAAGAAGAAGAAGATCGATAATCAAGACTTAACAGCAGACATGAACAACAGACATGAACAGCAGCGCGACAGCAACAAGAGCATCAACAAGACAAAAGAAACCGTATACAAACGAACCCGAAAAGAAAGACAGAAACAAAGAGAAGAAGAGCAACGAGAATGACAGGAGATTGAAGAATGCATGCAGCAACAAAATACAGCAGCAGGAGGACAAACAGCAGAGAAGAGGAAGGAGAAGAACAAAGAACATATTGCTTACTGAGTTCCGACGACGAAAAGGATGAAGACGGGGATGAAAAAGAAGAAGAGGAGGAGGAAAAGGGGCTACATATCGTCACTTCGGCAGAGTACAAGCGGACAGCAGGAGAGGAGATGGCAATCGAACAACATAAAACCAGCAGACCACAGCGGCAAGCAACAACAACAACAGACCGCAGAACAGCAATGAAAAGGAGCAGAGAAGGAAAAACAGAGCGGCAAGCAACAACAACAACAGACCACAGAACAACAATGAAAAGGAGCAGATAAGGAAAAACAGAGGGGTGCTCGATGTTTCTGAAGAGAACGAAGAAAAGAGGTGATAGGGAGTACAGATGAAGCGGTGGAAATAAGAAAAGGAGTAAGGGCAAGTGGTGAAACAACAAGAAAAAGAAGGGGAGTGAAACGGTGGAGAAAACAAAGGCAGCCAAGAGGAGTGTACGTGAATGGGGAAGTGAACGTATAAGTGCAATTGATTGTCAGGCAAGTGGGTTGAATGTTTGTAGGATTAATTAAATGAATTGGTTCGGAAATACGAATTATACGAATTCTGTAACGATAAGTTGACTGACCCACGAATCGGGTTAAATCGAGTTAATAAATAAAATTAATAAATAATCGGACCGTCAAACAAAATGAGTAAATAAAGTACTCGAGACGAAAATGAAACTGATAGAAATAAATAATTAGACGATCAAATAGTATTTCCCGATAAATAATAAATTTCCAATAAAGTGAATTAAATTGATTTCTCGAGGAAAGAAAATAAATATTTTGACGAAACTTAAAATAAATGAGCTTCGAGCTTAATATATATAAATAAAAAGAATTTAAAATTTAAATCGTCGAAATAGACTTTCGATAAAAATTAAATTAAATGTATAAAATGAATCGAAACATACATAAAAATATGTTTTTAATATAAGGAGAGTTTCCGAGATAAATAGAATTTTATGAGTTTGAAACGATTAAACGATAAATTCGTTTTATAATAATTTTAAGAACTACGAGTTAAATCGTAAATAAAATAAAAATACGAATATATAACTTTAATTTAATTTTATTTTATTTTATAAAATCAGGGGTGTTACAATTATTTTATCGCTCGTTGTATTGTGAATTCCGGGTTGTATTTCCGCCCGTGTATATTGTATTTATTTACGAGTTTTGTTTATTTTCGATGCTTATCATTTTTATAAAATGAACTTCGCATGCTAAACAATTCGACTATGATTTTGATGCATTAAAATGACGTCGCTAACAAATAATTCGCATGCTTAACCAAAAACGCTGTTTCCATATCATTTAATCATTTTACTAGCGCGCGTACACGAACACGAACGATGTCTTAGTAGAGGCCGCTAAGTGCGGGCGGGGTTGGGTGTCCTTAGTGGGCTTCCCAACACGTACCCTCACCCCTTACTCAGAACCTCGGTTTCCGGATGTCCGAAACCGTTGGCGCACGAGAGTCATTCTATACACGATAACCGGTAGAGACGGTATCGGTATCGCAATGCAAAGGGACGAGCCCCATAAACTCTGAAATCGAAATGAGCCGTACTTCGTGTACGGTCCATGACGACATAGAGTGGGCTCGAATGGTTCCGAATTCCCATAAAATTCGGTGGCGACTCAAACTTTTGACTTAAATTTCGAACCCGAGATCAATCTTACCACGAGATTCATTCGCCTACCCAAACTCGTGCGTGGCCGCGTCTGGGTGGACCTACGTCATGTCCACAATTTGGCGACTCCGCTGGGGATATCTAATGTACCACTAGTCATCGGGGTTCCTAGGGTGAGACTCGAAAAGAAATCGTTCGAATATTAATGTATGCGCATTAGTTTAATGATTCATGCATAACCCATTTTTGCCCGGGCCGGTTACTTGTGACCGACGTCCCACTATACAGCGGTGCATTCCTAAATGGGTGCGCTAAAGACTTCTATGGCCGAACTCGTATGGGTTTCGCGGCATGTCCTAAGACCAATTCGGCTTAGGGAGTCCGTCCTGATTTACGAGAGAGCCATCGTTGTTGGTATAGACCCATTTTTGACCGACCGAGACTTAGCGTAATGCATACATAAGCGTCGTTATAATGCTTGTTTGACTACGTGCTACTTGGTTTCCGTGTCATTTTTCAAAAATCGTCATTTCAAAAATGCATCCTTTCAAAAATATCCAATTTTCAAAATTCGGAATGGCGCCGAAAAATTAGGACTAAAGATTTGACTCAAATTATCCTTTTCTTTAGCCGGCATGCTACCCGTTTTAACTTTCGAATTTCCGACACCATCTCGATTTTCTGAATTTTCTAAACCCAAATCTCGGTTTTCGAAAATCCGTTTTCAATTTTCAAACTTTCGAAAATTCGTTCATTCTATATTCAAATTTCAAAACTTTAAACTCTCAACTTTTCAAAAATCTTCCTTATTATAGGACCTACTGTTATCCGTGTGTCGGGTCTTTGCATAGTATGTCGAAGGTTTATAGCGTCGAAACTCCGTCGATCTTACATCACGAGTTTCCTCCCTTTCCCGAGTCCGCCTTATTTGTCAGGGCACGACCAACCCGCGTAGGGCATACCCCTACAAAGGAAAGTCCGTCTATACACTCGAGTTAAAAAGTCTGGGGAGAAGTCTCACGTGGACCTTCCTTCGAACGGGACTAGGCCCACCAAGCCAAGTCCTAAGGAAGTCATACCACCTACGAGTCATCCGTCTAAGTGTCTTTCTCGAGTCTTTTTCACTTAGTCTTTTCTTTTCGTCACTCGGGATGTACTTTTTTATGATTCCAAGATCTGGGTTCGGTTTCTGATTACGCGGTGTTCTTACAGACAGGCCACCGTCCACCAGACACAGAAACAAAATGGAAGCAGCTTTGAACAATCTGAAGACCTCCGTGGATGCCATGGTCACCAAACAAGCCGACATTGAAAACCAACTGACAGAAATGAGGGCTGGTCAAGTGGCTATCGTTGCTCGTATGGCTGCAGTGGAGCAAAGGACTCCTAATGCCGAGGCTACTGGGCCTCTAGCTGAACTAGTTAGCGCGGTGCACCGAAGTAACAACATCCATCAGGAAAATAGCCGCGAGTATGCCCCGGTGAACGACAACCTACCCCCAAACCGGAACCTCACTGGCTTACCAATGTTTGAGGGAACCGAAGACCCGTTACTACATGTACGGGCCTTCAAAGAATTCATGGCCATCAAGGGAGTAGATTCTGCAATGTTCAAGAATCTTTTTGATGCGTCCCTTGAAGAGCACCCACGGGCCTGGTACTACAGGCTAGACCCGAAAAAATACCCTAGTTGGGATGATGTGGCTACAGAGTTTGCTCGGAACTATGCTGCAACACCGAGATCCAAACCACAATCCGATCTTTGGAGGTTATTGCCCAAGAGCCAAAAGAAGGTTTTACTAAGTACCTTCAACGCTGGAGGGCTGAGAGCGTGAAACTGGTCGATAAGCCCAGCGAGAAGACTTTAGTGGAGGCTTTTGTCAAGAATCTCCTCCCCTCCTACCTGGTTCATCTCCGGTACGCCGTCATACCCAATTTCACCACCCTTACTGAAATGGGTATGAGAATTGAAGACGACCTGAGACTGGAGGGCCTTACTAAGGCCTCTAGCAAAGGATACCAAGGGGCTTCCTCTTGCACTACTAAGCCCCAAGCTGCAACCCGTAGCATTTTTGACGCGGTTAATCTACTAGATTCCCCGTCCAAAAAGAACACCCCACCTCGGGTTTTCACAGATATAGGTACCACCTATACCTATGCCTTACAAAGGCTATCCTCGAAGGGCCTAATCCAACCAATAGGCCCAACTCCTGAAGTTCCAGTAGAGCGACGCTCCAAGAACTACAATGCCCAAGCTTATTGCCAATACCACCGAGGCAACGGGCATGATACCGAAAAGTCCTGGAAGCTGAAGCACTTGATCCAGGACTTGATTGAAAGCGGTAAAATCCCGCTACCTGGAGATAAGCCGAGTAACAAGGAGAACCCTTTCAGCTCCCATGCCATCTTTGCCGGGGAGGCAATAGATTGCTCTCATCTTATCTCTCCATTTATCCCGCAAGTGAACGGGATCTGGTTTGACGACGAGGACGATGTCTACCTCGTTAAAGGGGAAACTGTCCCCATCACCTCCGAGGATATTCGTAAGACTAAATCCCGAGTCTTAGCCAGTAATCACCTTGGTCGTCCCTATCAAGCCACTAGCTCTAGGGACACCCCTATCCCGACAACCGTCGCTGAACCCCTCAGGACGGAAGTCGCCCCTGAGGAGTCGACTGCTGAAACGGCTCTCGTGAAGCAACTAAAGAAGACCCGAGTTGACCTCACCATATGGCAACATCGAGAAGCACTCACTAAGGCTCTCGATCAAATCAAGGTCGACTCTTTGGTTACCCCTGCTGAAATGGTAGCCACGGTCCTGCCCCACCTGAAGGGTAAAACTAAGGAAGGAGGCCCAATAATCACTTTCTCGGAAGCCGACCTACCGCCGTTCGGGGCCTCCCATAATCTGGCCCTCTACATTACGGTGATCTGCCGAGGGAAATACCTCCCGATGACGCTAGTTGATGATGGGTCTGCTGTGAATGTCCTTCTTTTAAGGACCGCCAAAGCCTTCGGCATTACCGAGACCGATTATATCCCGACGGCTCAGACCATCCAAGCCTTTGATGGGAGCCCAAAGTCAGTAGCTGGGGCCATAAAGCTGACCATTATAATGGGCCCAATAGAAAAGGAGCTTGAATTCCAGGTGATCGATGTCACCTCATCCTTCAATTTGCTCTTAAGAAGGCCATGGATTCACGCGGTCAAAGCGGTATCCTCCACCCTCCACCGAGAGATCAAGATGCCTTTGCTCGACAATGTTATTACTTTGGAGGCAACCCCAATGACTGTGGCTAGATGTAACGCCCCGGGCCGCACGGACCTCTGGGGGTTCGACTTTGTGGGGATGATCGAGGAAGAGTACCTTTTCAGGCCCTACTTCACCACGAGCATTGACACGATGCTCCAAAACCTAGGGTACTTTCCGGGGGCTACCTCTCGACCCGATCTTCCAGCTGGGAAGATTATCGAGGTCCATAAGGACGAAGACTCTCACTTCGGCCTTGGTTATGCCACCACTCCGGGCAACGTTGTCCGAGCAGGAATCGAAAAGGCCTGCAACATCATTAAGGGTATCCACTTGAGCCCTTACAGCCCACGGTTGACTGACTACTTTGTCACACCGGTGTTTGGGGCTATTCAGGTTGGTCTATACCAACCCAATGCTGTGCACCTCGGGACCCAATCGGCCCGGGACTGCAACTATATCCCGGATGATGTGTTCACTCTCATCCAGTCTGATGGAGCTGACAATGTTGAGCCCGTGATGGGGCTACTCTTCGGGGAAGACACCATAACCCCGACTCCAAAGGAAGACTTGGTCAACCTGATTCTCCGCAGCAACAGGTTTGACCCGACCAAGCTGATATCAGATGTTGGCTCCGAGACGGAAAACAGGGCCTGGAGGAAGACAGTCAAGTGGACTGATAGTCAAGGAAGGATCTACAAGCTGGTCACTGGAGAGGGAGACATGCCAGAGTCTGAGTCCGAGTCTGAGTCGGAGTCTGAGTCAGAGTTTGAGGTCGAGTTTAGGGAGTTCGGTGCTATAGTCACTCCTGTAACCCCTCTCCCTTTTGTCATTCCTGCTGCTGGCACTTCGGGGTCTGTCCCGAGTGCCTTATCAATCCCGCCACTGACCAATGATCAGATGGCTGCTCTTTTCGAGCTGTTTTCAAAAATTGCAATCAATAATAACAACCGTTCTGCTTACGACTTGTCTCTAAATGTGGGAACAACTTAGCCTCAGATACTTAAGATAGGGTTATCCTTAGATCCCGAGGAGAGACAACAATTCACGAACCTCCTCCAAGAGTTCAAAGATGTCTTTGCATGGTCCTACAAGGACATGCCGGGGATAGACCGGTAAATAGCCGAGCATCACATACCGATCAAAGACGGGTGCAAACCGGTTAAGCAGAAGCTCCGCCGAATGAGGCCCGAGTGGTCTCTCAAGGTAAAAGAAGAAGTCGATAAACAGTTCAAAGCCGGCTTCATACAAGTGTCCGAATATTCGGACTGGGTTGCAAATATCGTGCCGGTTCCTAAAAAGGACGGTAAGGTGCGGGTATGCGTGGATTTTCGGGATCTTAACAAGGCGAGCCCGAAAGATGATTTTCCGTTACCACACATCGACATACTGGTGGATAACACGGCCGATCATGCCCTTTTATCATTTATGGACGGGTATGCCGGGTATAATCAGATAAAGATGGCGGAAGAAGATATAAGTAAGACTACCATCACTACACCTTGGGGTAATTACTTCTACACCGTCATGCCATTGGGTCTCATTAATGCCGGAGCCACATACCAACGGACTGCTACGACCTTATTGCACGACATGATTGTCAAATCCAAAGAACGGGACTGTCACATCACCGCCCTAAGAAAATTTTTCACCCAATTGCGCAAGTACAACATGAGGCTAAGCCCTCAAAAGTGCAGTTTCGGGGTAACATCAGGCAAATTACTGGGTCATATCGTTAGCCAACGAGGTATCGAGGCCGACCCAGCTAAAATCCAAGCCATTACCGAGATGCAACCTCCTAAAACCGAAAAAGAAATAAGGGGATTTCTCGGGAAAGTCCAGTATATCAGTCGGTTCATTTCCAAACTAACCATGGTGTGCGAACCAATTTTCAAGAAGCTGAAAGTAGGGGAACGGGTACTATGGGATGACAAGTGCCATGTTGCTTTCGACAAGATCAAGGAAATCCTGTCTGCTCCGCCAGTCTTAATGTCACCTCAACCCGGTTTGCCTCTGTCATTATACCTAACGACGATCGAGACAACCATGGGGGTTATGCTGGCTCAGACAGTTGACTCCGAAGAACGAGCTATTTATTACATCAGCAAAAAGTTTTTAGAGTATGAGTGCAAATATACCATGCTCGAAAAGACGTGCTTGGCTCTGGTTTGGGCCACTAAGAAGCTCCGACACTATATGCTCAGCTACGAGGTCCATGTGCTATCCAAGATGGACCCAATCAAATACCTCTTCGAAAAGCCCGTTCTCAATGGCCGAATTTCTAGATGGACTCTAATCCTGGCAGACTTCGACCTAAAGTTTGTGCCGTTAAAAGCCATTAGGGGCGAATAGTAGCTGAATTTCTCCCCGATAGCCTGGTAACCGAAGAAGGACACACCGGCACCTGGTCCTTCCCAGATGAAGATATCTTCCATACCGATACCGAAACAAGGAATTTATACTTCGATGGAACATCCAATTTTTGAGGGTTCGGAGTCGGGATCCTCCTAATCTCACCAAAAGGGGAGCATACTCCCGTGTCCATCAAACTGGACTTTGATGTTACCAATAATGCAGCCGAATACAAAGCATGCATTTACGGGCTACAATGCAAGCCGCCGCCAATCTGGGGATCACAAATCTCCGGGTACACGGTGACTCATCCTTGGTCATTAACCAAGCACTTAAAAAATGGAAAACTCGGAACGCTAATCTCGTGGCCTACCAGGCACGAGTAAGGGATCTCGAGAAACAATTCCAAAGGGTAGAGTACATATACTTGCCTCGGGAAGAGAATCAGTTTGCAGATGCACTCTCAAAATTGGCAGCTTTGCTGAATATTCCCGACCACGTGACCAGTATGCCAATTTGTGTCGAAAGACGGTCCGAGCCGGCATACATTCACGACATTGAAGACATTGAGATAACTGATCCTGAACCATGGTATCAGGCTGTATTAACGTACCTGACAAACGGAGAATATCCTCCCGGGATTGAAGGCCGAGCCAAGAAAGCCTTACGAAGGCTAGCCACCCAGTTCGTTCGACAACTGTACAAAAAGACGGCACAGGGGGCTCTTCTCCTTTGTGTTGATAAATATAAAGCCGAAAAGGTTATGGCCGAAGTACATGATGGTGAATGCGGCTCACATATGATTGCCCAGATGCTGGTCCGAAAAATCATGAGGCTCGGGTATTAATGGAATACTATGGAAGCCGACTGCCAGTTATATGTCAAACATTGTCATAACTATCAAATCTTCGCCAATGTGCAACATATGCCGTCATCTCTGCTTTATACCATTACGTCGCCTTGGCCATTCTCGACATGGGGTATCGACATAATCGGGAAAATAAATCCCTCTGGTACTGGCGGACACTATTTCATTTTGTTTATTGTTGCTTTGTTTGTTTTAAAGGGTGTGTATATTGATCCTTGAGTTTGCTTGTCTTGTTTTGTTTTGTTTCAGTCTGGACCAGGCAGCTTAGGCGCGCGTCCTTCAGCGTTCCAAGGTTCAGGCGCCCAGCCCCCAGCGCATCAGGACCTGAGCGCGTGAACTGGGGCGGTCGGATTTTCGTGATCTGGGTCTGCTTAAGTAAACGAAGATTTGGGGCGATCGTTTTATTTCTCTCAAATCAGACGCGTCGTCTTCTTCGCCCCAAACTCGACTTCTTCGATTTTTCTTGCCGAATTTCGTTTCGATTCCACTTTTCACGACAATGTAGACTCCGGGTTAGTGTTCTTTACTTGCTTTTTGTCGGTTTTACTTGATTGAATTGATTATGAGTTAGTTTGTTGAAAACCCTAGAAAATCGATTTGGGTGTTTTTTATTTGTTAAGTTTCGATGTTTGTGCTTGATTTTGTCGTTAAATTAACATCAATTAGAGATAGTTGAAGTAGTTGTAAGCTTCGTATGGATGGTCGAGGTGCGACAATGGCTCCGTGGAGAAATGTGTTAGGAAAACTAGGGTTAAGGACCGTTTCCCAGTTATTCCTGTGTTCATTTTACATAATTTTGCTCAAATGGTGTTTATGGGGATGTGGGTAGCTCTATTGTCGATTGCTAGGGCTAGGGTGACCTATAGGACTCTCCGTGAGATTTTGTGTGTCTTAAGACGGACCAAAAGGCGTCGAAACAATGCCGGATTTTCCCGAAACCACTTCCATTGTGACCGGGATCGAAAATGCGTGTTAGCGACCTTTTCGGAATTTTGATATCCTTATCCAAAATTTCGACCCTATTTTGACCTATTTAAGTTGATTTAGCCTGACTAGGGTTATGTTTTATTGTGCTTTGCTTTCGGTTTCACAGCTAGGGGTAACACCGAGCGTCCCGAGGGAACTTCCTCGGTTGGCGCTAGTGTTAGTGCTAGTGTAGAGGTGGCCAGGGCGAGTTCACAGACTCCCCGAGGGATTCGTCGGAGACGCAGGAGTATCTCGTCTCAGCGGCGTGACCCTGAGGCTATTAATGAGGCCGAGTTTGATAGAGTGAAGAAGCTCAAGCTTCCTGAGACCGTAGCTAGGAGGGCTCACGTTCCGGTTCCAGTACCGGAGAATGAAGAGGTAGTTTATGAGGATCCAGAGTGGGCTCGGGACTGGGACGGTCACCAACTGATGTTTCATCTTGACCGTCACATTTCTAGTCGTATTGTGTGAGGCTTGGTGAGTGTCCTATTCGTGCTTATTTGGTTATGACTCGGATTTTGCTATTGTTATTATTTTGCTCGGGTTAGGCTAGATTTGTTTTGTTCATCCTAGAATTGTTTCGGTTTGCATCCCCCAGGTCCGATGAGAACTTTCTCGGGCTTCGCTACATGTCTCGACGTCTACCATTAGAAGTTGACCCCCACGGTAAAGGCGATTATCGAGAGGACCGCCTTAGGTCCCGTGGTCAGGCAACGAGTTAGGTTGGTGGGTTGCCAGACTAAATGCAACCTTATATGGTGATCCGGGCGATGATAGATCGCTTCCACGACGCTACCTCGACCTTCCACGTGTCTTTTGGGGAGGTCGGGATGACCCTATAGGACTTTGGGATGATTAGTGGTCTGCCCTGGGATCCGGATAGGATTAGGTGGGCCGCCGAGGGCCCTAGTCTAGATAGTGATGAGGTGCGGGGCTTCATCGGGGATTGTTTACCACGTGAGGCGTATAATACGCCTCATGCTATAGTGAGTTCTTACATCACCGTCCACTTCGAGAGAGTGGCGGTGTTAGAGGGTCGGGAACCCAACACGTCGGAGCAGGATGCCCGGTTGTGGTTGTTGTACTTCCTAGGGTCGACCCACTTCTCGGATAAGGGCGAGAGGTTTAGTACTAGGATTTTGCCCTTTGATGAACTCATTTTGTATACGTCGGAGCAGGATGCCCGGTTGTGGTTGTTCTAGCTTTTCATCATTCTTTGTTATGCCGGGTATTTTGTTTACGTTTTATAGGAAACGAAACAAATGAAGGCGATTGTGTTATATTTTGGGCAATGACAAGAGTCGAGCCATGAAATCTACAAGAAAGAAGTGATAAAAGTTAGAAGATACTAAGTGAATACTTGAGGAAGGACGTGAAGTGAAGAAACAATCAGAAACGACAAAGAAATAAGTTGGAAAGCTCAAACAAATGCAAATCGAGAAGAAAGAACGATCGCGAAAACAAGGGTCAACTTCAAACGCTAATATCTTGAGTTTTAAAACTCATATCGAGCTGATGTTTATTGTATTAGAAAGCTCTTTCTCTTAGCTTTCCAACGGTATATCACACGTCCAATTCTGAGAAGTAACAAAGAAACAGCAAGCATTTAAAATTCGTTTCACAGTGCAGGAAAACCCGAACCGGTCGGGACGGGCCCAAACCGGTCGGGACAGCCCTGAACCGGTCGGGACAGACCCAAACCGACCGGTTTGGGGCTGTTTCGTCGGATTTCTACTTTTGGACTCCTTCACTTACCAGAACTCTTATTTTACGGGATTTTTTTTCCTAATTAGTTTTAGGAAAGTAGGAGTAATGAGACTCCTTATCATTATTAGTATAAATACCCTCTTTGGGTTAGGTTTATTTACACTTTCTTATTCATTAGTTTAGTTTAGACTTTTTAGTAGCATTAGAATTCTTCTAGTTTGTAGCCATACTTTTAGATCGTTAATCTTTCAGTTCTACGTAATTGGTAGCTTTTCTTATTCTCTTATTTTCATATTGTTCTTTATTATGCTCAATATCTTTATTGCTTTATTGTTTATTATGAGTGGCTAATTTATTTATCTAGGGTTGAAGGAGATCTATGTTAATTGAATTGGGGATGTTAGCTTGATTATTTGTTTAATTGATCATTCATATGTTATTGTCTTACTACTTGTCTTGTAATATTGTTTTATTAGTTTTAGACGTTAAACTAGTTGAATATTTAGGAACCCGAACCTAAGATCGAAAGCCTGGTAAGGGTAGATTTACAAGTAAGTGGGTAGGATAATATGGTAAGTTGCGAGAGCCCTTCAGAATCTATCCTAAGGTTGACATAAGATCCGAGAGACCGTGTGTGGACATGACATAGGTCCACCCCGACGCGGCCACGCGCGGGTTTGGGGAGGCGAATGAATCTCCATATGAGATGGTCAAATTGAAATTTAAATCGAAGTAGGAGTCGCCACCGAATTTTGTGGTTATTCGGAACCGTTCGAGCCCACTCTATGTCGTAGTGGGCCGTATACAAAATACGGCCATTTTCGATGTCAGAGTTTATTGAGCTCGTCCCTTTGCATATCGATACCGATGCCGACTGGGCGGTTAATCGTATATTGAATGACTCTCGTTGCCAATGGATTCGGACATCCAGAAACCATGGTTCTGAGTAAGGGGTGAGGGTACGTGTTGGGAAGTTCACTAAGAACACTCAACCCCGCCCGCACTTAGCGGCCTTTACTAAGATATCGTTCGTTTTTTGTGTACACGGGTTAGTTCGACGGTTGAATGATATGCAAACATTATTTTCCTAAGCATGTGAGAAAAATAAAGTGGGTTGCTAAGTCGTTTAATGCATATTAAACTAATAACGTCAAAGTTATTTTAGCATGTGAGTTTGTTTTAGTCTAATAAAACGATAAAAACAAATAAAAAGCTACAAACACGAGAAAACGAGTTAGTAACGATGAATAAATTGAATAAAGATGTAAATAAATAATATGCATGACTTTAGAAAAGATTTTATGACACGTGATTGATTAACACGTGTTGACCGAGGTCGAAAAAAAGAATTTATTAAAATATGTCGCAAAAGTCGCATTTTATTATAAGGTTCGAAAAGAATTAAAAATAGAATAGCGAAGAAACGAAGAAAAAAGGACTCGGCCGAGCAGGCTGTGGCGCGAGTCGCCTGACAGGCGCGCGACTCGCGTGACAGCCTGTTCGGGTTTTTTTTATTTTGTTCGAAAAATCGTTAATTCTTATAAATCGCGTACAAATATGGATTAATTTATACTCGATTTATATTTTCGATATTCGTCGTATTCGATATTCTATTATGAAATCGATATCGAATAGTCGGAATGATTTTATAAAAAAGTTTTGAAAAACTCATTTTGAACGAAAATTGAAAAAAAGAATTTTGAACGAAAAAGATGTTAATTTTCTCCGCGTTAAAAATCATCGAATTTTGTTTAAAAAAAGTAGTGATTTTATTAGCATCAACGAAAATCGATTTAATTTAGTTCTTGTAGGTACGATATTCGATTAGAGAATCGGTATCGTATTTTAAGAACGTTATAAAAAAGTTTTTATCATTGAAAATAAATAAAAATATGATGCGACAAACGACCCATATTAATAATGCGAAACGATCGATAAAAAAAATAAAATAAAATAAAAAAACGGACGAAAAAGGGGAGAAAGACGTGAGAGAGAGAGAGAGAGAGAGAAAGGAGAAGAATCGGGTTGATTTACACCCTCAACCTACATGCTTTAGTTTCTCGGTATAAGGCTCGTCGGACGGTGGCTTAGGCACGGGAGCGTCGAGATGATGCGGGTGAGTTAAGGTGTCGGTTTTTGGAGCGTTTTTGTGTATGTGTGTGAGGCGTGGATTTGGCCGGGTGACGGGACGGATTCGTCGGTTTTTTGGACACTATTTCGGTATTCCTTCGGATGTGGATTTCGAGATTGTTTTTGTTATAATAATCGTGTATGAGTTGCTGAAATATTGTGTATCAAAACTGTTTTTTCGGTGTCGGATATAAGGTCCTATTTATAGGAACCGAGGTGGTCTTGTTTGTGTGACAAGAAACACCGGTTTGGATAGGAAATACGAGAGTTCGTAAGGGAATAAACTTCTCGTTTCTTAGTGAAGAAGCAAAAAATCTCGGCTGGTGGGGAGGTATTTCGGCTGTCCTGGGGTATCTCGGCCGAGTATTTTGATGCTCGGTCAATGTCTGATTCGGTTTCCGGATAGAATTCCTACTTGAGATCGAATTCTATCCTTAAATGGATTTGTTTAATATTATTCGAAGCTGATTTTTTTGGTGTTTGAGTCCGAATCAGCCGTGTAGTGTCACGGCCAGCTCGTGTGACTCGGGAAAAAATATCTTTGACCGGGTTTGACTCGGTCGCTAAAAGACGGTTTTACCCCCGGTGTCGGAATCGACCCAAATTAGTCTCATTTGACTCGAAACGACCCACTGGGCCTAGATTTGAGGTCCGTTTTGTGATATTTGTACTCCCTAATAAGCCTAAACCAAATGTCCATGATTTTGAGCCCATATCCGAGCCCATTAAAGCATGTTTGCGTCCTATCATCATCGGGTGTTTGGTGGGACCTACTATAGACACCTAGCAGACAAAATGTGGGTGTCTACACCGTGTCTTTGCCCTAAATAACTATGATTGATTGATTGATTGAATGATTAATTAACTTTACCCAATTTAATTACATAGTGAACCGTAAGACCCTAGATCCTTTTAATATTGTTAGAACCTCGTTATTTTACATAATCGTATTAGTTTAGATCAAATTCATAAAAACCAGAATTAAAATAGTTTTGAATCGAATTTAGATAATTAGCGATTTTCATCCGTCTCTCTGTGGATTCGACCCTTGCTGCTAGCTACCTGTTAGTTGTTCGTTAGGATTATTTTGATTAAGGTGATACGACTTTAGCCTTGTCACCCTTCCTAGCTAAGCTGACTCAGCTGGGGCGTTTTGATTGGGTGACCGCGGCTTTCGCGGAGATGACTCGCTGCTTGCAAGTCAGGGTGAGGCCGCTGGTGATAGGATCGGGTTCAGCTGTGCCCATCGTGGGTCCGGGCCTTTCACTAGAGGTTAGTTGCTTTTCTTGCTCTTGTGTTTTGAGTTCTACTTAGTTTTCGGCTTGGATTGCTAAGGTTGTTTTGGGATTTCGTAGGCTTGGATCTATTCCTATTTCCCGCGCTTGGCACCTAAGACGGTGAAGCCGCACCCAAAGAGATTCCCGACGGGAATCGAGTGGAGACTGGCTCAGCCTAAGAGTACGACCAGCCATTACCCGGTGGAGAATGCGCTGGTTAACAAACTAGGCATTGAGGATGTGAGTTGTCTCCTATAGTTTATTTGCTTAATAGCCCCCAAGGCTTGGGATTTCATTTAGGATGCTGGCTTTATTTGTGTAGTTTGTGGCCCGCCCTTGGGCTAATTATGAGGGCGTGCCGGAGTACGTGGCTACGGAACTGAGGTCACGGAGTTATAGGAGGATGCTTCTCCCTGCGTTGATTCGTCCAGTTTGGTACCTGGGCGAGCGGTTGGTGCGTCAGTAGTGCCTATACGATGATTTTAGGGTGCCGGTTGATCCTCCCCGGACCATGTTCAGACCACCAACCATCGCAGAGATCCTAGAGGATAGGGACGGGGAAGGAGGCGATACACTCTTAGTGCCTGGTGCCTCCTACCTATCTCACGTCACCCGGCAGTTAGCTTGGTACCGCCTCGTGGTAAGGTTTTAATTTTGGTTCTAAGGTTCTCTTTGTGGTTTATGGCTTATTGTTCTCTGACCGACCAATCTGTTTTTTTCTCAGTTGGCCGATCCAGCTAACAAAATCGAGCCCCCAGATTTTCCCTTGACGCTGCTTAGGGTGGACGCGGCCGGGATACCATTTACTGAGCCTCTCCCCCCGTACTCTGCTGAGGAGATGGATGCCGGGATAGAGTGGGAAGACCGGGTCTACCGGGTAAGTTTTGACTTCTTGGTCTTTGTTTGGGCTCTAAGAGTGTAGGGTCTGTTTGCCTAACTTTCATGGTTTTATTTTTCAGGTCTCGTCGGCTTACCACCAGCGGTTGTGGCAGGCTGCCAACTGCTTCCGGACTTATGCCTCGAGGGTTTCCCGTGACACTTCGGGGCCTCGATCGGTAAGTTTGTGTGACTAAGGTGGTTTTCTTAGGTTGTTTATGTTTTTCCCTAATGTTTGAGTGTACTCGCAGGATGTCTCGGATATGGTGGGACAGCTGGAGACTCGGGTGACCGAGCTCGAGGCAAAAGATGTCGAGTCGCAGAGGCTCTTGCAATCTTGGGCTAACGAGATCGCCTTCCTAAAAGAGCAGCTGGCTCGGTCTCGAGGGGAGACCTCCACACAAGGTGAGGCCATGCATCGGATTGAGAGGGAGACTGAGGCTGAGGCTGAGGCTGAGGCCGAGGCCACGGGTGCCACGGAGGTGGTTGGATGGATTCCCGAGATAGCTATGCTAGACACGATGTCGGGGATGGACGGTAGTGAGTCTCCTCTCCTGGACTTAGAGGATCTAGGTTTGGACGACAACATTGGTGGGCTTGTGATTGCCATAGGCGCAGCTTCTAGGGGTCCTCCCTGGTTTGTGAACTCGATTTAACTTTTTAGTATTTGAGTTGTTTTAGTTTAGTCTTTGCATTTTTGTTTTGTGAAATGCTGACCTAAATTGACAAGTAATCACTTCATGGTTTTTTTATTCATGATTTCATCGTAGTTTAGGACGTTTTAAAATGCGTTGGGTTTGCATGAGAGTACGAAAGCGGTTTTTCGAGTTTTTGAAATGCGTTAGTTTGAGCCGGGAGTTGGATCAGATAGTACGTCGATTAAAACATTTTGACTCGAGATGGACGAAATGTAAGAGGTCAACGTGCTATGACCAAGAGCACTAGAATGCAAATGTAGTTGTTTCGTCATTCATAATGAAGCCGAAGCCAAAATCTAGGCTACCTTTGAAAAAAAGTTAGACCACTTTTTTGTATATTCAAGACAATGCCGTACTGAGCTTGTATATTCAAGACAATGTTGTACTGGTGATGGTAGGGATTTGTCGTGGAATCTCAACCGTCAATAAAATAACCGGCTATTCCTACGGTAGATAGGGCAAGTCAGGTCGAATCCACGGGGACGGTAATGTATAGCCTAGACTAAGATCGCCTAAATACGAGACTAAGTCGACGGACTAAGCTAAACTAAGATGATAAGGAGGGGAGAAAGCTAGGCTAGGCTATGACTAAGGAGAACAAACTAGGAAAACGGGCTAGGATTAGGTCGGGGTCAAAGGGGTAACGGAATGGTCAAGGGAGAACTAGAGCGAAGGAGGTAGTAGGGTGATCTAGGTTGGTCCTGCCTCTCGCAACTTAGACTCACCTAGAGGTTCCACCTAGAACCCATCTCGGCGACACACATGACAAACGGGGTTCTAGCGCGCTACGGTGGCCTAGGTCGCATCCGGGCTCTCGCTACTTAGATCAACCTAGGGGTCGTCCTCACCGGGCTCTCGCAACTTAGTGAGGGAACCGAACCCACAACAAACTAACACCCACAAGAGAAAGGCAAGAAGAACAAGCATTCACAACTACTTAGTCATTCAAGCATTTCAACAAACAAGTGATGTGCACCAAACCAAGAGGAAACCCAAACCTTCCACCAACATCTCCAACAAACCCTTAATCACCCAATTAACACCTTAATCACCCTATTAACCCTATCAAGAACACTACTCTAACATATCTAAAGTAAAAACCAACATAAACAAGGTAAACAAACTCAAACAACCAAACATACACAAACAAACTAGTGAAAACAATAAACAAGAACTAAAGATGAGAACTTGATGAATAATAAAGGATTAAGAGTAAAAAGGAAGAGAAGATTATACCATAATACAAAGGAAATGGAAAAGGAGAACACTTGTATAGAAGAAAACCCAAACAATTCCACCAAGGTTGTCAATCTTGGTGGATTCTTCAAGAGATCCAAAATACAAGCACTAATCTAGGATTAACTACTAATTACCGACTAATCTACACTAATCTAATCTAATCTAATCTAACCTAAAGTAGTCTAGGATTTTAGGAGAAGTCAAGAATATAACATAAGATGGTGTCTTAATACAAGAGGGGGGGTATATATAGGGTTACAAGTGGAAAGGAGAAGAAAGAAAGAAAGGCGGAGCTGTAGCAGGCCCGTCCCGGCCGAGACGAGGTGGTCCCGGTTGGGATGGGGTCGGTCCCGGCCGGGAAGACCTGCTCCCGGTCGGGATGGGCAGTCAGTAGGCTCATCTTCGTTTCCTCCTTCATCCCGGACGGGATGAGGCCATACCCGTTCGGGATGAGCCTTGTAGGCCTCTAATATGAACTTTTTGGTCCCTCCTTGCTTCTCATGGGCTTCCCATCGATTCTCGGGACTCGGGATCGGGTCTCGGAGGCTCGGGATTGGGTCCCAAGGTCTCGGGGTCGATTCCAAGGCATCGAATCATCGTTCCTTTACTCCGTTGGCTCCAAAATGTGTATGTATAGAGTCGGAATCGTTCCAACTCTTCCAAATCGGTCTCGGGAACCTGAAACAAACTAAAGGAAGCATAAGAAGCCCCTAAACCGCTCCCAAGGAGCAATTCTACCAGGAAAATGGGACCAAAACACTACAAAATAGGCACTATAAACCACACTTATCCAAATTGGTGGTAGGGATTTGTCGTGGAATCCCAACCGTCAATAAAATAACCGGATATTCCTACGGTAGATAGGGCAAGTCGGGTCGAATCCACGGGGACGGTAATGTATAGCCTAGACTAAGGTCGCCTAAATACGAGACTAAGTTAACAAGCTAAGCTAAACTAAGGATGGTAGAGAGGGGAGAAAACTAGACTACAACTAAGGTAACGGAGAAACAAACAAAGAAAACGGGCTAGGATTAGGTCGGGGTCAAAGGGGTAACGGAATGGTCAACGGAGAACTAGAGCGAAGGAGGTAGTAGGGTGATCTAGGTTGGTCCGGGCTCTCGCAACTTAAACCGACCTAGAGGTTCCACCTAGAACCCATCTCGGCGACACACATGACAAACGGGGTTACTAGCGTGATATGGTGGTCTAGGTCGAATCCGGGCTCTCGCTACTTAGACCGACCTAGGGGTCATCCTCACCGTGCTCTCGCAACTTAGTGAGGGAACCGAACCCACAAACAAACTAACACCCACAAGAGAAAGGCAAGAAGAACAAGCATTCGCAACTACTTAGTCATTCAAGCATTTCGACAAACAAGTGATGTGCACCAAACCAAGAGGAAACCCAAATCTTCCACCAACATCTCTAACAAACCCTTAATCACCCAATCAACACCCTAATCACCCTACTAACCCTAGCAAGAACACTACTCTAACATAATCAAACTAATACTAACAAGAACAAGGTGGATTAACAAAAGAAACAAAAGAAACATCTACAAACTCAATCAAACTAACAAGGACAAGAACAAACAATAATAAAGATTCCAGCTTGGATGAATAAAACAAGATTAAAGAGAAGGAAATGGGGATTATACCATACTAGAGAGGAAGAAAGGAGGAAATCTTGCATTAATGAAGAAAAACCCAAAACAAACCACCAAGGTTGTCAATCTTGGTGGAGATCTTGAAGAATTCCCTTAATACAAGTACTAAACTAAGATTAACTACTAATTACCGACTAATCTACACTAATCTAATCTAATCTAACCTAAAGTAGTCTAGGGTTTTAGGAGAGGTGAAGAATATAACATAAGATGGTGTCTTAATACAAGAGGGAGGTATATATAGGGTTACAAGTGGAAAGGAGAAGAAAGAAAGCAAGGCGGAGCTGTAGCAGGCCCGTCCCGGCCAAGACGAGGTGGTCCCGGTCGGGATGGGGTTGGTCCCGGCCGGGAAGACCTGCTCCCGGTCGGGATGGGCAGTCAGGAGGCTCATCTTCGTTTCCTCCTTCATCCCGGACGGGATGAGGCCATACCCGTTCGGGATGTGCCTTGTAGGCCTCCAATATGAACTTTTTGGTCCCTCCTTGCTTCTCATGGGCTTCCCATCGATTCTCGGGACTCGGGATCGGTTCTCAGAGGCTCGGGATTGGGTCCCAAGGTCTCGGGGTCGATTCCAAGGCATCAAATCATCGTTCCTTTACTCTGTTGGCTCCAAAATGTGTATGTATAGAGTCGGAATCGCTCCAACTCTTCCAAATCGGTCTCGGGAACCTGAAACGAACTAAAGGAAGCATAAGAAGCCCCTAAACCGCTCCCAAGGAGCGATTCTACAAGGAAAATGGGACCAAAACACTACAAAATCGGCACTACAAACCACACTTATCAACTCCCCCACACTTAACCCTTACTCGCCCTCGAGTAAGCACATACTAACTACTATACTAGCCGAATGGGTATTAGCGCACCCTACGCCCCTTCAACTCACGCGAGTGCACTTAGAGGAAAAGTGCACTCCGCAAGGCAAGTCGGGTCTTGCGACAAAACTGTGGATGCAACCGGACACAAAACACACAAACAAACAAACACACAAACAAACACATAATCGGTTGCACCCAAAAGAAAACAAATACCGCTTCCCTCAAACAAGCGGTGAAAGAAGCACCGGTTTAGGACTCGAGGCAAGTGACAACGTTCCCAAGCTAGACATACAAACCAAGGTGAACTAAACCCTAATAGTATGACGATCAAGCAATAAAAACGTTGGCAACTTACCTAGGTCCTCCTAACTTTCTAAAAACGTACTACGGGACGATCGGCGGAGTGGAAAAGTGAAGAACCACGGTGTTAGTCGACACTGTAGGTAAGTGAGACCCCGCCCCCTTTAGCGATGAGCCAAGAGGGTCGTCCCATCCCCAAAACCGCCTAACTAGTCCAAGTAAAAAGGTGGAAAATATTGCAAAGTGAGGGAAGACCGACTAATGCCGCTATCATCCTTCCTCGGGACTCGGTCCTTTGGTAGGCTCTTCACGGCAAAAGTCGGAAAAAGGCTTATTTTGTGGGGATTTCTTTTTGTGAGACGGGTTTTCTTTTGGCATTTTCTTTCTTTTCGACGTTTTGATTTGTTTGTTGCCATGCCATTTCTTTTTCTTCTTTTCTATTTTCTTTTTTTTGGCTTTTGTGCCTTTTCTTTTTCTTCATTCTTTTCTTTCTTTCATTTTTCTTTCTTTTCTTTTCTTTGCCCTTTTTTTGGCAAGATTTGGCTTTTTGGCATTTCTTGACAATTGAGAAAGAGAGAAATCAACAAATTGCATTTTATTGTGTGTGTATGTGAGGAAGGTAGGGTAATCGGTAAGTTGAGGGTCGCGATTTCCCTACAAACCCACAAAAAAGGGGAGAACTTGGACTAATCAAACAATCCTAGACACGGTCACCTAAGGGACGAGACTCGGTAACCAAGGCCTTTTCACACCGTTGGTGGTCATAATGGTCAAAATGCAAATCCCGTAGTAAATCCCTAGTAAGCTAGGTGGACTCAAGGTAAAGGACCAACGAAATCATTGATTTAGGGTCATTCTACTAGACAAAAGTCCAAGACTCGATTTACATTACTAGGAAGGGAAAGTAGACACCCACACACTAGCCTCTAAATCGGGTTTTCGAAAACGGTTTACGCACAAGACACACAACACAACACAAAACAAAGACAAGACGAAAACGAACGAAAGAAAAAGAAGCAAAAGCAACAAAACAAGAACAAAACAAAACGAACACATACAAAACACAAACACCACCCCGAATTTCCAAACAAGTCACCAAATCAACCACACATATGTACAAGCTCCACCCGAGCACACCACATCACAATCTCCTCCAAACTCCGCAAGAGACAAAGAAGGAAAAAGGGATAGAAGATGTTACCGGACATCATGAAAGCTCTCCAAAATTAGCGGCGATTTAAGCAACCTATAAGGAAAAGAGGGCAAATACACAAAACAAAACAAATACACGACACAAAGACACAAAAGGAAAACACACAAAAGAAAAATCTTTTTGATTTTTGTGAATTTTTTTTTCAAATTTTTAGGGTTTTTTAAAGATTTTTTTTTTCGGAAAAACTACGAAAATAAACTAAACTATACTAGAATGTCGCTCCCCCACACTTAAACCGAGCCATGTCCTCATGCTCGATCGTAGGGTGCGGAGAGACAAAAGAAAGAAAATGAAACTACGAAAATAAAACTAAAAATCAAAAATAAAGTGAAGATAAGGTAGAAGGTGTCCGGCCGGGGTGTAGTCAAGTCACCGTGGGCCGAGACAAGAAAAGATATGGATGGGGGGAAGAAAAATAAAAAGAAGAAAATAAAAGGAAATGGGAGGGGAGGGCTAGGTGTAATCAAGTCACCTAGCCCGGATTCCGCCTAAATCCGACTAAATCCTCAAAAAGAAAGTGAAAATCTTGTAAAATTTGGATTTTGAAATGACTCTCGATGTAGTCACATCATCGAGAGTCGGGAGCAACAACTACCGAGGCCTCGAAGGCCACCATGACATCAAGACACAAAAGTGTACAAGGGGAAGGGAATAAACAAAGGAAAACAAGCAACAACAAAAACGGAAAAGAAAGGATAGTTGTCGTACCATATGTTATCAACTCACTCTCTCCATCGTCTCATAGATCAATATAGGCACTTGCTTGTCTTCATCTTTGCTATTCCGCTTCAAGCTTGATAGAACCGCATGGTAGAGGTAGTAATGGTGCGAGGGGTGGGATTTGATGTGAATATCGGTCTAAAGTGAGGAGGAAATGAGGTTAAGGTATGTAAATGAGGTACATGGGTGGTATGATATGAGAAAGGAAAGTAGGGAGGTTAGGTGGGGGTATACAATGGATGGGTGGAGTCAAGTGCCGATGAAGAGGCTCAAAGGGGAGGAGAGGACCATCCCGGTCGGGATGGATGGTCCCGATCGGGATGACGCATCCGTCCCGGTCGGGAAGCCCCCGTCCCGGTCGGGATAACACTCCAGCAAGCTCGAAAATAAGCACCCTCATCGCGATCGGGACGGCTCCTTCCCGGTCGGGATCGACCATCTTGCCTTCCAAGAAACCCAAAAGCTTATCCTAAGCTTCAAAAACCGATTTCCTTGCTCACAAGCCAAGTTCTATCGATAACCAATCCTCTCAAGGAGTCATCTTCACTTCACCTATCACAATAAACTCAAATACAACATCAAATTCCCTCCCTCACATCGCTCATCAACAATCCAATACTACAAGAATTCACAAAACAAACAAAATCAATAGAAAAATCACACAAATACAAACACAAGAATTCTAAAGAAGAGAGGAGGGGAATATACAACATGACGGTTCTTTAGGAACTCCGTCAAACCTAGGATGGTGGACTCTTCTTCAACCATAGCCCTCAAGGGCATGGAGGAGCAAGTCGAACGCGCTACCGACATCATAGTGAAGGCCCAAGAAGCGCTTGAGCTTAGCCGACCTCCACGGCCTCCAAGGAGGAGGCAAGAAGTAGGAATCCCAAGACCCAAAATCATCTTCAAAGTTGTCTCCGAGGTCTATCCATCCTACGAGCTTAACCGACCTCTTCCTCCCTAAGCATTGCCTCCAATCACAAGCAAGCTTCATCTCCAAGAAACAAGGCACAAAAAGCGGCTTTGGCCTCATTTCCTTGTTGCACACCCCCACACTTTCCTCAAGTTGTGGTTCCCCATCTTCATCACTCGGCCCCACATCATCTTGGAGAAGAGAATCGAAACTTCTACCGGCGGTTTCAATCTCTTCCAAGTCATTGCTTGGTGTACATATAAGGGGCTCTTGATGCTTATCCTCATTATCGGACATGGGCAACTCGAGGCTATCAATTTCACCCAACATCCTCACAAACTCCACCAAATCATCCAACTCACTATCCTCCTCCAATTCCTCACCAATGTTGCCTTCACCAAGGGTCATATCCTCATCCGTCTCTTTTTGGGTAGACGATTGAGGTTCTTCAAAGCAAATCTCTCCTCCAAAGGGAACTACATCGGCGGCTTCATGGTTAGGTTGCTCCTCCTTCTCAAGTGGGCACCCTTCATCTAAATGTGATGCTCGGGATAAAGACATTACGGTTTGAACCGATAATGCATTTAAATGAGCATTCTTCGCCTCGTTTCCCCTTCGAATTTGGGCCATTAATTCCTCTTGTTGTTTTTGAATTTAAATGGCCATTTCTTGGTTGCTCTTTTGCAATTGAAGAAGCGATTGAAACACCTCCATGTCGGGCAATTGGTGATCATTGGGGTCTTGTAAAGCTACTTGAAAATCTTGATGATGCCCAAGGGGTGGGGCATCATATTGTTGGTAGCAAGGTTGGGGTGATTGGTAGTATTGTGGGTCATGGGGTTCATATTGTGGTTGGGGTGAAAGGTAATATTGTGGGGTTTGGGGGTATTGGCTTCCATAAGGTGAATCTTGATTGAACATGGTGGGTTCACAATTAAAGCTTGAGTAATAGCCACCATGGTCGTAGGAGTGATAGTCATTCACTTGTTGGTAGCCATTTCCATAATCTTGAAGATCATACCCGTCTTGATTACCCCAAGAAGCTTGATAGTGGTAGGGAGACGTCATGTGATACCCTTGGTTCATGGAAGAAGAGGAGTAGCTCATATCGGCTCCCGAGTGTGTGGAGTTTAGATCAAACCCCATGCTTGCTCGAAAATCGTAGTCCATACCCGGTTGGCAACCTCTCACCCTAGCAACCGTCCGTTAAAGCGGGCTCTGAGTTGCAAGAAGAAGATAGTCACCACCTCTAAGCACAAACTGTAGACTAAGAACAAACGTGAGAAGTCTAGTGCTTTTTGGGCACTAGACAAGAGAGAAATAAACTTCACACACACAAGAAGCAAAAGGAACAAAAAGAAAAAAGAAAACACAAAACAAAAGACAAAGTCAAGCAAATAGGAAAACAAAGTCCAAACAAGCACCGTCCCCGGCAACGGCGCCAAATTGATGGTAGGGATTTATCGTGGAATCCCAACCGTCAATAAAATAACCGGCTATTCCTACGGTAGATAGGGCAAGTCGGGTCGAATCCACGGGGACGGTAATGTATAGCCTAGACTAAGGTCACCTAAATACGAGATTAAGTCGTCGGACTAAGCTAAACTAAGATGATAAGGAGGGGAGAAAGCTAGGCTAGGCTATGACTAAGGAGAACAAACTAGGAAAACGGGCTAGGATTAGGTCGGGGTCAAAGGGGTAACGGAATGGTCAAGGGAGAACTAGAGCGAAGAAGGTAGTAGGGTGATCTAGGTTGGTCCGGCCTCTCGCAACTTAGACTCACCTAGAGGTTCCACCTAGAACCCATCTCGGCGACACACATGACAAACGGGGTTCTAGCACGCTATGGTGGCCTAGGTCGCATCCGGGCTCTCGCTACTTAGACCGACCTAGGGGTCGTCCTCACCGAGCTCTCGCAACTTAGTGAGGGAACCGAACCCACAACAAACTAACACCCACAAGAGAAAGGCAAGAAGAACAAGCATTCACAACTACTTAGTCATTCAAGCATTTCAACAAACAAGTGATGTGCACCAAACCAAGAGGAAACCTAAACCTTCCACCAACATCTCCAACAAACCCTTAATCACCCAATTAACACCCTAATCACCCTACTAACCCTAGCAAGAACACTACTCTAACATATCTAAAGTAAAAACCAACATAAACAAGGTAAACAAACTCAAACAACCAAACATACACAAACAAACTAGTGAAAACAATAAACAAGAACTAAAGATGAGAACTTGATGAATAATAAAGGATTAAGAGTAAAAAGGAAGAGAAGATTATACCATACTACAAAGGAAATGGAAAAGGAGAACACTTGTATAGAAGAAAACCCAAACAATTCCACCAAGGTTGTCAATCTTGGTGGATTCTTCAAGAGATCCAAAATACAAGCACTAATCTAGGATTAACTACTAATTACCGACTAATCTACACTAATCTAATCTAATCTAACCTAGAGTAGTCTAGGGTTTTAGGAGAAGTCAAGAATATAACATAAGATGGTGTCTTAATACAAGAGGGGGGTATATATAGGGTTACAAGTGGAAAGGAGAAGAAAGAAAGCAAGGCGGAGCTGTAGCAGGCCCCTCCCGGCCGAGACGAGGTGGTCCCGGTCGGGATGGGGTCGGTCCCGGCCGGGAAGAACTGCCCCCGGTCGGGATGGGCAGTCAGTAGGCTCATCTTCGTTTCCTCCTTCATCCCGGACGGGATGAGGCCATACCCATTCGGGATGAGCCTTGTAGGCCTCCAATATGAACTTTTTGGTCCCTCCTTGCTTCTCATGGGCTTCCCATCGATTCTCGGGACTCGGGATCGGGTCTCGGAGGCTCGGGATTGGGTCCCAAGGTCTCGGGGTCGATTCCAAGGCATCGATTCATCGTTCCTTTACTCCGTTGGCTCCAAAATGTGTATGTATAGAGTCGGAATCGCTCCAACTCTTCCAAATCGGTCTCGGGAACCTGAAACGAACCAAAGGAAGCATAAGAAGCCCCTAAACCGCTCCCAAGGAGCGATGCTACAAGGAAAATGGGACCAAAACACTACAAAATAGGCACTACAAACCACACTTATCAACTGGGCTTACAGACGCGACTTGACAACAACCATTAAAGGGTACAACACGCCTAGGTGGGGTAGCTTATCCCCCTACAAGAAAAAAAATAAAAAGACATATATGTCTGGTGGATCCGATGGACGAAATGTACCGTCCGTGTGGACCTGTCATTCTTGTGCGGGCATTTTGGCTTTTGGAAAGGGGTTTAGCTACTTCAGGATGTCATTCCTGATGTCCGGGGTTGTCGGGTGTGGGAAAAATGTTAAGGATTGTGAAGATGATTGTACTACAGAATAAGGAAGCTATGCGGGCAAATGTTGCTAAGTGCCCGACCGAAGACGGCGTAACCGATCCTAGTGTTCGTCAGTTCATCTACATGGGCCGAGACCGACAAGATCCATTTTGAAAATGTGAGTGAGGAGGGGAAGTGAGATTGGCCGGGCTCGCTTTTGGCTAGGGAGGTGGAAGTTTACGTTAGGAGGGTCAATGGTGAGAGACCCAAGAAAACACACCCGAATGGCAAGGGAAAGGAAAAGTTGGACCGGTAGAGCCCAGCCGTTTAGTACTATGTTGTATTAATTGATATTATGTGGCGTATTAGTACTAATTTTTGTAGAGTTTTGACACGTTGTTGCTTTCCGGGATGTCCGGGTTTCAGACGCTTGATATAAATGGCCTCGACAAAGGTTTGATTTAACTAATTTTTTTTATTAATGAGAAGCACATTTTTTTTTATATATATTTTTTTTGGTGGCTCGCAACTCGATTCTTCATTTTGCCCGGAGCGCCCTTTCGGGTTTTCACTCCGTCCTCGGCTCACCTTTTTTGTTTTTTTTTTTTTGGTTTTTTTTGTTTTTGACGACGGCTTGCAACTCGTTTCTTCATTTTGCCCGGGGTGCCCTTTCAGGTTTTCACCCCGTCCTCGGCTCGCCGTTTGTGCTTCGTCATTTTAAAATCACTCGTTAATCGGAACATAGGGGTGGCTCCGACTTGCATGTGAATCGAGTAATCGATTTCGTTATTTGGTTGGTTGTACCCGAACAATGGTTGCCTACGTATACATGTTTAGACGGAATCAAACCATGTTCGTAGTTCCTTTAGATGTGAGTGATTTTGCTTTAGACTTGTTATGCCAATTATTGATATGAGATGTTTAGAGTGTATTCACCGTAGTTAAAAAACTAAGGTGGAGTGATTGGGGTGTGACCCCTAGGAAATGACAATTACCGAGATACCGTATTTGGGTCAGGGTGACTGGCTTGTATAGTTTTGGATTGTGGAGCAAGGTAGTGAGTGGTTTCGATAGATCAAAATCTGGAGCTTGATTTTTGTGGAGTTAGGGCTATGGGCTAAGGTTTCGTAATGTGGTAGGAAAAAGGAAGCTGAGTAGAAATGACTCAAACTTCAATCAGATGGGATGTAAATTACGCGGGGATCTGATTTCCATGTCTGGCCCTTACGGTTGGGATTATCCTATTGAGTTTGAATCCTCAAAATTCCGGACTGTCTCCTAACAAGTGTCTCGGGAAGGTCTTAAGGTTTGTAATGTAGGGAGGCTAGTATTTGGGTGCTAGTTGACTGGTCTGTTCATTTTACTCTTTATTCGGAATTGTATTTGAAATCGAATTGGATGATTGGGTTTTGATTTTGACCATTGAGTTCGGTCTTGATCATTGAATTGGGCCGGCTTGGCTTGGCCTTGGTCTCGCTTTTTTTCTTTGGCCCCTTTTGGCCATTTCAGACTTTTGGTTTGGCTAGCACCCATGGTGGATTGGTCGGTCATTGTTGGAGGGATGTTTATTATGGGAAATGGGTTTGCTTTCCGTCTTTAATTACAAGCTAAAAGACTATCTATATTTGTCATAGGATTCGGGGATACTCGTTCTAAGAGATAGTTTGCGGTTTTCTATACCAGACATGGAATAGGTAAAAGAGGAACACGGGATCTCGGTTCTTGTAATTCTTCGTCGTTTTGAGGTATATCTTATTATTATCGATAAATGGCATAGTACCGAGTTGTAAGCGAGAAATACATGTTTTAAATTAAGCGATTGTCGAGGCGTGTTGCAAAGAAGAAAAGTTTATTTCTTTTTATTGATAGTAATAAGCGGGCTATAGGCCCGAGGTACTGTTTTCGGAGAGGTGGAGGACAGATCCCCTTGCACCTCTTGACTCGAAATAAAGACATTTGTTATACTATTAGGTCTAGGCCCTAAGACGAACTAGACTCTGACTCGGACACAGATTTACTCGTCTCGGGGGATGCCCTTAGGTTGTCAGGATCTTCCTCAATATTCCAGATATTCTCCTCTACGTGGTCGAGGTGGGAAAAATTGATGGTGGCGTCAAAGACAGCGTGAATGCTAAAGGGGTTTGTGGTATTGTTTGGTTTCTCGGGTGGAGGGAGAGGGATGGTCCTATTTTCGATCATATCTTGTATGGCATGTTTGAGTCGATAGTAGGACTCGGTATCATGCCCGTTTGCTTGGTGATATAGGCAATAAGCATTAGGGGTCCAACTTTTGCTTCGTTTGCTGACGGGCGGGTCCGGAGTGGGACCCAAAGGTGAGTGTAACCCTTGATCGACTAGGCACTTAAGAGCTTCACTGTAAGATGAGTTGATTGGGGTAAACTTTCTCGGTGACCTTCCTACTTTGTTGGGTGTGGTCTCGTAAGGTCTTGGTGTTCCTTCCGTATTGATTTTAGGAAGCTCCGATCGGGCAGAGCATTGGGATAATCTATCCTGGGTAGGCTTTTGGGCATGGTAATCGCTCAGGTTAGCGTTTGTATCTCTTTCGGTGTCTCTACTCTCAAGGAAATTGAGGCGGCTATCGATGTAACAGACGGATAAAGTCAAACAGGTTACTGAAGTATGGATGTTGCGAACCAATTTGGCTAGGGTATTGACATCGTTGCGGATGCTTTTGATGGCGCTTGAATCTTCCGACATGTTGGGGAGTGATTCTAGTGGGAAAGGATTAAAAGGTCAAATTGGACCCACCGGGTGACTTAGAGACTTGAGGGATGCTCGTAACTGAGCTACGCGGAAATGAGACCCTGGATTCGCGTGTGCACACGGTCGTCGTCTTAGGGACTCAGGTGTTTTAGACTCTTGGTGTTTTTGGCGAGATGCCTAATAAAATGTTAGATCTCTGTGATGAGACTATTTGACACAAACCTCGGAGGTGGGGTTTAAAGAGGACTTCTCAAAAGGAGACGCCCCAAAATGTAAGACCTCGAGTAGAGGTGATTCTAGTAACCAACACGGACACTCAATCACACGGTTGTATGACGTAAGAAGTTGATCGCGATCCCGGCTCAGGATTAAAGAATTTTGATATTTTTCGAAAACGACCGATACTCGTGGAGGAAAGTCCTTTTTTTTTCGAAAGATGATTTTGTAAGACGATGGTGTAGTGACATCGTTTGTGAAAAAAAGATGTGTTGTTATGCACGTGTGTTGGAAATCAAGTGATACCAAAGGTGCTCAGTTTTTTTTTTGAAAGAAACACGGTCTCTTGGCGGCACTACTACAAAATCATTAGTTTCTCGACGCTTTAAGCTGGACGCTTTTATAAGCGTCCACCCTTTTCCTTATCAAAATTTTCTTATCTACCTTTTAATGTGTCGAGAGTTATATTTTTATTATAATTCAAAAAAGAAAGCCTCTAAACTGATGATGAAATGAGCGGTGAATAAATATTTCTTTTTTTTTTGGGGGAAAGGTAAGTATATTAGATTAATCAAAGATCATGTACAAAGTTGTTTAACATAATTAGCATCTCCGCTATTCAGGTTCCGCTTACGAAGCGTACTACTATAAAACAATTTCAATTCCTCAATTATCCTTTTGGCCATTATATGCGGCCTCACTAACACCCCTTCTATTCTACTCTTATTTCGCTGTTGCCAAATAGAGTATATCGTCGCGTTGATAGCCCCATTCACTATAGCTCGTTTGAGCTTGGTCCCCCTCATATTCAGTCTCCATTTGTTGCAAATGTCATTTTCCATTCTTTGCTCTGTCCATATCCCAACATCCTGTAGTACCTGTCTGCTATATCTGCATTCACAAAAGAGGTGCCCAATCGTTTCGGTACTTGCATAACAGATGCAACACAAATCGTCTTCAACCAGCTGCAGTTTATGAAGTCTCTCTTTCGTGTTCATGGCCTGCTGCTGGTGCATCCACGCCATCATCCCGTGCTTAGGCATAGTCCACTGATCCCATACCACTCTGTGCCAGTCCACCTCGTCTTCTTTCTCTCTAATCCACTCATACCCCTTCGCTATAGTGTACCCATTACTGTCAGACCATTTTCCATTCTCATAGTTTATCTTCATCTTGTCTTTCACTTGACAGATTTTTCTCCACCCCCAACTGGTATCTAATGTCGGTTTATATCCAACGGTGAATAAATATTTCGTATCCCTCTTTTTACCAAAAACCAATTTACCGCCCTCATCTCGCTCTAATTTGGAAATCCCCAAATTAAACCTAATTAATCCTCTTAATTAAGTGTGCTGCTGCTCCTTCATCAATCATAATTAATCCATTCTTTCATAAATCTTCTGATTTCATCACGTTCTGCTTCTGATTTTGATTCGCATCACCATTCTGCTCTTGATTTCGCGTCAGCTCTGCTATTGATTTATTTCCAAAAACCTCCGCGCCATCACCATCATCAATCGCCATCATCGCCGCGTGTGTTCGCCTTTCCTTCGTCAGCTACATCGTCTTCCCCTAAATTTGTCTGCATCAACCACCAACACTTTCGTAATCCGCCTCTGTAAGTTTTCAAATCTGATTTTGTATTTCGCTGTTAATTTCAATTAGTATTGGTTTAGTTCATCGCGTTTAAGGTTTAGGGTTTGGTTTAGTTCGTAATTGTTCAATTTCAGGTCGTTGTCCTTCGACTCTATAATCAAATTGATGGTTTTGCTTGTATTTTCCGTTGAGGATTTAGGTTTTTATGGTCGTTTGATCTATTTCCGTTCATATGCTTCAATTATACAGACCGTCAGGATCTTGTAGCATCAGAATTGGCTATCGTGATCTTGTTGTTATTGCTGATTGACAGGTTTAAGAGTGCAGTCACGGCGTGTTCATTGATTGTTAGGTCTGGAGAACGAAGAAGGTCGATCAATTTCTGAAGTTATTGCTTGTCGAATTTTTTTCCACCTATTTTTTGGGATTTTTTTAGTTTAATTCGCTTGTCGAATTAGGGTTAGGTTGTGTATGTCTCATTCCTATATAATGTTATTTTGTTATTTCCCAGATTCTCCAATTTTCTTGTCAAATAAGTGATTTCTTGACCTTCTGATAACCTTTGTTAAGAAAGTAGTGAGTTCCAGTTCCTTTGGACTCTGTAAGAAAATATTCAAAGGCTGCAAAATGTGAATCAACAAGGGTTTCGTAGAGCATGTAACCAAAATTTAGTACCACTAGCTCATTTATGAGCATACATTTTCCTTTAATTAATTACATGCTCAATTATATTCACATGTTGTTTGATTTGTTTTGATATGCATGCATGCAGATCTTTGCTGAAGCCACGTTTCCTTGCCTATCTCTGAGGAATCCATCTAATCACTTCTTAAGGTGTATTAACTCTGATTTTGATAAAGTCAAGGCTTCTCTTAAAGGATCAATCAAATTGCGGGTAATGTTACGTACGTTTATGACTTGGCTCCATCATATTGATCGATGACTATACTGCTGTGCTACATTCATTACATTAACTGTGATCTAAACAATAAGGAGGGAAGGAGTACAATTATGTTGCGTCCCTTCTCTTGATAGGCGGGGTTGATCATATCATATCATATCATATCATTAGACATACAAAACTAAATCAACTTGCTTGTTTTATGATGATCAGTTTGAGGCAAGTAATGATCCCTTGGACAAAATAACTACAACAGAAGCAACTACAATGTTCATTAATTATTACACATCTCAATATGCTTATTCTGCCATACAATTCCCACTTTTCATCTTGTTGACATACATGATTCTTTTGGAAGAACATTAATTGAGACTTGAAATGATATTGGACAAAAAGGAACTATTTTAGACCCGAAGGAAGTCAAGCCAGCTTCTTAATGCAGACATTTACCTTAACCAAGAGATCATTCGTAAATATGCCCGAGACTTTGGTTACTACTGGCTCAGACTTCTAATTTACATCTTCGTCACCCTTTGTATTGGCTCAATCTATCTAAATGTTGGAACTACTTACAATTTCATCCTGGTAATATATACGGAGTATAATGAATCTTTTATCAACTCTGTTTTCTTTTCACTGTAGTATTATTTTTCCTTTCTGTCTATTAACCTTTAATTTTGCAGACGAGAGGCTCTTGTGCATAATTTGTGTTTGGATTTCTTACATTCATGTCTATTGGTGATTCTCCTCCTCAGTTGAAGATATGAAGGTGATAGCTAGCTAGCTATCATTTAAGTTTTGTAATGACCATGCATTCCCATTTCTGATTTCTTGGGTTGAATGGAATAAAATGTTTAAAATAAATGTCAGGTATTCCAAAGGGAAGGGCTCAATGGGCATTATAGGGTCGAACGTATCCAACTTGTTTGATAGGTAAAACTCAGTTTGGTTTCACTATTATTATATTTTTAAAATGAATTTAAATAAAATTTAGGCCTTACATTTAGGCAAGAATACAACAATTGTTTAATATGTTGCTATTTATAGATATGTGCAACACTTTCAAGAATATGTTACATTTCAAAATATTGCAACATTTCGTGATTGTGTCGCATTCTCGTCAAAAATACATTACGTGTTAAACAGATTCTATATACATGATTCAGGTCTGAGACTTTCATATAGCCGAAGAAGAGGCCGATGTCGGGTATTATGCTAGTTTTATAGGTCAGTATAGTTCCTTCTCATCTTACTTTCACAAAAGCATTATACTTGCATTTTTCGACTGAAGTTCAGGTGTATGAGCTTATTATTTTGCTCATATTGAACATGTCAAAAGGATGTTGTTTTATGCTTGGAAGGGCGTTGACATCTGTTTTATGGGGGATGATAGCTGATCGTTTTGGTCGAAAGCCTGTTATTATCTTCGGAACATCAACTGTGTTAGTAATACTATCCTTCTCTTCTCAATTCTCAAAATTCCATATTGTCTTTTGTTTATCAAACAATAGACACTCGTCATTTCGTGTTGTTGTTATTATCGTTTTCCAATTTCAGAGTTGTTTTCAACACTTTTTTTGGTCTAAGTACAAACTTTTGGATGGCAATCACATCAAGATTTCTTTTGGGATGCTTCAATGGATTACTCGGGCATGTCAAGGTATGTATATAATATGAAATCTCGTACTTACTAAATGAATATGGTTGGAAATTGAAATGAATGAAGATTCACTGTGTTTGCACTTTCGTCTTTATTAGGCATATATATCTCAGATTTGCCGAGAAAAGCATCAAGCTATAGGCATGTCTGTGGTATTCTTACTCAAGCAACTACCTTACTTTCACTTGATATTCTGAGTTTGACACTTGAGTGCGACATTTAAAGCCAAAAACACGAGTACACCCTACTCATAAATAGTCGAGTCTAGCTCTTGGACAAGCATTTAAATACCCTATCACATACTTAACTTCTAACTATAATTGCGTTAACACTGTCGTGATAGTAACTACTCGTATGAAGTGATTGAGTAACACCTTGTATAGATTACTACAGCTTGGGGAATCGGACTGATCATTGGGCCGGCACTTGGGGGCCGGGTTTACTTGCTCAGGTGAGCTCTCTTAATCCCATCTTCATGTTTTTTGTGATCTATGTAAATCCAGCAGTATCGTATTACCCATTTTCTAAACTAATGTTTTGCAATAATGCCTGCAGAAAAGTACCCTAAGCTATTCTCCGAAGGATCTTTGGTTCGAACGTTAGTATTCAGATCTTGCAATCTTTATTAGATTAATACTGTGATGTCCTTGTCTACATAAGATGCATGTTCTAACTTATGCAAATGTTTAGTTTTGCTGCCCGCAGATTTCCGTACTTCTTGCCCTGCCTCATTACATCCATTTTTGCAGCTATAGTAACTGTTAGTGCATTTTGGCTTCCAGTTAGTCCCTTGATCATCTTGCTTTTTTTTTTTTTTAGAAATTCAAATACTAAAGTCTCTTTCTGTAACGGTTTCATAAAATTGTTTTTACACTGTAAGTAACCCGTAAAAATGATTGCTCGAAATTTCTTTTACATCCATTTTATTCTTTGTTTTTACATAATCATTAACTATTTACTATATAATCCAGGAATCTTTACATAATAAGCACAAACCAAAACATTCATCTGAGAACGATTCATATGATGATGTGGAAGCTGCAATTCACGCATCAGATGACAAGCTTACAAACGCAGAAATCAATGAAAGCACAATGCTTCCAAGAAAAAGCATTTATAAGAACTGGCCACTTATTTCGTCTATCATCGTCTATTGCGTTTTCTCCCTTCATGACATGGCTTACTCAGAGGTAGGCCTATTGTGGAAAAACTTGTATTGCTCAGAAATTTTATTGCGGTCTTACACTCTAGCTCTTGTACTCTTATGGGCAGTTAGTCCTAGGAAACTTGGTGGATTAAGCTATTCAACTGAAGATGTTGGAACAATTCTTTCTATCACAGGTATCAACTCCCTTACAATTCATAAAGTACTTCAAACTCTGTTGTCTTCATTCTGTTTCTGGCCCCTATTCCTATTCATTCCAATGTTCAGGTCTTGGAATGTTGGTATTTCAGTTGTTCTTGTATCCAAAAATTGACAAAATATTTGGATCAATTATGGTGGTTAGTCTATGCGGGGTATGCTTTCATTTTAGAAAGCTTATCTGTGTTGACACGGGTCTGCAACCGAGAAAATATGACTGACTGACACGGCTTCACCTTCTTCCAGATGCTATCCATGCCTGTGCTACAGTTGTACCCTTTCATAGCATCTGTCAGGGTTCAGTCTTGCTCTGGTGTTAAATTGTGCCTCTGTGTACAAAAATATCATGTCTATAAGTAAAATGAGATAATACTAATGAAATAATTCTAATGTACCAGCAAAAATGCTTATTACTATGTATACGATAATATCTTTTACTCACTGTGTTCTTTCTTTGTTGTTGTAGATTATATGAAAGACATGCATTATAACCAGTTCGTTTATTCTTCAAAACCGAGCTGTGGTAAGTTTTGTTTTAACCCTTCAGACATTTGATCTCTAGAATCAACACTCCGATTTTCATGTCTAACGAAGATGAACGAATGAAAAACAGGATCAAGATCAACCTGGAGCTGCAAACGGCATCTCCATGACTACTATGTCTCTTTTTAATAAGTATGCTGAGACTATCTAATTCGTTACTATTTTTTTTTGAATGTAACGAGTAGTGGGAGAACATCATATGAGAGTGCAAATATGGCAAAGACAATGTACCACCCGCTATTTTCCTAGCATTTTTATTCTTCCGTTATGACATCGTTATAACTCTATCACATTTTGGCTTATGTGTCATCATTTTTTCCAAGCTTATCTTCAATTTTGAGTTTAATGATATTTATTTTTATTTTAAAAGATTTTAAATCTTTTAAATCTTTTACATCTATTTATTTGATTTTCTTCGTAAGGTTATTAATTTTCCGCGAGGAATTCTATTTCTATTCGAATTGACGTTTTTAAACTCGGATTTAAGTTATTCCTTTTCCTAAAAATGTTTAAATACATTTATATAATATTTTCAAGTAGTAAATATTTTTATTTACGAAAATTTAGCCATTAAAGATTCTATTACGAAGCTTCGCGAATAATTATTTTCTTACGCGAGGTTTACTCGAGTTGCTTTAAAATGTCTTTAACTATTTGACTATTATACTTTTTATCAACTTATAAATCATTTGAGACATTTTCCTTATATTTTGGACCGACAAAGCTGCTTGTCACAATTTAACTATGTTTTATTAATACGTTTCATTTTATCACATTAAACCGTAAACATAGGATTCTTTTCTTTTCATTGAATTGAGGCTTTACTACTCAAGCTCTTCCTACTCCTCTTCTTATCCCTTTGGCTAGCCATATTTGTCTAGATGCACATTGGATTCCTCATTTTGGAGGCTTTAATTTCATTTTTACTCTTTAAAGTGTAATAACCTCCATCTCCTCCTTTACTCTACATTCATTTTTGGCATTAACAAAAAAATTACTACAACATATTCATCATCCTTTTTTTTTTTTCCTTCTTGGCCGAGTACTCCCTCCCCTATTGCAGCCTGATTTTTGCTCCATTTCGAGTCTCAATCGAATCGTTTTTATCGTCATATTAATCCTCTTTCCGATTCCTTCGTTAAGGTAATAATCGACGTCGTTTTCGATCATTATTTACCTTGATTTTTGTTAGTTTTCTCATGGTATTTTTCTGCCATGTTTTTCGTGTTTGGAAGGATTTGTGGACGATCCCGAGGCCGACGAGTATATAATCGATTCAGACTTGGAGTAGAGGTAACGTCGATGTTACTCGGTATTTCATGATTTTAATTGTGTATTTGCATGTATATATTTTTATGTTTTATTTGACAATATATGTATGTCACCAAATCTGGAAAATTTTTAAAATTTGAAAATTTCCATGTTTCGGTATTTCTATCGCTTTTTCGAGATTAACGATTAAATTGTTATATTAATTTGTAAAATCATAATATTCGGCCTAAACATGTAATATATGTTTATATTCTGTAAAATTGATATTTTTGATGATTTATAATAATTTAGGATTTTTCTGATATTTTAATTATCGATTATGGAATTATTACCGTTTACGGACAAAAACGATTAAAAGCGATTTTTAATTCTAGTACCTATATATTTTATTTTAATATGATTTTTGGCGTGGTGAAATTTTCTGGTGAATTAGAATTTTCTGATTTTTTTCATAATTTTTTGGAATTGTTAAGTGGATGAATTAATTAATCACTTTAAATCATCGTTTATCGTTAAAACCGTGTTTGTTGTTTAAATTCTCGAATTCTGGTATTTAGTTTAAATCTGGAAAAAAAATGCGATTATGATGATTTCATATTAAAATGTATTTTTATGATTTTTAGTGCCTTAATAAAATATTAGGAACGATAAGTTTATTAATGAAATCGTTAATTGTGAAAACGGGTTTAAATGACGGTTTTGTTGGAATTTGTTGAATCTGGAATTTTGGAAAAATCTGGAAAATTTATATTCTGGAAAATCAGGATTTTAGAGTGTAATAATAATTTTTGGATATTAATACTTAAATCGTTTTGTAATCACTATTTTTATTAATCGTTATTGTCGAGATTAGACGATTAACAGGAAAACGCTTTAAAAACCGAGTTTTAGGATTCTGGAAAATTTTACTTTCTGGACAGAATGTCCATAATTATGTTTTAACTATTTTACGTAATTTTTGTACTATTTATTAAAGTCTTTAATTAATAATTATTGATTTTCGGACAAATTGTGCTTTATCGTTAAAATTATTCGTCATACCTAAAAGAATTATTTTTCCAGTAATTTTGAAAGTATTTAAATCTGAAACTTTAAGAGTTAAATCATCCCTTAACATATTCTAAATATATTCAATGGTTTAATTAAATAAAAGACGTTAAAAAATTTTATTTGACATTTGCCGTAAAATCCTATTTATAATCGTATTGTCGAAACTAATAATAATTAGGGAATTTTAGTTTTATAGATTTTGGAAACACCCTAATTAGTAGTATTTAAAATGTTTAAGACATTTCTAAATCATTTTATAAACACTTATATGACGTTTCAATAATTTCACTAATGCAAAAGTTCTCGTTTTAAGAATTAATATCGTTAAGGCCGAAAGTACTAGTTTTATAAATCTATATCGTTTACTAAAAATGTTGTATTAGTTTAAACTAATATTTTGCTATTTTCATATGATGCTATTTTTAGTAAGTTTCTAAAAGTAGAAGTTTCCTAAAATAGAAAGTTTCCTCTTTTAGAACATTGTGATTACTCTTTTTGTTCTCTTATTATTATGATGATTATAACTTTCGAATATCCATAATGGTTTTTTTTTGGAGTTATGGAATAAGGAAAAGTGTGGGTTTAGAGTAATATAGTCTGGGCTGTACGTTTTGCCATCAACTATAAAGCTGGTGTGTCTATGTGGAGACACATTGGTCGTTGAACTGAGCATGGTTTGTGTTTAGGAGAGTGTATGTTTATCTTAAACTTAGATATCGCATCGTGTAAGTCGCGTCGGGTTGAACTGGGTATGGTTTGTATCCAGGAGGGGTGTGCACTACTTAAACCAGGATCTCGCTGCACGCAGTCCTGTTATAGTTGAGTTGCCTAGTTAGAGACCAAAGTCTGATTTGTTTTGACTAAGTTCTCGAAACTATATTTTAGTATTGTCCTAGTGAAAGTCTAGATTCTACATTAATCCTATCCATAACGCCATTTTGATTATTTTATTTGTTATCGATATAAATTGGTTTGCAGGTTGGCAAATATTTTTATGTTTCTTCGGTAACCATTTTAATACTTTGGTTTTGTGCCGAAAACTTATTTTAATATGATGTTTGACTGTTTTCCATTTTTATTATTTTTCTATAGTAGTAAGTACAGTTTTAAAATCCTGTTATACGACTGGGAGAACGTTGACGTTGCTCCCCACTGATTGTGGCTGTTATGTTTTAAGATGACAGGTATACGTGTTTGTTTCCGGTGGGTGTGGGCTAACGAGCAGTCTTGGATCCTGCTTGATTTTTTTTAATAATTATGTCTTACGGATTATTTAACCTTTTTACGGATTGTTTTAAATGTTAGCCATTTTTATGTATGGCATACGTTTGACTTTACCAATTTAATTTACTAAGACGTAGTTACAGTGTGTTTTAATCCCGACTCTACAGTGTTTTCGCCACTGTATCGCGTTAGAATTTCTAGGGGATTACAGTTGGTATCAGAGCATCACTGCTCTCAACGCTTACACCTGAAATTAGAGAAAATATCAGTAAATTATTTAAATAGTAAATAAAATATTATTAGAGATGGGTAGAAACAAAATAAGTTCTTAACTGTTAGGTTTATATGTTCTTGTAACTCAATGATTAGCATTGAATATTTGTTGCTTTTGTTTGGAGGAAGACGAATGAACAAGATGCTGTCATGATGCTGCTCCAGATCTGGACAAGACCTGCTTCGAACTCTCAACGCCTGCTGACTCGAGTGGACAATTTGGTGCTCCAAGAAATATGTCGAAGGTGACTTCTTAGCTCCGATTTAGTTTGCTCAAGCTACAGGTTAGATGATCAAGAGTAGATTCATGTTCCACGATGTTGCAGTCAATCCAGATCGAGCGACCCAAGACTTGCGTGCTCGTTCCTTTGCAAGAAGATGAAGTAATCCATTTGGTTCCCTCGTGAACCTTAGAGGTCCGAACTTTCCCTTCTCGTTATAGGTCTTCATCATCTTGAATCATTGATTCTTTTCTTCCTGCTTCTGCCTTTTCCAATTCTTCTCTTATATATTCTCATCATTATTCGCTTGGTGAATCCTTGTTCTATTCTCCTACTTTACCATCTCCCTCTTGAGATTCCTTGGTTAGACCAAATCCTGTCTTGCGAATCTTTTGGAAGTATAGATGTTTGAGATTTAGTAAACCCTTAGCTTGTTACTTGATTTGAGGATTGTGAGTCTACCCTATCTTCTAAGCAAGTAAGAAATTTTTGAGGATTGAGTTGAATGGTATTAGTTGATTAATGGAATTAGGTTGTTACTTTAGACACTAAACCTTGGGTTATAGATTACTTTGATTATTTTGGAATACTTAGAGTTGAATATATTTTGGAGTAGTAAGAATAAAGTTTATTCTGTCTGATGGATACCTAATACCCAACATAGAACCTAGTTAAGTGTAAATAACAATATTATTTGGGTTTCCTACCTAATGTTGACTTAATGGACTAATCGTGGAATTTTGGGATCATAAATCATTGATTAAGATGTTAGCCTAAGTGTTTTGGTACCATTTCAGGTCCTCATTAATGTTTAGTAAATTTTGGTTGACATAGATTAAACCTTGTTTCTTATGGATTAGATCGCAGAGCATTGATGTAAGGTTGTAACCTACAAACCTTAGAGTTGAATGACCTAAGTTTGGGCAGATCATTATTAGCCTTAAAGAAGAAAACATATTGCTCAATTAAAGGTTGGTTTTATCGCGTTGTTTTGAGGAATACTTAATATCAATCATCTTGATGGATTTATAGTTCAGAACCCTTAGACCACCGAGATTGTGGCTTCGTTGAGTTAATAAATATTTTAGTGGTTTCACTGTTACGATATGAAATTTGATTGAATTCTCAGAAACCTTAGCTGAATGACGTATTTGAAAATGTGAGTATCTGGCGTTACATGTCAGGCTGAGTGTGTTTAAGGTTTGGCATACTTTCCTAACCTTTGTCTATTGATGATGTTAAGAATGTGTTGATGATCACTTTTGAGGTTTTCGTGTCCGAACATTGTTAATTGATGGATTTTTATTTAGTGTTCCTTAATCGAGAAATTTGAAGTATATCTCGAGTTCAGACCTTATGAGCTTTGAATTTATGAGCCTTAGTGATTACGAGTTTGGGTATGTTTTGATGACCGTTGGAATATTAATTAATGGATTAGTCTAAATCATTTGTGGATTCTTTTTCATACTAATTGAAGGAATATATAAGTATGTAAGACTTAATTTTGGAGGCTATGGCAGTCGATAAATTTGGAGGTTGTAGATTAAGTAGGACCACCATGTACCGATATTGGTCTTAGCGTTAGTTGATGGGCCAATTAGGAACCCATGTTTGTGAGAGTCGTGCTAGGAATCTCGAGATGGTTAATTGCTTCTATAATCCTTGCGAGCTCTTTTTTACTCTGAACTCCGCCTTCCTTTCTGCTTCTCTTGAATTCTGTTACCCCCATCTGCTGCTAATCCCTTCAACCTTTGTCGATTTTGAAAGCTCTTATTTTTAATTTATTTATCCTTGTTCTATTTACCCGTTAATCATTTTTTTTTGAACTCCCTATTTTATAAAAAAAAATTGACCTGTTTAAATTTTTTTTTATGGATTATCATAAAATTTTAACATTTTGAGTTGTAATTCCTAATTACGAAATTACTCGTTTTGTATAAAGTTGACTAACTTAAACTTTTCGGATATCGTGAAATTTAACATTTTTGAATTATAATTTAAAAAAAAAAAATTATACATTCACTTTTATTTTATCTTTGGTTGATATTTATATTTACTTCTATTTCAAAATGCCTTAATAATTTATTTAAAGTTATTTCAAAATTATTTCAAATTTTTATTTTCAAGCGATCGGAGTTTTATGAAGACTTTCAAGTTTCCAAATACTTAAATTACTATAGGATTAGTATGCAAAACGTTTTAACATTGTCGAAATTATTTTATGTTCAGGTTTGATAACATATTTGAAAACTTTCATAATTACTTTGATAACATTTTCAAAATTTTAACATTTTGAAATCGGTTTTCGTTTTGTTGTTGGTCGACTTTTGAACCTGTCATTGAAAAACGTCTAACGACTGATTTAATTTTACTAACTACAAAATTTGCTTTCTCAAAAATAATTTTTGTTTTGTCTTAAAACAAAATATTGTCGAGTTTCTTAATCAAAACGTTTTGTTTTGAACGTGTTTTCGGTATTCTCCTCCGAGTTCGTTTACAAATGTTATTTTATCAAATAACTTTACTTTACAGTTTCATTAATTTAGAAGGTTTTAAACTTCGGGTAGCTTAGCTCAATTTCTCTTGGAATAAATATTTGCCATCGATTTTGTATCACTTTGAAAGTTGTAAAATTTTCTTTTAAACCAATTTTTTTAATGCAAAATAAGTATTCTCATCTTTTCGACTGAGGTAATCCAGATTTCTTTCTGCTTATTCTCAGTTTCGAGGACGAAACTTTCTTTTAGTGGGGAGGATTGTAACACCCGCTATTTTCCTAGCATTTTTATTCTTCCGTTATGACATCGTTATAACTCTATCACATTTTGGCTTATGTGTCATCATTTTTGCCAAGCTTATCTTCAATTTTGAGTTTAATGATATTTATTTTTATTTTAAAAGATTTTAAATCTTTTACATCTATTTATTTGATTTTCTTCGTAAGGTTATTAATTTTCCGCGAGGAATTCTATTTCTATTCGAATTGACGTTTTTAAACTCGGATTTAAGTTATTCCTTTTCCTAAAAATGTTTAAATACATTTATATAATATTTTCAAGTAGTAAATATTTTTATTTACGAAAATTTAGCCATTAAAGATTCTATTACGAAGCTTCGCGAATAATTATTTTCTTACTCGAGTTGCTTTAAAATGCCTTTAACTATTTTACGATTATACTTTTTATCAACTTATAAATCATTTGAGACCTTTTCCTTATATTTTGGACCGACAAAGCTTCTTGTCGCAATTTAACTATGTTTTATTAATACGTTTCATTTTATCACATTAAACCGTAAACATAGGGTTCTTTTCTTTTCATTGAATTGAGGCTTTACTACTCAAGCTCTTCCTACTCCTCTTCTTATCCCTTTGGCTAGCCATATTTGTCTAGATGCACATTGGATTCCTCATTTTGGAGGCTTTAATTTCATTCTTACTCTTTAAAGTGTAGTAACCTCCATCTCCTCCTTTACTCTACATTCATTTTTGGCATTAACAAAAAAATTACTACAACATATTCATCATCCTTTTTTTTTCCTTCTTGGCCGAGTACTCCCTCCCCTATTGCAGCCTGATTTTTGCTCCATTTCGAGTCTCAATCGAATCGTTTTTATCGTCATATTAATCCTCTTTCCGATTCCTTCGTTAAGGTAATAATCGACGTCGTTTTCGATCATTATTTACCTTGATTTTTGTTAGTTTTCTCATGGTATTTTTCTGCCATGATTTTCATGTTTGGAAGGATTTGTGGACGATCCCGAGGCCGACGAGTATATAATCGATTCAGACTTGGAGTAGAGGTAACGTCGATGTTACTCGGTATTTCATGATTTTAATTGTGTATTTGTATGTATATATTTTTATGTTTTATTTGACAATATATGTATGTCACCAAATCTAGAAAATTTTTAAAAGTTGAAAATTTCCATGTTTCGGTATTTTTATCGCTTTTTCGAGATTAATGATTAAATTGTTATATTAATTTGTAAAATCATAATATTCGGCCTAAACATGTAATATATGTTTATATTCTGTAAAATTGATATTTTTGATGATTTATAATAATTTAGGATTTTTCTGATATTTTAAATATCGATTATGGAATTATTACCGTTTACGGACAAAAACGATTAAAAGCGATTTTTAGTTCTAGTACCTGTATCTTTTATTTTAATCTGATTTTTGGCGTGGTGAAACTTTCTGGTGAAATAAAAGTTTCTGATTTTTTTCATAATTTTTCGGAATTGTTAAGTGGATGAATTAATTAATCACTTTAAATCATCGTTTATCGTTAAAACCGTGTTTGTTGTTTAAATTCTCGAATTCTGGTATTTAGTTTAAATCTGGAAAAAAATGCGATTATGATGATTTCATATTAAAATGTATTTTTATGATTTTTAGTGCCTTAATAAAATGTTAGGAACGATAAGTTTATTAATGAAATCGTTAATTGTGAAAACGAGTTTAAATGACGGTTTTGTTGGAATTTGTTGAATCTGGAATTTTGGAAAAATCTGGAAAATTTATATTCTGGAAAATCAGGATTTTAGAGTAATAATTATTTTTGGATATTAATACTTAAATCGTTTTGTAATTACTATTTTTATTAATCGTTATTGTCGAGATTAGACGATTAACGGGAAAACGCTTTAAAAACCGCGTATTAGGATTCTGGAAAATTTTACTTTCTGGACAGAATGTCCATAATTATGTTTTAGCTATTTTACGTAATTTTTGTACTATTTATTAAAGTCTTTAATTAATAATTATTGATTTTCGGACAAATTGTGCTTTATCGTTAAAATTCTTCGTCTTACCTAAAAGAATTATTTTTCCAGCAATTTTGAAAGTATTTAAATCTGAAACTTTAAGAGTTAAATCATTCCTTAACATATTCTAAATATATTCAATGGTTTAATTAAATAAAAGATAAAAGATTTTATTTGACATTTGCCGTAAAATCCTATTTATAATCGTATTGTCGAAATTAATAATAATTAGGAATTTTAGTTTTGTACATTTTGGAAACACCCTAATTAGTAGTATTTAAATTGTTTAAGTTATTTCTAAATCATTTTATAAACACTTATATGACGTTTCAATAATTTTACTAACGCAAAAGTTCTCCTTTTAAGAATTAATATCGTTAAGGCCGAAAGTACTAGTTTTATAAATTTATATCGTTTACTAAAAATGTTGTATTAGTTTAAACTAATATTTTGTTATTTTCATATGATGCTATTTTTAGTAAGTTTCTAAAAGTAGAAGTTTCCTAAAATAGAAAGTTTCCTCTTTTAGAACATTGTGATTACTCCTTTTGTTCTTTTATTATTATGATGATTATAACTTTCGAATATCCTTTTATTTTCATGTTATTTATATTGATTATATTTATTTTGAATATCGATAATGACTTTGTTTTGGAGTTATGGAATAAGGAAAAGTGTGGGTTTAGAGTAATATAGTCTGGGCTGTACGTTTTGCCATCAACTATAAAGCTGGTGTGTCTATGTTGAGACACATTGGTCGTTGAACTGAGCATGGTTTGTGTTCAGGAGGGTGTATGTTTACCTTAAACTTAGATATCGCATCGTGTAAGTCGCGTCGGGTTGAACTGGGTATGGTTCGTATCCAAGAGGGGTGTGCACTACTTAAACCAGGACCTCGCTGCACGCAGTCCTGTTATAGTTGAGTTGCCTAGTTAGAGACCAAAGTCTGATTTGTTTTGACTAAGTTCTCGAAACTAGATTTTAGTATTGTCTTAGTGAAAGTCTAGATTCTACATTAATCCTATCCATAACGCCATTTTGATTATTTTATTTGTTATCGATATAAATTGGTTTGCAGGTTGGCAAATATTTTTATGTTTCTTCGGTAACCATTTTAATATTTTGGTTTTGTGCCGAAAACTTATTTTAATATGATGTTTTACTGTTTTCCATTTTTATTATTTTTCTATAGTAGTAAGTACAGTTTTAAAATCCTGTTATATGGCTGGGAGAACGTTGACGTTGCTCCCCACTGATTGTGGCTGTTATGTTTTAACATGGCAGGTATACGTGTTTGTTTCCGGTGGGTGTGGGCTAACGAGCAGTCTTGGATCCTGCTTGATTTTTTTTTAATAATTATGTCTTACGGATTGTTTAACCTTTTTACGGATTGTTTTAAATTTTAGCCATTTTTATGTATGGCATACGTTTGACTTTACCAATTTAATTTACTAAGACATAGTTACAGTGTGTTTTAATCCCGACTCTATAGTGTTTCCGCCACTGTATCGCGTTAGAATTTCTAGGGGATTACAGACAATCTTTCACAACATTGTTGATCCTGGGGTAATTTATTTCTATAATATGCATTTATATTTTCTACCTATTTATGATTCATTATATGGTCTATTCAGTTTTCCTTATTATATTTTTTTGACCACTACAGGACGTTCTACAACACAAAAATGGAGATGATGACGGAATTGATGGATGACAAATCAACTCACTGTTTTTGAACTTGAACATTAAATTCAACGTTTTTTCGGAGGAAAACACATACCTTTTTAAATAATACTGTAGTTTTTTAGTAATTTTTTTATTTTACTTTGGATTGCGAAATATATGATTGGATGGAGATTATTCTAGCTATTCGTCGTATGAAACTCTATTTATTGATTGCAAAATATATATATGATTGGAGATTATTCAAATTAAGTGTTTGTTTTCTGAACGACCAACTCGATCTTTGTGTATTATTGATATCAATTCAGTAAATGTGGAGTCGTGCTTTTTAGACAACATAAATATTTAATCGCAAGCAATAGTCAGTTGTTGGAAATATATAATTATTATTATATTCTTTATAGTAAGATTCTCGACGCTTTTACGATATCAAAGTGTCGATAACTGAATTTTATATTATTTTTTCTCGACTCTTTTAATAGTAGAATGTCTCGCGCTTTGAAAAAATTTGGCCGGGAAAAAAAATCGTGACATAGAAAAGGGTCGAGGTTGCATATTTTAGTTTACCACGTAGTGACGCAAAAAAGCGTCTTGAATAAAATATTCGACGTTTTAATGCGTCAAGAGTGATGACATAAAAATGCGCCGAGAATTCCCGACGCCCAAAATCTCCACGCTTTCTGGAAGCGTCGAGAATTAAATTTGCGACACTTTAAAACGTCGAGAACCCACCTTTAAAGCGTCAAGAAAGCAAGGGTTTTGTAGTAGTGCAGACCGGTTTTAAAGTATGAGGAAGTGATTTTTTATCGAGACTACTATTAATTAGCTAGTTCGATATCGGGTGTGTGTGGTGTTTTAAAGGTGTGACTAAATCCTTGTCACGGGTTTAGGTAGTAAATAGATTTTTTAGAAAAGTTATTATTATTTTTTCCTTTAAAACGAACGATCCACGTTAGTCGGTTGTAATATCATTCGACCATGGACGGTGGCGTGTTGTGAAAAGTGTTTTGAGAATGTGACCGTTTCGTATTCCTCGGCTTCATTAACTGAAGTTTCGGTTGTGCCAACGGTGTATGTAAAAAAAAAAAACTTACTTTTTTTTGAAAATACAATGTAACCGTTTGGTGTACCCTGATTCCATTAACTGGGAACCTCCGTAATATTAACGGTATTTGTCGTTTGACGGGTTTTATCTTAGTCGTTTGACAATATATTTTGTTTGAAAATATTGAATGTAAAATTGGCCATGACAATGGCATTTGAAAACCGTTTAGAGAGAGAAGTAAGTGAGAGAAAGCTCTCCTGAATTCTGCAATGGCGAATTACAGGAAAGTTAACAATAACTCATCTTCATCTCGACCCGGTAATCAGAATCCACAGAAAACTATAGTAGTAAGGCATCAATTAATACAAACACAACTAATAGCTCTAATAAGCACTTGCGTAGTAACAAAAATCTGCAGGAAGAAGAGGAAGATCAGTCCATGGAAGGCATCATAATTCTAGAGGAACTGGAGGTCATTTTGGAAGATATTGTTGATAAGTCAGGGGAACCGGAGCCTAGCTTACTCTAGATAACGGCAGAAGATGTGAGTGTGGAGACAGAGTACTGGAGCACTGCCATATACGGGTTTGTCGTCGGAGCTAATCCTCCTTGGAGTGTATTATCCGGCTTCATCCATCGCATCTGGAAACAACTCAAGATTGATAAGGTATCCTTCATGCCTAATGGCATCTTCTTGGTTCGTTTTCTGGATAAAAAATCGCAACAAGCTGCTTTGAATATAGAACACCTCATGTTTGATAATAAACCAATCATCATTCATGAGTGGACTGAAAATGCAGAATGAGCAAAGTATGATGTTAAGAAATTACCGATTTGGATTAAACTGATGGAGCTTGACTTAAAATTCTGGGGGTCTGAATGCCTGAAAAAGATTGGGGGATTAGTAGGGAGAGTAGTCAGAAATGCTCCGACCACTGATCAACGCCAATTCCTAGGGTATGCAAAACTGCTGGTTGAAGTAGAGATTAATCAGAAGTTGACTGGAGAAATTCAATTTCTCGATGAGAAAGGAAAGAAACAGACTATCCAGGTCAAATATGATTGGATTCCAATTCAATGTACTCGGTGTCATGGCATGGGACATGATGAGGAGCAATGTCGGAGTAAGGCGGAGAAGAAGGTTCTGACAGTTTGGAAGCCCATGCCAAAACCCCCACCTCAACCAACAATTAAGACTCCTATGGCTGGCTTACCACATATCAATAGTGAATCTAGCATTGTGGGGGCAGCGACTAGACGTCACCGGCCAGGTATCCAGTACACATCTGATGGATTGTCGTTTATGGAAATACTCACTTCGTCACTTAAGAAGGTAGTTAACAAAGAAACAGGACAACAAGGAGGAAAGGAGAAGGAATTAAATCAAGGAATATCCCATGAATAGAATTGGTGCTTGGAATGTCCGTGGTATGAATAAGCCTAAGAAGCAGAGTGAAATAAGATGGTTTTTACATCATAATAATGTTCAGTTGGCTGGACTTATGGAAACAAAAGTGGATACTAAACACTGGAATAAAGTCAATATTAATTTTCAGGATTGGTCGATAGTTACTAATAATCATACAAGTAAGGGTGGAAGGGTTTGGTGTCTATGGAATCCTAATTGTATTCATGTGGATGTCATGGATATACAGCCGCAAATTATACATGTGAAGGTTAAGACATTGGATAATAAACTCTATTTTTGGTGCTCTTTCATATATGATTTCAATAAACCTCTGAGAGGGAACATCTTTGGAGATTGATAAGGCAATATAAGGGGATTGTTGATGGTCCTTGGATCTTACTTGGGGATTTTAATAATGTATTGCATATGGATGAGAGGATTGGGGCACCAATTACTCTTGCTGAGATCCTCCCTTTTCGGAATTGCATTCATGATTGTGAATTGCAGGAAATGAAAACGGTTGGGGCTCATTTCACCTGGAATAACAAGCAGCCTCCTTCCACCAGATCATATAGTAGGATTGATAGGGTACTCCATAATGAGGATTGGGGAATAAAGTTTCCTGAGGCCTTTGCAAATTATTTACCGGAAGGGCTCTTTGACCATTGTCCTTGCTTGGTAAGTCTGGAACCTGTTCATCATATTAAGAAGAGAGTGTTCAAATATTTCAATATGTGGTCTACACATGAAACTTTTTGTGCCACTGTCAAGGATTATTGGGGGGAAACTGTGTATGGTACTCCTATGTTTCAACTAATTACTAAACTTAAACAGCTCAAGAAGGGATTAAGGGATATTAATAATAGGAAGTACCAGAATGTGGAGGGGCGAGCTAATGTGATGGAATCAGCAGTGCATCAAATTCAGGAGCAGGTGGCAAAAGACCCAAGTAATCTGATTCTGAAGTATTATGAACAAGCTATCACTAAACAATTCTAGATTTTGGATGCTGCTAGATACAAATTTCTCTCTCAAAAAGCTAAGGTCATGTGGATGGTTGAAGGAGATTTGAACACATCTTATTTTCACTCAGCCCTTAAACAGAGGCGAGCTACTAATAGAGTGCATCAGATTTATGATATGGCAGGAGTTCTACATGACAGCCCAAAGCAGATTCAAAATGCTCTGTTGGACTATTTTCAGACTATTTTGGGTGAAAGTCATAATGTACAAAGAGTATATCAGAAAGTGGTCAGGAATGGACCATTTATTTCCAAGCAGCAGGGAGAAACCCTGGTTATCTCGATCACTGATCAGGAAATAAAGGCAGCCATGTTTAGCATTCCTGGCACTAAAGCACCTGGCCCAGACGGATACACTAGTCAGTTTTTCAAGGACTCGTGGAGTATCACTGGTTCTATTATATGCAAGGCCATCAGGAATGCGGTAGATGAAGGAGTATTGCTGAAGCAGGTTAGCAACACAAATATAACCCTTGTCCCAAAGATACCAAATCCTCAAATTGTTGGGCAATTTCGGCCAATAGCATGTTGCAATGTCATCTATAAATGCCTATCCAAGGTTCTTTGTGAGCGCTTAAACAAGGTACTCCCGTCCATAGTAAGTAATACTCAAAGTGCTTTTATTAAAGGTAGAGATATTATAGAAAATATTCATATCTGCCAAGAATTGATAAGGTTGTACGGTAGAAGAACCTGCTCCCCTCGTGTCATCAAGAAAATCGATATGCAAAAGGCATATGATACTATAGAATGGAATTTTGTAGAGGATATGTTACAGGCTCTCAATTTTCCACAAAAAGTTGTGAAGATAATCATGGAATGTCTCCGGTCACCGAGTTACACATTGGCACAGAATGGGGATCATTTTGGGTTTTTCAAAGCAAAGAGAGGGTTACGACAAGGGGATCCCCTATCTCCCCTCCTCTTTACAATATGCATGGAATATCTGAGCCGCATATTGCTTATAGTTCAAGACAGGACGGATTTCAAGATACATCCGCTCTGTAAAATAGTAAAATTGAATCATTTATGCTTTGCCGATGATCTAATGCTATTTTGTAAAGGTGATCAGGCTTCAGTTCATTGGATTATGCAGGCGTTTAGGGTTTTTTTAAGGCTTCAGGGCTTCAAATGAATAAATCTAAGTCCAGTCTGTATTATAACGGAATAAAGGAGGAGGATGTAGAAGGGATATTACAGCAGACCGGTATGACTAGGGGTGAGCTTCTATTTAAATACTTGGGTATTTCAATGTCTCCTAAGAAGTTATCAGTATTAGAATGTCACATTCTTACTGAAAGAATAGTCAGGAGGATAAGAGGAATGGGAACAAAGAAATTATCATATTCTGGCAGGCTTGTCTTGGTACAGGCAGTCCTTACTGCAATCCACCAGTATTGGGCAAGAATTTTCATTCTCCCTTCTACAACAATTAAGCATATCACCAGTATTTGTAGAAACTTCCTGTGGCGAGGAAGCGAACACTACCAATCCCCTCCTTTAGTTGCTTGGGATGTTGTGTGTCGACCGAAAGAAGAAGGAGGATTGGGCTTAAAAGATCTGAAGTTATGGAATATAGCTTGTGTAGCAAAGTATGCCTGGTGGATTACCATAAAGGCGGATCATCTTTGGGTGAAATGGGTTCATGGGGTTTATATAAAGGATAAGGATTGGAAAGATTATTTACCTAGTCCTAACTCCTGCTGGTCATGGCGTAAACTATGCAGGATTAAGACGATGTTTTTCACAAACAACTGCTTCCCCTTTCTTCTAGCAAACAGTGGAGACTCTACCGTGAAATTGGGATATGAATGGCTGACAGGTACATAGCAGAAGGTTCCTTGGGTCTCGCTTGTGTGGAACAGATTTAGTATCTCTAAACACTGCTATATAGCCTAGCTCATTAGTCATAAAAGGCTATTAACTAATGATAGACTCAATAGAATGCAGATGAAAGTGGACAAAGCGTGCTATTTGTGTGCGGATAAGCAGGAGACCCATGATCATCTATTTACAGATTGTCCGTATACCAGGATCTGTTTTAAGATGATTAGCTCATGGATTGGAGTTGGTATTCCGCTTCTGAATACAGGGGACTGGTGGAGGAAGTATCGACATAGACCGCTGATGTTTAAACAGGTGATTGCAGCTGCCATTATTGGAACATGGTATCATGTGTGGCAAGCACGTAATCTTAGCAGAATCAGTCTCTTAGTTCAGTGTCCCAGTTTTGTAATCAAACAACTTAAATTTGAGATAAGTACAAAAGGTAGATATATAGTGAAGCAATCGTTTTGTAAGTATAACAAGAGTCTAGATATCCTACAATAGATGAAATATAGGAGTAAATGAGGTACCTTGGTTGTAATTGGGAGATTCAGTAATTAATATACTTACATTTACACCAAAAAAAAAATGGCATTTGAAAATGTTTTCCTTTTTTAGAAATCATGACTTGCTCGGAGTATCGGTGTTCAAAAGGTCGTTTTGAAAAGATGAGATGTTTTTGAAAATGGAATTGGGTGCGATTGAATATGTTGGCGTGGTTGAATCCGTATTTTAGTGTTTTATTTGGGTTGGATTGTTCAAACACGCTACACATAACTAGGAATGCATACACTCATGCAGGATGCAGACTCAGGTAGGTTTAGGGTAGGCTACCGCCCACGAATAGTCTTTACTTAGGCATTAACAATGGTCTTGGGAGACAAGTGTCATACCGTCTGTTCGGAACTATCTGCTTATTAATCCCGCGGTTACGAGTTAGGCGGCCGGAGCGTCAATCGAGGATCTCTCCGCGTGTCCCTAGAGATCTTACCGCGAAGAGGTCGATTGGCCATGATATCGGTTAGAGTGGGCTTTTTAGGGCCAAAACCTGTAGTGACCACAACTAGGAACTAAGACATGAGCTTCACCGACCTCGTTCAAGTTACACCACCAATGGAAACTTATTTCCAAATCCCCAACGGAGTCGCCAAACTGTGCACGTCCGTCCGCACCGCCTGACATCCGCGCGGGACACACCCGGTTTTCAACGTGTGGCGGAGGCCACCCACGCGGCCCCCTCCCTGCCGGGGGCCGGTCCGATCTCGCATACGTGGCGAAGTGTCGGACCTCAATTTGGATGACGATCCGGACTTGTACTAGATGGGTGTGGGGCACCCGTGTTTCCGTTTGGGAATCGATCGAGTCGTGGTTGTAAATGTTTAAAGGCCGGTTTGTTTGGTAAGGCGACCTTTTTAGTGAACTGAAGTTGTCGTGATTTGTGGAGTTGCCACCGAGTCAAATTATGGGGACTCGGAAACCGTTCAAGTCAACTTTGATCCCTTGCCGGCTCAAAGTTGAGTGACACGGGACCTAAAGATAATGACTTGTACCCTTAAGCACTCCATGCCTGGAATGACTCTCGTTGCCAATGGTTTCGGACATCCGGAAACCTTTGATTCTGAGTAAGGGGTGAGGGTACGTATTGGGAACCCAACATCCGATAGATGTCAACACCCAATCCCGCCCGCACTATAGCGGCCACTACTAATCAATCGGTGGGCTGATATCCTAGTTCTTTTGTTGTGGTGGAAGTACTGTAACATCCGTTGTTTTAACCCTAAATCTTTTATTATGTCGGTTGTTTAAGGACAAGTAAGTTTTGTCGTCGAAGTAGTTGTGTTTACATTCTTTGCATGCGATTTCATGTGACAAGCAGGCCATGAAAAGATGCACTTAGGAGAGTAGAGTGCTAGTATTATACGTATTAGTGTGGACATGACATAGGTCCACCCCGACTCGGCCACGCGCGGGTTTGGGGAGGCGAATGAATCTTCATATGAGATGGTCAAATTGAAATTTAAATCGAAGTAGGAGTCGCCACCGAACTTTGTGGGAGTTCGGGCCCGTTCGAACCCACTCTATGTCGTAGTGGGCCGTGTACAAAATACGGCCCATTTCCGATGTCAGAGCTTATTGGGTTCGTCCCTTTGCATTATGATACCGATACCGACATTATCGGATATCGTGTATTGAATGACTCTCGTTGTCAATGGATTCGGACATCCGGAAACCATGGTTCTGAGTAAGAGGTGAGGGTACGTGTTGGGAAGTTCACCGAGAACACCCAACCCCGCCCGCACTTAGCGGCCTTTACTAAGATATCGTTCGTTTTTGGTGTACACGCGTTAGTTCGACGGTTGAATGATATGCAAAGAGCGTTTTGACTAAACATGTGAATTATGTTTGACTAAGTCGTTTAATGCATCCAAACTAATAACGTCAAAGTTGTTTTAGCATGTGATGTTCATTTTAGTACAATAAAACAAACTAAAAGACGATAAAAGATTACAATATACGAGCGACATACCACCCGGAATTACAATGCAACCAACGATACAACACAAACAATCGCGATAATAAAGGAGCAAACGAGTTAGAAGATGTAAATATGATATGATGAAAAAAATTGTATTTGGTTTTGGAAATCGATGATTTGGTTAAGTCGTGTAAAAATATGGTGCAATTTATACTTGACTTAAATATTGATACTCGTAATATTCGATGCTTGATTATAGAATCAATATCGAATATTTAGAGTGATTTTGAAAAAGTTTCTGAAAAAAATTGTGACGAAAAATTGTGACAAAAAAAATTATTTGTGACAAAAAAAATAAAAAATCGTGACAAAAAATTGTGACAAAAGAATTGTGACAAAAAAAAAAAAAATTGTGACAAAAAAATTTGAGAAAGGGAGAAAACGGGATGGTTTTACACCCTCAACCTACATGCTTTGTATACTCGGAACGGGGCTCGTCGGAATGTGGCATAGGCACGGGAGCGTCGAGATGATATAGGAAGAGTTATGGTGGTTTATGATTGGGATGAGATTTGACGAGTTTTGCTCTCGGGTTTGTATATGGTTTTCCTAAAATTGCCTAGAATTTCGGGGATGAATTGTATGAGATTGTATCGCCTAGGATGTTATGAGTTGTAGATGTGTTATGAATTGTAGATGTGATTATTTCTGTATCGATGATGGATAATTTCTGAATATTGATAAGCGATAATGAATTTGTGTAGATGATTTCTGGATGATTTGTGTGTGACCGGAGGGTCCTATTTATAGGCGATGTCCTTGATAGGAGCTAGGAGAAGTACTCTTGCTTAGGTGACAAGAAATACCGGTTTGGATAGGAAACGTAAGAGTTTGAAAGGAAACGAGAGTCCCATTTCTTGGTGAGGAAGAAAGGAATCTCGGCTGAAATGGGGCTGCTCGGCCGAGTATTTGACGCTCAGTCGAGTGTTTGATTCGGTATCCGGATAGAATTCCTACTTGAGATCGAATTCTATCCTTAAATGGATTTGTTTAATATTTTTTGAGGCTGATTTTTGTAGTATTCGAGCCTAAACCGAACTCGTGAGATGACACGGCTGGTCCGTGTGTCTCGAAAAAATATCTTTGACCGGGTTTGACCCGGCCGCTAAAAGACGGTTTTGCCCCTGGTGCCGGATTCGACCCAAATTAGTCTTATTTGACTCGAAACGACCCACTGGGCTTGGATTTGAGGTTGGTTTTGTAAGATTTGTACTCCGTAATAAGCCCAATCCAAATGTCCATGATTTCGAGCCCATATCCGAGTCCATTAAAGCATGTTTGCGTCCGATCATTATCGGGTGCTTGGCGGGAACTATTATAGACACCTGGCGGTCAAAATGTGGGTGTCTACAGAGCCCCCACTCTGACTGAGGCTTGGACAAGGCAAAAGTCAGAGTATCTACCAGGCCAATCGAGGATTAAAACCTGGCAGACTTCCGATCGGGTCGTTTATAGTCCATTAGACTTGCGTGAAGGGCTCGCCAGCCATAAGATAGAAATCATACCTGGGTAGATGTCAATAATGTCGCGAGGACTTTGCCTGAAAAGTCTTGGGTGTGTCTGCTTGTAGATGCATCCCGTATTGGAATTACGTGGGAGCTTGCCTGTAAGCTCTGGGTGTATATGCTTGTAGATGCATCCCGTCTTAGAATTACGTGGGAGCTTGCCTGTAATCTTTGGGTGTATCTGCCTGTAGATACATCTTGATAAAAATGTTTACTTGAGTCTTCCACTGGGAGTTTTTGAGAATCCTTCGGGAGTCATGGTTGCACCTGTATGCTTATACATAACAATTTGCGTGTAATATTTAGGTAAAATACCGACTCACGCTGGGGAAGAAATGATTTTTGACTGATTTTTGGAAAGAAAAATGCTGAAATTTTTTTGAAAATTTTTGGAAATAAGAATGCTTGGGATGACTTGACTCCTGATCAGATTCTGACACGGACTCCTAAAATCCTCCGGTTAGGCCTGTATGCCTAGGTGAAGTAGGGAGTATGATAAAAATTCCTATTCCCGTGGTGACTAGGAAAAGGATTTTCTCAAATGGCTAAGTTTTGCAAATTTTAAAATGAGAATTTGAAGAGAGAGATATACCGACAGACTCGACTCTGGACGCGACAAGACGAGTTAACAGACACGAACTGGACTCTCTAAGGGTTAGACCGTGACTCGGTGGGGAGGTGGGCCACCTGAGATGACAAGACTCTAAGTTACGCTATTCTGTAGCCTAGGCGAGTGGCAACATGGTCGAATCCTCAGAATGAGACTGTTTCCGTACAACAGGGCTTTGTGGTAGCAATGCCGTAGACTAGTGCTCTTCTGGATTTTTGGGTACATTTCCAAAGTGGGTATTGCCTCGAGTCCTGACAGATTCTCGTCTTTGACTGAGCCGAGTACTAGGACACTCTATAGAAAGGAAGCTAGTGTTTGAAAAGTATTTGGATTTTTGTGAGTGGAAGGAAAACTTATGCCTAAGAGAAGCCCCCAGAATGACAAAGCTAACTGTTGAGAATATGACAGTGTCGTGACCGGAATAATGGTGCTTTTTGAATGAGTGTAAATGTGGGTGGTTGTGCCTCTGTTGAAAGGCTGCCTACGTATTCACGTGTAGTGAAATCAAACCAAGCCGTAGTTCAGTGTCGAAAGATATATTATGGTGCCTAGTTTATTAGGGCTTGGTGTGTAACTAGCCATAGCGATGGTTAGGCTAGGTGTGCTCCCAATGATGCCTTGATCAAAGGGCTAGAATATTTAGGATGTTGATCCTATGACTGTGAGCATTCTCCGGGGTAGCCCCCAGAGGTGGTGTGAACTATTTGGGCATGTTCTATGCCGACCGCAAGTTGAATTCCCGTGTTTGGGGTTGGTAACTGGTTTAGATGTTTTTGGAAATGTGGTGCTAGGTCGTAAGTGGCTTTGATGATTCGAAATCTGGAGCTCGATTTTGTGGAGCTAAGGCTTCGAGGGTAAGGTATTGCGATGTGGTAGGAAAGGGGGAAGTCGAGTAAAAATGACTCGGACTTTGATTGGGCAGGTTGATAATCCGGGATCTGGTTTCCATGTCTGGCCCTAAAGGTTAGGGTGTATCGTATGGAGCTTGAATCCTCAAAATTCTGGGCTGTCTCTAGCCTAGGTCTCGAGAAGGTCTTGAGGGTTGTAATGTGGGAAGGCTAGATGTGGTGTTAGCTGACCAGCTTGACTTTCTCTCCCTTATTTGATGGTACGGGTAATGATAATTTTTGAATTGACCGTTTCACTTGAGTTGATTGTTAACTACGGTCATGGGTTTTTGAATTCTTTGGGTTGACCTCTTAGCCCCGATCGTGGGATTCTTCATTTGAGTTGACCGTGTCTGGTCGAGGGATGTTGATAATTCTTTTTGATCATGACCAGCTTTTTTGTTTTGGGCTTTTGCTTTTTCTCGTGGACTTTTGATTTTTTTGTCCAGCTTTTTTTTCCGGTCAGACTAACACCTAAGGTAGAGATTGGTTAGTCTTATTGGATGGGTGTTTATGGTGGGAAATGGGCTTGCCTCCCGTCTTGAACCCAAACTAGTAGACTACCTACATTTGTCGTAGGATTCGATACCGCTCCTGCTAAAGGTAGTTATGTGGCTCTCTATGTCAGACATGGAACAGGTAAAGGAAAACACGGGTCTCAATTTCCTGCAGTCATTATAGATGTGCATATAATAGTCACGTGCATGTGCTCACAGTGTATGATGGTGTTCATCATGTTCTCGAAAACACATAAGGAAATATATGAGAAAATAAAAAAGCCGATTTTATTGAAATGTGAAAAGAGGACAGAATGCAAATGACTCTGACTTTGACAGAAAATAGTGATCCTAGACTCGGACTCAGACTAGGACTTAAACTAAATCTAGACTCTCGGATAATGTTGTCAGTAGTCTTCGGCCTCTAGGGACTCAAGTGGATGTCCAGTAGAAACTTCACCCAGATCTTCATTGTGTCGAAGATCATCTTCAATCCTAGTGCCCATTTCGGTAAGCAGTGCAAAGTTGGAAATGCCGGCATACTTTAGATGGATGCGGTAGGAAGGTAGGAGGTTGTTGATGAACGCCTCCATTAGTGTCTTCTCGTTGGGCTTGTCTACCAACTTCACACTCTCGGCCCTCCACCTTTGAAGGTATTTGGTGAAACCTTCCTTGGGCTCTTGGGCCATGACTTCTAAAGTACGCATCGTGGTCTGGATCTTGGTATTATCGGCATAATTCCGAGCGAATTCCGTCGCCACGTCATCCCAAGTCTTGTACTTCTTGGAGTCAAGCCTGTAGTACCAGGCTTTCGGGTGCTTCTCGAGGGAGGAAGCAAACAGGTGCTTGAACATGGTTGATTTCACTCCTTTGATGGCCATGAATTCTTTGAAAGCCCGGATATGTAATACCGGGTCTTCGGTTCCGTCGAACATCGGTAGGCCAGTCAGGTTGAGATTGGCAGGCAGTTCGCCGGTCAGGGGAGCATAGGCTCGAGCATTTTCCGTATGGATCGAGTTGTTTGTTGACAAATGGACCTGTTCCTCCAGTTTGCGGACTGCGTTGACAAGTTCGGCAAAAGGCCCAGTAGTTTCAGCCCCGACCTTAGGAGTCCTTTGTTCCACGGCACTCAAACGGGTGGCAATGGCGGTTTGGTCGGTCCTGATGGCTGTCAGTTGGGCCTCCATCTTAGCCAGTGAGGCGTTCAGCTCGTCTATGGCTTGTTGCGTCATGGTTCGGGTGAAGGGCGACCTGTCTGTAAGAATACCGCGTAATCAGGAAAGTTGCTTCGGAACCCAAATACACCAAGGCATAGGAAATAGCGCGGGAGGAGAGACGACTCCAGCTTGACTCGGGTTAGACTCTCCTAAGACAAATCCGTAGGGTACTATTCTCGGAGTGACTGTGATTAATCGCTTCGTCGGAGAATAGCCCCCAAGTGATGACTAAGGGCTCAGACAGGACTCAGATGGTGTGACACCTAAGTGACTCGAAAGTGGGATACGTGAGACAACACGTGTAAGACCTGATCCTTAGAGCAACCGTGATTGATCGCTCTGCTGAAGAGTAGCCCCCGCGTGGGGCTGAAAACCGACTCCTAGACGGGTGACTCGTGGACGGTGGGCTTTCCTTAGGATTTTGACAAAATGGGCCTAGTCCCGTGTGTAGAAAGACCTACGTGTGAGCTATTCCCCAGACTTTGGACCCTAAAGTGTAAATGGGCTTCCCTTTGTAGGAGTTTGTCCTACGTAGGTGGGTCGTGCCTTGTCAAATAAGGCGGACTGGGATGGGGTAGAAACTCGTGATGTAAGATCGACGGAGTTTCGACGCTATAGACTCTAACAACTTATGACAAGACCCGACACTGCTAAATACGGGAAGTCCTAAGAAGAAGAAAGCTTTGAAAGGAGAATTTGGATTTGAAAACCGAACAAAGTCGGATAGGATGGCCCGATTATTTTTTGAAAATCGAAAAAAAAACGTTACGGGGCCGAGATTTCGGATTTTTGAAAAGGTTTGGACAGCAAACCGGCTAAAAATAAGCTATTTTGAGTCAAAATCATAAGTCTTAAATTCGGTAGTTTTCCGGGTATTGAAAAATGGATAATTTTCGAAAAAAGATGCAAGTTTTTTGAAACGACGGTTTTTGAAAAGTCGACCAAAGAAAATCAAGTAGCACGTAGTCATGGAAACAGTATAATGACACCATGTATGCTCTTAGTCTAAGTCTCGGTCGGTCGAATAGGGTCTATACCAACGACGATAGCTTTCTCGCAAAATCAGGACGGTCTTCCTAAGCCGAGTTGGTCTTAGAACCTGCCGTAAAACCCCTGCGAGTTCCGCCATCGAAGTCTTTAGTGCACCCATTTAGGAATGCACCGTGGTATAGTGGGACGTCGGTCACAAGTAACCGGCCCGGGAAAGAATTGGGTTATGCATGAACCATTGAACTAAAACGTGTACATTACTATTCGAACGATTTCTTTTCGAGTCTCACCCCGAGGATGCCGATGGTAAGTGACTCATCAGTTAATCCCCAGCGGAGTCGCCAAATTGTGGACATGACATAGGTCCACCCCGACTCGGCCACGCGCGGGTTTGGGGAGGCGAACGAATCTCCATATGAGATGGTCAAATTGAAATTTAAATCGAAGTAGGAGTCGCCACCGAACTTTGTGGGAGTTCGGGCCCGTTCGAACCCACTCTATGTCGTAGTGGGCCGTGTACAAAATACGGCCCATTTCCGATGTCAAAGCTTATTGGGTTCGTCCCTTTGCATTATGATACCGATACCGACATTATCGGATATCGTGTATTGAATGACTCTCGTTGCCAATGGATTCGGACATCCGGAAACCATGGTTCTGAGTAAGAGGTGAGGGTACGTGTTGGGAAGTTCACCGAGAACACCCAACCCCGCCCGCACTTAGCGGCCTTTACTAAGATATCGTTCGTTTTTGGTGTACACGCGTTAGTTCGACGGTTGAATGATATGCAAAGAGTGTTTTGACTAAACATGTGAATTATGTTTGACTAAGTCGTTTAATGCATCCAAACTAATAACGTCAAAGTTGTTTTAGCATGTGATGTTCATTTTAGTACAATAAAACAAACTAAAAGACGATAACAGATTACAATATACGAGCGGCATACCACCCAGAATTACAATGCAACCAACGATACAATACAAACAATCGCGGTAATAAAGGAGCAAACGAGTTAGAAGATGTAAATATGATATGATGGGATCCGGTGCATTAGTGCTGGTATGACCGCACCCCAGACGATGCAGAAACTTGGTGACCTCGATTGGTGACCTCTACAGCAGTGCTTTCTAAGATTCTATGAAAATCTGTTGGGTAAGAAAAGCGCCACTGTCCTGGTCAGGAAGAAGATTATTGAGCATGGTAATCTATGTACAAAGGATCATGAACAGATTTTGTTACAGCCTGTTTCAAATGAAAAAATAAAAGAAACCATATTTAGCATCCCTAATGATAAGGCACCGGGTCCGGACGGCTACTCAAGCAAATTTTTCAAGGATACTTGGCATATCATTGGGGGCGATGTGTGCGCTGCAGTTCACGATTTCTTTAGTAATGGGAGGCTATTGAAGCAACTGAATACTACTGCGGTGACTCTTATCCCTAAAATCTCTAGGCCTACCTCGGTTTCCCAATTCAGACCCATAGCATGCTGCAATGTATTATATAAATGCATATCAAAATTACTTTGCAGCAGGCTGAGCAAAGTTCTTCCCGACATTGTGTCACCAGTCCAAGGGGGTTTCATTTCGGGAAGAAGCATCATTGAGAACATTCTAATATGTCATGACTTGGTTAGGCTTTATAATAGGAAGTCCATCTCACCTAGATGTATTTTCAAAATTGACCTTCAGAAGGCTTACGCTACGGTCGAATGGGACTTCCTTTTCCAGATGATGCAGCTGCTAAATTTTCCAAAACATTTCCAGGCGCTTATCGAGCAGTGTGTTACAATAGCGACCTACTCTCTTAACCTGAATGGGGATTCCTTTGATTTTTTCAAAGGGGGAAGAGGACTAAGGCAAGGGGACCCTTTATCCCCTTTGTTGTTTACACTATGCATGGATTACTTAACAAGGCTACTACAATATACGACCACCACTAAGGACTTCAATTTTCACCCCCTTTGTAAACCTATGAGACTTTCCTGTCTTATGTTTGCAGATGATTTGCTCCTTTTTAGTAAAGGAGATGTGAAGTCTATGATGGTACTTCTGAGGACCTTTTCCACTTTCTCCAAGACCTCGGGACTTCAGATGAGCAAAGGTAAATCAAATGTTTATTTCAATGGAGTCAAGGAGAATACTAAACAAGAAATTATTCAAATCTCTGGATGTAAAGAAGGTCAATTGCCATTCCGATATCTTGGTATCCCTATTAAGCCGTCCAAATTGACTGTCAAAGAGTGCTATCCTTTAATCGAGAAAGTGGTGGAGAGAATCAGATGTCTCGGGACCAGGAAACTAAGCTACACAGGTCGACTGGTTTTGGTGAAATCTGTCCTCTCCACTTTGCACAATTACTGGGCTTCTATTTTTATCCTCCCAACCTCGATCATTAAGCATATTGATTCCATTTGTAGGAACTTTCTATGGGATGGAACATCTGTTTATGGAAGGCTGCCTTTGGTGTCTTGGGCAAAAATCTGCACCCCTTACAAAGAAGGGGGACTGAACTTGAAACAATCTAGCTCGTGGAATATGGCAGCTATAGGGAAAATGGTGTGGTGGATTGCAAACAACCCTACTCGACTATGGGTACAATGGATCAATCATGTGTATTTAAAGGGAAAAGACTGGTTCACATATGAACCCCCACATGACACTAGCTGGTACTGGAGGAAGTTATGCAAGATCAGAAACAAAATCGATTCAGAAATTGCAGCGGATAACTGGAGTATGCGAGGAATAGCTGAATATTCGGTTGCAAAGGCCTACAATTGTTTTAGGGAAAAGAGGGAAGAGGCTAGCTGGTACCGTCTTGTTTGGAACAGGTGGACAATCCCAAGACACGGGTTTATCGCGTGGTTGCAGCTGCAAAATGCGATGAACACGAATGACAGACTAAGGCAGATGAATCTATGTACCGACGATACTTGTTACCTTTGTTATCAGCAGGCAGAATCGGTGCGTCACCTGTTTTTCCGATGTCCGTACAGCGGGCAGATTATGAAGGGTATAGCAGATTGGCTAAATTTCAGGCCTGATCCCGAGACTGATACTTAAAGAAGAATGCGTATTAGAGGGACGAAGCTCCAAAGAGGCATTAAAAATGGAGGTATCAACGCGGTAATATACCACACTTGGAGGCAACGTAACCAAGCAAAAAACGAAGTTAGTATCAAGAGACCATCTCATGTAATAAAGGAGATAAAAAGTGAGCTAATTAGTTTCATTAAAAACAAAAATAAGAAAGGGCTTAGTGACAAGGATATATCCTTCATATTGAGGATTTCCGGTTAACTAGCCACAATTGTAAATTTGTGATTATCTATACAATTTACCCTTTAACCAAAAAAAAAAGTAAATATGATATGATGAAAAAAATTGTATTTGGTTTTGGAAATCGATGATTTGGTTAAGTCGTGTAAGAATATGGTGCAATTTATACTTGACTTAAATATTGATACTCGTAATATTCGATACTTGATTATAGAATCAATATCGAATATTTAGAGTGATTTTGAAAAAGTTTCTGGAAAAAAATGTGACAAAAAATTGTGACAAAAAAAAAAAAATCGTGACAAAAAATTGTGACAAAAAAAAAAATCGTGACAAAAAATTGAGAAAGGGAGAAAAACGGGATTTGGTTTTACACCCTCAACCTACATGCTTTGTATACTCGGAACGGGGCTCGTCGGAATGTGGCTTAGGCACGGGAGCGTCGAGATGATATAGGAAGAGTTATGGTGGTTTATGATTGGGATGAGATTTGAAGAGTTTTGCTCTCGAGTTTGTATATGGTTTTCCTAAAATTGCCTCGAATTCTGGGGATGAATTGTATGGGATTCTATCGCCTAGGATGTTATGAATTGTAGATGTGTTATGAATTGTAGATGTGATTATTTCTGTATGGATGATGGATAATTTCTGAATATTGATGAGCGATAATGAATTTGTGTAGATGATTTCTGGATGATTTGTGTGTGACCGGAGGGTCCTATTTATAGGCGAGGTCCTTGATAGGAGCTAGGAGAAGTACTCTTGCTTAGGTGACAAGAAATACCGGTTTGGATAGGAAACGTAAGAGTTTGAAAGGGAACGAGAGTCCCATTTCTTGGTGAGGAAGAAAGGAATCTCGGCTGAAATGGGGCTGCTCGGTCGAGTATTTGACGCTCAGTCGAGTGTTTGATTCGGTATCCGGATAGAATTCCTACTTGAGATCGAATTCTATCCTTAAATGGTTTTGTTTAATATTTTTTGAGGCTGATTTTTGTAGTATTCGAGCCTAAACTGAACTCGTGAGATGACACGGCTGGTCCGTGTGTCTCGAAAAAATATCTATGACCGGGTTTGACCCGGCCGCTAAAAGACGGTTTTGCCCCTGGTGCCGGATTCGACCCAAATTAGTCTTATTTGACTCGAAACGACCCACTGGGCTTGGATTTGAGGTTGGTTTTGTAATATTTGTACTCCGTAATAAGCCCAAGCCAAATGTCCATGATTTCGAGCCCATATCCGAGTCCATTAATGCATGTTTGCGTCCGATCATCATCGGGTGCTTGGCGGGAACTATTATAGACACCCGGCGGTCAAAATGTGGGTGTCTACAATTAGCAAACCAGTTTTAACGCGATAATACGGATATTAGTCGTTCTCGTTGTATACCTTACCTGGTATTCTGCTTAAGATGCGTCAGTCCAAATGTGGTGAGCACCGGGACTAATACGGAACCCGACCATCGCTTTGTTCATTTTTAGTTGCTTTACGTTTTGAATTCCGTGTTAGGTGATTTAGCATGCGATTATATGGTCGTAAAAGCAATAAATCATACGAAAAACTGTAAATGCGAATGTAAGTAAATCACATTGTGAGGGGTTGCACCCTCGGAGTATACACTAAGCGGGACTCGATGCATAGATAGTTTTAGGAACGGATCTCGGAATTACTCAGGTTTACTTAGTGTGTTTTAGTGTTTGTGATTGAAGTTGAGACGTTACGTATTTTAGTAGATGTATATGTGGGCCTAGTGCCCATATCTAGTGTTATCGTAGTGCATAGAAAGTGCAAATATGGAAAGTTTTGTTTAGATGACAACCTAGTGACGACTCTATCAACAGGCGGATCCTCCTAGCTTGACCAGTGACTCCGGCAGAGCTCTGTTACCGTTTTACCTTCCCGCGGCTACTCCGTCAGAGTTTCATTGCTAAGGACTAGTTCTGCGGCTAATCCGGCAGAACCTAGGTACTAGTTTTGGGCTAGTCGATCACAGGCACCTCGGTATCGAGTGGAGTGCTCGAAGGTGAGGAGTAGCGTCGATTTCGCTTTTCTTTTATTATCGGAACTACGATCGAGTGGATCGTTTGCCTCGGGTGTCAGAGTGCGAGCCCTTAGCGAGAGTTTAGAGGGAGAAGAGAGAGTTGAGTTGTGTGTAAATGAGGTCGTGAAGGGGGGTATTTATAGTTGTTTTCGGCCCTCTTCGCCCATATAAGCTGTTGGAGTTTTGAAGATACGATTTTGATACTTTCCAAAACCGAGAGAAGGGTGTATGATTCATAACTTAGGGCCTAAGTCTTCCGGTGTTTACCCTAGCGCCGTGGGTTTAATAGGCCTCGGGTGTTGATAAGTGTAGTTTGTAGTGCTATTTTCCTTGTGTTTGGTCCCGGTTTCTCTTATGAAATCTCTCTTTGGAGCGGTTTCGAGGCTACTTATGCTTCTTCTAGTTCGTTTTAGGTTCCCAAGACCAATCATGGAGAATTGGAACGATTCCGACTCGTTTCCTACACATTTGGAGCCAACGAAGAGAAAGAACGATCACTCGGTGCCTTAGATTCGATCGCGAGACCTTGGGACCCATTCCCGAGAACGGAGAATCGATGAGAAGCCCATGAGAAGCAAGGAGGGACCCTTGAGATCATATTTGAGGCCAACAAGACCCTTCCCGGGCGGGAAGAGTATCCTTCTCGTTCGGGAAGGAGTGCAAGCAAAGACGAGCCACTGATGGGCCATCTCGGGCGAGAAGGAGGTCTTCTCGGGCGAGAAGGAGGTCTTCTCGGCCGAGATGGGTCTCATCTCGACCGAGACCATCTCTTCTCGGCCGAGATGGGCCACCTGCAGCTCCGCTTCGCATCTTTTCTTCTCCTTATTCATTGTAACCCTATATATACCCCCCCCCCCCTCTTCTAATCTTATGATATGTTCTTCATTACCCACCAAACCCTAGACTACTTTAGGTTATATTAGCTTAGATTAGTGTATATTAGTCCTTAATTACTCCTTAATCTAGTGATTACTCTTGTATTATTGGATCTCTTGAAGAATCTACCAAGATTGACAACCTTGGTGGAATTGTTTGGGTTTTCTTTTATGCAAGTGTTCATCTTTTCCATTCCTTTCTAGTTGGTATAATCTTTCTTATCCTTTTACTCTTAATCTTTCATAGTTAATCAAGTTTTCATCTTTCTTTATGATTGTTGTTCATCCCTTTTGTTCTTCATAATGGATGTTGTTGTTCTTGTGCTTGTTTCTCTAGTTATTGTTAGTTTTCCATCAGTTATGTTTGAGTAGATTCTTGCTAGGGTTATTAGGGGAATTGGATGTGATTAGGGATGATTAGGGTGAGATGGGTGGTATTAGATGTTGTTTTTGTTGTTTCCCATTTACCTTGCACTCCACATGTTCGATGAAATGCTTGTGAGACTTGAGACGATCAATCCTTGTTTTTCTTGCCTCTTCTCTTGTATGAGTGTGTTTGGTTAGTTGGTTTGGTTCCCTCACTAGTAGCGAGAGCGTGGTGAGGATGACCCCTAGGCCCTTTAAGTAGCGAGAGCCCGATCGGAACCTAGGCTACGAAAGCATGCTAGTAACCCCGTTTCCTTCTTTTTATCTCCTTGAGATCCATGAACCCGACCTAACCCTAGTTTCTTCTTATTGATTTATTAGTTTCCTTTTGTCATTAGTTACTTGTTTAGCCTTGTTAGTTCATGTTGTAGACCTTAGCTTTGTCTACATTAGCCTTCCCCTAGATTAGCTTGTCTCGAACCTAGTCCTAGACCGTAGCACACCTAGGTCAGACACCCCGTCCCTGTGGATCGACTCGACTTACCCTAGCTACCCAGTTAGGAATAGTTGGTTATTATTTGACCGGTAGGATAGACGACAAACACTATCGTCAAATTGGCGCCGTTGCCGGGGACGGCGTAGTTTAGACTTTTGTGTGCTTAGTTTTAGACTTTGTTCTTGATTTTTGTGTTTTCCTCTCCTTGTGTATCTTTGTTTTTCTTCTTGTGTGCCTATTTCTCTCATCCTAGTGCCTCAAAAGCACTAGGCTTCTAATGTTTGCTCAAATGCTTCTAGTTCATCCAATGTATCAAGGCAACGTTATGGAAATGACGCGTCTTAACTTCCATCAATCATCGTGGGACAATCATGAGGCAAGTTACCAAGACCCACAACTTTACCAACCATATCAACCTCATCAACAATCTTATGAACCCCTCCATATGGTTACCATGAAAGTTGTCAAGGATCATTCCAACATCCTAACAACTACCAAATACCCTCACACGACCCACAACCAAAAACCCCCAACTTTGACCTTTGTCAAATGATGATTCAAATGCAAAAGAGTCAACAAGAGATGATGATTCAATTGCAAAAGAGTCAACAAGAGATGATGATCAAAATGCAAAGGGATAAAGAGGAGCTCAAGGCCCAAATAGAGGTGCAAGATACTCGAATCAATGCACTCATGGCTCGTATCACGATGTCGGCCACTCGAGCTCCACAACTTGTTGAGGAAGGTTCATTTGGGCAAGAAGGTCGGGTGTCTCCACAAGAAAGTCAACCCGATCATGAAGCCACGAATGAAGAAGAGAGGGCCAATCAAGAGATCATTGTTGAGTGTTGCTTGGATGATGAAGATATAGGAAGAATAGAGGAAGTTGAAGCTTCAAGGGTCGATAATGAGGAGGAAATTGAACATGATTATCAAGATAACTCTTGGGTAGCCAATGTATTGGCTATTAAATTGGATTTGTATGATTTTCTTCGTGATGAACCGGATATTGACAATCCAAACCCAAGTGAAGAGATGACCCCTCAAGACCAAATTGACAAGGTGAGTGAAAAGGAACGTAATACTTGGGAAAAAGAGGTAGATGCCTTGGAATACTCACTTTAAATGGGAAATTGGAGGAGCCAATTGCCTCCAATGAAGAAAACTTGATGCCTTCTCCTCCTCTATCGCACTCGATTTCTAGTCCCTTGTCTTGTGAGAAGGTTGATGAAGTGAATCCTTGTCGGGCGGCGGAAAAGAGTTCCACTCTCGACCCCGTAGAAGAAGCAACACCCCTAGTGTGTGATCTCCCACATCATAACGCCGAGCATGACTCTAGACCACTATACCCACCGGATGGTCATAAGAGTCGTTGCTATCATGGTTCGGAAGACTCGGAAGATCACAAGAACTCCGAGCGTAATGGATTAGATGATTGCTTCTCGACTCCGACTTGGAAACTCTTGTTGATGGCTAGGATAGGCAACATGAGCGGTAATGAAGATGTTGCTAGGGTATTTGACTTACTCCTTCGAGCTCTTGATGGCTATGGAGGCGTAGATGGTGAGAGTATCTTAGTGTAAATATCTTTTTCCTTTTCTTTTGAGCTTGTGTATTTATTTATGCTTGTTTGGATAGTTTAGTTTCTAGGATTTGTTAGTTTTTGTGAAATCTTGTAATTCGGTATTTTGATGAGCGATGTGAGGGAGAGATTTGATGGTGTTTAGTGAGTTTATTTGATAGGTCATAGTGAAGATGAAGCTTTGAGAGAAGTAGTTGATGATAGAAGCTTGGAGTTTGGAGGAGGAAGTCGGTTTTTGAGCTTTTCTTAAGCTTTCGGGGACGAGATTCTAGGTCTTGTTGAATTGTTGGCCTTGTGGATGATGCTATCAAGAATATGAAGGGTTAGAAGACTCATCCCGACCGGGAAGAAAGCATCCCAACCGGGAAGGATGACCCATCCCGACCGGGAAGGATGTCATCCCGATCGGGATGAGTGTGGTGAAAAAGGGGTTTTCTGGAGTGTGATCCCGACCGGGAAGGAACCGTCCCGACCGGGAAGAAGTCCATCCCGACCGGGATGGTGCCCTGCTCCTTCTTTTGCCTCTTCTTCGACATAAGAGCCCACCCAACCACATTGTACCCCCTCCCAACCTCCCTACCTACCCCTGCAACTATCTATGACCCATGTACTTCATATATACACCTTCACCTCATCTTCTCTTCACTACACACCGAGTTTCACATCAAATCCTACCCTCATTATACCATTGCGAGCCTAGTACTTCAACCATGTGACCATATTGAGAATGAAGAGGAATAACAATGATGAAGACAAGTAATGTGCCGATATCGAACACTGAGACGATGGAGTGAGTGAGTTGCTAACCGATTGGTACGGCAACTATCCTTTCTTTTCCGTCTTTTATTGCTTGTCTCCCTTTGTTTGTTCCCTTCCATTTTTTTTGTGTCATAGTGGCCCTCGGGGCCTTGGTGGTCATTGCTCCCGACTCTCGATGACGTGACTACATCGAGAGTCATTTCAAATCCAAATTTGCAAATTTTTCACTTTTTCTTTATTTTCACTTTTTGGTAGGATTTAGTCGGATTTAGGCGGAATCCGGGCTAGGTGACTTGATTACACCTAGTCCTCCCCTCCCATTTCCTTTTATTTCCTTCTTTTTATTTCTTCCCCCATCCATATCTTTTCTCGTCTCGGCCCATGGTGACTTGACTACACCCCGGCCGGACACATTCTACCCTTTCTTCACTTTTCTTTTTGATTTTTAGCTTTATTTTCGTAGTTTCTTTTCTTTTTAGTGTTTCCACACACTACCGATCGAGCATGAGGACATTGCTCGGTTTAAGTGTGGGAGAGCGACATCTTAGTCTAGTTTAGATTTATTTTCGTAGTTTTTTCGAAAAATCTTTAAAATCCCTAAAAATTTGAAATATTTCATAAAAACCAAAAAGATTTTCTTTTTGTGTCTTTTTCTTTTGTGTCCTTGTGCCGTATATTTGTTGTGTTGTGTGTTATGCCCCCCCTTTCCTTGTAGGTTCCGTGATCGTCGTCAAGTCTCGAAAAGCTCAAGACATCCGGTAATATCCCTTAATTTCTTTCTCCTTTTTTCTTTTGTGGAGTTTGGAGGATGTGTTATTATGGTGTGTGCTCGGGTGGAGCTTTTTGAACACTACTAAAAACAGCTGAAATAGCGTCGGACAGGTTGCGTCGGATTTATTATCCGACGCAAATGGCATAACTGTGTCGATTTGCGTCGGCTAATCCGACGCAATAATATTGCGTGGGACTAGCCGACGCTATCCGACTCCATGATACAGGCGCCAATAATTTTGGGTTGGCGCCACTATGTGAAAGGGTTTGCGTGGGATTAGCCGACGCAATGCCGATCCAAATGGAAGGCTTTGCGTCGGCTAATCCCACGCAAAAGTTGTTGACTAAAAACCCCCAGTCAACAGAATAAATAGCTTTGCATCGGATTAGCCGACGCAAAGTTTAATATTGCGTCTGGTTGCGTCGGCTAATCCGATACAGAATGCGTCAAAATAAAAAAAAAAGTCAACAGAATTAATAGCTTTGCATCGGATTAGCCGACGCAAACTTGAAATCTGCGTCTGCTTGCGTCGGCTAATCCCACGCAAAGTTTTTAATATATAAAAAAAATTATTGTACTGCATCGGATTAGCCGACGCAAACTTGAAATCTGCGTCTGGTTGCGTCGGCTAATCCCACGCAAAGGTTTTAATATAAAAAATAATTATTGTACTGCATCGGATTAGCCGACGCAAACTTGAAATCTGCGTCTGGTTGCGTCGGCTAATCCCACGCAAAGGTTTTAATATAAAAAAAATTATTGTACTGCATCGGATTAGCCGACGCAAACTTGAAATTTGCGTCTGTTTGCGTCGGCTAATCCCACGCAAAGGTTTTAATATTAAAAAAAAATTATTGTACTGCATCGGATTAGCCGACGCAAACTTGAAATCTGCGTCTGTTTGCGTCGGCTAATCCCACGCAAATTGTTTAATATAAAAAAAAAATAGGCAACAACTAAACAGACCCCAAACCCCAAACCCGACACCCCAATCTCCCTCTCTCCCTAAAACGCAAACGACGACGACACGCGCGCAGAGACCACCGGCGACACCCACCTCCGGCGTCACAGAGATCTCCGGCGACTCTCCTCTTTCCGGCGACCACCATTCTACCCAGCTCCGGTGACCACCACCCTAAGTCGACCCCGAAATCGAAACCCTAAATCGTCCTACTCCGGCGAACCCATAAACCGACGACCCCTTCCCTCTTTCCGGCGAGTATAAACCCTCCGCGCGCGACCCCGAATCCCAGCCCCTCCGGCGAACCCGAATCCCCAAAAAACCCTAACCCCTCCGGCAAACCCGAATCCCGGCGCACCCCGGTGAAGTCAGCCCCGAAAAACCCTAAACCGACCCCCCTCAATTCTTAGGTATGATACTTAGTACTTAATTAAGTTAATTGTTTTGATTAAGTTAATTGTTACTTAATTAAATTGATTGGTAGTTAATTAGATTAATTAGTTTAAATTGATTGGTATTGATTAATGAAGATGTTTTTGTTGTGATGTTCTGAATGCAAGCAATATGGTTGGCCTGGAAAATTGTGTGGTCACACACTCAGACTCACATGCTAATGATGTTAAGGGAATTTGGGGCGGTCATTATGATGATATGATCATAATGGTGTTGGTGTTAAACATAAAATGGGTGGCTAGTCATGTACATTTGGGGCGGTCATGAGTCGGTCTTTTTTTTGGTAAGGGAATTTTGTAGCTAATTGAGAATATATACACCTATCTGAAAATGATTGGTGTAGTGATAGTTGATTAAGTGTACATATGCTTGTAGACAGAATGCAAAAATAAATAAATTAATTATTCATGTTGTAATTCACAAGATATAGACTATAAATTGTAGTAAATTAGATTAGTACTAGTAGGTAGTTTAATGAATTAGTGGATTAGTATGTAATAGTAGTAATTTACTACTATACTACTACTAATTTACTACTACTTTTACTACCACTACTACTACTACTACTATTAAACTACTACTACTATTCCTACTAATTTACTACTTTTACTTTTACTACTACTACTAAACTACTACTACTACTACTACTAATTTCCTATTTCTACTTTTACTACTACTACTACTACTACTACTACTACTACTATACTACTACTACTACTATACTACTACTACTATTACTACTACTACTAAACTACTACTACTACTAATTTACTACTACTACTAAACTACTACTACTACTACTACTAATTTACTACTAAACTACTACTACTACTACTACTAATTTACTACTTCTACTTTTATTACTACTACTACTACTAAACTACTACTACTACTACTATTAAACTACTACTACTACTACTACTACTACTACTACTACTAATTTACTACTACTTTTACTACTACTACTACTAAACTACTACTACTACTACTACTACTACTACTAATTTCCTATTTCTACTTTTACTAATACTACTACTACTACTACTACTACTACTACTATTCTACTACTACTACTACTATATTACTACTACTACTAATTTACTACTACTACTACTACTAATTTACTACTACTACTACTACTACTACTATTACTACTACTACTAAACTACTACTACTACTACTAATTTACTACTACTACTACTACTACTACTACTAAACTACTACTACTACTACTAATTTACTACTTCTACTACTACTACTACTACTACTACTACTACTACTACTACTACTACTAAACTACTACTACTATTAAACTACTACTACTACTACTACTACTACTACTACTACTACTACTACTACTACTACTACTACTACTACTACTACTAATTTTCTACTAATACTACTACTAATCTTCTACTATGTACTTCTGCTACATAAACAATACTAAAAAAAAGGAATTTTGTTTTGTTTCCTAAATTTCAGCAGTTAGTGGTTGTAATTATAGTAAGTATTATTGTTTTGGATTACTGTGTCGAGAGATGATTGCTGTTGTTATTTGTTTTCGTTGTGTACTGTGCATGAGCATTGTTTGAAATCTACTCAGACCTACCTAGTGCCCGTTCAAGAGTTACTCATTAGGAGTAATTCTTGGACAGTCCCCGTTTTGGGACTGTTCTCGTGCCTTTCATGTCACTTAGGTGGTAAACATGAGATTGTGTTGTGTTGGCATGAGGAAAATTTGGTGACAATTCCCTCAATGTTCTTCGATTGCATATGTGGAGTTTTCATATATTCCACATTGTGCTTTTGGAGAACTGAGGCGAATTGCTGCCGAATTTTTCTCTTATCGACATTACACAATTTCGTGTTTATCAGTGACATGGAACGCACAAGAATGGGTTTAGGTTGGAGTGATAAGGTCCCCGGTGATGAATCGTAAATTGATGGTTGTGAGAGTTCCAACTTATGGTGAAATTCGCAAACTATTCTTCAAATTCCATGTTGTTGACTTCTTTCCCCACGCCATTTTGTTCATGTCTACATACCCTAATCATTCATAGTTCAATCCATATAGAATGAATAGAGTAGAACGGAGTTGGATGTACGAGAGACTGGCCGACAATAAGCGACCGAAAATAGAATTTAGAGACGGTGTGGAGGAGTTCATCAAGTTCTCCTTAGATAATAACCCCCACTACACCAGCGAGCAGCTTAGGTGCCCATGTAGAAAATGTCAAAACCGTGCCTTAAAACATGAAGTAGATGTCAAACAACATCTATACAAGCACGGTTTTGTTGAGAACTACTACGTGTGGACGTACCATGGTGAAAATGAAAGTAGTCGCCTGCAAACCCATTGACTGAGATTTGACTGATGGACTTTGCGTGGGATTAGCCGACGCAAAGTCAAATATTCTGTTGACTTTGCGTCGGCTAATCCCACGCAAAGCCCATTGACAGGGTGTTGACCTCCATGTCTTCGTATCGGATCAGCCGACGCAACGCCGACGCAAAACATATGCGTCGGATTAGCCGATGCAAAAAAAAAATTTGCGTCAAATTATAATGGCGGCCGTTTGCGTCGGTTAATCCGACGCAATCTCCAGTTTGCGTCGGATATTGTCCATTTGCGTCGGATTTGTCCGACGCAATTCCGGCTTGATTTTTGTAGTGGAAGTTTGTGGTTGATGTGGTGGATCGCTTGGATATTTGGGGGTGGTGATTGTTTATTTTGTGTGTTTGTTTGTTTGTTTTGTTGTGTTTGTCTCTTTTCCTTTCGTTTTTGTTATGTCTTTGTTTTGTCTTGTTTAGTTGTGTCTAGTGTGTAATAAAAGGTTTTCGAAAACCCGGTTTTGAGGCTAGTGCGCAAGTGTTTACTTTCCTTTTCTAGTAGTATGAATCGAGTCTTGGACTTTAGTCTAGTAGAATGACCCTAAATCAATAGTTTCGTTGGTCCTTTACCTTGAGTCCACCTAGTCTACTAGGGATTTACTACGGGATTTTCATTTTGACCATTATGACCAGCCACGGTGTGAAAAGGCATTGGTTGCCGAGTCCCGTTCCTTAGGTGACCGTGGTCGAAATTGTTTGATTAGTCCAAGTTTTCCACCTTTTTATGGGTTTGAAGGGAAATCGCGACCCCCGACTTACCCATTTCCCTACCTCCTACACATCTCCACAAATAAGTTGCAAATTGTTGAAATTCTCACTTGGTTGCAAGAAATGCCTACAAAACAAAATCATCCAAAACGCAAGCTAAGTCAAAAGAAAGAAAAAGAGAAAAAGAAAAGAAAGAAAATAACGAAGAAAAAAAAAGGCACAACAAGTCAAAAACAAAATACAAAAGAAGAAAAAGAAGTGACATAGCAACTCAAAAGCCAAATGAAAAAGAAAAATGCCAAAGAAAATCATCTCACAAAAAGAATTCTCACCCCTCAAAATAAGCCTTTTGCTGACTATTACCGTGAAGAGCCTACCAAAGGACTGAGTCCCTAGGAAGGATGATAGCGGTAAATAGTCGGTCTTCCCTCACTTTGCAACCTTATCCACCTTTTTACTTGGACTAGTTGGGCGATTTTAGACATGGGACGACCCTCTTGGCTTATCGCTAAAGGGGGCGGGATCTCACTTACCTACAGTGTAGACTAACACCGTGGTTCATCCTTTTTCCATCCCGCCGATCGTCCCGTAGTACGTTCTTTGAAGGTTAGGAGGAACCTAGGTAAGTTACCAACGCTTTTATTGCTTTGTTGTCATACTATTAGGGTTTAGTTCATATCGGTTTGTATTATTAGTTCGGGAGCGTTGTCACTTGCCTTGAGTCCTTAACCGGTGTTTCTTCACCGCTTGTTAGAGGGAAGCGGTATTTGTTTCTTTTTGGGTACAACCGATTGTTTGTTTGTTTGTATGTTTGTTTGTTTGTGTGTTTTCGTGTCCGGCTGCATCCACAGTTTTGTCGCAAGACCTTACTTGCCTTGCGGAGTGCACTTTTCCTCTAAGTGTGTTTGCGTGAGTTGAAAGGGCGTAGGGTGCGCTAATACCCACTCGGCTAGTATTTTAATTCTTATTAGTTTAGTAGTTAGTTCATGCTTACTCGAGAGCGAGTAAGGGTTAAGTGTGGGGGAGTTGATAAGTGTAGTTTGTAGTGCTATTTTCCTTGTGTTTGGTCCCGGTTTCTCTTATGAAATCACTCTTTGGAGCGGTTTCGAGGCTACTTACGCTTCTTCTAGTTCGTTTTAGGTTCCCAAGACCAATCATGGAGAATTGGAACGATTCCGACTCGTTTCCTACACATTTGGAGCCAACGAAGAGAAGGAACGATCACTCGGTGCTTTAGATTCGATCCCGAGACCTTGGGACCAATTCCCGAGCCCTTGAGACCCATTCTCGAGCATCGAGAATCGATGAGAAGCCCATGAGAATCAAGGAGGGACCCTTGAGATCATATTTGAGGCCTACAAGACCCTTCCCGGTCGGGAAGGAGTGCAAGCAAAGACGGGCCACTGATGGGCCATCTCGGGCGAGAAAGGGGTCTTCTCGGCCGAGATGGGTCTCATCTCGACCGAGACCATCTCTTCTCGGCCGAGATGGGCCACCTGCAGCTCTGCTTCGCATCTTTTCTTCTCCTTATTCATTGTAACCTTATATATACCCCCCCTCTTGTAATCTTATGTTATGTTCTTCATTACCCACTAAACCCTAGACTACTTTAGGTTAAATTAGCTTAGATTAGTGTAGATTAGTCCTTAATTACTCCTTAATCTAGTGATTACTCTTGTATTATTGGATCTCTTGAAGAATCTACCAAGATTGACAACCTTGGTGGAATTGTTTGGGTTTTCTTTTATGCAAGTGTTCATCTTTTCCATTCCTTTCTAGTTGGTATAATCTTTATTCTCCTTTTACTCTTAATATTTCATAGTTAATCAAGTTTTCATCTTTGTTTATGATTGTTGTTCATCCCTTTTGTTCTTCATAATGGATGTTGTTGTTCTTGTGCTTGTTTCTCTAGTTATTGTTAGTTTTCCATCAGTTATGTTTGAGTAGATTCTTGCTAGGGTTATTAGGGGAATTGGATGTGATTAGGGATGATTAGGGTGATATGGGTGGTATTAGATGTTGTTTTTGTTGTTTCCCATTTACCTTGCACTCCACATGTTCGATGAAATGCTTGTGAGACTTGAGACGATCAATCCTTGTTTTTCTTGCCTCTTCTCTTATATGAGTGTGTTTGGTTAGTTGGTTTGGTTCCCTCACTAGTAGCGAGAGCGTGGTGAGGATGACCCCTAGGCCGTTTAATTAGCGAGAGCCCGATCAGAACCTAGGCTACGAAAGCATGCTAGTAACCCCGTTTTCTTCTTTTTATCTCCTTGACATCCATGAACCCGACCTAACGCTAGTTTCTTCTTATTGATTTATTAGTTTCCTTTTGTCATTAGTTACTTGTTTGGCCTTGTTAGTTCATGTTGTAGACCTTAGCTTTGTCTACATTAGCCTTCCCCTAGATTAGCTTGTCTCGAACCTAGTCCTAGACCGTAGCACACCTAGGTCCGACACCCCGTCCTTGTGGATCGACTCGACTTACCCTAGCTACCCAGTTAGGAATAGTTGGTTATTATTTGACCGGTAGGATAGACGACAAACACTACCGGCAGGTGTTTATCCCGAGGTTTGCTTAGCGTGTTGTTGACTCGGTTTGAGTTTCGGGACCGACTTGGGGTCCCGGTGTCGGAATTGAGTCTAATTAGTGTCTATGCGATCGTAACGACGCGACTAAGGCTGCCATCATGTTAGTTTAATTTGCCCGAGTAACTTATTTGATCCGTTCTATAGGAAAACTACCTAAAACATCGTGTACCCGCGTCGCGTTGCAGTCCTATCGTCATCGGGTGTTTGTTGGGTACTTCTGCAGCCACCAGGTCCAAATCTGGGTGTCTACACAAGGTGTTCATGCGCCAAACTCGTCTGGCTTTTCAACAAGTTTTATCTCAAAAATCTTGGTATGGAGTCCGCGCTGATAATCGGGAGAGCTGTGAATACTAGTATAGATCCTCTTTAGACCGACCGAGACTTAGTATAAAGCATATATGTTGTTATCATCATGCTTGTATGACTACTTGCTGCTTGGTTTCCGTGTGGTCTTTTCAATAACGTCCTTACGAAAAGCATCCTTTGAAAACATCTATTTTTTCTAGAACCTGGAATGCTGCCAAAATTTAGACGTAAGTTTTAATAAAAATAACCTTTTTCCAGCCGACATTCTGTCCATTTCGGTATTCACATTTTCCAAGAAACCATTTCAATCTTTGTACATCGTACATCGCAACCAATCAGAAGTTTTAGCTGTTGATTTTCATAACTTATTTAAAAGTAATTATGATCTCACTTCAAGACTTTTTCATTGAGTAAGGAATACAATGACTTGGTGCACCCGTTGAGTCACGTTTACGACTCTAAGTTGATGCGTGCTAAGTCGATCACGTATTCGTTTCCAAAAAAAAACCATACATATTACATCACTTTTAATCCATTATTAACTTTTTATCTTCACGACTTTGAGTAACGTCTTATATGACTAGTCTAGTATCGACGACTCTTTTGTCGTATCCGATATTCGATAAGTCGAGACTATTTCGTTTCACTATGATAAGTCGGGACAAGACTTCGAGGCCCAGGATCAAGCTTGCACTACGCTTCGGTCCCGTACACTAAATGCGTATTAAAGCCTTTGTCCTCCGATCGATGCACAACGCAATGTGTAAGCGATCGTAGTTCCTCCAATTATTCAATTTACGGTTTCAATTACGTTTTTTATTTACGGGTCCTTTTATAGACTACATTTACCGTTGCTAATCCTTTTTATTATCGCAATTTTGTCCGAGTATTGTGAATTCCGGGTTGTATTTCCGCCCATGTAATTTGTAATTTATTTTTGAGTTTGTTTATTTTCGATGTTTACCATTTACCGCTTTCTAAATAAACATCGCATGCTAAATTCAACTTCGACATAACTTGAGATGCATTAAACGACGTAGATAAACACGTATTTCGCATGCATAGCTAAAAATGCTGTTTGCATATCATTTCACCGTCTTACTAACGCGCGTACACGAAAACCGATCGATGTATGTCCTACTAGAGGCCGCTAAGTGCGAGCGGGGTTGGGTGTCCTTCACGGGCTTCCCAACACGTACCCTCACCCCTTACTCAGAACCTTTGGTTTCCGGATGCCTGAAACCGTTAGCGAACGAAAGTCATTTGATATACGATATTCGGTAATTCAACATCGATATCGTTATGCAAAGGGACGAACCCCCATAAGCTCTAGTACTAAAGCGGGTCGTGCTTTGTGCACAGTATGCCTAAGTACAGAGTGTGTTTGAACGGGTTCGAACTCCCACAAATTTCAGTGGTGACTTCAACTTCGATTTAAATTTCGACCCGAGATTGAAGTCACCACTGAACTTTGTGGGAGTTCGAACCCGTTCAAACACACTCTGTAAGAAAGGGGTGATTGGGTGATTGAGTAACTAAAACTAACTAATAAGCAAACAACGAAATCGATAATAATAATGAATGAGTTCAGATGATTAAAACAATCTCGGGTAAGAATTTTCCACAACTAATTATCAAATTGATCATAGACTAACAACTTTCTCCTAACTCTTGAGCAAACTATCGTGGGAAGTAAATCCCGAATCTCACGTGAATATTATTTGACTCGAAACGCGATAATCAAATAACCTAATTATCAAACAACCTAATACACGCGATTAAGTTTAATTCAATAATAGCATTAACGAATAGAGAACGATAGAAGTGACGACCAATAAAACACGCGATTATTAGTTCGAATCACAAGTTAAATCTCTCTCTAACCTAGACATGATGAAACGCATCCAATAATAAGGCTAAAGATTGTTACTTTATCTAACGGTTTTGAATAATTACGGATTCAATCGCTAGAATAACAATAGATTGAAAATTGCAAAGATTAATTAGCTACTTTAATCTAAACATTAAACAATCATGCAAATATGAACGGAGAAATAACAATACTCAAGAGATAGGATTAAGAAAAATTAAAGTCTCACAATTGACTAATTAGAAGCTTCAAATCTTAATCCGAGAGAAAGGACTTAGTTCTTCATGCTAGGGTTTTTCCTCTTCTAATTTCTAATTGAACGTGATATTGATTCATAATGAATAATCAATCCCACCACTTAACCTAATACTAGACTCCTAATAATAAAATAGAAAGATATAAAGTTTCCTAAATAAAACAAAGTCTTCAAAATGAAATAAATTAAGGCGGAATAAAGCTGAGACACGTCACGGAAACAGGCTGCCGCGCGACCCGCATAAGAACCGCGCGACTCGCTTGGATCTGGGGCGACTCGCGTGGCGGTCTGTTCGCCTTCAACGTTTCTTTCGTTGCTTCCTCGCTCCGTGTCTTCTATTGGGCTCTCCAATTCTTCATGAGTCATTCATTCTTGGCCCAACTAACGATCGAGATTAGAATCCTCCAAAAAGCTTGTATTACACTCGTACCAAAATAACACAAATGCACTACAAAACACACGATTAAGCTCACAAAACTACATAAAAACCATCGTAATAACTACGAATAAATCCGGCCCATCACCCCCATTCATAATTTAATTCCATCTTGGGTGATTAATTTTGGGTTCTTGAAGAAGGTGAAGCAAAGTTTTTGGGATTATTCTTGCAAGGTTATTATTATTATGGAGACAAGAACTCAACGAGCCGCTCGAAAGCAAGGTATGGCTTCTACTTACCGACTCTGGGAGAGGGTCTAAACCCAGCACATAAACACACAACACACACACACACGGCTTCTTGCGCGTCGGATTTAGTCGTAGTTATTACGACGGTTTTTATGTAGTTTTGTGAGCTTAATCGTGTGTTTTGTAGTGCATTTGTGTTATTTTGGTACGAGTGTAATACAAGCTTTTTGGAGGATTCTAATCTCGATCGTTAGTTGGGCCAAGAATGAATGACTCATGAAGAATTGGAGAGCCCAATAGAAGACACGGAGCGAGGAAGCAACGAAAGAAACTGTGAAGGCGAACAGACCGCCACGCGAGTCGCCCCAGATCCAGGTGAGTCGCGCGGCCATGCGAGTCGCGCGGTTCTTATGCGGGTCGTGCGGCAGCCTGTTTCCGTGACGCGTCTCAGCTTTATTCCGTCTTAATTTATTTCGTTTTGAAGACTTTGTTTTATTTAGGAAACTTCATATCTTTCTATTTTATTATTAGGAGACTAGTATTAGGTTAAGTGGTGGGATTGATTATTCATTATGAATCAATATCACGTTCAATTAGAAATTAGAAGAGGAAAAACCCTAGCATGAAGAACTAAGTCCTTTCTCTCGGATTAAGATTTGAAGCTTCTAATTAGTCAATTGTGAGACTTTAATTCTTCTTAATCCTATCTCTTGAGTATTGTTATTTCTCCGTTCATATTTGCATGATTGTTGAATGTTTAGATTAAAGTAGCTAATTAATCTTTGCAATTTTCAATCTATTGTTATTCTAGCGATTGAATCCGTAATTGTTCAAAACCGTTAGATAAAGTAACAATCTTTAGCCTTAATATTGGATGCGTTTCATCATGTCTAGGTTAGAGAGAGATTTAACTTGTGATTCGAACTAATAATCGCGTGTTTTATTGGTCGTCACTTCTATCGTTCTCTATTCGTTAATGCTATTATTGAATTAAACTTAATTGCGTGTATTAGGTTGTTTGATAATTAGGTTATTTGATTATCGCGTTTCGAGTCAAATAATATTCACGTGAGATTCGGGATTTACTTCCCACGATAGTTTGCTCAAGAGTTAGGAGAAAGTTGTTAGTCTATGATCAATTTGATAATTAGTTGTGGAAAATTCTTACCCGAGATTGTTTTAATCATCTGAACTCATTCATTATTATTATCGATTTCGTTGTTTGCTTATTAGTTAGTTTTAGTTACTCAATCACCCAATCACCCCCTTTCTTAGTTATTAATTATTTCTAGTTTTAATTCACTTAAATTACTTTGTCTTCTCTGTGGATCGACCCTTATTTCCCTACACTATTATCTTAATTTGTGGTTATAAGTGCATAAATAGTATCTTTGGGAGCATACGACTTCGGCTCACCAGGGGGTTTGAATGTGGTTGGGGTATGGAAGGTGGTTTGGTGATTTTATGAGGGGTGAAAAGGTGGAATGAAGAGTGAGGTAAAGGTGATATAAATAGGGGTAGTTGAGGAGGGAAATGAAAAGTTTTAAAGTAGATTGGTAAAAATTTGGTGTAAGTGTTTTGGAGGGAAAGTTATGTGGGATAAATGTGAAGGATACCATTGGTAGTGTAGTGAGTAAATAACGTATAGGTGATCGATCCATGTCATCGGGTGAAGTTTCACCCGGTCAAGTACCATCGGGTGAAATTTTACCCAACGGGTTTTCATCGTGAAAATCAATTCTGCCAACTTTTTCCACCGGGTGAAGTTTCACCCGGTGAAAATCTCATCGGCCGAAATTTCGCCCGACGGTATCTTCGTTAGTCCTGGCAAATCTGGCAATTTTCTGTAGGGCGAAGTTTCGCCCGGTCAATAGTCTCACCGGGCAAAGTTTCGCCCGGCGGTCTTGTTTACTTTGTTTTTCCGCCTTGCCATTTCATGGCTCTTCAATAATCACCTAGAGATTCAAATATCGACTCGACTCACATTACATAATTTATATCTCCCACAAACTTGCTTGTGGTCTTGAATTTAAGCACCATAACTTCTCCAAAAGCTTGATCTTCATCCAAATAAATGCTCCATGGTGAAATCCAAGTTCAACCATTCTTCTCAAGCTAACAAAACTAACAAACTCAAAGAAATATGATACATATATACAAGGTGGTTGTTGAGGATACCACCAAACCTACATCAATTTCGAGAGAGAGTTTAAACAACGCTCCCCAATGGGAGTTCACCAAACTTCACGGTAGCAAAGGTCTCACGAACGTGACCGGGGTGATAAATCTTCAAACGTTTCCCGTTAACCATAAATTTCCCGGTATCCGGGCTTGATATCTCTATTGATCCATATGTTTGCACCTTAGTCACTTCGAATGGACCCGACCATTTTGATTTCAACTTATAGGGGAAGAGCTTAAAGCGAGAGTTGAAGAGTAATACCTTATCACCAACGGAGAAGTCCTTACGAAGTATTCGAGAATCGTGCAATTTGCGAGTTCGTTCTTTGTAGATCTTCGAATTTTCGTAGGCTTCAAGTCTTAGTTCTTCCAATTCTTGTAGTTGGAAAAGGCGATTATTTCCTACAACACTCTCATCGAACTTTAGCTATTTGATTGCCCACTTCGCTTTGTGTTCTAATTCCACCTGTAAATAACAAGCTTTACCATACACAAGTGTGGACGTCCGTCCGCACCGCCCGGCGCCCCGTGCGGGACCGACCCTGTTTTTCAACGTGTGGCGGCGGCCACCCACGCAGCCCCCTCCCTGTCGGGGGCCGGTCCGATCTCGCGTACGGGGCGATGTTTCGGACCTCGATTCGGATGACGATCCGGACATGTACTAGACGGGTGCGGACACCCGTGTTTCCGTTTGGAATCGATCGAGTCGTGGTTTTAAATGTTTAAAGGCCTTTTTGATTGATAAGGCAACCTTTTTAGTGAACCGAATTCGTTGCCGATTTGTGGAGTCGCCACCGAGTCAATTATGGGGATTCGGAAACCATTCAAGTCAACTTTGATCCCTTGCCGACTCAAAGTTGAGTGGCACGAGACCTAAAGATAAAGACTTGTACCCTTAAGTACTTCATGCCTGGAATGACTCTCATTGCCAATGGTTTCGGACATCCGGAAACCATCTATTCTGAGTAAGGGGTGAGGGTACGTATTGGGAAGCCAACATCCGATAGATATCAACACTCAATCCCGTCCGCACTATAGCGGCCTCTACTAATCAATCGGTCGGTTGATAACCTAGTTCTTTTTGTTGTGGCGGAAATACTGTAACATTCGTTGTTTTAACCCTATACCTTTTGCTACGCCGGTTGTTTAAAGACAAGTAAGTTTTGTCGTCAAAGTAGTTGTGTTTACATTCTTTGCAAGCGATTTCACGGGACAGGCAGGCCATGAAAAGATGCACGTAGGAGGGTAGAGAGTACTAGTACTATGCGTATTAGCAAATCATTTTTAACATGATAATACAGATATTAGTCATTCTAGTGGTATACCTTACCTGGTATTCTGCTTAAGATGCGTCGGTTCGGTATTAATAGAGATGCGTCGAACCTAGTGATAAGTGTAGTTTGTAGTGCCTTTTACACTATGTTTTGGTCCCATTTCCTTGTGGAATCGCTCCTTGGGAGCGATTTATGGGCTTCTTATGCTTCCTTTAGTTCGTTTCAGGTTCCCGAGATCGATTTGGAAGAGTTGGAGCGATTCCAGCCCTATACATACACATTTTGGAGCCAACGGAGTAAGGGAACGATGACTCGATGCCTTGGAATCGACCCTGAGACCTTGGGGCCCAATCCCGAGCCTCCGAGACCCGATCCCGAGTCTCGAGAATCGGCAAGAAACCCATGAGAGGCAAGGAGGGACCAAAGAGCTCTTAAGGGAGGCCTACAAGACCCATCCCGTTCGGGATGGGGTGCGACATTGAGAAGGCTGCTGTGAGCCCATCCCGGTCGAGACCAACCGGTCCCGGTCGGGATGACAGGGCCGTCCCGATCGGGAAGCTACAGAGGCAGCACGGGTCCTTCTATTTCATGCTCCTTCATTCTTGTACCCATATATATACTCCCCTCTTGTATTAGTAAGATACCATATCATATTTTAGCATTCCTTAAGCCTCCCAAAAACCCTAAAACCCTAGATTTACTTTCACTCATTAGTTTTAATCTTATTTTAATCTTAGTTAATCTTTAGTTAATCTATTGTAATTAGTTCTTGTATTAAGAAGTTCTTGAAGATTGTTCCAAGCTTGACAACCTTGGGATTCTATTTGGGTTCTTATTTATACAAGATTGCATCTTTTCTTCACCAAGTGTTGGTATAATCTTTCTTACTCTTGTTCTTTGTTTATTCAATCTAGTTTCAACTTTTCATATTGTTATTGTTATTGTTGTTCATAATGGATGTTTGTTTAGTGAGTTTGTTTTCTCTTGTTATGGTTGTTTTGTTCATGATAATGAGTGAGTAGTAATCTTGTGGGGTTAGTAGGGGAAGTAGGGGTAGATTATGGATGATTAGGGTTGATTAAGGGAAAAGGGTGAAACTTTGTTGTTAGTCACATTATGGGCATTCTATGTGTTTGTTGATATGCTTGTATGAGTTGTAGTGGCCATGCTTCCCATACTTGTGCTCATCTTCTCATTGTTTGTCTATTATGTGGAAATGTTGAGAATAGTCGTAGTCACGAGAGTGCGAACTAGGGTCTAAGTTGCGAGAGCCCGGACTCACCTTGACATCGGTCTAAGTTGCGAGAGCCCGGACCGACCCTAGCAATTAGGAGACACCTATACCCTTGATCACCCCAATTACCCTTCTACTCCTATGAACCCGACCTACCCCACTTCTTTCCATATTCGAGTTCTCACGATCATCGCCAATCCTCTCTAGGAGCGTTCTCACTCCACCTATCAATCAATACTCAAACACACATCAAACTCTCTCCCTCACAACGCTCATCAATCAATCCAAATGACAAGAATTCACAAAAATCCAACTAACTACAAGAAAAAGATATATACAATGGGACGGTTCTTGTGGAACTCCGTCAAACCAAGGTGGTGCTTCTTCATTCTTTTTCAACAACCATAACTAGTTCCATCTCCATCAAGGGCACGTAAGAACAAGTCGAAGGCCCTAGAGAAGTCTTCAATCAAGCTTGTCATATAACCGACCATATCCCAAGGCTTCTCATGGCCTTGCCTTGACGTTCCCGGGGCATCCCGCTCTTCCAAGTTCAATGACTTGAACTTGTACTTTTGGTCCTTGGGGATATACCCAAACGTCCACCGGTCCTCATGCGGCCCCAAGGGAGGCTCATCTTCTTCCTTGTCATTGCATTTCAACTTTTCATCAAGCCCATGAATTGGGCACTCATCTTCCTCCATATCGGAGTCGTCATCCTCAAGTACATAAGAGTACTTCTTCAAGCTTTGTTCCGGTCCACCCCCTAGATCGATGTCTTTCTTGGCTTGGATCATGTTACATGATTCATCCTTAGTAGGCGTAGTGTTGCCTTGGAGGTCGAACACTATCTTTTCCTCGCCTAACTCAAATGTGATCCTACCGTTCTTCACATCGATCATGGCACCCGCGGTGTGTAGAAATGGGCGCCCAAGAATAATAGGAGTGTTGGCATCCTCCGGCATGTCAAGCACAATGAAGTCGACCGAAATGAAGTATTTCCCCACTTGTACCGGTACGTCCTCTAACATTCCTAATGGTCGATTGAATGATTTATCGGCCATTTGGAGGGTGAGGGACGTACATTTCAACTCTTTCATTCCGAGTCGGCAACAAATAGAATACGGAATGATGCTCACACTCGCGCCCAAGTCACATAACGCATTCTTGATCAAGAAGTTGCCTATGGTGCAAGGGATCGAAAAACTACCCGGATCCTTCACTTTCGGAAGCGTGGAACCTTGAATAAGCTCGCTCACCACCCTCGTGAACGCTACGGTCTCTTCCTTGTCGATGGATCTCTTCCTAGTTAGGATTTCTCTCATAAATCTTCCATATGCCGGGATTTGGGTAAGTAGTTCGGTGAACGGGACACTAACATCCAATTTCTTCACAATACTAACGAACTTGTCGTAATGAGTGTCCACCTTAGTCTTCATTTGCCTCGATGGGTAAGGCAACTTGACTTGGTACTTGTTTTGATCATTAAGGGTGGACTCTTCAAAGGACACTTTCCTTTTTCCCTTGTCTTTCTCTTGAAGAGGAGGAGGGTTGTCTTCTTGGGGTTTCTCGGCCTCCCTTGAGACTTGCTCCTCAATTGGAATGTCAAAGCTTGACTCTTCTTGATTTGGAGATGTCATTTGCATTGTCGGTTCTTGCATTGGCTCTTGCTCGTTAGGATATGGAGGGGAGTCATAAGAGGTACCTCTCCTTGTAGTGATGGCATTTACATGCTCAAATGTCGGTGTTTCACCTTGAGAGGGTAGTTGCCCCTTTTGCCTTGAGGAGCTCCCCGAAGCTACTTGAGATATTTGATTCTCAAGTATCTTCATACGGGTATCTCTCATTGCGTTTTCCCCTTGAATATAAGTGAAGAGCTCATGATGATGCCTTGACATGTCCACTTGACCTTGTTGCAAATCTTGATTACTCCTTTGTATTTCCGTCAAAGTCTTTTGAATGTCAAAATCCCGAGGTGGGGACGATGGATTATGTGGAGTGTCGGTGATGGCGAGGGGAATGCCATAATCATGAGTAGGAGACCGACTCCTAGGCTTGTTTTGTTATTGTTGATTTTGAGTTGCTTGTTGACGGTTCCCTTGGAACCCATGAGAATTACCTTGTTGATGGCCTTGATTATTGCCATGGTTGCGATTTTGATACCCTTGAAAATTTTGGTTTCCTTGGAAACCACCTTGATTGAAGTTCCCTTGTTGGAACCCTTGCTTGTTGTTGAAGTTGCCTTGGTTATTTTGCTTGAAATTTTTGAAGGGTCTTTGGTTACCCACATAACCTTGGTAACTTTCATTGTTGTCCCGTAAGGGAGGTGGAACATAGGGACGATGTTGTTGTTGATGTTGAAAGGCTTGTTGTTGGGGGACTTGTTGGGAAGCTTGGAATTGATTAGAGTAGGAGGTACCTTGCTTGAACGCTTGAAAGGCGTTCACTTGCTCAATACTTCCACGACAATACATAGGATCATGTCCAACGATTCCACAAGTGTCGCACATCCCAAAGTAAGGTGTAGGAGGTGCGAACCCCAAAGCATTCACTTCTTGAATCGGTTGATGGTGGGATGAACTAGAGCCTTGGACTTGGTTGAGGTGGCTTTGGAGCTTCTTGTCAATAGTCTCCATGTGTGTTTTAAGTTGAGCTCCAAGGTCAATGCTTAACTTAGTGATAGCATCGACCTCATGCATGCCTCCTCGGTGTGCCTTCCTAGGCCTAGAGTATTGCGAATTATGCACCGCCATCTCTTCGATTCTCGCCCATGTTTGGTCGTCATCGACCTCGGTAAACCTACCATTGGAGCCCATGTTGAGAATGGCTCTCGAGTCCTAATAAAGTCCATTCCAAAATTGTTGCACCAAGAACCATTGTGAGAGTCCATGATGAGGGCACGATCTTACCAAGGACTTAAACCGCTCCCAAGCTTCATATAGGCTCTCTTCATCCCTTTGTTAGAACCCGGTGATGGAGGCCCTAAGCAAGTTCGTCTTTTCCGGAGGGTAAAACTTTTGGTAGAACGCCAAGGCAAGCTTTTTCCAAGTGTCGATACCCATGGTTGCCCTATCGAGACTTTTGATCCATTGCTTCGCTTTTCCAATAAGAGAAAACGGGAAGAGTACCCAACGAATTTGATCTTGAGTAACCCCGGTTTGAGATATAGCGTCACAATAATCGAAGAAAGTCTCCATATGTTGGTGCGGGTCTTCGGTGGGCAAACCACTAAATGGGCTCCTCTCCACAAGTTGGATAAATTGAGTCTTCGCCACAAAATTCCTGGTATAGGCTTCCGGTAATGCACTCGGTCCCGGAAAGACATCTTCCGTGAAGGTGGAGTGGGAGGAAAACTTAGGCATTCTTGGATGTAAGGGAGAAGATGGTGGTGTAGAGAGTGTTGATGTAGATGAAGAGGGGGAACTAGGAGAAGAATCACCGAAGGGATTGATGAAGGTCCCTCTGGCCGTCTCTCGAGGTGAAATGTTCAAGTCGGCTCCTTGGGCTTGCCCTTGATGAGTATTGCTTGCACTCGGTTGAGAGATCCTAACCCGATTAATCGTCCGTTGGCGAAAGGCTCGAAAGAGTCTCTCCGGCTCTGGATTAAAGAGATAGAGGTCGCCTCCCCTCCTAGGCATACACTACACACTAGAACAAACGTAAGAACACCTAGTGCTTTATGGGCACTAGGCAACGACAATAGCAAACACAACTAGAGACAAAGAGAAAAGAAAGCTAAGGAAATAAGAGAAACTAGAGAATATTCACAAGAGAAGATGGGAGAACACAAAGAAGGGTAACTAAGTCTAGAAATAAGCGAACTATGTCTAAACAATGCACCGTCCCCGGCAACGGCGCCAAATTGATGGTAGGGATTTGTCACGTCCCTAGCCAACAATAATACAACCGGCTAAACCTAACGGTAGTTAGGGTAAGTCGGGTCGTGTCCACGGAGACGGTGTTGCGAAGTTTAGACTAGGTCTACCTAAAACGAGACTAAATTACCAACAAACACGAAGAAGCGATAAAGGGAAAACTATTAAGGAGAAGGAATAAGAACTAGGCTAACAATGCTAAATAATGCTAATGATCGATCTAACTAATAAACTAGAGTAAACGATGTCTAACTAGAAGATGACTCAAATATGGAAAGAAGTGGGGTAGATCGGGTTCATAGAGGTAGAAGGGTAATTGGGGTGGTCAAGGGTAAAGGTGTCTCCTAATCGCTAGAGTCGGTCCGGGCTCTCGCAACTTAGACCGATGTCAAGGTGAGTCCGGGCTCTCGCAACTTAGACCCTAGTCGGCACTCTCGTGACTATGACTATTCTCAACATTCCCACAAAATAAGCAATCAACGAGAAGATGAACACAAGCATGGGAAGCATGGCCACTACAACTCACACAAGCATATCAACAAACACATAGAGTGCCTACAATGTGACTAACAACACAGATACAACCTTTTCTCCTTAATCAACCCTAATCATCCATAATCTACCCCTAATCCCCCTACTAACCCCACAAGAAGACTACTCACTCATTATCAATGAGAAACTAACATTCACAAGAGAAAACAAACTCATAAACCAAACATCCATTATGAACAAGGAGAACAATGATACTAACAATATGAAAAGATTCAAACAAGATTAAGAGTAAGAAAGGTTATACCAACACTAGAAAGATGGAAAGATGCAATCTTGTATAAATAAGAACCCAAATAAAATCCAAGGTTGTCAAGCTTGGAGAATTCTTCAAGAACTTCTTAATACAAGAACTAATTACAATCATTAACTAAAGATTAAAGAGAGATTAAAACTAATGAGTGAGAGTAAATCTAGGGTTTTGGAGGCTTAAACTAATGTAGGGTATGATAAGATGGTGTCTTAATACAAGAGGGGGGTATATATAGGGTTACAAATGGAAGGAAGAAGAAAGAAAACAAGTGCGGGCTACAGCAGGCCCGTCCCGGCCGAGACGGGTTGGTCCCGGTCGGGACGAGGTCGGTCCCGGTCGGGAAGCTTTGATCCCGATCGGGATGGGCCCAGGTCAGGAGCCTTCTTGTTTGTGCACCTCATCCCGAACGGGATGAGCTTATCCCGAACGGGATGAGCCTTGTAAGCCTCCATTATGATCTTTTTGGTCCTTCCTTGGTTCTCATGGACTTCTCACCGATTCTCGAGACTCGGGATCGGGTCTCGGAGGCTCGGGTTTGGGTCCCAAGGTCTCGGGGTCGATTCCAAGGCATCGAGTCATCGTTCCTTAGTTTCGTTGGCTCCAAAATGTGTATGTATTGAGTCGGAACCGCTCCAACTCTTCCAAATCGGTCTCGGGAACCTGAAACGAACTAAAGGAAGCATAAGAAGCCCCTAAACCGCTCCCAAGGAGCGATTCTACAAGGAAAATGGGACCAAAACACTACGAAATAGGCACTACAGATGACACTTATCAAGTGTATGCCTGCCTAGGAGGGGAGGCGACTTCTATCTCTTTAATCCAGAGCCGGAGAGACTCTTTCGAGCCTTTCGTCAACAGACGATTAACCGGGTTAGGATCTCCCAACCAAGCGCAAGCAATACCCATCAAGAGCAAGCTCAAGGAGCCGATTTTAGCGAGTCACCTCGAGAGACGGCCGGAGGGACCTTCATCAATCCCTTTGGTAATTCTTCTCCTAGTTCCCCCTCTTCATCTACATCAACACCGTCTACACCAGCATCTTCTCCCTTATATCCAATCATGCCGAAGTTTTCATCCCACTCCACTTTTACCGAGGATGTCTTGCCGGGACCGAGTGCATTACCGGAAGCCTATACCGGAAATTTTGTGGCAAAGACTCAATTTATCCAACTCGTGGAGAGGAGCCCATTTAGTGGTTTGCCCACCGAAGACCCGCACCAACACATGGAGACCTTCTCCGATTATTGTGACGCTATATCTCAAACCGGGGTTACTCAAGATCAAATTCGTTGGGTACTTTTCCCGTTCTCTCTTTTTGGAAAAGCGAAGCAATGGATCAAGAGTCTCGATAGGGCAACCATGGGTATCGACACTTGGAAAAAGCTTGCCTTGGCGTTCTACCAAAAGTTTTACCCTCCGAAAAAGACCAATTTGCTTAGGGCCTCCATCACCGGGTTCCAACAAAGAGATGAAGAGAGCCTATATGAAGCTTGGGAGCGGTTTAAGTCTTTGGTAAGATCGTGCCCCCACCATGGACTCTCACAATGGTTCTTGGTTCAACAATTTTGGAATGGCCTTTATGAGGACTCAAGAGCTATACTTAATATGGGCTCCAATGGTAGGTTTACCGAGGTCGATGACGACCAAACTTGGGCGAGAATCGAAGAGATGGCGGTGCATAATTCGCAATACTCTAGGCCTAGGAAGGCACATCGAGGAGGCATGCATGAGGTTGATGCTATCACTAAGTTAAGCATTTACCTTGGAGCTCAATTGAAAACACACATGGAGACTATTGACAAGAAGCTCCAAAGCCACCTCAACCAAGTCCAAGGCACTAGTTCCTCACACCATCAACCGATTCAAGAAGTGAATGCTTTGGGATTTGCACCTCCTTTGCCCTATTTTGGGATGTGTGACACTTGTGGAATCGTTGGTCATGATCCTATGAATTGTAGAGGAAGTATTGAGCAAGTGAACGCCTTTCAAGCATTCAAGCATGGTGCCTCCTACCCTAATCAATACCAAGCTTCCAATCAAGTCCCTCAACAACAAGCACTTCAACATCAACAACAACATCGTCCCTATGTTCCACCTCCCTTAAGGGACAACAACCAAGGTTACCAAGGTTATATGGGTAATCCAAGACCCTTCAACAACTTCAAGCAAAATAACCAAGGTACCTTCCACAACAACAATTAAGGGTTCCAACAAGGGAACTTCAATCAAGGCGGTTTCCAAGGAAACCAAAACTTTCAAAGACAACAAAAACACAACCAAGGCCTTAATCAAGGCAATTCTCATGGGTTCCAAGGGAACCATCAACAACAACAAGCAACTCAAGGCAATCAACAACAAAGCAAGCCTAGGAGCCGGTCTCCTATTCATGACTATGGTACTCCATTAGCCCTCACCGATACTCCGCATAATCCATCATCCCCACCACGGGATTTCGACATACAAAAGCAAATGATGGATATGCAAAGGAATACTCAAGAAATGCAAAAGAGTCAATTGGAGGCAGAAATGTCACAACAAGGAATCATTGCTCAAATTCTAATGGATAACAAGGAAATGAAAACTCACATGAAGATGATTGAGAATCAAGTATCACAACTTGCATCGGGAAGTTCTTCAAGGCAAAGAGGGCAATTACCTCCTCAAGGTGAAACTCCAAATTTTGAGCATGTCAATGCCATCACCTTAAGGAGCGGTGCCACCTATAATCCTCCAGTGTTTCCTAGTGAACAAGAAGCAATGAAGGGAGTTGTGTCTCCAAATCAAGAAGAATCAAGCTTTGAAAATCCAATAGAGGAGCAAGTTTTATGGGAAATTGAAAACCCCAAGAAGACGACCCTCCCCCACTTCAAGAGAAAAACAAGGGTAAAGGGAAAGTGTCAAGTGAGGAGTCCACCCATATTGAGCAAAACAAGGTTCAAATCAAGTTGCCTTTCCCATCAAGGCAAATGAAGACTAAGGTAGATACTCAATACGACAAGTTCCTTAACATTGTGAAGCAATTGGATGTTAGTGTTCCGTTCACCGAGTTACTTACCCAAATCCCGGCATATGGAAAATTCATGTGGGAAATCCTAGCTAGGAAGAGGTCCATCGTAAAGGAAGAGACGGTAGCGTTCACAAGGGTGGTGAGCGAGCTTATTCAAGGTTCCACGCTTCCGAAGTTGAAGGATCCGGGTAGTTTCTCGATCCCTTGCACCATAGGCAATTTCATGATCAAGAATGCATTATGTAACTTGGGCGCGAGTGTGAGCATCATTCCCTACTCTATTTGTTTCCGACTCGGGATGAGGGAGTTGAAATGTACGTCCATTACACTCCAAATGGTCGATAAGTCTCTTAACCGACCATTGGGAATGCTAGAGGATGTGCCGGTACGAATAGGAAAGTTCTTCATTCCGGTCGACTTCATTGTGGTTGACATGCCGGAGGATGCTAACACTCCCATCATCCTTGGACGCCCATTTTTACACACCGCCGATGCCGTGATGGATGTGAAGAAGGGTAGGATTACCTTTCAACTAGGCGACGAAGAGTTAGTGTTCGACCTCCAAGGCAACACTTCGCCTATGACCGAGGCGTGTAATGTGATCCATGCCACGGAAGACATCGATCGAGGGAAAGATTCGGGACAAAGCTTGAAGAAGTATTCTTATTTACTTGAGGATGATGACTCCGACTTGGAGGAAGATGAGTGCCCATATCATGGGCTTGATGATGATAAGTGTCGTTTGTAGTGCTTATTTTGTTGTGTTTTGGTCCCATTTTCCTTGTGGAATCGCTCCTTGGGAGCGATTTATGGGTTTCTTATGCTTCCTTTAGTTCGTTTCAGGTTCCCGAGACCGATTTGGAAGAGTTGGAGCGATTCCGACTCGATACATACATATTTTGGAGCCAACGGAGTAGAGGAACGATGACTCGATGCCTTGGAATCGACCCCGAGACCTCGGGACCCAATCCCGAGCCTCCGAGACCCGATCCCGAGTCCCGAGAATCGACGAGAAACCCATGAGAGGCAAGGAGGGACCAAAGAGCTCTTAAGGGAGGGCTACAAAGACCAATCCCGTTCGGGATGGCCTCATCCCGTTCGGGATGAAGTGAACATGAAGCGCGGCTACTGTGAGCCCATCCCGATCGGGATGGTTCTTCCCGACCGGGAAGGATGGCCCATCCCGATCGGGACCAAGCCTTCTCGACCGGGAAGGGTCAGTTACAGCTCCGCCTTGTTTCTTTCATTTCCTTTCCACTTGTAACCCTATATATACTTCCCCCTTGTAATGTGAAGACATCTTATCTTACCCTAGACTAGTTTAAGCCTCCATTAGACTCTCAAAACCCTAGATTAGTGTTCTCATATTAGCTTCAATCTTCCCTTAATTATTAGTTAATCTTTGTAATTAGTTCTTGTATTAAGAGGATACTTGAAGAATTCTCCAAGCTTGACAACCTTGGGTTTTATTTGGGTTCTTATTTATACAAGATTGCATCTTTTCATCTTCCTAGTGTTGGTATAATCTTTCTTACTCTTGTTCTTTGTTCTTTAATCTTGTTTGAATCTTTTCATATAGTTATTGTTATTGTTCATTATGGATGTTTGGATATTCATGTCGTTTTCTCTTATTGTTGTTAGTTTGTTCATGATAATGAGTGAGTAGTAATCTTGTGGGGTTAGTAGGGGGATTAGGGGTAGATTATGGATGATTAGGGTTGATTAAGGGAAAAGGGTGAAACTTTGTTGTTCGTCACATTGTGGGCACTCTATGTGTTTGTTGATATGCTTGTATGAGTTGTAGTGGCCATGCTTCCCATACTTGTGCTCATCTTCTCATTGTTTGTCTACTATGTGGAAATGTTGAGAATAGTTTAGTCGCGAGAGCGCGGACTAGGGTCTAAGTTGCGAGAGCCCGGACCCACCTTGACATCGGTCTAAGTTGCGAGAGCCCGGTCCGACTCTAGTAACTAGGAGACACCTATACCCTTGATCACCCCAGTTACCCTTCTACTCCTATGAACCCGACCTACCCCACTTTCTTTCCATATTTGAGTTCATCTCCTTAGTTAGCCATAGTTTTGTTTTAGATAATCATCGCTAGTCTAGTTCTTACTCCTCTTCTATCATAAGTTTTCCATTTATCGTTTCTTTGTGTTTGTTTGGTAATCTATTCTCGTTTTAGGCCGACCTAATCTAAACTTCGCCTTACCGTCCTCGTGGATACGATCCCGACTTACCCTAGCTACCCACTAGGTGTAATCGGTAGTTTATTGACGGTTAGGGACTTGACAAATCCTTACCATCAATTTGGCGCCATTGCCGGGGACGGTGCATTGTTTAGACTTAGTTTGCTTATTTCTAGACTTAGTTACCCTTCTTTGTGTTCTCCCATCTTCTCTTGTGAATATTTTCTAGTTTTTCTTCTTTTCTTAGCTTTCTTTTTTCTTTGTCTCTAGTTGTGCTTGTTTATTGTCGTTACCTAGTGCCCATAAAGCACTAGGTGTTCTCACGTTTGTTCTAGTGTGTAGTGTATGCCTAGGAGGGGAGGCGACTTCTATCTCTTTAATCCAGAGCCGGAGAGACTCTTTCGAGCCTTTCGCCAACGGACGATTAATCGGGTTAGGATCTCTCAACCGAGTGCAAGCAATACTCATCAAGGGCAAGCCCAAAGAGCCGACTTGAACAACCCACATCGAGAGACGGCCGAAGGGAATTTCGTAAATCCTTTTGGTCCTTCTTCTTCTCCTAGTTCCCCCTCTTCATCTACATCAACACCGTCTACACCACCATCTTCTCCTTTATATCCAAGAATGCCTAAGTTTTCCTCTCACTCCACATTCACCGAGGATGTCTTGCCGGGACCGAGTGGATTACCGGATACTTATACCGGGAATTTTGTGGCGAAGACTCATTTTATCCAACTTGTGGAGAGGAACCAATTTAGTGGGTTGCCCACCGAAGACCCGCACCAACACATGGAGACTTTCTCCGGTTATTGTGACGCTATATCTCAAACCGGGGTTACTCAAGATCAAATTCGTTGGGTACTTATCCCGTTCTCTCTTATTGGAAAAGCGAAGCAATGGATTAACAGTCTCGATAGGGCAACCATGGGGATCGATACTTGGAAAAAACTTGCCTTGGCGTTCTACCAAAAGTTTTACCCTCCGGAGAAGACGAATTTGCTTAGGGCCTCCATCACCGGGTTCCAACAAAGGGATGAAGAGAGCCTATATGAAGCTTGGGAACGGTTTAAGTCTTTGGTAAGATCGTGCCCTCATCATGGACTCTCGCAATGGTTCTTGGTGCAACAATTTTGGAATGGTCTTTATGAAGACTCGAGAGCTATTCTTAACATGGGCTCCAATGGTAGGTTCACCGGGGTCGATGACGACCAAACTTGGGCAAGAATCGAAGATATGGCGGTTCATAATTCGCAATACTCTAGGCCTAGGAAGGCACATCGAGGAGGCATGCATGAGGTGGATGCTATCACTAAGTTAAGCATTGACCTTGGAACTCAATTGAAAACACACATGGAGACTATTGACAAGAAGCTCCAAAGCCACCTCAACCAAGTCCAAGGCACTAGTTCCTCCCACCATCAACCGATTCAAGAAGTGAATGCTTTGGGGTTCGCACCTCCTACACCTTACTTTGGGATGTGTGACACTTTTGGAATCGTTGGTCATGACCCTATGAATTGTAGAGGGAGTATTGAGCAAGTGAACGCCTTTCAAGCGTTCAAGCAAGGTGCCTCCTACTCTAATCATTACCAAGATTCCAATCAAGTCCCTCAACAACAAGCACTTCAACATCAACAACAACATCGTCCCTATGTTCCACCTCCCTTACGGGACAACAATGAAGGTTACCAAGGTTATGTGGGTAACCAAAGACCCTCCAACAACTTCAAGCAAAATAACCAAGGTACCTTCCACAACAACAAGCAAGGGTTCCAACAAGGGAACTTCAATCATGGTGGTTTCCAAGGAAACCAAAATTTCCAAGGAAACCGAAACTATCAAAGCTACAACCATGGCAACAATCAAGGCCTTAACCAAGGAAATTCTCATGGGTTCCAAGGGAACCGTCAACAACAAGCTACACAAGGTAATCAACAACAAAGCAAGCCTAGGAGCCGGTCTCCTACTCATGATTACGGCATTCCTCTCGCCATCACCGACACTCCACATAATTCATCATCCCCACCTCGGGATTTTGACATTCAAAAGACTTTGATGGAAATACAAAGGAGCAATCAAGATATGCAACAATGTCAAATGGACATGTCAAGAAACCATCATGAGCTCTTCACTTATATTCAAGGGGAAAATGCGATGAGAGATACCCGTATGAAGATACTTGAGACTCAAGTATCTCAACTCGCTTCGGGGAGCTCCTCAAGGCAAAAGGGGCAACTACCCTCTCAAGGTGAAACACCGACATTTGAGCATGTAAATGCTATCACCACAAGGAGAGGTACCTCTTATGACTCCTCTCCATATGCTAATGAGCAAGAGCCAACGCAAGAACCGACAATGGAAATGGCATCTCCAAATCAAGAAGAGTCAAGCTTTGATAATCCAATTGAGGAGCAAGTCTTATGGGAGGTCGAGAAACCCCAAGAAGACAACCCTCCCCCTCTTCAAGAGAAAGACAAGGGAAAAAGGAAAGTGTCCTTTGAAGAGTCCACCCCTATTGAGCAAAACAAGTACCAAATCAAGTTGCCTTTCCCATCAAGGCAAATGAAGACTAAGGTGGACACTCAATACGACAAGTTCCTTAACATTGTGAAGAAGTTGGATTTTAGTGTCCCATTCACCGAGTTACTTACCCAAATCTCGGCATATGGAAAATTCATGCGGGAGATCCTAGCTAGGAAGCGGTCCATTGACAAGGAAGAGACGGTAGCGTTCACGAGGGTGGTGAGCGATCTTATTCAAGGTTCCACGCTTCCGAAGTTGAAGGATCCGGGTAGTTTCTCGATCCCTTGAACCATAGGCAATTTCATGATCAAGAATGCATTATGTGACTTGGGCGCGAGTGTAAGCATCATTCCCTACTCTATTTGTTGCCGACTCGGGATGAAGGAGTTGAAATGTACATCCATTACACTCCAAATGGCCGATAAATCTCTTAACCGACCATTGGGAACGCTAGAGGATGTGCCGGTGCGAATAGGGAAATTCTTCATTCCGGTCGACTTCATTGTGCTCGATATGCCGGAGGATGCAAACACTTCCATTATTCTTGGGCGCCCATTTCTACACGCCGCCGGTGCCATGATCGATGTGAAGAAGGGTAGGATCACATTTGAGTTAGGCGAGGAAAAGATAGTGTTCGACCTCCAAGGTAACACTTCGCCTACTAGCGATGAGTCATGCAATATGATCCAAGCCACGGAAGACGTCGGTCTAGGGGAGGAATCGGGACAAAGTTTGAAGAAGTACTCATATGTACTTGAGGATGATGACTCCGATTTGGAGGAAGATGAGTGCCCAAATCATGGGCTTGATGACAAGTTGATAAGCAAGGAGAAGGATGAGCCTCCCTTGGGGCCACATGAAGACCGGTGGACGTTTGGGTATATCCCCAAAGACCAAAAGTACAAGTTCAAGCCGTTGAACTTGGAAGATCGGGATGCCCCGGGAACGTCAAGGCAAGGCCATGAAGAGCCTTGGTATGTGGTCGGTTATATCTCGAGCTTGATTGAAGACTTCTCTAGGGCCTTCGACTTGTTCCTTCGTGCCCTTGATGGAGATGGAACCGGTTGTAGTATTGTCGAAAAAGAATGAAGATTGCAGCACCTTGGTTTGACGAAGTTCCACAAGAACCGTCTCATTGTATATATCCTTGTATTATATTTTCTTTAGATTTTTTTTTGGTGATATTCTTGTTGTTTGGATTGATTGATGAGCGTTGCGAGGGAGAGAGTTTGATGTTAAGTTTGAGTTTGTTTGATAGGTGAAGTGAGAATGCGTCCTAGAGAAGAATGACTATGATATACCTTGGCTTGTAAGAGCGAGGATCGGGTTTTTGAAGCTTGGAGCAAGCTTTTGGGATTGTGGAAGGTGAAGAAGACCCATCCCGGCCGGGAAGAGGCGTCCCGACCGGGACGGGCGTGGCATCCCGACCGGGAGGGAGTCATCCCGATCGGGATGGGGGTGCACAAATTTGAGCTCACTGGAGGTTCATCCCGACCGGGAAGGAAGCGTCCCGACCGGGATGGGTGAGACATCCCGAACGGGACCGATCATCCCGACCCGGACGGGCGCCTGCTCCCCTTTTGTGTTTCTTCTTCGCAAATCGAGTCCACCCAACCGTTTTATGCCCCCTCCCAACCTCCCTAGCTATCCTAGCCTTATCATATGCCTCATGTACTTCATTGTCATGCCCTCACTTCATTTCCTATCCACTTTACACCGACTTTCACATCAAATCCCACCCCCTACCATTACTACCTCTACCGTGAGTTCTCTTCAAGTGTGAAGCGAGATGGCAACCGAGAAGACAAGCGACGAGCCTCTAATGATCATCGAGACGATGGAGCAAGTGAGTTACTAGCCGCTCGGTTTGCGTAACTATCCTTACTTTTCCGTCTTTTTATCGCTTGTTTTTCATTGTTTGCCCCCTTCCCTTGAGTCATGGGATCTTAGTGGCCTTCGAGGCCGTAGTATGGTTGCTCCCGACTCCCGATGACGTGATTGCGTCGAGAGTCAATTGTTTAATCCAATCTTACAAGATTTTTACCCCTTTTTAGGAGTTAGTCGGATTTGGACGGAATCCGGGCTAGGTGACTTGATTACACCTAGCCCTCCCCTCCCATTTCCTTTTGTTTCATTCTTTTTATTTTCTTCCCCCTTCCATATCTTTTCTTGTCTCGGCCCATGGTTACTTGATTACACCCCGGCCGGACACCTTCTACCGTTTTCTTCACCTTATTCTTTGTTTTTTAGCCTTATTTTCGTAGTTTGTTTTCCTTTTCTTTTGTCTCTCCGCACACTACGATTGAGCATATGAGGACATTGCTCAGTTTAAGTGTGGGGGAGCGATATTCTATCGTAGTTAGTTTTATTTTTTCCTTTTTCGAAAAAATCTTCAAAATACCTAAAAATTTGAAAAAATTTCACAAATTTCAAAAGATTTTCTTTTTGTGTCGTTGTGTCGTATATTTGTTTTGTATTGTGTGTGTTTTGCCTCCCTTTTCCTTATAGGTTGCTTGATCACCATTGTTTGGAAAGCTTTGAAGACATCCGGTAACATCCTCTAACCCTCTTTCCCTCTTTATTCCTTGTGATGCTTGGAGAAGATTGTGTTGAGGTGTGCTCGGGTGGAGCTTGTACATACTTGTGGTGGATTTGATGACTTGTTTGGAATTTAAGGGTGGTGTGTGCCTTGTCTATGTGTTCGTTTTGTCTTGTTTTGTTTTATTTTGTTGCCTTTTGTTTCTTTTCCTTTCATTCTCGTTGAGTCCTTGTAATGTGTTGTGTAGTTGTGTCTTGTGTAAATGGTTTTCGAAAACCCGGTTTAGAGGCTAGTGTGTGAGTGTGTACTTTCCCTTCCTAGTAGTGTAAATCGAGTCTTGACTTTACTCTAGTAGAATGACCTTAAATCAATGATTTCGTTGGTCCTTTACCTTGAGTCCACCTAGCTTACTAGGGATTTACTACGGGATTTGAACTTTTGACCATTATGACCACCCACGGTGTGAAAAGGTCTTGGTTACCGAGTCTCGTCCCCTAGGTGACCGTGTTTAGGATGGTCTTGATTAGTCCAGGTTCTCCACTTTTTGTGGGTTTGAAGGGAAGGGCCAATCCCGACTTACCCATTCACCTACCTCCTACACATCTCCACACAATAAATTGCAAATTGTTGATTTCTACCTTTCTTGTTATACAATGAAAATGCCAAAAAGCCAAATCTTGCCAAAAAGGGCAAAGAAAAGAAAAGAAAGAAAAAAATGAAAGAAAGAAAAGAAATGAAGAAAAAGAAAAGGCACAAAAGCCAAAAAAAGAAAATAGAAAATAAGAAAAAGAATGGCATGGCAAAACAAAGCAAATATGTCAAAAAGAAAGAAAATGCCAAAAGAAAACCCGTCTCACAAAAAGAAACCCCCACAAAAATAAACCTTTTTCCGACTTTTTCCGTGAAGAGCCTACCAAAGGACCGAGTCCCGAGGAAGGATGATAGCGGCATTAGTCGGTCTTCCCTCATTTTGCATATTTTCATCTTTTTACTTGGACTAGTTAGGCGGTTTTGGACACGGGACGACCCTCTTGGCTCACGCTAAAGGGGGCGGGGTCTCACTTACCTACAGTGTCGACTAACACCGTGGTTCTTCACTTTTCCACTCCGCCGATCGTCCCGTAGTACGTCTTTAGAAAGTTAGGAGGACCTAGGTAAGTTACCAACGTTTTTATTGCTTGATCGTCATACTATTAGGGTTTAGTTCACCTTGATTTGTATTGCTAGCTTGGGAACGTTGTCACTTGCCTCGAGTCCTAAACCGGTGCTTCTTTCACCGCTTTTTGAGGGAAGCGGTATTTGTTTTGTTTTGGGTGCAACCGATTATGTGTTTGTTTGTGTGTTTGTTTGTTTATGTGTTTGGTGTCCGGTTGCATCCACAATTTTGTCGCAAGACCCGACTTGCCTTGCGGAGTGCACTTTTCCTCTAAGTGCACTCGCGTGAGTTGAAGGGGCGTAGGGTGCGCTAATACCCATTCGGCTAAGTATAGTAGTTAGTATGTGCTTACTCGAGGGCGAGTAAGGGTTAAGTGTGGAAGAGTTGATACGTGTCGTTTGTAGTGCTTATTTTGTTGTGTTTTGGTCCTATTTTCCTTGTGGAATCGCTCCTTGGGAGCGATTTATGGGTTTCTAATGCTTCCTTTAGTTCGTTTCAGGTTCCCGAGACCGATTTGGAAGAGTTGGAGCGATTCCGACTCGGTACACACACATTTTGGAGCCAACAGAGTAGAGGAACGATGACTCGATGCCTTGGAATCGACCCCGAGACCTCGGGACCCAATCCCGAGCCTCCGAGACCCGATCCCGAGTCCCGAGAATCGACGAGAAACCCATGAGAAGCAAGGAGGGACCAAAGAGCTCTTAAGGGAGGCCTACAAAGACCCATCCCGTTCGGGATGAAGTGAACATGAAGCGCGTCTACTGTGAGCCCATCCCGATCGGGATGGTTCTTCCTGACCGGGAAGGATGGCCCATCCCGATCGGGACCAAGCCTTCTCGACCGGGAAGGGTCAGTTACAGCTCCGCCTTGTTTCTTTCAATTCCTTTCCACTTGTAACCCTATATATACTTCCCCCTTGTAATGTGAAGACATCTTATCTTACCCTAGACTAGTTTAAGCCTCCATTAGACTCTCAAAACCCTAGATTAGTATTCTCATATTAGCTTCAATCTTCCCTTAATTATTAGTTAATCTTTGTATTAGTTCTTGTATTAAGAGGATACTTGAAGAATTCTCCAAGCTTGACAACCTTGGGTTTTATTTGGGTTCTTATTTATACTAGATTGCATCTTTTCATCTTCCTAGTGTTGGTATAATCTTTCTTACTCTTGTTCTTTGTTATTTAATCTTGTTTGAATCTTTTCATATAGTTATTGTTATTGTTCATTATGGATGTTTGGATATTCATGTTGTTTTCTCTTATTGTTGTTAGTTTGTTCATGATAATGAGTGAGTAGTAATCTTGTGGGGTTAGTAGGGGGATTAGGGGTAGATTATGGATGATTAGGGTTGATTAAGGGAAAAGGGTGAAACTTTGTTGTTGGTCACATTGTGGGCACTCTATGTGTTTGTTGATATGCTTGTATGAGTTGTAGTGGCCATGCTTCCCATACTTGTGCTCATCTTCTCATTGTTTGTCTACTATGTGGAAATATTGAGAATAGTTTAGTCGCGAGAGCGCGGACTAGGGTCTAAGTTGCGAGAGCCCGGACCCACCTTGACATCGGTCTAAGTTGCGAGAGCCCGGACCGACTCTAGTAACTAGGAGACACCTATACCCTTGATCACCCCAATTACCCTTCTACTCCTATGAACCCGACCTACCCCACTTCCTTTCCATATTTTAGTTCATCTCCTTAGTTAGCCATAGTTTTGTTTTAGATAATCATCGCTAGTCTAGTTCTTACTCCTCTTCTATCATAAGTTTTCCATTTATCGTTTCTTTGTGTTTGTTTGGTAATCTAGTCTCATTTTAGGCCGACCTATTCTAAACTTCGCCTTACCGTCCTCGTGGATACGATCCCGACTTACCCTAGCTACCCACTAGGTGTAATCAGTAGTTTATTGACGGTTAGGGACTTGACAAATCCTTACCATCAGATGACAAGATAAAAAGCAAGGAGAAGGATGAGCCTCCCTTGGAGCCACATGAAGACCGGTGGACATTCGGGTATATCCCGAAAGATCAAAAGTACAAGTTCAAGCCATTGAACTTGGAGGATCGGGATGCCTCGGGAACGTCAAGGCAAGGCCATGAAGAGTCTTGGGATGTGGTTGGTTATATGACATGCTTGATTGAAGACTTTGCTAGGGCCTTCGACTTGTTCTTACGTGCCCTTGATGGAGATGGAATTGGTCATGGTTGTTGAAAAAGAATGAAGAGAGCACCATCCTTGGTTTGACGGAGTTCCACAAGAACCGTCTCATTGTATATCTCTTTATTGTAATTGCTTTGGATTTTTGTGAATTCTTGTTATTTGGATTGATTGAGGAGCGTTGTGAGGGAGAGAGTTTGATGTGTGTTTGAGTATTGTTTGATAGGTGAAATGAGAATGCTTCCTAGAGAAGAATGGTTATGATATACCTTGGGTTGTAAACACGAGGATCGAGTTTTTGAAGCTTGGAGCAAGCTTTTGGGATTGTGGAAGTTGAAGAAGGCCCATCCCGACCGGAATGAGGCGTCCCGACCGGGAAGAGTGAGGCATCCCGACCGGGAAGGGTGTCGTCCCGATCGGGATGGGTGTACCAAATTTCGAGCATGCTGTGGGTCCGTCCCGACCGGGATGAGGACGTCCCGACCGGGATGAGGACGTCCCGACCGGGACGAGTGAGGTAACCCGATCGGGACCAACCATCCCGACCGGGATGGTCCTCTACTCCCCCTTTGTGTTTCTTCTTCGACAATTGACTCCACCCAACCGTTTTATACCCCCTCTCAACCTCCCTAGCTATCCTAGCCTTATCATATGCCTCATTTATTTCATTGACATGCCCTCACTCCATTTCCTATCCACTTTACACCGACTCTCGCATCAAATCCCACCCCTTACCATTACTACCCCTACCGTGAGTCCTTCTTGAGTGTGAAGCGAGATGGCAACTGAGAAGACAAGCGACGAGCCTCTAATGATCATCAAGACGATGGAGCAAGTGAGTTACTAGCCGCTCGGTTTGCGTAACTATCCTTACTTTTCCGTCTTTTTATCGCTTGTTTTTCATTGTTTGCCCCCTTCCCTTGAGTCATGGGATCTTAGTGGCCTTCGAGGCCGTAGTATGGTTGCTCCCGACTCCCGATGACGTGATTGCGTCGAGAGTCAATTGTTTAATCCAATCTTACAAGATTTTCACCCCTTTTTAGGAGTTAGTCGGATTTGGACGGAATCCGGGCTAGGTGACTTGATTACACCTAGCCCTCCCCTCCCATTTCCTTTTGTTTCATTCTTTTTATTTTCTTCCCCCTTCCATACCCTTTTCTCCACTTTTCTTTTTGTTTTTTTTAGCTTTATTTTCGTAGTTTCTTTTCTTTTTCATTTGTCTCTCCGCACACTACGATTGAGCATATGAGGACATTGCTCGGTTTAAGTGTGGGGGAGCGATATTCTATCGTAGTTAGTTTTATTTCTGTAGTTTCTTCGAAAATTCTTGAAAACCCTAAAAATTTGAAAAACATTCACAAAAATCAAAAAGATTTTCTTTTTGTGTCTTTTTCTTTTGTGTCGTTGTGTCGTATATTTGTTTTGTATTGTGTGTGTTTTGCCTCCCTTTTCCTTATAGGTCGCTTAAATCGCCGATGACTTTGGAAAGCTCTAAAGACTCCCGGTAACATCTTATCCCTTTTTCTTCTTTATCCCTCGTGGAGTTTGGAGGAGATTGTGATGTTGTGTGCTCGGGTGGAGCTTTGTGCGTATTGGTAGTTGATTTGGTGACTTGTATGGATTATCGGGGTGGTGTTTGTTATATGTTTGTTTTGTTATGTTTTGTTTTTGTTGCCTTTGTTTCTTTTCCTCTCGTTTTCGTCATGTCTTTAATTTTGTGTTGTGTTGTGTGTGTGTCATGTGTGTAAACCGTTTTCGAAAACCCGGTTTAGAGAATAGTGTGCGAGTGTTTACTTTCCCTTCCTAATAGTGTAAATCGAGTCTTGGACTTTAGCCTAGTAGAATGACCCTAAATCAATGATTTCGTTGGTCCTTTACCTTGAGTCCACCTAGCTTACTAGGGATTTACTACGGGATTTGCACTTTTGACCATTATGACCACCCACGGTGTGAAAAGGCCTTGGTTACCGAGTCTCGTCCCCTAGGTGACCGTGTTTAGGATTGTTTTGATTTGTCCAAGTTCTCCACTTTTTGTGGGTTTGAAGGGAAGGGCCCGTCCCGACTTACCCATTCACCTACCTCCTACACATCTCCACACAATAAATTGCAAATTGTTGATTTCTACCTTTCTTGTTATACAATGAAAATGCCAAAAAGCCAAATCTTGCCAAAAAGGGCAAAGAAAAAGAAAAAAAAAATGAAAGAAAGAAAAGAAATGAATAAAAAGAAAAGGCACAAAAGCCAAAAAGAAAATAGAAAAGAAGAAAAAGAGTGGCATGGCAAAACAAAGCAAAGCAAAACGTCAAAAATAAAGAAAATGCCAAAAGAAAACCCGTCTCACAAAAAGAAATCCCCACAAAAATAAGCCTTTTTCTGACTTTTGCCGTGAAGAGCCTACCAAAGGACCGAGTCCCGAGGAAGGATGATAGCGGCATTAGTCGGTCTTCCCTCATTTTGCATGTTTTCCACCTTTTTACTTGGACTAGTTAGGGGGTTTTGGACACGGGACGACCCTCTTGGCTCACGCTAAAGGGGGCGGGGTCTCACTTACCTACAGTGTCGACTAACACCGTGATTCTTCACTTTTCCACTCCGCCGATCGTCCCGTAGTACGTTTTTAGAAAGTTAGGAGGACCTAGGTAAGTTACCAACGTTTTTATTGCTTGATCGTCATGCTATTAGGGTTTAGTTCACCTTGGTTTGTATTACTAGCTTCGGAACGTTGTCACTTACCTCGAGTCCTAAACCGGTGTTTCATTCACCGCTTTTAGAGGGAAGCGGTATTTCATTTGTTTTGGGTGCAACCGTCTAAGTGTTTGTTTGTGTGTTTGTTTGTTTGTGTGTTTTGTGTCCGGTTGCATCCGCGGTTTTGTCGCAAGACCCCACTTGCCTTGCGGAGTGCACCTTTCCTCTAAGTGCACTCGCGTGAGTTGAAAGGGCGTTGGGTGCGCTAATACCCACTCGGTTAGTTTAGTACTTAGTTTGTGCTTACTCGAGGGCGAGTAAGGATTAAGTGTGGGGGAGTTGATAAGTGTAGTTTGTAGTGCCTTTTTCACTATGTTTTGGTCCCATTTCCTTGTGGAATCGCTCCTTGGGAGCGATTTATGGGCTTCTTATGCTTCCTTTAGTTCGTTTCAGGTTCCCGAGATCGATTTGGAAGAGTTTGAGCGATTCCGGCCCTATACATACACATTTTGGAGCCAACTGAGTAAGGGAACGATGACTCGATGCCTTGGAATCGACCCCGAGACCTTGGGGCCCAATCCCGAGCCTCCGAGACCCGATCCCGAGTCCCGAGAATCGGCGAGAAACCCATGAGAGGCAAGTAGGGACCAAAGAGCTCTTAAGGGAGGCCTACAAGACCCATCCCGTTCGGGATGGCCTCATCCCGTTCGGGATGGGGTGCGACATTGAGAAGGCTGCTGTGAGCCCATCCCGGTCGGGACCAACCCGTCTCGTTCGGGAAGACAGGGCCGTCCCGATCGGGATGATCCGTCCCGGCCGGGAAGCTACAGAGGCAGCACGGGTCCTTCTATTTCATGCTCCTTCATTCTTGTACCCATATATATACTCCCGTCTTGTATTAGTAAGATACCATATCATAGTTTAGCATTCCTTAAGCCTCACAAAAACCCTAAAACCCTAGATTTACTTTCACTCATTAGTTTTAATCTTAGTTAATCATTAGTTAATCTATTGTAATTAGTTCTTGTATTAAGAAGTTCTTGAAGATTGTTCCAAGCTTGACAACCTTGGGATTCTATTTGGGTTCTTATTTATACAAGATTGCATCTTTTCTTCACCTAGTGTTGGTATAATCTTTCTTACTCTTGTTCTTTGTTTATTCAATCTAGTTTCATCTTTTCATATTGTTATTGTTATTGTTGTTCATAATGGATGTTTGTTTAGTGAGTTTGTTTTCTCTTGTTATGGTTGTTTTGTTCATGATAATGAGTGAGTAGTAATCTTGTGGGGTTAGTAGGGGAAGTAGGGGTAGATTATGGATGATTAGGGTTGATTAAGGGAAAAGGGTGAAACTTTGTTGTTAGTCACATTATGGGCATTCTATGTGTTTGTTGATATGCTTGTATGAGTTGTAGTGGTCATGCTTCCCATACTTGTGCTCATCTTCTCATTGTTTGTCTATTATGTGGAAATGTTGAGAATAGTCGTAGTCACGAGAGTGCGGACTAGGGTCTAAGTTGCGAGAGCCCGGACCCACCTTGACATCGGTCTAAGTTGCGAGAGCCCGGACCGACCCTAGCAATTAGGAGACACCTATACCCTTGATCACCCCAATTACCCTTCTACTCCTATGAACCCGACCTACCCACTTCTTTCCATATTCGAGTTCATCCTCTTAGTTAGTCATCATATCTATAGTTTCATTGTTTAGTTAGTCTCTAGTGTTAGTCTAGTTCTTACTTCTCCTCCATCACGCTTTGTCAATTATAGCTTTCTTTGTGTTTGTTTGGTGATTTAGTCTCGTTTGTAGGCCGACCTAGTCTAACCCTTGCAATACCGTCCTCGTGGATACGATCCCGACTTACCCTAGCTACCCACTAGGTGTAATCGGTAGTTTATTGACGGTTAGGGACGTGACAAATCCCTACCATCACCTAGTAAGGCGAGTACCCGAACTAATGCGGAACCCGACCATCACTTTGTTCAGTTTTAGTTGTTTTACGTCTTGAATTTTGTGTTAGGTGATTTAGCATGCGATTATAAGGTCATAAAAGCAATAAATCATACGAAAAACTATAAATGCGAATGTATGTAAATCATGTAATGATGAGTTGCACCCTCGGAGTATACACTAAACGGGACACGATGCATAGATAGTTTGAGAACGGATCTTGGAATTACTCGGGTTTATTTAGTGTATTTTAGTGTTTACGGTTGAAATTGGGGCGTTACGTATTTTAGTGAGTGTTTGCAGACCTAGTGTCTGCATCTAGTGTTGTCGTAGTGCATGATGAAAGAAAGTACGAATATGGAAAGTTTTGTTTAGATGGCAACCTAGTGACGACTCTACTTCTATCGGCGGATCCTCCTAGCTTGACCAGTGATTCCGGCAGAGCTCCGTTACCGTTGACCCTTCCCGCGGCTACTCTGGCAGAGCTTCGTTGCTATGTACTGATTCTGCAGCTAATCTGACAGAACTTCGTTACTAGACCTGAGCTTGTCGAACACAGGCACCTCGGTATCGAGTGGGGTGCTCGAAGGTGAGGAGTAGCGTTGTTGTTGCTTTTTTTATCGGAACTACGATCGAGTGGATCGTTTGCCTCGGGTGTCAGAGTGCGAGCCCTTAGCGAGAGAGTAGATGGGTAAGAGAAGATGAGAAGTTGTGTCGAATGAATGAGGTGAAGGGGGGGGTATTTATAAGTGTTTTCGGTCCTCGTCGCTCATATGGGCGCCTGAGCTGAGGCGCACCAAGACTCAGGCGCCTGGGCTTAGGCGCGGTGAGACTAAGATGCGTGTGGTGGGGCGGTTGGGATTTTGAGGATAAGATTTTGATACTTTCCAAAACCGAGAGGGAGGAGGATAATATGCTACTTGGGAGTTAAGGCTTCCGTGTGTTGCCCTAGTGCCGTGAACATTAGTGGGCCTCGGATGTGCATCCAGAGGTTCACTTGGCGCGGTGTTGACTCGGTTTGAGTTTTGGGACCGACTCGGGGTCCCGGTGTCTATGTGATCGTAACGACACGACTAAGGCTGCCATCATGTTAGATTAATTTGCCCGAGTAATTTATTTGATCCATTCTATAGAAAAACTACCTAAAACATCGCGAACCCGTGTCGCGTTGCAGTCCTATCGTCATCAGGTGTTTGTTGGGCACTTATGGAGCCACTAGGTCCAAATCTAGGTGTCTACAGAAGCCCCCAATTTGACTGAGGCTTGGACAAGGCGAAAGTCAAAGTATAGCCACCCAGGTCAATCGAAGATTACGACCTGGTGGCCGTCCGGTCGGGTCGTTTTAAGTCCATTGGACTGCGTGTTGAGGCTCGCCAGCCAGGGCTTAGAAATCATATCTGACGTCTTCGCTTGCGGTTGATAGCTTGGGCCCGGGCCGTTGCTTGTCATCTTGTTCTTGATTCTTCATGCGCGCGCTTTGTCTTCTTCGGTTTATTTAAAAGTTTGCTTAATTTTAAGTGTATTCGTGTGTTAAGCGTAAATGTATTGGCTTTTATCTGAACAAAGTGTTTTGGGATGCTTGTAAACCCTTGATGAAATAAAACATTCGAGGGCGCCAGTCTCCATTCGAGCGGTCGTCTTCGGGATGCTTGTGACCCCTTGGGCGAAATAAAACAAAATACACTACTCGAGGGCGTCAGTCTCCCCCCGAGTAGCTGCCTTTCGGGATGGCTCTGACCCCTAGGACAAAACATAATGATATAAAACTACTCGAGGGCGTCAGTCTCCACTCGAATAGCTGTCTTTCGGGATGCTTCTAACCCCTAAGACAAAACAAAATGATATAAAACTATTCGAGGGCGTCAGTCTCCACTCGAATAGCTGTCTTTCGGGATGCTTTTGACCCCTAAGACAAAACAAAATGATATAAAACTATTCGAGGGCATCAGTCTCCACTCGAATAGATGTCTTTCGGGATGCCTCTTACCCCTAGGACAAAATTGTTGTTGTTGTGCCTCCGGGATAACTAAGATCCCTCGGGCAAAATTGTTGTTGCTGTGCCTCCGGGATACTAAGATCCCTCGGGCAAAATTGATGTTGCTGTGCCTCCGGGATACTAAGATCCCTCGGGCAAAATTGTTGTTGTTGTGCGTCCGGGATACTAAGATCCCTCGGGCAAAATTGTTGTTGCTGTGCCTCCGAGATACTAAGATCTCTCGGGCAAAATTGTTGTTGTTGTGCCTCCGGGATAACTAAGATCCCTCGGGCAAAATTGTTGTTTGCTTATTCGTTTTAGTTAAATTTTCGTTTTGCGGGTTTGTCTTATCATGTTCGGGTTAGTTCTTGCTTTTGTCTTGGTCGTTTGTTTATGCATTTGAGTCTTGTTCAGAGTTTATTGCTTTATTAAGCGTTCGGGTGCAGCGCTCAGGTTAAGTGCGGTTCTTATGCTTGTTATATTATCGAGAGTGCGTTATCGATGTCGATTAGTAATTGCTCCGTTATTGTTATTTTGCTTGTCTTAAAGGTGCGTGTTTTTATGTGTATTGAACTTCGAGTCTTGTTCGTTTCACTTTAGTCTGTACTGGGCCGTTTAGACCCGCACCCATCAGCGCCCTAATACTCAGGCGCCTAGCCCCCAACGCGCTAGAACTTAGGTGCGTCACTTGGGGCGGTCAGAATTCTGTGGATCAGGTCTGTTTAACTAATCGAAAATTGGGGGGTGATGGTTCATTTGATCTAAAACTCGAGCGCGTCAACCCCTTCGCCTTCAAATCGATTTCTTGACTTTTCTTGCCAAATTCGTCTTGATTTTCCGTCGTACGTGACAATGTCGACTCCGGGTAAGCATTCTTTACTTGTTTATTTGTCGGTTTTGCTTGGTTTGATTGATTATGAGCTTGTTTTGTTGAAAACCCTAGAAAATCGATTTGGGTGTTTTTGATTTACTAAGTTTCGATGCTTATGCTTAATTCCATCGTTAAATTAGGGTCGATTAGAGCTTTTTAAAGTAGTTATAAGCTTGATAAGGGTTTTCGAGGCGCGATAATGGCTCCCTTTGGACATGTGTTAGGCTATGGTCAAGGACCGTTTCCCGATTATTCCCGTATTTATTTTGCGTAATTTTGCTCAAATAGTGTTTGTGAGGATGTGGGTAGCTCTCTTGTCAATTCTTATGGGCTAGGATGACTTTTAGGACCCTCCGTGAGGTTTTGTGTGTCTTAAGACGGACCAAAAAGTGTCGTAATGATGCCGGATTTTCCCGAAACCACTTCCATTGTGCCGGGATCGAAAATGCGTGCTAGCGGCTTTCTCGGAATTTTGATATCCTTATCCGAAATTTTGACCCTATTTTGACCTGTTTAAGCTGTTTTAGCCTGACCGAAGGTATGTTTTTTTTTCGTTTGTTTGGTTTCACAGCTAGAGGTGATCCGAGCGTCCCGAGGCAATTTCCTCGGTCGGTTCTAGTGAGGAGGTTGTTGGGACGAGTTCACAGACTCCTCGAGGGATTCGCAGGAGGCGACGGGGAATCTCGTCTAAGCGCCGCGACCTCGAGACCATTAACGAGGCTGATTTTGATAGAGTGAAGAAACGCAAACTTCCAGAGATGGTGGCTAGGAGGGCTCATGTTCCGATTCCTGTATCGGAGAGCGAGGAGATTGGTTATGAAGATCCCTAGTGGGCTCGGGATTGGGATGGTCAACAGTTGCTGTTTCACCTTGACCTTCACGTTTCTCACCGCATCGTGCGTGGTCTGGTGAGTATCCTATTCGTGCTTATTAGTTATGTCTTAGATTTTTTTTGGCTCGGGTTAGGCTAGGTTTGTTTTATTCTTGCATTATTTTGGTTTGCAACCCCTACGTCCGATGAGGACTTTCTTGGGCTTTACTACGTGTCTCGATATTTATTTTCAGAAGTTGACCCCCGCGGTAAAGGAGATTATCGCGAGGACCGCTTTAGGTCCCGTGGTCGAGCAGTGGGTCTGGCTGGTGGGTTGCAAGACTAAGTGCAACCTTATGGTGATTTGGGCGATGATAGATCGCTTTCATGATACTACCTCGACCTTCCACATGGCTTTTGGGGAGGTCGGGATGACCCTAGAGGATTTTGGGATGATTACTGGTCTGCCCTGGGGTCCGGACAGGATTAGGTGGGCCGCCGAAGGCCCTAGTCTAGATAGTGATGAGGTGCGGGGCCTCATTGGAGGTTGTTTAGAGTGTGAGGCATATAGTGCTTCTCATGCTCTAGTGAGCTCGTATATTACCGATCACTTCGAACGAGTGGCCGTGTTAGAGGGTCGAGAACCGATTTTGATTGGGTGACTTCCTAGGGTCGACCCACTTCTCGGATAAAGGCGAGAGGTTTAGTACTAGGATTTTGCGTTTCCTAGCTGACCTGGCTCAGCTAGGACGTTATGATTGGGTGACCGCGGCTTTCGCGGAGATGACTCGCTGTCTGCAAGTCATGGTGAGGCCCCTGGCGATAGAGTCGGCTTCAGCTGTGCCCATTGTGGGTCCAGGCCTTATACTGGAGGTTAGTTACTATTCTCACTTTTGTCTCAATAGTTCTGCTTAGTTTTTTTGGCTTGGTTTTGCTAAAGTTGCTTTGGGATTTTACAGGCTTGGATCTACTCCTATTTTCCTTGTTTGGCACCTAAGACGGTGCGAGTTTACCAGAAGAGATTCCCGGCGGGGATCGAGTGGAGGCTGGCTCAGCCCAAGAGCACAATCAGCTATTACGCGTCGGAGAATGCGCTGGTTAACAAGCTACACCTCGTGGATGTAAGTTTTCTTTTTGTAGCCTATTTCATTTAGTAGCCCCTAAGGTTATGGATTCATTGGGATGTTGGTTCTATTTGTGTAGTTTGTGGCCCGCCCTTGGGCCAATTATGAGGGTGTGCCTGGGTATGTGATTGCGGAGCTGAGGCCTCGGAGTTATAGGAGGATGCTTCTTCCTGCGTTGTTTCGCCTAGTTTGGTATCTGGGCGAGCGGTTGGTGCGTCAGTGTCTGTACGACGATTTCAGAGTGCCGGTTGATCCTCCCCGGACCATGTTCAGACCACCGACCGCCGTAGAGGTCCTCGAGGATAGGGACGGAGAAGGAGGCGATACGCTCTTGGTGCCTGGTGCCTCCTACCTATCTCACGTCACCCGGCGACTAGCTTGGTACCGCCTCGTGGTAATGCTCTAATTTTTGGTTCTAAGGTTTTTTTTGCGGTTTATTTGTTTCCTTGCCCACTGATCCACCAATTTGTCGTTTTCTCGGCTGGCCGATCCGGCCGATGAAATCCAGCTCCCAGATTTCCCCTTGACGCTGCTTAGGGTGGACGCGGCCGGGATACCCTTCACCGAGCCTCTTCCCCTGTGTTCTGCGGAGGAGATGGATGCTGGGATAGAGTGGCGTGACCGGGTATACCGGGTGAGTTTTGGCTTTCGTTTTCGATTTGGGTTCTAAGGGTTTAGGGTCGGTTCACCTAAATTTTGTGGTTTTGACTCTCAGGTTTTGTCAGCTTGCCATCAGCGGTTATGGCAGGCCGCCAACTGCTTCCGGGTCTACGCCTCGAGGGTTTCCCGTGACACTTCGGGACCTCGATCGGTGAGTTTGCGTGACTAAGGTGGTTTTCTAGGCTGCTTACGTGTTTTCCTAATGTTTGAGTGTATTCGTAGGATGTCTCGGATATGGTGGGACAACTGGAGACTCGGGTGATCGAGCTCGATCGAGGCGAAAGATGTTGAGTCACAACGGCTCCTGCAATCTCGGGCGGACGAGATTGCTTTCCTTAAGGAGCAGCTGGCTCGGTCTTGGGGTGAGACCTCTGCGCAGGGTGAGGCTAGGCATCGGCTTGAGAGGGAGACTGAGGCTGAGGCTGAGGCTACGGGTGCTACCGAGGAGGTTAGAGGAATCCCCGAGACAGCTACCCTAGACATGCTATCGGGGATGGATGGTAGTGCGTCTCCTCTACTAGACTTGGAGGATCTAGATTTGGATGATGACATTTGTGAGGTCGTGATGGCCATTGGCGCGGCTTCTAGGGGCCCTCCCTAGCCTCGATTTGTGTATGAATTTTTATATTTTGTATATTCGTTTTAGATTCTTAGTATTTGAATTAGTTGGATTAGTCTTGTATTTGGCGAATTTGTTTACCTAGATTGACAAGTAATCACTCTTTTGTTCGTTTGCTTTGCGATTTGACCTAGTTTAGGGCGTGTTAGTGTTGGACGAGAGTATGAAAACCATTTCTTTCGGATGTTTTGAAATGCGTTAGTTTGAGCCGGGAATCGGATCAGGTAGTACGTCGATTAAAACGTTTTGACTTGAGATGGACGAGATGTAAATTGTTAACGTGTTTTGACCGAGTGTATTAGGAGATGAGCGTGGACGAGGCCGAAGTTAAAATTCGGGCGACTTTTGAAAAAAAAGTTAGACCACTTTTTATACATTCGTAATATTGCCTTATTAGGCTACAGACGCGACTTGAAGATAACCGTTAAAAGGCTACGACACGCCTAGGCGGGGTAGCTTATCCCCCTAAAAAAATAAAAAAACGTCTAAGTCTCGTGCGTCCGACGAGTGGACTCGCATTCTTGTAGCTCTTGCGTGTGTAACTCGGCTTCCGGGGCGGGTTTTAGTGACTTCGGGAGGTCGTTCCCGATGTCCTAGGTGTCGTGTGATAGCTATGGTGATAATGCGGGATCAGAGTTTCTATCCTTGGGTTGTTCGAGATGTCGCCTGCCCGGCGACAGGCGCTTGGGCCAAGGCTATCGGGTTCCGGGCCGCTTGGACTCGGGCGCGTGGGCCGGGGCGGTTCGAGCCCGGGTTATGGAAATTTTTTGTTGTTTCCTAATTCTTGTAGGATTAGGGCTATATATACGGGTTGTGGGTGCTTGTTTTAGAATATCCATAGGGTCTAGAGCATCCATATCTAGGGTCATGTCGGGTTTTGGGAATATCCTAACTAAGTGGGCGGGTTCTTTTAAGAAATGTGACTCCGAGGTTAGTTCAAATGACGGTTTGTCAACGGTCGTTGCGCTGAGTCGAGTCAAGGTACAAGATAACTTCTTATGGGCATGTTCTAAGTTTTGGGACTCAAAGGGTCATGTTTTTGCTTTCCCCGGGGGGTAAATTTTGTCCTCTTCTCGAAGAGATAGATGCCATAGGTGGGTGGAGTTCGGTTCGGCCTTGTGTGCCTTCGGTGGATGATGCTTATGTGGAACGATTTTCTCACTTTTTGGACCTTTCTTCGTTGGACGAGGCTAAAGGTTTCTTTGGAGGTGATGGCATTAACTTAGAGTTGCTTTCTAGGACATTCTCACAGGTTGGGTCTTATCATATTTTGGCCTTAGCATGTAGGCGTGCTTTTAACATTGCTATTGCTTGCTATTATCTTTTTGAGGATGCGAGGTCACGTGAAGGTTGGGGTATCCTCGGGTTTTGGATGTGGTAGCGGCAATGGAACATGGACGATCACCCTCTTTGCTTATTTTGGGTGAGCTCATTCTGGGTCTTGATGCTAGCGCCCGGTTACATGCGACACCTTCTCGGGGCTCTAGGATCATCTTACAGGTGTTTTTGGTGCCATGTTTCTTCGTAACCCATTTTTTGTGTGTCTTGTTTTCTTTTTTTGGTTTTGTTTTTGTGATTGTTTTGGTTTGGAGGTGTGATGTTTTGTACTGGTTTGGTTGCAGGAGCAGCTTGGTTTGGTCGTCCCTCCCCGGTGTTTTAAAGATTATAACTACAGGGGTTTCACGGGCCGGAAGACGGTGCAGGTGTGGAGCAAAGGTCACAAGGAAGATGAGTGGTTTTCCTATTTGGCTAAGGGTGAAGTGATCATAAGGTGATCTATCCCATGGTGGAGCATTAGTGGGCGTACCGGGTTTCCATTTTCGTCCTCAACCGAGGCTTTGTTAATATTATCCATGAGGGATCAGGTTTATGTTTATCCGGGTTTGTTGTCAAATCAAATGCGTGTCAGACCTCCCGCTTCGAAGGATGCCAAAGTTACTCCTCGTTTTGACCCATGGACGGAGGATTCGCTCAGGGAGTTTAGGGCGTGCGTCTTGGGAACAGAAGTTCTTGCGTCATGTTGTTATTGAGAGTGTTTGACCGACCGACAACGTTTCCGTCCGGAGGAGGGTTTGTGAACACCCGTCAAGACGAGGCAACTCAAAATTTAGGAAGACAGTGCCGCTAAGAGGCGAGGGGGTGACTCGAGAGACTGTCACTAAGTGCCTATCCAAAGACAGTGGTACCGATCCTAGTTCCGTCAGTTCACCTAAGCGGGCCAAGACTAACGAGACCCATATTAAAACTGTGACAGAGGAAGGAGAGTGGGATTGGCCGGGCTCGCCTTCGGCTAGGGCGGTAGAAGCTTGCATTCAGAAGATCGATGATGAGGAACGCAAGCAGGTACACCCGAATGGCAAGGGGAAGAAATGGTTGGACCGGTAGAGCCTAGCCATTTTGTATTATGTCTTATTAGTTGATATTATGTGGCATATTAGTACTAGTTTTTTGTGGGGTTTTGACACATTGTTGCTTTCCGGGACATCCGAATTTCGGATGCACTACTACAAAATCATTAGTGTCTCGACGCTTTAAGCTCACCCTTTTCCTTATCAAAATTTTCTTATCTACTTTTTAATGTGTCGAGAGTTATATTTTTATTATAATTCAAAAAAGAAAACCTCTAAACTGATGATGAAATGTGCGGTGAATAAATATTTCGTATCCCTCTTTTTACCAAAAACCGATTTACCGCACTCATCTCGCTCTAATTTGGAAATCCCCAAATTAAACCTAATCAATCCTCTTAATTAAGTGTGCTGCTGCTCCTTCATCAATCACAATTAATCCATTCTTTCCTAAATCTTCTGATTTCATCACGTTCTGCTTCTGATTTTGATTCGCATCACCATTCTGCTCTTGATTTCGCATTAGCTCTGCTATTGATTTATTTCCAAAAACCTCCGCGCCATCACCATCATCAATCGCCATCATCGCCGCGTGTGTTCGCCTTTCCTTCGTCAGCTACATCGTCTTCCCCTAAATTTGTCTGCATCAACCACCAACACTTTCGTAATCCGCCTCTGTAAGTTTTCAAATCTGATTTTGTATTTCGCTGTTAATTTCAATTAGTATGGGTTTAGTTCATCGCGTTTAAGGTTTAGGGGTTGGTTTAGTTCGTAATCGTTCAATTTCAGGTCGTTGTCCTTCGACTCTATAATCAAATTGATGGTTTTGCTTGTATTTTCCGTTGAGGATTTAGGTTTTTATGGTCGTTTGTTCTATTTCCGTTCATATGCTTCAATTATACAGACCGTCAGGATCTTGTAGCATCAGAATTGGCTATCGTGATCTTGTTGTCATTGCTGATTGACAGGTTTAAGAGTGCAGTCATGGCGTGTTCATTGATTGTTAGGTCTGGAGAATGAAGAAGGTCGATCAATTTCTGAAGTTATTGCTTGTCGAATTTTTTTTCACCTATCTTTTGGGATTTTTTTAGTTTAATTCGCTTGTCGAATTAGGGTTAGGTTGTGTATGTCTCATTCCTATATAATGTTATCTTGTTATTTCCCAGATTGTCCAATTTTCTTGTCAAATAAGTGATTTCTTGACCTTCTAATAACCTTTGTTAAGAAAGTAGTGAGTTCCAGTTCCTTTGGACTCTGTAAGAAAATGTTCAAAGGCTGCAAAATGTGAATCAACAAGGGTTTCATAGAGCATGTAACCAAAATTTAGTACCACTAGCTCATTTATGAGCATACATTTTCCTTTAATTAATTACATGCTCAGTTATATTCACATGTTGTTTGATTTGTTTTGATATGCATGCATGCAGATCTTTGCTGAAGCCACGTTTCCTTGCCTATCTCCGAGGAATCCATCTAATCACTTCTTAAGGTGTATTAACTCTGATTTTGATAAAGTCAAGGCTTCTCTTAAAGGATCAATCAAATTGCGGGTAATGTTACGTACGTTTATGACTTGGCTCCATCATATTGATCGATGACTATACTGCTGTGCTACATTCATTACATTAACTGTGATCTAAACAATAAGGAAGGAAGGAGTACAATTATGTTGCGTCCCTTCCCTTGATAGGCGGGGTTGATCATATCATATCATATCATTAGACATACAAAACTAAATCAACTTGCTTGTTTTATGATGATCAGTTTGAGGCAAGTGATGACCCCTTGGACAAAATAACTACAACAGAAGCAACTACAATGTTCATTAATTATTACACATCTCAATATGCTTATTCTGCCATACAATTCCCACTTTTCATCTTGTTTACATACATGATTCTTTTGGAAGAACATTAATTGAGACTTGAAATGATATTGGACAAAAAGGAACTATTTTAGACCCGAAGGAAGTCAAGCCAGCTTCTTAATCCAGACATTTACCTTAACCAAGAGATCATTCGTAAATATGCCCGAGACTTTGGTTACTACTGGCTCAGACTTCTAATTTACATCTTCGTCACCCTTTGTATTGGCTCAATCTATCTAAATGTTGGAACTACTTACAATTTCATCCTGGTAATATATACGGAGTATAATGAATCTTTTATCAACTCTGTTTTCTTTTCACTGTAGTATTATTTTTCCTTTCTGTCTATTAACCTTTAATTTTGCAGACGAGAGGCTCTTGTGCATCATTTGTGTTTGGATTTCTTACATTGATGTCTATTGGTGATTCTCCTCCTTTGTTGAAGATATGAAGGTGATAGCTAGCTAGCTATCATTTAAGTTTTGTAATGACCATGCATTCCCATTTCTGATTTCTTGGGTTGAATGGAATAAAATGTTTAAAATAAATGTCAGGTATTCCAAAGGGAAGGGCTCAATGGGCATTATAGGGTCCAACGTATCCAACTTGTTTGATAGGTAAAACTCAGTTTGGTTTCACTATTATTATATTTTTAAAATGAATTTAAATAAAATTTAGGCCTTCCATTTAGGCAAGAATACAACAATTGTTTAATATGTTGTTGTTTATAGATATGTGCAACACTTTCAAGAATATGTTACATTTCAAAATATTGCAACATTTCGTGATTGTGTCGCATTCTCGTCAAAAATACATTACATGTTAAACAGATTCTATATACATGATTCAGGTCTGAGACTTTCATATAGCCAAAGAAGAGGTAGATGTCGGGTATTATGCTAGTTTTATAGGTCAGTATAGTTCGTTCTCGTCTTACTTTCACAAAAGCATTATACTTGCATTTTTCGACTGAAGTTCAGGTGTAGGAGCTTATTATTTTGCTCATATTGAACATGTCAAAAGGATGTTCTTTTATGCTTGGAAGGGCGTTGACATCTGTTTTATGGGGGATGATAGCCGATCGTTGTGGTCGAAAGCCTGTTATTATCTTCGGAACATCAACTGTGTTAGTAATACTATCCTTCTCTTCTCAATTCTCAAAATTCCATATTGTCTTTTGTTTATCAAACAATAGACACTCGTCATTTCGTGTTGTTGTTATTATCGTTTTCCAATTTCAGGGTTGTTTTCAACACTTTTTTTGGTCTAAGTGCAAACTTTTAGATGGCAATCACATCAAGATTTCTTTTGGGATGCTTCAATGGATTACTCGGGCTTGTCAAGGTATGTATATAATATGAAATCTCGTACTTACTAAATGAATATGGTTGGAAATTGAAATGAATGAAGATTCACTGTTTTTGCACTTTCGTCTTTATTAGGCATATATATCTCAGATTTGCCGAGAAGAGCATCAAGCTATAGGCATGTCTGTGGTATGCTTACTCAAGCAACTACCTTACCTTCACTTGATATTCTGAGTTTGACACTTGAGTGCGACATTTAAAGCCAAAAACACGAGTACACCCTACTCATAAATAGTCGAGTCTAGCTCTTGGACAAGCATTTAAATACCCTATCACATACTTAACTTCTAACTATAATTGCGTTAACACTGTTGTGATAGTAACTACTCGTATGAAGTGATTGAGTAACACCTTGTATAGATTACTACAGCTTGGGGAATCAGACTGATCATTGGGCCGCCACTTGGGGCCGGGTTTACTTGCTCAGGTGAGCTCTCTTAATCCCATCTTCATGTTTTTGTGATCTATGTAAATCCAGCAGTATCGTATTACCGATTTTCTAAACTAATGTTTTGCAATAATGCCTGCAGAAAAGTACCCTAAGCTATTCTCCGAAGGATCTTTGGTTCGAACGTTAGTATTCAGATCTTGCAATCTTTATTAGATTAATATACTGTGATGTCCTTGTCTACATAAGATGCATGTTCTAACTTATGCAAATGTTTAGTTTTGCTGCCCGCAGATTTCCGTACTTCTTGACCTGCCTCATTACATCCATTTTTGCAGCTATAGTAACTGTTAGTGCATTTTGGCTTCCATTTAGTCCCTTGATCATCTTGCTTCTTTTTTTTTTGTTAGAAATTCAAATACTAAAGTCTCTTTCTGTAACGGTTTCATAAAATTGTTTTTACACTGTAAGTAACCCGTAAAAATGATTGCTCGAAATTTATTTTACATCCATTTTATTCTTTGTTTTTACATAATCATTAACTATTTACTATATAATCCAGGAATCTTTACATAATAAGCACAAACCAAAACATTCATCTGAGAACGATTCATATGATGATGTGGAAGCTGCAATTCACGCATCAGATGACAAGCTTACAAACGCAGAAATCAATGAAAGCACAATGCTTCCAAGAAAAAGCATTTATAAGAACTGGCCACTTATTTCGTCTATCATCGTCTATTGCGTTTTCTCCCTTCATGACATGGCTTACTCAGAGGTAGGCCTATTGTGGAAAAACTTGTATTGCTCAGAAATTTTATTGCGGTAACACTAGCTCTTCTACTGTTATGGGCAGTTAGTCCTAGGAAACTTGGTGGATTAAGCTATTCAACTGAAGATGTTGGAACTATTCTTTCTATCACAGGTATCAACTCCCTTACAATTCATAAAGTACTTCAAACTCTGTTGTCTTTATTCTGTTTTGGATCCTATTCCAGTTCATTCCAATGTTCAGGTCTTGGAATGTTGGTATTTCAGTTGTTCTTGTATCCGAAAATTGACAAAATATTTGGACCAATCATGGTGGTTAGTCTATGCGGGGTATGCTTTCATTTTGGAAAGCTTATCTGTGTTGACACGGGTCTGCAACCGAGAAAATATGACTGACTGACACTGCTTCACCTTCTTCCAGATGCTATCCATGCCTGTGCTACAGTTGTACCCTTTCATAGCATCTGTCATGGTTCAGTCTTGCTCTGGTGTTAAATTGTGCCTCTGTGTACAAAAATATCATGTCTGTAAGTAAAATGAGATAATACTAATGAAATAATTCTAATGTACCAGCAAAAATGCTTATTACTATGTATACGATAATATCTTTTACTCACTGTGTTCTTTCTTTGTTGTTGTAGATTATATGAAAGACATGCATTATAACCAGTTCGATTATTATTTCCTTCGAGTAATATCTAATGTACCCAACGTTGGGCGGATATGACCCGTGGGTTTTAAAGTCTAGGATTGTTTCGTACCAAGGTTCTTCGAGGGTGTCATCGGTTTCGAGGTTATGGATGTAGGCTAGTTCTTCGCTTCTCTCTACGCAGATAGGCATAGAGAAAAGGTGATCGGGCATGTTTATTTGGGAGGCTAGTTTGGATAATGTGTCAGCGAATTGGTTTTCTTCGCGGGGTATGTGTATGAAGTCGATTTCGGTGAATTTTCGGGACATTGTTTCCACTTTGGTTTGGTATGGGGTTAGGCTTTCACTATAAACCTTTCAGGTTCTCGTGGCTTGGTTGACTACTAAGGATGAATCTCCATGTACTCTAAGGTTTTTAACTCCTAGAGATATGACTGCATTTAGACCTATTAGGCAGGCTTCGTATTTGATTATGTTGGGGTAGTTTAGTCGGATGGAGGTTCGTTCGTTACAAGCTTATTATCGCTTGGTTAGGGAATCGATGACGGGTCGATCCTAGGTTTGTTGTTCCCGATCTCTTTTTTAGGGTGAAGCTAAGTGGGCCGTTTGTTGTAGCCCTTGCGTTTTTAGTTAATTGTCATCGATAGTTGGCATAAAGCCGAGTTTTTAAGCGTTTAAAGTAAACTGTTGAAAGAAGGTTAAGCGATTGTCGAGGCATGTTTGTAAAAAAAAGTTGTTTTATTGATAATATAGTAGACGGGCTAGATGCCCGTGATTTTGTTTTGGGGGAGGTGGAGGACATGCTCCCCCGCACCTCCCTATACTCGAAAAAAAGAAAAGATATTACTTTTATTATTATTTGTAAGCCCAGGCCCTAGGATGAACTAGACTCTACCTAAGATTGGTCTTGCCCTCTAAGCGTCGAGGCTCCCACCAGGGAATAGCAGCTTGATGGTGCCGCTTGTCCTCACCACTACAGACGCGGTTGCCTCGTCACTATCTTCGCCAGCGGCGGGTTGCGATGTCTGTGCCTTCACAAGAGGGAAGGTTCCAACATCCAGGCCACCAGGTCCCGGATGTCGTGCTTGAGGCGATCACAGTCTTCCGTATCGTGCCCTCTACTCTGATGATACAAGCAATAGGCACTGGGGTCCCAATCCGCCCCCTGGGCCTCACGGGGTGGATCCGGAGTAGGGACGAGCTGGGATAACTGCCAGTCCTCGTTGGCAATTCTAAGGGCCTCGGCATAGGTCATGCCCAGGTCGGTAAGGCTTCTAAAGGGACGCCCTCCAAGGGCTGGGACACACCTAGCCGGCCCTAGCCTCATCCTACCCTTACGGATGAAAGGCTTCTCGTCCACCTCCTCCCGAGGGGAATTTCGTGTCCCATTGGCTGCGTCCTCCAGCTTACCGAGCTGGAGTAGGATGTTGTCATGGGCGGCGGTTATTTGGGTCATGTTATTTTGAAGTTCCTTAACAAGCCCTAGCATTACGTTGAGTGGTTCGATGTTGTCACTGGAAGACATTTCTAGATCTGTGAAACAGGACTGAAGGTGAGGCTGAATCCACCAAACGACTTAGGGACTCTAGGAACGCTCGTAGTTGAGCGGCGCGGAAACGAGACCCTTGACTCGCATGTGCGTGCGGTCACTGACATAGGGACTCGGGTGCTTTAGACTCTTGGTGTATTCGGCGAGACGCCTAATGAACTTTAGATCTCTGTGACGAGAGGATTTGATACAAACCTCGGAGGTAAGGCCTAAAGATGACTTTTCGAAACGAGACCACCCAAAATGTAAGACCTCGAGTAGAGGTGATCCTAGTAACTAACACATACAGTTAATTACATGGTTGTACGACGTAAGAAGTTGATCGCGATCCCGGCTCAGGATCAAGGAATTTTGATATGTACTTTTTCTTTTTAAAACGACCATTCTTTGCGGAGTAAAATTCTTTTCTTCTTTTTTTGAAAAGGACGATTTGTAGAATTAAGGTGACGATGGTGTGTTGACATCGTTTGTGATGTGAAAATGTGTTGCTATATGTGTGCGTCGGGAATCCGGCGATAGCAAAAGTGTAAATGTTTTTTTTAAAGGAACATGGTTCTTAGGGGAACCAGTTTTGAAAATGATAACGTGATGCTTTTATCGAGACTACTATTAATTAGTTAGTTCGATATTTGCGATTTATACGGTGCTTGTGGTAGAGCGTGAAGTCTAATGATGATGTTTTAAAGGTGTAACTAAATCCTTATTAAGGGTTTAGGTAGTGCATAGTGTTTTTAGAAAAAAGCTTTTTAAAACTAGCGATGCACGTTTGTCGGTTGCATTAGCTAGCATTTGCCAGTGGGGAGTAATGTATTGTGAAAAGTGTTTTGAGAATGTAACCGTTTTGGATTCCTTGACTTCTTTAATTGAAGCTTCGGTTGTGTTAACAGTATGTGTGTGAAAACATTTTTTTTGAGAATAAAATGTAACCGTTTGGTGTACCTTGATCCCATTAATTAGGAGTTTCGGTGGCATTAACGGTATTTGTTGTTGACGGCTTTGGCCCAGATGATGGCACTGAAAGAAATATATTTTTTTTGAAAGTGGTGAGTGTGAAATTTTTCATGATAACGGCGTCTAAAAATGTTTTTTTTCTTAGAAATCATGATTTGACCAGAGTATCAGTGTTTAAAAGGTCGTTTTGAAAAGATGAGGTATTTTTCGAAAACGGAACTGGGTGCGGTTGAATATGTTGGCGTGGTTGAATCCAGATTTTTAGTGTTTTATTTGGGTTGTTTGTAAACACGCTACACATAACTAGGAATCCATACACTCATGCAGGATGCAGACACGGGTAGGTTAGGGTAGGCTACCACCCGCATCTTAAGATTTTTAACCAGCCTGAACATCTTCGTTCCTGAACTATGTTTCCCCTAATTTGCTTCAACTAAGGGCATAAACTCCTCATGAGCAGTCCACATATCATAGAATTTGAATCCATTCTTCTTCATTCTTACATCGTTAGCCGATATAACACACGGGCAGTGGTCGAAAAGTCCCTCAGGGAAGAAATGGGATTGATGATTCGGGAAGCTTTGCAACCACTGCACATTGACTAAAGCTCTGTCCAGCCGACTGTAAATTCGTTGTGCCGGGATTTGCTTATTATTCCAGGTTTAATAGGCTCCAGAGCCCCCTAAGTCCATCATGTCACAAGTGAGAAGACATTGATTGAAGTCGTCAATGTCCTCATGTTTGGAAACTCCACCTAGTCTTTCCTCATGACAAGTAACTGTGTTAAAGTCCCCAGCCATGAGCCACGGTCCTTGAACACCAGCAGCAATTTTAATCAGCTGTTCCCACAGCTCTTTCCTTTCCTCTCCTTTATTGAATGCATAAATCATGGATAACTCGAACCTTGAATTGTCACCCTTGTCCAGTATCGAAGCATGTATACATTGAGCCGTGGTTTGAGTAATCCACACATCAAAGTGGAATGGTTTCCAGATAATCCATATTCTCCCTCTGGAATGTTGATGGCAATTAGTAGCCACACTCCAATCTCTCCACACAGTATGAATGACACCTTGCATATTATTTGCTTTTATTTTTGTTTCCAGGATCCCAAATAGACTAATATCTTTATTATTAACAAAATTTGAAATACTTCTTTGTTTATTCACATCGTTCATTCCCCTCACATTCCAAAATCCCATCTTATACATCATTGGATCGATTAGGAGGAATAGGAGGAGGGGTGCTTACATTAGTCTCAATTTGCACATTGGTGTCCACCATCCCAATCTCAGCATGTCCAACATTACCCTCTACCTGCAGACCCTCTTTAATAGGAATGGGATTCACACCTGGTCTCGTGGGCAAAGAAGGAAACTGATCTTCATTTACACTAGGCATCTTTTGTTGCAGTACCACTGGTAATTTTTTCCAGACCTGCACAATCTTAGTATTCTTCTGACCAGGCTGAGTGAGCATTTGTTTTGATTTCGTCCTCCTCCTGCAGTCATCAATAGTATGTCCCAATCCCTTACAATGATTGCACTTAACCGGCCTCCACTCATATTCAACACGAATTTGCTGGAGTACACCGCGTTCTTCCTTGAACGTAATCTTCTCAGGTAACTGATGTCCCACATTTATTTCCACCATCACCCTTGCAAATCCAAGCCTTTTTTTTCTCCAGCGTTGCCTGATCCGCTATGATGAATGTTCCAGTCAATCCCGCCACAGCTGGTAAGCACTTCCCCCAAAATTTAAGAGGGAGTTCATGTATCCTAACCCAAGTCGGCACCACCTGTACATCCTCCTTCATTAAATTTGTTTCCTGCTTCCAAGATCGAACTATTAGTGGCTTATTATCAAACATGGGATACTCATCTTGTAGCACCTTATCCCTTGCCTCAATATTCAGAAACCTTACAAGAAAAATCCCATTTGGTAAAAACGAAACCTTGTCAATTCCGTGCTTGCCCCATATTCTGTTTACGTACCCTTGAATTACCTCCCATGGAGGGTTAACACCTAGCACATAACAGTATACCGCAGAATTCCAATAGCTGATCTCCTCTTCAACATCCTCATCTGAGAATTGGAGGATGTCATCCTCTTCACTAAGAACAGGATCCCTAACAACCTCCTTCACTTTGACTGAATTTTCCTCAACTTGGATAGTAGACTTCTTCTTGCCTCTTTGCGTTATCCATATGCTACTCTCCGTAATCGACTCATCATCAAAATCTAATTCAGGTATCCCCATAATCTCATGCATAGGCTTCGTACGTAATATGTCCTCTTCATCAGGCTCAGTTCTCTCCTTGTCCTTCAAATTGTCCTTCAATTTTTCTTTATTATATGTCTCCTTCAACTTTTGCAATGAACTCCTCTCTTTGCTTTTGGTTTTACTTGCAGAATTGCGTGCCATTGTTAGTGTAGAGAAGCATTCGTCAAGGTCAAATCAAGCATTGTCGAGGCTCGTAATAGAGAAGAAAGAATTGCTTTTATTGATTAAGTCCGATAGGAGTGATGTTTAGACAGAACTAGGGAGGTCGGGACATGTCCCTTGATGGGTAGGGATTCGTCACGTCCCAACCGTCAATAATAAAACCGGCTAACCTAACTAGGGTAGATAGGGTAAGTCGGGTCGAATCCACGGGGACGGTAAGAGGCGTCTAGACTAGGTCGGCCCAAATACGAGACTAAGTCAACGAGCTAAACTAGAAAATGATAGAAAGGGAGAAGACTAGACTATGACTAAGAAGAACAACTAAGGAAAACGGGCTAGGATTAGGTCGGGGTCAAAGGGGTAACGGAATGGTCAAGGGAGGGCTAGAGTGAAGGAGGTAGTAGGGTAATCTAGGTAATGCCCGGGCTCTCGCAACTTAGACTCACCTAGAGGTTCCACCTAAAACCCAACTCGGCGATACACAACACAATCGGGGTTACTAGCACGCTATAGGCCTAGGTCGAATCCGGGCTCTCGCAACTTAGATCGACCTAGGGGTCGTCCTCACCGGGCTCTCGCAACTTAGTGAGGGAACCGGACCCACAAACAAACTAACACCCACAAGAGAAAGGCAAGAAGAACAAGCATTCACAACTACTTAGTCATTCAAGCATTTCAACAAACAAGTGATGTGCACCAAACCAAGAGGAAACCCAAATCTTCCACCAACATCTCCAACAATCCCTTAATCATCCAATTAACACCCTAATCACCCTACTAACCCTAGCAAGAACACTACTCTAACATAATCAAACTACAACTAACACAAACAAGAGGAATCATCTCAAACATCAAAAGAATGAACTATGAACAAAAGATGAGAACTTGATGAATAATAAAGGATTAAGAGTAAAAGGAGAAGAAGATTATACCAAACTAACAAGAGAATGAAAAGGAGAACACTTGCATAGAAGATAACCCAAATTCATCCACCAAGGTTGTCAATCTTGGATGGATTCTTCAAGAGATCCAATATTACAAGCTTAAACTAAGATTAACTACTAATTACCGACTAATCTACACTAATCTAATCTAATCTAACCTAAAGTAGTCTAGGGTTTTAGGAGAAGTGAAGAATATATCATCAAATGGTGTCTTAATACAAGAGGGGGGTATATATAGGGTTACAAATGGAAGGGAGAAGAAAAGAAAGCAAGGCGTGCAGCAGCAGGCCCGTCCCGGCTGAGACGGGGTGGTCCCGGTCGGGACGCCACCTTCCCGATCGGGATGGGCCCTGGTCAGTAGCCTTCTTGTTTGTGCACCTCATCCCGAACGGGATGAGCCTTGTAGGCCTCCATTATGATCTTTTTGGTCCCTCCTTGGTTCTCATGGGCTTCTCACCGATTCTCGGGACTCGGGATCGGGTCTCGGAGGCTCGGGATTGGGTCCCAAGGTCTCGGGGTCGACTCCAAGGCATCGAGTGATCGTTCCTTTACACCGTTGGCTCTAAAATGTGTATGTATCGAGTCGGAATCGCTCCAACTCTTCCAATTCGGTCTCGGGAACCTGAAACGAACTAAAGGAAGCATAAGAAGCCCCTAAACCGCTCCCAAGGAGCGATTCTACAAGGAAAATGGGACCAAAACAATACGAAATAGGCACTACAAATGACACTTATCAACTCCCCCACACTTAACCCTTACTCGCCCTCGAGTAAGCACATACTACTACTAAACTATCCGAGTGGGTATTAGCGCACCCTACGCCCCTTCAACTCACGCGAGTGCACTTAGAGGAAAATTGTACTCCGCAAGGCAAGTTGGGTCTTGCGACAAAACTGTGGATGCAACCGGACATAAACACATAAACAAACACACAAACAAACAAACAAACACTTAGACGGTTGCACCCAAAACAAAAGGAATACCGCTTCCCTCTAAAAGCGGTGAAAGAAGCACCGGTTTAGGACTCGAGGTAAGTGACAACGTTCCCAAGCTAGCAATACAAACCAAGGTGGACTAAACCCTAATAGTATGACGATAAAGCAACAAAAACGTTGGTAACTTACCTAGGTCCTCCTAACTTTCTAAAAACGTACTACGGGACGATCGGCGGAGTGGAAAAGTGAAGAACCACGGTCCTCCTAATTTTCTTTCTTTTTCTTTTCTTAGCCCTTTTTGGCTTGATTCGGCTTTTTGGCATTCCTTAGTAATAAGAAAGAGAGATCAACAAATTGCATTTTTATTGTGTGGATTTGTGTAGGAAGTAGGGAAATGGGTATGTCGGGACGACGTCTTCCCTTCATTCTCACAAAAAGGGGAGAACTTGGACTAATCAAACAATCCCAAACACGGTCACCTAAGGGACGAGACTCGGTAACCAAGGCCTTTTCACACCGTGGGTGGTCATAATGGTCAAAATGCAAATCCCGTAGTAAATTCCTAGTAAGCTAGGTGGACTCAAGGTAAAGGACCAACGAATTGATTGATTTAGAGTCATTCTACTAGATTAAAGTCCAAAACTCGATTTATACAACTAGGAAGGGAAAATAGACACTCACACGCTAGTCCCTAAACCGGTTTTCGAAAACGGTTTACGCACAAGACACACAACACAACACAAAACAAAGACACGACGAAAACGAACGAAAGAAAAAGAAGCAAAAGCAACAAAACAAAACAAAACAAAACGAACATATAACAAAACACAAACACCACCCCGATCTTCCAAACAAGTCTCCAAATCAACCTCAAACTTTACAAAGCTCCACCCGAGCACACCACAACACACAAATCCTCCAAACTCCACAAGGAACAAAGTGGAAAAAGGGGTGAAGAGATGTTACCGGAGGTCTTGAAAGCTCTCCAATTCTAGCGGTGATTAAGCAACCTATAAGGAAAAGGGAGGCAAACACGCACAACAAAACAAAAATACGACACAACGACACAAAATAAAAACACACAAAAAGAAAATCTTTTTGATTTTTGTGAAATGTTTTCAAATTTTTAGGGTTTTTTTAAGATTTTTTTGAAAAACTACGAAAATAAAGCTAACTACACTAGAATATCGCTCCCCCACACTTAAATCGAGCCATGTCCTCATGCTCGATCGTAGGGTGCGGAGAGACAAAAGAAAGAAAAAGAAACTACAAAAATAAAACTAAAAATCAAAAATAAAGTGAAGAAAAGGTAGAAGGTGTCCGGCCGGGGTGTAGTCAAGTTACCATGGGCCGAGACGAGAAAAAGATATGGATGGGGGAAGAAAATAAAAAGAAGGAAATAAAAGGAAATGGGAGGGGAGGGCTAGGTGTAATCAAGTCACCTAGCCCGGATTCCGCTTAAATCCGACTAAATCCTCAAATAGAAAGTGAAAATCTTGCAAAAATTTGGATTTTGAAATGACTCTCGATGTAGTCACGTCATCGAGAGTCGGGAGCAACCACTACCAAGGCCTCGAAGGCCACCATGACATCAAGACACATAAGTGTACAAGGGGAAGGGAATAAACAAAGGAAAACAAGCAACAACAAAAAACAGAAAAGAAAGGATAGTTGCCATACCATAGGTTAGCAACTCACTCTCTCCATCGTCTCATAGATCAATATAGGCACTTGCTTGTCTTCATCATTGCTATCCCGCTTCAAGCTTGATAGAACCGCATGGTAGAGGTGGTAAAGGTGCGAGGGGGTGGGATTTGATGTGGATCTCGGTGTAAAGTGAGGTGTACGAGTCATATGATAGGAACAAGGAGGAGTAGGGAGGTTGGGAGGGGGTATAATGGATGGGTGGAGTCAAGCGCCTAAGAAAAAGCTCAAAAGGGAGAAAGGGGACCATCCCGGTCGGGATGGATGGTCCCGATCGGGTTGATAAACCCTTCCCGATCGGGAAGCTCTCGTCCCGGTCGGGAACACACTCCAGTAAGTCCGAATTTCTGCACCTTCATCCCGATCGGGATGGCTCCTTCCCGGTCGGGATTCCTCATCCTTCCCGGTCGGGAAGCCCTCTTCCCGGTCGGGATGAGTCTTCTTGGCTTCCCCAAGCCCAAAAGCTTATCATAAGCTTCAAAAACCGACTTCCTCGCTCGCAAACCAAACTCCATCATCAACTACTCCTTTCTAGGGGTCACCTTCACTTCACCTATCACATATACTCAAAGTACACATCAAATTCACTCCCTCACATCGCTCATCAAAATACCAAAACAATTACAAGAATCCCACAAAAAAGAAAAACAAAAATCACAAATACAAGCACAAGTACTCTAAAGAGGAGAGGAGGGGAATATACAACATGACGGTTCTTTTAGGAACTCCGTCAAACCTAGGATGGTGGGCTCCATTCTTCAACCATAGCCCTCAAGGGCATGGAGGAGCAAGTCGAACGCGCTACCGACATCATAGTGAAGGCCCATGAAGCGCTCGAGCTTAACCGACCTCCACGGCCTCCAAGGAGGAGGCAAGAAGTAGGAATCCCAAGACCCGACATCATCTTCAAAGTAGTCCTCGGGGTCTATCCATCCTAAGAGCTTCACCGACCTCTTCCTCCCTAAGCATTGCCTCCAATCACAAGCAAGCTTCATCTCCAAGAAACAAGGCACAAAAAGCGGTTTTGGCCTCACTTCCTCGTTGCACACCCCCACACTTGCCTCAAGTTGTTGTTCCCCACCTTCATCACTTGGCCCCTCATCATCTTGGAGGAGAGGATCGAAACGTCTACCGGCGGTTTCAATATCTTCCAACCCATCTCTCGGTGTACTAGCAAGGGGCTCATGATGCCTATCCACGTTCTCGGACAAGGGCAACTCGAGGCTAACAATTTCACCCAACAACTTCACAAACTCTACCAACCCATCCAACTCACTATCCTCCTCCAATTCTTCACCAACGATGCCTTCACCAAGAGTCATCTCCTCATTCGTCTCTTTTTGGGTAGACGATTGAGGTTCTTCAAAGCAAATCTCTCTTTCAAAGGGAACTACATCGGCGGCTTCGTGATTAGGTTGCTCCTCTCTCTCAAGTGGGCACCCTCCATCTAAATGTGATGCTCGGGATAAAGACATTACGGTTTGAACCGCTAATGCATTTAAATGAGCATTCCTCGCCTCGTTTCCCTTTCGAATTTGGGCCATTAATTCCTCTTGTTGTTTTCGCAATTGAATGGCCGTTTCTTGAAGGCTCCTTTGCATTTGAAGCATCGATTGATGTAACTCTATGTTTGACGATTGGTGGTCATTGGGGTCTTGTAAAGCTCCTTGATAATCTTGATGATGCCCATAGGGTGGGGCATCATATTGTTGGTAGCAAGGTTGGGGTGATTGGTAGTATTGTGGGTCATGGGGTTCATATTGTGGTTGGGGTGGAGGGTAATATTGTGGGTTTTGGGGGTATTGGCTTCCATAAGGTGAATCTTGATCGAACATGGTGGTTTCACAATCATAGCTCGAGTAATAGCCACCATGATCGTAGGAGTGATAGTTATTCACTTGTTGGTAGCCGTTTTCATAACCTTGAAGATCATACCCGTTTTGATTACCCCAAGAAGCTTGATTATGGTAGGGGGACGTCATGTCATAGCTTTGGTTCATGGAAGAAGAGTGGTAGCTCATATCGGCTTCCATGTGTGGGGAGTTTAGATCAAAACCCATGCTCGCTCGAAAATCGTAGCTCATACCCGGTTGGAAACTACTCATTCTAGCAACTGTCCGTTTAAGCGGCTCTGAGTTGCAAGAAGAAGATAATCACCACCTCTAAGCACAAACTGTAGACTAAGAACAAACGTGAGAAGCCTAGTGCTTTTTGGGCACTAGACAAGAGAGAAATAAACTTCACACACACAAGAAGCAAAGAAACAAAAAGAAAAAATAAAAACACAAACACAAAGACAAAGTCAAGTAACTAGGAAAACAAAGTCTAAACTAGCACCGTCCCCGGCAACGGCGCCAAATTGATGGGTAGGGATTCGTCACGTCCCAACCGTCAATAATAAAACCGGCTAACCTAACTAGGGTAGATAGGGTAAGTCGGGTCGAATCCACGGGGACGGTAAGAGGCGTCTAGACTAGGTCGGCCCAAATACGAGACTAAGTCAACGAGCTAAACTAGAAAATGATAGAAAGGGAGAAGACTAGACTATGACTAAGAAGAACAACTAAGGAAAACGGGCTAGGATTAGGTCGGGGTCAAAGGGGTAACGGAATGGTCAAGGGAGGACTAGAGTGAAGGAGGTAGTAGGGTAATCTAGGTAATGCCCGGGCTCTCGCAACTTAGACTCACCTAGAGGTTCCACCTAAAACCCAACTCGGCGATACACAACACAATCGGGGTTACTAGCACGCTATAGGCCTAGGTCGAATCCGGGCTCTCGCAACTTAGACCGACCTAGGGGTCGTCCTCACCGGGCTCTCGCAACTTAGTGAGGGAACCGGACCCACAAACAAACTAACACCCACAAGAGAAAGGCAAGAAGAACAAGCATTCACAACTACTTAGTCATTCAAGCATTTCAACAAACAAGTGATGTGCACCAAACCAAGAGGAAACTCAAATCTTCCACCAACATCTCCAACAATCCCTTAATCATCCAATTAACACCCTAATCACCCTACTAACCCTAGCAAGAACACTACTCTAACATAATCAAACTACAACTAACACAAACAAGAGGAATCATCTCAAACATCAAAAGAATGAACTATGAACAAAAGATGAGAACTTGATGAATAATAAAGGATTAAGAGTAAAAGGAGAAGAAGATTATACCAATCTAACAAGAGAATGAAAAGGAGAACACTTGCATAGAAGATAACCCAAATTCATCCACCAAGGTTGTCAATCATGGATGGATTCTTCAAGAGATCCAATATTACAAGCTTAAACTAAGATTAACTACTAATTACCGACTAATCTACACTAATCTAATCTAATCTAACCTAAAGTAGTCTAGGGTTTTAGGAGAAGTGAAGAATATATCATCAGATGGTGTCTTAATACAAGAGGGGGGTATATATAGGGTTACAAATGGAAGGGAGAAGAAAAGAAAGCAAGGCGTGCAGCAGCAGACCCGTCCCGGCTGAGACGGGGTGGTCCCGGTCGGGACGCCACCTTCCCGATCGGGATGGGCCCTGGTCAGTAGGCTCCTTGTTTGTGCACCTCATCCCGAACGGGATGAGCCTTGTAGGCCTCCATTATGATCTTTTTGGTCCCTCCTTGGTTCTCATGGGCTTCTCACCGATTCTCGGGACTCGGGATCGGGTCTCGGAGGCTCGGGATTGGGTCCCAAGGTCTCGGGGTCGACTCCAAGGCATCGAGTGATCGTTCCTTTACTCCGTTGGCTCCAAAATGTGTATGTATCGAGTCGGAATCGCTCCAACTCTTCCAATTCGGTCTCGGGAACCTGAAACGAACTAAAGGAAGCATAAGAAGCCCCTAAACCGCTCCCAAGGAGCGATTCTACAAGGAAAATGGGACCAAAACACTACGAAATAGGCACTACAAATGACACTTATCAACTCCCCCACACTTAACCCTTACTCGCCCTCGAGTAAGCACATACTACTACTAAACTATCCGAGTGGGTATTAGCGCACCCTACGCCCCTTCAACTCACGCGAGTGCACTTAGAGGAAAAGTGTACTCCGCAAGGCAAGTTGGGTCTTGCGACAAAACTGTGGATGCAACCGGACACAAACACATAAACAAACACACAAACAAACAAACAAACAAACACTTAGACGGTTGCACCCAAAACAAAAGGAATACCGCTTCCCTCTAAAAGCGGTGAAAGAAGCACCGGTTTAGGACTCGAGGTAAGTGACAACGTTCCCAAGCTAGCAATACAAACCAAGGTGGACTAAACCCTAATAGTATGACGATAAAGCAACAAAAACGTTGGTACCTTACCTAGGTCCTCCTAACTTTCTAAAAACGTACTACGGGACGATCGGCGGAGTGGAAAAGTGAAGAACCACGGTGTTAGTCGACACTGTAGGTAAGTTAGACCCCGCCCCCTTTAGCGTGAGCCAAGAGGGTCGTCCCATGTCTAAAACCGCCTAACTAGTCCAAGTAAAAAGGTGGAAAACATGCAAAATGAGGGAAGACCGACTAATGGCGCTATCATCCTTCCTCGGGACTCGGTCCTTTGGTAGGCTCTTCACGGCAAAAGTCGGAAAAAGGCTTATTTTGAGAGGTAGGGGTTATTTTTGTGAATCGGGTTTTCTTTTGTCATTTTCTCTTTTCTTTTGCATTTTTTCTTTGTTTTGCCTTGCCATTCTTTTTCTTCTGTTCAATTTTTTTTTTGTGCCTTTTCTTTTTCTTCATTCTTTTCATTCTTTCATTTTCTTTCATTTTCTTTTCTTAGCCCTTTTTGGCTTGATTCGGCTTTTTGGCATTCCTTAGTAATAAGAAAGAGAGATCAACAAATTGCATTTTTATTGTGTGGATTTGTGTAGGAAGTAGGGAAATGGGTATGTCGGGACGACGTCTTCCCTTCATTCTCACAAAAAGGGGAGAACTTGGACTAATCAAACAATCCCAAACACGGTCACCTAAGGGACGAGACTCGGTAACCAAGGCCTCTTCACACCGTGGGTGGTCATAATGGTCAAAATGCAAATCCCGTAGTAAATTCCTAGTAAGCTAGGTGGACTCAAGGTAAAGGACCAACGAATTCATTGATTTAGAGTCATTCTACTAGATTAAAGTCCAAAACTCGATTTATACAACTAGGAAAGGAAAATAGACACTGGCACGCTAGTCCCTAAACCGGGTTTTCGAAAACGGTTTACGCACAAGACACACAACACAACACAAAACAAAGACACGACGAAAACGAACGAAAGAAAAAGAAGCAAAAGCAACAAAACAAAACAAAACAAAATGAACATATAACAAAACACAAACACCACCCCGATCTTCCAAACAAGTCTCCAAATCAACCTCAAACTTTACAAAGCTCCACCCGAGCACACCACAACACACAAATCCTCCAAACTCCACAAGGAACAAAGAGGAAAAAGGGGTGAAGAGATGTTACCGGAGGTCTTGAAAGCTCTCCAAAGCTAGCGGTGATTAAGCAACCTATAAGGAAAAGGGAGGCAAACACGCACAACAAAACAAAAATACGACACAACGACACAAAATAAAAACACACAAAAAGAAAATCTTTTTGATTTTTGTGAAATTTTTTCAAATTTTTAGGGTTTTTTTAAAGATTTTTTTGGAAAAACTACGAAAATAAAGCTAACTACACTAGAATATCGCTCCCCCACACTTAAATCGAGCCATGTCCTCATGCTCGATCGTAGGGTGCGGAGAGACAAAAGAAAGAAAAACAAAACTACGAAAATAAAACTAAAAATCAAAAATAAAGTGAAGAAAAGGTAGAAGGTGTCCGGCCGGGGTGTAGTCAAGTCACCATGGGCCGAGACGAGAAAAAGATATGGATGGGGGAAGAAAATAAAAAGAAGGAAATAAAAGGAAATGGGAGGGGAGGGCTAGGTGTAATCAAGTCACCTAGCCCGGATTCCGCCTAAATCCGACTAAATCCTCAAAAAGAAAGTGAAAATCTTGCAAAAATTTGGATTTTGAAATGACTCTCGATGTAGTCACGTCATCGAGAGTCGGGAGCAACCACTATCAAGGCCTCGAAGGCCACCATGACATCAAGACACATAAGTGTACAAGGGGAAGGGAATAAACAAAGGAAAACAAGCAACAACAAAAAACGGAAAAGAAAGGATAGTTGCCGTACCATAGGTTAGCAACTCACTCTCTCCATCGTCTCATAGATCAATATAGGCACTTGCTTGTCTTCATCATTGCTATCCCGCTTCAAGCTTGATAGAACCGCATGGTAGAGGTGGTAAAGGTGAGAGGGGGTGGGATTTGATGTGGATCTCGGTGTAAAGTGAGGTGTACGGGTCATATGATAGGAACAAGGAGGAGTAGGGAGGTTGGGAGGGGGTATAATGGATGGGTGGAGTCAAGCGCCTAAGAAAAAGCTCAAAAGGGAGAAAGGGGACCATCCCGGTCGGGATGGATGGTCCCGATCGGGTTGATAAACCCTTCCCGATCGGGAAGCTCTCGTCCCGGTCGGGAACACACTCCAGTAAGTCCGAATTTCTGCACCTTCATCCCGATCGGGATGGCTCCTTCCCGGTCGGGATTCCTCATCCTTCCCGGTCGGGAAGCCCTCTTCCCGGTCAGGATGAGTCTTCTTGGCTTCCCCAAGCCCAAAAGCTTATCATAAGCTTCAAAAACCGACTTCCTCGCTCGCAAACCAAACTCCATCATCAACTACTCCATTCTAGGGGTCACCTTCACTTCACCTATCACATATACTCAAAGTACACATCAAATTCACTCCCTAACATCGCTCATCAAAATACCAAAACAATTACAAGAATCCCACAAAAAACAAAAACAAAAATCACAAATACAAGCACAAGTACTCTAAAGAGGAGAGGAGGGGAATATACAACATGACGGTTCTTTTAGGAACTCCGTCAAACCTAGGATGGTGGGCTCCATTCTTCAACCATAGCCCTCAAGGGCATGGAGGAGCAAGTCGAACGCGCTACCGACATCATAGTGAAGGCCCATGAAGCGCTCGAGCTTAACCGACCTCCACGGCCTCCAAGGAGGAGGCAAGAAGTAGGAATCCCAAGACCCGACATCATCTTCAAAGTAGTCCTCAGGGTCTATCCATCCTACGAGCTTCACCGACCTCTTCCTCCCTAAGCATTGCCTCCAATCATAAGCAAGCTTCATCTCCAAGAAACAAGGCACAAAAAGCGGTTTTGGCCTCACTTCCTCGTTGCACACCCCCACACTTGCCTCAAGTTGTGGTTCCCCACCTTCATCACTTGGCCCCTCATCATCTTGGAGGAGAGGATCGAAACGCCTACCGGCGGTTTCAATCTCTTCCAACCCATCTCTCGGTGTACTAGCAAGGGGCTCATGATGCCTATCCACGTTCTCGAACAAGGGCAACTCGAGGCTAACAATTTCACCCAACAACTTCACAAACTCTACCAACCCATCCAACTCACTATCCTCCTCCAATTCTTCACCAACGATGCCTTCACCAAGAGTCATCTCCTCATTCGTCTCTTTTTGGGTAGACGATTGAGGTTCTTCAAAGCAAATCTCTCTTTCAAAGGGAACTACATCGGCGGCTTCGTGATTAGGTTGCTCCTCTCTCTCCAGTGGGCACCCTCCATCTAAATGTGATGCTCGGGATAAAGACATTACGGTTTGAACCGCTAATGCATTTAAATGAGCATTCCTCGCCTCGTTTCCCTTTCGAATTTGGGCCATTAATTCCTCTTGTTGTTTTCGCAATTGAATGGCCGTTTCTTGAAGGCTCCTTTGCATTTGAAGCATCGATTGATGTAACTCTATGTTTGACGATTGGTGGTCATTGGGGTCTTGTAAAGCTCCTTGATAATCTTGATGATGCCCATAGGGTGGGGCATCATATTGTTGGTAGCAAGGTTGGGGTGATTGGTAGTATTGTGGGTCATGGGGTTCATATTGTGGTTGGGGTGGAGGGTAATATTGTGGGTTTTGGGGGTATTGGCTTCCATAAGGTGAATCTTGATCGAACATGGTGGTTTCACAATCATAGCTCGAGTAATAGCCACCATGATCGTAGGAGTGATAGTCATTCACTTGTTGGTAGCCGTTTTCATAACCTTGAAGATCATACCCGTCTTGATTACCCCAAGAAGCTTGATTGTGGTAGGGGACGTCATGTCATAGCTTTGGTTAATGGAAGAAGAGTGGTAGCTCATATCGGCTTCCATGTGTGGGGAGTTTAGATCAAACCCCATGCTCGCTCGAAAATCGTAGCTCATACCCGGTTGGAAACCACTCATTCTAGCAACCGTCCGTTTAAGCGGCTCTGAGTTGCAAGAAGAAGATAATCACCACCTCTAAGCACAAACTGTAGACTAAGAACAAACGTGAGAAGCCTAGTGCTTTTTGGGCACTAGACAAGAGAGAAATAAACTTCACACACACAAGAAGCAAAGAAACAAAAAGAAAAAAGAAAAACACAAACACAAAGACAAAGTCAAGTAACTAGGAAAACAAAGTCTAAACTAGCACCGTCCCCGGCAACGGCGCCAAATTGATGGGTAGGGATTCGTCACGTCCCAACCGTCAATAATAAAACCGGCTAACCTAACTAGGGTAGATAGGGTAAGTCGGGTCGAATCCACGGGGACGGTAAGAGGCGTCTAGACTAGGCCGGCCCAAATACGAGACTAAGTCAACGAGTTAAACTAGAAAATGATAGAAAGGGAGAAGACTAGACTATGACTAAGAAGAACAACTAAGGAAAACGGGCTAGGATTAGGTCGGGGTCAAAGGGGTAACGGAATGGTCAAGGGAGGACTAGAGTGAAGGAGGTAGTAGGGTAATCTAGGTAATGCCCGGACTCTCGCAACTTAGACTCACCTAGAGGTTCCACCTAAAACCCAACTCGGCGATACACAACACAATCGGGGTTACAAGCACGCTATAGGCCAAGGTCGAATCCGGGCTCTCGCAACTTAGACCGACCTAGGGGTCGTCCTCACCGGGCTCTCGCAACTTAGTGAGGGAACCGGACCCACAAAAAAACTAACAACCACAAGAGAAAGGCAAGAAGAACAAGCATTCACAACTACTTAGTCATTCAAGCATTTCAACAAACAAGTGATGTGCACCAAACCAAGAGGAAACCCAAATCTTCCACCAACATCTCCAACAATCCCTTAATCATCCAATTAACACCCTAATCACCCTACTAACCCTAGCAAGAACACTACTCTAACATAATCAAACTACAACTAACACAAACAAGAGGAATCATCTCAAACATCAAAACAATGAACTATGAACAAAAGATGAGAACTTGATGAATAATAAAGGATTAAGAGTAAAAGGAGAAGAAGATTATACCAAACTAACAAGAGAATGAAAAGGAGAACACTTGCATAGAAGATAACCCAAATTCATCCACCAAGGTTGTCAATCTTGGATGGATTCTTCAAGAGATCCAATATTACAAGCTTAAACTAAGATTAACTACTAATTACCGACTAATCTACACTAATCTAATCTAATCTAACCTAAAGTAGTCTAGGGTTTTAGGAGAAGTGAAGAATATATCATCAAATGGTGTCTTAATACAAGAGGGGGGTATATATAGGGTTACAAATGGAAGGGAGAAGAAAAGAAAGCAAGGCGTGCAGCAGCAGGCCCGTCCCGGCTGAGACGGGGTGGTCCCGGTCGGGACGCCACCTTCCCGATCGGGATGGGCCCTGGTCAGTAGGCTCCTTGTTTGTGCACCTCATCCCGAACGGGATGAGCCTTGTAGGCCTCCATTATGATCTTTTTGGTCCCTCCTTGGTTCTCAAGGGCTTCTCACCGATTCTCGGGACTCGGGATCGGGTCTCGGAGGCTCGGGATTGGGTCCCAAGGTCTCGGGGTCGACTCCAAGGCATCGAGTGATCGTTCCTTTACTCCGTTGGCTCCAAAATGTGTATGTATCGAGTCGGAATCGCTCCAACTCTTCCAATTCGGTCTCGGGAACTTGAAACGAACTAAAGGAAGCATAAGAAGCCCCTAAACCGCTCCCAAGGAGCGATTCTACAAGGAAAATGGGACCAAAACACTACGAAATAGGCACTACAAATGACACTTATCAACTCCCCCATACTTAACCCTTACTCGCCCTCGAGTAAGCACATACTACTACTAAACTATCCGAGTGGGTATTAGCGCACCCTACGCCCCTTCAACTCACGCGAGTGCACTTAGAGGAAAAGTGTACTCCGCAAGGCAAGTTGGGTCTTGCGACAAAACTGTGGATGCAACCGGACACAAACACATAAACAAACACACAAACAAACAAACAAACAAACACTTAGACGGTTGCACCCAAAACAAAAGGAATACCGCTTCCCTCTAAAAGCGGTGAAAGAAGCACCGGTTTAGGACTCGAGGTAAGTGACAACGTTCCCAAGCTAGCAATACAAACCAAGGTGGACTAAACCCTAATAGTATGACGATAAAGCAACAAAAACGTTGGTAACTTACCTAGGTCCTCCTAACTTTCTAAAAACGTACTACGGGACGATCGGCGGAGTGGAAAAGTGAAGAACCACGGTGTTAGTCGACACTGTAGGTAAGTTAGACCCCGCCCCCTTTAGCGTGAGCCAAGAGGGTCGTCCCATGTCTAAAACCGCCTAACTAGTCCAAGTAAAAAGGTGGAAAACATGCAAAATGAGGGAAGACCGACTAATGCCGTTATCATCCTTCCTCGGGACTCTGTCCTTTGGTAGGCTCTTCACGGCAAAAGTCGGAAAAAGGCTTATTTTGAGAGGTAGGGATTATTTTTGTGAATCGGGTTTTCTTTTGTCATTTTCTCTTTTCTTTTGCATTTTTTCTTTGTTTTGCCATGCCATTCTTTTTCTTCTGTTCAATTTTTTTTTTGTGCCTTTTCTTTTTCTTCATTCTTTTCATTCTTTCATTTTCTTTCATTTTCTTTTCTTAGCCCTTTTTGGCTTGATTCGGCTTTTTGGCATTCCTTAGTAATAAGAAAGAGAGATCAACAAATTGCATTTTTATTGTGTGGATTTGTGTAGGAAGTAGGGAAATGGGTATGTCGGGACGACGTCTTCCCTTCATTCTCACAAAAAGGGGAGAACTTGGACTAATCAAACAATCCCAAACACGGTCACCTAAGGGACGAGACTCGGTAACCAAGGCCTCTTCACACCGTGGGTGGTCATAATGGTCAAAATGCAAATCCCGTAGTAAATTCCTAGTAAGCTAGGTGGACTCAAGGTAAAGGACCAACGAATTCATTGATTTAGAGTCATTCTACTAGATTAAAGTCCAAAACTCGATTTATACAACTAGGAAAGGTAAATAGACACTCGCACGCTAGTCCCTAAACCGGGTTTTCGAAAACGGTTTACGCACAAGACACACAACACAACACAAAACAAAGACACGACGAAAACGAACGAAAGAAAAAGAAGCAAAAGCAACAAAACAAAACAAAACAAAATGAACATATAACAAAACACAAACACCACCCCGATCTTCCAAACAAGTCTCCAAATCAACCTCAAACTTTACAAAGCTCCACCCGAGCACACCACAACACACAAATCCTCCAAACTCCACAAGGAACAAAGAGGAAAAAGGGGTGAAGAGATGTTACCGGAGGTCTTGAAAGCTCTCCAAAGCTAGCGGTGATTAAGCAACCTATAAGGAAAAGGGAGGCAAACACGCACAACAAAACAAAAATACGACACAACGACACAAAATAAAAACACACAAAAAGAAAATCTTTTTGATTTTTGTGAAATTTTTTCAAATTTTTAGGGTTTTTTTTAAGATTTTTTTGGAAAAACTACGAAAATAAAGCTAACTACACTAGAATATCGCTCCCCCACACTTAAATCGAGCCATGTCCTCATGCTCGATCGTAGGGTGCGGAGAGACAAAAGAAAGAAAAACAAAACTACGAAAATAAAACTAAAAATCAAAAATAAAGTGAAGAAAAGGTAGAAGGTGTCCGGCCGGGGTGTAGTCAAGTCACCATGGGCCGAGACGAGAAAAAGATATGGATGGGGGAAGAAAATAAAAAGAAGGAAATAAAAGGAAATGGGAGGGGAGGGCTAGGTGTAATCAAGTCACCTAGCCCGGATTCCGCCTAAATCCGACTAAATCCTCAAAAAGAAAGTGAAAATCTTGCAAAAATTTGGATTTTGAAATGACTCTCGATGTAGTCACGTCATCGAGAGTCGGGAGCAACCACTATCAAGGCCTCGAAGGCCACCATGACATCAAGACACATAAGTGTACAAGGGGAAGGGAATAAACAAAGGAAAACAAGCAACAACAAAAAACGGAAAAGAAAGGATAGTTGCCGTACCATAGGTTAGCAACTCACTCTCTCCATCGTCTCATAGATCAATATAGGCACTTGCTTGTCTTCATCATGCTATCCCGCTTCAAGCTTGATAGAACCGCATGGTAGAGGTGGTAAAGGTGCGAGGGGGTGGGATTTGATGTGGATCTCGGTGTAAAGTGAGGTGTACGGGTCATATGATAGGAACAAGGAGGAGTAGGGAGGTTGGGAGGGGGTATAATGGATGGGTGGAGTCAAGCGCCTAAGAAAAAGCTCAAAAGGGAGAAAGGGGACCATCCCGGTCGGGATGGATGGTCCCGATCGGGTTGATAAACCCTTCCCGATCGGGAAGCTCTCGTCCCGGTCGGAAACACACTCTAGTAAGTCCGAATTTCTGCACCTTCATCCCGATCGGGATGGCTCCTTCCCGGTCGGGATTCCTCATCCTTCCCGGTCGGGAAGCCCTCTTCCCGGTCGGGATGAGTCTTCTTGGCTTCCCCAAGCCCAAAAGCTTATCATAAGCTTCAAAAACCGACTTCCTCGCTCGCAAACCAAACTCCATCATCAACTACTCCATTCTAGGGGTCACCTTCACTTCACCTATCACATATACTCAAAGTACACATCAAATTCACTCCCTAACATCGCTCATCAAAATACCAAAACAATTACAAGAATCCCACAAAAAACAAAAACAAAAATCACAAATACAAGCACAAGTACTCTAAAGAGGAGAGGAGGGGAATATACAACATGACGGTTCTTTTAGGAACTCCGTCAAACCTAGGATGGTGGGCTCCATTCTTCAACCATAGCCCTCAAGGGCATGGAGGAGCAAGTCGAACGCGCTACCGACATCATAGTGAAGGCCCATGAAGCGCTCGAGCTTAACCGACCTCCACGGCCTCCAAGGAGGAGGCAAGAAGTTGGAATCCCAAGACCCGACATCATCTTCAAAGTAGTCCTCAGGGTCTATCCATCCTACGAGCTTCACCGACCTCTTCCTCCCTAAGCATTGCCTCCAATCATAAGCAAGCTTCATCTCCAAGAAACAAGGCACAAAAAGCGGTTTTGGCCTCACTTCCTCGTTGCACACCCCCACACTTGCCTCAAGTTGTGGTTCCCCACCTTCATCACTTGGCCCCTCATCATCTTGGAGGAGAGGATCGAAACGCCTACCGGCGGTTTCAATCTCTTCCAACCCATCTCTCGGTGTACTAGCAAGGGGCTCATGATGCCTATCCACGTTCTCGAACAAGGGCAACTCGAGGCTAACAATTTCACCCAACAACTTCACAAACTCTACCAACCCATCCAACTCACTATCCTCCTCTAATTCTTCACCAACGATGCCTTCACCAAGAGTCATCTCCTCATTCGTCTCTTTTTGGGTAGACGATTGAGGTTCTTCAAAGCAAATCTCTCTTTCAAAGGGAACTACATCGGCGGCTTCGTGATTAGGTTGCTCCTCTCTCTCCAGTGGGCACCCTCCATCTAAATGTGATGCTCGGGATAAAGACATTACGGTTTGAATCGCTAATGCATTTAAATGAGCATTCCTCGCCTCGTTTCCCTTTCGAATTTGGGCCATTAATTCCTCTTGTTGTTTTCGCAATTGAATGGCCGTTTCTTGAAGGCTCCTTTGCATTTGAAGCATCGATTGATGTAACTCTAAGTTTGACGATTAGTGGTCATTGGGGTCTTGTAAAGCTCCTTGATAATATTGATGATGCCCATAGGGTGGGGCACCATATTGTTGGTAGCAAGGTTAGGGTGATTGGTAGTATTGTGGGTCATGGGGTTCATATTGTGGTTGGGGTGGAGGGTAATATTGTGGGTTTTGGGGGTATTGGCTTCCATAAGGTGAATCTTGATCGAACATGGTGGTTTCACAATCATAGCTCGAGTAATAGCCACCATGATCGTAGGAGTGATAGTCATTCACTTGTTGGTAGCCGTTTTCATAACCTTGAAGATCATACCCGTCTTGATTACCCCAAGAAGCTTGATTATGGTAGGGGGACGTCATGTCATAGCTTTGGTTAATGGAAGAAGAGTGGTAGCTCATATCGGCTTCCATGTGTGGGGAGTTTAGATCAAACCCCATGCTCGCTCGAAAATCGTAGCTCATACCCGGTTGGAAACCACTCATTCTAGCAACCGTCCGTTTAAGCGGCTCTGAGTTGCAAGAAGAAGATAATCACCACCTCTAAGCACAAACTGTAGACTAAGAACAAACGTGAGAAGCCTAGTGCTTTTTGGGCACTAGACAAGAGAGAAATAAACTTCACACACACAAGAAGCAAAGAAACAAAAAGAAAAAAGAAAAACACAAACACAAAGACAAAGTCAAGTAACTAGGAAAACAAAGTCTAAACTAGCACCGTCCCCGGCAACGGCGCCAAATTGATGGGTAGGGATTCGTCACGTCCCAACCGTCAATAATAAAACCGGCTAACCTAACTAGGGTAGATAGGGTAAGTCGGGTCGAATCCACGGGGACGGTAAGAGGCGTCTAGACTAGGTCGGCCCAAATACGAGACTAAGTCAACGAGCTAAACTAGAAAATGATAGAAAGGGAGAAGACTAGACTATGACTAAGAAGAACAACTAAGGAAAACGGGCTAGGATTAGGTCGGGGTCAAAGGGGTAACGGAATGGTCAAGGGAGGACTAGAGTGAAGGAGGTAGTAGGGTAATCTAGGTAATGCCCGGACTCTCGCAACTTAGACTCACCTAGAGGTTCCACCTAAAACCCAACTCGGCGATACACAACACAATCGGGGTTACTAGCACGCTATAGGCCAAGGTCGAATCCGGGCTCTCGCAACTTAGACCGACCTAGGAGTCGTCCTCACCGGGCTCTCACAACTTAGTGAGGGAACCGGACCCACAAAAAAACTAACAACCACAAGAGAAAGGCAAGAAGAACAAGCATTCACAACTACTTAGTCATTCAAGCATTTCAACAAACAAGTGATGTGCACCAAACCAAGAGGAAACCCAAATCTTCCACCAACATCTCCAACAATCCCTTAATCATCCAATTAACACCCTAATCACCCTACTAACCCTAGCAAGAACACTACTCTAACATAATCAAACTACAACTAACACAAACAAGAGGAATTATCTCAAACATCAAAACAATGATCTATGAACAAAAGATGAGAACTTGATGAATAATAAAGGATTAAGAGTAAAAGGAGAAGAAGATTATACCAAACTAACAAGAGAATGAAAAGGAGAACACTTGCATAGAAGATAACCCAAATTCATCCACCAAGGTTGTCAATCTTGGATGGATTCTTCAAGAGATCCAATATTACAAGCTTAAACTAAGATTAACTACTAATTACCGACTAATCTACACTAATCTAATCTAATCTAACCTAAAGTAGTCTAGGGTTTTAGGAGAAGTGAAGAATATATCATCAAATGGTGTCTTAATACAAGAAGGGGGGTATATATAGGGTTACAAATGGAAGGGAGAAGAAAAGAAAGCAAGGCGTGCAGCAGCAGGCCTGACGGGCGGGGATTTGTCGCGGAATCCCCACCGATCAAATAAAGTAACCGGCTATTCCTACGGTAGATAGGGCAAGTCGGGTCGAATCCACGGGGACGGTGATGTATGCGCCTAGACTAAGGTCGCCTAAAAACTAGACTCGGTCAACGGACTAAACTATCCTAAAGAATGATAGAAGGGGAAGAGAGCTAGACTAAGGACTATGACTAAGGAAAGCAAACAAGGAAAAAGGGCTAGGATTAGGTCGGGGTCAAAGGGGTAACGGAGTGGTCGAGGGAGAACTAGAGAGGAGGAGGTAGTAGGGTGATCTAGGTCGGTCCGGGCTCTCGCAACTTAGACCAACCTAGAGGTTCCACCTAGAACCCATCGAGGCGACACACACGACAAACGGGGTTCTAGCGCGCTATGGTCCTAGGTCCAATCCGGGCTCTCGCAACTTAGACTTGACCTAGGGGTCGTCCTCACCGTGCTCTCGCAACTTAATGAGGGAACCGAACCCACAACAAACTAACACCCACAAAGAAAGGCAAGAAAAACAAGCATTCCAACCTACTTAGTCTTTCAAGCAATTCAACAAACATGTGATGTGCATAAATCAAGAAGAAACCCAAATCTTCCACCCATCATCTCTAACAAACCCTTAATCACCCAATTAACACCCTAATCACCCTACTAACCCTAGCAAGAAAACTACTCTATCATTATCAAACTATAACTAACAAAAACAAGATGAATCAAACTAAGAACCAAAACAAACATAAACAATCTAATGAAAACTATGAACTACAAACATTAAGATGAACAAAGATTGAAACATGGAAGAACAAAACAAGAATAAGAGAAAGGAGGAAGGATTATACCATACTAGAGGAAGAAGAAAGGAAGAAACTTGCATTAATGAGAAGAATCCAATACAAACACCCTAGGTTGTCAATCTTGGGTGATTCTTGAAGAATCCCTTAATACAAGTACTAAACTATGATTAACTAACTAATTACCGACTAATCTACACTAATCTAATCTAATCTAACCTAAAACTATCTAGGGTTTAAGGAGAGGTGAAGAAAATAGCATAAGATCGGGTCTTAATACAAGAGGGGGGTATATATAGGGTTTAAGAATGAAAGGAGAAGGAAGGAACAAAGCACGGGTGAACTGGGCACTTTCCCGATCGGGATTTCATGTTCCCGATCGGGAACACCCCACAGAAGACGGTCTTTGCTTTCCTCTTTATTCCCGATCGGGATGAGGCCATACCCGATCGAGAATAGTCTTGTAGGCCTCCAAAATGATCTTTTCGGTCCCTCCTTGGTTCTCATGGCCTTCTCATCGATTCTCGGGACTCGGGATCGGGTCTCGGAGGCTCGGGATTGGGTCCCAAGGTCTCGGGGTCGATTCCAAGGCGTCGAGTCATCGTTCCTTAGCTTCGTTGGCTCCAAAAATGCATATGTATTGAGTCGGAATCACTCCAACTCTTCATGAACGGTCTCGGGAACCTGAAACGAGCTAAAGGAAACATAAGAAGCCCATAAACCGCTCCAACGGAGCGGTTCCACAAGGAAAAAGGGACTAAAACACTACAGAATAGGCACTACAAACGACAATTATCAATTCCCCCACACTTAACCCTTACTCGCCCTCGAGTAAGCACATGCTACTACTAAACTATCCGAGTGGGTATTAGCGCACCCTACGCCCCTTCAACTCACGCGAGTGCACTTAGAGGACAAGTGCACTCCGCAAGGCAAGTTGGGTCTTGCGACAAAACTGTGGATGCAACCGGACACAAAACACATAAACAAACAAACACACACACAAACACATAATCGGTTGCACCCAAAACAAAACAAATACCGCTTCCCTCTAAAAGCGGTGAATGAAACACCGGTTTAGGACTCGAGGTAAGCGACAACGTTCCCAAGCTAGACATACAAACCAAGGTGAACTAAACCCTAATAGCATGACGACAAAGCAATAAAAACGTTGGTAACTTACCTAGGTCCTCCTAACTTTCTAAAAACGTACTACGGGACGATCGGCGGAGATGGAAAGTGATGAACCACGGTGTTAGTCGACACTGTAGGTAAGTGAGACCCCGCCTCCTTTAGCGTGAGCCAAGAGGGTCTTCCCATGTCTTAAATCGCCTAACTAGTCCAAGTAAAAAGGTGGAAGTATGCAAAATGAGGGAAGACCGACTAATGCCGCTATCATTCTTCCTCGGGACTCGGTCCTTTGGTAGGCTCTTCACGGCAAAACTCGGGAAAAGGCTTATTTTGTGTTTTTTTCTTTTTATGAGACGGGTTTTCTTTTGGCATTCTTTTCTTTTTGCATTTTTTTGCTTTGTTTTTGCCATGCCTTTCTTTTTCTTCTTTTCTATTTTTCTTTTTGGCTTTTGTGCCCTTTCTTTTTCTTCATTCATTTCTTTCTTTCATTTTCTTTTCTTTGCCCCTTTTTGGCAAGATTTGGCATTTTCGGCATATCTTTGTATGACAAGAAAGAGAGAATCAACACATTGCATTTTATTGTGTGGAATGTGCGTAGGGGTAGGTAAATGGGTGAGTCGGGACGGCGCCTTCCCTTCAAACCAACAAAAAGTGGAGAACTTGGACTAGTCAAAACGATCCTAAACACGGTCACCTAGGGGACGGGACTCGGTAACCAAGGCCTATTCACACCGTGGGTGGTCATAATGGTCAAAATGCAAATCCCGTAGTAAATCCCTAGTAAGAAAGGTGGACTCAAGGTAAAGGACCAACGAAATCATTGATTTAGGGTCATTCTACTAGGTTAAAGTCCAAGACTCGATTTATACTACTAGGAAGGGAAAGTAAACACTCACGCTCTAGCCTCTAAACTGGGTTTTCGAAAAACATTTACACACAAGACACAACAAACACAACACAAAATGAAGACTCAACGAGAACGAAAGAAAAAGAAACAAAAGCAACAAAACCGACACAACATAAACAAACACATAACAAACAAACACCACCCCGATATTCCATATGAGTCACCAAATCATCCACAATCTTAACAAAGCTCCACCCGAGCACACCACAACACAATTTCCTCCAAACTCCGCGAGAAATAAAGAAGAAAAAGGGATAAGATGATACCGGATGTCTTGAAAGCTCTCCAAAGCTAACGGCGATTAGGCGACCTAAGAGGAAAGAGGAGGCAAACACAAACACAATACAAAACAAATATACGACACAAAGACAAAAAGGGAAAACACTCAAAAGAAAATCTTTTTGATTTTTATGAAATTTTTTCGAATTTTTAGGGTTTTTTAGGATTTTTTTCTAAAAACTACGAAAATAAAGCTAACTATACTAGAATATCGCTCCCCCACACTTAAACCGAGCAATGTCCTCATATGCTCAATCGTAGTGTCGGAGAGACAAAAGAAAGAAAAAGAAACTATGAAAATAAAGCTAAAAATCAAAACTAAGGTGAAGAAAAGGGTAGAAGGTGTCTGGCCGGGGTGTAGTCAAGTCACCATGGGCCGAGACAAGAAAAGATATGGATGGGGGAAAAAAATAAAAGAAGGAAATAAAAGGAAATGGGAGGGGAGGGCTAGGTGTAATCAAGTCACCTAGCCCGGATTCCGCCTAAATCCGACTAAATCTTCAAAAAGAAAGAGTGAAAAACTTGTAAAAATTTGGATTTTGAAATAACTCTCAATGCTTGTACGAGTTGTAGTGGCCATACTTCCCATACTAGCGCTCGTCGAGAGTCGGGAGCAACATCGCTCATCGAAAAACCAAAGCAATTACAAGAATCCCACAAAAACAAAAGAGTCCTAGAAACCAAAAATCACAAATACATGCACAAGTACTCTAAAGAAGAAGGAGAAGGGAATATACAACATGACGGTTCTTTAGGAACTCCGTCAAACCTAGGATGGTGGACTCTTCTTCAACCGAGGCCCTCAAGGGCATGGAGGAGCAAGTCGAACGCGCTACCGACATCGTAGTGAAGGCCCAAGAAGCGCTCGAGCTTAACCGACCTCCACGGCAAGAAGTAGGACTCAAAAGACCAAAAATCATCTTCAAATTTGTCTCCGGGGTCTTCCCATCCTAAGAGCTTAACCGACCTCTTCTTCTCCAAACATTGCCTCCAATCACAAGCAAGCTTCCTCTCCAAGAAATAAGGCACAAAGATCGGCTTTGGCCTCATTTCTTCAATGCACACCCCCACACTTTCCTCAAGTTGTGGTTCCCCAACTTCATCACTCGGCCCCACATCAACATGGAGGAGAGGATAGAAACTTCTACCGGCGGTTTCAATCCCTTCCAAACCATCACTCGGTGAACTAGCAAGGGGCTCATGATGCATATCTTCGTTCTCGGACAAGGGCAACTCGAGGTTAACAATCTCACCCAACAACTCCACAAACTCCACCAAACCATCCCACTCACTATCCTCCTCCAATTCCTCACCAACGATGCCTTCACCAAGTGTCATCTCCTCATTCGTCTCTTTTTGGGTAGACGATTGAGGTTCTTCAAAGCAAATCTCTCTCTCAAAGGGAACTACATCGGCGACTTCATAATTAGGTTGCTCCTCTCTCTCAAGTGGGCACCCTCCATCTAAATGAGATGCTTGGGATAGAAGCATTGCGGTTTTAGCCGCTAACGCGTCTAATTGAGCATTCCTCGCCTCGTTTTCCCTTAGAAGTTGGGCCAAAAATTCATTTTGCTCTCTTTGCAATTGAACTTGATCCTTTTGAATTTGATTGGCCATTTCTTGGATGCTCCTTTGCATTTGAAGCATAGATTGAGACACCTCCATGTCGGTCGATTGGTGATCATTGGGGTCTTGTAAAGCTCCTTGATAATCTTGATGATGCCCAAGGGGTGGGGCATCATATTGTTGGTAGCAAGGTTGGGGTGGTTGGTAGTATTGTGGGTCATAGGGTTCATATTGTGGTTGGGGTGTAGGGTAATATTGTGGGTCTTGAGGGTATTGGCTTCCATAAGGTGGATCTTGAGTGTACATGGTGGGGTCACCATCATAACTTGAGTAATAGCCACCATGATCGTAGGAGTTATAATCGTCCACTTGTTGGTAGCCGTTTTCATAATCTTGAGGATCATACCCATCTTGATTACCCCAAGAAGCTTGATCATGGTAGGGGGACGTCATGTCATAGCTTTGGTTCAAGGAAGAAGAGTGGTAGCTCACATCGGCTCCCGAGTGTGTGGAGTCTAGATCAAACCCCATGCTCGCTCCATAATCATAGTCCATACCCGGTTGGAAACCACTCATTCTAGCAACCGTCCGTTAAAGCGGCTCTAAGTTGCAAGAAGAAGATAATCACCACCTCTAAGCACAAACTGTAGACTAAGAACAAACGTGAGAAGTCTAGTGCTTTTTGGGCACTAGACAAGAGAGAAATAAACCGCACACACTCAAGAAGCAAAGTAACCAAAAAGAAAAAGAAAACACAAAACACAGGACAAAGTCAAGCAAAAAGGAAAACAATGTCTAAACAATGCACCGTCCCCGGCAACGGCGCCAAATTGACGGGCGGGGATTTGTCGCGGAATCCCCACCGATCAAATAAAGTAACCGGCTATTCCTACGGTAGATAGGGCAAGTCGGATCGAATCCACGGGGACGGTGATGTATGCGCCTAGACTAAGGTCGCCTAAAAACTAGACTCGGTCAACGGACTAAACTATCCTAAAGAATGATAGAAGGGGAAGAGAGCTAGACTAAGGACTATGACTAAGGAAAGCAAACAAGGAAAAAGGGCTAGGATTAGGTCGGGGTCAAACGGGTAACGGAGTGGTCGAGGGAGAACTAGAGAGGAGGAGGTAGTAGGGTGATCTAGGTCGGTCCGGGCTCTCGCAACTTAGACCAACCTAGAGGTTCCACCTAGAACCCATCGAGGCGACACACACGACAAACGGGGTTCTAGCGCGCTATGGTCCTAGGTCCAATCCGGGCTCTCGCAACTTAGACTTGACCTAGGGTCATCCTCACCGGGCTCTCGCAACTTAATGAGGGAACCGAACCCACAACAAACTAACACCCACAAAGAAAGGCAAGAAAAACAAGCATTCCAACCTACTTAGTCTTTCAAGCAATTCAACAAACATGTGATGTGCATAAACCAAGAAGAAACCCAAATCTTCCACCCATCATCTCTAACAAACCCTTAATCACCCAATTAACACCCTAATCACCCTACTAGCCCTAGCAAGAAAACTACTCTATCATTATCAAACTATAACTAACAAAAACAAGATGAATCAAACTAAGAACCAAAACAAACATAAACAATCTAATGAAAACTATGAACTACAAACATTAAGATGAACAAAGATTGAAACTTGGAAGAACAAAACAAGAATAAGAGAAAGGAGGAAGGATTATACCATACTAGAGGAAGAAGAAAGGAAGAAACTTGCATTAATGAGAAGAATCCAATACAAACACCCTAGGTTGTCAATCTTGGGTGATTCTTGAAGAATCCCTTAATACAAGTACTAAACTATGATTAACTAACTAATTACCGACTAATCTACACTAATCTAATCTAATCTAATCTAACCTAAAACTATCTAGGGTTTAAGGAGAGGTGAAGAAAATAGCATAAGATCGGGTCTTAATACAAGAGGGGGGTATATATAGGGTTTAAGAATGAAAGGAGAAGGAAGGAACAAAGCACGGGTGAACTGGGCACTTTCCCGATCGGGATTTCATGTTCCCGATCGGGAACACCCCACAGAAGACGGTCTTTGCTTTCCTCTTTATTCCCGATCGGGATGAGGCCATACCCGATCGGGAATAGTCTTGTAGGCCTCCAAAATGATCTTTTCGGTCCCTCCTTGGTTCTCATGGCCTTCTCATCGATTCTCGGGACTCGGGATCGGGTCTCGGAGGCTCGGGATTGGGTCCCAAGGTCTCGGGGTCGATTCCAAGGCGTCGAGTCATCGTTCCTTAGCTTCGTTGGCTCCAAAAATGCATATGTATTGAGTCGGAATCACTCCAACTCTTCATGAACGGTCTCGGGAACCTGAAACGAGCTAAAGGAAACATAAGAAGCCCATAAACCGCTCCAACGGAGCGGTTCCACAAGGAAAAAGGGACCAAAACACTACAGAATAGGCACTACAAACGACAATTATCAAGGCCCGTCCCGGCTGAGACGGGGTGGTCCCGGTCGGGACGCCACCTTCCCGATCGGGATGGGCCCTGGTCAGTAGGCTCCTTGTTTGTGCACCTCATCCCGAACGGGATGAGCCTTGTAGGCCTCCATTATGATCTTTTTGGTCCCTCCTTGGTTCTCATGGGCTTCTCACCGATTCTCGGGACTCGGGATCGGGTCTCGGAGGCTCGGGATTGGGTCCCAAGGTCTCGGGGTCGACTCCAAGGCATCGAGTGATCGTTCCTTTACTCCGTTGGCTCCAAAATGTGTATGTATCGAGTCGGAATCGCTCCAACTCTTCCAATTCGGTCTCGGGAACCTGAAACGAACTAAAGGAAGCATAAGAAGCCCCTAAACCGCTCCCAAGGAGCGATTCTACAAGGAAAATGGGACCAAAACACTACGAAATAGGCACTACAAATGACACTTATCAACTCCCCCACACTTAACCCTTACTCGCCCTCGAGTAAGCACATACTACTACTAAACTATCCGAGTGGGTATTAGCGCACCCTACGCCCCTTCAACTCACGCGAGTGCACTTAGAGGAAAAGTGTACTCCGCAAGGCAAGTTGGGTCTTGCGACAAAACTGTGGATGCAACCGGACACAAACACATAAACAAACACACAAACAAACAAACACTTAGACGGTTGCACCCAAAACAAAAGGAATACCGCTTCCCTCTAAAAGCGGTGAAAGAAGCACCGGTTTAGGACTCGAGGTAAGTGACAACGTTCCCAAGCTAGCAATACAAACCAAGGTGGACTAAACCCTAATAGTATGACGATAAAGCAACAAAAACATTGGTAACTTACCTAGGTCCTCCTAACTTTCTAAAAACGTACTACGGGACGATCGGCGGAGTGGAAAAGTGAAGAACCACGGTGTTAGTCGACACTGTAGGTAAGTGAGACCCCGCCCCCTTTAGCGTGAGCCAAGAGGGTCATCCCATGTCTAAAACCGCCTAACTAGTCCAAGTAAAAAGGTGGAAAACATGCGAAATGAGGGAAGACCGACTAATGCCGCTATCATCCTTCCTCGGGACTCGGTCCTTTGGTAGGCTCTTCACGGCAAAAGTCGGAAAAAGGCTTATTTTGAGAGGTAGGGGTTATTTTTGTGAATCGGGTTTTCTTTTGGCATTTTCTCTTTTCTTTTGCATTTTTTCTTTGTTTTGCCATGCCATTCTTTTTCTTCTTTTCAATTTTTTTTTGTGCCTTTTCTTTTTCTTCATTCTTTTCTTTCTTTCATTTTCTTTCATTTTCTTTTCTTAGCCCTTTTTTGCTTGATTCGGCTTTTTGGCATTCCTTAGTAATAAGAAAGAGAGATCAACAAATTGCATTTTTATTGTGTGGATTTGTGTAGGAAGTAGGGAAATGGGTATGTCGGGACGACGTCTTCCCTTCATTCTCACAAAAAGGGGAGAACTTGGACTAATCAAACAATCCCAAACACGGTCACCTAAGGGACGAGACTCGGTAACCAAGGCCTTTTCACACCGTGGGTGGTCATAATGGTCAAAATGCAAATCCCGTAGTAAATTCCTAGTAAGCTAGGTGGACTCAAGGTAAAGGACCAACGAATTCATTGATTTAGAGTCATTCTACTAGATTAAAGTCCAAAACTCGATTTATACAACTAGGAAGGGAAAATAGACACTCACACGCTAGTCCCTAAACCGGGTTTTCGAAAACGGTTTACGCACAAGACACACAACACAACACAAAACAAAGACACGACGAAAACGAACGAAAGAAAAAGAAGCAAAAGCAACAAAACAAAACAAAACAAAACGAACATATAACAAAACACAAACACCACCCCGATCTTCCAAACAAGTCTCCAAATCAACCTCAAACTTTACAAAGCTCCACCCGAGCACACCACAACACACAAATCCTCCAAACTCCACAAGGAACAAAGAGGAAAAAGGGGTGAAGAGATGTTACCGGAGGTCTTGAAAGCTCTCCAAAGCTAGCGGTGATTAAGCAACCTATAAGGAAAAGGGAGGCAAACACGCACAACAAAACAAAAATACGACACAACGACACAAAATAAAAACACACAAAAAGAAAATCTTTTTGATTTTTGTGAAATTTTTTCAAATTTTTAGGGTTTTTTTAAAGATTTTTTTGGAAAAACTACGAAAATAAAGCTAACTACACTAGAATATCGCTCCCCCACACTTAAATCGAGCCATGTCCTCATGCTCGATCGTAGGGTGCGGAGAGACAAAAGAAAGAAAAACAAAACTACGAAAATAAAACTAAAAATAAAAAATAAAGTGAAGAAAAGGTAGAAGGTGTCCGGCCGGGGTGTAGTCAAGTCACCATGGGCCGAGACGAGAAAAAGATATGGATGGGGGAAGAAAATAAAAAGAAGGAAATAAAAGGAAATGGGAGGGGAGGGCTAGGTGTAATCAAGTCACCTAGCCCGGATTCCGACTAAATCCGACTAAATCCTCAAAAAGAAAGTGAAAATCTTGCAAAAATTTGGATTTTGAAATGACTCTCGATGTAGTCACGTCATCGAGAGTCGGGAGCAACCACTATCAAGGCCTCGAAGGCCACCATGACATCAAGACACATAAGTGTACAAGGGGAAGGGAATAAACAAAGGAAAACAAGCAACAACAAAAAACGGAAAAGAAAGGATAGTTGCCGTACCATAGGTTAGCAACTCACTCTCTCCATCGTCTCATAGATCAATATAGGCACTTGCTTGTCTTCATCATTGCTATCCCGCTTCAAGCTTGATAGAACCGCATGGTAGAGGTGGTAAAGGTGCGAGGGGGTGGGATTTGATGTGGATCTCGGTGTAAAGTGATGTGTACGGGTCATATGATAGGAACAAGGAGGAGTAGGGAGGTTGGGAGGGGGTATAATGGATGGGTGGAGTCAAGCGCCTAAGAAAAAGCTCAAAAGGGAGAAAGGGGACCATCCCGGTCGGGATGGATGGTCCCGATCGGGTTGATAAACCCTTCCCGATCGGGAAGCTCTCGTCCCGGTCGGGAACACACTCCAGTAAGTCCGAATTTCTGCACCTTCATCCCGATCGGGATGGCTCCTTTCCGGTCGGGATTCCTCATCCTTCCCGGTCGGGAAGCCCTCTTCCCGGTCGGGATGAGTCTTCTTGGCTTCCCCAAGCCCAAAAGCTTATCATAAGCTTCAAAAACCGACTTCCTCGCTCGCAAACCAAACTCCATCATCAACTACTCCATTCTAGGGGTCACCTTCACTTCACCTATCACATATACTCAAAGTACACATCAAATTCACTCCCTAACATCGCTCATCAAAATACCAAAACAATTACAAGAATCCCACAAAAAACAAAAACAAAAATCACAAATACAAGCACAAGTACTCTAAAGAGGAGAGGAGGGGAATATACAACATGACGGTTCTTTTAGGAACTCCGTCAAACCTAGGATGGTGGGCTCCATTCTTCAACCATAGCCCTCAAGGGCATGGAGGAGCAAGTCGAACGCGCTACCGACATCATAGTGAAGGCCCATGAAGCGCTCGAGCTTAACCGACCTCCACGGCCTCCAAGGAGGAGGCAAGAAGTAGGAATCCCAAGACCCGACATCATCTTCAAAGTAGTCCTCAGGGTCTATCCATCCTACGAGCTTCACCGACCTCTTCCTCCCTAAGCATTGCCTCCAATCACAAGCAAGCTTCATCTCCAAGAAACAAGGCACAAAAAGCGGTTTTGGCCTCACTTCCTCGTTGCACACCCCCACACTTGCCTCAAGTTGTGGTTCCCCACCTTCATCACTTGGCCCCTCATCCAACCCATCTCTCGGTGTACTAGCAAGGGGCTCATGATGCCTATCCACGTTCTCGAACAAGGGCAACTCGAGGCTAACAATTTCACCCAACAACTTCACAAACTCTACCAACCCATCCAACTCACTATCCTCCTCCAATTCTTCACCAACGATGCCTTCACCAAGAGTCATCTCCTCATTCGTCTCTTTTTGGGTAGATGATTGAGGTTCTTCAAAGCAAATCTCTCTTTCAAAGGGAACTACATCGGCGGCTTCGTGATTAGGTTGCTCCTCTCAATCCAGTGGGCACCCTCCATCTAAATGTGATGCTCGGGATAAAGACATTACGGTTTGAACCGCTAATGCATTTAAATGAGCATTCCTCGCCTCGTTTCCCTTTCGAATTTGGGCCATTAATTCCTCTTGTTGTTTTCACAATTGAATGGCCGTTTCTTGAACGCTCCTTTGCATTTGAAGCATCGATTGATGTAACTCTAAGTTTGACGATTGGTGGTCATTGGGGTCTTGTAAAGCTCCTTGATAATATTGATGATGCCCATAGGGTGGGGCATCATATTGTTGGTAGCAAGGTTGGGGTGATTGGTAGTATTGTGGGTCATGGGGTTCATATTGTGGTTGGGGTGGAGGGTAATATTGTGGGTTTTGGGGGTATTGGCTTCCATAAGGTGAATCTTGATCGAACATGGTGGTTTCACAATCATAGCTCGAGTAATAGCCACCATGATCGTAGGAGTGATAGTCATTCACTTGTTGGTAGCCGTTTTCATAACCTTGAAGATCATACCCGTCTTGATTACCCCAAGAAGCTTGATTATGGTAGGGGGACGTCATGTCATAGCTTTGGTTAATGGAAGAAGAGTGGTAGCTCATATCGGCTTCCATGTGTGGGGAGTTTAGATCAAACCCCATGCTCGCTCGAAAATCGTAGCTCATACCCGGTTGGAAACCACTCATTCTAGCAACCGTCCGTTTAAGCGGCTCTGAGTTGCAAGAAGAAGATAATCACCACCTCTAAGCACAAACTGTAGACTAAGAACAAACGTGAGAAGCCTAGTGCTTTTTGGGCACTAGACAAGAGAGAAATAAAATTCACACACACAAGAAGCAAAGAAACAAAAAGAAAAAAGAAAAACACAAACACAAAGACAAAGTCAAGTAACTAGGAAAACAAAGTCTAAACTAGCACCGTCCCCGGCAACGGCGCCAAATTGATGGGTAGGGATTCGTCACGTCCCAACCGTCAATAATAAAACCGGCTAACCTAACTAGGGTAGATAGGGTAAGTCGGGTCGAATCCACGGGGACGGTAAGAGGCGTCTAGACTAGGCCGGCCCAAATACGAGACTAAGTCAACGAGTTAAACTAGAAAATGATAGAAAGGGAGAAGACTAGACTATGACTAAGAAGAACAACTAAGGAAAACGGGCTAGGATTAGGTCGGGGTCAAAGGGGTAACGGAATGGTCAAGGGAGGACTAGAGTGAAGGAGGTAGTAGGGTAATCTAGGTAATGCCCGGGCTCTCGCAACTTAGACTCACCTAGAGGTTCCACCTAAAACCCAACTCGGCGATACACAACACAATCGGGGTTACTAGCACGCTATAGGCCAAGGTCGAATCCGGGCTCTCGCAACTTAGACCGACCTAGGAGTCGTCCTCACCGGGCTCTCGCAACTTAGTGAAGGAACCGGACCCACAAAAAAACTAACAACCACAAGAGAAAGGCAAGAAGAACAAGCATTCACAACTACTTAGTCATTCAAGCATTTCAACAAACAAGTGATGTGCACCAAACCAAGAGGAAACCCAAATCTTCCACCAACATCTCCAACAATCCCTTAATCATCCAATTAACACCCTAATCACCCTACTAACCCTAGCAAGAACACTACTCTAACATAATCAAACTACAACTAACACAAACAAGAGAAATCATCTCAAACATCAAAACAATGAACTATGAACAAAAGATGAGAACTTGATGAATAATAAAGGATTAAGAGTAAAAGGAGAAGAAGATTATACCAAACTAACAAGAGAATGAAAAGGAGAACACTTGCATAGAAGATAACCCAAATTCATCCACCAAGGTTGTCAATCTTGGATGGATTCTTCAAGAGATCCAATATTATAAGCTTAAACTAATATTAACTACTAATTACCGACTAATCTACACTAATCTAATCTAATCTAACCTAAAGTAGTCTAGGGTTTTAGGAGAAGTGAAGAATATATCATCAGATGGTGTCTTAATACAAGAGGGGGGTATATATAGGGTTACAAATGGAAGGGAGAAGAAAAGAAAGCAAGGCGTGCAGCAGCAGGCCCGTCCCGGCTGAGACGGGGTGGTCCCGGTCGGGACGCCACCTTCCCGATCGGGATGGGCCCTGGTCAGTAGGCTCCTTGTTTGTGCACCTCATCCCGAACGGGATGAGCCTTGTAGGCCTCCATTATGATCTTTTTGGTCCCTCCTTGGTTCTCATGGGCTTCTCACCGATTCTCGGGACTCAGGATCGGGTCTCGGAGGCTCGGGATTGGGTCCCAAGGTCTCGGGGTCGACTCCAAGGCATCGAGTGATCGTTCCTTTACTCCGTTGGCTCCAAAATGTGTATGTATCGAGTCGGAATCGCTCCAACTCTTCCAATTCGGTCTCGGGAACCTGAAACGAACTAAAGGAAGCATAAGAAGCCCCTAAACCGCTCCCAAGGAGCGATTCTACAAGGAAAATGGGACCAAAACACTACGAAATAGGCACTACAAATGACACTTATCATCCCTGTACCTCAGACTCAACAATGACTCTAGAAGGGAAATAACAATAATATGACTTGTCCCTACTATGACATTGACCTAGGCTCGGGGCCTTTTCTTAGGCTTAAATCCTTATGAAGTCTTCTGGGGATGTGACCCTTGATGGGTGTTTTGGACTTATTTTTGTTGATGGACTGTCGAGGGGTTTGACAACCACGGATGTAACTATCTCTCCCTCGGTGTTCCTAAAGGTGAAATCCGCTTTTTGTCGTTTTGAGGGAAGGAACGTTCCTTCCTCGATCATGTTTTGGATTGCGTGTTTTAAAGCAAGACATGCTTCAGTATCGTGTCCGTTGCCTTAGTGATATAGGCAATAGGCATTTAAACTCCACTTTTTGCTTCGTCTGTTGATTGGTGGGTCCGGAGTGGGACACAAGGGCAAGAGTAACCCTTGATCGATTAGATGCTTGAGAGCCTCGGTGTAGAATGAGTCAATTGGGGTGAACTCTCTTAGCGATATCTCTACTTTGTAGGACATGGCATTATGAGGGGTTTTCCCTATGTTAATTTTAGGAAGGTTTGATTGTGCGGAGTATTAGGACGACCTTCCTGGAGTAAGCCCCCAGACGTTATAATCGACCAAATTTGCATTTGCCTCGCTCCCCGTGTCTCTACTCTCAAGGAAATTGAGACGACTATCGATGTGGCGAACGGAGGAGGTCAAATGGGTCACCGAAGCGTGGACATTGCGAACCAATTTGGTTAGGGTGTTGACATCGTTGCTGATGCATTCAATGGCGTTTGAATCTACGGACATGTTTGGGAGTGATTCTGCGGGGAAGGATCGAAAGATCAGAACGAATCCACCGGATGACGTAAGAGATTCGAGGGATGCTCATAGGCGAGCGACTTGGAAGTAAGACCCTTGATTCGCGCGTGTTTATGGTCATCGAATTAGGGGCTCTGGTGCTTTCGACTCTTGGTGTGTTTGGCGAGAGGCCTAATAGACTTGTATCCCTAGATCTAGATGATTTGACACAAATCTCGGGGTGAGATTTTGTAAAGAGGACTTCTCGAGGCGAGATGGCCAAAAAATATAAAACCTCGAATGGAGGTGGCCATAACTAACTAGTACAGACAGTTAATCACACGGTTGTACGATGTAAGGAATTGATCTCGATCCCGGCTAGGAATCAAAGAGTTTTGATGTTTCGAAAATGGTTGAGTTTTGAAAGCAAACTTTTCGAAAGTAAGAGTTTTTGAGAAATCGTCATTACGATGGCTTAGTGACATCGTTTGTGGTGTGTCAAAAAGTGTTGTTATGTGTGCGTCGAGGACTTGACGATAGCAAAACTGTAAATTGTCATTTTGTAAAAGCGAGGTTTGTAGAAGAACCGGTTTTGAAAATTGTGACGTCGCGTTTTTATCGAGACTACTATTAATTAGGAGTTCAAATTTTTTGGTGTAAAGAGTATTTCGTGAGAAAGCACGGTGTATGTGGTGGTGCTTTCGAAAATGTCACCAGGTTCTCGTTACAGAAATTGGGGGTGATAGTGTTTTTAGAAAACTTTGAAAAACGTGTGACCGCGTTTGTCTATCCCATTGATTGGAATTCAACGATAGCGACGGTGCGCGTGAAATGTTTCGTGAGTATAACCGTGTTAGGTTCCTTGATTTCATTAATTGAAATTTCGGTAACGTTAATGGTATGTGCGAAAACCGTTTTGAAAAACCAAGGTGTAACCGTTTTACATGCCTTGGCTCCATTGGTCAGGAATTTGGCGATAGTAACGGTGGGCGCGGGAATGTTTTGAAAGCAAAATGTGACCGTATGAAGTACGTTCATCCCATTGGTTGGGAGTTTGGTAATAGTAATGGTGTATCGTCGTTTTTTGAAAATGACGAGTTTTATTTTGGCCAAGGTAATGGCGCTAAAAGATAACTTTTGAAAGCGATGAGTGTGAAATCGGCCATGGTGATGGCGCTAAGTGTTTTTTTAAAAATAAGTTTAATTTTGGCCGGAGTAGCGGCGTTTTAAAGGCGGTTTCGAAAACAAGATGTCCTTTTACAAAAACGGAGTTGGATGCGGTTGAATATGTTGTCGTGGTTGAATCCGGATTTTAATGTTTTATTCGGGTTGTCACACAAGCTACAGATAACTAGAAATGCATACACTCATGCAGGATGCAGACACAGGTAGGTTAGGGTAAGCTACCGCCCACGAATAGTCTTCGCTTAGGTGACGACAGGTTACCGGGGGAGGTGAGTGTCATCCTGTTCGCTTAGTACCACTCGCTTGGCATATCCACGAAATGTGTGGCTACCTTAGACGACCGGAACGTCAATGGAGGGTCTCTCCGCGTGTCCGTAAGGATCTTACCGCGAAGAGGTCGATTGGTCCTAATAACGGTTAGGGTGGGCTTTTTAGGGCCAAAACCTATAGTGACCACAAAAAAGGAACTAGGAAATGAGCTTCACTGACCTCGTTCGAGTTACACCACCGCTGGAAACTTGTTTCCAAATCCCCAGCGGAGTCGCCAAACTGTGGACGCCTGTCCGCACCGCCTGGCGCCCAGTGCGCGCCCGTGCGGGACATCCAGTTCGCGGCGGCCACCTACGCAGCCCCGTCTGTTCTGTTGGGGCCTGTCCGATCTCGGGTACTGGGCGATGTGTTGGACCTCGATTTGGTTGACGAATCGGATTGTACTAGACAGATGCGGACATTCCTGTTTCCGTTAGAATCGATCGAGACGTAGTTTTTTTTTTTTGATAAAATGTGATTCTATATATAAAAAAACTAAGGGTTTACAATATACAAGTCATATTATAACGAGGAAGAGAACAGATTCTTTCCTTACACACAAGAAAACTGAGTAAGACACATAAACATTCAAAAGCTCACTTCTACCAATCCAAAGAGAGACTAGGCATCATAGCCTTCATCCGGATTTTCACATTATTCCTGATTCTCGCTGCAATATACTCAGGTCTAGAGATCATCTCGTTAACTCTTGCATTATTCCGTTGAGCCCATATATAGTAATAACAGGCTGCCAGCACGACAACATTAACTTCCAATTAATCTCATCTCTAGGACTAACTAACAGGTCACTCATATTCTTGACAGGTCCATACCAACCTTCAATGCAGTCCAGTATCTTCCTACTATAAACACAAGACATAAACAAGTGATCTAAAGTTTCGATCGAGACGTAGTTGTAAATGTTTAAAGGCCGATATGTTCGGTAAGACGACCTTTTTAGTGAACCGAATTCGTTCCCGATTTTTGGAGTCGCCACTGAGTTAATTTTGGGAACTTGGAAACCGTTCAAGTCAACTTTGAACCTTAGCCGACTCAAAGTTGAGTAGCGTGGGAACCCAAAGATAAAGACTGGTACCCTTAAGCACTTCATGCCTGGAATGACTCTCACTGCCAATGGTTTCGGATATCCGGAAATCATAGATTTCGAGTAATACATATTGGGAAGCCAACGTTCGCTAAACATCCACACCCAATCCCGCCCGCACATAGCGGCCTTTACTAATCAATCGGTGGGCTGATAACTTTGTTCCTTAATTGTGGCGCAAATGCGATAACATCCATTGTTTTAACCTTATGTCTTTTTATGTTGGTTGTTTAAGAAAACGTAAGCTTTTGTCATCGAAGTAGTTGTATTGACATTCTTTGCATGCGGTTTCACGGGACAGGCAAGCCATGAAAAGATGCATGTAGGAGAGTAGAGAGTACTAAATATTATACATATTAGCAAGTTAGTTTTAACGTGATAATACGAATATTAGTCATTCTCGTGGTATACCTTACCTGTTATTCTGCTTAAGGTGCGTCGGTTCGGTATTAATAGAGATGTGTCAAACCACGTGTGAGGGGTGAGCATCGGGATTAATATGGAACTCGACCACCGCTTGTTCAGTTTTAGTTTGCTTACGTTTTGAATTCCGTGTTAGGTGATTTAGCATGCGATTATAGGGTCATAAAAGCGGTAAATCATACGAAAGCTGTAAATGTGAAATAAAAATAAATCACATAGTGAGGGGTTGCACCCTCAGAGTGTACACTAAACGAGACACAATGCGTAGATGATTGAGAACGGATCTCGGAACTACTCGGGTTTAGTTTGGGGTGTTTTAGTGCTTATAGTTGAAGTTGTGGACGTTACGTATGTTTGTGACGTGCCATGGACCTAGTATCCATACGAGTCAGACTCAATGTTATCGAAGTGCATAAATAAAGAGTACGGAATGTAAAGTTGTGTTTAGAAGTCAACCTAGTGACGATATGACTTCAAAGGCGTATCCTCTTAGCTCTTCCTGCGGTGAATTCGGCAGAGCTTCGCTACAGTATTGTGGAGTGGCTAGTCGAACACAGGTGCCCTTTTTCGTTCAAGTCGAGCCAAGGATTCGAGGAACTACGAGGAGTAGTGTCGATTCGCGTATCGAAAGGGAATGATCGAGAGGATCGTACTTAGAGTCAGAGTGCGACGCTAAGTTAGAAAGAGAGGGGGGAGAAGCTGAATTCTGAATTATGCTCAGAATTCTTGAGGTGTGTTCAAATGAGTGGAGGAAGGGGGTATTTATAGTTGTTCGCGTAGCTCATTTCAAGATCTCGGGCGCTCGGTGGCTAGCGGCCCAGAACTCGGACGCCTGGCGTGAGGCGGCTCAGTTCTCAGATGCCCACGCTCACGCGATTGAAATCTTGAAGATCCGATTTGATACGCGTGATCCCGGAGGGAGGCAGAGGATCTAGGGTTTCGTGCCTATGGTTTCGGGTGGTAATGCGCTTGACTATCGAAGCTTGACTGGGTTTGACCTGGTTTGACTTGGCCCGATGTGTTGATTCGGGCTTAACTTTGCGTGTTTCGGGACCGATTCGGAGCCCCGATGTGGGAATTGACTCTAATTATTGTCGACGCGACCGTAATGACACGACGAAGTTCGTCTTGATGTTAAATTAATTTTTCCGAGTAATTATTTGATCCGTTCTATAGAAAAACCATCTAAAACATGGTAAACTCGCGTCGCGTTGTAGTCCGATCGTCAGTGGGTGTTTGTAGGGCACTCTTGCAGCCACCAGGTCAGAATCTGGGTGTCTACAGATTACGGAATCGACATCGGGCATTTAGAGCGACATTTGAAAATGATATCGAAAACACTCGACAAGGATTTCAGCGATCGCGTTATAACCCGACGGGTCAGGCGCACGCCATAAGGTGCCCTGACCCTCAAGCGCCTGGGGCGCCACCTCCCGTGCGTCCTATTTGAGGGTTATATGAACTTTAGACATAATTAATTATTGAATGTGTTCGATTGGAAAGTTCGATTTGTCGTCGCCAACGTTAGGCCTTTTGTCTTTCGGCGTCGTAGTTTGGCCTTTAAGGCCTACGATGCTCGATTTAGCATCATCGGACGTTTACTCGAATCGAGTTTTGAAAATAGTTTTATATTAGTATACGCGGTATTAATATGACAGAGATGTAAAACGGTTTAGGGGGTTGACTCGCCCTAGACAACCAATCACGCGGGGTAGTGTAGACACCCGCATTTTGACCGCCAGGTGTCTATGGCAGTTTCCAAAAAACACCCGATGATGATCGGACGCTAACGTGTTTCTACGCGCTCGGATACGGGCTCAAATCCATTAATCGCTGGCTAACACACTTACAGAGTACAAATATCACAAAATCAACCTCGAATCCAGGCCCAGCGGACCATTCCGAGTCAAACAAGACTAATTTGGGCCAAAAACCGACACCGAAAATAAAACCGATTTTTCACGATTGGATCAACCCCGGTCAAAGTCATTTCCGAGACACACAAAACAACCATACAGCCATCAAAAGTCCAAGTCAAACATAAAACCCATCAAGCAATTGAGGTCAAGGTCCAAAACAAGACTCGTGCGACCCATCTAGGCCACTCGATCAAGTGACCTATCCACTCGATCGAGTGGGCTGACTTTGAGCCCGGCGGCTGGCATAACGGGCCACTCGACCACCGAGTTGGCCTCCTACTCGGTCGAGTAGCCCTAAATCGATGCCCTAGCTTTTCCTATATAAGCAACCCCCATGCACACATCTTCAACACTTGGACACAACCTCTTAAAAAACCCTAATCTTTTACAACCCTAGCAAGCTACACAACCCTAATCCGACGCATCTACAACAAACCCTAGAAAAACCCTAGGAAAACCGACTTTAGCAAACCCTAAACCTAGTTTTAGGAATTCAACCCGAGCCACCACAACTTAGCCTCCATACACCTCGAAGACTCCCGTGTTATAGCCACGCTTACGAGCCTTAGTCCGAGACAGAAACATGTAGGTTGAGGGTGACAAACCTCCTTCTTCTTTCTCTTCTCTTTTCTCCATTTTTTTTCGTTTATTATTATTATTACGGTATTATTATTATTATTATTATTATTATTATTATTATTATTATTATTATTATTATTATTATTATTATTATTATTATTATTATTATTATTATTATTATTATTATTATTATTATTATTATTATTATTATTATTATTATTATTATTATTATTATTATTATTATTATTATTATTATTATTATAATTACGGTATTATTATTATTATTATTATTATTACGGTATTATTATTATTATTATTATTATTATTATTATTATTACTACGTTATTATTATTATTAGTACGATTATTATTATTATTATTGTTATTTACCTTGTTATCATTATTGCATCAAAATATTAAAATACTCATTGATTTGTGTCGAGTAAGAAGGATATCGGGATAAGAAAACACGAACATACAAGTGTACTGCACACAGTGTTGACGGTCGCTTATCCCGGTACCCCGATTATTTGATTATTGAGATGAGTCAACTTAAACAAGAATTCATTTTTATTTCTCGTTATCATCATCCATCTTGCATCCATCAATTTTCAAATCAATCTTTAACAAGGGTCGAAACCCGTTGACACGGATCCGACATCACAATCCCTAGGGATTTATTTGATGTCGGAGAAGTCGAGGGAATCAATTTTTTTTTATTTTATTTATTTAATCAAATAGTCAATTCTCCTAAATCACATAAAATCAATTCAAAACGCAATTTCTGTTGAGGCTAAAATAATTATCAAAATAGTGTTCTTAGATAGGCTAAAATAATTATCAAAATAGTGTTCACATAAAATCAATTCAAAACGCGTATTAGATAGTCATTCGAGTTCTTAGTAGAGGCCGCTAATGTGCGGGCGGGGTTGGGTGTCCTTTGTGGGCTTCCCAACACGTACCCTCACCCCTTACTCAGAACCTCGGTTTCCGGATGCCCGAAACCGTTGGCAAATGAGAGTCATTCAATATACGATTAACCGCTCAAGTCGGCATCTATATCGATATGCAAAGGGACGAGCCCAATAAACTCTGACATCGGAAATGGGCCGTATTTTGTATACGGCCCACTACGACATAGAGTGGGCTCGAACGGTTCCGAATAACCATAAAATTCGGTGGCGACTCCACATAGACCTAAATTTCAATTCGATCCATTCTCATATGGAGATTCATTCGCCTACCCAAACCCGCGCGTGGCCGCGTCGGGGTGGACCTATGTCATGTCCACAATTTGGCGACTCCGCTGGGGATTAACTGATGCGTGACTTACCATCGGCATCCTCAGGGTGAGACTCGAATAGAAATCGTTTGACAAATACAATACGCGTTTTAGTTCTACGGTTCATGCATAACCCATATTTTCCCGGGCCGGTACTCGCGACCGACGTCCCACTATACCGTTGATGTACTCCAATATGGATATGTCAAAAGGTGTCCATAGTCGATTCGAGTGAGTTTCGCGGCATGTTCTAAGATCAACTCGACTTAGGAAGTCCGTCCCGATCAACGTCTAGACTATGTACACTGGTATAGACCCTCTATAGACCAACCGAGACTTAGTATAGAGCATACATGGCGTCATTATAATGCTTGTGTGACTACGTGCTACTTGGTTTCCGAGTCGTTTTCAAAAAACCGTCAATTTTTCAAAATTGCATCCTTTTCAAACTATTCGATTTCAAAACCCGGGACCCATACCGAATTTAGGACTTAAGATTTTACTCAAAATAGCCTATTTTCTAGCCGGTATGCTGCCCAAATCAAAACTCGAACTTTCAAAACCCGTGGCCCAATGACTTTTTGTCCTCTTTTTTCGGAAATTTGGGCCATTCACCGAGTCCACTCGGTCCTTTGTCAAAAATCATCAATTTTCAAAACCTTCCACTTTTAGGACTTCCCGTATTTAGCAGTGTCGGGTCGTGTCTTAAGTTGTCAAGGTCTTTAGCGTCGAAACTCCGTCGATCTTACATCACGAGTTTCTTCCCTATCCCAGTCCGCCTTATTAGACTAAGGCAAGGCCCACCTACGTAGGACATACTCCTACAAAGGAAGGCCCGTCAACACAATTGAGTCCAAAAGTCTGGGGATGTCTCACGTAGACCTTCCTTCGAACAGGACTCGGCCCACATAGTCGAATCCTAAGGAAGGCCCACACTTCACAAGTCACCCGTCTAAGAGTCTTTTCCGAGTCAACCTTTTACAAGGCATAGCCCTATAAAAAAAGGTTCGGGGTCCTTACGTCTAAGGGTCACTCGTCCGACACTCGAGTCTTAACAAAATTATCGATCCCACTTGGGGGCTACCCCTTAGCAGAGCGATCAATCACGATTGCTCTAAGGGTCATGTCTTACACGTGTCTCACGTACCCCACTTTCGAGTCACTTAAGATGCCACACCATCTAAGTCCTTAGTCTCACATCGGGGGCTATTCTCCGACGGAGTGACTAATCACAGTCACTCCGAGAATCGTACCCTACACATTTGTCTTAGGGGAGTCTAACCCGAGTCAAACTAGAGTCGTCTCTCCTCCTGCGCTATTTCCTATGCCTTGGTGAGTTGGAGTTCCGAAGCAACTTTTCTGATTGCGTGGTGTTCTTACAGACAGGCCACCCGAAACCAGATACCAACGCAAAATGGACGATTTGAAAAATGCTCTGGCCAAGATCGAGACTCAACTGGCCGCCATCCAGGCTAACCAAGCAACGATAGTCACCCGCCTAAGTGCCGTGGAAAAAGCGGCCCCAGTCGAAGGAGCTGAGCCCAATGGGCCCATGGCCGAATTGGTCAATATCGTTCGTAGGCTCGAGGAACAAGTTCACCTATCAACGAACAACTCGATCCACACCGAGAATGCTCGTATTTATTCACCTCTGGATAACGAGCTTCCTGCTAACCTTAACTTAACGGGACTTCCTATGTTTGAGGGTACCGAAGACCCGGTCCACCACATCTGGGCTTTCAAAGACTTCATGGCGGTGAAGGGGGTGAAGTCAACTATGTTCAAGCACTTGTTCCCTCCTTCCCTGGAGAAACACCCCAAAGCCTGGTACTACAGGCTCGATTCCAAGAAATACCCGACTTGGGATGACGTGGCAACGGAGTTCGCTCGGAACTACGCTGATAATGTCGAAATCCAGACTACAATGCGTACTCTGGAAGTGATGGCCCAAGAGCCCAAAGAAGGGTTCACTAAATATCTTCAAAGATGGAGGGCCGAGAGTGTAAAGTTGGTAAACAAGCCCAACGAGAAGACACTAGTGGAGGCATTCATCAACAACCTCCTACCTTCTTACCGCGTCCATCTTAGGTATGCCGACATTTCAAACTTTGCCGTACTTACCGAAATGGGCATTAGGATTGAAGACGATCTTCGACACAATGAAGATCTGGGTGAATTTTCTACTAAAGGCTATACTGGACATCAACTCGAGTCCTTAGAAGCCGACGACTAATGACAACATTATCCGAGAGTCCGGATCTGATTTGAGTCTAAGTCTGAGTCCGAGTCTAGGATGTACTATTCCCTTCGAAGTCGAAGTCAAAGTCAGAGTCAGAGTCAGTTGTATTCTGTCATCTTTTTTCAAAATTCAATAAAATCAGCTTTCAATATTCTTTCTCATATATACTTTCCTTATGTGTTTCCGAGAACATGATGAACACCATCATACACTGTGAGCACACGCACGTGGCTATTATAGGCACATCTATAATGACTGCAGGAAACCGAGCCCGTGTTTTCTTTTTACCTATTTCATGTCTGGTATAGAAAAAACCACACAACTACCCGTAGCAGGAGCGGTATCGAATCCTATGACAAATCTAGGTAATCTCCTAGTTTGGGTTCAAGACGGGAGGCAAGCCCATTTCCCACAATAAAACACCCCTCCAACAAGACTAACCAATCCCTACCTTAGGTGTTAGTTTGACCGGCAAAAGAAAAAAACGAAAGAGCACTTGACAAAAAAAATCAAAAGTCAGAAAAAAAGAGAGAAAAAAAAAGGGCCAAAGCATAAAGAAGGCCATCAAAAAAAAAAAACTGGACAAAAAAAAAAAAGGCCAATACAAAAAAAGCAGGCCATCATCAAAAAAATTCAGAATACCCATGACCGTGGTCAACGGTCAATTCAAGTGAAAGCCCCACGACCAGGGTACGGTCAAAGTTATCAAAACCCATGATCGCGAGGTCAATCAAAAAATCAAATACTCAAGTGAAAATCCTTTGACCGGGGTACGGTCAAATTCAAAATTATCCATGTCATCCAATAGGGGAGTAACAATCAAGCTGGTCAGCTAACACCACACTCAGCCTTCCCACATTACAACCCTCAAGACCTCCTCGAAGATAGCCCTAGGGCCAGAGACAGCCCGGAATTTTGAGGATTCAAGCTCCATAAGATACCCCTAACCACTAGGGCCAGACATGGAAACCAGATCCCGCATTATCAAACCGGCTCTCGAAGCCTTAGCTCCACAGAACCGAGCTCCAGATTTCGAGTCATCAAGGCCATTTACTTCATTACCAAACCGGCTCTCGAAGCCTTAGCTCCACAGAACCGAGCTCCAGATTTCGAGTCATCAAGGCCATTTACTTCCTAGCACCACATTTCCAAAAACATCCAAACCAGTTACCAACCCCGAACACGGGAACTCAACTTGCAGTCGGCATAGAGCATGCCCAAATAGTTCACACCACCTCTGGGGGCTACCCCGGAGAACGCTCACAGTCACAGGATTAATATCCTAATCATTCAAGCCCTTTGATCAAGACATCACTGGGAATGCACCCAGCCTACACCATCGCTATGGCTAGTTACACACAAAGTCCTATTAGCTTAGGCACCATAATATATCTCACACTGAACTACGGCACGGTTTGATTTCACCACACGTGAATACGTAGGCAGCCTTTCAACAGAGGCACAACCACCCATATTGACACACATTCAAAAAGCACTATCATCCCGGGCACGACACTGTCATGTTCTTAGTAGCTAGCTTTGTCGTCCTGGGGGCTTTTCTTAGACAGAAGACCTCCATCCACTCACAAAATCCAGATAAATACTTTCAAAATCTAGCCTTCTTTCTGTAGTGCGTCTTAGTACTCGGCTCAGTCGAATACAAGAATCTGTCAGGACTCGAGGCAATACCCACTTTGGAAATGTATCCTAAAATAGGAAAAGGGCACCAGACTAAAACAGTCTCATTACAGGTTACTGCAATCCCCCCATAACATATCTATCCCATTTCGATGTGCGACCGTGTTGCCACTCGCCTAGGCTACGGGATAGCGCAACTTAAGAGTCTTGTTAGGCGGCCCACACCCCTACCAAGTTGCGGTCCAACCGTTAGAGAGTCCAGTCCGTGTCAGTCAACTCGTCCTGTCGTGTCCAGAGTCGAGTCTGTCGATAGGCCCCTCTCTTCAAATTCCACTTTGATTTGCAAAATTTAGCCATTTGAAAAAAGATGTTTTTCGACAAGGTCAGATTTCAGTCTATTTAAACTGCGAATTTCTTTTATATCCCTTTCCATTTTGAAAACCTAGCTCGTGATTGCTTTCAGGATTTCAAATTCAAAATTTCAAAAACTTCAAAAATCATTTTCCCCAGCACGAGTCATTTTACTACCTACGTGTTGCATACATTTTTATGTGACTTATACAGGTACGACTCAAGCGAAGACGTGCAAGTCATCAAATCTCCCCAGCAGCATTTTCCGGGATAGCACGGGATGGGCCAACACACAGGCACACCCAAAGCTTACGCGACAAGCCCAAATTCCCCACGGAGTACAATCATCAAGCTCAGGTATGATTTCTGTCTTGCGGCTGGCGAGCCCTCCACGCGAGTCTAACGGACTATAAACGACCCGACCGGAAGTCTACCAGGTCTTAACGGGCTTGGTAGCTACTCTGACTTTCGCCTTGTCCAAGCCTCAGTCAGAGTGGGGGCTCTGTAGATACCCGCATTTTGACCGCCAGGTGTCTATGGCAGTTTCCAAAAAACACCCGATGATGATCGGACGCTAACATGTTTCTACGCGCTCGGATACGGGCTCAAATCCATTAATCGCTGGCTAACACACTTACAGAGTACAAATATCACAAAATCAACCTCGAATCCAGGCCCAGCGGACCATTCCGAGTCAAACAAGACTAATTTGGGCCAAAAACCGACACCGGAAATAAAATCGACTTTTCACGATTGGATCAACTCCGGTCAAAGTCATTTCCGAGACGCACAAAACAACCATACAGCCATCAAAAGTCCAAGTCAAACATAAAACCCATCAAGCAATTGAGGTCAAGGTCCAAAACAAGACCCGTGCGACCCATCTAGGCCATTCATCGAGTGACCTATCCACTCGATCGAGTGGGCTGACTTTGAGCCCGACGGCTGGCATAACGGGCCACTCGACCACCGAGTTGGCCTCCTACTCGGTCGAGTAGCCCTAAATCGATGCCCTAGCTTTTCCTATATAAGCAACCCCCATGCACACATCTTCAACACTTGGACACAACCTCTTAAAAAACCCTAATCTTTTACAACCCTAGCAAGCTACACAACCCTAATCCGACGCATCTACAACAAACCCTAGAAAAATCCTAGGAAAACCGACTTTAGCAAACCCTAAACCTAGTTTTAGGAATTCAACCCGAGCCACCACAACTTAGCCTCCATACACCTCGAAGACTCCCGTGTTATAGCCACGCTTACGAGCCTTAGTCCGAGACAGAAACATGTAGGTTGAGGGTGACAAACCTCCTTCTTCTTTCTCTTCTCTTTTCTCCGTTTTTTTTCGTTTATTATTATTATTATTACGGTATTATTATTATTATTATTATTATTATTATTATTATTATTATTATTATTATTATTATTATTATTATTATTATTATTATTATTATTATTATTATTATTATTATTACGGTATTATTATTATTATTATTATTATTACGGTATTATTATTATTATTATTACTACTACGTTATTATTATTATTAGTACGATTATTATTATTATTATTGTTATTTACCTTGTTATCATTATTGCATCAAAATATTAAAATACTCATTGATTTGTGTCGAGTAAGAAGGATATCGGGATAAGAAAACACGAACATACAAGTGTACTGCACACAGCGTTGACGGTCGCTTATCCCGGTACCCCGATTATTTGATTATTGAGATGAGTCAACTTAAACAAGAATTCATTTTTATTTCTCGTTATCATCATCCATCTTGCATCCATCAATTTTCAAATCAATCTTTAACAAGGGTCGAAACCCGTTGACACGGATCCGACATCACAATCCTTAGGGATTTATTTGATGTCGGAGAAGTCGAGGGAATCAAGTTTTTTTATTTTATTTATTTAATCAAATAGTCAATTCTCCTAAATCACATAAAATCAATTCAAAACGCAATTTCTGTTGAGGCTAAAATAATTATCAAAATAATTCGTTAGAATTATGATATTATTAAACGCGGAGGAAATTTAATTTTATAGCAACGACCTACTTAAAACGATTTTCGACATAAAACACGTTTTTTTACAAACGAATCTTAATTCGTATAAAGGGCACTCGACCAAGTGCATAGCCCACTCGGTCGAGTGGCACCTCAAAATCGGGTCAGAATGCTCATCAGAACACCCACTCGATCGAGTCTCACAGTGCCTCGGTCGAGTGGCTATGTACTCGACCGAGTTCGTCAATAACTCGGCCGAGTACGGTCTTTGACGCAAAACAGAATCAATTTTTTAGGGTCCACTCGATCGAGTCCATCGACCACTCGATCGAGTGACCTCATAACGACTCAAATTACGAGTCTTACATTGTTCTATTTTCAAAACTCGATAGTATTTCTCGACTTAGGTCAACACGTGCATAATTAATCACATGTATACTATCTTTTCAAATCGTGCATCCTCATATTTGCATCTTTTCAATTCAATTCAATAGTTGCAAACCGTTATTATTCGTTTCTTTACATCGTTTACTAACGCGTTTTTTGTTCTTTTGTCAGTTTAATCATTATTCGTTTATTATACTAAATGAACCCGCATGCTAAAATACAACTTGGACGTTAATTTTAGTTGCATTAAATTGACTTAGAAACCCTTTCAATTACATTCGCATGTTTAGGGAAAATAAATCTTTGCATATCATTTTTCCGTTTTACTAGCACGCGTATTAGAAAGTCATTCGAGTTCTTAGTAGAGGCCGCTAATGTGCGGGCGGGGTTGGGTGTCCTTTGTGGGCTTCCCAACACGTACCCTCACCCCTTACTCAGAACCTCGGTTTCCGGATGCCCGAAACCGTTGGCAAACGAGAGTCATTCAATATACGATTAACCGCTCAAGTCGGCATCTATATCGATATGCAAAGGGACGAGCCCAATAAACTCTGACATCGGAAATGGGCCGTATTTTGTATACGGCCCACTACGACATAGAGTGGGCTCGAACGATTCCGAATAACCATAAAATTCGGTGGCGACTCCACATAGACCTAAATTTCAATTCGATCCATTCTCATATGGAGATTCATTCGCCTACCCAAACCCGCGCGTGGCCGCGTCGGGGTGGACCTATGTCATGTCCACAGGTAGCGAAACAAGCGACCGTCGACACGAGTGCGATACTCTTGTGCCCATGTTTCCTTATCTCGTCACCCTTTGTATTCGGTACCTTAAAGGCGAGTATTTTATATAGTCGGAATTTAATTAGTAGTTAGATGTTAGGAACGAGAAATAAAATGTTAGATGCGAAAATGTAAAATGTTAGTGTACGGTAAGTAAAATGTTAGTAATGTTAGTAGTACGATAAACAAACGATTTAATGGAATAGAAAATGGGGTTTGAACACCCTCAACCTACATGTCACATGTCAAATGCTTCGAAATACGGGCTCACGGAGTATCATCGTAGATAGGTGGAGCGGTTCTGTGTATGTCGGTTTTTCTGATTAAGAGTTTTCGAGAGAGAAAATGTCGACCTTTGAAACATTAGATGTAAGGGTGTATTTAAAGAATTTTGCGAAAAGTTCCGATTCGGAATTCAGGCACCCGGAGGCTCGCGCCTTGGTATAGGGGCGCCTAGATGCAGGCGACTAGAATCGCGCGTATCGGAAGTTGCTCAAAATACGGATTGATATCCGGTTTATCCGAGGCAATATTTGATGCGGTTTTGACTCGGTTTCATTTTTTATTTTGACGCTATTGTGGCCCTTTTGAGTTTTGGGTTTTGACTTTGAACGGGTTTGACTCGGTCGAAAAAAGACGGTTTTGCCTCCGGTGGTGGTTTTGGCTTGAAGTAGCTTTATTTTATTGGAAACGACCCACTGAGTCTAGATTTGAGGTCAGTTTTGAGAGATTTGTACTCCGCGAAGTTCCAACGTTGGATACTTTTGATTCCGAGTCCGTATTCGAGCGTATTGATGCATGTTAATGTCCGATCCATCATCGGGTGTTTTGTTGGAGACTACTATAGACACGAGAAGGTAAAATGCGGTTGTCTACAAACCGTTACCTTTCTCATTTTCAATTACACCCTATTCAAGCACAAATTTAATTAAAACTACAAATTATAGAGTAAGAATGTCTAGTTTTACGAAAAAAATTACTGATAAATGAGAAAAATAGACAGTTTCACGGTGTGAAAAGCAGTACGTACCTGGAGAAGATCTTTTGTAAGATCAATATATAAATAAGTGAAGCACTAAAACCCATACCATCAAGATTATAACTCATAATATTCCCTCTAAACTTATACAGTAATGATTAACAACCATGGAACACAAAGAAGGCACGGGGTTAAACAAGCTACAATTCACCACAAGTACAGCTATCTCCCTCGCCTTCAGCCCCATCTTTTCATAAATCTCATAAATCGCGACAAACATCAACCTCTCGACTTCTTTTCTTGCTTCGTCTATAGTTGGTTTCGGAGGTATTTGGATTACTGCTTCAGGCAAATACGTCTTGTCCCCTATACACGACCGTTCAAATATTTTCCTTTGAAAATCCACGGGCTTACTCTATACTGATTACAAGGTAAAGGCAAAAGTACTTGAACATAACTCGGTAGTCAGTAACAAATTACCGAAGCATGTCAAATCCCAATTTTGGACCAATTAATCGGGTTTTTGACTACTTATTGAGGGCCGCAAATTTGTAACTTATTTACCATGTCGTGTTGAGGAATTCCTTTAGTGATGCAAACAATAAGACCAACTCAGCTTCCAATCCTTCCATAATTGCTTTAGCAGCAAAGGGTGGGGGAATATATATTACTGATGCATTGGCTCTTGTTTCCGCCTTTGCTTCAGCTTCGGAGTTGAAAACATGGAACCCCAGGTTCTCACAACCCCCCTTTCCAAGTGTAACACCTCCAACATGAAAAAAAAAAAAAGAAATTGTATTATGAAACGGAAAAAAACAGGCCTAAATTCATAAACCACCATGACATTATGGCAATACAGTAGCTATAAAACAAAACCGCTTAATTATTTAATCGATTAATTATCCATGAACTTTTTCAGATCGGCAAAAAACAGCCTATCCAATCGATTTCAACCATCACAGCGAACAGACCGATACATAACACTACATAAACATATACATGGTCTACGTCTCTATGGCAGCACCCAACAAAGTTATAATAAAATACTATAAGCTTCTAATTGTACTCATTAACCGCCAACAAATAAACTGTGAGCAGTCAGGCATCTTGTTTCTGAATGCCAAAGGAGACAAGGTATGACGTTTTATAATGAACTAATAGCAACGGGGGGGAAAATGTGCTCGTCATAGATCATCTTTCCAGCTACAATTATTACAAGATACATGACAGATACACAATTTTCTTGACATGCCGGATCACAAAGGCCATAGCTAACAACAACGAAACTAAAAATCAACTGCGATCACAATTTTCCTATATCAACTATAAATTCACACAGCTGATACAATCAACTGATCTGATGAACTTGCTTCCCATGCTGAAACAAAATTATAAAAACGCACTGAATTGCACAAATTTGGTACCGAAATTATGTGAATTGTAGCAAATGACATCAAATTCAAAACAAATGATTGCAAACACCATCACCTAAGGAGTAAATTAGGGGGGGAAGAGGGAGAAGAATCCTAAACTGATACTTAATATTATAAAATTAGCATAAATAACCTTTTTTTTTTTGGTGAAGTGTGAGTATATTGATGGTGGGATTTGTCGTGGATCCCGACACCAAATATAACCAACTAATCCTAACTAGTAGCTTGGGAAGTCGGGTCGAACCACAAGGATGGAAAACGGTCTAGATTAGAGTTTGCCTACAACACAAGACTAAGTCACAAAAACACAAAGGGAGGAGAATTAACAAGAATTTAATAACTAGGAGGCAGCAAAACAAACTAAGACAATGAAGAAGAAGAAACTATGATTATGAAGGAACTAAGGATGACATAGACTAAATGATTCAATTAAAGCTAAATGAAACAACAAACTAGAGTAATAATAGCTAAGAAGAAAAAGAAATCAATAAGAGGGAAGAGCAGGGTTAGGTCGGGATCATAGGTATATTAGGCTAGTAGGGAAATCGAGGGTGTAGGTTTCACCTAATCACTAAGGTAAGCCCGCGCTCTCGCGTCAAGAACAAACCCGAAAACTCAAGCAATATGTTACCCAAAACAAGAGAATTCAATCACCAATCAAGCATACAACAAGAAAGAGGAAAAAAGCAAGAGTAGTATTGGCCACTACCACCCTAACAAACATTTCATCAAACACATGGCATGCATAACAAGTGACTAACAACAAAGATTCAACCTTGTATCCACAATCAACCTTAATCACCCATAATCAACACCTTATCCCCCTACTAACCCCACAAGAATCTACTCACTCATGTTTAAACTAAAACTAACATAAACAAGAGAAATCATCATAAGAACAAAAACATTCATAATGAAGAACAATAAGAATGAAAAATAAACAAAGGATAAAGATTGAAACTTAACTAACAATAAAAAATTAAGAGAAAGGAGAGAAGAGAAATTATACCAAACTAGAAAGGAGATGAAAAGATTGAAACTTGTATATAAAGAAAAACTCAAATACATTCACCAAGGTTGTCAATCTTGATAGAATCTTTAAGAATTCCAATAATACAAGAGTAACTACTAAGATTAATCTAAGATTAAGGAGAAACTAAGCTAATGATATGATTTCTCTATCTAGGGTTTCATTTCTCTCAAAAATTATAAGAGGAAGGTATATATAGGGTTCCATAAGTGAGGGGAATGAAAGAATGAAGCGGAGTGCGAGCTGGGGCCGTCCCGGCCGTGATGGGGGTGGTCACGGTCGGGATTGGGCCCGTCCTGGCCGTGATAGTGGTGGTCACGGTCGGGACCCCCGTACAGTGGCTCCTGATTGTTGGCTCAGTTTGTCCCGGCCGTGATGGTCATGGTCACGGTCGGGAAGGCTATGTAGGCTTCAAATACGATCACGTAGGTCCCTATTTGCTCTTCCTAGGCTTGCTATCGACTCTCGGTACTCGGGATATTCTTAAATTGGGCTCCAAGGGACTCGGGATCGAGTCTAAGTCACCGAATCATCGTCGCTTCTCTTCATTGGCTCCATATGCATCGGAAACGAGACGGAATCGTTCCACTTCTCCATGATGAGCATTAGGAACCTAAAACAAACTAGAAGAAGCGTAAGTAGCCTCGAAACCGCTCTAAAGAGCGATTTCACAAAAGAAAGTGGGACCAAACACGTGTAATAAACACTACAAACACACTTATCAACTCCCCCACACCTAACCTTTACTCACCCTCGAGTAAGCACGAACCAACTACTAACTAATAGAAACTAGACTACTAACCGAGCGGGTATTAGCGCACTCCACGCCCTTTCAACTCACGCGAGAACACTTGGAGGAAAACTGCTCTCTGCAAGGCAAGTGAGGTCCTGCGACAAAACTGTGGATACAACCGAACACGAAAACACACCAACAAACAAACAATCGGTTGCATCCAAGAAGAAATAAATATCGTTCCCACAACAAAGCTGTGAAAGAAACACCGGTTAAGGACTCAAGGCAAGTGACAACGTTCCCAAGCTAATAATACAAACCGAAATGGACAAAATCCTAATAGTATGACAACAAAGCAATAGAAACGTTGGTAACTTGTAACACCCACTATTTTCCTATTGCCGTTAATTATTCTGTTGTGACTCTGTCATGACTCTATGTCAATTTCGCCTTCTGTTTCCTTCATCTTTCTGAATTCTTATTATTTTTGAGTCAAATAATATTTATTTTTATTTTAAAAGATTTTAATTCTTTTAAATCTTTTTATTTGATTTTCATTGTAAACTATTTATTTTTGCGCGTGGAGTTCTATTTTTCTATGAACTAACGTTTTAAGCTTGGAATTGAGTTATTTATTTTTCCTAAATATCAAAACACGTTTATATGATATTTCCAACTAAGAAATATTTTTATTTAAGAATATTTGACCTTTAATGATTTTATTACGAAGTTCCGTAAATAATTGTTTTCCAACGCACGGTTTACTCGAACTGATTTGAAATACCTTTTATAATTTTACGATTCATCTTTTTATCAACTTAGAAATTATTTGGGACATTTTCCCCATGTTTTGGACCGTGACACACCCATGTCACATTTTTACCTACAACTTTTTATACATTTTATTTTATAAATAAATTAAGCCTTAGATATTTTATTTATTCTTATTTATTGTGATGAATTGACCAAACTCTTCACACTCCCTTTCTCACATATTTTGGCTACCTAGTTCATGCATGCATAGGATTGTTTTTATCAAATTTTAATTATCATTTAAGCCTAAACTTTTCACTTTGTTTTTTTTTTGGTAAACGATAAGTATGTATTAATATGTGTAAAATTTACAAGAATATGACTACATCAAATTATGTAGCCATCGAGCATCTTTGACACAAACCGGGTATTTAATCTTACACATAATTCGACTTCTAACATCCAATTTAATAGCCTTGACCGTAAGCTGCGGCTGTTGAACCGCTCCTTCCAAACGACAAATATTCCGCTGCCTCCAAATATGGTAAATTGCCGCATTAATCACAGCCCAGAGTATATTGCATTGTAATTTGGACCCTCTCATTTTAATCGCCCACTCCAAACTCCTAACATGCGGAATTCGCTTCTTAAGCCACTCACTTAACATACCAATAACTCGCGAGCTCCAACAACAGCCAAAGAAAAGATGATCCACTGTTTCAGCCTGCAAGACACAAAAATAACAAAGGTCTGTGTCTGCCACCCCAAACCACAAAAGATTCGATCTCGTGTTTAGAGCCTTCCAAAACACAAGCCAAGAAAAAAAGCTGTGTTTCGGGAGACTCCATCCACTCCACACGAGCCGACTCCACGGTACCTTCGGGACATGAGACCGGAACATCTCATACGCCCGTGAAATAGAATAATGAGTACAAGAGCCATGCCATAGACCATTCACGAACATATCTTTGATCTTCTCTTTTGTATGACAGATCTTCCTCCAAGCCCACGTGACATCAGCATGAGGCTGATATTCACGCCAAGCTGTTCCTCACAAATATATGTTGTTGACCCACCGAACCCATAAACGATCAGGCTGATCAAACACCCATGAAGCCAATTTCGCAACAGCTGCCTCATTCCAAGTCGTCAGATCACGAAGGCCTAAACCACCTTCCTCTTTCGGGAAGCAAACTTTCTCCCAGCTCACCAGCGCTCGTTTGGTGCCCTCTACCCCACCTTCCCAAAGAAAATTACGACAAAGGGAACTAATCCGAGCCATAACATATTTAGAAATAATAAAAACTACGGCCCAATAATTGTGCAATTGGGATAGCACAGCCTGAACCAAAGTCAGTCTTCCCGCAAAAAAAAGTTTCCGGGCTCCAATACTAGAGATTCTCGACACAATACGGGCTAGCAACTTTTCACAGTCATTCTTTCCAAGACGAGTGCTCTGAATCGGAAGTCCGAGATATCTGAAAGGCAAAGAGCCTTCAACACATCCCGAGAATTGTAAAATAGCCGCCTTTCTATCCTCATCAACTCCAGCAAAATAAGCATGAGACTTACCCACACTAATACTCAAACCCGACGATCTACTAAAAGTAGCAAAGGCCCTCCATAATAGTTCCATAGACTCCGTCTTTCCTTTGCAAAACAGGAGGAGATCACCCGCAAAGAGCAAATGACTAAGTTTCAGCCCTCCACATTTCGGGTGATATTTAAAATTCCTCTCTATCATTCCAAAAGTCATAATCCGAGAGAAATATTCCATACAAATCGTAAAGAGTAGCGGAGACATAGGATCACCTTGCCTCAATCCTCTTTTCCCCCAGAAGAAGCCAAAATTATCTCCATTTACAGAGAGCGAATAGGAGACCGACGAGACACACTCCATGATCAGCCCCCGGAAATTTTCCGGAAAATCTAATGCACGGAGCATTTGGTCCACAAAATTCTACTCAACACTATCATACGCCTTATGGATATCAACTTTAAAGAGGCATCTAGGTGAAACACGACCCCTATTATACATCCGGACGAGATCCTGGCAAATCAACACATTCTCGATAATACTGCTTCCCTCAATAAAACCACCTTGAGTAGGTGAAATTATTTGAGGCAGAACCCGGCCTAATCTTGCACAAATAATTTTAGCAATACATTTGTACAACACATTACAACATGCAATCGGCCTAAAATCTTTCACAGATTGGGGCTTATTCACCTTAGGTATCAGCGTAATAGTAGCACAGTTCAGCTGTTTCAGAAGCTTACCTGAGACGAAGAAATCTTGTATAGCTTCCACTATATCATTCCAAACAATATCCCACGAATCGATAAAGAATTGACTCAAGAATCCGTCCGGACCAGGGGCCTTATCACGTGGAATACTGAACATCGCCCTTTTGATCTCGTCAGCTGAAACCGTCGCCTCAAGTACGGCCTTATGCGCATCAGTGCACACACTGCCGCGCCGAACCAAATCAAAATTGACATCTTCCGATTCGTGTGAGTCTCCCAAAAGGGACAAATAATAACGCGTAAAGGGATTCTCTATCGCATTCTTAGAGTCACACACATTCCCCTCAGCATCATCGATCTTAACCACTGCGTTGTGAGCCCTCCTAGCACGCAAAATCCCATGAAAATAAGCGGAATTGACGTCACCACCCATAACCCACTTCTGTTTAGCTTTCTGACTCCAGAAATCGCACCTGGCAGCTTGCAACCTTCGCACGGACTCGTTCAGCTCTGCCTCTTCGCACAACAAGGCAGGCGACCTGTCAGTCCGTACCTGAAATTGCAGCTGCTCCAAGCGAAGCTCAGCCTGGGCACACCGGTTTTCGATGTCTGAGAAACAACTCGCGTTCAACTCCTTTAAAGGCCTCTTCAAGTTCCTGAGCTTCCTCGCAATTCTGAACTGCTTCGTCCCACTGATATGCTCACGCCACACAGCAGTCACGCAGCTCACAAATTCCGGGGCTTGGCCCCACATATTCATATATTTAAAACATCGATTCTTCCTCCCCGACGACATCTCTAATTGAACCACGCAAGGACAATGGTCGAAGGTTCCTTCAGGCAAGAAATTAGCATACCCATTCGGAAAAAGAGCTGAAAATTCATCATTAATCAAGCAACCATCAATCCGGCTAAAAACTCTAGTGTCAGCGACCTTATGTTTATTATTCCAAGTGAATTAAGACCCGCTCGCCTTGAAGTCACTCACACCACAATTTGCAAGACAGTCTCGAAAATCCGCCATCGCTTCATCTGATGACGGACCCCCAAGGCGCTCTCTCGCGTCAAGAACACAATTAAAATCACCCATTATCGCCCACGGCTCTCTAGATGCATAGGTTTCGAGCCTTCTCCAAAGTGCCACTCTGTCATGGGTAGGGTTAAACGCTTACACAAAAGTGAGCAAATAATGTTTCCTCGAATTCAAAGCTACTTCGACATGAATGCTCTGATTGCTATACTCCAGAATCTTCAGTTTGACCTTATCATGTTTCCATAAAAGCCAAACCCGACCCCCACTATGACAATGAGTATTGGTCGTAATACTCCATTCATAGAAAATATTCTGATGAACTTTTGCATACGCTTTATTCTTTATTTTAGTTTCAAGCAAACCAAACACATCTAGTTGTTGTTTTCTAACAAAATCACTAATGGTGCGCTGCTTATTTATATTGCACATGCCGCGCACGTTCCAAAAACCTATATTATGAACTACGTGTTATTCATTCATTTTTACACAAAAAAAATCAAGGCAAATACTCTCCATTTCCTCTTCTTTGGCCATGAGTTCCAGCAGCATTTTCCAGCCATGTTTGGTCTCAAATCGAGTCTTGATCGTCCCTTTTCCATCTCCAAATTAATCGTCTTTCTTTTCCCTTCGTTAAGGTAATAATCGATGTTATTTCCGATCGTTATTTACCTTGATTCTTTTAGTTTTCTCATGGTATTTTTGTACCATGTATGTCGTGTGATGTAGGATTCTTGGTCGATCCCGAAGCCGACGAATTTTTCGTAGACTCGAATTTGGACTAGAGGTAACGTCGATGTTACTCGGTATTTCGTGATTTTAATTGTTTAATTGCATGTATATTTTTATATTTCATTTTTGACAATATATGTATGTCATATAATCTGGAAAAAATTTTAAAGTTGAAAATTTGCATGTTTCGGTATTTTTATCGCTTTTACGAGATTAACGATTAAATCGTTATATTAATTTGTAAAATCGTAATATTCGGCCTAAACATGTAATATATGTTTGTATTCTGTAAAAATGATATTTTTGATGATTTTTAATAATTTAGTATTTTTTTGATATTTTAGTTATCGATTATTGAATTATTACCGTTTACGGACAAAAACGATTAAAAGCCAATTTTTAGTTCTAGTACTTAAACAATTCATTTTAATCTGAAATTTTGCATGGATGATGTTTCTGGTGAAAAAACAAATTCTGAATTTTTTCATAATTTTTCGGAGTTGTTAAGTGGGTGAATTAATAAATCACTTTAAATCATCGTTTATCGTTAAAACCGTGTTTGTCGTTTAAATTCTCGAATTCTGGTCTTTTGATTAAATCTTGAAAAAAAATATGATTCTGATGATTTCATGATAAAATGTAATTTTATGATTTTTAGTGCTTTAATAAAATGTTAGAAATGATAAGTTTTATTAATGAAATCGTTAATTGTGAAAACGGGTTTAAATGACGGTTTTGTTGGAATTTGAAAAATCTGGAATTTTGGAAAATCTGAAAAATTATTAATTTCTGGAAAATCATGATTTTTAAGTTTAATAATAATTTTTTGATATTAATACGTAAATCCTTTTGTAATTACTATTTTTATTAATCGTTATTGTCGAGATTAGACGATTAACGAGAAAAAACCCTTTAAAAACGAGTTTAAGGATTCTGGAAAATTTTCTTTTCTGAACAGAATGTCCATAAATATATTTTAGCTAGTTTACGTAATTTTTTTACTATTTATTAAAGTCTTTAATTAATAAGTATTGATTTTTGGACAAATTACGGTTTATCGTTAAAATGATCCATTGCACCTAAAAGAATTAATTTTCCAGCCATTTTGAAAATATTTAAATCTGAAACTTTAAGAGTTAAATCAACACTTAACATACTCTAAATATATTCATTGGTTTAATTAAATAGAAGACGTTAAATGATTTATTTTGACATTTGCCATAAAATCCTATTTATGTTCGTATTGTCGAAACTATTAATAATTAGGGAATTTTAATTTTATAAACTTTGAAACCACCCTGATTAGTAGTATTAAAGTCTTTAACACATTTTTAATCATTTTATAAACACTTGTAAGATATTTTAATAATTTCATAAACCTAAATGCTCTCACTTTGATAATTAATATCGTTAAGGCCGAAAGTACTAGTTTTATAAATCTATATCCTTTACTAAAAATGTTGTATTAGTATAAACTAATATTTTTGCTATTTTGGGTATGATGCTATTTTTTATTAAATTTTATAAAAATAGAAGTTTCCTAAAATAGAAAGTTTCCTCTTTTGGAAGGCGATCCTTTTTCCCTTTTGTTCTCTTATTATTATAATGATTATATCTTTTGAATATCGATAATGGCTTTGTTTTGGAGTTATTGAATAAGGATAAGTGTGGGTTAGAGTAATACAGTCTAGGATGTACTGTTTTGCCATCAACTATAAGGCTGGTGTATCCATTTGGGATGCATTGGTTGTTGAACTGGATACATTTGGTGTCCAGGAGTATATGTGCATTGTGCCCTTAAGCTAGATATCGCATCGTGTTAGTCGACGTCAGTTGAACTGGATACATTTGGTATCCAGGAGAGGTGTATTACTTATGCTAGGACCTCGCATTGATAAGTCGCCGTCGTATTATGGTTGAGTTGCCTAGTTAGAGACCTTGGATCTTCGCTGCGTGTGAAGTTGGTGTATGAGTTCTCGAAACTAGTTTTTAGTATATCCCTAGTGAAAGTCTAGCCTTGTGCACACTATTCGAATATCCATAACGCCATTTTGAATATTTTTTTTATTATTATCGATATAATTGGTTTTTACAGGTTGGCAAATATTTTTATATTTTCTTCGGAAAACTCGTTTTTATTATATTGTTTCAATACGTGAAGTTTTTCACTGAAAACTTATTTTCATGTTATACTGTTTTTCATTTTTACTATTTTTTCTATAATAGTAATTATAGTTTTAAAATCCTGTTATACGACTGGGAGAACATTGGTGTTGCTCTCCACTGATTGTGGCTGTTATGTTTTAACATGGCAGGTATACTTGTTTCCGGGTGTGAGCTAGCGGGCAGTGTGGATCCTGCTTGTTTATTTTAATAATTATGTCTTATGGATTGTTCAAACCCCTTTTATGGATTGTTTTAATTTTTGGCCATTTTATTTAAGGCCTGTTGTTTGACTTTACCATTTTAAATTTACTAAGACATAGTTACAGTGTGTTTTAATCCCGACTCTACAGTGTTTCCGCCACTGTAACGCGTTAGATTTTCTAGGAGATTACATAACTTACCTAGGTCCTCTTAACCTTCTAAGAACGTACTACGGGACGATAGGCGGGATGGAAAAAGGATGAACCACGGAGTTAGTCGACACTGTAGGTAAAGTGAAACCCCGCCCCCTTTAGCGATAAGCCAAGAGGGTTGTTCCATGCTCAAAAATATCCTAACTAGTCCAAATAAAAAGGTGGATATGGTTGCAAAGTGAGGGAATACCGACCATTACCGCTATCATCCTTCCTAGGGACTCGGTCCTTTGGTAGGCTCTTCACGATAACAATCGGTAAAAGGCTTATTTTTGAGGGGTAAGATATTTTTTTGTGGAATGATTTTTCTTGACATTTGTCTTCTTTCGTATTTTGCTTTTGATTTGCATGCCGTTTCTTTTTCTCCTTTTGTATTTTGTTTTTGATTTGTTGTGCCTTTTCTTTTTCTTCTTTCTTTTCTTTCTTTTTTCTTTCTTTTTGCCTTGGTTTGCCCTTTTGACTAAATTTTGTATTGTAGGCAATCATTACAACCAATTATAGAAACCTCGATAAAATGCAACTTATTTGTGAGATATGTGTAGAAGGTAGGAAAATGGGTGAGTCGGGCGCGCTTTCCCTTCAAACCCACAAAAAGGGGGAAACTTGGACTAATCCAACAATTTCGAACATCGTCACCTAAGAGGACGGGACTCGGCAACCAAGGCCTTTTCACTCCGTGGGGTCAAGGTGGTCAATATGCAAATCCCGAAGTAAATCCCTACTAGTCTAGGTGGACACAAGGTAAAGAACCGACGAAACTATTGATTTAAAGTCATTCTACTAGATTAAAGTCCAAGAATCGATTCGTGTCACTAGAAAGGGAAAGTAAACACTTACGCACTAGCCTCAAAACCGGGTTTTCGAAAACCTTTTCTACACAAGACAAAACAAAGACAAAATAAAACAAAACAAAACAAAATAAGACAAACACACACAAAAATAAACAATCACCACCCCGAAACTTTCCAAACAAGCAACCTCATCAATCCACAAACTCCAAAAAACTCCACCTGAGCACAAATCACCACAAATTCTCCTCCAAACACCAAAATGGAAAAAGGAGAAAGTGATAGAAGGATATAACCGGATGTCAAGAGCTTTTCCGAAGCTCGCGGCGATCAAGCAACCTACAAAGAAATCGGGAGACAAAACACACACAGAAAACAAATATACGACACAAAGACACAAAAGGAAAAGACACAAGAAAATCTTTTTGGTTTTTAGGAAATATTTTTTTCAATTTTTTTGGAATTTTAAAATTTTTTCGAAAAAACTACGAAAATAAAAATAAACTGGACTAAGATATCACTCCCTCACACTTAAACCGAGCAATGTCCTCATGCTCGATCGGTAGTGTGTGGAGATACTAAAAAGAAGAGTGTAGACACCCACATTTTGTCTGCCAGGTGTCTAGCAGTTTCCAAAAAACACCCGATGATGATCGGACGCAAACATATTTCTACGCGCTCGGATATGGGCTCAAAACCATTAGTTGTTGGCTTAAGCACTTACGGAGTAAAAATCTCACAAAACCAACCTCAAATTCAGGCCCAGTGGGCCATTTCCAATCAAACAAGACTAATTTGGGTCAAAACCGACACCGGAAACAAAACCGACTTTTAGCGATCGGGTCAAACCCCGGTCAAAGCCGCTTCCGAGACATACAAAACAACCACTCAAATGTCATAGGCCTAGTCCAAATACAAAACACACAAAATATCCAACCCGAGGTCCAAACAACCCGGACCTCTCGTACCAGCTGACCTACTCGATCGAGTGCTCAGCTCACTCGATCGAGTGGGCCCTCATTCAAGCCCGACTGAAGACGCTTGGGTCACTCGACCGAGTCAAGGGGCTACTCGGTCGAGTAACCCTAGACGGGGCATAGGTGACTTGCCTATATATACATCCCCATGCACACACATTTACACAACTTTTTCACAGATAGAAAAAACCCTAATTCATCCTTAGTCTACACTAATCCTATCTCAAACCCTAACCTTAGCATCTAGGATCCAAACCCTAATCACCATAACTCCACTTACATCTCGATACTCACGTGCAAGCCGCAATTAACGAGTCCCGTCTGAGACAAGAACATGTAGGTTGAGGGTGCAAAAAACCCCTTTCTTTCCCTTCTCTTTTTCTTCACGCGTCGTCCGTGTCGTCATCATTGTTCCGTTTTTTATTTTATTTTTTTTCTTTATCGTCATCATCGCATTCTAATATCGCTAATATTTACTAGTATAAATACTAAAATACTCGTCAATTCGTGTCAAGCGTGAGTGATGGCGGGATAAGAAAAACCGAATATACGGGGTATTGCACCCAGCGTTGCCGGTCGCTTATCCCGACACCCCGATCGCTTGATTGTTGAGACGAGTTAATATCAACCATAATTTTCCTATTTTTTTCGAGTCCTTATTAATCGCATATTTCGTCAATTCTAAAACTTTCTTCAAAACAATTATTTTTTAATTAAGGGTCGAAACCCGTTGACGCGGATCCGGCATCACATAATCCCTAGGGATTTATTACGATGTCGGAAAGCCGAGGGAATCAAGTCGAGTCCGTCGTAATTAAGAAGTGTCAATCTACTAGATTCGATACCAACTCAATAGTTGGATGTCGAATCTAAATGATTTAGTCATTAAATTAAACTAACACGATTTCTCGTTGATGCTAAAATAGATGTCAAACAATTCGCAAGAATTAATACGACACTATAAACGCGGAGGGAATTTATATCGTTTTGGTTAATTTCAAATGACTTATAACATTTTTTTTTATCTCGCTTTAATATCCGATGTCGATTCAATAATCGCACGTTGGATACGACGAGTATCATACACACGAATCGAGCATAAATTATACAATATTTACGCCCGATTCAACACAATCAACGATTTATCAAAATCCGAATCGAGCATAAATTATACTCCCTCCGGTCACAATTTATTGTCCCATTTCATTAAAATACACCCCACATATAATCATGAAATGGGGCAATAATTTATGACCGGAGGGAGTACAATATTTATGCCCGATTCGGCAGAATCAACGATTTACTAAAATCGAAAAGCAATCTCGCAATCAATAATAAATTGCAAACGAACCCTAGTTCGTACAGGGGGCACTCGATCGAGTGCCTAGCACACTCGGTCGAGTGGCACCCCAAAAAACGAGACAGAATGCTATTTCGACAACCACTCGGTCGAGTCTCGCAACGACTCGATCGAGTGGTCGTGCACTCGGTCGAGTTTCCTCATAACTCGATCTAGTGACGTCACGAAATCTGGGACAGAAGCTTTTCAGAGGCCTACTCGGTCGAGTCCCTCAATGACTCGGTCGAGTGGCCCCTTTATCACGTCAAACCGTGAGTTCTATAAAGTCATTCGAATCTCGTTAATGCTTTTTATGACTTAGGTCAACACGTGTCAAATTAATCACGTGTCATGCTACGTTTCTAAACCACGCATCATGATTACTTTATTCTATATCTTTCCGCACCATTCTATATTAGTTATAAGCCGTTATTATCGTTATTTACCGTTACTAACGCGTTTATTCCTCTTTTTGGTTTATTTATTTTGTTTATTTTATTGTACTAAAATGAACCCACATGCTAAATTTAACTTTGACGTTAGAATTAGTTGCATTAAATCGACCTAGAAACCCGTTTAATTTCTCACATGCTTAGGGAAAACAACGTTTGCATATCATTTAACCGAACTACTAACGCGCGTATTAGAAAGTCATTCGATATCCTTGTAGAGGCCGCTAAGTGCGGGCGGGGTTGGGTGTTCTTTGTGAACTTCCCAACACGTACCCTCACCCCTTACTCAGAACCTCGGTTTCCGGATGCCCGAAACCGTTGGCGCACGAGAGTCATTCAATACACAATATCCGATAATGTCGGTATCGGTATCAAATGCAAAGGGACGAGCCCAATAAACTCTGACATCGGAAATGGGCCATACTTTGTGCATGGCCCACTACGACATAGAGTGGGTTCGAACGGGCCCGAACTCCGACAAAGTTCGGTGGCGACTACACTTCGATTTAAATTTCAATTCGATCCATTTTCATATGGAGATTTATTCGCCTCCCCAAACCCGCGCGTGGCCGTGTCGGGGTGGACCTATGTCATGTCCACAATTTGGCGACTCCGCTAGGGATTAACTGATGCGTGATTTACCATCGGTATCTAGGGTGAGACTCGAATAGAAATCGCTTGACTAGTACAATACGCGTTTTAGTTTTACGGTTCATGCATAACTCCATATTTTCCCGGGCCAGTACTCGCGACCGACGTCCCACTATACCGTGATGTACTCCAATATGGATATGTCAATGGTGTCCATAGACGATTCGAGTGGGTTTCGCGGCACGTTCTAAGCTCAACTCGACTTAGAAAGTCTGTCCCGATCAACGTCTAGACTATGTGCACTGGTCTAGACCCTTTATAGACCGACCGAGACTTAGTGTAAAGCATACATAGCGTCGTTATAATGCTTGCGTGACTATATGCTACTTGGTTTCCGTGTCATTTTCAAAAACCGCCTTTTTCAAAAATTGCATCTTTTCAAACTATCCAATTTCAAAACCCGGGACATATACCGAATTTAGGACCTTTGATTTTACTCAAAATAGCCTATTTCTAGCCGGTATTCCGCCCATTTCAAAACTCGAAAATATTTTCGAACTTTCAAAACCGAGGCCCGATATTTGTTTCGATTTTCGAAAAATCGGACCCCTCCACTGTTTTTTCGGATTTTTTCTAAAAAATCCTTTTCAAAACCTGCCTCTAGCGTATTTAGCAGTGTCGGGTCATGTCTTAAGTCGTCGAAGTCTCTAGCGTCGAAACTCTGTCGATCTTACATCATGAGTTTCTTCCCCATCCCAGTCCGCCTTATTAGACTAAGGCAAGGCCCACCAACGTAGGACATACTGCTACAAAGGAGGGCCCATCTACACAATCGAGTCCAAAGTCTGGGGATGTCTCACGTGGACCTTCCTTCGAACAGGACTCGGCCCACCCGCCGATTCCTAAGGAAGCCCCACCTTCCACAAGTCACCCGTCTAGGTGTCTTTTCCGAGTCATTTCCCTTTTCAGTTTTGTTCGGGATGTAGTTTCTATTCCGGGATTTGGGCTAGTTTCTGATTACACGGTGTTCCTACAGACAGGCCACCCATAACTCGCAAAATGCAAGATTCTCTGGATCAACTGTCTGCCGCGCTGGCCAAGGTCGAGACCCAATTGACGGCTATCCGGACCGACCAAACCACTCTGGCCACCCGTCTGACTGCCGTGGAGAAAGGTACTCCCACTGGATCTGAGCCCACCGGGCCCATAGCTGAGCTAATCGGCGCTGTTCGCAAGCTTGAAGAACAGGTCCACCTGTCGACAAACAACTCGATCCACACTGAAAATGCTCGTTTCTATTTGCCTTTGAATGACGAGCTACCTGCCAACCTCAACCTCACGGGAATTCCAATGTTTGAGGGTACTGAAGACCCGGTCCACCACATCCGGGCTTTCAAAGAATTCATGGCGGTCAAAGGGGTGAAATCCACCATGTTTAAGCACTTATTTGCTTCCTCTCTCGAGAAGCACCCCAAGGCCTGGTACTACAGGCTCGATTCCAAGAAGTACAAGACTTGGGACGATGTGGCTACTGAGTTTGTTCGGAATTACGCTGATAATACCGAGATGCAGACTACAATGCGTACTCTGGAAGTGATGGCCCAAGAGCCCAAAGAAGGGTTCACAAAATATCTCCAAAGATGGCGGGCCGAAAGTGTGAAGCTGGTTGATAAGCCCAGCGAGAAGGTGCTAGTGGAGGCTTTTGTCAAGAATCTCCTCCCATCCTACCGGGTCCATCTCCGGTATGCCATCATCCCCAGTTTTGCCGCCCTTACTGAAATGGGAACAAGGATCGAGGATGACTTAAGGTTAGAGAGCCTGACTAAGGCCTCTACCACAGGATATCAAGGGGCCAGTTCATCTGTGAGCAAGCCCACACCTGCAGCTGCAACTCGCAGCATCTTCGATGAGGTTAATCTGCTTGACACCTCATCCAAAAAGAATACTCCAACTCGGGTATTCACGGATATAGGGACTACCTATAACTATGCCTTACAAAGGCTATCTTCGAAGGGTCTTATCCAACCAATAGGCCCGACTCCAGAAGTTCCAGTGGAAAAGAGGTCCAAAAGCTACAATGCTCAAGCCTATTGCCAGTATCACCGAGGTAATGGGCATGACACGGAGAATTGCTGGAAACTAAAGCATCTGATCCAAGATCTAATTGAGAAAGGGAAAATACCGTTGCCCGGAGACAAGCCGAGTAACAAAGAAAACCCGTTCAGTGCCCATGCTATATTCACTGGGGAGGTAATCGACTGTTCACACCTCATTTCCCCCTATATCCCACAAATTAATGGGATATGGTTCGATGATGAGGAGGATGTGTACTTAGCAAAAGGGGAAGTTGTTCCCATCACCAGTGAAGAGGTTCGAAAGGCTAAGTTCAAGGCCTTAGCCACCAACCACCTCGCCACCGCCGGGCGCTCTACCCCAACAACCGTCACTGAACTTTCTAGGACGGAATCTACCCTTGAAGAACCAAGCAACGACACGGTTTTGGTCCAACAATTGAAGAGGGTTCGAGCTGATTTAACTGTATGACAATTACTAGTTAGCTCCCAAGAACATCGAGAGGCACTGACTAAGGCTCTCGATCAAATCAAGGTCGACTCCCAGGTTACCCCCGCTGAAATGGTAGCCACTATCATGCCCTATCTCAAGGGCAAATCCAAAGAAGAAGACCCACTCATAACCTTCTCTGAGTCCGATCTACCACCGTTTGGGGCCGCCCATAACCTGGCCCTATACATCACGGTCATTTGCCGAGGGAAATACCTCCCCATGACCCTAATTGATGACGGATCTGCCGTAAATCTCCTTTCCCTAAGGACCGCTAAGGCCCTCGGCATCACCGAGGCCGACTATCTCCCGACGGCGCAGACTATCCAGGCTTTCGACGGAAGCCCAAAACCGGTTGCCGGGGCCGTTAAGCTGACAATAATAACGGGCCCAATCGAGAAAGAATTGGAGTTTCAGATGATTGATGTCACGTCGTCCTTCAACCTGCTACTAGGAAGGCCTTGGATCCATGCAGTCAAGGCTGTATCCTCTACCCTCCACAGAAAAGTCAAGATGCCACTCTAGGACGGTGTCATCACACTGGAGGCAACCCCCATGACCGTGGCTAGCTGCAACGCCGCGAGTCGGGCCGAACCACGGGGATTCGACTTCGTGGGAATGATTGTGGAGGAATATCTCTTCAGACCCTACTTCACTACTAGCATCAACACGATGCTACAAAACTTGGGTTACCTACTAGGAACCACTTCGAGGCCACATCTCCCGGCCGGGAAGATCATCGAGGTTCTAAACGATGGCGAATCGCAATTCGGCTTGGAGTATGCTATAACCCCGGAGAACGTGGTCCGGGCCGGTATTCATAAGGCCACCAACCTCATCAAGGGTACTTACTTAGGCCCTTATAGCCCGAAATTAACTGACTACTTTGTCACTCCTGTATTCGGGGCTATTCAAGTGGGCCTCTATCAACCCACAATCACATATCCCGAGACCAAAACGGCTCGAGAATGCAATTTCATCCCCGATGATATATTCACCCTTGTCCAGGCCGAGTCCGAAGAAGGTAAAAACAACTTCGAGCCCGTGCTGGGGCTCCTATTCGGGGAAGACAAGGTCGTCCCCGCCCCAAAGGATGATCTGGTCAACGTGATCCTCCGCAGCAACCGGTTCGATCCAACGAAGCTGATCTCCAAAGTTGGGGCAGATACCAAGAAGAGGGCCTAGAGGAAGACCATTAAATGGACCGACAAGCAGGGTCGGGTCTATAAGCTAACCACCGGCGAGGGAGACATGCCGGATACCGAGTCAGAGTCAGAGTCTGAGTCTGAGTCCGAGTCTAGAGGGTCTGGTGCTAGAGTCCAATCTGTAACCCCTCTTCCCTTAGCCACTGGAGTCTCGGGGTCTGTCCCGAGAGCACTCACAATCCCGCCGCTGACCAATGATCAGATGACCGCTCTCTTTGAGCTGTTCTCCAAATTTACTATTAATAATAATAACGAAAACCGTTCTGCTTACGACTTGTCTTATTTCCAAAATTCTTTCAATTTCAAAACTTTTATGTGCAATGACATTGAGAAACCCGACGAACAGGTACCCCTTTCTCCGCATCTGATCGAGCAGCTCGAACAAAGGGAATCCCGAGATCCGGTAATTGAAGAAACCGAGTCCATCAACGTGGGAACCACTTTAGAGCCCCAGATGCTTAAGCTGGGCCTATCTTTAGATCCCGAGGAGAGAAAACAATTCGCAAACCTCCTCCAAGAGTTCAAAGACGTCTTCGCATGGTCCTACAAGGACATGCCGGGGATAGATCGGGAAATAGCTGAGCACCGTATACCCATCAAAGATGGGTGTAAGCCGGTAAAACAGAAGCTCCGAAGAATGAAGCCCGAATGGTCTCTCAAAGTCAAAGAGGAAGTAGACAAACAATTCAAAGCGAGCTTTATACAGGTGTCTGAATATCCAGACTGGGTCGCGAACATCGTACCGGTACCCAAGAAGGACGCTAAGGTGCGGGTATGTGTGGACTTCAGGGACCTTAACAAGTCCAGCCCAAAAGACAATTTTCCGTTCCCACACATCGACATACTGGTGGATAACACGGCCGATCATGCCTTTCTATCATTCATGGACGGGTATGCCGGATACAATCAAATCAAAATGGCAGAAGAGGATATGAGTAAGACCACCTTCATTACACCTTGGGGTACTTACTGTTACATCGTTATGCTCATCAGTGCCGGGGCCACTTATCAACGGAACGCCACCACCTTATTACACGATATGATGCATAAGGAAGTGGAGGTTTATGTGGACGACATGATCGTCAAATCCAAGGACCGAAGCGGGCACATCTCGGCCCTAAGAAAGTGCTTCACCAGGCTGCGTAAATACAATATGAGACTGAACCCTCAGAAATGCAGTTTCGGGGTAACGTCGGGCAAATTACTGGGCCATATCGTTAGCCAACGCGGCATCGAGGTCGACCCAGCTAAAATCAAGGCCATCACCGAGATGCAGCCACCCAAAACCGAAAAAGAAACAAGGGGGTTCCTCGGGAAAGTCCAATACATCAGCCGGTTCATTTCAAAGTTATCCATGGTATGCGAGCCCATTTTCAAGAAACTGAAGATAGGAGAGCGGGTACTATGGGATGATAAATGTCAAACAGATTTTGACAAAATCAAGGAGATTCTGTCTGCTCCGCCAGTATTAATGCCAACTCAACCCGGCCTGCCTTTGTCGTTATACCTAACAACGACCGAGACGACCATTGGGGCTATGCTGGCCCAGACAGTAGATTCAGAGGAACGGGCCATTTACTACATTAGTAAGAAGTTCCTGGAGTACGAGTGCAAGTACACAATGCTCGAGAAGACGTGCCTAGCTTTAGTTTGGGCCACTGAAAAGCTCGGACACTACATGCTTAGCCACGAAGTACATGTTCTATCCAAAATGGATCCCATCAAGTACTTATTCGAGAAGCCCATCCTTAATGGCCGGATGTCCCGATGGACTTTGATGCTCGAAGAGTTTGACCTCAAATTTGTACCATTAAAAGCCATCAAGGGCCGGGTAGTGGCAGAATTCCTCGCCGATAATCCGATATCTGAGGAGGGACACACCGATACTTGGGCCTTTCCTGACGAAGACATATTCCATACCGACACCGAAACATGGGGTTTGTATTTTGATGGGGCGTCCAATTTTCGAGGATTCGGAGTCGGGATTCTGTTAATCTCGCCACAAGGGGAACATACCCCGTTATCCATTAAACTGGACTTTGACGTGACTAATAACATAGCCGAATATGAAGCATGCATTCACGGGTTGCAAGCCGCCGCTGATTTAGGAGTAACGAATCTCCGGGTCCACGGTGACTCATCACTGGTCATCAATCAAGCACTCCAAAAATGGAAAACTTGGAACGCCAATCTAGTGGCTTACCAAGCACGAGTACGGGTTCTAGAGAAACAATTCTAGAAGGTGGAATATATCTATCTACCTCGGGAAGAAAATCAGTTCGCTGATGCACTTTCCAAATTAGCGTCCCTGCTAAATATCCCGGAGCATCGAACTAGCATGCCAATCTGCGTTGAAAGACGGTCCGAGCCGGCCCATGTCCACGCCATCCAAGATATCGAGATAACTGACCCAGAACCTTTGTATCAGGCCGTCCTAACCTACTTGACAATGGGAGAGTATCCCCCAGAAACTGAGAACCAGGCCCAGAAGGCCTTGCGAAGATTGGCGACCCAATTTGTTCGTATGGAAGACGGGCAGTTATACAAAAAGACGACACAGGGGCTCTCCTCCTGTGTATCGATAAAATACAGGCCGAGAAGGTTATGGCCGAAGTACATGATGGTGAAAACGGCCGGCATATGAACGCCCATATGCTAGCCAGAAAAATCATGAGGCTCAGATATTATTGGAACACCATGGAAACGGACTGTCAGTTATATGTTAAGCACTGTCATAACTGTCAGATCTTTGCCAACGTGCAACATATGCCATCCTCCCTACTATATACCATGACATCACCATGGCCATTTTCGACATGGGGTATTGATATAATTGGCAAGGTGCACCCTTCCGGGACGGGAGGCCACTGTTTCATCTTGGTAGCTATTGACTATTTCACCAAATGGGTCAAAGCCGAGTCATATCGTGTCTTGAACGCCAAGCACGTGGCCAAATTTATCCAGAATAAAATCATATGCCGATACGGGATCCCACACGAGTTTATCAGTGATCACGGGACCCACTTCCAAGCTGAAACCGCTGCGGCAAATGGAGCGGTAGAGGCGGCGAATAAAACAATTGTCACCATACTTAAAAAGATGGCTGAGAATTATCGGGACTGGCCCGACAAAATACCTTTCGCCCTATGGGGATATCGGACGTCAATTCGCACCGCGACCGGAGCAACTCCATACTATCTGACGTATGGAATGGAGGCGGTCCAACCAGTCGAACTAGAAGTGCCATCCCTCAGGATTTTACTTGAAAGCCAAGTACCTGAAGCAGATTGGGTCCAAGCCCGATACGATTCGCTAGTTCTCCTAGACGAACGGCGATCCAGGGCCCTCAATAATATCCAGATATATCAAAAGAGGATCCAACGGGCTTTCAACAAAAGAGTTAGGCCCAGAAACATCAAAGAAGGGGACCTAGTCCTAAAATCGGTTCGTGCCTTACTACCGGTTGACCCAAGAGGAAAATTCAAACCCAATTGGGCTGTGCCATATTTAGTCAAGAAGGTCCTATCAGAAGGAGCGGTGATGCTGACAGACCTGGACGGGAACAAGTTCGTCAACCCGACCAACTTGGATCAGTTGAAGCGCTACTACCCATAAACCCTATCTCAATGTCATCTGCAAAAAGTTTATAAAAATTTGTCTTTTTATAAATTTTCAAAAATTATAAGCAAGTCAATAAGTTAGAATTAATTATTCTACTGTCGCACATCTCGAACTAATAGTCTTGATGTATTTCGAAAAATTGCAAAGAATCATATTTTGAACTACGTTTGGTTTGATTCCGCTAATTGTGGATACGTAGGCAACCCCTCAAAAGGGTACAACCACTGCAATAACGAAAAGACGGGAACGATATTCACTAATATGCCTTTTATTAAAACCGATAAACTCGGGAAATCCCAAAATTACAAAAAAATAAAAATAAAAAATCACACCACAAAAAATATAGTAATAATATCTAAATAATAAAACAAAGGAGGCTAATATTCATGCATTTTGCCCTTCCCTTTGTCCTTTGGGTCGCGTGGAGCCCGAGGTCGCCGGGGCGGGGGCGAGCGTTCCCGAATCACTAGGGGAACCTCCTTAGCTCGAACCCGTTTCTTCGACAATGGGTCTTCGGCCACTGTCACCGGTCCGAGTCGAGCCCGTACATGTTCAGGCAGCCTGTCTCGCGGACCAAGTCGGTCCTGCACTGCCAGTCTTGGGCCAAGTCTCCTTTCCAAGTCATTCTGGGGGCCCACTTTCCCCCACGCACCTCTAGCACTAGGCCCTTCAGCTTGAGTCTTATTCTTCTTCTTTTGACCCGACATAAGACGAACTAGAGTAGCCGGTGTGTCGCTTTCGTGAAAAAAGCCCCTATTGTCTTTAGCTTGCTCCCTTCGCAGCAGGTGGAAAGCTTCGTCAACCTTCAAGGCAACTCGGACCTTCGCAGAATCAGCTTTGGTCCATTTCACATAAGAATCTGAAACCCAGATTGAATGAAGAGATTTGGGAATGGGCCAAGTATGCCGGGTGTACCATCTTTGCATCCAAGTGTCGCACATTACGTCCGTCAGTTGGGTAGATTCACTCACAACTGCTTCGACTTCTTGGATTCTTTGGGTCCAACCATACTGCCTTAGTATGCGGTCCGGGTAGAGATGAACTGTCGGCCTGAAAGACAATATTACCTGATAGCGAGCTCTGTCCCTCGGGTCCAAGCCTGTCCAAACATAAATGGGCCACCATGGCACTACCCATCGAATTAATGGGCCGCTGTGAAAAGACAACACCTCATCCCAATACTTCTGAGTAATCTGGCGAGAAAAATCGATAGCCCGCCTCCTTGTCATCACCTGATTATGACGATAGTTGCTCGCGTCAAGGGGAGGATCTATCACTGATAACCTCTCGTATAGCCAAATATGAAAAAAGGAAGCAAAATATAAGTTCCCGAAACGAAGCGGACGTCCGCCTGAGGGCACTCGATCGAGTGCCTAGGGGTCACTCGATCGGGTGGTACCTCTAAACACAAACAGGGGGCTTTCTACGAGGGCACTCGATCGAGTGCCAGGGTGACTCGATCGAGTGCCCACTGCAGCAGGAAGTCCGCGAAAAAAAATCAAGAAATCGGAAAAAATAAGAAAAATCCAAGATACCTGCAGCAAACGGGTGCTCCCGGTCAAGCGGACTGACGAATCTCTCTTGAGATTATCCAAGCCTTGAATAATTTCGCCCATGATCAGCCAAGCCGGGCTGTGCTCAGTCTCCATCAGGTCGACCACAGTGAGAAGGCGGGTATTACCCATGCATGACAATAAATCCATGTGACCCTCAAAAGCATAAACATGAAGCATACAAAAGGAGAATGCCCTACGGTAGTGAATCGGCCTGACCCGGACGTCATGAGGATTCATAAATTTCTCGGCCAGGTCGATCAAAGAGATATTGTGATGGGAAAGGATTTGTCGTGGATCCCAACCGTCAAATAAAACCAACTATACCTAATGGGTAGCTAGGGTAAGTCGGGTCGAATCCACAGGAACGGGAGGGGACTAAGGTATGCTCGGGTCTAGGACTAGGTTCGTGACGAGCTAATCTAAGGGGAGGAGGCTAAGGCTATAACTATGGTAACAAAGAAAACAAACTAGAAAGAGAAACAAGTAACTAGTGACTAATGGAAGCAAATAAGGAAAACGGGCTAGGATTAGGTCGGGGTCAAAGGGGTAATGGAATGGTCGAGGAAGAACTAGAGTGAAGGGAGTAGTAGGGTAATCTAGGTATGGTCCGGGCTCTCGCTACGTAGACCGACCTAGAGGTTTCACCTAAAACCCATCTCGGCGACACACATGACAAACGGGGTTACTAGCTCGCTATGGTGGCCTAGGTCGCATCCAGGCTCTCGCTACGTAGACCGACCTAGGGGTCTTCCTCACCGGGCTCTCGCTACGTAGTGAGGGAACCAAACCCACAAACAAACTATCACCCACAAGAGAAAAGCAAGAAAAACAAGCATATGCACATACTAGTCATTCAAGCATTTCAACAAACATGTGATATGCATCAAACCAAGAGGAAACCCAAATTTTCCACCAACATCTCCAAAAATCCCTTGATCATCCAATTAACACCCTAATCACCTTACTAACCCTAGCAAGATACTACTCTAACATGATTAAAGGAAAACTAACACTAATAAGATGAATCAACATAGCTATCGAAACAAACATGAAGAAACTAACAAGAACTATGAACTATGAACAATACATTCAACAAAGAATCAAACTTTAATGAAAGAACAAGGATTAAGAGAAAGGAAAAGAAGATTATACCATACTAGAAGATGAAAAGAAGAAGGAAACTTGCATAAATGGAAGAACCCAAAACAAACATCCAAGGTTGTTAAGCTTGAATGGAGATCTTGAAGAATTCCCAAATTACAAGCACTAATCTAGGATTAACGATAATCAAAAGACTAATCTACACTAATCTATGCTAATCTATGCTAAAACTATCTAGGGTTTAGTGTCTAATGAAAGGCATCAGCTTTACAAAACAAGGGAAGAGTATATATAGGGTTACAAGTGGAAAGAAGAAGAAAGAAAACAAGCGCGGCTGCCAGGTGGCCCATCCCGGCCGGGAAGGGGTGGTCCCGGTAGGGATGGGGTTGGTCCCGGCCGGGAAGAGCTGCTTCCGGTCGGGAAGGGCCTCAGACAGGAGCCTCCTCTTTTGTGCACCTCAACCGGGACCGGTTGAGGCCATACCCGTCGGGGATGAGTCTTGTAGGCCTCCAATATGAACTTTTTGGTCTCTCCTTGTTTCTCATGGGCTTCCCATCGATTCTCGGGACTCGAGATCGGGTCTCGGAGGCTCGGGATTGGGTCCCAAGGTCTCGGGGTCGATTCCAAGGCATCGAGTCATCGTTCCTTTACTCCGTTGGCTCCAAAATGTGTATGTATCGAGTCGGAATCGCTCCAACTCTTCCAAATCGGTCTCGGGAACCTGAAACGAACTAAAGGAAGCATAAGAAGCCCATAAATCGCTCCCCAGGAGCGATTCCACAAGGAAAATGGGACCAAAACCCTACAAAATAGGCACTACAAACTACACTTATCATATTGCCATCCTCCATCATGCGGGACACTTCGTTGTGGGAAAGCCCTAAAAATTCTCGAAGCTTCCTCCTTGGGTCATAGACCGAAAACGGGACGGCAGGTCGGAGTATCGGGTTCCATCCTCCCACAGAAGCAATCTCCTCGGGTAAGGGACAAACTTCTCCCCGGGGAAAGGCAAAGACATGATATGTATCATTCCAATAGGACAAGCAAGCATCAAGAAAGTAGCGATCAACCTGCATCTGACGGAATGGATACAGCTGAGTAATAGCCGTCTGGTTCAAAGCTACCCTATCCGTGTCCCTAAAGCGTTGGGACCATTCTTGCAGCATAACGGTCAATCGATCGATTCCCATGGTTAAAATTCTTGAAACAAATAAAGAGACTTTCTTTTTGAAGAGGGATGAATTGTGAGAAAGTTGTGAATAAAATCAAAGACAAAGGAGGGGTATATATAGCATCAAGCCTACAACCCTCCTTCCGTATCTTCTTCCCACAAAAATTTCCTAAATCGAACAAGACTTAAACATACAAGCCTAGTCTCAATACTAGCACGGAGATAGTCATTCGAACTTTCCTAAATTTCTTTGGAGTCAAAAATTTCAAAAAAAAAATCAAAATTTCAAAAAAATTCAAAAATTCAAAAGTCATTTTCCCCAGCGCGAGTCATATTTGTTTCACCTACATGTTGCATGCAAAATTTTATGTAACTTACACAGGTACAATTCAAGACCGCGCAATTCACATATCTCCCCAGCGGAAAGCCCAAGGCGGCATTTTTCACAGGATGGGCCCACATACAGGCGCACCCAGGGCTTACGCGACAAGTCTTAATTCCCCACGGAGTTATTATCATCAGGTCAGGTATGACTTCTATCTCATGGCTGACGAGCCCTTCACGCAAGTCTAATGGACTATAAACGGCCCGACCGGAAGTCTACCAGGTCTTAATTGGCTTGGTAGCTACTCTGACTTTCACCCTGTCCAAGCCTCAGTCAGAGTGAGGGCTCTGTAGACACCCACATTTTGACTGCCAGGTGTCTATACACTACAAGAGTTTAAGTTTGGGGCGACTGAGCTTAGCTACCATAATCTGTAGCTAAAAAGAGACGCGCGACTGTTAACAGTCGCTAAGCGACTGTCGCTACAGTTAGTCGCATCTAGCGACTGATTTCAGTCGCTAAAACAGACGCGCGACTGATTTCAGTCACTAATTTTAGCGACTGATTTCAGTCGCTAGGTCCTCAATTTAGCGACTGATTTCAGTAGCTAAGGGCGTCAGTTAGCGACTGATTTGTGGTGTGACGTGGTAACATTTAGCTACTGAAATCAGTCGCTAAATAGAACATTTAGCTACTGATTTCAGTCGCTAAAGTGCCTAAAATAGACCGGTTATATTTATTATTCTAGCCAAAATCTGCGCAATAAAACAAACCAACAACCACAATACATCCCAAACATCATTCCAAATGTTGTTCCAAACGTTACGCAAGATTCACACTCCAAAATGGGCGACCAAGTACGCAAACGTCGTGAATACACTAAATTAAAAGTGTTGTTACAAACTGTTTTTTCAACAAGCATTCAGAAACTACAAACTGTTTTCAATTACTCACCTAACAGGGAAACTAGCTGACGCACCACTACCACCCCCATTATTGAAGGGGTCTCTAGGATCCGGGGGTCAGGGAATGGGGCCGGAGTTACAGTTATACTGCTCCATGCTCCTAAGGCGCTGTAGCTCTTGCAGAATTTGCAGGTTAACTGACTTCTACATCTTCAACCTCTCATCCTGTTCCTTCAGCTTCTCGGCCATAGCCTCCCCTCGCGCCCTTTCCTCCTGCAGTTCCGACCTCATCTCAGCCATTTCGGATGGCACACAGTCCGTCGAGGTTGCATGGGCCCCCTCGAACATTGGGTGGTGTCTAGTACAGGGAATGAGCGTTCCCCGTACCGTACACCGCTCCCTTGCGGTATCCCTCCGCGACTCTGAACCAAATCGTGCTCAGGTCCACACCTTCATTCTCGGGTGCTCTAGTGGCATCCAAATACGACAGCTGAAAGAAATTGAAGTCATGATTAGGTGGGTTGTGTGAAGAAAAAAAAGTAACAAAATCTTATGTTTGAAACTTACCCAAGTGTCCATATCCTTCTTCGTGGCGAATGTTCGACCCTCAGTATCGTCCCCCTTGCTCTTCATGTCGATAAATAGCTGCATAGGCGGAGGGAATTCTCTGGTTTTCTTCTTTACCTGTTGACAGTACATGTACATTTCTCATTTATATTTATAATGAAAACATTAAATAAGAATCCAAAATAAAAATCAAAGGTAAGGAAATACTAACACTCATGGCCCGCTGGTGCATCGACTGCGACCCACCGTAGTGGGTGCGCTCCGCCACCACCTCGGGGTCCCCTCCCCGCCTCTTGTTCTTCTTCGCCTGGACGGATCTTTTAATGAACTTCGGGTCGGACCGGACTGTTCTGAACTGTTGGATGGCGTCACCTACAATTTATACACTTTGAGATCAATAAGTATTCATTCGATATATACAACTTTCTATTCAAGTACTAACACTAATTGAGTAATCGAACCTTTAAGGTGTTTCTGTAACTTTTAATCGCTTGCCATCTTATACATCATGTCTCTAAATTTGTCGACCGCGACATAAATGTATCGGTCTCTCACAGCCACCTCGAGACCCTCATTGTAGAAGTGTTTCAACTGCAAGATCGTTTGCCGTCATTGTAATAGTAATCTGTAAACAATAACAGATAATTAATAAAAATCAGAATTTGGTGTACCTTGAAGTTGGCAAACCACTTCTCCCGTTGCCACACAGGCACGTCCGTCCAACTCGTGCAGTAGGTAGTCAACTCCTTCATGAAGCTATCCGTCACACCAGTGATCACCGCACGAGTACGAAACCTACACCAAAGAGTGAAATAAGATGATGTCTCACCAAAAAAAGGAAATATAACGTCTCACCATGTCCTCTCCGGGCTAATAATCAGGCGCCCGTCGTCTGTATACTGAAGCTGTTGTTGTTGTTGTTCCGGTTGCCCATCGTCGTTCACCTCCGCCTCGTTCTCCGCCTCTTGATCCTCCTCCCGCCGGTTCTCCTCCTGGTCGTCATGCTGCTGGGACCCCCTGTTGCTGTTGTTGCTCCCACTACCATAACGAAGTCTGCTGCCCAACGTCATATCTGCAGACATATAATAGTAGAAAGTTAGAAATTGACATCATAATAATGCAGATTACTATGTACAAATAATATAACTTACTAAAACTATACCCTACTAAAAATCATCGTCACTGTCAAATTGGTACATGCTCTCATCTTTGAACAAATTGCACTCAACCACATCAACAATCATTCCTCTCACCCCGCCCTCACTCTGATCCACCTTAGATTCCTTAAAAGCAGACGTCTCACCATGACAAATCCAATAATAATAATTTGGGCTAAACCCATTTGAGATAATATGTTCCTTAATCAGAATATCGTCCAAGAATTTGAGGTTCTTACAGTTCAAACAAGGACACCTAAATCTACCCTCTGACGCGTATTCGGGATGGGTTTTAGCGAACTCAAGAAAACAATTAACACCCTCTAAAAATTCCGTTCTGGGACTTCGTCTCTTATCTAATCTTTCCTCATACATCCATTTTCGTTCCTGACGCTTCATTTTTTATCTAAAAAAATTGAGACAATAACCACATACAAATTATTTCTTCTTAAGTAATTTACTAATATGTACACACTACTCACATATTTCGTTAAATTTCACAATTCACCTAAACATAGTACTATTTGCTCCTAATCCATCCATAATTACATCACTAAATCGACATAATTGTATTTCCACTTTCAATTTCCTAACACATCAAAACAACCCAATTCATTCAAATACTCAATCATAAACCCTAATTTTATACTAACAATCTACCTATTTCAAATTGGGGAACCTATTGGGCGATTAACATTCTAAATACACTAAATATTCCGACAACTAAAAAACTATCCAACCCAATATCTAATTTATTTATATCTATAAAAAGAAATTAACAAATAATCGAAACTAAATATAGATAGATAAACATACCTTAAGGAAAATGAGAGAATTGAAGAAGGAATTAAGAGGAAAGGAGGAGGCTCGAGTTTTAGAGAGAAGGAGACGGATTTTAGAGAGAGGGAGTGAAATGAGAGAATGAGACGGGGGAGGGGGGCTGCTGTTTGATTTAAAAAAATTTACGACTTTTAGCGACAGATATCTGTCGCGCGTCTTTTTTTTTAGCTACGGATATCTGTCGCTAATATCCTCTTTTGCGACTGAAATCTGTCGCTAAGTAAACTGATTTAGCGACAGATATCTGTCGCGCGTCTAGTTTTTTAGCGACAGATTTCTGTCGCTAAGGATTTTTTTTTAAAATCCGTCTCCCAGTCCAGCGACTAATATCCGTCACGCGTTGTACTTTCAGTCGCTAAATAAGCGACTGAATTTTTCAGTCGCGCGTTGGTAGTAGCTACATGGAGTATTTCTTGTAGTGATAGCAGTTTCCAAAAAACACCCGATGATGATCGGACGCAAACGTGTTTCTACGCGCTCGGATATGGGCTCAAAACCATTAGTTTTTGGCTTAAACACTTACGGAGTACAAATATCACAAAACCAACCTCAAATTCAGGCCCAGTGGACCGTTTCCAATCAAACAAGACTAATTTGGGTCAAAACCGACACTGGAAACAAAACCGACTTTTAGCGATCGGGTCAAACCCCGGTCAAAGCCGCTTCCGAGACATACAAAACAGCCACTCAAATGTCATAAGCCCAGTCCAAATACAAAACACACAAAATATCCAACCCGAGGTCCAAACAACCCGGACCTCTAGTACCAGCTGACCCACTCGATCGAGTGCTCAGCCCTCTCGATCGAGTGGGCCCTCATTCAAGCCCGGCTGCAGACGCATGGGCCACTCGACCGAGCCAAGGGGCTACTCGGTCTAGTAACCCTAGACGGGGCATAGGTGACTTGCCTATATATATATCCCCATGCACACACATTGATAAGTGTAGTTTGTAGTGCCTATTTTGTAGTGTTTTGGTCCCATTTTCCTTGAGGAATCTCTCATTGGGAGCGGTTTATGGGTTACTTATGCTTCCTTTAGTTCGTTTTAGGTTCCCGTGCCCATTTGTGAAGAATTGGAGCAAATCCGACTCGATACGTACACTTTTTGGAGCCAACGAAGTGAAGGAACGATCACTCGATGGCTTGGATTCGACCCCGAGACCTTGGGACCCAATCCCGAGCCTCTTAGCCTCGATCCCGAGACCCGAGAATTGGTGAGAAGCCCATGAGAACCAAGGAGGGACCAAAAAGATCATAATGGAGGCCTACAAGGTCCTTCCCGGGCGGGATAATGCCTTCCCGGGCGGGATAATGCCTTCCCGACCGGGAAGGAGTGCACAAAAGGAGAGGCCACAATTTTGAGCCCGTCCCAGCCGAGAAGGACCTCGTCCCGGTCGGGACCGTCTCGTCCCGGATGGGACCAATCCGTCCCGGGCGGGACCATGGGTCTGCAGCACGCCTTTGCTTCATTTCTTCTCCTTCACTCTTGTAACCCTATATATACCCCCCCTCTTGTAATCTTATGTTATGTTCTTCATTACCCACAAAACCCTAGACTACTTTAGCATAGATTAGCATAGATTAGTGTAGATTAGTCTTTAGTTTATCGTTAATCTTAGTTTAGCTCTTGTATTAAGGAAATTCTTGAAGAATCCATCCAAGATTGACAACCTTGGTTGATGTATTTGGGTTTTCTTATTATTACAAGTATCAATCTTTCCTCTTCACTAGTTTGGTATAATCTTCTCATCCTTTTTACTCTTAATCTTTGTTTTAGTATTCAAGTTTCAATCTTTATTCATTGTATTGTTCATTGCGCATTGTTTTCACTAGTTTCTTTATGTATGCTTTGTTGTTTGTGTTGATTTCTCTTGTCTTTGTTATTGTTAGTTTAGTTATGTTTGAGTAGACTCTTGCTAGGGTTAGTAGGGGGATTGGTGGTTTAGTGGGTGGTTAAGGGTTTGTTTAAGATGTTGGTGGAAGTTTTGGTTGCCTCTTGGTTAGATGCATAGAACATGTTTGATGAAATGCTTGAATGACATGTAGATGCATATGCTTGTTTTGCTTGCCTTTTCTCTTGTGGGTGGTGGTTTGCTCGTAGGTTTGATTCCCTCATTAGTAGCGAGAGCGTGGTGAGGATGACCTCTAGGTCGGTCTACGTAGTGAGAGCCCGGACTACACCTAGATAACCCGATTACCCCTTCACCTTAGCTCTTCCTCGGTCATTCCATCACCCTTGAACCCGACCTAATCCTAGCCGTTTTCTTATTTGTTTTCTTCATCACCTTAGTCTTAGCCTTAGCCTTCTCCCCTTCTTAACATTCTAGTTTAGCTTAGTTCGTTGACCTAGTCTCGTATTTGGGTGACCCTAGTCTAGACGCCTCTTACCGTCCCCGTGGACTCGACCCGACTTGCCCTATCTACGTGTTAGGTGTAGTTGGTTATTATTGACGGTGGGGACCCGCGGCAAATCCCTCCCATCAATTAGGCGCCGTTGCCGGGGACGGTGCTAGTTTAGACTTTGTTTTCCTAGTTACTTGACTTTGTCTTTTGTTTTGTGTTTTTCTTTTTGTCCCTTTGCTTCTTGTGTGTGTGAAGTTTATTTCCTTCTTGTCTAGTGCCCAAAAAGCACTAGACTTCTCACGTTTGCTCCTAGTCCAAAGTTTTTGCCTAGAGGTGATCGCCATCCTCTTCTTTACAACTCAGAGCCGCATAAACGGACAGTTGCTAGATTGAGAGGTTTCTAACCGGGTACAAGCCAAGATTTCGAGCGAGCATGAGGTTCGATCTAAACTCCCCACACTTAGGAGCCAATATGAGCTACTCCTCTCCCTCTATGGATCAAAGCTATGACATGATGACCCCTAATTACTATCAAGCTTCTTGGGATAATCAAGACACCAGTGGGTATGAGCTTCAAGGATATGGAAACGGCTACCAACAAGTTAACGCTTATCAATCATATGATCATGGTGGCTATTACTCTAGCAATCAATGTGAACCCACCATGTTTAATCATGATTCACCTCATGGAAGCCAATTTCCCCAAAACCCCCCACATTACCCTCCACCTCAACCACAATATGAACCCCATAACCCACAATACTACCAATCACCTCAACCTTGCTACCAACAATATGATGCCCCACTCCTTGGGTATCATCAAGATTTTCAAGGAGCATTACAAGACCCCAATGACCACCAATTGCCAAACTTGGAGTTGTATCAATCGATTCTTCAATTGCAAAGGAGCCAACAAGAAATGGCCATCCAAATGCAAAAGAACCAAGATGAATTCATGGCTCAATATCAAAGGGAAAACGAGGCGATGGATGCTCGATTAAATACGTTAACGGTTAAAACCTTAATGTTTTTATCCCGAACGTCACAACTAGATGAAGGGTGCTCACTTGAGAAAGGGGAGCAACCTAATCACGAAGCCGCCGATGAAGTTCCTTTTGGAAGTGAACTTTGCTTTAAAGAACCTCAATCGTCTACCCAAGAAGAGGTGAATGAGGATATGACCCTTTGTGAAGGCAATGTCGGTAAAGAATTGGAGGAGGATAGTGAGTTGGATGGGTTGGTGGAATTTGTGAAGTTGTTGGGTGAAATTGATAGCCTCAAGTTGCCCTTGTGCGATAATATGGAAAAACATCAACAGCCCCTTGCTAGTTCACCAAGAAATGGTTTGGAAGAGATTGAAACCGCCGGTAGAAGTTTCAATTCTCTCCTCCAAGATGATGTGGGGACGAGTGATAAAGATGGGGAACCACAACTTGAGGAAGGTGTTGGGATGTGCAACAAGGAAATGGGGCCAAAGCCGTTTTTTGTGCCTCATGATGAAGACTTGAAGCTTGCTAGTGATTGGAGACGATGCTTAGGGAGGAAGAGGTCGGTAAAGCTCGTAGGATGGATAGACCCCGGAGACGACTTGAAAAATGACGTTGGGTCTTTAGGTGACTACTTCTTGCCTCCACCTTGGAGGCCGTGGAGGATAGCTTGGCTCGAGCGCTCTTTGGGCCTTCATTACGATGTTGGTCGTGCGTTTGACTTGCTTCTCCAAGCCCTTGAGGGCTATGGTTGAAGAATGAGAGTCCACCATCCTCGGTTTGACGGAGTTCCTAAAGAACCGACATGTTGTATATTCCCCTTTCTCTCTTCTCTTTAGTTTTTGTGTTTGTAATTGTGTTTTTTATGATTTTGTTTCTAGGATTGGTTGTTTTGTGAGACCCTTGTAATTTTGGAATCTTCGATGAGCGATGTGAGGGAGGGATTTTGATGATTGTTTTGAGATTATTTAATAAGTGTCAAGTGAAGATGAACCGAAGAGAGGAATGGTTGTGGATAGAGCTTGGATTTTGAGCTAGGGATTCGGTTTTTGAAGCTTTGGATAAACTTTTGGGGTTATGGAGAGTTAGAAGACTCCTCCCGTCCGAGAAGAGAGCATCCCGACCAGGAAGAAGGAGCCATCCCGACCGGGAAGGAGCCGTCCCGATCGGGATGAGGGTGCATAATTTCGAGTTTCCTGGAGTGCCATCCCGACCGGAAAGGGAGCTTCCCGACCGGGACGGGTGAGGCATCCCGACCGGGACCATCCGTCCCGACCGGGATGGTCCTCTGCTCCTCTTTTGGCCTCTTCTTCGTCATGTGAGCCCACCCTACCACTTTATACCCCCTCCCAACCTCCCTACCTATCCTTGCCCATATCATACAACCCATATACCTCATTTACATACCCTCACCTCATATTCTATTCACTTTACACCGAGATTCACATCAAATCCCACCCTCTCATACCATTACTACCTCAACCATGCGGTTTTATCAAGTTTGAAGCGCGTTAACAATGAAGATGACAACCAAAGTGCCTATATTGATCATTGAGACGATGGAGCGAGTGAGTTGCTAACCGATGGGTACGACAACTATCCTTTCTTTTCCGTCTTTTATTGCTTGTTTTCCCCTTGTTTGTTCCCTTCCCCTTGTACACTTTCGTGTCATGGTGTCATGGTGGCCTTTGAGGCCTTGGTAGTTGTTGCTCCCGACTCTCGATGACGTGACTACATCGAGAGTCATTTCAAAATCCAAATTTACAAGATTTTCACCCTTTTTAGGATTTAGTCGGATTTAGGCGGAATCCGGGCTAGGTGACTTGATTACACCTAGTCCTCCCCTCCCATTTCCTTTTATTTCTTTCCTTTTATTTCTTCCCCCATCCATATCTTTTCTCGTCGCGGCCCATGGTGACTTAACTACACCCCGGCCGGACACATTCTACCCTTTCTCCACTTGTCTTTTTGATTTTTAGCTCTATTTTCGTAGTTTCTTTTCTTTTCTTTTGTGTCTCCATACACTACGATCGAGCATGAGGACATTGCTCGGTTTAAGTGTGGGGGAGCGATATTCTATCGTAGTAAGTTTTATTTTCGTAGTTTTTCGAAAAATCTTTAAAAAACCCTAAAAATTTGAAAAAAATTCACAAAATTCAAAAAGATTTTATTTTGTGTGTTTTTCCTTTTGTGTCGTTTTATCGTATATTTGTTTTGTGTGCGTGTTGTGCCTCCCTTTTTCCTTATAGGTCGCTCAAATCACCGATAGCTTTGGAGAGCTTTCAAGACTTCCGGCAACATCTTTATCCCCTTTTCTTCTTTATCTCTTGTGGAGTGTGGAGAAGATTTGTGATGATGTGTGCTCGGGTGGAGCTTTGTAAGGTTTGATGATGATTTGGTTGCTTATTTGGAAATTCGCGGTGGTGTTTGTTCTCTTTATGTGTTTCTTGTGTTTTGTCTTGTTTTGTTGCTTTTGTCTCTTTTTCTTTCGTTTTTGTCGCATCTTTGTTTTGTGTGTGTAGTTGTGTCTTGTGTGTAAAAGGTTTTTCGAAAACCCGTTTTAGAGGCTAGAGTGCAAGTGTTTACTTTCCCTTTCTAGTAGTATGAATCGAGCCTTGGACTTAAGTCTAGTAGAATGACCCTAAATCAATGATTTCGTTGGTCCTTTACCTTGGGTCCACCTAGCTTACTAGGGATTTACTACGGGATTTGCATTTTGACCATTATGACCACCCACGGTGTGAAAAGGCCTTGGTTGCCGAGTCCCTTCCCTTAGGTGACCGTGTTCGGAATTGTTTGATTAGTCCAAGTTTTTCCCCTTTTTGTGGGTTTGAAGGGAAGGACGCTCCCCGACTTACCCACTCCCCTACCTTCCACACATATCCACCAAATAAATTTACAAATTGTTGAAATCATCTTTCTTAGTTACAAAGAAATGCCTATCACTCAAATCAAGCCGAAAGGGCAAAGAAAAGAAAATGAAAGAGAATGAAAGAAAGAAAAGATTGAAGAACAAGAAAAGGCACAAAAAGCCAAGAAGAAAATAGAAAAGAAGAAAAAGAAATGGCATAGCAATACAGAAAGCAAATATGCAAACGAAAGACAAATGCCAAAAGAAAACCGTCTCACAAAAAGAATCCCCTCTAAAAAATAAGCCTTTTACCAACTATTACCGTGAAGAGCCCACCAAAGGACCGAGTCCCTAGGAAGAATGATAGCGGTAATGGTCGGTCTTCCCTCACTTTGCAATATTATCCACCTTTTTACTTGGACTAGTTGGGCGGTTTTGGGCATGGAACGACCCTCTTGGCTCATCGCTAAAGGGGGCGGGGTCTCACTTACCTACAGTGTCGACTAACACCGTGGTTCATCCCTTTTCCATTCCGCCGATCGTCCCGTAGTACGTTCTTAGAAGGTTAGGAGGACCTAGGTAAGTTACCACCGTTTTTATTGCTTTGTCGTCATACTATTAGGGTTTAGTTCATTTCGATTTGCACTATTAGCTTGGGAACGTTGTCACTTGCTTTGATTCCTAAACCGGTACTTCTTTCACCGCTTGTTTGAGGGAAGCGGTATTTGTTTTCTTTTGGGTGCAACCGATTATGTGTTTGTTTGTATGTTTGTTTGTTTATGTGTTTTGTGACCGGTTGCATCCACAGTTTTGTCACAAGACCTTACTTGCCTTGCGGAGTATACTTTTCATCTAAAGTGTACTCGCGTGAGTTGAAAGGGCGTAGGGAGCGCTAATACCCGCTCGGCTAGTTTAGTAGTTAGTTTGTGCTTACTCGAGGGCGAGTAAGGGTTAAGTGTGGGGGAGTTGATAAGTGTGGTTTGTATTGCCTATTTTGTTGTGTTTTGGTCCCATTTTCCTTGAGGAATCGCTCCTTAGGAGCGGTTTATGGGTTACTTATGCTTCCTTTAGTTCGTTTTAGGTTCTCGTGCCCATTTGTAAAGAATTGGAGCAAATCCGACTCGATACATACACTTTTTGGAGCCAACAAAGTGAAGGAACGATCACTCGATGCGTTGGATTCGACCCCGAGACCTTGGGACCCAATCCCGAGCCTCTTAGCCTCGATCCCCAGACCCGAGAATCGGTGAGAAGCCCATGAGAACCAAGGAGGGACCAAAAAGATCATAATGGAGGCCTACAAGGTCCTTCCCGGGCGGGATAATGCCTTCCCGACCGGGAAGGAGTGCACAAAAGGAGAGGCCAATGTTTTGAGCCCATCCCGGCCGAGAAGGACCTCGTCCCGGGCGGGACCATGGGTCTGCAGCACGCCTTTGCTTCATTTCTTCTCCTTCACTCTTGTAACCCTATATATACCCCCCCTCTTGTAATCTTATGTTATGTTCTTCATTACCCACAAAACCCTAGACTACTTTAGCATAGATTAGCATAGATTAGGGTAGATTAGTCTTTAGTTTATCGTTAATCTTAGTTTAGCTCTTGTATTAAGGGAATTCTTGAAGAATCCATCCAAGATTGACAACCTTGTTTGATGTATTTGGGTTTTCTTATTATTACAAGTTTCAATCTTTCCTCTTCACTAGTTTGGTATAATCTTCTCATTCTTTTTACTCTTAATCTTTGTTTTATTGTTCAAGTTTCAATCTTTATTCATTGTATTGTTCATTGCGCATTGTTTTCACTAGTTTCTTTATGTATGCTTTGTTGTTTGTGTTGATTTCTCTTGTCTTTGTTATTGTTAGTTTAGTTATGTTTGAGTAGACTCTTGCTAGGGTTAGTAGGGGGATTGGTGGTTTAGTGGATGATTAAGGGTTTGTTTAAGATGTTGGTGGAAGTTTTGGATGCCTCTTGGTTAGATGCATAGAACATGTTTGATGAAATGCTTGAATGACATGTAGATGCATATGCTTGTTTTTCTTGCCTTTTCTCTTGTGGGTGGTGGTTTGCTCGAAGGTTTGGTTCCCTCATTAGTAGCGAGAGCGTGGTGAGGATGACCTCTAGGTCGGTCTACGTAGCGAGAGCCCGGACTACACCTAGATAACCCGATTACCCCTTCACCTTACCCCATCACCCTTGAACCCGACCTAATCCTAGCCCTTTTCTTATTTGTTTTCTTCGTCACCTTAGTCATAGTCTTAGCCTTCTCCCCTTCTTAACATTCTAGTTTAGCTTAGTTCGTTGACCTAGTCTCGTATTTGGGTGACCCTAGTTTAGACGCCTCTTACCGTCCCCGTGGAATCGACCCGACTTGCCCTATCAACGTGTTAGGTGTAGTTGGTTATTATTGACGGTGGGGACCCGCGGCAAATCCCTCCCATCACACATTTACACAACTTTTTCACAGATAGAAAAAACCCTAATTTATCCTTAGTCTACACTAATCCTATCTCAAACCTTAACCCTAGCATCTAGGATCCAAACCCTAATTACCATAACTCCACTTACATCTCGATACTCACGTGCAAGCCGCAATGAACGAGTCCCGTCTGAGACAAGAACATGTAGGTTGAGGGTGCAAAAAACCCCTTTCTTTCCCTTCTCTTCTTCTTCACGCGTCGTCCGTGTCGTCATCATTGTCCCATTTTTTTTATTTTTTTTTCTTTATCGTCATCATCGCATTCTAATATCGTAAATATTTACTAGTATAAAATACTAAAATACTCGTCAATTCGTGTCGAGCGTGAGTGATGGCGGGATAAGAAAAACCGAATATATAAGGATATTGCACCCAACGTTGCCGGTCGCTTATCCCGACACCCCGATCGCTTGATTGTTTAGACGAGTTAATATCAACCATAATTTTCCTATTTTTTTCGCGCCCTCATTAATCGCATATTTCGTCAATTCTAAAACTTTCTTCAAAACAATTATTTTTTAATTAAGGGTCGAAACCCGTTGACGCAGATCCGGCATCACATAATCCGTAGGGATTTATTACGATGTCGGGAAGCCGAGGGAATCAAATCGAGTCCGTCGTAATTAAGAAGTGTCAATCTACTAGATTCGATACCAACTCAATAGTTGGATGTCGAATCTAAACAATTTAGTCATTAAATTAAACTAACACGATTTCTCGTTGATGCTAAAATAGATGTCAAACAATTCGCAAGAATTAATACGACACTATAAACGCGGAGGGAATTTATATCGTTTTGGTTAATTTCAAACGACTGATGGGAGGGATTCGTCACGTCCCAACCGTCAATAATATAACCGGCTAACCTAACTAGGGTAGATAGGGTAAGTCGGGTCGAATCCACGGGGACGGTAATGTATAGCCTAGACTAGGTCGGCCCAAATACTAGACTAAGTCAACGAGCTAAACTAGAGAATGATAGGAGGGGAGAAGGCTAGACTATGACTAGGAAGAACAACTAAGGAAAACGGGCTAGGATTAGGTCGGGGTCAAAGGGGTAACGGAATGGTCAAGGGAGAACTAGAGCGAAGGAGGTAGTAGGGTAATCTAGGTATAGTCCGGGCTCTCGCAACTTAGACCGACCTAGAGGTTTCACCTAAAACCCATCTCGGCGACACACATGACAAACGGGGTTCTAGCGCGCTATGGTGGCCTAGGTCGAATCCGGGCTCTCGCTACTTAGACCAACCTAGGGGTCGTCCTCACCGGGCTTTCGCAACTTAGTGAGGGAACCGAACCCACAAACAAACTATCACCCACAAGAGAAAGGCAAGAAAAACAAGCATTCACAACTACTTAGTCATTCAAGCATTTCAACAAACATGTGATGTGCACCAAACAAGCGGAAACCCAAATCTTCCACCAAAAACTCCAACAATCCCTTAATCACCCAATTAACACCCTAATCACCTTACTAATCCTAGCAAGAACACTACTGTAACATATCTAATCTAGAATTAACACTAACAAGAGGAATCAACATAAGAAAACAAAACAAACATCTACAAACTAGTAATAACAATGAACAAGAACAAAACAATCAACTAAAGATTCAAACTTGAACAACATAAACAAGATTAAGAGGAAAAGGAAGAGGATTATACCAAATTAGAGAATGGAAGGAAGAATAAGAACTTGTATAAAAGAGAAAACCCAAAATAATCATCCAAGGTTGTCAAGCTTGGTGAAGATCTTCAAGAATTCCTTAATACAAGAACTAATCTATGATTAACTACTAATTACCGACTAATCTACACTAATCTAATCTAATCTAACCTAAAGTAGTCTAGGGTTTTAGGAGAAGTCAAGAATATAACATAAGATGGTGTCTTAATACAAGAGGGGGGGTATATATATGGTTACAAGTGGAAGGGAGAAGAAAGAAAACAAGGCGGAGCTGCAGCAGGCCCGTCCCATCCGAGACGGGGTGGTCCCGGTCGGGACGAGGTCGGTCCCGGTCGGGACGCCACCTTCCCGATTGGGATGGGCTAACAGTAGCCGCGCTTAATGTTCACTTCATCCCGTACGGGATGAGGCCATCCCGAACGGGATGGGTCTTTGTAGTCCTCCCTGAAGAGCTCTTTGGTCCCTCCTTGCCTCTCATGGGTTTCTCGTCGATTCTCGGGACTCAGGATCGGGTCTCGGAGGCTCGGGATTGTGTCCCGAGGTCTCGGGGTCGATTCCAAGGCATCGAGTCATCGTTCCTCTACTCCGTTGGCTCCAAAATGTGTATGTATCGAGTCAGAATCGCTCCAACTCTTTCAATTCGGTCTCGAGAACCTGAAACGAACTAAAGAAAGCATAAGAAACCCATAAATTGCTCCCAAGGAGCGATTCCACAAGGAAAATGGGACCAAAACACAACAAAATAAGCACTACAAACTACACTTATCAACTCCCCCACACTTAACCCTTACTCGCCCTCGAGTAAGCACATACTAACTACTAAACTATCCGAGTGGGTATTAGCGCACCCTACGCCCCTTCAACTCACGCAAGTGAACTTAGAGGACAAGTGCACTCCGCAAGGCAAGTAGGGTCTTGCGACAAAACCGCGGATGCAACCGGACACAAAACACACAAACAAACAAACACACAAACAAACACTTAGATGGTTGCACCCAAAACAAAAGAAATACCGCTTCCCTCTAAAAGCGGTGAAAGAAGCACCGGTTTAGGACTCGAGGTAAGTGACAACGTTCCCAAGCTAGCAATACAAACCAAGGTGGACTAAACCCTAATAGTATGACGATAAAGCAACAAAAACGTTGGTAACTTACCTAGGTCCTCCTAACTTTCTAAAAACGTACTACGGGACGATCGGCGGAGTGGAAAAGTGAAGAACCACGGTGTTAGTCGACACTGTAGGTAAGTGAGACCCCGCCCCCTTTAGCGTGAGCCAAGAGGGTCGTCCCGTGTGGAAAACATGCAAAATGAGGGAAGACCGAGTAATGCCGCTATCATCCTTCCTAGGGACTCGGTCCTTTGGTAGGATCTTCACGGCAAAAGTCGGAAAAAGGCTTATTTTTGTGGGGATCACTTTTTGTGAGACGGGTTTTCTTTTGGCATTTTCTTTCTTTTCGACATTTTGATTTGTTTGTTGCCATGCCATTTCTTTTTCTTCTTTTCTATTTTCTTTTTGGCTTTTGTGCCTTTTCTTTTTCTTCATTCTTTTCTTTCTTTCATTTTTCTTTCTTTTCTTTTCTTTGCCCTTTTTTGGCAAGATTTGGCTTTTTTTGGCATTTCTCGACAATTAAGAAAGAGAGAGTCAACAAATTGCACTTTATTGTGTGATATGTGTAGAAGGTAGGTGAATGGGTAAGTCGGGATTACGCATTCCCTTTCAAACCCACAAAAAGGGGAGAACTTGGACTAATCAAGCAATCCTAAACACGGTCACCTAAGGGACGGGACTCGGTAACCAAGGCCTTTTCACACCGTGGGTGGTCATAATGGTCAAAGGTGCAAATCCCGCAGTAAATTCCTAGTAAGCTAGGTGGACATAAGGTAAAGGACCAACGAATTCATTGATTTAGGGTCATTCTACTAGGCTAAAGTCCAAGACTCGATTCACACTACTAGAAAGGGAAAGTAAACACTCGCACTCTAGCCTCTAAACCGGGTTTTCGAAAACCATTTACACACAAGACACAAACACACACAAATAAAAACTCAACGAGAACGAAAGAAAAAGAAGTAAAAGCAACGAAACAAAAACAACACAAAATGAACACATACACAACACAAACACCACCCCGATCATCCAAACAAGCCACCAAATCAACCACACTTTACAAAGCTCCACCCGAGCACACAACATCACAATCTCTTCCAAACTCCGCGAGAGGTAAAGAGGAAAAAGGGATAAGATGTTACCGGGAGTCTTGAAAGCCTTCCAAAGTTAACGGCGATTAAAGCAACCTATAAGGGTAAGGGAGGCAAAACACGCACACAAAACAAATATACGACACAATGACACAAAAGGAAAACACACAAAAGAAAAATCTTTTTGATTTTTGTGAAAAATTTTCAAATTTTAATGGTTTTTAAAGATTTTTTCGAAAAAACTAAGAAAATAAAACTAACTATGCTAGAATATCGCTCCCCCACACTTAAACCGAGCAATGTCCTCATATGCTCAATCGTAGTGTGCGGAGAGACAAAAGAAAAAGAAAAGAAACTACGAAAATAAATCTAAAAATCAAAAAGAAAAGTGGAAAAAAGGGTAGAAGGTGTCCGGCCGGGGTGTAATCAAGTCACCATGGGCCGAGACAAGAAAAAGATATGGATGGGGGAAGAAATAAAAGAAGGAAATAAAAGGAAATGGGAGGGGAGGGCTAGGTGTAATCAAGTCACCTAGCCCGGATTCCGCCTAAATCCGACTAAATCCTCAAAAAGAAAGAGTGAAAAACTTGTAAAATTTGGATTTTGAAAATGACTCTCGATGTAGTCACATCATCGAGAGTCGGGAGCAACAACTACCGAGGCCTCGAAGGCCACCATGACATCAAGACACAAAAGTGTACAAGGGGAAGGGAATAAACAAAATAAAACAAGCAATAAAAGACGGAAAAGTAAGGATAGTTACCGAAACCAATCGGCTAGTAACTCACTTGCTTCATCGTCTCAATGATCATTATAGGCACAAAGCTTGTCTTCATCATTGCTATTCCTCTTCATTCTCGATAATACCGCATGGTAGAGGTGGTAAAGGTGTGAGGGGGGTGGGATTTGATGTGAATATCGGTCTAAAGTGAGGAGGAAATGAGGTGAAGGTATGGAAATGAAGTATGTGGGTGGTATGATATGAGCAAGGAAGGTAGGGAGGTTGGGTGGGGGTATATAATGGTTGGGTGGGCTTAAATGTCGAAGAAGAAGCACCAAAAAGGAGTAGGGGATCATCCCGGTCAGGATGGATGATCCCGGTCGGGTTGATAAACCCTTCCCGATCGGGATGACACTCCAGTGGACTCGATTTTTGGCACCCTCATCCCGATCGGGACGGCCCCATCCCGGTCGGGACGACACACCCTTTTCGGTCGGGAAGGGTCTTCATGACTCCCGTGACCCCAAAACCGACTCCCCTACTCAGGAACCGAGCTTTGTCACTAACCACTCCTCTCTAGGAGTCACCTTCACATCACCTATCACAATAAACTCAAGATACACATCAAATTCACTCCCTCACATCGCTCATCAAAATACCAAAACAATTACAAGAATTCCACAAAAACAAACAAATCCAAGAAACAAAACACACAAATACAAGTACAAGTACTCTAAAGAAGAGGAGAGGGGGAATATACAACATGACGGTTCTTTAGGAACTCCGTCAAACCTAGAATGGTGGACTCTCCTTCAACCATAGCCCTCAAGGGCATGGAGGAGCAAGTCGAACGCGCTACCGACATCATAGTGAAGGCCAAAGAAGCGCTCGAGCTTAGCCGACCTCCACGGCCTCCAAGGAGGAGGCAAGATTTAGGAATCCCAAGACCCAAAATCATCTTCAAAGTTGTCTCCGGGGTCTATCCATCCTACGAGCTTCACCGACCTCTTCCTCCCTAAGCATTGCCTCCAATCACAAGCAAGCTTCATCTCCAAGAAACAAGGCACAAAAAGCGGTTTTGGCCTCACTTCCTTGTTGCACACCCCCACACTTGCCTCAAGTTGTGGTTCCCCATCTTCATCACTCGGCCCCACATCATCTTCGAGAAGAGGATCGAAACTTCTACCGGCGGTTTCAATCTCCTCCAAGTCATTGCTTGGTTCACTAGCTAGGGGCTCTTGATGCTTATCCACATTCTCGGACAAGGGCAACTCGAAGCTAACAATTTCACCCAACATCCTCACAAACTCTACCAACCCATCCAACTCACTATCCTCCTCCAATTCCTCACCAATGTTGCCTTCACCAAGGGTCATCTCCTCATTCGTCTCTTTTTGGGTAGACGATTGAGGTTCTTCAAAGCAAACTTCTCTATCAAAGGGAACTACATTGGCGGCTTGGTGATTAGGTTGCTCCCCTCTCTCAAGTGAGCATCCTTCATCTAATTGTGACGCTCGGGATAAAAGCATTGCGGTTTTAGCCGCTAACGCGTCTAATCGAGCATTCCTCGCCTCGTTTTCCCTTAGAATTTGGGCCATCAATTCATTTTGTTCTCTTTGCATTTGGATGGCCATTTCTTGGGTGCTCCTTTGCATTTGAAGAATAGATTGAAACACCCCCATGTCGGGCAATTGGTGATCATTTGGGTCTTGTAAGGCTCCTTGAAAATCTTGATGATGCCCAAGGGGTGGGGCATCATATTGTTGGTAGCAAGGTTGGGGTGATTGGTAGTATTGTGGGTCATGGGGTTCATATTGTGGTTGGGGTGGAGGGTAATATTGTGGGTTTTGGGGGTATTGGCTTCCATAAGGTGAATCTTGATTGAACATGGTGGGTTCACAATCATAACTTGAGTAATAGCCACCATGATCGTAGGAGTGATAATCGTCCACTTGTTGGTAGCCGTTTTCATAACCTTGAAGTTCATACCCACTAGAGTCTTGATCCCCCCAAGAAGCTTGATAGTAATTAGGAGTCATCATGTCGTAGCTTTGGTTCATAGAAGAAGAGGGGTAGCTCATATCGGCTCCCGAGTGTGTGGAGTTTAGATCAAACCCCATGCTCGCTCGAAAATCGTAGCTCATACCCGGTTGGAAACCACTCATTCTAGCAACCGTCCGTTAAAGCGGCTCTAAGTTGCAAGAAGAAGATAGTCGCCACCTCTAAGCACAAACTGTAGACTAAGAACAAACGTGAGAAGTCTAGTGCTTTTTGGGCACTAGACAAGAGAGAAATAAACCACACACACACAAGAAGCAAAGTAACAAAAAGAAAAAGGAAAACACAAACACAAAGACTAAGTCAAGCAAATAGGAAAACAAAGTCCAAACTAGCACCGTCCCCGGCAACGGCGCTAAATTGATGGGAGGGATTTGTCACGTCCCAACCGTCAATAATATAACCCGCTAACCTAACTAGGGTAGATAGGGTAAGTCGGGTCGAATCCACGGGGACGGTAATGTATAGCCTAGACTAGGTCGGCCCAAATACTAGACTAAGTCAACGAGCTAAACTAGAGAATGATAGGAGGGGAGAAGGCTAGACTATGACTAAGAAGAACAACTAAGGAAAACGGGCTAGGATTAGGTCGGGGTCAAAGGGGTAACGGAATGGTCAAGGGAGAACTAGAGCGAAGGAGGTAGTAGGGTAATCTAGGTATATAGTCCGGGCTCTCGCAACTTAGACCGACCTAGAGGTTTCACCTAAAACCCATCTCGGCGACACACATGACAAACGGGGTTCTAGCGCGCTATGGTGGCCTAGGTCGAATCCGGGCTCTCGCTACTTAGACCAACCTAGGGGTCGTCCTCACCGGGCTTTCGCAACTTAGTGAGGGAACCGAACCCACAAACAAACTATCACCCACAAGAGAAAGGCAAGAAAAACAAGCATTCGCAACTACTTAGTCATTCAAGCATTTCAACAAACATGTGATGTGCACCAAACAAGAGGAAACCCAAATCTTCCACCAAAAACTCCAACAATCCCTTAATCACCCAATTAACATCCTAATCACCTTACTAACCCTAGCAAGAACACTACTGTAACATATCTAATCTAGAATTAACACTAACAAGAGGAATCAACATAAGAATACAAAACAAACATCTACAAACTAGTAATAACAATGAACAAGAACAAAACAATCAACTAAAGATTCAAACTTGAACAACATAAACAAGATTAAGAGGAAAAGGAAGAGGATTATACCAAATTAGAGAATGGAAGGAAGAATAAGAACTTGTATAAAAGAGAAAACCCAAAATAATCATCCAAGGTTGTCAAGCTTGGTGAAGATCTTCAAGAATTCCTTAATACAAGAACTAATCTATGATTAACTACTAATTACCGACTAATCTACACTAATCTAATCTAATCTAACCTAAAGTAGTCTAGGGTTTTAGGAGAAGTCAAGAATATAACATAAGATGGTGTCTTAATACAAGAGGGGGGGGGGTATATATATGGTTACAAGTGGAAGGGAGAAGAAAGAAAACAAGGCGGAGCTGCAGCAGGCCCGTCCCAGCCGAGACGGGGTGGTCCCGGTCGGGACGAGGTCGGTCCCGGTCGGGACGCCACCTTCTCGATTGGGATGGGCTAACAGTAGCCGCGCTTAATGTTCACTTCATCCCGTACGGGATGAGGCCATCCCGAACGGGATGGGTCTTTGTAGTCCTCCCTTAAGAGCTCTTTGGTCCCTCCTTGCCTCTCATGGGTTTCTCGTCGATTCTCGGGACTCAGGATCGGGTCTCGGAGGCTCGGGATTGTGTCCCGAGGTCTCGGGGTCGATTCCAAGGCATCGAGTCATCGTTCCTCTACTCCGTTGGCTCCAAAATGTGTATGTATCGAGTCAGAATCGCTCCAACTCTTTCAATTCGGTCTCGGGAACCTGAAACGAACTAAAGGAAGCATAAGAAACCCATAAATCGCTCCCAAGGAGCGATTCCACAAGGAAAATGGGACCAAAACACAACAAAATAAGCACTACAAACTACACTTATCAACGACTTATAACAATTCATTTTTTTATATCGCTCTAATATCCGATGTCGATTTAATAATCCCACGTTGGATACGACGAGTATCATACACAGGAATCGAGCATAAATTATACAATATTTATGCCCGATTCAACACAATTAACGATTTATGAAAATCCGAATCGAGCATAAAATATACAATATTTATGCCCGATTCGGCAGAATCAGCAATTTACCAAAATCGAAAAGCAATCTCGCAATCAATAATAAATTGGAAACGAACCCTAGTTCGTACAGGGGGCACTAGATCGATTGCCTAGCACACTCGGTCGAGTGACACCCCAAAAAACGAGACAGAATGCTATTTCGACAACCACTCGGTCGAGTGTCGCAACAACTCAATCGAGTGGTCGTGTACTTGGTCGAGTTTCCTCATAACTCGATCGAGTGACGTCACGAAATCTGGGACAAAAGCTTTTCAGAGGCCCACTCGGTCGAGTCCCTCAATGACTCGGTCGAGTGGCCACTTTATCACGTCGAACCGTGAGTTCTATAAAGTCATTCGAATCTCGTTAATGCTTTTTATGACTTAGGTCAACACGTGTCAAATTAATCACATGTCATGCTACTTTTCAAAACCACGCATCATGATTAATTTATTCTATATCTTTCCGCACCATTCTATATTAGTTATAAGCCGTTATTATCGTTATTTACCGTTACTAATGCGTTTATTCCTCTTATTGGTTTATTTATTTTGTTTATTTTATTGTACTAAAATGAACCCACATGCTAAATTTAACTTTGACGTTAGAATTAGTTGCATTAAATCGACCTAGAAACCCATTCAATTTCTCACATGCTTAGGGAAAACAACGTTTGAATATCATTTAACCGAACTACTAACGCGCGTATTAGAAAGTCATTCGATATCCTAGTAGAGGCCGCTAAGTGCGGGCGGGGTTGGGTGTTCTTTGTGAACTTCCCAACACGTACCCTCACCCCTTACTCAGAACCTCGGTTTCTGGATGCACGAAACCGTTGGCGCACGAGAGTCATTCAATACACGATATCCGATAATGTCGGTATCGGTATCAAATGAAAAGGGACGAGCCCAATAAACTCTGACATCGGAAATGGGCCATACTTTGTGCATGGCCCACTACGACATAGAGTGGGTTCGAACGGGCCCGAACTCCCACAAAGTTCGGTGGCGACTCCACTTCGATTTAAATTTCAATTCGATCCATTTTCATATGGAGATTCATTCGCCCCCCCAAACCCGCGCGTGGCCGTGTCGGGGTGGACCTATCTCATGTCCACAATTTGGCGAATCCACTGGGGATTAATTGATGCGTGACTTACCATCGGTATCCTCAGGGTGAGACTCGAATAGAAATCGTTTGACTAGTACAATGCGCGTTTTAGTTTTACGGTTCATGCATAACCCCATATTTTCCCGGGCCGATACTCGCGACCGACGTCCCACTATACCGTGATGTACTCTAATATGGATATGTCAAAGGTATCCATAGACGATCTGAGTGGGTTTCGCGGCACGTTCTAAGCTTAACTCGACATAGAAAGTCCGTCCCGATCAACGTCTAGACTATGTGCACTGGTATAGACCCTTTATAGACCGACCGAGACTTAGTGTAAAGCATACATAGCGTCGTTATAATGCTTGCGTGACTATATGCTACTTGGTTTCCGTGTCATTTTCAAAACCATCTTTTTCAAAAATTGCATCTTTTCAAACTATCCAATTTCAAAACCCGGGACATATACCGAATTTAGGACTTATGATTTTACTCAAAATAGCCTATTTCTAGCCGGTATTCCGCCCATTTCAAAACTCGAAAATATTTTCGAACTTTCAAAACCGAGGCCCGATATTTGTTTCGATTTTCGAAAAATCGGACCCGTCCACCGTTTTTTCAGATTTTTTCTAAAAATCCTTTTCAAAACCTGCCTCTTCTTTGGACTTCCCGTATTTAGCAGTGTCGGGTCGTGTCTTAAGTCGTCGAAATCTCTAGCGTCGAAACTCTGTCGATCTTACATCACGAGTTTCTTCCCCATCCCAGTCCACCTTATTAGACTAAGGCAAGGCCCACCTACGTAGGACATACTGCTACAAAGGAGGGCTCATCTACACAATCGAGTCCAAAGTCTGGGGATGTCTCATGTGGACCTTCCTTCGAACAGCACTCGGCCCACCCGCCGATTCCTAAGGAAGGCCCACCTTCCACAAGTCACCCATCTAGGTGTCTTTTCCGAGTCATTTCCTTTTTCAGTTTTGTTCGGGATGTACTTTCTATTCCGGGATTTGGGCTAGTTTCTGATTACGCGGTGTTCTTACAGACAGGCCACCCATAACTCGGAAAATGCAAGATTCTCTGGATCAACTGTCTGCCGCGCTGGCCAAGGTCGAGACCCAATTGACGGCTATCCGGACCGACCAAACCACTCTGGCCACCCGTCTGACTGCCGTGGAGAAAGGTACTCCCACTGGATCTGAGCCCACCGGGCCTATAGCTGAGCTAATCGGCGCTATTCGCAAGCTTGAAGAACAGGTCCACCTGTCGACAAACAACTCGATCCACACTGAAAATGCTCGTTTCAATTCGCCTTTGAATGACGAGCTACCTGCCAACCTCAACCTCACGGGAATTCCAATGTTTGAGGGTACTGAAGACCCGGTCCACCACATCTGGGCTTTCAAAGAATTCATGGCGGTCAAAGGGGTGAAATCCACCATGTTTAAGCACTTATTTGCTTCCTCTCTCGAGAAGCACCCCAAGGCCTGGTACTACAGGCTTGATTCCAAGAAGTACAAGACTTGGGACGATGTGGCTACTGAGTTTGCTCGGAATTATGCTGATAATACCGAGATGCAGACTACAATGCGTACTCTGGAAGTGATGGCCCAAGAGCCCAAAGAAGGGTTCACAAAATATCTCCAAAGATGGCGGGCCGAAAGTGTGAAGCTGGTTGATAAGCCCAGCGAGAAGGTGCTAGTGGAGGCTTTTGTCAAGAATCTCCTCCCATCCTACCGGGTCCATCTCCGGTATGCCATCATCCCCAGTTTGCCGCCCTTACTGAAATGGGAACAAGGATCGAGGATGACTTAAGGTTAGAGAGCCTGACTAAGGCCTCTACCGAGGTAATGGGCATGACACGGAGAAGTGCTGGAAACTAAAGCATCTGATCCAAGATCTAATTGAGAATGGGAAAATATCGTTTCCCGAAGACACGCCGAGTAACAAAGAAAACCCGTTCAGTGCCCATGCTATATTCACTGGGGAGGTAATCGACTGCTCACACCTCATTTCCCCCTATATCCCACAAATTAATGGGATATGGTTCGATGATGAGGAGGATGTGTACTTAGCAAAAGGGGAAGCTGTCCCCATCACCAGTGAATAGGTTCGAAAAGCTAAGTCCAAGGCCTTAGCCACCAACCACCTCGCCACCGCCGGGCGCTCTACCCCAACAACCGTCACTGAACCTTCTAGGACGGAATCTACCCTTGAAGAACCAAGCAACGACACGGCTTTGGTCCAACAATTGAAGAGGGTTCGAGCTTATTTAACTATATGGCAGTTACTAGTTAGCTCCCAAGAACATCGAGAGGCACTGACTAAGGCTCTCGATCAAACCAAGGTCGACTCCCAGGTTACCCCCGCTGAAATGGTAGCCACTATCATGCCCTATCTCAAGGGCAAATCCAAATAAGAAGGCCCACTCATAACCTTCTCTGATCTACCACCGTTTGGGGCCGCCCATAACCTGGCCCTATACATCATGGTCATTTGCCGAGGGAAATACCTCCCGATGACCCTAATTGATGATGGATCTGCCGTAAATCTCCTTCCCCTAAGGACCGCTAAGGCCCTCGGCATCACCGAGGCCGACTATCTCCCGACAGCGTAGACTATCCAGGCTTTTGACGGAAACCCAAAACCGGTTGCCGGGGTCGTTAAGCTGACAATAATAACGGGCCCAATCGAGAAAGAATTGGAGTTTCAGGTGATTGATGTCACCTCGTCCTTCAACCTGCTACTAGGAAGGCCTTGGATCCATGTAGTCAAGGCCGTATCCTCTACCCTCCACAGAAAAGTCAAGATGCCACTCCAGGACGGTGTCATCACACTGGAGGCAACCCCCATGACCATGGCTAGCTACAACGCTACGAGTCGGGCCGAACCACGGGGATTCGACTTCGTGGGAATGATAGTGGAGGAATATCTCTTCAGACCCTACTTCACTACTAGCATCAACACGATGCTACAAAACTTGGGTTACCTACCGGGAGCCACTTCGAGGCCACATCTCCCGGCCGGGAAGATCATCGAGGTCCTAAACGATGGCGAATCGCAATTCGGCTTGGGGTATGCTATAACCCCGGAGAACGTGGTCCGGGCCAGTATTCATAAGGCCACCAACCTCATCAAGGGTACTTACTTAGGCCCTTATAGCCCGAAATTAAATGACTACTTTGTCATTCCTGTATTCGGGGCTATTCAAGTGGGCCTCTATCAACCCACAATCACATATCCCGAGACCAAAATGGCTCGGGAATGCAATTTCATCCCCGATGATATATTCACCCTTGTCCAGGCCGAGTCCGAAGAAGGTAAAAACAACTCCGAGCCCGTGCTGGGGCTCCTATTCGGGGAAGACAAGGCCGTCCCCGCCCCAAAGGATGATCTGGTCAACCTGATCCTCCGCAGCAACCGGTTCGATCCAACGAAGCTGATCTCCAAAGTTGGGGCAGATACCAAGAAGAGGGCCTAGAGGAAGACCATCAAATGGACCGACAGCCAAGGTCGGGTCTATAAGCTAACCACCGGCGAGGGAGACATGCCGGATACCGAGTCTGAGTCGGAGTCTGAGTCTGAGTCCGAGTCTAGAGGGTTTGGTGCTAGAGTCCAATCTGTAACCCCTCTTCCCTTAGACACTGGAGTCTCGGGGCCTGTCCCGAGAGCACTCCCAATCCCGCCGCTGACCAATGATCAGATGGCGCTCTCTTCGAGCTGTTCTCCAAATTTACTATTAATAATAATAACGAAAACCGTTCTGCTTACGACTTGTCTTATTTCCAAAATTCTTTCAATTTCAAAAATTTTATATGCAATGACATTGAGAAACCCAACGAACAGGTACCCCTTTCTCCGCATCTGATCGAGCAGCTCGAACAAAGGGAATCCCGAGATCCGGTAATTGAAGAAACCGAGTCCATCAACGTGGGAACCACTTTAGAGCCCCAGATGCTTAAGTTGGGCCTATCTTTAGATCCCGAGGAGAGAAAACAATTTGCAAACCTCCTCCAAGAGTTCAAAGACGTCTTCGCATGGTCCTACAAGGACATGCCGAGGATAGATCGGGAAATAGCTGACCACCGTATACCCATCAAAGATGGGTGTAAGTCAAAGAGGAAGTAGACAAACAATTCAAAGCGGGCTTTATACAGGTGTCTGAATATCCAGACTGGGTCGCGAACATCGTGCCGGTACCCAAAAAGGACGGCAAGGTGCGGGTATGTGTGGACTTCCGGGACCTTAACAAGGCCAGCCCAAAAGACAATTTTCTGTTACCACACATCGACATACTGGTGGATAACACGGCCGATCATGCCCTTCAATCATTCATGGACGGGTATGCCGGATAAAATCAAATCAAAATGGCAGAAGAGGATATGAGTAAGACCACCTTCATTACACCTTGGGGTACTTACTGTTACACCGTTATGCCATTTGGGCTCATCAACGCCGAGGCCACTTATCAACGGACCATCACCACCTTATTACACGATATGATGCATAAGGAAGTGGAGGTTTATGTGGATGACATGATCGTCAAGTCCAAGGACCGAAGCAGGCACATCTCGGCCCTAATAAAGTTCTTCACCAGGCTGCGTAAATACAATATGATACTGAACCCTCAGAAATGCAGTTTCGGGATAACGTCGGGCAAATTACTGGGCCATATCGTTAGCCAACGCGGCATCGAGGTCGACCCAGCTAAAATCAAGGCCATCACCGAGATGCAGCCACCCAAAACTGAAAAAGAAATAAGGGGCTTCCTCGGGAAAGTTCAATACATCAGCCGGTTCATTTCAAAGTTAACCATGGTTGCGAGCCCATTTTAAAGAAACTGAATATAGGAGAGCGAGTACTACGGAATGATAAATGTCAAACTGCTTTTGACAAAATCAAGGAGATTCTGTCTGCTCCGCCAGTATTAATGCCACCTCAACCCGGCCTGCCTTTGTCGTTATACCTAACTACGATCGAGACGGCCATGGGGGCTATGCTGGTCCAGACAGTAGATTCAGAGGAACGGGCCATTTACTACATTAGTAAGAAGTTCCTGGAGTACGAGTGCAAGTACACAATGCTCGAGAAGACGTGCCTAGCTTTAGTTTGGGCCACTGAAAAGCTCTGACACTACATTCGTAGCCACGAAGTACATGTTCTATCCAAAATGGATCCCATCAAGTACTTATTCGAGAAGCCCATCCTTAATAGCCGGATGTCCCGATGGACTTTGATGCTCGCAGAGTTTGACCTCAAATTTGTACCATTAAAAGCCATCAAGGGCCGGGTAGTGGCAGAATTCCTCGCCGATAGTCCGATATCTGAGGAGGGACACACCGATACTTGGGCCTTTCCTGACGAAGACATATTCCATACCGACACTGAAACATGGGATTTGTATTTTGATGGGGCGTCCAATTTCCGAGGATTTGGAGTCGGGATTCTGTTAATCTCGCCACAAGGGGAACATACCCCGTTATCCATTAAACTGGACTTTGACGTGACTAATAACGTAGCCGAATATGAAGCATGCATTCACGGGTTGCAAGCCGCCGCTGATTTAGGAGTAACGAATCTTTGGGTCCACGGTGACTCATCACTGGTCATCAATCAAGCACTCCAAAAATGGAAAACTCGGAACGTCAATCTCGTGGCTTACCAAGCACGAGTACGGGTTCTAGAGAAACAATTCCAGAATGTGGAATATATCTATCTACCTCGGGAAGAAAATCAGTTCGCAGATGCACTTTCCAAATTAGCGTCCCTGCTAAATATCCCGGAGCATCTAACTAGCATGCCAATCTGCTTTGAAAGATGGTCTGAGCCGGCCCATATCCACGCCATCCAAGATATCGAGATAACTGACCCAGAACCTTGGTATCAGGCCGTCCTAACCTACTTGACAACGGGAGAGTATCCCCCCCGGAAACTGAGAACCGGGCCAAGAAGGCCTTGCGAAGATTGGCGACCCAACTTGTTCGTACGGACGATGGGCAGTTATATAAAAAGACGGCACAGGGGGCTCTCCTCCTGTGTATCGATAAAATACAGGCCGAGAAGGTTATGGCCGAAGTACATGATGGTGAAAACAGCCCGCATATGAACGCCCATATGCTAGCCCGAAAAATCATGAGGCTCGGATATTATTGGAACACCAGGGAAACGGACTATCAGTTATATGTCAAGCACTGTCATAACTGTCAGATCTTTGCCAACGTGCAACATATGCCATCCTCCCTATTATATACCATGACATCACCATGGCCATTTTCGACATGGGGTATTGATATAATTGGCAAGGTGCACCCTTCCGGGACGGGAGGCCACTGTTTCATCATGGTAGCTATTGACTATTTCACTAAATAGGCCGAAGTCGAGTCATATCGTGTCTTGAACGCCAAGCACGTGGCCAAATTTATCCAGAATAAAATCATATGCCGATACGGGATCCCACACGAGTTTATCAGTGATAACGGGACCCACTTCCAAGCTGAAACCGCTGCCTTGCTAGCGAAATACAAAATTCAGAGGCATACATCTTCACCCTACCGTCCCCAAACAAATGGAGCGGTAGAGGCGGCAAATAAAACAATTGTCACCATACTTAAAAAGATGGCTGAGAATTATCGGGACTGGCCCGACAAAATACCTTTCACCCTATGGGGATATCGGACGTCAATTCGCACCGCGACCGGAGCAACTCCATACTATCTGACATATGGAATGGAGGCGGTCCAACCAGTCGAACTAGAAGTGCAATCCCTCAGGATTTTACTTGAAGGCCAAGTACCTGAAGCAGATTGGGTCCAAGCCCGATACGATTCGCTAGTTCTCCTAGACGAACGGCCATCCAGCAGATATATCAAAAGAGGATCCAACGGGCTTTCAACAAAAGAGTTAGGCCCAGAAACATCAAAGAAGGGGACCTAGTCTTAAAATCGGTTCGTGCCTTACTACCGGTTGACCCAAGAAGAAAATTCAAACCCAATTGGGTTGGTCCATATTTAGTCAAGAAGGTCCTATCAAGAGGAGCGATGATGCTGACAGACCTGGACGGGAACGAGTTCGTCAACCCGACCAACTTGGACCAGTTGAAGCGCTACTACCCATAAACCCTATCTCAAAGTCATTTGCATAAAGTTTATAAAAATTTGTCTTTTTATAAATTTTCAAAAATTATAAGCAAGTCAATAAGTTAGAATTAATTATTCTACTGTCGCGCATCTCGAACTAATAGTCTTGATGTATTTCAAAAAATTGCAAAGAATCATATTTTGAACTACGTTTGGTTTGATTCCACTAATTGTGGATACGTAGGCAACCCCTCAAAAGGGTACAACCACTGCAATAACGAAAAGACGAGAACGGTATTCACTAATATGCCTTTTATTACAACCGATAAACTCGGGAAATCCCAAAATTACAAAAAAAAAAAAAAAAAAAATCACACCACAAAAAATATAGTAATAATATCTAAATAATAAAATAAAGGAGGCTAATATTCATGTATTTTGCCCTTCCCTTTGTCCTTTGGGTCGCGTGCAGCCCGAGATCGCCGGGGCGGGGGCGAGCGTTCTCGAATCACTAGGGGAACCTCCTTAGGTCGAACCCGTTTCTTCGACAATGGGTCTTCGGCCACTGTCACCGGTCCGAGTCGAGCCCGTACATGTTCAGGCAGCCTGTCTCGCGGACCAAGTCGGTCCTGCACTGCCAGTCTTGGGCCAAGTCTCCTTTCCAAGTCAGTCTGGGGGCCCACTTTCCCCCGCGCACCTCTAGCACTAGGCCCTTCAGCTTGAGTCTTATTCTTCTTCTTTTGACCCGACATAAGACGAACTAGAGTAGCCGGTGTGTCGCCTTCGTGAAAAAAGCCCCTATTATCTTTAGCTTGCTCCCTTCGCAGCAGGTGGAAAGCTTTGTCAACCTTCAAGGCAGCTCGGGCCTTCGCAGAATCAGCTTTGGTCCATTTCACATAAGAATCTGAAACCCAGATTGAATGAAGAGATTTGGGAATGGGCCAAGTATGCCGGGTGTACCATCTTTCCATCCAAGTGTCGCACATTACGTCCGTCAGTTGGGTAGATTCACTCACAACTGCTTCGACTTCGGGGATTCTTTGGGTCCAACCATACTGTCTTAGTATGCGGTCCGGGTAGAGATGAACTGTCTGCCTGAAAGACAATATTACCTGATAGCGAGCTCTGTCCCTCGGGTCCAAGCCTGTCCAAACATAAATGGGCCACCATGGCACTACCCATCGAATTAACGGGCCGCTGTGAAAAGACAACACCTCATCCCAATACTTCTGAGTAATCTGGCGGGAGAAAAATCTATAGCCCGCCTCCTTGTCATCACCTGATTATGACGATAGTTGGTCGCGTCAAGGGGAGGATCTATCACTGATAACCTCTCGTATAGCCAAATCTGAAAAAAGGAAGCAAAATATAAGTTCCCGAAACGAAGCGGCCGTCCGCCTGAGGGCACTCGATCGAGTGCCTAGGGGTCACTCGATCGAGTGGTACCTCTAAACACAAACAGGGGGCTTTCTACGAGGGCACTCGATCGAGTGCCAGGGTGACTCGATCGAGTGCCCACTACAGCAGGAAGTCCGCGAAAAAAAAACAAAAAATCAAGAAATCGGAAAAAAAAAGAAAAATCCGAGATACCTGCAGCAAACGGGTGCTCCCGGTCAAGCGGACTGACGAATCTCTCTTGCGATTATCCAAGCCTTGAATAATTTCGCCCATGATCAGCCAAGCCGGGCTGTGCTCAGTCTCCATCAGGTCGACCACAGTGAGAAGGCGGGCATTACCCATGCATGACAATAAATCCATGTGACCCTCAAAAGCATAAACATGAAGCATACAAAAGGAGAAAGCCCTACGGTAATGAACCGGCCTGACCCGGACGTCATGAGGATTCATAAATTTATTGGCCAGGTGGATCAAAGAGATATTGCCATCCTCCATCATGCGGGACACTTCGTTGTGGGAAAGCCCTAAAAATTCTCGAAGCTTCCTCCTTGGGTCATAGACCGAAAACGGGACGGCAGGTCGGAGTATCGGGTTCCATCCTCCCATAGCAGCAATCTCCTCGGGTAAGGGACAAACTTCTCCCCGGGGAAAGGCAAAGACATGATATGTATCTTTCCAATAGGACAAGCAAGCATCAAGAAAGTAGCGACCAACCTGCATCTGACGGAATGGATACAGCTGAGTAATACCCGTCTGGTTCAAAGCTACCTTATCCGTGCCCTAAAGCGTCGGGACCATTCTTGCAGCATCACGGTCAATCGATCGATTCCCATGGTCAAAATTCTTGAAAGAAATAAAGAGACTTTCTTTTTTAGAAGGGATGAATTGTGAGGAAGTTGTGAATAAAATCAAAGACAAGGGAGGGGTATATATAGCATCAAGCCTACAACCCTCCTTCCATATCTTCTTCCCACAAAAATTTCCTAAATCGAAAAAAGGCTTAAACATACAAGCCTAGTCTCAATACTAGCACGGAGATAGTCATCCGAACTTTCCTAAATTTCTTTGGAGTCAAAAATTTCCAAAAGAAATCAAAATTTCAAAAAAATTTCAAAATTTCAAAAAATTTCAAAAATTCGAAAATTCAAAAATCATTTTCCCCAGCGCGAGTCATATTTGTTTCACCTACATGTTGCGTGCAAAATTTTATGTAACTTACACAGGTACAATTCAAGACCGCGCAATTCACATATCTCCCCAGCGGAAAGCCCAAGGCGGCATTTTTCACGGGATGGGCCCACATACAGGCGCACCCAGGGCTTACGCGACAAGTCCCAATTCCCCACGGAGTTATTATTATCAGCTCAGGTATGACTTCTATCTCATGGATGGCGAGCCCTTCACGCAAGTCTAATGGACTATAAACGGCCCGACCGGAAGTCTACCAGGTCTTAATTGGCTTGGTAGCTACTCTGACTTTCGCCCTGTCCAAGCCTCAGTCAGAGTGGGGGCTCTGTAGACACCCACATTTTGACTGCCAGGTATCTATAGTAGTTTCCAAAAAACACCCAATGATGATCCGACGCAAATGTGTTTCTACGCGCTCGGATATGGGCTCAAAACCATTAGTTGTTGGCTTAACCACTTACGGAGTACAAATATCACAAAACCAACCTCAAATTCAGGCCCAGTGGGTCGTTTCCAATCAAACAAGACTAATTTGGGTCAAAACCGACACCGGAAACAAAACCGACTTTTAGCGATCGGGTCAAACCCCGGTCAAAGCCGCTTCCGAGACATACAAAACAGCACTCAAATGTCATAAGCGCAGTCCAAATACAAAACATACAAAATATCCAACCCGAGGTCCAAACAACCCGGACCTCTCGTACCAGCTGACCCACTCGATCGAGTGCTCAGCCCACTCGATCGAGTGGGCCCTCATTCAAGCCTGGCTGCAGACGCTTGGGCCACTCGACCGAGTCAAGGGGCTACTCGGTCGAGTAACCCTAGACGGGGCATAGGTGACTTGCCTATATATACATCCCCATGCACACACATTTACACAACTTTTTCACAGATAGAAAAAACCCTAATTCATCCTTAGTCTACACTAATCCTATCTCAAACCCTAACCCTAGCATCTAGGATCCAAACCCTAATCACCATAACTCCACTTACATCTCGATACTCACGTGCAAGCCGCAATTAACGAGTCCCGTCTGAGACAAGAACATGTAGGTTGAGGGTGCAAAAAACCCCTTTCTTTCCCTTCTCTTCTTCATCACGCGTCGTCCGTGTCGTCATAATTGTCCCGTTTTTTTTTTATTTTTTTCTTTATCGCCATCATCGCATTCTAATATCGTTAATATTTACTAGTATAAAATACTAAAATACTCGTCAATTCATATCGAGCGTGAGTGATGGCGGGATAAGAAAAACCGAATATACAAGGGTATTGCACCCAGCGTTGCCGGTCGCTTATCCCGACACCCCGATCGCTTGATTGTTGAGACGAGTTAATATCAACCATAATTTTCCTATTTGTTTTCGCGCCCTCATTAATCGCATATTTCGTCAATTCTAAAACTTTCTTCAAAATAATTATTTTTTAATTAAGGATCGAAACCCGTTGATGCGGATCCGGCATAACATAATCCCTAGGGATTTATTACGATGTCGGGAAGCCGAGGGAATCAAGTCGAGTCCGTCGTAATTAAGAAGTGTCAATCTACTAGATTCTATACAAACTCAATAGTTGGATGTCGAATCTAAACAATTTAGTCATTAAATTAAACTAACACGATTTCTCGTTGATGCTAAAATAGATGTCAAACAATTCGCAAGAATTAATACGACACTATAAACGCGGAGGGAATTTATATCGTTTTGGTTAATTTCAAACGACTTATAACAATTCTTTTTTTTTATCTCGCTCTAATATCCGATGTCGATTCAATAATCGCACGTTGGATACGACGAGTATCATACACACGAATCGAGCATAAATTATACAATATTTATGCCCGATTCAACACAATCAACGATTTATCAAAATCCGAATCGGGCATAAATTATACAATATTTATGCCCGATTCGGCAGAATCAGCGATTTACCAAAATCGAAAAGCAATCTCGCAATCAATAATAAATTGCAAACGAACCCTAGTTCGTACAGGGGGCACTCCATCGAGTGCCTAGCACACTCGGTCGAGTGGCACCCCAAAAAACAAGACAGAATGCTATTTCGACAACCACTCGGTCGAGTCTCGAAACGACTCGATCGAGTGGCCGTGCACTCGGTCGAGCTTCCTCATAACTCGATCTAGTGACGTCACAAAATCTGGGACAGAAGCTTTTCAGAGGCCCACTCGGTCGAGTCCCTCAATGACTCGGTCGAGTGGCCCCTTTATCACGTCAAACCGTGAGTTCTATAATGTCATTCGAATCTCGTTAATGCTTTTTATGACTTAGGTCAACACGTGTCAAATTAATCACGTGTCATGCTACGTTTCTAAACCACGCATCATGATTACTTTATTCTATATCTTTCCGCACCATTCTATATTAGTTATAAGTCGTTATTATCGTTATATACCGTTACTAACGCGTTTATTCCTCTTATTGGTTTATTTATTTTGTTTATTTTATTGTACTAAAATGAACCCACATGCTAAACTTAACTTTGACGTTAGAATTAGTTGCATTAAATCAACCTAGAAACCCGTTCAATTTCTCACATGCTTAGGGAAAACAACGTTTGCATATCATTTAACCAAACTACTAACGCGCGTACTAGAAAGTCATTCGATATCCTAGTAGAGGCCGCTAAGTGCGGGCGGGGTTGGGTGTTCTTTGTGAACTTCCCAACACGTACCCTCACCTCTTACTCAGAACCTCGGTTTCCGGATGCCCGAAACCGTTGGCTCACGAGTTTCATTCAATACACGATATCCAATAATGTCGGTATCGGTATCAAATGGAAAGGGACGAGCCCAATATACTCTGACATCGGAAATGAGCCACACTTTGTGCATGGCCCACTACGACATAGAGTGGGTTCGAATGGGCCCGAACTCCCACAAAGTTCGGTGGCGACTCCACTTCGATTTAAATTTCAATTCGATCCATTCTCATATAGAGATTCATTCGCCTTCCCAAACCCGCGCGTGGCCGCGTCGGGGTGGACCTATGTCATGTCCACAAAGATAAAAAGGGAAAATAGAGCTAAAAATCAAAAATCAAAGTGAAGAAAGGGTAGAATGTGTCGGGCCTAGGTGTAATCAAGTCACCTGGGGCCGAGACGAGAAAAGATATGGAATGGGGAAGAAATAAAAAGAAGAAAATAGAAGGAAATGGGAGGGGAGGGCTAGGTGTAATCAAGTCACGTAGCCCCGATTCCGCCCGATTTCGACTAAATTCTACCAAAAGGAAATAAAAATAAAGAAAAAGTGAAAAGAACTTGTCAATTTGGATTTTCAATGGATTCTCGATGTAGTCACGTCATCAAGAATCGGGAGCAATAAACAAAGGGCCCCGAGGGCCACCACGACACTAAAAGCATAAAAGGAAGGGGAATAAACAAAGAAAGACTAAGCAAATAAGAGACGGAAAAGAAAAGAGAGTTGTGCCTACCAAACGGTTAGCAACTCAACAATCTTCATCGTCTCAATGATCATTTTCGGCACTTTGCTCATCCTCGTCATCGATATTCCTCCTCTTCCTAAATCTAGTGGCATGGTTGAAGTATCGGGCTTGCAATGGTTGAATGAGGTTGAGATTTAAGGGGAAACTCGGTGTATAGTGATGAGAAGATGAGATGAAGGTGTATGATTGAAGTGTGAGTTGAAATGATAGTGGCAAAGGTGAGTAGGGAGGTTGCATTGGGTGGGGTATAAAGTGGTGGGGTGGGGCTTAAATGAAGAAAAGAAGGCGAAGGGGGCTGCTGGGGTCCTTCCCGGTCGTGACAGACTCATCACGGTCGGGAAGACATCGTCCCGGGCGTGATCACTTTGCTCACGGGCGGGATGGCCTGTCAATGAGCAGTCTTTTATAGCACAACTCGTCACGGTCGTGAGGGCTTCATCACGGTCGTGACACCCCTCTAGCTCTTCATTCCCCTTGATTTTACCAAGTCTTCCACCCTAAGAACATTACCAACTACGGGATAAAAAATCCCGTCCCCAAAAGCTTACGAAAAGCTCAAAAACCGACTTCCTCCACCAAGCTTCAAAGCTTCTATCATCCATAACCCTTTCCAATTCTTCATCTTCATTTCAAACCTATCAATCAAACTCAATAACCACAATCGAAAATCCCTCCCTCACATCACTCATCAAAACTCCAAATTACAAGAACTCTACACAACATACAAAACCTAGAAACCAACCAACAAATCACGCAAATACAAATATAAAAACTCAAAAGAAGAGGAAAGAGATATATACAACACGACGGTTCTTGAGAAACTCCGTCAAACCAAGGATGGTGAATTCTTCATTCATTTCCCATATAATTTCACACAACTCCATAGCCTTCAAGGGCACAGAGCAACAAGTCGAAGGCTCTTGAACAATCTTCATTAAAGCATGTAGAACACCAACATATTGTTGGAGCAAGTGTCCTCCACAATAGTGCATTGATATATTAAATCTCACGGACGGAATATACTTGGGATGATTAGTACATTGATACTCCACGTCAGTTGATTAATGTAAATCGATAACGCTCAGCTGACTAGAGTTTGACGTTATTGTCGTAAGATGGCGGTGATCAACTGATCCCTTTCGGTCACACCTATAGGATGAGACCCAAATAGAAAACTAATTTTTTTATATTTGATGCAGTTAATTAGTTCCTTGCGTATATATTTGATATATGCTTGGTAATAAGAGTTATTTATTGGAGATAGAGTTTAGAACTCAGTCCGATTAAGTTTATTAGTCTATTATACGATAATTGACTGAATAAATTTTACATCTTATTTTAATACGATTAAATAAGACCTAATTTAGTATTTAAAAGTTAATTACTAAATTAGTTGAGGTTTTGTATGCTTTTAAGGGTAGTGGTTAGCTATTAATATTTACAAGGAGTTGTAAATTTAGCTAAATGATTATTATTATTATGGGACCTATTATATATAGATATAATAGTAATGTACTACTTAAAGAGTTAAGAGTATAATATTTATTTGATGTGATCAATTATATATGATAATTAATCATGTCACACATAAGCATTTGTAAGACAAATGACAAAAATAAAGTGGACCCATTTTATGTACATGTACAAGGCACACTAGAAAAATAAGAGCAATGATGGTTGTTCTTATTTATGTGCATGCATGAATAATAGTCATAATTACCATAGACCCTAGACCTTTAAGCATGCAAATAAAATAAAGCAGTTTGGTCTTCCCTAGGGTGGGGTGGCCGGTTTTGGGGCTCATTATAAGGGAACATTTTGTTCTCTTTTGAGTTCCATCCTTTTATTAGTGAATGCTTTTCCTCTTCTCCAAAAATACTCTCATATACTAATATTCATCCTTATTACTAAAGTAGTAATATTCATAATATTAGTATAGGTTCATCACTACTATTATCTAGTTAATAATAATAGTGATTTTTGGGTTGAATCTTGGTGCAACTAGAAGGAGATCTTCTACTTTGGAGATTCAAGTTTTGAAGGATCATCCATACTAATATAAGCTCAAGAACAATAAGAAAAGGAGTTTTCTTATTGTGCCCATTATTTCCTATTTGTTTATGTAAGGAAATTTCTTCTTGTATCTTGTTTTGTCATTTTTATCTCATGCATGTAACTAGATCTTTATATACTAAATTAACAAGTAATTTAGTAACTAATTAGAGGAGTCTAATTAGAGGTTTATGAACCTATCACATATACTCCAAGGTTCTTCATAACCTTGTCTTGACGTCCCCGGGGCATCTCGATCCACTATGTTCAATGGCTTGAACTTGTACTTGCAATCTTTTGGGATATACCCAAACTTCCATTCCTCTTCATGGAACCTCAAAGGAGGCTCAACCTTCCTCTTACCAAACAACTTATCTACATCAACATGGCAAGGGTATTCATCCACCCCAAGCTCCAAATCATTATCATTTAGCACATTATCAAAATGGAGAGATTTGAAACTCAAGCAAGTGAGTTCACTCATCTCCAAGTTACTCTCTAGCTCTTCACAATCAAGCTCATTAAACTTCTTCAAATTTTAACACAAGGTAACCAAATTGTTTACCTCATCAAGCTTTTCACCCGACTCATCCTCTAGCTCGATGTCTTTGACGGCATGGATCATATGACATGATTCTTCATTTGTAGGCGAGGTGTTGCCTTGAAGGTCAAACACAAGCTTCTCGTCGCCTAACTCAAAAGTGATCCTACCCTTCTTGACATCGATCAATGCACCGGTGGTGTGTAGAAATGGTCGTCCGAGAATAATAGGGGTGGTTGCACCCTGTACAAGGAAGTCAACCAGAATGAAGAATTTCCCGATCCTTAACGGCATATCCTATAACATTCCTAATGGTCGATTAAGTGAACGATCCGCCATTTGGAGTGTAATCAAGGTATAATTAAGCTCTTTCATTCCAAGTTGCTCACAAATACAATAAGGGAGAATGCTTACACTCGCTCCTAAATCACACAGCGCCCTCTCAAATTCCCGATGGTGCATGGGATTGAGAAAGTACCCGGATCCTTGAGCTTAGGTAAGGTGGAAACTTGAATAAGATCACTCACCTGTCTTGTAAATGCTTTTGTCTCTTCCTTGTCTAAGAAACGTTTCCTAGCCAAAATTTCCCTCATGAATTTTCCATAGGCCGGGACTTGGGTAATTAACTCGGTGAAGGGGATGCTCACATCTAATTTCTTCACAATATCGACGAACTTATCAAATTGAACATCCACCTTTGTCTTCAATTGCCTCTATGGGAAAGGCAACTTGATGTTGTTCCTGTCAAGTTCATTAGGATTGGATTTTTCACTTGGCACCTTCTTCTTTGCTTTACTTTCTTCTTGGGGTGGGGGAATCTCGTCTTCAATCGGTTTTTCAGTTTCCCATAAGACTTGCTCTTTCATGAGATTCCCCAAATTTTCATTGTCTTGGCATGGAGATTCCATTTCTTTCATAGCTTCATATTCATTAGGAAACAAGGGAGAATCATAGGATGCAGCACTCCTCAAGGTGATAGCATTCACGGTTTCAAATTTTGATGGTACGCCTTGAGGAGGTAGTTGACCTTTTTGCCTAGAAGAACTACCCGAAACAACTTGAGGTAGTTGGGTTTCAAGCATCTTAACATGTGTATCTCTTGCCTTGTTTTCCTTTTGAAGTTGAGCATAGAATTCTTGTTGATTTCTTTGCATCTCCAATTGATTTCTTTGCATCTCTTGACTACTCCTTTGCATGTCCAACATCGTCTTTTGCATATCAAATTCCCGAGTCGGAGATTGTTGGTTGTGTGGAGTATTAGTGAGGGTTCGGGGAAAACCATAGTCATGAGTTGGAGATCGGCTCCTTGGCTTGTTGTCTTGTTGAGCATTTTGGAATCCTTGTTGATTTTGGAAGTTCCCTTGGAACCTTGAGAATTGCCTTGATTTAGGCCTTGAAAGTTACCTTGATTGTGATTTTGGTAACCTTGGTTGTTTTGGAACCCTTGAGAGTGTTGGTTTCCTTGGAAACCACCTTGTTGAGCTTGATGATTAAGGTTCCCTTGATTATTGAACCGTTGTTGATTGTTGAAGGCACCTTGGTTTTGGTAAGCATTTTGTTGTTGGAAGTTGTTGAAAGGCCTTTGATTGCCTTGGTAACCTTGGTAGCCTTGATTGTCCCTTAAGGGAGGAGCAACATATGATGGACGGTGTTGTTGTAGAGCTTGTTGTTGAGAGGCTTGGAACATATGAGGATTTTGCACATTTTGAGCCTTGTAAGTAGAGTATGGGGCACCTTGTTTGTATGCTTGAAATGCATTCACTTGCTCAATGCTACTTCGACAATGTTGAGGCTCATGTCCATATATCCCACAAATCTCACATATCCCATAATAAGAGGTTGGAGAAACCATTTTCATAGCATTAACTTGATGGATAGATTGTTGGTGGGAAGAACTTGTAGCTTGAGTTTGATTAAAGTGACCTTGGAGCTTCTTGTCAATGGCATCCATGTGGGTCTTCAATTGTGCCCCAAAATTGGCACTAAGTTGTGTGATTGCATCAATCTCATGCCTTCCCCCTCTACTTGCCTTTCCAGGCCTAAAATATTGAGAATTGTGAACCGTCATTTCTTCAATCCTAGAAAAAGTTTGGTCATCATCTACCTCGGTGAACCTTCCATTAGAACCCATGTTGAGTATAGCCCTAGAATCTTCATATAAACCATTCCAAAATTGTTAGACAAGAAACCATTGGGACAACCCATGATGGGGGCAAGATCGGACCAAGTCCTTAAACCTTTCCCATGACATAGAGACTCTCCTCATCCCGTTGTTAAAAACCGGTGATAGAGGCCCTTAGCAAGTTTGTCTTCACGGGAGGGTAGAACTTTTAATAGAAGGCTAATGCAAGCATTTTCCATGTATCAATTCCCATGGCCGCCTTATCGAGACTCTTAAACCATTGCTTAGCTTTTCCAATAAGAGAAAACGGGAAAAGAACCCATCGAATTTGACCTTGAGTAATCCCGGTTTGAGAGATAGCATCACAATAATCGGAGAAAGTCTCCATATGTTGGTGCGGGTCTTCGGTGGGCAAACCACTAAATTGATTCGCTCTACTAGTTGAATAAACTGTGTCTTGGCCACAAAATTTCCGGCATAAGCGGCCGGTAAAGTGCTCGGTCCCAGCAAAACATCCTCGGTGAAAGTAGAATGAGATGAGAACTTAGGCATGTTTTGATGTAAGGGAGATAACGGTGTAGAACTTGATTGAGATGTTGAAGGAGAACTAGGTGAAGAAGAGAGAATAGATGTACCTAAGGGATTGGAGAAGGTCCCTTCAGTGGTCTCTCGAGATGCTTCGTTTAAGTCAAGTTCTCGAGCTTGTTCTTCAATGTTGTTGCTTGTACCCGGTTGGAAATTTCTAACTTTAGCAATTGTCCGTTGGCGAAAGGCTCTAAAGAGTCTTTCCGGCTCTGGATTGAAGAGAAAGAAGTCGTCTCCCCTCCTAGGCATGCACTACACACTTGGAACAAACGTGGGAACACCTAGTGCTTTATGGGCACTAGGTAGAGAGAATAAACGCACACAACAAAAAACAAAGAAAGAAAAACACACACAAACGGTAACTAAGTCAAGAAAATAAGCAAACAAAGTCTAAACAAACACCGTCCCCGGCAACGGCACCAAATTGATGGTGGGATTTGTCGTGGATCCTGACACCAAATATAACCAACTAATCCTAACTAGTAGCTAGGGAAGTCGGGTCGAATCACAAGGACGGAAAACGGTCTAGATTAGAGTTTGCCTACAACACAAGACTAAGTCACAAAAACACAAAGGGAGGAGAATTAACAAGAATTTAATAACTTACACTTACACTAGATTGATGGATTTTTAATGTATATTTGATTATTCTTTGAATAATATACAACTTACACTTTCCCAAAAAAAAAAAGAATTTAATAACTAGGAGGCAACATAACAAACTAAGACAATGAAGAAGAAGAAGAAACTATGATTATGAAGGAACTAAGGATGGCATAGACTAAATGATTCAACTAAAGCTAAATGAAACAACAAACTAGAGGAATAATAGCTAAAACGAAGAAGAAATCAATAAGAGGGAAGAGTAGGGTTAGGTCGATTTCATAGGTATATTAGGCTAGTAGGGAAATCAAGGGTGTAGGTTTCACCTAGTCACTAAGGTAAACCCGCGCTCTCGTGTCAAGAACAAACCCGAAAACTCAAGCAAGATGTTACCCAAAACAAGAGAATTCAATCACCAATCAAGCATACAACAAGAAAGAGGAAAATAGCAAGAGTAGTATTGGCCACCACCCTAACAAACATTTCATCAAACACATGGCATGCATAACAAGTGACTAGCAACAAAGATTCAACCTTTTATCCACAATCAACCCTAATCACCCATAATCAACACCTCATCCCCCTACTAACCCTACAAGAATCTACTCACACATGTTTAAACTAAAACTAACATAAACAAGAGAAATCATCATAAGAACAAAAACATTCATAATGAAGAACAACAAGAATGAACAATAAACAAAAGATAAAGATTAAAACTTAACTAACAATAAAAGATAAAGAGAAAGAAGAGAAGAGATATTATACCAAACTAGATAGGAGATGAAAAGATTGAAACTTGTATATAAAGAAAATCCAAATACATCCACCAAGGTTGTCAATCTTGATAGAATCTTCAAGAATTCCAATACTACAAGAGTAACTACTAAGATTAATCTAAGATTAAGGAGAAACTAAGCTAATGATATGAGTTCTCTATCTAGGGTTTCATCTCTCTCAAAAATTACAAGAGGAATGTATATATAGGGTTCCATAAGGGAGGGGCATGAAAGAATGAAGCGGAGTGCGACCTGGGGCCGTCCCGGTCGTGATAGGGGTGGTCACGGTCAGGATGGGGCCCGTCCCGGCCGTGATGGTGGTGGTCACGGTCTGGACCACCCTACAGTGGCTCCTGATTGTTGGCTCACTTCGACCCGGCCGTGATGGTCATGGTCACGGTCGGGAAGGCCATGTATGCTTCAAATACGGTCACGTAGGTCCCTACTTGCTCTTCCTAGGCTTTTTATCGACTCTCACTGCTCGAAATATTCTCAAATTGGGCTCCAAGGGACTCGGGATCGAGTTTAAGTCACTGAATCATCATCGCTTCTCTTCATTGGCTCCATATGCATCGGAAACGAGACGGAATCGTTCCACTTCTCCATGATGAGCATTAGGAACCTAAAACAAGCTAGAAGAAGAGTAAGTAGCCTGGAAATGCTCTAAAGAGCGATTTCACAAAAGAAAGTGGGACCAAACACGTGAAATAAACACTACAAAACGCACTTATCATATAATATATATATATATATGTACATATCCAGGTATCTAATACCAAGGATAACAACAATGAAAACAGCCAACAAACAATACAAAAACAATTCCACCGCTGCATTTCAGAGACAACAGTACAGACATCTATTCCAACCGATTCTTTTCATGCTTAGCTTAAGCATTCCCAGGTAAAATCATCTGCATTCTCCCTTTAATCTCCGATCCTGTTGAATCATATTTGCCACCTTCTCGGGTCTTTGAAGAACCCCATCAATTCTTGCTTTGTTTCTTTGATGCCATATGTAGTAGTAGCATGCTGAAACCACCATAGCATTTTTCCTCCAACTGATGTTCTTCGGCTGTAATTTCATTCTTTCTATCGTCAAGATTGATCCAAACAACTTTTCTACAGCTTCCAATAACTTCCTAGAATACTCACATTCAAAGAAGATGTGATCAACTGTCTCTTCGTGCATCTCACAACAGCAGCACCGATCATCTTCAGTGACCCCCCCATTACTTCAGTTTAGTCTTGGTCTTCATTCCTCTATTCATTGCCATCCAGGTAATCACCGAACGCTTGGGAACATTCCAAGGTTCCAAACCACCTGAGCCCAATCTTTCACATCACTCGAGGTTTTAAGCCAGTCATAGCCGCTTTTGACAGAGTAGGATTGCGAAGGATTCCACGCATTACCGCTATATCCCTCTTTCATTTTGTCTTTGAATCGACAAATGATCTTCCAGTTCCAACTGTCGCCTGATTTAGGTATATAGTTGCCCCAATTGCTGCTCTTCAGATAAATTTGATTAATCCATCTTATCCAAAGTTTTTCAGGCTGAGTGTATACCCAGTCCACCAACTTACAAACAACTGTTATATTCCAAACGCCTACCTGTTTTATGTTTAGACCCCCTTCGTCTTTTGGTAGGGTGATTTTTTCCCAAGCAATTGGAGGGACTCTCTGATAGTCTGCTTTGCGTGCCTAAAGAAAATTTCTGCGTATAGCCTCAACTCGTTTAATAATCGATGCAGGCAGAATGAAAGTATAAGCCCAATAGCAATGTATTGAGTATAGTACATTTATTAGCGTTATTTTGCCCGCGTACGACAACTTTCTCGCACCAATGCTTCTAATCCTAGCCACTATTTTCTCAATCAGAATCTGGCACTCCTTCGTGCTTAATTTGCCCGCTTTTATGGGAATTTCCAAGTAACGAAACGACATTTCCCCCTCCTTGAATCTAGTGACTGAGACAATGTCCTCAATTAGACTCCGATCCATGCCATTGAAGAAAACTTCAGACTTGCCACTATTTTTTTTCCAGTCCCGTAGTTTCAGAGAATGTAGCGAATGCTATCATTAGAACCAAGATAGACTGCATATTTCCTTTACAGAACATGAGTAAATCGTCAGCGAACATAAGATGGGTAAGCTTTAACTGAGTGCACAAAGGATGGTACTGGAACTTGTGCTTTTCCGTAGCATATTTGAGGGTTCTAGTTAGGTAATCCATACAAAGAGTAAACAGAAGGGGCGATATAGGGTCACCTTGCCTCAAACCTCTTTGGCCTTTAAAATAACCAAAGGAACTCCCATTCATAGTAAGCGAGAAATATGTAGATAACACTCAGTTCATTATTTGTTTAATGATCAACGGTGGGAACTTTGGAGCCTGCAGCATTTGATCCGAAAAATCCCACTCTACCGAATCGTACACCTTTTGAAGATCAATTTTGAACAAGCATCTCAGAGATGAACTCTTCCTATCATACAGTTTAACCAGATCCTGGCATATGAGGATATTTTCGATTATAAAACGACCTTTTATGAATGCATGATAAGTGTAGTTTGTAGTGCCTATTTGTTGTGTTTTGGTCCCATTTTCCTTGTGGAATCGCTCCTTTGGAGCGATTCATGAGCTTCTTATGCTTCCTTTAGTTCGTTTCAGGTTCCCGAGACCGATTTGGAAGAGTTGGAGCGATTCCGACTCAATACTTACACATTTTGGAGCCAACGGAGTAAAGGAACGATGACTCGATGCCTTGGAATCGACCCCGAGACCTTGGGACCCAATCCCGAGCCTCCGAGACCCAATCCCGAGTCCCGAGAATCGATGGGAAGCCCATGAGAGGCAAGGACGGACCAAAAAGTTCATAAGGGAGGCCTACAAGACCCATCCCGATCGGGAAGGCCTCATCCCATTCGGGATGGGGTGCACAAATGAGAGGGTTGCTGACCTGGGCCCGTCCCGGTCGGGACCAACCCGTCCCGGTCGGGACCATGTCGTCCCGGTCGGGATGACCCCGTCTCGGTCGGGACGGGGGTGCTGCAGCTCCGCTTTGTTTCTTTCTTCTCCCTTCCACTTGTAACCCTATATATACCATTCCCTTGTTATGTAAAGCTTATGCACTGGATTAGACACTAAACCCTAGACTACTTTAGGATAGATTAGATTAGATTAGTGTAGATTAGTCGATAATTAGTGGTTAATCATAGATTAGTACTTGTATTAAGGGAATTCTTCAAGATCTTCTCCAAGCTTGACAACCTTGGATGTTTGTTTTGGGTTTTCTTCATTAATGCAAGTTTTGTTCTTTCTTCTCCTCTTGTGTGGTATGATCCTTTTCTCTTCTCTTAATCTTTGTTTATGTTATTCAGGTTTCAATCTTTAGTTCTAGATTATTGTTTTGTTCTTCATACTTGCTAGTTTGTTTATGTTTGTTTTGATGTTTGTGTTAATCCATCTTGTTCTTGTTAGTATTAGTTTGATTATGTTAGAGTAGTGTTCTTTCTAGGGTTAGTAAGGTGATTAGGGTGTTAATTGGGTGATTAAGGGTTTGTTGGAGATGTTGGTGGAAGATTTGGGTTTCCTCTTGGTTTGGTGCACATCACTTGTTTGTTGAAATACTTGAATGACTAAGTAGTTGTGAATGCTTGTTCTTCTTGCCTTTCTCTTGTGGGTGTTAGTTTGTTTGTGGGTTCGGTTCCCTCACTAAGTTGCGAGAGCCCGGTGAGGACGACCCCTAGGTCGGTCTAAGTAGCGAGAGCCCGGATTCGACCTAGGCCTATAGCGTGCTAGTAACCCCGATTGTGTTGTGTGTCGCCGAGTTGGGTTCTAGGTGGAACCTCTAGGTGAGTTTAAGTTGCGAGAGCCCGGACTATACCTAGATTACTCTACTACCTCCTTCACTCTAGTTCTCCCTTGACCATTCCGTTACCCCTTTGACCCCGACCTAATCCTAGCCCGTTTTTCCTTAGTTGTTTTCTCCAGCACCTTAGTCTTAGTCTAGCCTTCTCCCTCCTTTCATTCTTTAGTTTAGCTAGTTGACTTAGTCTCGTATTTAGGCGACCTTGGTCTAGACTTTACATTACCGTCCCCGTGGATTCGACCCGACTTGCCCTATCTACCGTAGGAATAGCCGGTCATATTATTGACGGTTGGGATTCCACGACAAATCCCTCCCATCAATGCACCATGAGTATCTTCAACAATGTCCGATAGGACTTTTGCTAGTCTGTTACAAAGCACTTTGGAGATAATCTTGTAAATCACATTACAACATGCTATAGGTCGAAATTGATTAACACTTGAAGGTCTGTCGACTTTTGAAATCAGAGCCAAGTTCGTGGCATTAATCTGCCGTAGAATCTTACCAGTATTGAATAAGCTTTGAACTGCATCGCACACTTCAGGACCCACATACTCCCAAGTAGCTTGAAAAAAACCACTAGTATACCCGTCTGGTCCAGGGGCCTTGTCTTTCGGAATAGAGAACACAATCTTCTTGATTTCATCTGCAGAAACCGACTATAACAGCATGCTGCAATGTTCTGCAGAGCATGTATTGCCCATGTGTGGACATGACATAGGTCCACCCCGACGCGGCCACGCGCGGGTTTGGGGAGGCAAATGAATCTCCGTATGAGATGGTCAAATTGAAATTTAAATCGAAGTAGGAGTCGCCACCAAATTTTGTGGTTATTCGGAACCATTCGAGCCCACTCTATGTCGTAGTGGGCCGTATACAAAATACGGCCCATTTCCGATGTCAGAGTTTATTGGGCTCGTCCCTTTGCATTTGATACCGATACCGACATTATCGGATATCGTGTATTGAATGACTCTCGTTGCCAATGGATTCGGACATCCGGAAACCATGGTTCTGAGTAAGGGGTGAGGGTACGTGTTGGGAAGTTCACTAAGAACACCCAACCCCGCCCGCACTTAGCGGCCTTTACTAAGATATCGTTCGTTTTTGGTGTACACGGGTTAGTTTGACGGTTGAATGATATGCAAAAATTATTTTCCTAAGCATGTGAGAGAAAAATAAATGGGTTGCTAGTCTAGCCTTCTCCCTCCTTTCATTCTTTAGTTTAGCTCGTTGACTTAGTCTCGTATTTAGGCGACCTTGGTCTAGACTTTACATTACCGTCCCCGTGGATTCGACCCGACTTGCCCTATCTACCGTAGGAATAGCCGGTTATATTATTGACGGTTGGGATTCCACGACAAATCCCTCCCATCAATTTGGCGCCGTTGCCGGGGACGGTGCTAGTTTGGACTTTGTTTTCCTATTTGCTTGACTTAGTCTTTGTGTTTGAGTTTTCCTTTTTCTTTTTGTTACCTTGCTTCTTGTGTGTGTGTGGTTTATTTCTCTCTTGTCTAGTGCCCAAAAAGCACTAGACTTCTCACGTTTGTTCTTAGTCTACAGTTTGTGCTTAGAGGCGGTGATTATCTTCTTCTTGCAACTCAGAGCCGCTTAAACGGACGGTTGCTAGAATGAGTGGTTTCCAACCGGGTATGGACTACGATTTTCGAGCAAGCATGGGGTTTGATCTAAACTCCACATACTCGGGAGCCGATATGAGCTACCACTCTTCTTCCATGAACCAAAGCTATGACATGACGTCCCCCTACCATAAGCAAGCTTCTTGGGGTAATCAAGACGGGTATGATCCTCAAGGTTATGAAAACGGCTACCAACAAGTGAATGACTATCACTCCTACGATCATGGTGGCTATTACTCAAGTTATGATTGTGAACCCACCATGTTCAACCAAGATTCACCATATGGAAGCCAATACCCTCAAGACCTACAATATTACCCTCCACCCCAACCACAATATGAACCCTATGACCCACAATACTACCAATCACCCCAACCTAGCTACCAACAATATGATGCCCCACCCCTTGGGCATCATCAAGATTATCAAGGACCTTTACAAGACTTCAATGACCACCAATCGTCGAACTTAGAGTTACATCAATCGATGCTTCAAATGCAAAGGAGCCTTCAAGAAACGTCCATTCAATTGCGAAAACAACAAGAGGAATTAATGGCCCAAATTCGAAGGGGAAACGAGGCGAGGAATGCTCATTTAAATGCATTAGCGGTTCAAACCGTAATGTCTTTATCCCGAGCATCACATTTAGATTGAGGGTGCCCACTTGAGAGAGAGGAGCAACCTAATCACGAAGCCGCCGATGTAGTTCCCTTTGAAAGAGAGATTTGCTTTGAAGAACCTCAATCGTCTACCCAAAAAGAGACGAATGAGGAGATGACTCTTGGTGAAGGCATCGTTGGTGAAGAATTGGAGGAGGATAGTGAGTGGGATGGTTTGGTGGAGTTTGTAGAGTTTTTGGGTGAAATTGTTAGCCTCGAGTTGCCCTTGTGCGATAATTTGGACAAGCATCAAGAGCCCCTTGCTAGTACACCGAGAGATGACTTGGAAGAGATTGAAACCGCCGGTAGAAGTTTCGATCCTCTCCTCCAAGATGATGTGGGGCCGAGTGATGAAGATAGTGAACCACAACTTGAGGCAAGTGTGGGGGTGTGCAACGAGGAAGTGAGGCCAAAACCGCTTTTTGTGCCTTGTTTCTTGGAGATGAAGCTTGCTTGTGATTGGAGGCAATGCTTAGGGAGGAAGAGGTCGGTGAAGCTCGTAGGATGGAGAGACCCCGGAGACAACTTTGAAGATGATGTTGGGTCTTGGGATTCCTACTTCTTGCCTCCTCCTTGGAGGCCGTGGAGGTCGGTTAAGCTCGAGCGCTTCATGGGCCTTCAATATGATGTCGGTAGCGCGTTTGACTTGCTCCTCCATGCCCTTGAGGGCTATGGTTGAAGAATGAAGCCCACCATCCTAGGTTTGACGGAGTCCCTAAAAGAACCGTCATGTTGTATATTCCCCTCCTCTCTTCTTTAGAATACTTGTGCTTGTATTTGTGATTTTTGTTTCTAGAACTCTTTTGTTTTGTGATATTCTTGTAATTGTTTTGGTATTTTGATGAGCGATGTGAGGGAGCGAATTTGATGAGTACTTTGAGTATATTATGATAGGTGAAGTGAAGGTGACTCCTATAAAGGAGGAGTTGATGATGGAGTTTGGTTTGCGAGCGAGGAAGTCGGTTTTTGAAGCTTATGATAAGCTTTTGGGCTTGGGGAAGCAAAGAAGACTCATCCCGACCGGGAAGGATGAGGATTCCCGACCGGGAAGGAGCCATCCCGATCGGGATGAAGGTGCAAAAATTCGGACTCACTGGAGTGCATTCCCGACCGGGACGAGAGCTTCCCGATCGGGAAGGGTTTATCAACCCGATCGGGACCATCCATCCCGACCGGGATGGTCCCCTTTGACTCCACCCATCCATTATACCCCCTCCCAACCTCCCTACTCCTCCTTACTCCTATCATATGACCCGTACACCTCACTTTACACACCGAGATCCACATCAAATCCCACCCCCCTACCATTACTACCCCAACCATGCGGTTTTATCAAGCTTGAAGGAGGATGACGATGAAGACAAGCAAGTGCCTATATTGATCTATGAGACGATGGAGAGAGTGAGTTGCTAACCTATGGTACGACAACTAACCTTTCTTTTCCGTTTTTGTTGTTGCTTGTTTTCCTTTGTTTATTCCCTTCCCCTTGTACACTTTCGTGTCTTGATGTCATGGTGGCCTTCGAGGCCTCGGTAGTTGTTGCTCCCGACTCTCGATGATATGACTACATCGAGAGTCAATTCAAAATCCAAATTTTTACAAGATTTTCACTTTCTTTTTTGAGGATTTAGGCGGAATCCGGGCTAGGTGACTTGATTACACCTAGACCTCCCCTCCCATTTCCTTTTATTTCCTTCTTTTTCTTTCTTCCCCCATCCATATCTCTTTCTTGTCTCGGCCCATGGTGACTTGACTACACCCCGGCCGGACACCTTCTACCCTTTTATTCACTTTATTTTTGATTTTTAGCTCTATTTTCGTAGTTTCTTTTCTTTTTCTTTTGTCTCTCCGCACCCTACGATCGAGCATGAGGACATGGCTCGATTTAAGTGTGGGGGAGCGATATTCTAGTATAGTTAGTTTTATTTTCTTAGTTTTTTCGAAAAAATCTTTAAAAACCATAAAAATTTGAAAAAATTTCACAAAAATCAAAAAGATTTTTCTTTTGTGTGTTTTCCCTTTGTGTCTTTGTGTCGTGTTGTTTGTTTTGTTGTGTGTTTGCCCTTTTTTCCTTATAGGTTGCTTGAATCACCGCTAATTTTGGAGAGCCTTCATGATGTCCGGTAACATCTTCTATCCCTTTTTCTTCTTTACCTCTTGCGGAGTTTGGAGGAGATTGTGATGTGGTGTGCTCGGGTGGAGCTTTGTAAAGTTTGGTGTTGGTTGGTTGCTTATTTGGATGTTCGGGGTGGTGTTTGTTATATGTTTTTTATGTTTTGTTTTTGTTTTGTTGCTTTCGTTTCTTTTTCTGTCGTTCTCGTTGAGTCTTTGTTTGTGCGTGTATTTGTGTCTTGTGTGTAAATGGTTTTCGAAAACCCGGTTTAGAGACTAGTGTGTGAGTGTCTACTTTCTCTTCCTAGTAGTATAAATCGAGTCTTGGACTTTAGTCTAGTAGAATGACCCTAAATCAATGAATTTGTTGGTCCTTTACCTTGAGTCCACCTAGCTTACTAGGGATTTACTACGGGATTTGCACTTTTGACCATTATGACCACCCACGGTGTGAAAAGGCCTTGGTTGCCGAGTCCCGTCCCTTAGGTGACCGTGTTTAGGATTGTTTGATTAGTCCAAGTTTTCCACTTTTTGTGGGTTTGAAAGGGAATGCGCAACCCCGACTCACCCATTACCCTACCTCCTACACATACCCACACAAATAAAATGCAAATTGTTGATTCTCTCTTTCTTGTTATACAACGAGAATGCCAACAAAGCCAAATCTTGCCAAAAAGGGCAAAGAAAAAGAAAAGAAGGAAAAAAATGAAAGAAAGAAAAGAATGAAGAAAAAGAAAAGGCACAAATGCCAAAAAGAAAATAGAAAAGAAGAAAAAGAATGGCATGGCAAAACAAAGCAAATATGTCAAAAAGAAAGAAAATGCCAAAAGAAAACCCGTCTCACAAAAAGAAATCCCCACAAAAATAAGCCTTTTTCCGACTTTTGCCGTGAAGAGCCTACCAAAGGACCGAGTCCCGAGGAAGGATGATAGCGGCATTAGTCGGTCTTCCCTCATTTTGCATGTTTTCCACCTTTTTACTTGGACTAGTTAGGCGGTCTTGGACACGGGACGACCCTCTTGGCTAACGCTAAAGGGGGCGGGGTCTCACTTACCTACAGTGTCGACTAACACCGTGGATCATCACTTTCCACTCCGCCGATCGTCCCGTAGTACGTTTTTAGAAAGTTAGGAGGACCTAGGTAAGTCACCAACGTTTTTATTGCTTTATCGTCATACTATTAGGGTTTAGTTCACCTTGATTTGTATTGCTAGCTTGAGAACGTTGTCACTTACCTCGAGTCCTAAACCGGTGCTTCTTTCACCGCTTTTAGAGGGAAGCGGTATTTCTTTTGTTTTGGGTGCAACCGATTTTGTGTTTGTTTGTGTGTTTGTTTGTTTGTGTGTTTTGTGTCCGGTTGCATCCACAGTTTTGTCGGAAGACCCAACTTGCCTTGCGGAATGCACTTGTCCTCTAAGTGTACTCGCGTGAGTTGAAGGGGCGTAGGGTGCGCTAATACCCATTCGGCTAGTTTAGTAGTTAGTGTGTGCTTACTCGAGGGCGAGTAAGGGTTAAGTATGGGGGAGTTGATAAGTGTAGTTTGTAGTGCCTATTTGTTGTGTTTTGGTCCCATTTTCCTTGTGGAATCGCTCCTTTGGAGCGATTCATGGGCTTCTTATGCTTCCTTTAGTTCGTTTCAGGTTCCCGAGACCGATTTGGAAGAGTTGGAGCGATTCCGACTCAATACATACACATTTTGGAGCCAACGGAGTAAAGGAACGATGACTCGATGCCTTGGAGTCGACCCCGAGACCTTGGGACCCAATCCCGAGCCTTCGAGACCCGATCCTGAGTCCCGAGAATCGATGGGAAGCCCATGAGAGGCAAGGAGGGACCAAAAAGTTCATAAGGGAGGCCTACAAGACCCATCCCAATCGGGAAGGCCTCATCCCGTTCGGGATGGGGTGCACAAATGAGAGGGTTGCTGACCTGGGCCCGTCCCGGTCGGGACCAACCCGTCCCGGTCGGGATGACCCCGTCTTGGTCGGGACGGGGGTGCTGCAGCTCCGCTTTGTTTCTTTCTTCTCCCTTCCACTTGTAACCCTATACATACCCTTCCCTTGTTATGTAAATCTTATGCACTGGATTAGACACTAAACCCTAGACTACTTTAGGATAGATTAGATTAGATTAGTGTAGATTAGTCGATAATTAGTGGTTAATCATAGATTAGTACTTGTATTAAGGGAATTCTTCAAGATCTTCTCCAAGCTTCACAACCTTGAATGTTTATTTTGGGTTTTCTTCATTAATGCAAGTTTTGTTCTTTCTTCTCCTCTAGTGTGGTATAATCCTTTTCTCTTCTCCTAATCTTTGTTTATGTTATTCAAGTTTCAATCTTTAGTTCTAGATTATTGTTTTGTTCTTCATACTTGCTAGTTTGTTTATGTTTGTTTTGATGTTTGTGTTAATCCATCTTGTTCTTGTTAGTATTAGTTTGATTATGTTAGAGTAGTGTTCTTGCTAGGGTTAGTAAGGTGATTAGGGTGTTAATTGGGTGATTAAGGGTTTGTTGGAGATGTTGGTGGAAGATTTGGGTTTCCTCTTGGTTTGGTGCACATCACTTGTTTGTTGAAATGCTTAAATGACTAAGTAGTTGTGAATGCTTGTTCTTCTTGCCTTTCTCTTGTGGGTGTTAGTTTGTTTGTGGGTTCGGTTCCCTCACTAAGTTGCGAGAGCCCGGTGAGGACGACCCCTAGGTCGGTCTAAGTAGCGAGAGCCCGGATTCGACCTAGGCCTATAGCGTGCTAGTAACCCCGATTGTGTTGTGTGTCGCCGAGTTGGGTTCTAGGTGGAACCTCTAGGTGAGTTTAAGTTGCGAGAGCCCGGACTATACCTAGATTACTCTACTACCTCCTTCACTCTAGTTCTCCCTTGACCATTCCGTTACCCCTTTGACCCCGACCTAATCCTAGCCCGTTTTTCCTTAGTTGTTTTCTCCAGCACCTTAGTCTTAGTCTAGCCTTCTCCCTCCTTTCATTCTTTAGTTTAGCTCGTTGACTTAGTCTCGTATTTAGGCGACCTTGGTCTAGACTTTACATTACCGTCCCCGTGGATTCGACCTGACTTGCCCTATCTACCGTAGGAATAGCCGGTTATATTATTGACGGTTGGGATTCCACGACAAATCCCTCCCATCAATGCACCCTGAGTATCTTCAACAATATCCGATAGGACTTTTGCTAGTCTGTTACAAAGTACTTTGGAGATAATCTTGTAAATCACATTACAACATGCTATAGGTCGAAATTGATTAACACTTGAAGGACTGTCGACTTTTGGAATCAAAGCCAAGTTCGTGGCATTAATCTGCCGTAGAATCTTACCTGTATTGAATAAGCTTTGAACTGCATCGCACACTTCAGGACCCACATACTCCCAAGTAGCTTGAAAAAAACCACTAGTATACCCGTCTGGTCCAGGGGCCTTGTCTTTCGGAATAGAGAACACAATCTTCTTGATTTCATCTGCAGAAACCGACTATAACAGCATGCTGCAATGTTCTGCAGAGCATGTATTGCCCATGTGTGGACATGACATAGGTCCACCCCGACGCGGCCATGCGCGGGTTTGGGGAGGCGAATGAATCTCCGTATGAGATGGTCAAATTGAAATTTAAATCGAAGTAGGAGTCGCCACCGAATTTTGTGGTTATTTGGAACCATTCGAGCCCACTCTATGTCGTAGTGGGCCGTATACAAAATACGGCCCATTTCCGATGTCAGAGTTTATTGGGCTCGTCCCTTTGCATTTGATACCGATACCGACAGTATCGGATATCGTGTATTGAATGACTCTCGTTGCCAATGGATTCGGACATCCGGAAACCATGGTTCTGAGTAAGGGGTGAGGGTACGTGTTGGGAAGTTCACTAAGAACACCCAACCCCGCCCGCACTTAGCGGCCTTTACTAAGATATCGTTCGTTTTTGGTGTACACGGGTTAGTTCGACGGTTGAATGATATGCAAAAATTATTTTCCTATGCATGTGAGAGAAAAATAAATGGGTTGCTAAGTCGTTTAATGCATCTTAAGCTAATAACGTCAAAGTTGTATTTAGCATGTGAGGTTCGTTTTAGTCTAATAAAACAATAAAATAAATAAATTGCTACAAACACGAGAAAACGAGTTAGTAACGATTGAATAAATTGAATAAATTGAATAAAGACGTAAACAAAAAATATGCATGATTCGAAAAAGTTTTAATGACACGTGATGGATTAACACGTGTTGACCGAGGTCGAAAAAAAAGAGTATTTATCGAAATATGTCGCGAAAGTCGCTTTTTATGTAAGGTTTGAAAAGAATAAAAAAATAGAAAAGCGAGGAAACAAAAAAAGAAGGTCCGGCGAACCAGGCCGCCGCGCGGGTCGCCTGACAGGCGTGCGACCCGCGTGGTGGTCTGCCGGTTTTTTTTGTTTGTCGAAAAATCGTTAATTTTTATAAATCGTGTAAAAATATGGATTAATTTATACTCAATTTATATTTTCGATATTCGTCGTATTCGATATTCGATTATGAAATCGATATCGAATAGTCGGAATGATTTTAGAAAAGGTTTTGAAAAAAAGCTGTGTTTTGAACGAAAAGTAAAAAAAAAAAGAATTTTGAACGAAAAAGATGTTAATTGTCTCCGCGTATAAAATCGTCGAATTTTGTTTTAAAAAAGATGTAACGATTTTATTAGCATCAACGAGAATTAATTAATTTAGTTCTTGTTAGATACGATATTCGATTAGAGAATCGATATCGTATTTTAAGAACGTTATATAAAAAATAGTTTTTAGTATCGATTATTAGCAATAAAAAATATGTGACGAACGACCCATATTAAAATATGAAATGACCGACGATACAACCAAAAAAAGAAAAAAAAAACGTGAGAAAGAGGGAGAGAAAAGGGAAGAGTCGGGTTTGATTTACACCCTCAACCGACATGCTTTATTTTCTCGGTATGAAGCTCGTCGGACGGTGGCTTAGGTACGGGAGCGTCGAGATGATGCGGATGAGTTAAGGTGTCGGTTTTTTTGGACGTGTGATGGGATGGGTTCGGCCGGATGGGGGGTGGTTTCGTCGGTATTTCGGGACAGTATTTCGGTATTCCTTCGGATGTGTGTCGAGACTATTTTTTTGCTAGATATCGAGTATGTGTGTGACTAATAATTGTTGTGTATTGACCAATAATGAATATGTATTTTTTTGGTGTTGTGCAAGGGACTATTTATAGGAGTATTCCCGACCTTGGCTTAGGAGAAGTAGTTGAACTGGAACTACCGTTTAGGATAGGAAACCTAAGAAGTCGAGAGGAATGTAAACTCCGTTGCTTGGTGGGGAAGCAAACATCTCGGCTGGTTGGGGGGTTTTGGCCGAGTATTTGGAGCTCGGTCGGTAATTGATTCGGTTTCCGGATAGAATTCCTACTTGAGATCGAATTCTATTCTTAAACGGATTTGTTTAATATTTTTTTAAGCTGATTTTTTGTGGTGTTGGTGACCGAATCAGCCACGTGAGGTGTCACGGCTGACTCGTGTGTCTCGGGAATATTTTTGACCGGGTTTTGACTCGGTCGCTAAAAGACGGTTTTACCCCTGATGCCGGTTTCGACCCAAATTAGTCTTATTTGACTTGAAACGACCTACTGGGCCTGGATTTGAGGTCGGTTTTGTAAGATATGTACTCTGTAATAAGCCTAAACCAAATGTCCATGATTTCGAGCCCATATCCGAGTCCATTAAAGCATGTTCGCGTCCTATCATCATCGGGTGTTTGGTGGGACCTACTATAGACACCTGGCGGTCAAAATGTGGGTGTCTACACCATGTTGATCACTGACTTTCGCACAGGTACCACAGTCTTGGATTTCCCAAGTAAATTAGCATAAAAATCTAAGAAAGCATCCTGAATAGACGTAGTAGAATTGCAGTCCTTGCTCATTACATCTTTTAATTGGATAATCTTGTTTGTATGATGTCGTTGTTTGAGGCACATATGGAAGTAGGCTATGTTTGAGTCTCCCTCCTTCATCCAAAACACTTTTGGCTTTTGCCTCAAATAACTGTCTTTCGCCTGCTGTAACTCCCTTGCCTCTTTTAGCCTTCTTATCTTCTTTTCAATGAGTTCATCATCATCAGGGTTTACTTTAATCTTATCCTGGATCTGGTCGAGAGCAGCAGTAGCATAATCTGCCTGCACTTCAATGCTATCAAAGCAATCCCTATTTAATTCTTTAGTATTGGCTTGAGAGATTTTAGTTTCTTCACCACACAAAACATAGGAACACCATTCTCCTCTCTATCCCAATGGCTCTTAACTTTCTCATGAAAAGCGGTAGCTGAGGTCCACATATTAAAAAATTTAAAACTTCTCTTTTGATTATACTCAATAGCAGATGCACTAACCACACACGGAGTATGATCAAAAGTTCCTTCGTTGTGGAAGTGAGCAACCATATCAGGATAAGAATCACTCCATTCAGGGTTGATTAGAAATCTATCCAATCTACTGAACTTCCTACTGCCCATCTCCTGTTTGTTTGTCGAAGTAAAAAATGCCCCTGTCGCGGTTATGTTTATCATGTTACACTCCTCGAGACACTCGACAAAATCTTCCATATCTTCCTCCTTTGTTTGGCCGCCCATTCTCTCTTCCTTGGTGATAACAGTATTGAAGTCTCCAGCAAGACACCAAGGACCCTTATACCCAGCAGAGAATCCTTTTAAACTAGTCCACAGACTTTTTCTATCACACCCTTCATTAAAGACATACCATGGTGATACGAAACTTCTTCCTGGTAGTCTTGTCCGTAATCTCTGCATGAATAAATTGGTCTCCCCATTCTAGTACACAGACCTCAAATATACTTGGTCTCCATAATAACCAGACCCTTCCTCCTTTGTGGCAGCTCATATTAGTAGTTATACTCCACCCTTCGAACAAAGCAACCTCCTGTTTATTCAGAAATTCCTTTATTACTCTTTGCTTATTTACATTTACCTCGAACATTCCAAAAACCAATTCTATTCATTAGGAGGTATATGTGGGTTAGGGTCATGATGGGAGGGATTTGCCGTGGATCCCCGCCAACAAATAAAAACCAACTATTCCTAACACGTAGATAGGGCAAGTCGGGTCGAGTCCACGGGGACGGTAAAAAGGCGTCTAGACTAAGATCACCCAAATACAAGACTAGGTCAACTAGGCTAAACTAAACTAGAACAATAGGAAGGGGCTAAACTAAGACTATGACTAAGCTAGGTATAATAACTAAGGCTAAACGATACAATTAACTAAGGGAACAATGACTAAAATGACGAAGAAATCAAACAAGGAAAGAATGAGGTTAGGTTGGGTTCATAAGGGTAGTAGGATAGTTGGGAGATCGATGGTGCAAGGTTCACCTAGTTACTAAGGTTGGTCCGCGCTCTCGCGTCAAAGCCAATGTCCGCACTCTCGTGTCTAAGACAAAACCCGAATACTTATGCAAGATGTTACCCAATACACAAGGATTCAACCACAAATCAATCACACAATGAGAAGAGGAAGACAAGCAAGAGGAGTATTTGCAACTACTACTCTAACAAGCATTTCAACAAACACATGGTGTGCATAATATGTGACTAGTAACAAAGAATCTAACTTTACCCACAATCAAACCCTAACCATCCATAATCAACACTTAATCCCCCTACTAACCTCACAAAAAGTCTACTCACACATGTCTAAACAAACATTAACATAAACAAGAGAAATCAACACAAGCAACAAAACATCCATAATGAAACTAGTAAAAACAATGAACAATGAACAAAGATTAAAACTTGAATGATAAAACAAGATTAAGAGAAGGGAAAAGAGAGATTATACCATACTAGAAGAGAGAATGAAAACTTGCATAAAAGAGAAAACCCAAATACATCAACCAAGGTTGTCAATCTTGGTTGGATTCTTCAAGAATTCCCTTAATACAAGGATTAAACTAAGATTAACGATTAACTAGAGACTAATCTACACTAATCTAGACTAATCTAGGCTAAAGTATGTTAGGGTTTAGTGGGTAATGAAGAACATCCATAAGATTACAAGAGGGGGGGTATATATAGGGTTGCAATGAATAAGGAGAAGAAAAGAAGTGACGCGGGTCTGCCAGTGCTCCATCTCGGGCGAGAAGAGGGCATCTCGGCCGAGACGAAGTGGTCTCGGCCGAGATGGTGGTGGTCTCGGCCGAGATGCCACTCCAGTAGCTCGGTTTTGCTTGTACTCTTCATCCCGACCATGAGGGCTCTTATCTCGACCACGATGGGTCTTGTAGGCCTCAAATATGATCATTAAGGTCCCTCCTTGCTTCTCATGGGCTTCTCATCGACTCTCGGGGCTCGGGATCGAGTCTAAGAGCCTCAGGAATGGGTCCTAAGGTCTCGGGATCGAACCTAAGGCACCGAGTGATCGTTCCTTCTCTTCGTTGGCTCCAAAAGTGTATGAAACGAGCCGGAATCGTTCCAATTTTTCATGAATGGTCTCGGGAACCTAAAACGAGCTAGGAGAAGTATAAGTAGCCCCGAAATCGCTCCAAAGAGCAATTTCACAAGGGAAAACAAGACCAAATACAACAAGATAGGCACTACAAACTACACTTATCAGGTCACCATCTTTAATAACTATCATCTGTCCATCCTCACCACCATCATTCGAACTATTTAGTAGTTTCTCTTCATCAGTCAAGACATCCTTAAACGTTCTTGCAGGACTCCCAGGTTGTATTATGGTAGGTTTGTCATTCCCCACTGCAGGTTTCTTCACTCGCCTGGTTAGTTTTAGCGTGGATGTACCCGTTTTCACCTGAGTAAGTTTCATTCCTTTCCTGCATTCAACACCCTCATGCCCTATGCCTTTACATTTGCTACATATAGAGGGTTTCCACTCATATTCTACCCTCAGCACGTGTTTCACCCCCTCCTCATCAAGAAATTTAACTTGTTTAGGATAGGCTTCCCCCACTTGCAATTCAATTAGAACCCGGGCCAAACCCAGTCTTGTCTTCTCCAATGTGGCCTGATCACCTTTAATAAATTTCCCCACCAAATTAGCACTTTTTGGCAAACATTTACCCCAAAATCTAATCGGCAGAGCATGGAAGCGCACCCAAGCAGGCACGACCTTCACATCCCCCTTTAGCAAATCTGTGTTAGGGGACCAGGCTTTCACTATCAGCGGTTTATTATCAAATAAATGATATCCCGCCTTCAACAAAGCTTCCTTGCCTCTTATTTCTTTGAAACGAACAAGGAAAATTCCGTTTGGCATGAAAGAAACTTTATCAACATCATATTGTTTCCAAACCCTCCGAATAAATCCTTCCAACACCTCCCATGGCGGATTAGCACCAAGAACATAGCAATAAACTGCCTGTCCCCAGTACAAAATCTCCTCTTGGGTGTCTTCCTTTGACAATTGTAACAAGTTCTCCTCATCTTCCTTTTCATTTTCATCCTTTTCGATCCTAGATCCTCCAGCATCTGATGTCTTTCGTTTTCCCCTTTGAGTAATCCATGGACAGTCTACAGTATCATCCACATCATCAATAGTTAGACCAGGGATTTCATTGGGGGATTATGGTCCACTCGCTCTGTTAATCCTTTGTCCATCACTAATCTATTCTTTGTTCTTGGTAGAAGATCTCGTATTCGGCTGTCTTGCCTTAGTTTTGGAGGCCGAGTTTCTCGCCATGGCAATTTCTTCACGAGCAGAAAAATCGCCTCAAAATCTCCCACCAGTCGCCTCTTTTCCTCACATTAGGGTTTTTTGTCGGAGTTGAATTTAGCATGCAATATTTATTTAATAACCTTAAATTGATTATTCTAATAGTGCAAATTGTCAAGCAAAAAAATTATGCAAGAAAATTACAATTGAACATTTGCGTTGCTCAAAAGCTTGAAATCTATCAATGTTCAGTAACTTTGAAATTCATTAGAAGATGGAATACATGCAAAATGGTTACTTATCGAGTGTTAAGTTGGTTGGTGACAGGAATCGCGGCTCGTTTGATTCACCATGGGAAGATAAAGTTATCGGGAACTTAAATTCACATGAATTTGTATTACATGGGAATCACAAAAATGTTGTTTGGATGACATGAGGGAAGTGAGTTCATGCGATAAGTTTTACACACCAGGGGGCTTGGTGAGTAACTTCCTCCATTATGGAGGAATTGAAATTCCCATGAAATTGGGAACCAAACAACTCCCTAAAAATGTAATTCATGGATCTTGCACTTCCCGGGAATTAGAGGAGTAACCAAACAAGCCTTCAGCTCTTGCTTGCATCCACATACAACCGTAAGTTGGTTCGTGACGAGAATCAGGTCGTTTTGATGTTGCACACTTGGGTGGTATATTAAGTAGCATGCTCTGTAATTATTTTTGTATCCATTGTAGATTGTTGATTGTTGCAGGTTAAAGAACGGTTGTGGACGGGGAAGATAAAATGAATTTTAGAGTTCTAGTTTAACTGAAATAGAATTAACCTTTCTTCTTTCTTAATTGAGTTTATAGGTGGTTTTGGTTTTTTTGTCCAGTTAGATTAGCATGTGGCTTGATTAGGAGATATGATTAGGCAAACAACGGATGAAGGAGGGTTTGTTTGAGTTTTAATCCTTTATTTATTAAAAGAACAACCATCTTAGTATGGATGACTCCGGCAATTAATGTAAAATTTGTATGGAATGATGTCATGATGACATCATCTTGAAAAAACTACTCTTTAATTCGTTTATTTTGCTTAATAACAACACTTTCACATACAAAATTTACAAATAACTTTATATCTAAATTAAGTAATTAAGTAATATACCCAATTTTCTTATACATTACAAATTTACAAATAACATAATTTTTTCTTATACATTAAAAACTACGGGTTCGTTTGGTTCAATGCAGGAAGATTGAATTACCGGGAACAATGAATTCCCGTGAATTTCCATTTCACGGGAATTAGGAAAATGTGTTTGGTTCGTATGCGGGAACTCATGTGGTGAGTTTAACTTACCAAGGGGGCCATTGGTAAGCAACTTCCCACATGATGGAGGAAGTGAATTCACGTGGTAACTTTCACTTCCCATGATTTAGGCAACCAAACAATAATCCATTTTTTTTGGTGAAGGTAAATTGTATTAATGAGGTAACCAAATATCAAGGGAGGGAACTCCCTTACATGTTCAAGTTATCTAACCAGAGTCTATCCTTTTGGTGGATAGCCCCTTTACAACAAACATCAATCCTAATTTTCATATCACTTTGAATACATTTCAGCACATGTTTTGGCATTAGAATACTACTCTCCACTCTAGCTCAATTCCTTTGTAACCGGATGTAGTATATCGTAGCATTGATAAGGTCATTTAGTATTCCTCTCCTCAGTTTGGATCCTCTTCTAGCCAATCTACAGCTGTTGACATTTGTGGGCATGACATAGGTCCACCCCGACGCGGCCACGCGCGGGTTTGGGTAGGCGAATGAATCTCCATATGAGAAGGATTGAATTGAAATTTAGGTCTATGTGGAGTCGCCACCGAATTTTGTGGTTATTCGGAACCATTCGAGCCCATTCTATGTCGTAGTGGTCCGTATACAAAATACGGCCCATTTTCGATGTCAGAGTTTATTGGGCTCGTCCCTTTGCATTTGATACCGATACCGACGTTATCGGATATCGTGTATTGAATGAATCTCGTGCGCCAACGGTTTCGGGCATCCGGAAACCGAGGTTCTGAGTAAGGGGTGAGGGTATGTGTTGGGAAGCCCACAAAGGACACCCAACCCCTCCCGCACGTTAGCGGCCTCTACTAAGAATTCGAATGATTTACAATACGCGCGTTAGTAAAACGGGAAAATGATATGCAAAGATTATTTCCCCTAAACATGTGAATTGAATTGAAAAGGGTTTCTATGTCAATTTAATGCAATTAATTCTACGTCAAAGTGAAATTTTAGCATGCGGGTTCATTTAGTACAATAAACGAACAATAATTAAATTGACAAAAGAAATAACAAATGTGTTAGTAACCGATGTAATGATATAACGAATAATAACGGTTTATGCAAATGGTGAATGATGTAAACGAGATGCAAATATGAGATGCATGGTTTGAAAAGATAGTATACACGTGATTAATTACGCACGTGTTGACCTAAGTCGTGAAATACTATCGGGTTTAGAAAAATAAGAGAATGTACGACTTGCGTTTTAGTCGTTATGTGGTCACTCGATCGAGTGGTCAATAGACTCGATCGAGTAGACCTTTAAAAGAGATTTCTGTTTTGCGTTTATGACCGTACTCGACCGAGTTATTGACCAACTCGGTCGAGTACATGGCCACTCGACCGAGTCACTGTGAGACTCGATCGAGTGGTGGTCATAGTTAGCATTCTGACTCGATTTTAGGGTGTCACTCGATCGAGTGACTAAGGCACTCGGTCGAGTGGCACCTGTTCGTTTGCAATTTAATTGTTGATTTTGAAATTGGTTTTGATTTTTGATAATTCGACGTTTTTACCGAATCGGACATAAATATTGCACAATTTATGTTCGACTTGGTTTTTTTTTTTTTTAAATCGCGGATTTTGTCGAACCGAATATTAATATTGTTGAATTTATACCCGATTCTAAAGTTGAATACTCATCATATCCCATATTCGATTATTGAATCGATATGGGATATTTAGAGTGAAAAATAAAAAAGATGGATTAATTTTAGTCGCTTTGAATTAATTATCGTGATATGAATAAATCACGTTAATTAATTCATATGACTTGATTGTTAGATTCGATATCCAATTATGGAATTGGTATCGAATCCAAAATTGACGCTTTACTTGAATAAATAAATAAATAAACTTGATTCCCTCGATTTCTCCGACATCGATAAATCCCTAGAGATTGTGATGTCGGATCCGTGTCAACGGGTTTCGACCCTTATTAAAATTGATTTTAGAAAATTGATGAATGCAAAATTGATGATGATGATGATAACGAGAAATAAAAACGGATTATTGTTTAAGTTGACTTATCTCAATAATCAAATAGTCGGGGTATCGGAATAAGCGACCGGCAACGCTGTGTGCAGTACACTTGTTTATTCGGGTTTCCTTATTCCGATATCCTTCTTATTCGACAAAAATCGATAAGTATTTTAATGCATTGATATTAGTAGTATTATCGATATTATGATGCAATGAATAAAATAATTAAAAAAACGAATAAAAAAAAAGATGGAGAAGAGGAGGACGGACGACGAGAAGAGAGGGAGAAGAAAAGAGGGTTTTGACACCCTCAACCTACATGTTCTTGTCTCGGTGCGGACTCGTAACCGTGGCTTCAACACAAGAGTCTTCGAGGTTTTATGTAGATTAAGTTATGGTGGCTCGGGATTGATTTCCTAAAATTAGGTTTAGGGATTTTTGCTAGTGTAGGATTACTAGGTTTTTTGATTAGGGTTTGTAAGGATGTGTGTATGATTGCTCTAGGGTTTTTTAGGTTGTGAAAAGATGTGTAAAAGTGTGCATGGAGGTTGCTTATATAGAAAAAACTAGGGCACCCGGTTTAGGGTTACTCGACCGAGTAGAGGGCCAACTTGGTCGAGTGGCCCGTGATGCTAGCCGTCGGGCTTGAAACAAGCCCACTCGATCGAGTGGGTGGGTCACTCGATCGAGTGGCCCAACTGGATCGCGCAGGTCCGTTGACTTTGGACCGTGACCTTGACTTTAATGGGTTTTGTGTTTGACTTGAACTTTTGAGGATTGTATGGCTGTTTTGTGTGTCTCGGAAATGACTTTGACCGGGGTTGACCCGATCGTGAAAAGTCGGTTTTAATTCCGGTGTCGGTTTTGGCCCAAATCAGTCTTGTTTGGCTCTGAATGATCCACTGGGCCTGGATTTGAGGTCCGTTTGGTGAGATTTGTACTCCGTAAGTGTGTTAGCCAACGATTAATGGATTTGAGCCTGTATCCGAGCGCATAGAAACATGTTAGCGTCCGATCATCATCGGGTGTTTTTTTGGAAACTGCCATAGACACCTGGCGGTCAAAATGCGGGTGTCTACAGAGCCCCCACTCTGACTGAGGCTTGGACAGGGCGAAAGTCAGAGTAGCTACCAAGCCCATTAAGACCTAGTAGACTTCCGTTCAGGTCGCTTATAGTCCATTGGACTCGCGTGAAGGGCTCGCCAGCCATAAGGCAGAGGTCATACCTGCGCTCCGTGGGGACTTTGGGCTTGTCACATAAGCCCTGGGTGTGCCTGTGTGTTGGCCCATCCCGTGCTATCCCGGAAAATGCTGCTGGGGAGATTTGATGACTTGCATGTCCCTGTTTGAGTCGTACCTGTATAAGTCCCATAGAATGCATGCAACACGTAGGTAGTAAAATGACTCGTGCTGGGGAAACTGACTCTTTGAATTTTTGAAAATTTGAAAATTTGAAAATTTTGAAAATTTGAAATTTTTGAAATCGACTCCTAAAGAATTTAGGAAAGTTCGGGATGATTATCCTTGCTAGTATCGGGACTAGGCTTGTGGGTTAATTCCCTTTTGGAATTTTTAGGAAACTTTTCCTAGAAGTGATATGGAAAGAGATTTGCAAGGCTAATGCTATATATAGCCCCATATGCTCTTGATTTTCTTCATAATTCCATCACAAAAAATTTTTTATTTCCCTTAAGGCAAAAAGAAAGTCTCTTTATCCTCTTAAGAAATCCATCATGGGAATCGATAGATTGAGTGCTATGTTGCAGGCGTGGTCCCGTCAATTTAGGGATGCTGATAGGGTGGTCTTGAATCAGACGGGTATAACTCAGCTGTACCCGTTCCGTCAGATGGTGGTTGATCGTTACTTTTTGGATGCATGCTTGGCTTACTGGGATGACATATATCATGTCTTTGCTTTCCCTCGGGGCGAGATCTGCCCTTTACCTTAAGAGATCGCAGCTATAGGAGGATGGAACCCGATGCTTCGGCCTGCCGTCCCGTATTCAGTCTATGACCCAAAGAGGAAGCTGAGGGAATTTCTGGGGCTATCCCATAACGAAGTGTCCCGTATGATGGAAGGTGGCAATATTTCTCTGATCGACTTGGTCGGGAAATTCATGAACCCGCAGGATGTCCGGGTGAGGTCAGCCCATAGCCGTAGGGCCTTTTCTTTTTGCATGCTCCATGTTTACGCTTTTGAAGGTCACATGGATTTGCTATCTTGCATGGGTAGTGCCCGTCTTATAACGGTGGTGGACTTGATGGAGACTGAACATAGTCCGACTTGGCTAATCACGGACGAAATCATCCAAGGATTAGATGATCGCAAAAGGGACTCGTCCGTTCATCTCACCGGAAGCACTCGTTTGCTGCAAGTACGTTGAACCTTTTTTTTATGTTTCTCGATTTTTGAATTTTTCGAGAATCTGGCTACTGCAGTGGGCACTCGATCGAGTCACCCTGGCACTCGATCGAGTGCCTTCGCTGAAAGGCTTCTGTTCGTTTCCAGTGACGCCACTCGATCGAGTCACGCTGACACTCGATCGAGTGTCGTCCGTTTTGTCTCGAAATCCAAAGCTTTTTTTATTTTTTCAGATTTGGCTTTATGAGAGGCTATCGGTGATAGATACTCCCCTAGATGCTAGCAACTATTGTCATAACCAACTGATGACGAGGAGGCGGGCCATCGATTTTTCTCGCCTGATTAGCCAGAAATATTGGGATGAGGTGCTATCCATCCACGGTGGGCGGCTGATTCGATGCGTTGTGCCATGGTGGCCCATCTACGTTAGGTCAGGTTTGGACCCGAGGGAGAGGGCCCGTTACCAAGTCATCTTGTCTTTCAACCAAACGGTTCATCTTTACCCGGATCGCATACTAAGGCAGTATGGACGAACTCAGCGGATACCAGAAATAGAGGCAATTGTGAGTGACCCTACCCAATTGACTGATGTGATGTGTGATACTTAGGCTCAACGGTGGTACACCCGGCATACCTGGCCCGTTTCCAAGTCTCGTCACTCGATCTGGGTCTCGGACTCGTATACCAAGTGGACTAAAGCAGGTGATGCTAAAGCCCGAGCTGCTTTGAAACTTGATGAAGCCTTTGACCTGCTGAGGAGAGAGCAAGCTAAAGACAACAGGGGGTTTTTTGATGAGGGAGACACTCCGGCTACCCTAGTTCGTCTAATGTCAGGGCATAAGAAGAAGGCTAAGACTCAAGCTGAAGGGTCCGGTGCTAAAGGTGCTCAGGGGAAGGTGAGCCCCCAGACAGACTTGGAAAGGAGACTGGGCCCTAGACTAGCCGTGCAGGACCGACTTGGCCCACGGGATAGGCTGCCTGAACATGTGCGAGCCCGACTTGGGCCGAAGACTGTAATTGAAGACCCGTCGTCGAAGAAGCGGGCTCGTGCTAAGGAGGTTCCCCTGGTGATTAGGGAACGCTCGTCCCCACCTCGACGACCTCGGGCTCCACGCAACCCGAAGGACAAGGGAAAGGGGAAGATGCCCGGGTATTAGTCTCCTACTTTATTATTTGAATATTATTATTATTTTTCGGTGTGATTTTTTTTTGTGTATGCCGTGTTTGGCGTTTTTTTTTTTTTTTTTTTTTTTGTAATTCCCGAGTTTATCGAGATATTAATAAAGACGTATTATTGAATACCGTTCCCGTCTTTTCGTTTATTGCAGTGGTTGTACCCTTTTGAGGGGTTGCCTACGTATCCACAATTAGCGGAATCAAACCAACCGTAGTTCAAATTTTGATTTGATTGATTTTTGCAATTTTCGAAATACATCAAGATTATTAATTCGAGATGTGCGACGGTAGAATAATTAATTCTAACTCATTGACTTGTCTAAAATTTTGATAATTTATAAAAAGACTGAATTTTATAAATTTTGCAAATGACATTGAGATTGGGCTTATGGGTAGTAACGCTTCAGCTTGTCCAAGTTGGTCGGGTTGACGAACTCGTTACCGTCCAGGTCCGTTAGCATCACCGCTCCTCCCGATAGGATTTTCTTGACTAAGTATGGCCCAGCCCAATTGGGTTTGAACTTTCCCCTTGGGTCAACCGGTAGTAAGGCACGGACCGATTTTAGGACCAAATCACCTTCTTTGATTTTCCTGGGCCTAACCCTTTTGTTGAAAGCCCGTTGAATTCTCTTTTGATACACTTGAATATTATTGAGGGCCCGGGATCGCCGTTCATCCAAAAGGACTAGCGAATCGTATCGGGCTTGGACCCAATCTGCTTCGGGTACTTGGCTTTCAAGCAAAATCCTTAGGTATGGTACATGTAGCTCGACCGGTTGGACTGCTTCCATTCCGTATGTCAGATAATATGGAGTTGCTCTGGTCGCGGTGCGAATCGAAGTTCGGTACCCCCATAAGTCAAAAGGTATCTTGTCGGGCCAGTCCCGATAATTCTCAGCCATCTTTTTCAGTATGGTGACAATTGTTTTGTTGGCCGCTTCTACCGCTCCATTTGTTTGGGGTCGGTAAGGTGAAGACGTATGCCTCTGAATTTTGTATTTTGCCAGTAATGCAGTAGTTTCAGCTTGAAAGTGGGTCCCGTGATCACTAATAAATTCGTGTGGGATCCCGTATCGGCATATAATCTTATTTTGGATAAATTTGGCCACGTGCTTGGCGTTCAAGACACGGTATGACTCGGCTTCTACCCACTTGGTGAAGTAGTCGATGGCCACCAAGATAAAGCAATGTCCTCCCGTCCCGGAAGGATGCACCTTTCCAATTATGTCTATACCCCATGTCGAAAATGGCCATGGTGATGTCATGGTATATAATAGGGAAGATGGCATATGTTGTACATTACCGAAGATCTGACAGTTATGGCAGTGCTTGACGTATAACTGACAGTCTGTCTCCATGGTGTTCCAGTAGTACCCGAGACTCATGATTTTACGGGATAGCATATGGGCGTTCATATGCGGACCGTTTTCACCGTCGTGGACCTCGGCCATGACCTTCTCGGCTTGAATTTTGTCGATACATAGGAGGAGAGCCCCCTGTGCCGTCTTTTTATACAATTGCCCGTCATCAATACGAACAAATTGGGTTGCTAATCTTCGTAGGGCCTTTTTGGCCCGATTTTCAGCTTCCGGAGGATATTCTCCCGTTGTCAGGTACGTTAAGACGGCTTGATACCAAGGTTCTGGGTCAGTTATCTCGATATCTTGAATGGCATGGATGTATGCTGGTTCGGACCGCCATTCGACACAGATTGGCATGCTGGTCAGGTGATCCAGGATGTTCAGTAAAGATGCTAATTTGGAAAGTGCATCTGCGAACTGATTCTCTTCCCGAGGCAGGTAGATGTATTCCACCTTCTGGAATTGTTTCTCTAGAATCCGTACCCATGCTTGGTAAGCCACGAGATTGGCGTTCCGAGTTTTCCATTTTTGGAGTGCTTGGTTAATGACTAGTGATGAATCACCGTGGACCCGGAGGTTTGTTACCCCTAAATCAGCGGCGGCTTGTAACCCGTGAATGCATGCTTCGTATTCGGCTGCGTTGTTGGTCACGTCGAAGTCCAACTTGATGGATAAGGGAGTGTGTTCCCCTCGGGGTAAGATTAACAGTATTCCGACCCCAAATCCTCGGAAGTTGGATGCTCCATCAAAATACAAATCCCATGTCTCGGTATCGGTATGGAATATGTTTTCGTCAGGAAAGGCCCATGTGTCAGTGTGGCCTTCTTCGGATATCGGGCTGTCAGCGAGGAACTCCGCAACTACCCGGCCTTTGATGGCTTTTAATGGTACAAACTTGAGGTCGAACTCAGACAACATTAAATTCCATCTTGACATCCTGCCGTTGAGGATGGGCTTTTCGAATAAGTACTTGATAGGATCCATTTTGGATAAAACATGTACCTCGTGACTAAGCATGTAGTGTCTGAGCTTTTTAGTGGCCCAAACCAATGTTAAACACGTCTTTTCGAGCATTGTGTATTTGCATTCGTACTCGAGGAACTTTTTACTGATGTAGTAAATAGCCCGTTCTTCTGAATCAACTGTCTGGGCCAGCATAGCCCCCATGGCTGTCTCGGTTGTTGTTAGATATAACGACAAAGGCAGACCGTGTTGAGGTGGCATTAGTACCGGCGGAGCCGACAGGATCACCTTGATTTTATCAAAGGCCGCTTGACATTTATCGTCCCATAGGACCCGTTCCCCGATCGTTTCTTGAAAATGGGTTCACATAACATGGTTAGCTTTGAAATGAAACGTCTGATGTATTGGACTTTCCCGAGAAACCTCCTTATTTCCTTTTCGGTCTTGGGTGGCTGCATCTCGGTGATGGCCTTGATTTTAGCTGGGTCGACCTCAATGCCGCGCTGGCTAACGATATGGCCCAGTAATTTGCCTGACGTTACCCCAAAACTGCATTTTTGTGGGTTTAGTCTCATGTTGTATTTTCGCAGTCTGGTAAAGAACTTTCTTAGGGTCGTGATGTGCCCGCTTCGGTCTTTAGACTTAACGATCATATCGTCCACATAGACCTCCACTTCCTTATGCATCATGTCGTGTAATAAGGTGGTGGCGGTCCGTTGATAAGTGGCTCCTGCATTAATCAGCCCAAATGGCATGACGATGTAACAGTAAGTACCCCAAGGTGTGATGAAGGTAGTCTTACTCATATCCTCTTTTGCCATTTTAATTTGATTGTATCCGGCATACCCGTCCATGAATGATAGAAGGGCATGGTCGGCCGTATTATCCACCAATATGTCGATGTGTGGTAACGAGAAATCATCTTTTGGGCTGGCCTTGTTTAGGTCCCGGAAGTCCACGCATACTCGCACCTTACCGTCCTTCTTGGGTACTGGCACGATGTTTGCAACCCAGTCTGGATATTCAGACACTTGTATAAAGCCTGCTTTGAATTGTTTATCGACCTCTTCTTTGACTTTAAGAGACCATTCGGGCTTCATTCTTCTGAGCTTCTGCTTTACCGGTCTGCACCCATCTTTGATGGGTATTCGGTGTTCAGCTATTTCTCGATCTATTCCCGGCATGTCCTTATAGGACCATGCAAAGACGTCTTTAAATTCTAGGAGGAGGTCTGTGAACTGTTGTCTCTCCTCTGGATCTAAAGATTGGCCCAACTTAAGCATCTGGGGCTCTAAAGTGGTTCCCACGTTGATGGATTCGGTGTCTTCAATTACCGGATCTCGGGATTCCCTTTGCTCGAGCTGCTCGACTAGATGCTGTGGTAGGGGTACCTGTTCGTCGGGTTTCTCAATGTCATTGGATATAAAATTTTTGAAATTAAGAAAATTTTGGAAATAAGACAAGTCGTAAGCAGAACGGTGTTCGTTATTATTATATAGTAAATTTGGAAAATAGATCAAATAGAGCTGCCATCTGATCATTGGTCAGTGGCGGGATAGGGAGAGGTCTTGGGACAGACCCCGAGACCTCAGTGGTTAAAGGAAGAGGGGTTACAGACTCGACTCCAGCACCAGACCCTCTAAACTCGGACTCAGACTCCGACTCTGACTCTGACTCTGACTCGGACTCGGTATCCGGCATGTCTCCCTCGCCGGTGATCAACTTGTAGACCCGTCCTTGACTGTCGGTCCATTTGACGGTCTTCCTCCAGGCCCTTGTCCCCGTATCTGCACCCACTTCGGTGATCAGCTTTGTTGGGTCGAACCGATTGCTGCGGAGGATTAGATTGACCAGGTCATCTTTCGGAGCAGGGACGGTCTTGTCTTCTCCAAATAAAAGCCCCAGCACGGGCTCGGAGTCGCCTTCTTTTTCGGACTCGTCTTGGATGATGGTAAATATATCATCGGGGATAGAGTTGCATTCCCGAGCCGTTTTGGTCTCGGGATATGTGATGGTGGGTTGGTAGAGGCCCACTTGAATGGCTCCGAAGACTGGAGTGACGAATTTGATTGCATAGGCTCGGCCCACATTCTCCGAGCTTATAGTATATCCCAGTCCGAGTCAGGACTCTGCATTGTCTAGGACCTCGATGATCTTCCCTGCCGGAAGATATGGCCTTGAAGTAGCTCCGGGTAGGTAACCCAGATTTTGTAGCATCGTGTCGATGCTAGGGGCGAAGTAGGGCTTGAAAAGATATCTTCTTCGATCATACCCACGAAATCGAAACCTCGTGGTTCGGCCCGACTCGTGGCATTGCAGCTAGCCACGGTCATCGGTGTTGCCTCCAGTGTTATGATACCGTCCTGAAGTGGCATCTTGACTTTGCGATGGAGGGTAGACGACACGGCCTTGATTGCGTGGATCCAAGGCCTTCCTGGTAAGAGGTTGAAAGATGAGGTGACATCTATCACCTGGAATTCCAACTCCTTTTCGATTGGGCCCGTTATGATCTTTAATTTAACGGCCCCGGCGACTGGTTTTGGGCTTCCGTCGAAAGCCTGCATAGTTTGGGCTGTCGGGAGGTAGTCGGCATCAGTGATGTCGAGGGCCCTAGCGGTCCTTAGGGGTAGGACGTTCACAGCCGATCCATCGCCGATAAGGGTCATCGGGAGGTACTTGCCCTTGCAGATGACCGTGATATATAGGGCCAGATTATGATTAGGCCCAAATGATGGCAGATCAGATTCAGCGAAGGTTATGAGTGGGCCTTCCTTCTTGGACTTGCCCTTGAGGTAGGGCATGATTGTAGCTACCATTTCAGCGGGGGTAGCTTCTGAATCGACCTTGATTTCATCGAGAGCCTTAGTCAGTGCTTCTCGTTGTGCCTGTGAGCTAACCAATAGTTGCCATATAGTTAGATCAGCTCGAACCCTCTTCATTTGTTGGACCAAGGCTGTGTCATTGCTTGGTTCTTCGAGGGTTGGTTCCGTCCTGGCAGGTTCAGTGACGGGTGTTGGAGTGGCGCGCCCAGCAGTGGCGAGGTGGTTGGTGGCTAAAGCCTTGGATTTGGCTTTTCGGACCTCTTCAAGGGTGATGGGGACAGCTTCCCCCTTGGCTAAGTACACATCATCCTCGTCATCGAACCATATCCCATTGATTTGTGGGATAAAAGGAGAAATGAGGTGAGAACAATCGATTACCTCCCCCGTGAATATGGCATGGGCGCTGAACGGGTTTTCTTTGTTGCTCGGCTTGTCCCCGGGCAACGGGATTTTCTCGCTCTCGATAAGATCTTGGATTAGATGCTTTAGCCTCCAACATTTTTCAGTATCATGTCCGTTGCCGCGGTGATACTGACAGTAGGCTTGGGCGTTATAAGCTTTGGGCCTCTTTTCTACTGGAGGTTCCGCGGTTGGGCCTATCGGTTGGATCAGGCCCTTTGAAGATAGCCTTTGTAAGGCATAAGTATAGGTAGTCCCTATATCTGTGAATACCCGATTTGGTGTATTCTTTTTGGTTGAGGTGTCGAGCAGATTTACCTCGTCGAAGATGCTGCGGGTTGCAGCTGCAGGTACGGGCTTGTTTGTGGACGAACTAGCCCCTTGATAGCCTTTGGTAGAGGCCTTAGTCAGGCTCTCTAACCTTAGATCATCTTCGATCCTTGTGCCCATTTCAGTAAGGACAGCAAAGTTTGGGATAATAGCATACCGGAGATGGACCCGGTAGGATGGGAGTAGGTTTTTGACGAAGGCTTCCACTAGAGCCTTCTCGCCGGGCTTGTCGACCAGCTTCACACTCTCGGCCCTCCACCTTTGCAGATATTTTGTGAACCCTTCTTTGGGCTCTTGGGCCATTACTTCCAGAGTACGCATTGTAGTCTGGATTTCAGTGTTATCGGCGTAGTTCCGAGCAAATTCGGTCGCCACATCATCCAAAGTCTTGTATATCTTGGGGTCGAGCCTGTAGAGCCAGGCCTTAGGGTGTTTCTCCAAGGAAGAAGGGAACAAGTGCTTGAACATAGTTGACTTCACCCCCTTTACCGCCATGAAGTCTTTGAAAGCCCGGATGTGGTGGACCGGGTCTTCGGTACCCTCAAACATAGGAAGTCCCGTTAAGTTGAGGTTAGCAGGTAGCTCGTTATCTAAAGGTGAATAAATACGAGCATTCTCGGTGTGGATCGAGTTGTTCGTCGATAGGGAGACTTGTTCCTCGAGCCTACGAACAATACTGACCAGCTCGGCCATGGGCCCATTGGGCTCGGATCCTTCAAAAGGGGTCGTCTTCTCTACGGCGCTCAGTCGGGTGGCTAATGTTGTTTGGTTAGCCTGGATGGAAGTTAGTTGAGTCTCGAGCTTGGCGAGAGCATCTTTCAATTCGTCCATCTTGCGTTGATGTTTAGTCACGGGTGGCCTATCTGTAAGAACACCACGTAATCAGAAACTAGCCCAAAATCCCGAAGTAGAAATTACATCCCGAACAAGACTAAAAGAGGAAAATGACTCAGAAAAGACACCTAGACGGGTGACTTGTAAAATGTGGGCCTTCCTTAGGATTCGGCGAGTGGGCCTAGTCCTGTTCGAAAGAAGATTCACGTGAGACATCCCCAGACTTTAGACTCGATTGTGTTGACGGGCCCTCCTTTGTAGTGGTTTGTCCTACGTAGGTGGGCCTTGCCTTAGTCTAATAAGGCGGACTGGGAAGGGGAAGAAACTCGTGATGTAAGATCAACAGAGTTTCGACGCTACGGACCTTGACAACTTAAGACGTGACCCGACATTGCTAAATATGGGAAGTCCTAGAAGAGGAAGGTTTTGAAAATTGATGATTTTTGAAAAAGGACCGAGTGGACTCGGTGAATGGCCCAAATTTCCGGAAAAAAAAAAAAAAAAAAAAAAAAAAAAAAAAAGGACGAAAAGTCATTGGGCCACGGGTTTTAAAAGTTCGAGTTTTGATTTGGGCAGCATACCGGCTAGAAAATAGGCTATTTTGAGTAAAATCATAAGTCCTAAATTCGGTATGTGTCCCGGGTTTTGAAATCGAATAGTTTGAAAAGGATGCAATTTTGAAAAGTTGATGGTTTTTGAAAACGACTCGGAAACCAAGTAGCACGTAGTCACACAAGCATTATAACGACGCTACGTATGCTCTATACTAAGTCTCGGTCGGTCTATAAGGGGTCTATACCAGTGTACGTAGTCTAGACGTTGATCGGGACGGACTTCCTAAGTCGAGTTGATCTTAGAACATGCCGCGAAACCCACTCGAATCGACTATGGACACCTTTCGACATATCCATATTGGAGTACATCGACGGTATAGTGGGACGTCGGTCGCGAGTACCGGCCCGGGAAAATATGGGTTATGCATGAACCGTAGAACTAAAACGCGTATTGTATTTGTCAAACGATTTCTATTCGAGTCTCACCCTGAGGATGCCGATGGTAAGTCACGCATCAGTTAATCCCCAGCGGGGTCGCCAAATTGTGGACATGACATAGGTCCACCCCGACACGGCCACGCGCGGGTTTGGGTAGGCGAATGAATCTCCATATGAGAAGGATCGAATTGAAATTTAGGTCTATGTGGAGTCGCCACCGAATTTTGTGGTTATTCGGAACCATTCGAGCCCACTCTATGTCGTAGTGGTCCGTATACAAAATACGGCCCATTTCCGATGTCAGAGTTTATTGGGCTCGTCCCTTTGCATTTGATACCGATACCGACGTTATCGGATATCGTGTATTGAATGACTCTCGTGCGCCAACGGTTTCGGGCATCCGGAAACCGAGGTTCTGAGTAAGGGGTGAGGGTACGTGTTGGGAAGCCCACAAAGGACACCCAACCCCGCCCGCACGTTAGCGGCCTCTACTAAGAATTCGAATGACTTACAATACGCGCGTTAGTAAAACGGGAAAATGATATGCAAAGATTATTTCCCCTAAACATGTGAATTGAATTGAAAAGGGTTTCTATGTCAATTTAATGCAATTAATTCTACGTCAAAGTAGAATTTTAGCATGCGGGTTCATTTAGTACAATAAACGAACAATAATTAAATTGACAAAGAAATAACAAATGTGTTAGTAACCGATGTAATGATATAACGAATAATAACGGTTTGTGCAAATGGTGAATGATGTAAACGAGATGCAAATATGAGATGCATGGTTTGAAAAGATAGTATACACGTGATTAATTATGCACGTGTTGACCTAAGTCGTGAAGTACTATCGGGTTTAGAAAAATAAGAGAATGTACGACTTGCGTTTTAGTCGTTATGTGGTCACTCGATCGAGTGGTCAATAGACTCGATCGAGTAGACCTTTAAAAGAGATTTCTGTTTTGCGTTTATGACCGTACTCGGCCGAGTTATTGACCAACTCGGTCGAGTACATGGCCACTTGACCGAGTCACTGTGAGACTCGATCGAGTGGTGGTCATAGTTAGCATTCTGACTCGATTTTAGGGTGTCACTCGATCGAGTGACTAAGGCACTCGGTCGAGTGGCACCTGTACGAACTTGGTTCGTTTGCAATTTAATTGTTGATTTTGAAATTGCTTTTGATTTTTGATAATTCGACATTTTTACCGAATTCGACATAAATATTGCACAATTTATGTTCGCCTTGGTTTTTTTTTTTAAATCGCGAATTTTGTCGAACCGAATATAAATATTGTTGAATTTATACCCGATTCTAAAGTTGAATACTCATCATATCCCATATTCGATTATTGAATCGATATGGGATATTTAGAGTGAAAAATAAAAAAGATGGATTAATTTTAGTCGCTTTGAATTAATTATCGTGATATGAATAAATCACGTTAATTAATTCATATGACTTGATTGTTAGATTCGATATCCAATTATGGAATTGGTATCGAATCCAAAATTGACGCTTTACTTGAATAAATAAATAAAAAAACTTGATTCCCTCGACTTCTCCGACATCGATAAATCCCTAGAGATTGTGATGTCGGATCCGTGTCAACGGGTTTCGACCCTTATTAAAATTGATTTTAGAAAATTGATGAATGCAAAATTGATGATGATGATGATAACGAGAAATAAAAACGGATTATTGTTTAAGTTGACTTATCTCAATAATCAAATAGTCGGGGTATCGGAATAAGCGACCGGCAATGCTGTGTGCAGTACACTTGTATATTCGGGTTTCCTTATTCCGATATCCTTCTTATTCGACACAAATCGATAAGTATTTTAATGCATTGATATTAGTAGTATTATCGATATTATGATGCAATGAATAAGATAATAAAAAAAACGAAAAAAAAAAGATGGAGAAGAGGAGGACGGATGACGAGAAGAGAGGGAGAAGAAAAGAGGGTTTTGACACCCTCAACCTACATGTTCTTGTCTCGGTGCGGACTCGTAACCGTGGCTTCAACACAAGAGTCTTCGAGGTTTTATGTAGATTAAGTTATGGTGGCTCGGGATTGATTTCCTAAGACTAGGTTTAGGGTTTTTTGCTAGTGTAGGATTACTAGGTTTTTTGATTAGGGTTTGTAAGGATGTGTGTATGATTGCTCTAGGGTTTTTTAGGTTGTGAAAAGATGTGTAAAAGTGTGCATGGAGGTTGCTTATATAGAAAAAACTAGGGCACCCGGTTTAGGGTTACTCGACCGAGTAGAGGGCCAACTCGGTCGAGTGGCCCGTGATGCTAGCCGTCGGGCTTGAAACAAGCCCACTCGATCGAGTGGGTGGGTCACTCGATCGAGTGGCCCAACTGGATCGCGCAGGTCCGTTGACTTTGGACCGTGACCTTAACTTTAATGGGTTTTGTGTTTGACTTGAACTTTTGAGGATTGTATGGCTGTTTTGTGTGTCTCGGAAACGACTTTGACCGGGGTTGACCCGATCGTGAAAAGTCGGTTTTAATTCCGGTGTCGGTTTTGGCTCAAATCAGTCTTGTTTGGCTCGGAATGATCCACTGGGCCTGGATTTGAGGTCCGTTTGGTGAGATTTGTACTCCGTAAGTGTGTTAGCCAACGATTAATGGATTTGAGCCCGTATCCGAGCGCATAGAAACATGTTAGCGTCCGATCATCATCGGGTGTTTTTTTGGAAACTGCCATAGACACCTGGCGGTCAAAATGCGGGTGTCTACAACATTAGTAGTAGGGAGTGTAATACCAATCCAACTGCTAGCTAGATGCAATAATTGAGAGCTGTACGGACAAGAAAAGAACAAATGATCTGCATCTTCCTCGCCTGTACCACAAATGCATCATTCTGAATCATGGGTGACTCCATAATCATACAACTTCTTCTTTGTTTTGAATGCATCGTGCTGGTACAACCAATTAATAAACTTGTGCTTTGGAACTGTCCAATCATTCCAAATCATGTGACTCCAGTTTACGTTGATGTTGTTCCTCCTGATCCATTCGTATCCTGTGCTGATACTCTACTGCTATCTAGGTATTATCCGCCAGACCTGAGTATCATAAGCTGGACGGAACACATCACGCACCCTACATATCTTCTTCCATTTCCACGGACTGTCAGGAGGCGGGGCATACTCCAGCCACTCAGCATCCTTATTGTAAATATGATTAACCCACTGGACCCATAATGTATTAGCCTTAGAATAAATCCACCATGCTAGCTTTCCTATGGCAGCCTTGTTCCAGATGATATCGTTTTTTATTCCAAGTCCACCTTTTTTAAGCGGTTTACAGACCTTATCCCATGCTACCGGTGGTACTCTCTTGTATTCAATCCCACCCTCCCAAAGAAAGTTTCTACAAAGACCTTCAATATTGTGAATAACAGCAGATGGAAGAATAAATATTGAAGCTCAATAATTATGAAGAGTCTTTAGGACCGATTTGATTAGGACCAATCTACCCGCGTATGACAATTTCCTAGTACCCAGTGATCTGATTCTTTCCATAATCATGTTGATCAGCGGGCTGCAGTCTTTGGCATTTAGCTTTGTTAGTTTAATTGATACACCTAGGTACCTAAAAGGAATACATCCTTCAACACAACCAGAAATGTCAACAATGTCCGCTCGAAGATAGTCTGGCACCCAATTGAAATAGACGTTGGATTTCCCCGGATTCATCTTGAGGCCTGATGCATGGGAGAATGTGGAGAAGGTCCTTAAAAGAACCATAATGGAAGCAACATCTCCTCTAGAGAACAATAAGAGATCATCGGCAAACATGAGACTAGAAAGCCTCATTTTACCGCAGAGAGGGTGGAAAATGAAGCTATTATGCTTAGTAGTGACTTGAAGTAGCCTCGTAAGGTACTCCATGCATATAGTAAATAATAAGGGTGATAACGGATCCCCTTGCCGTAGCCCTCTCTTGCCCTTAAAGAAACCAAACATATCTCCATTTAAGTTCAGCGAAAAAGATGTTGAGGTAATACACTCCATGATTAAATTAGTGATGAAGTGTGTTGGGAACTTCAAAGCAAGCATCATCTGAGAGAGAAACTTCCATTCAATAGTTTCATAAGCCTTTTGAAGGTCAATTTCGAATATCCATCTCGGAGAAACGGACTTCCTGTTATAAAGTTTAACCAGGTCTTGACAGATGAGTATGTTCACCATGATATTTCTGCCTTGAATGAATCCTCCTTGGGTCTGATATTATATCTGGTAAGACTAAAGCCAATCTGCTGCATAGAACTTTAGAGATAACTTTATATACCATGTTGCAGCAAGAAATCGGTCGAAATTGTTGAACAGTTTCAGGATTAGAAAACTTTGGGATAAGAGTCACTGTAGTTGTATTCATTTGCTTAAGAATTTTCCCATTTCTGAAGAACTCATGAATGGCTTCACAAATATCCTTTCCAACAAGATCCCAACTACCTTTGAAGAACAAGCTAGAGAACCCATCAGGTCCCCGGGCCTTGTCGTTGGGTATACTGAAGAAGGCCTTCTTTATTTCATCATCAGTAACATGTTTTGAAAGCAGCTCAGCATGCTGATTCGTACATGTGGGTCCTTTCTGTACAATTCCGATATTAGCAGGCTGAGTAGGGAGGCTTTTCCCCAGCAGGTTTTCATAAAAATCAAGGAAACTCTTTTGGATCCCTTCCTTGGTCGTGTGTAGCTCGCCGTCTGAGTCCCTGATTTGTTTAACAGCATTATGTGCTCTCCTTGCCCTCAGAACGCCATGAAAATATGACGTATTAGCATCCCCGTCCTTCATCAAATGCGCTTTAGCTTTCTGCCTAAGGAAAGTGTACTTGTGAGCCTCCAACTCAGCACAAAGAGCATTAGCTTCAAATTCCTGCTGGACAAGCATTTGATTGCCAGGCTGATCAACGATGGCCTGCTGACAGCATCTTAATTTTACTCTAGCAATATCAGCAGCCCTCTCTATGTCCGAAAATTTGGATTTATTCAGACACTTCAAGGGTGCCTTCAGAGCTTTCAACTTTTGGCACACAATATACATTCATGTGCCTTCAACAGGAGAACTCCACTTCTCCCTAACAATATCCTGAAAACCAGGGTCAGAAACCCACATGTTTGAGAACTTGAAAGGGCGTTTCATATTACCTTCCTCCTCATGCTCCTGAATAATGCACGGGTATGATCGAAAGTTTCCTCAGGGAGGAAGGCAGCCTGCATATTCGGGAATGAAACAGCCCATTCCTGATTAGATAGAAATCTGTCCAGCCTTGAGTACACTCTATCCTCCGGCACCCGCTTGTTCGGCCATGTATAATAAGCACCTGTGGATGAACCATCCACTAGATCGCAATGCAAAAGACAGTCGTGAAACGGCCTAGCCTCAACAGCATTAAAGGAGCCACCAAGCCTTTCTTCAGGCGTCAGAATGCAATTAAAATCTCCTCATACTGCCCACGGCCCATTTAAACCATCCGCAATTCTCCTAAGATTCATCCAAAGCGACTCCCTGTCATGTGCCTCGTTAAATGCGTACACAAACGTGATATGAAAATCTCCCTGAGTAGCCTCGTGTTTAGCCCAAATATGGATGTATTGGGGATCATACTCCAAAATGTTAATTTGAAATTCCGATGGATTCCACCCCACCTAGGTTCTACCACCATCATGCATATGGGAATTCGTGGTAATGCTCCAAGTATTAAAGCTGATCATAGCCTTCCCTTGATTAACAGGCTTTATTTCTGTCTCTAACAATGCAAATAATCCTACCTTATTAGCCAATAAAAACTTATTGATATCTACTTGTTTTTTGGCATAATTCATACGCCTAACATTCCATATCCCCGTAATCATGGAGACATGGAAGGTGAGGGTGACCTATACTGAACTTTCTTATGGCTGGATCCTCCTTGCAAGACATTCTTGAATGAGGATACATCATCTCCAACTGAACCACTGGCTCCAGCTGTATCAGTCTTAAACTCCACTCCTTTAGGACTTGGTTATATACCCGACTCCTTAATGGTAGGAAATTTTTGGTCATTCTTATACCCACCAGCAGCTGGCTCAATCCTAACAGCAGACTGTAACGCAGGAGCTACAGGTGTAGGCCTGACAGGATTTGGAAACTCTACATTGCCAGAAGGCGTAAGCTTTTTCCTCCACACTTGCTTCTCAATTCTAGGAGCCCTTTTGACCCTGCAGCTCACACTCTCATGACCCAAGGCCTTACATTTTTCACATCTTATAGGCTTCCACTCGAATTCCACAGGCACAACAACTAAGTTTTGATTCTCATCTTTAAATTTTACCTACGTGGGAAACTTTTGGCCAACTTGTACCTCAAGCAAAACCCTTGCATATCCCAATCTGGTTTTAGATTCAGTGGCCTCATCTCTCTTAATGAAAGTCCCAACAATTCCTGCTATTTTAGGTAAGCTTGCCCCCCAAAATTTTAAAGGCAACCTATGTAGCCTCAACCAAGTAGGCACACACTTAACCTCTTCCTTCTCAAGATCAATATCAGGCATCCACTTCTTAATAATAACCAGCTTACTATCGAACATGTATGTACCTGCATTTAGCACCTTCTCTTGCATTTCCTGTGTCTGAAATCGCACCACAAAAACGCCATTCGGGAGGAAGGAAATCAAGTCCATTTTATGATGCTTCCATATTCGCTTAAGATATCCCTCGAACACATGCCGTGGAGGATTGGCTCCAAGCATAAACCCATATATTGCATTCTGCCAATATACAAGTTCATCTTTCACGTCATCCTCAGTCAATTGTAGAACGTTATCATTGTCATCATCCAAAATTTGCACAATTTTACGTCCATGTCTATCAAACCAATCACCCTCCATGACGTGTAACTCTCCATCCTCCTTATCAGCCTCCATTTGTGTGTCACCACCCTTATCTAACTCATTATCAGAGTACGATGGCACACCCACAATCACTCTCATACTCACATGTTTTGTATAAAGTTCCACGTCCGGACCGCTTTTGGTCATGTTACCCATCGTATTCTGTGTCTGTCTCTCCTTGCTGTTCGTCGTCCTTCGTTTAGTGATCTTACGCAAACCAGGAGGGGAAAGATCCATAGCCAAAATGCACAGGATTCCTTTCAAAATTCACGATGTCGTCACTTTTAAATCGCTATGCTAGAGAGCGTTTAGGGTTTTTTTTTAGATCCGTTTATCAATCGAGTATACAATTTCCCATTTTTTAACTTCGCATGAATTGAGGTGGTAACCAAACGAACCCGTACAAATGTAAATATAAATATGGCAATAAAAATAAATAGATATTAAAGATAAAATGTACTCCGTACAATGTGATACGTAGTATAAACTAATTTTCCTAGATCTAAAATGAAATCAATCATCACCGAGAATTTCAAAATTGTTAACTTATAAGTCGGCAACTATTACGACTGCTACATTTTCCGCTTTATTAGAGTTGTAACACGTAAGCTACCGGACATTTTAACTTAACAATTTTTTTCCGATTACGAGTTGCCGCCTTTCCAAATTTATTAGGGTGACATAAAGGTAACTCATCTATTATTTATAGACGATTACACTAAATGCCGTCAAACCAATAACGTTGGGGTGACAACACGTAACTACAAAGTAATTCTTAGTCAAACAGTATAAACTAATATTCATCATCGTCAATCCCAATATGCATAAAAATAACAGATTAATAAAGATCAATAAAGATTACTAAAGATTAACTACAAAGTAATTCTTAGTCAAACAGTATAAATTAATAAAAATTAATAACAGATTAGCAGCTAAATAAGTTAACTCCTGAAGTTAACTACCCATAACTAGGGCTGTGCACCGGTTCGAACCCGGCCCGACACAGACAGGACCCTGTTCGACCCTGAACCGGAATTGTAAATTTTTCCGACCCTGACCCTGACCCTGAATCAGTAAACGTTGACCCTGAACCGACCCTGAAAAATTCGGGTCGGACCGGGTCCGGACCGGTTTGACCCTGTTTTATCTCGACATGACGACATGTGTAGACACCCGCATTTTGCCTGCTAGTGTCTATAGCGGTTCCCGACAAAACACCCGATGATGATCGGACGCAAACGTGACTTAATACGCTCGAATATGGACTCGGAATCAATAGTATCCGACGTGGGCATTTAGCGGAGTGAAAATCTCTCAAAACCGACCTCAAATCCAGGCCCAGTGGGTCGTTTCCAATAAAATGAGACTAATTTGGGTCAAAATCGTCACCGGAAATAAAACCGTCTTTTAGCGACCGAGTCAAAACCCAGTCAAAGTCGAATCCCAAGACGAACCAGCCTCACATTACGTCCAAATAAACAAAATGAATCAAGTCACAACAACCAAATCATTTCAAAAAAGGCAAACAAATCTTCCCCTATTTAGCCTCCAACCGGTTTGACCAACTCGATCGAGTGGTTCAGGCCCACACGATCGAGTAAGCCTGTGAACCGGCTGAACCGGATTTGAACCGGGCACTCGATCGAGTGCACACGCGCCACTCGATCGAGTGGCCCTAAACCGGGGTATTTGTTCTATAAATACCCCATCACCCTAAGCCATTTCACAAGGCTTTTCCACCCCTTATCACCACAACATTCACAACTTTTCTCTACCATTTTACCACCCTCAAAAACCTCTCATTTACCCATCATTCAACATCATTTTCACAACACATACAAACCCTTTGAACTAGGCTTCAAACTCACAACATTCATATCCTTTCTACACACACATACACACCCTCGAGATCAAAACTCGTCAAAGACCCGAGAGCATCCTCTCCCTAACAATATACACTCTAACTCACCCTACATATCTCGACACTCCCGCGCACACGCCGCTACTACGAGTCCGTTTCCGAGGCCAATTAAGCATGTAGGTTGAGGGTGTAATTCAAATCCCGACATCCTTTTGTTCCTTCTTCTTTTTCGTTTCTTTTATATATATATATATAGAGAGAGAGAGAGAGAGAAGGGATCAAATAAGTTCACCACATGCAATTAAGTCTATATTAAAGTTACAGATGACATACGTTAAAGTTGCATTTGTTCAAGATTGATATGTAAGTATAACATTCAGCATTGTTATCACTTCAAGTGATAAAGTGCAACTTTAACACTCATCTCGTGTAACTTTAAGCACTTTTTGTGTAACTTTAACACTGGAACTTCTGAACTTATAAGAGTTGTTGACCTTATGTGAATCTCTCTCTCTCTCTCTCTCTCTCTATATATATATATATATATATATATATATGTGTGTGTGTGTGTGTGTGTGTACTATTATTATTAGTCGATATTAACGACACTAACATTTTATTTCCTTATTACTGACTAATTACTAACACACTAACTTTTAATTTCGTGTATACTAACTCTCTAATCTAACACTTTTATTTAACGCAATATAACATTTTTTATTTATTCTATCTAACACCTAACATTTTAATTATCCCTCATTTACATTTTGTTATATTAATAATACCGTGTATACTAACCAACAAAACTATTTTCAAAACGATCCGAGCAACGTCCGTTGAGGCTAAATTAATGATCGTAGGCCTTAAGGCCAAATTACGATATTAAAATGCCGAGGACTTAAGTTTGCAACGACGGTCGAATTTTCGGGTCGAATATGTTTAATTACGAATTCCGCCTAAAGTCTATTTAATCCCTTTACAAGTCGTATTGGAGGTGGCGCCCTTCGAGGTGCGCCGCCCTAAACACTTAGGGGCGTAATAGATCGTGGAGATTCGTCGTGAAATTTGTCCGACCACATCTCTTTCAAAATATTATTCTAAAAGAATCATCGACAAATCGGATTAGGACGAAACCCGTTGACGCCGAATTAATTGTCACACAATCCGAAAGGATTGATTACCACATTATGACGCAGAGGGAATCGATATTTTTTCTAGTTCGATCAAACTCGATTTTGCAAATTCGCTTTAACTACTAGATAACGGTTCTATAACCGAATGTCGAGTAGGACAAGCTTACACTAATATAAATTGGACCATATTTATATTTAGTGTAATTGCATGTCAATTTCAAAATAAATAAATCGGAATCGCCACCTTTTCCGAATCGAGTAGTACCTCGAACAGAGGGCACTCGATCGAGTGTCTTGGCTCACTCGATCGAGTGACACCCCAAATAACGGGCAGTAGGTCCTTCAAAGGTTCACTCGATCGAGTCCTTGCCATGACTCGATCGAGTGAGTTCCTTTGTTCAAATAAACCGAGAGCTTCAAGCAGCATCCGAGCCTCGTCTTTTTTACGACTTAGTCGTCGCGTGCAAGGACAATCACGTGATTCTATTTTCCAAAACTCATGCATTTTAATTCACTTCTACGACTTTGATCGATGTCTTTCACAATTAGTTTTGTGTCGACGACTCTTTAGTCGTATCCGATACATGACTCATTTAGACGCTAATTTTTCGATGTGATAAGTTGGGACAAGGCATCGAGATTCGGGATCGGGCTAGCATCACATCTAGGTCCAATATCTCCGTCCTTCGTTTAATGCACAATATAATGTGTATTTAATCGAAGTTCGTCCATTTATTCAATTCACGGTCTAGCTTATATTTACTATTTACGGGTCCGTTTATAGTTAATATTTATTGTTTCCTGATTCGATTATTCTATTTTATTGCTCGTTGTATTGTGAATTCCGGGTTGTATTCCGCCCGTGTAGTTTGTAATTTATTTACGAGTTTTCTATTTTCGATGTTTGCCATTTATTTATTTAAATAAACATCACATGCTAAATCACTTTGACGTGAATCAAGATGCATTAAAATGACGTAGTTCACACGAAATTCGCATGTTTAGCCGAAAACGCTGTTTGCATATCATTTAGTCATTTTACTAGCGCACGTACACGAACTCGAACGATGTCTTAGTAGAGGCCGCTAAGTGCGGGCGGGGTTGGGTGTCCTTAGTGGGCTTCCCAACACGTACCCTCACCCCTTACTCAGAACCTCAGTTTCCGGATGCCCGAAACCGTTGGCGCACGAGAGTCATTCTATACACGATAACCGGTAGAGACGGTATCGGTATCGCAATGCAAAGGGACGAGCCCCATAAACTCTGAAATCGAAATGGGCCGTACTTTGTGTGCGGTCCATGACGACATGGAGTGGGCTCGAATGGGTCCGAATTCCCATAAATTCGGTGGCGACTCCAACTTTGACTTAAATTTCGAACCGAGATCAATCTTACCACGAGATTCATTCGCCTACCCAAACCCGCGCGTGGCCGCGTCGAGGTGGACCTACGTCATGTCCACAATTTGGCGACTCCCCTGGGGATACCTGATGTACCACATGTCATCAGGGTTCCTAGGGTGAGACTCGAAGAGAAATCGTTCGCATATTAGTGTATGCGCATTAGTTTAATGATTCATGCATAACCCATTTTGCCCGGGCCGGTTACTTGTGACCGACGTCCCACTATACCGCGGTGCATTCCTAAATAGGTGCGCTAAAGACTTCTATGGCCGAACTCGTATGGGTTTCGCGGCATGTCCTAAGACCAATTCGGCTTAGGGAGTCCGTCCTGATTTACGAGAGAGCCATCGTTGTTGGTATAGACCCAATTTCGACCGACCGAGACTTAGTGTAAAGCATACATAAGCGTCGTTATAATGCTTGTTTGACTACGTGCTACTTGGTTTCCGTGTCATTTTTCAAAAACCGTCATTTCAAAAAATGCATCTTTCCAAAAATACCAAAATTTGAAAAAACCCAAAATACTGTCCGTTTCGGGACCTGTCTTTTCCAAATATCCAATTTTCAAAAATTCGGAATGCCGCCGTAAATTAGGACTAACGATTTGACTCAAAATAGCCTATTTTTAGCCGGCATGCTTCCCATTTCAAATTTCGAATTTTCGATTCCCTTTCAATTTTCGAATTTTCAAAATTCAAATTTTCGTGATGCCATTCGCGATTTTCAAATCTTCTAGATTCCATTCTCGATTTTCAAATCTCCGAGATGCCGTTTTGGATTTTCAAATCTTCGGGATCTTATTTTCAATTTTCAAATTTTCGGAAATTTATTTTCGATATTCAAAATTTCAACTTTTCAAAAAACCGGTCCTGTCGACATGCTGCCAATTTCAAAAGATGGGATCGTCTCCCTATTTTTCAAAACGCGAATTTACTCGCAACCATTCTAACATTTCAAAATCTCCGGTCCTATTGGCCCACTACCAATTTCAGGACCGTCCTCTCAATTTTCAAAATTCAGTCATTTTTCAAAAACCTTCCTTATTACCGTCCTACTGTAGTCCGTGTGTCGGGTCTTTTCATAATTTGTCGCAGGTCTATAGCGTTGAAACTCCGTCGATCCTACATCACGGGTTTCTTCCCCATCCTAGTCCGCCTTTTTCTAAAGGCATAACCGACCAACATGAGTCATACACTCGTAAATGGAAGGTTCGTCCATACAGTCGAGGCCTAACTAGAAAGTCCCACGTGATTTTTGCCTCCGACAGGACGGTCCCCACGACCTTTTCTGAGGGAATTTCGCCCGTCTTTTAATCAGTTAATCGAGTCATCCTAATTCAAAAATCCTTTAACTTAAGGGTCTACCCTAATCACAAGGTCTATCCTTATTCAAGTCAAGGGTCTCTAGCGTCGAAACTCTGCCGATCTTACATCGCAAGTTTCTTCCCTTACCCGTCTGCCTTTCCTCGAGGCCGAGTCAATCTTTTACAAGGCATAGCCCTGTAGCTAAAGGTTCGTGATCCTTACATCTAAGGGACACTCGTCCGACACTCGAGTCTTAACAAAGTCTTCAATCCTACTCGGGGGCTACCCTTCAGCAGAGCGATCAATCACGATTGCTCTAAGGGTCGTGTCCTACACGTGGTGTCTCACGTGTGCCACTTTCGAGTCACTCAGATGCCACACCATCTGAGTCCTATCGGAGTCTTTTGTCTCCACCCGAACGTTCGACCACAGTCACCCTAAGGGGTACCCTACGTTTATCCTACACATGCGTCCTTGTGATGCCTTCTTCGAGTCGTACCCATGCTACGAATACTCGAGTCACCTGGGGTTTAGGTCACCACGGTTGGTCCGAGCACGTGACGCGGTCAAACACGGTCGCCCCATTTTCGGATTCACCCTTATGCAGCTCGAGTCTAATTCGTTGTCGTTACTTCGTCTAGGTCAACGTTCGGGTATCCCGATCCAAGAGTCTTTGTCGACTCGTCACCCCGGGCCGTGTCTAGTTTGACTCCCTCTCTTGAATTTGCGCAAAGCCGAGTTTAGGCGAGTCGTGGCACCTGTCGTTCTTTCCAATCAAGGACCTTACCAAAAACAACATATACCAACCGAGCATCCAAAAGTCCGGATTGATTCGAGTCTAAGTCTGAGTTCGAGTCTAGGATACCCTACATCCTCATTTCTAAATCAAAATCAGAGTCATTTGCATTCTGTCCTCTTTTCAAAATTCAATAAAATCAGCTTTCAATATTCTATCTCTACTATATGCTTTCCTTATGTGTTTCCGAGAACATGATGAACACCATCATACACTGTGACCACATGCACGTGACTATTATAGGCACATCTATAATGACTGCAGGAACTGAGACCCGTGTTTTCCTTTACCTGTTCCATGTCTGGTATAGAAAGCCACAAAACCACCCTTAGCAGGAGCGGTCTCGAATCCTATGACAAATCTAGGTAGTCTCCTAATTTGGGTTTAAGACGGGAGGCAAGCCCATCTCCCCACAATAAACACCCCTCCAATAAAAATGACCAATCCCTACCTTAGGCGTTAGTCTGACCAAAAAAAAAAAAAAAAAAAAAAAAAAAAAAAAAAGAAGCATCGTGACTCTATAGACTTGATGCCAAAAATACCCAACTCGGAACGATACTCCCACCAAGCCTGCTCGGAATTATGATGACAATACCAAGATCCAAATCACCATACTTACCGTAGAGTACTCCATCGCGAGTTGCACTCACATAAACACCAACTAGGCTTACACCTTACAAAGGTTTAGCTCCACAAGTCTAATCCAACCGATAGGCCCACCCCCATATCCACCCACAACACCATAGGGGAGGATAGCTAAAAAACTGGACAAAAAAAAAATCAAAAGTCCAAGGAAAAAGCAAAAGGCCAAAACAAAAAAAGCAGGCCATCAACCCAAAAAAAAGAATCCCATGACCTGGGTTAAGAGGTCAACCAAAAAAATTCAAATACCCATGACCGTGGTCAATGGTCAACTCAAGTGAAAGTCCCTTGACCGGGGTACGGTCAATTCAAAATTATCGATGCCCATACCATGAAATAGGGGAGAGACAATCAAGCTGGTTAGCTAACACCACATTTAGCCTCCCCATATTACAACCCTCAAGACCTTCCCAAGACCTAGGCTAAGAGACAGCCAAGAATTTTGAGGATTTAAGCTCCATAGGATACACCCTAACCATTAGGGCCAGACATGGAAATCAGATCCCACATTATCAAACTTATCCCGATCGAAGTTCGAGTCATTATTACTCGACTTCCCCCTTTCCTACCACGTTACAATACCTTACCCTCGAAGCCTTAGCTCCACAAAATCGAGCTCCAGATTTCTAAGCATCAAAGCCACTTACGACCTAGCTCCACATTTCCAAAATTATCCAAACCAGTTACCAGCCCCAAACACGGGAACTCAATCTGCGGTCGGCATAGAACGTGCCCAAATAGTTCACACCACCTCTGGGGACTACCTCGGAGAATGCTCACAGTCACGAGATCAACATCCTAACGGTTCTAGCCCTTTCATCAAGATATCACTGGGAATGCACCTAGCCTACACCATCGTTATGGCTAGTTACACACAAAGCCCTAATAAACTAGGCACCATAATACATCTTCCAATTCACTGAACTACGGCTTGGTTTGATTTCACTACACGTGAATACGTAGGCAGCCTTTCAACGAGGGCACAACCATCCACCTTGACACAAATTCAAAAAGCACTGTCATTCCGGTCACAACACTGTCATGTTCTCAGCAGCTAGCTTTGTGGTCCTAGGAGCTTCTATTAGACAGAAGTTCTCCTTCCACTCACAAAATCCAAACAACTTTCAAAAAACTAGCCTTCTTTCTACAGTGTGTCCTAGTACTCGGCTCAGTCGAAGACGAGAACCTATCAAGGACTCGAAGCAATATCCACTGTGGGACTATACCCCAAAATCAAAAATTCAAAGAGCACTAGTCTACAGCACTGCTACTGCTAAGTCCTGCAGAAGCAGTCTCATTACAGACTATAACACATCCTTCCCCTTTTGATGTTCGACTGTGTTGCCACTCGCCTAGGCTACGGAATAGCGCAACTTAAGAGTCTTGTCATCTTAGGTGGACCACCCCCAACCGAGTCACGGTCCAACTCCTCGAGAGTCCGAGTCGTGTCTGTCAACTCGTCCTGTCACGTCCAGAGTCGAGTCTGTCGGTAGGCCTCTCTCCTCAAATTCTCATTTTAAAATTTGCAAAACTTAGCCATTTCAGAAAATCCTTTTCGACGAGGTCAATTTTCGGTCTATTTAAACTGCAAATTTCTTTTCTACCCCTTTCAATTTTGAAAATCTATCTCCTAGCACGTAAGTTGCTTTCAGGACTTCGATTTCAAAATAAAGCAAAAATCATTTTCCCCAGCGCAAGCAGTCTATAGATGCTAACTGCATTTCCTATATGATATCTTGCTATCTGTTATGCCTGCTATTTCTGCCTATGTATCTAACATTTCAGGTGCCAGCTAGTGCTTCCCAACGGAACATCAAAGGCGGTGTTTCTCCTGGAATGCTACATTCAAGATGTGATGTGTCGGCATACAGGTACACCCAAGACTTCAGAAGAAAGTCCCCGCGCAGCTACTTTACTCCCCAGCATGAGTCGGTGTTTCACCTAAATATTACATGCAAATACAGGTACACCTAGGACTTCAAAAGCAAGCCTGACTCCCCACGAAGCTATCCTCATCAGGACAGGGTATGACCCTTTTCTTATGGCTGGCGAGCCCTTCACGCGAGTCTAATGGACTATAAACGACCCGAGCGGAAGGCTGCCAGGTCGTAATCCTCGACCCTCAAAAACCTCTCATTTACCCATCATTCAACATCATTTTCACAACACATACAAACCCTTTGAACTAGGCTTCACACTCACAACATTCATATTCTTTCTACACACACATACACACCCTCGAGATCAAAACTCGTCAAAGACCCGAGAGCATCCTCTCCCTAACCATATACACCCTAACTCACCCTACATATCTCGACACTCCCGCGCACACGCCGCTACTACGAGTCCGTTTCCGAGGCCAATTAAGCATGTAGGTTGAGGGTGTAATTCAAATCCCGACATCCTTTTCTTCCTTCTTCTTTTTCGTTTCTTTTATATATATATATACATACATATATATATACATACATATATACATACATATATATATATATATATACATATATATATATATATACATATATATATATATATATATATATATATATATATATATATATATATATATATATATATACTGTTATTATTAGTCGATATTAACGACACTAACATTTTATTTCCTTATTACTGACTAATTACTAACACACTAACTTTTAATTTCGTGTATACTAACTCTCTAATCTAACACTTTTACTTATTGCAATCTAATATTTTTTATTTATTGTATCTAACACCTAACATTTTAATTATCGCTCATTTACATTTTGTTATATTAATAATACCGTGTATACTAACCAACAAAACTATTTTCAAAATGATCCGAGCAACGTCCGTTGAGGCTAAGTTAATGATCGTAGGCCTTAAGGACAAATTACGATATTAAAATGCCGAGGACTTAAGTTTGCAACGACGGTCGAAGTTTCGGGTCGAATATGTTTAATTACGAATTCCGCCTAAAGTCTATTTAATCCCTTTACAAGTCGTATTGGAGGTGGCGCCCTTCGAGGTGCGCCGCCCTAAACACTTAGGGGCGTAATAGATTGTGGAGATTCGTCGTGAAATATGTCCGACCACATCTCTTTCAAAATATTATTCTAAAAGAATCATCGACAAATCGGATTAGGACGAAACCCGTTGACGCCGAATTAATTGTCACACGATCCGAAAGGATTGATTACGACATTATGACGCAGAGGGAATCGATATTTTTTCTAGTTCGATCAAACTCGATTTTGCAAATTCACTTTAACTACTAGATAACGGTTCTATAACCGAATGTCGAGTAGGACAAGCTTACACTAATATAAATTGGGCCATATTTATATTTAGTGTAATTGCATGTCAATTTCAAAATCAATAAATCGGAATCGCCACCTTTTCCGAATCGAGTAGTACCTCGAACAGAGGGCACTCGATCGAGTGCCTTGGCTCACTCGATCAAGAGACACTCCAAATAACGGGCAGTAGGTCCTTCAAAGGTTCACTCGATCGAGTCCTTGCCATAACTCGATCGAGTGGGTTCCTTTGTTCAAATAAACCGAGAGCTTCAAGCATCATCCGAGCCTCGTATTTTGTACGACTTAGTCGCGCGTGCAAGGACAATTACGTGATTCTATTTTCCAAAACTCATGCATTTTAATTCACTTCTACGACTTTGATCGATGTCTTTCACAATTAGTTTTGTGTCGACGACTCTTTAGTAGTATCCGATATATGACTAATTTAGACGCCAATTTTTCGATGTGATAAGTCGGGACAAGGCATCGAGATTCGGGATCCGGCTAGCATCACATCTAGGTCACATATCTCCATCCTTCGTTTAATGCACAATATAATGTGTATTTAATCGAAGTTCGTCCATTTATTCAATTCACGGTCTAGCTTATATTTACTATTTACGGGTCCGTTTATAGTTAATATTTACCGTTTCCTGATTCGATTATTCTATTTTATTGCTCGTTGTATTGTGAATTCCGGGTTGTATTCCGCCCGTGTAATTTGTAATTTATTTACGAGTTTTCTATTTTCGATGTTTGCCATTTATTTATTTAAATGAACATCACATGCTAAATCACTTTGACGTGAATCAAGATGCATTAAAATGACATAGTTCACACGAAATTCGCATGTTTAGCCGAAAACGCTGTTTGCATATCATTTAGTCATTTTACTAGCGCGCGTACACGAACTCGAACGATGTCTTAGTAGAGGCCGCTAAGTGCGGGCGGGGTTGGGTGTCCTTAGTGGGCTTCCCAACACGTACCCTCACCCCTTACTCAGAGCCTCGGTTTCCGGATGCCCGAAACCGGTTGCGTACGAGAGTCATTCTATACACGATAACCGGTAGAGACGGTATCGGTATCGCAATGCAAAGGGACGAGCCCCATAAACTCTGAAATCGAAATGGGCCGTACTTTGTGTGCGGTCCATGACGACATAGAGTGGGCTCGAATGGGTCCGAATTCCCATAAATTTGGTGGCGACTCCAACTTTGACTTAAATTTCGAAACCGAGATCAATCTTACCACGAGATTCATTCGCCTACCCAAACCCGCGCGTGGCCGCGTCGGGGTGGACCTACGTCATGTCCACAACATGTACTGTACAAAGTCTACAACAACAGTCAGTAGACATTCAGTGCTGCTATCGAAAATTACGAAAAAAAAAACGACGAAAGATTGATGAAGGGCGTCGGAAGTCGGAACGATGAGGAAAAGGAAGTCGGAACGATGAAGAGATGAACGGCGTTGGAAGACAAGAAACGAAAATTAAAAAAAAACGAAAAATTGATGAATCAAAAAGACGGAAACGAAGGAACTCACCGGAAATTACGATGAAGGGCGTCGGAAGAAGATGAACGGCGCCGGAGCTCAGGCAGTCCGAGGAGGAAACGGGATTTAGGGTAGGGTTAGGGTTAGAGTATTGTTGGATAGTTGGATACCGTTAGGGTGATGGAGTTATTGGAGCAGGTATTGGAGTGGGCTGTTCTTAGGAAGTTAGGAGCCCAAATGCACAAAAACAGGGTCAACCGGTCCGACCCTGAAAAATCCGGGTCTGACTCGACCCGACCCGAAAACCGGAATTGCCAAATTCTATGGACCGGAAACCGACCCTGATTTTATTATTCAGGGTCCGGTCTTCACAATTCCGGTCCGGTCCGGTCTATTTTTCCGGTCCGACCCTATTGTTGCACAGTCCTACCCATGACGACCCCCACTAATATTATTTAACTTCTGAAAAACTAACATCGTTAAGTACTCATGACCCCCACCAAAAAAACCACCTATCTTAAGTTATAAGTTCCCCATTTAATGACAGTAATTGTCATTCAAAACACTAAGAAAAATAATATCAAAATGTTACATGCAACCAAAAAAATACTAATTAGTAAACTAAAAAGAGAAGTATTTGGCGTCCATTTGAAAGGAAAAATTGTTCGAACATGGAAAAAAGAGAAGTTAAAAAACAAAGGAGTGGAAGACTATGTATCTCTAGAGATATTATTGGTTGATGAAGAGGTAATTACATGAATTGACAAAAAAAACATTTTTAATTACATGTTATTCATTTTACTATATATCACACCATAAATAAATGCAATTAATTACCTTAAACACTTTTTAAGGGAGACATTATTCAAATGACAGCAACAAAGGATTTGATTCAAGTCTTCAATGGAAAAACTACAAGATCGACAGATTTTTGATCATGCTCAACAATGGATACAATATAGCAACACCATATCCATGCCGTTTGAGATTAGGATCTACATCAATTGTTGAAGAGATAAAGGATGACTTCCCAATCAATTAGACGAAATACAAAATTTATATGATTGTCGTTATATATCAGCGTGTGAGGCCGTGTGGAGAATTTTTGGGTTTCCAATTCATTTTAGGACACCTCCTGTTGAAAGGCCGCGTTACCTTTCCGATGAACAAAACATCATTTTTAATGACGAAGACCCCATTGACGCAGTAATTGACAATCCTGCAGTTGGTATGTCAAAAAATTTAGCTTAATTGGATGAATTATAACAGCTCAAACGAAGTAGCTAAAAGTTTTTTGTACTCTCAGTTTCCGATCAAGTTTGTTTGGAAACATCCCAATCGAGGTTGGTTTCCAAGACAACGTGAGTTTGCTATTAGGAGAATGCATCATGTCTCACCAAGTTGTGGTGAATTATATTACATGAGGACTTTGCTCAACTTTGTTAAAGGACTCAAAGATTACGATGATATAAGGACGGTTAACGTGGTTGTGTATGCCACTTTTATAGAAGCATGTTATGCTCTTGGTTTGCTTGGAGATGACAATGAGTACTACATAGATGTTATACGAGAAGCAAGTGAATGGGGATCTATGTTTTACGTGCGAAATCTATTCGTAACATTGTTGTTATCAAAGACCATTTCGATGCCAACTAGGGTGTGGAATGAAACATGGATGCTTCTTAGGGATGACATCCTGTATAAACAACGAAGATTATCAAGAAACTAAGGTAAGTGCATACTCTACATATTTTGTTACAATGTTATATACTGAATCATATTTTGTAATATAGCTCATGGTAATTTGAAATAGCTTATACGAACAATAATATTAGTTTAAATCTTGCAGACTTGCAACTCACTAATGATGAACGTAAGAACTACAAACTGTTAGAAATTGAAGCATCTCTTCAGCGTGATAGTAGCAGTTTGAGAAAGTTTGAAGGTATGCCGCAACCGAATTCCTCCACATCTTACCATTCTAATACCTTACTGTTATATGAGTTATATCCAATGATAAAACTTCTTTACGGGAGGAACATCTCTGATTGTTAGCCACATTTCAATGACTCAACAACAACTATCAGTGTACAACGAGATAATGGAGGTTGTTAATGAATGTCGGGAAGGTGTTTTCTTTGTAAATGGATATGAAGGCACAGGTAAGGCATTCATTTAGAGGACCTTATGTGCTGCCATACGAAGCATTGGAAACATTGTCCTTCCTGTGGCGTCTAGCGGCATTGCGTCCTGGTGGTCGAACAACGCGCTCGAGATTGGGTATTCCACTAAATGTTTCATAGAACTCTAAATGCCCTGGGATTAAACCAGGTACTGATTTGACAGAGCTTTTGATTTACACTAAACTAATCATATGGGATGAAGCACCAATGACGCAAAAGCATGCCTCTGAGGCCCTTGATAAGAGTTTAAGAGACGTCATTTGTGGTTCGAACGCAAACCATGCTAATACGCCATATGGTGGTAAGGTAATTTTTTTCGGTGGTGATTTCCGACAAATTCTTCCCGTTGTCCCAAAAGATAGATCGGACATTGTGCACGCGTCTTTGTGTTCATCAGATCTTTGGTCTTCATGCAAGGTACATTGCATGTCAGTTATTTAATTTTTTTTAGAAAGACCGTGATATATAACTACTACCGTTAGAATACCATATTTAACAGAACATTACACACTTATGTCATTACCATATGCTAACGTTGACAAAAAACATGCGTTCACAAGTTGGGAGCTCACTTTCTACTATTGCTGAGGTTCGTGAATTCTCTGATGGATTCTGAAAATTGGAGACGGTTTAGCTGGAGACCCAAATGATGGGGAAGTTGACGTTGAGTTGTCGCCTGATATATAAATTGACCGTGGGATAAATACTATTGTTTCCATTGTTGAGAGCACATACCCATCTCTTCAAACCGAACTACGAAACCCCGATTATCTTCAAGAGAAGGTCGTCCTTGCACCAACCCACAAGGTTCTTGAATTGGTTAATGAATACTAGTATAGACCCCGTGCACATATGCACGGTATTTATAAAAATTTATTTATTTTAGTTAATTATTTATACAAAATATATTTTAATTAGAAATCTAATAATTTTTCATGATTTTTATCAATGTATTTAGATATAATAAAATAATTTGAAATTAAATAATTAATCAAGATAACGACCTAAACTAATATACTGAAATACGTAGTCCAAAAAATTACTACCTCTGTGTTTTATTTGTCATTCATATTTCTCGAGACGATCATTTCTCTTTTAAATATTTTTTTAATGTAAGAATAATTTTTGTAAATTATGAAATGTATATTCACTTTAAATTTATTTTCAAATAGAATATAATTTTATATTATTGATGTTTAGATGTACTTATTCTCTATAATTTCAGTATATATCACTTGTTCATAAAAATAGTTCATTATTGTTATTAGAAATTTAAGCAACTACTACTCACTCAGATTGTCTTGTTTCATAAAAATACTCCTCGCATATAATAGAAAAATGGGACAATCTTTTAGGGACGGAGGGGGTATATTTCTACAATTTATTTTAATCGATAATTGAGTGTGATTCTTTTCTTATTTGTTATATTGATTTTGTCCAAATTGAGAGATTAAAATTTAGGCAAGAAAAGTTTTGAGAATTTTTATTCTTTTAGCTAATAGGGGATTACAATTATAATATTTAATTACAATCTTATATCAGTCATGATTATTAAAAATATAAAAATGTATTTCCGCTGGTATATATATATACACTCTCGATATTTAGTATACACTGACACAAATCATAGAGATCGTAAAATATATTTGCCATATCAGTCATGAGGCTACATTTAGACGTTAATTTAGTCATTTTCGTGCATATATCATTCCTAAATTATGATTGTCTTTCATTTATAATTAAATATTCCAATGTGCACGTTAATTTAGTCAATCATTCCTAAATTATGGTTGTCTTTCATTTATAATAAAATATTCTAATTTGTACGAATGATTAATAGTGGGATTATTTTGGTTAATAAGTAGTGGATCTGGTCACGTCAAGTTAACTAAATTTCAGTAGTACATAACCAAAGTATCAAAGGCTCAAATATGAGTCCAATATGAATAGAAGGGAAAATTATAGGGGAGTTAATATATTACTCCGTAGTAATTAAGGGGATTGCACTGAATTTGTTATATTGCACATTTGCACAGAAATACAGAATCAAGAGGATTAATACGAAATATTATTTTCAATCCCCTACAATCTCGTATATTAGGGATATATTTTCAATATTATATTATTTATTACATTCTGAGGACGACCCCTTGTGGCACCGAAATCTCAGTAATATAAACATCCCCTCCCTTGTTTTTTCTTCATTCTTGATGGGAGATGGAAAAATTTTGTTCCTCCATCCATGAAATATTCTTGGTGGAGGAGAAACTCAGAAACCAAAATCATCTTTTTACTCAAATGGAAGAGAGAATGAGAATTGTGGGCCAAGTTGCTATTTGTACAAAACATTTTTTTTCTTTTATTTTTTTTCTACCAATGATTAAATGTCATGTGGATTGGGTATGAGTTTTGGAACTAATTAGAGAATAATAGGTCACACTCAAGAATAAAAAATTCATGGATGACCATGCTATATATTATTTAAATATGACTTTCTATCAATATTATTGTTACCATCTCAAATTATATTAGGGATATATACTGCAATCTCGTATATATCCGTAACATAGACTCTAATTACAATCCTATATACTAATTTTATGTCTTAATTTCAATAAGTATGACTTAATATTGTCTTATTTTAAGATGAAATCTGTAATTTGTTATAGTCATGATAATAATGAAAATTAATCTTAGTATATGATATATTGATTCTTTTTCAATATGTTTATATTAATCTTAGTCTATTTCAATATGTTTGTACTTTTTTTAAAAAATTTGATCCTACATTCCATATTAAATATTATATGTGATATATTCTAATCAATCAATCAATTATATTTTCTACAAATATTCTGTCTCGAATATGATCAGAAAGATATACAATAATAATAACTATTTTATATTCTAGGTAAAATATTGTACGGGATAGTGCAATCTCCTTTTCACAAAAATAATGCAACTATTTGGTTAAAACGGAATACAAAATGTTTATACTTTTTAAAAAAAATTGATCATACATTCCATATTAAATATTGTATGTGATATATTCCATTTAAAACATGTGATTTTCGTAATCAATGTAATCAATCAGATTTCCTTAATTACATATTTTCTGTGGTGTATAGCTTTATATGTGATATAGTGATATTTAAATCAGTAAGATGTTAGAGTGTAGTTGGAAAGGAGAAGGGTCACACACATGAGGTCAAAGGTTCGATTCGCCCCTAGGTCATTTGGTCTATAACTTTAGGCGGGAAAATATATGAGTTTTGTTATTTGGTTAGTGGAAAGGGGGATGTTTCCTGGGGCGGAAAAAATTTACTTTAGCTCTGATGTGGTCTGCAAAGATGAGGGGAATTTTACGGGACGCAATCTATACTCCAAAGAATTTTTAATTGGTATTAAGTGTTCCGGCCTACCAAATCATGAGCTTAAGTTCAAGATTGGTACAATGGTTATGCTCCTTGATAAGTGTGTTATGTAGTGCTTATTCCTTGTGTTTGGTCCCGGTTTCTCTTGTGGAATCGCTCTTTGGAGCGGTTTTGAGGCTACTTACGCTTCTTCTAGCTTGTTTTAGGTTCCTAAGGCCAATCTTGGAGAAATGGAACGACTCCGACTCGTTTTCGACACATATGGAGCCAACGAAGAGAAGCGACGATCACTCGGTGGCTTAGACTCGATCCCGAGCCCTTGGGACCCATTCTCGAGCACCGAGAATCGATAAGAAGCCTATGAAGAGCAAGAAGGGGCCTATGAGATCATATTTGAAGCCTACAAGACCAATCCCGGTCGGAAACACATCCATCACGACCGGGATGAAGTGACGAACAAGCAGCAGCTTCTAGAGGATGATCCCGGCCGGGATCATGACCTTCCCGGTCGGGACCACCTCTTCCCGGTCGGGATGACCCTCTTCCCGGTCGGGAAGGGCCCAGTTCAGGTTGTCTTCGCTTTTTCCGCCTCTTTCACTCGTGAAGCCCTATATATACCCTCCTCTTGTATTGTTTTAGGGAACCTACCTTACACTACCTTATCTTATGAAACCCTAGACATTCTTTAGGCTAGATTAGTGTAGATTATTTTAATCTCTCCTTAAGTACTCTTTAATCTTAGTTTAATCCTTGTTGAATCTTTGTATTATTGAAGACCTATTGGGGGATTTCTCTATTGACAACATTGAATTCCATTTCTTTGGGTTGGATTTAATCAAAGTTCTCATCTTTTCCATTCATCTAGGTTGTATAATCTTTCTTCTTCCTTTACTCTTAATCTTTCATAGTTAGTAAAGTTTGCATCTTTGTTTATTGTTTGTTGTTCATCCTTATTTGTTCTTCATAATGAATGAGATTGTTCTTGTGTTTGTTTCTCTAGTTAATGTTAGATTTAGTTTAGATATGTGTGAGTAGTTCTCCCCTAGGGTTAGTAGGGGGATTGGGTGTGATTAGGGATGATTAGGGTGAGATGGGTGATGCTAGTTGTTGTCTTTTGTTGATTCCTATTTGCCTTGCACTCTACATGTTTGATGAAATGCTTGTGAGACTTGAGATGATCATTCCTTGTTTTTCTTGCTCCTTCTCTTGCATGTTCTTGTTTGGTTGATAGGTTTGGTTCCCCCATTAGTAGCGAGAGCGTGGTGAGGATACCTCTAGGCCGTTTAAGTAGCGAGAGCCCGATCGTAACCTAGGCTACGAAAGCATGCTAGTAACCCCGTTTCCTTCTTTTGATCTCCTTGGCATCCGTGAACCCGACCTAGCCCTAGTCTCTTTCTTATTGATTTATTTTGCTTCCATTAGTCACTAGTTTCTTGTTTGGTCTTCTTATTTCGTGTTTTAGACCTTAGCTTAGTCATTAGTCAACCTTAGCCATCACCCTAGTTTAGTTTGTCTCGAACCTAGTCTAGAATCATAGCCCACCTTAGTCTAAACCCATTTTCCGTCCCTGAGGATTTCGACCCGACTTACCCTTGCTACCAAGCTTAGGTTAGTTGGTTATTACTTTGATCGATGGTAACCACGACAAATCCTTGCCGTCAAATTGGCGTCGTTGCCGGGGACGGCGTAGTTTAGACTCTTGTGTGCTTAGTTTTAGACTTTGTTCTTGATTTTTGTGTTTTCTTCTCTTTGTGTATCTCCTTTTTTTTCTTCTTGGGTGCTTATTTCTCTAACGTTTGCTCAAGTGTTTCTAGTTTGTCCAATGTATCAAGGCAACATTATGCATCCAAGCTACTATCAATCGTCATGGGACAATCATGGGGCAAATTACCAAGACCCACAATTTTACCAGTCATATCAATCTCATCAACAATCTTATGAACCCCCTTCATATGGTTACCATGGAAATTGTCAAGGATCATTCCAACATCCTAACAACTACCAAATACCTTCACACAACTCACAACCATAAATCCTCAAATTTGAGCTTTGTCGAATGATGATTCAAATGCAAAAGAATCAACAAGAGATGATGATTCAAATGCAAAAGGACCAAGAGAAGTTCATGGCCCAAAAAGAGGTGCAAGTTGCTCGAATTAATGCACTCATGGCTCGTTACACGATGTTGACCACTCGAGCTCCGCAACTTGTTGAGGAAGGTTCATTTGGGCAAGAAGATCGGTTGTCTCGACGAGGCAATCAACCCGATTATGAAGCCACGAATGAAGAAAGAAAGGTCAACCAAGAGATCATTGTTGAGAATTGCTTGGATGGTGAAGCTATGGGAATAATGGAGGAAGTTGAAGCTTCAAGGGTTGATCATGAGGAGGAAATTGAACATGATTCCCAAATTAACTCTTGGGAAGCCAATGTATTGGCCATTAAATTAGATTTATATGATTTCCTTCGTGATGAACCGGATCTTATTTTTGGAGAGATCACTAGTAGGAATCGAAAGCCAAGTTAAGATAAGACTCCTCTAGACCAACTTGACAAGGTGAGTGAAAATGAAGGTAATACTTGGGAGAAAGAGATAGATGTCTTAGAACTTGCCTTGAATGGGAAATTGGAGGAGCCGATTAGGGGATTTGGAGATGCTATGCTAGACCAAACCGTCGAAGAAATTGAGGCCGCCATCAAAGGCCTTGAATTTCTTCATGGTGAGAATTCTAGTAAGGACAACGATGAGGTCTCCTCTAGAGCCTCCAATGAAGAAAAATTGATGCCTTCACCTCCTTTATCGCACTTGATTTCGAGTCCCTTGTCTCTTGAGATGGTTGATAAAGTGGATCCTTGTCGGGCGGCGGAAAAGAGTTCCACTCTTAACCCGTAGAAGAAGCAACACCCTTAGGGTGTGATCTCCTAAATCATAACGCCAAACATGACTTTAGACCACTATACCTACCGGATGGTCATAAGAGTCGTTGCTATGTTGGTTGGGAAGACCCGGAAGATCACAAAAAACCCAAGCATAATGGATTAGATGATTGCTTCTTGCCTCCGACTTGGAAGCTCTTGAAGATAGCTTGGCTCGGCTACTTGAGCCTTCATGAAGATGTTGCTAGAGCATTTGACTTGCTTCTCCGAGCCCTTGATGGCAATGGGAGCGTAGATGGTGAGAGTATCATGTTGTAAATATCTTTTTCCTCTTCTTTTGAGTTTTTTTTTTGTATTTGTATTTGTATGATTGGATAGTTTGGTTCCTAGGATTTGTAAGTTTTTGTGGAGTTCCTGTCATTTGGAGTTTACTTGAGCGATGTGAGGGAGGGATATTTGATTGTGGTTATTGAGCTTACTTGATAGGTTGATAGTGAAGATGAAGTTTTGAGAGGAGTTATGGATGATAGAAGCTTTGGAGCTTGGGCAAGGAAGTCGGTTTTTGAGCTTTTCGTAAGCTTCTAGGGACGGGATTCTAAATCCCGATGTATTATTTGCCTTTTGGGTAGAGCTATTAAGGAATGAAGAGCTTGAGAGGCAATCCCGACCGTGATGGGTGTCATCACGACCAGGATGAAGTGAGCATGGAAACAGGAGCTTCTGACGAACCATCACAACCGGGATCTGTCCCTTCCCGACCGGGACCAATCCGTCACAACCGGGATCAAGTCCATCTCGACCGGGATGAGTTCCAGCTTCCCCTTTTGCCTTCTCTTCGTCATTTAAGCCCCACTCAACCACTTTATACCCCCTCCCAACCTCCCTACTCACCCTTGCAACTATCATTTCACCCTTGCACCTCAAGTATATACCTTCATCTCATCTCCTCATCACTATACACCGAGTTTCCCCTCAAATCCCAACCTCATTACACCATTACAAGCCCGATACTTAAACCATGCGACTACATTTAGGAAGAAGAGGAATAACGATGATGAAGACAAGCAACGTGCCGATAACGATCATTGAGACGATAGAGATTATTGAGTTGCTAACCGTTTGGTAGGCGACTCTCCTTTCTTTTCCATCTTTTATTGCTAGTCTCTCTTTGTATGTTCCCCTTCCTTTTATGTATTTGGTGTCTTGGTGGCCCTCGGGGCCTTCGTGGTCTTTGCTCCCGATTCTCAATGACGTGATTACATCGAGAATCACTTGAAAAATCCAAATTGACAAGTTCTTTTCACTTTTTTTTTTTTAATTTCGGTAGAATTTAGTCGGATTTAGGCGGAATCCAGGCTAGGTGACTTGATTACACCCAGCCTTCCCCTCCCATTTCCTTTTATTTTCTTCTTTTTATTTCTTCCCCCATCCATATTTTTTCTCGTCTCGGCCCTTGGTGACTTGATTACACCCCGGCCGGACACACTCTACCCTTTCTTCACTTTCATTTTTGATTTTTTAGCTTTATTTTCCCTTTTATCTCTTCCTTTTAGTGTCTCCACACACTACCGATCGAGCATGAGGACATTGTTCGGTTTAAGTGTGGGGGAGCGATATTCTAGTCTAGTTTAGTTTTATTTTCGTAGTTTTTTTCGAAAAAATCTTAAAAATTCCAAAAAAATTGAAAAATTTCTTAAAAACCAAAAAGATTTTTTTGTGTCTTTTTATTTCGTGTCTTTGTGTCGTATATATGTTGTGTTGTGTGTTTTGCTCCTCTGAATTCCTTGTAGGTTGCGTAATCGTCGATAAGTTTCGGAAAGCTCTTGACATCCGGTATTATCCTTCTATCTCTTTCTCCTTTTTCCTTTTTGTGGAGTTTGGAGGATGTTTTGTGATGGTGTATGCTCGGGTGGAGCTTTTTGAAGTTTGTGGTTGATGTGGTGGCTTGTTTGGAAGTTTCGGGGTGGTGTTTGTTTTCTTTTCTCTTGTTTTGTTTTGTTTCGTTGTGTTTTGTCTTGTATAGTTTGTGTCTAGTGTAGAAAAAGTTTTCGAAAACCCGGTTTTGAGGCTAGTGCGCAAGTGTTTACTTTCCCCTCCTAGTAATATGAATCGATTCTTGGACTTTAGTCTAGTAGAATGACTTTAAATCAATAGTTTCGTTGGTTTCTTACCTTGAGTCCACCTAGTCTACTAGGGATTTACTGCGGGATTTGCATTTTGACCACTTTGTCCACCCACGGAGTGAAAAGGCCTTGGTTGCCGAGTCCCGTCTCTTAGGTGACCGTGTTCAAAATTGTTTGACTAGTCCAAGTTTCCACCTTTTTGTGGGTTTGAAGGGAAGGCGTCGTCCCGACTTACCCATTTCCCTACCTTCTACACATTTTCCACAAATAAGTTGCAATTTGTTGAAGTTTCTTACTTGGTTGTGATTGAATGCCTACAATACATGATTTATCAAAAAGGCAGACCAAGTCAAAAAGAGAAAGAAAAAGAAAGAAATAAAAGAAAGAAGAAAAAGAAAAGGCACAACAAATCAAAAACAAAATACAAAAGAAGAAAAAGAAATGGCATAGCAACTCAAAAGCAAAATACAAAAGAAAAATGCCAAAGAAAATCATTTCACAAAAAAATTCTCACCCCCTCAAAAATAAGCCTTTTACGACTGTTATCGTGAAGAGCCTACCAAAGGACCGAGTCCCTAGGAAGGATGATAGCGGTAATAGTCGGTCTTCCCTCATTTTGTAACCATTATCCACCTTTTTACTTGGACTGGTTAGGCTATTTTTGAGCATGGGACGACCCTCTTGGCTCATCGCTAAAGGGGGCGGGGTTTCACTTTACCTACAGTGTCGACTAACTCCGTGGTTCATCCTTTTTCCAGGCCATCCCGCCTATCGCCCCGTAGTACGTTCTTAGAAGGTTAGGAGGACCTAGGTAAGTTACCAACGTTTTTATTGCTTTGTTTTCATACTATTAGGATTTTGTTCATATCGATTTGTGTTATTAGCTTGAGAACGTTGTCACTTGCCTTGAGTCCTTAACCGGTGTTTCTTTCACCGCTTTGTTGAGGGAAGCGGTATTTGTTTCTTCTTGGATGCAACCGATTGTTTGTTTGTTTGTTTGTTTGCTTTTTTGTGTGTTTTCGTGTTCGGTTGTACCCACAGTTTTGTCGCAAGACCTCACTTGCCTTTCGGAGAGCACTTTCCTCTAAGTGTTCTCGCGTGAGTTGAAAGGGCGTAGGGTGCGCTAATACCCGCTCGGCTAGTATTTTAGTTTTTATTGGTTTAGTAGTTAGTTCGTGCTTACTCGAGGGCGAGTAAGGGCTAAGGGTTATGCTCCTTGATAAGTGTGTTATGTAGTGCTTATTCCTTGTGTTTGGTCCCGGTTTCTCTTTTGGAATCGCTCTTTGGAGCGGTTTCGAGGCTACTTACGCTTCTTCGAGCTTTTTTTAGGTTCCTAAGGCCAATCTTGGAGAAATGGAACGATTCCGACTCGTTTCCGACACATATGGAGCCAACGAAGAGAAGCGACGATCACTCGGTGGCTTAGACTCGATCCCGAGCCCTTGAGACCCATTCCCGAGCACCGAGAATCGATAAGAAGCCTAAGAAGAGCAAGAAGGGACCTACGAGATCATCTTTGAAGCCTACAAGACCAATCCCGGTAGGGAACACATCCATCACGACCGGGATGAAATGACGAACAAGCAGCAGCTTCTGGAGGATGATCCCGGCCGGGATCATGACCTTCCCGGTCGGGACCACCTCTTCCCGGTCGAGATGACCCTCTTCCCGGTCGGGAAGGGCCCAGTTCAGGTTGTCTTCGCTTTTTCAGCCTCCTTCACTCGTGAAACCCTATATATACCTTCCTCTTGTATTGTTTTAGGGAACCTACCTTACACTACCTTATCTTATGAAACCCTAGACATTCTTTAGGCTAGATTAGTGTAGATTAGTTTAATCTCTCCTTAATTACTCTTTAATCTTAGTTTAATCCTTGTTGAATCTTTGTATTATTGAAGACCTATTGGGGGATTTCTCTATTGACAACATTGAATTCCATTTCTATGGGTTAGATTTAATCAAAGTTCTCACCTTTTCCATTCATCTAGTTGGTATAATCTTTCTTCTCCCTTTACTCTTAATCTTTCATAGTTAATAAAGTTTGCATCTTTATTTATTGTTTGTTGTTCATCCTTATTTGTTCTTCATAATGAATGAGGTTGTTCTTGTGTTTGTTTCTCTAGTTAATGTTAGATTTAGTTTAGATATGTGTGAGTAGTTCTCCCCTAGGGTTAGTAGGGGGATTGGGTGTGATTAGGGATGATTAGGGTGAGATGGGTGATGCTAGTTGTTGTCTTTTGTTGATTCCTATTTGCCTTGCACTCTACATGTTTGATGAAATGCTTGTGAGACTTGAGATGATCATTCCTTGTTTTTCTTGCTCCTTCTCTTGCATGTTCTTGTTTGGTTGATAGGTTTGGTTCCCCCATTAGTAGCGAGAGCGTGGTGAGGAGACCTCTAGGTCGTTTAAGTAGCGAGAACCCGATCGTAACCTAGGCTACGAAAGCATGCTAGTAACCCCGTTTCCTTCTTTTGATCTCCTTGACATCCATGAACCCGACCTTGCCCTAGTCTCTTTCTTATTGATTTATTTTGCTTCCATTAGTCACTAGTTGCTTGTTTGGTCTTCTTTTTTCGTGTTTTAGACCTTAGCTTAGTCATTAGTCAACCTTAGCCATCACCCTAGTTTAGTTTGTCTCGAACCTAGTCTAGAATCAAAGCGCACCTTAGTCTAAACCCATTTTCCGTCCCTGAGGATTTCGACCCGACTTATCCTTTCTACCAAGCTTAGGTTAGTTGGTTATTACTTTGATCGGTGGGATCCACGACAAATCCTTGCCGTCACTCCTGAGAAACATTGATTAATCACGTGGATTATGTAATGGCACAAGATTATTGGTAACTGATTTAGGTACTCGAGTGATTAGGGCCATGGTGTTGTCAGGTAGTAACAAGGGTGATAAGGTTCATATTGCCTGTTTAACACTTACCCCATCAAACACTACCAAATTTCCGGTTCATTTCAATAGAAGACAGTTTCCGATAACAGTATGTTTTGTGATGACTATCAATAAGAGCCAAAGGCAGTCCTTAGCCCACGTGGGCTTATATCTTCCACGCCCTGTATTTACGCACGGACAACTTTATGTGGCTTTATCGAGGGTCACTAGCAAAAAGGGGCTGAAGATACTCATATATGACAAGGATAATATGTTATCTAATAGTACAAAAAATGTAGTTTACAAAGAAGTCTTTGATCATGTTTAAGACAATAAAATTGGGGTCAAAGCCCTAATTATTTTCTCCTACTGTATAATACAGTATATTTCTACTAATGTTTATTATATTAGTTGCTTTGTAACATTTCAATTTGTTCCAATTAAATAGAGTTATACAAGGTATTCCATCTCAATCATATTAAACGTATACCAATTCGATGTTACTAAAATATTGTTATGTCAGTACAAACTCAACTTAGAAACAAACGTGCATGGGTTAACACAAGTATAAATATATAAGGGCTCGTTTGATTCACCATGGAAAGATGAAGTTACTGAGAACTTAAGTTCACATGAATTTGTATTTCATGTGAATTACAAAAATGTTGTTTGGTGCCATGAGGGAAATGAATTCATGCGGGAAGTTGTACACAGGGGACTTGGTGATTAACTTCCTCATTATGGGAAACTAGATTAAAGTTTGTGCGTTGCACGGGTTAGTTGGCTTCGGGTTAATTGGTTTAATTAAATTGAAAATGTATATTCGTTAAATAAGAAACTTGATCAATCTATATCATTATAATAAATAAGACGATCACATGATATTAGTAATCAAACTTAATTTCAACTAAGTTTATAGTGTTAAGAGCTTATTCTAAAACTCAAAAGAATACATGCGAATAATTTTTTTGATTGATAATATAAGGTTATTCTATCGCCTCATCATAATTTTTTGATATAGGATAATTTACTCAAGGTTTATAGTTTTAAGATATGCTTTAAAGACCCAGAAAAACGCACGATTACTCTTATTTATAATATAAAATCATCACCTTATTTTAATTTTTTCGATGTGGGATAATTTTAGGTTTCTAGTCCTTTTAAAAGCTTTTCAAGACTCAAAATTTGTTGGTTGATATTTAAAACCCACTAATGATATAGAATTTCATCACCTCATCATACTTTTTCGATGTGGTATAATTTAATTACTTAATTAAGTTTATAATTTTAAGAGCTATTTTGAAGACTTAAAAGAGTTTGTTTTGATTACTCTTTATTTATATAATCGAATTTGATCATCTTTTACTATAATTTTTCGATGTGGGATAATTTTAATTAAGTTTATTTAAGTTTAGATATAGTCTAATTAAGAACTTTTATTTATAGACGAATGCATAATTACTCTTATTTATAATACATAGAATTTCATCACGTGCACCATCTTAATTTCGATGCGGGATAATTATACATTAACTATATACTTTAATTATACCTTTTTTTAAGTTCAAAAGATTGTTGGTTAATATCTAAGAATGAAAGATTACGTAGAATTATATCACCTTTTTTGCTGACTAAGTGATAGTTGTCGTTTGTAGTGCCTATTCTGTAGTGTTTTGGTCCCATTTTCCTTGTGGAACCGCTCCTTTGGAGCGGTCTATGGGCTTCTTATGTTTCCTTTAGCTCGTTTCAGGTTCCCGAGACCGTTCATGAAGAGTTGGAGTAATTCCGACTCAATACATATGCATTTTGGAGCCAACGAAGCTAAGGAACGATGACTCGATGCCTTGGAATCGACCCCGAGACCTTGGGACCCAATCCCGAGCCTCCGAGACCCGATCCCGAGTCCCGAGAATCGATGAGAAGGCCATGAGAACCAAGGGGGGACCGAAAAGTTCATATTGGAGGCCTACAAGACTATTCCCGATCGGGTATGGCCTCATCCCGATCGGGAATAAAGAGGAAAGCAAGGAGCGGCTACTGTGGGGTGTTCCCGATCGGGAGCATAAAATCCCGATCGGGATTCTCCACTTTCCCGATCGGGATTTCCTTTCCCGATCGGGATTGTCCCAGTTCAGCCCGTGTTCATTTCCTTTCAATTCCTTTCATTCTTAAACCCTTTATATACCCTTCTCTTGGGGGAGGATGAGCACTTATCATACCCTAGACTAGTTTAAGCCTCAAAAACCCTAGATTGATTCTCACTCATTAGCTTTAATCTTCTCTTAATTTTAGTTAATCTTTAGTTAATCCTTTGTAATTAGTGCTTGTATTAAGGGATTCTTGGAGATTGTCTCAAGCTTGACAACCTTGGGATTGTATTTGGGTTTCTCATTAATGCAAGATTGTTCCTTTTCTTCATCTAGTGTTGGTATAATCCTTTCTCATCCTTGTTCTTTGTTATTTATACAAGTTTGAATCTTTTCTTAGTGTTATTGTTATTGTTCTTGTTTGGATTTGTCATTTTGGATGTTTGGATGTTTGTCTTAGGTTCTCTTTTGATTGTTATTCTTCCTTTCGTCATGAGTGAGTAGTCTTCTTGTGGGGTTAGTAGGGGGATTAGGGGTAGATTATGGATAATTAGGGTTGATTAAGGGGAAAGGGTGAATCTTTGTTGCTAGTCACATTGTGAGCACTCCATGTGTTTGTTGTTATGCTTGTATGAGTAGTAGTGGCCAATGCTCCTTGTGCATGTGTTCTTGAATCCACTGTTTGCCTATGATGTGGGAATGTTGAGAATAATCGTAGTTGCGAGAGCACAGATTAGGGTCTAAGTTGCGAGAGCCCGGACCCACCTTGACATCGGTTTAAGTTGCGAAAGCCCGGACCGACTCTAGACACTAGGAGACATCCATACCCTTGATCACCCCGATTACCCTTCTACCTCTATGAACCCGACCTACCCCACTTCTTTCCATATTTGAGTCATCTTCTAGTTAGACATCGTTTACTTTAGTTTTCTTGTTAAACCGATCATTAGCATTGTTTAGCATCATTATTCTAGTTCTTACTCCTCCTCATTTGTTTCCTTTCATAGCTTTCTTTGTGTTTGTTCGTGTGACTTAGCCTAGTTTTAGTGGACCTAGTCTAGACCTTACTCTACCGTCCCTGTGGATATCGACCCTACTTGCCCTAGCTACCCACTAGGAATAGTCGGTTTATTATTGTTGGCTAGGGGCGTGACAAATCCCTACCATCAATTTGGCGCCGTTGCCGGGGACGGTGCATTGTTTAGACTTAGTTTGCTTATTTCTAGACTTAGTTACCCCTCTTTGTGTTCTCCCATCTTCTCTTGTGTATATTCTCTTGATTTTTCTTCTTTCTTTAGTGTTATCTCTTCTTTTTCTCTTTGTCTCTAGTTGTGCTTGTTATTGTCGTTGCCTAGTGCCCATAAAGCACTAGGTGTTCTTACGTTTGTTCTAGTGTGTAGTGTATGCCTAGGAGGGGAGGCGACTTCTATCTCTTTAATCCAGAGCCGGAGAGACTCTTTCAAGCCTTTCGCCAACGGACGATTAATCGGGTTAGGATCTCTCAACCAAGTGCAAGCACCACTCATCAAGGGCAAGAGCAAAGAGCCGACTTGAGCATTTCACCTCGAGAGACGGCCGGAGGGACCTTCATCAATCCCTTCGGTGATTCTTCTCCTAATTCTCCCTCTTCATCTACATCAACACTCTCTACACCCCCATCCTCTCCCTTATATCCAAGGATGCCGAAGTTTTCCTCTCACTCCACTTTCACGGAAGATGTCTTGCCGGGACCGAGTGCATTACCGGAAGCCTATACCGGAAATTTTGTGGCCAAGACTCAATTTATCCAACTTGTAGAGAGGAGCCCATTTAGTGGTTTGCCCACCGAAGACCCGCACCAACATATGGAGACCTTCTCCGATTATTGCGATGCTATTTCTCAACCCGGGGTTACACAAGATCAAATTCGATGGGTTTTATTTCCTTTCTCATTAATTGGAAAAGCAAAGCAATGGATCAAGAGTCTAGATCGGGCAACCACGGGGATCGATACTTGGAAAAAGCTTGCCTTGGCGTTTTACCAAAAATTTTACCCTCCGGAGAAAACTAATTTGCTTAGGGCCTCCATCACCGGGTTCCAACAAAGGGATGAAGAGAGCCTATATGAAGCTTGGGAGCGGTTTAAGTCTTTGGTGAGATCGTGCCCACACCATGGACTCTCACAATGGTTCTTGGTGCAACAATTTTGGAATGGCCTTTATGAAGACTCAAGAGCCATCCTTAATATGGGCTCCAATGGTAGGTTTACCGAGGTCGATGACGACCAAACATGGGCGAGAATCGAAGAGATGGCGGTGCATAATTCGCAATACTCTAGGCCTAGGAAGGCAAATCGGGGAGGGAGGCACGAGGTTGATGCTATCACTCAATTGAGCATTAACCTTGGAGCTCAACTAAAAACGCACATGGAGACTATTGACAAGAAGCTCCAAAGCCACCTCAACCAAGTCCAAGGCTCTAGTTCATCCCACCATCAACCGATTCAAGAAGTGAATGCTTTGGGGTTCGCACCTCCTACACCTTACTTTGGGATGTGTGACACTTGTGGAATCGTTGGCCATGACCCTATGAATTGTAGAGGGAGTATTGAGCAAGTGAACGCCTTTCAAGCGTTCAAGCAAGGTGCTTCTTTCTCTAATCAATACCAAGCTTCCCAACAAGTCCCCCAACAACAAGCGTTTCACCATCAACAACAACATCGTCCCTATGTTCCACCTCCCTTAAGGGACAACGATCAAAGTTACCAAGGTTATGTGGGTAACCAAAGACCCTTCAACAATTTCAAGCAAAATAACCAAGGCAACTTCAACAATAAGCAAGGGTTCCAACAAGGGAACTTCAATCAAGGATATCAAAACCACAACCAAGGGTTTCAAAATCACAATCAAGGAAATTCTCATGGGTTCCAAGGGAACCGTCAACAAGCAACTCACAATCAACAACAACAAAGCAAGCCTAGGAGCCGGTCTCCTATCCACGATTACGGTACCCCATTAGCCCTCACCGATACTCCGCATAATCCATCATCTCCACCACGTGATTTTGACATACAAAAGACTATGATGGATTTGCAAAAGAGCAATCAAGAAGTGAAGAACAATCAAATGGACATGTCAAGAAACCATCAAGAGCTCTTTACTTATGTTCGAGGGGAAAACGCTATGAGAGATACCCGAATGACGATACTCGAGAATCAAATAGCTCAACTTGCATCGGGAAGTTCCTCAAGGCAAAAGGGACAATTACCTTCTCAAGGCCAAGCATCGTCATGTGAGCATGTAAATGCCATCACCACGAGGAGAGGTACATCCTATGACCCCCCTCCATTCCCTAATGATCAAGAGCCAATGCATGAACCAACGAAGAAATTGACATCTCCAAGTCAAGAAGACTCAAGCTTTGATCGTCCAATTGAGGAACAAGTCTTAAGGGAGGTCGAGAAGCCCCAAAAAGACAACCCTCCACCACCTAAAGAGAAAGAAAAAGGCAAAGGGAAAGTGTCGTTTGAGAAGTCTATCCCCATGGAGCAAAACAAGTACCAAGTGCAATTGCCTTACCCATCAAGGCAAATGAAGAGTAAGGAAGACTCTCAATATGACAAATTCCTTAACATCATGAAGAAGTTGGATGTCAATGTCCCATTCACCGAGTTACTTACCCAAATCCCGGCATACGGAAAATTCATGCGGGAAATCCTAGCAAGGAAAAGATCTATCGACAAGGAAGAGACGGTAGCGTTCACGAGGGTGGTGAGCGAGCTCATTCAAGGGTCCACGCTTCCGAAGTTGAAAGATCCGGGTAGTTTCTCAATCCCTTGCACCATTGGCAATTTTATGATCAACAATGCATTATGTGACTTGGGTGCGAATGTAAGCGTCATTCCCTACACTATTTGTTGCCGACTCGGGATGAAGGAGTTGAAATGCACATCCATTACGCTCCGAATGGCCGACAAGTCTATTAACCGACCATTGGGAATGCTTGAGGATGTGCCGGTGCGAATAGGGAAATTCTTCATTCCGGTCGACTTCATTGTGCTCGATATGCCGGAAGATGCAAGCACTCCCATTATTCTTGGGCGCCCATTTCTACACTCCGCCGGTGCCATGATCGATGTGAAGAGGGGTAAGATCACATTTGAGTTAGGCGAGGAAAAGATAGTGTTCGACCTCCAAGGCAACACTCCACCCACTAGTGATGAAACGTGTAAAATGATCCATACCACGGAAGACATCGATCGAGGGAGAGAAACGGGACAAAGCTTGAAGAAGTACTCCTATGTACTTGAGGACTCCGATAGTGAGGAAGATGAGTGCCCGAATCACGGGCTTGGTGACAAGTTGCTGAGTGAAGAAAGTGATGAGCCGTCCTTGGGACCGCATGAGGACCGGTGGACATTTGGGCATATCCCAAAAGACCGAAAGTACAAGTTCAAGCCATTGAACTTGGAAGATCGGGATGCCCCGGGAACGTCTAGGCAAGGCCATGAGGAGCCTTGGTTTGTGGATGGCTATATTTCGAGCATGATTGAAGACATCTCTAGGGCCTTCGACTTGTTCTTACGTGCCCTTGATGGAGATGGAGCCGGTTGGAGAGTTGATGAAAAAGAATGAAGATCTGCACCACCTTGGTTTGACGGAGTTCCACAAGAACCGTCGCATTGTGTATATTTCTTACTCTTAGTTAGTTTGATTTTGGTGATATTCTTGTTGTTTAGACTTTTTGATGAGAGTTGTGAGGGAGAGAATTTTATGTGTGCTTGAGTTTTCTTGATAGGTGAAGTTGATTTGAGCCCTAGAAAGGGTAGATTGTTGATAAGGCTTGGTTTGTGAGCGAGGAAGTCGGTTTTTGAAGCTTGTATCAAGCTTTTGGGTTCATGGAAGGTGAAGATGAAGAATCCCGATCGGGAAAGCCTTATCCCGATCGGGAATGTTGATGCCAAGAATTCGGACTCACTGGAAGGTGATCCCGATCGGGAACACAAAATCCCGATCGGGAATTCACATAATCCCGATCGGGAATTCCCTTCCCGACCGGGAATGTCCTCTTCCCCATTTTGAGTCTTTTTCCTAGGCATTTGATTCCACCCATCCATAATACCCCCTCCCAACCTCCCTACTCCACTCTACTCCTATCACATGACCGTACACCTCACCTTACATCGAAACCCACACACCCCTTACACCATTACTACCCCGACCGTGAGCTCTTGAATATGAAGCGAGATGGCAACTATGGAGACAAGCAACAAGGCCCTCATGATCATCGAGACGATGGAGCAAGTGAGTTACTAGCCGCTCGGTTTGGGTAACTATCCTTCCTTTTCCGTCTATTATCGCTTGCCTTTCCTTGTTTGCCCCCTTCCCTCGAGTCATGGAGTCTTAGTGGCCTTCGAGGCCCTTGTATGGTTGCTCCCGACTCTCGACGACGTGATTACATCGAGAGTCCATCGAAAACTCCAAATTTACAAGATTTTCACCGCTTTTTAGGAATTAGACGGATTTAGGCGAAATCCGGGCTAGGTGACTTGATTACACCTAGCCCTCCCCTCCCATTTCCTTTTATTTCCTTCTTTTTATTTTCTTCCCCCATCCATATCTTTTTCTTGTCTCGGCCCACGATGACTTGACTACACCCCGGCCGGACACATTCTACCCTTTTCTTCAACTTATTTTTGATTCTTAGCTTTATTTTCGTAGTTTCTCTTCTTTTTTCTTTTGTCTCTCCGACACTACGATTGAGCATATGAGGACATTGCTCGATTTAAGTGTGGGGGAGCGATATTCTATCGTAGCTTGTTTTACTTTCTTATTTTATCGAAAAATCTTGAAAAAAATCCTAAAAATTTGAAAAATTTTCACAAAATCCAAAAAGATTTTTCCTTTTGTATGTTCTACTTTTGGGTCTTTGTGTAGTATATTTGTTTTGTATTGTGTTTGTTTTGCCTCCCTGTTCCTTATAGGTTGCTTAATCACCATTGCTTGGAAAGCTTTGAAGACATTCGGTAACATCTTCTATCCCTTTCTCCCTCTTTATATATTCTTGTGAAGTTTGGAGAAAGTTTTGTGAAGGTGTGCTCGGGTGGAGCTTGTACTTGCTTGTGGTTGATTTGGTGATTTGCTTGGAAGCTAGGGGTGGTGTTTGTGTTGTTTATATGTTTGTTGTGTTTTGTTTCTTGTTTTGTTACTTTTACTTCTTTTTCTTTCGTTCGTCTATATCTTGTCTTCATTTCTGTTGTGTTGTGTTGAGTTATGTGTCGTGTGCGTAAATGTTTTCGAAAACCCGGTTTAGAGGCTAGTGTGTGAGTGCTTACTTTCCCCTTCTAGTAGTATAAATCGAGTCTTGGACTTTACTCTAGTAGAATGACCCTAAATCAATGATTTCGTTGGTCCTTTACCTTGAGTCCACCTTTCTTACTAGGGATTTACTACGGGATTTGCACCTTTGACCATTATGACCACCCACGGTGTGAATAGACCTTGGTTACCGAGTCTCGTCCCTTAGGTGACCGTGTTTAAGATTGTTTTGACTAGTCCAAGTTCTCCACTTTTTGTGGGTTAGAAGGGAAGGGCCCGTCCCGACTCACCCATTTACCTACCTTCTGCGCATATCCGCTCAATAAAAATGTAACTTGACGATTCCTCTCTTTCTTATCATACAAGGAGATGCCAAAAAATGCCAAATCTTGCCAAAATGGGCAAAGAAAAGAAAATGAAAGAAAGAAAAGAAATGAAGAAAAAGAAAAGGCACAAAAGCCAAAAACAAAGTAGAAAAGAAGAAAAAAAAGAGTTGGCATGGAAAAACAAAGCAAAAATGCAAAAGAAAAGAGAAAATGCCAAAAGAAAATCGTCTCACAAAAATAACTCCTACCTCTCAAAATAAGCCTTTTTCCGACTTTTGCCGTGAAGAGCCTACCAAAGGACCGAGTCCCGAGGAAGGATGATAGCGGCATTAGTCGGTCTTCCCTCATTTTGCATATTTTCACCTTTTTACTTGGACTAGTTAGGCGGTTTTAGCCATGGGAAGACCCTCTCGGCTCACGCTAAAGGGGGCGGGGTCTCACTTACCTACAGTGTCGACTAACACCGTGGTTCATCACTTTCCATCTCCGCCGATCGTCCCGTAGTAAGCTTTTAGAAAGTTAGGAGGACCTAGGTAAGTTACCAACGTTTTTATTGCTTTGTCGTCATACTATTAGGGTTTAGTCCACCTTGGTTTGTATTGCTAGCTTGGGAACGTTGTCGCTTACCTTGAATCCTAAACCGGTGTTTCATTCACCGCTTTTGGAGGGAAGCGGTATTTGTTTTGTTTTGGGTGCAACCGATTATGTGTTTGTGTGTGTGTTTGTTTGTTTATGTGTTTTGTGTCCGGTTGCATCCACAGTTTTGTCGCAAGACCCAACTTGCCTTGCGGAGTGCACTTGTCCTCTAAGTGCACTCGCGTGAGTTGAAGGGGCGTAGGGTGCGCTAATACCCACTCGGTTAGTTTAGTAGTTAGTATGTGCTTACTCGAGGGCGAGTAAGGGTTAAGTGTGGGGGAGTTGATAGTTGTCGTTTGTAGTGCCTATTCTGTAGTATTTTGGTCCCATTTTCCTTGTGGAACCGCTCCTTTGGAGCGGTCTATGGGCTTCTTATGTTTCCTTTAGCTCGTTTCAGGTTCCCGAGACCATTCATGAAGAGTTGGAGTAATTCCGACTCAATACATATGCATTTTGGAGCCAACGAAGCTAAGGAACGATGACTCGATGCCTTGGAATCGACCCCGAGACCTTGGGACCCAATCCCGAGCCTCCGAGACCCGATCCCGAGTCCCGAGAATCGATGAGAAGGCCATGAGAACCAAGGGGGGACCGAAAAGTTCATATTGGAGGCCTACAAGACTATTCCCGATCGGGTATGGCCTCATCCCGATCGGGAATAAAGAGGAAAGCAAGGAGCGGCTACTGTGGGGTGTTCCCGATCGGGAGCATAAAATCCCGATCGGGATTCTCCACTTTCCCGATCGGGATTTCCTTTCCCGATCGGGATTGTCCCAGTTCAGCCCGTGTTCATTTCCTTTCAATTCCTTTCATTCTTAAACCCTTTATATACCCTTCTCTTGGGGGAGAACGAGCACTTATCATACCCTAGACTAGTTTAAGCCTCAAAAACCCTAGATTGATTCTCACTCATTAGCTTTAATCTTCTCTTAATTTTAGTTAATCTTTAGTTAATCCTTTGTAATTAGTGCTTGTATTAAGGGATTCTTGGAGATTGTCTCAAGCTTGACAACCTTGGGATTGTATTTGGGTTTCTCATTAATGCAAGATTGTTCCTTTTCTTCATCTAGTGTTGGTATAATCCTTTCTCATCCTTGTTCTTTGTTATTTATACAAGTTTGAATCTTTTCTTAGTGTTATTGTTATTGTTCTTGTTTGGATTTGTCATTTTGGATGTTTGGATGTTTGTCTTAGTTTCTCTTTTGATTGTTATTCTTCCTTTCGTCATGAGTGAGTAGTCTTCTTGTGGGGTTAGTAGGGGGATTAGGGGTAGATTATGGATAATTAGGGTTGATTAAGGGGAAAGGGTGAATCTTTGTTGCTAGTCACATTGTGAGCACTCCATGTGTTTGTTGTTATGCTTGTATGAGTAGTAGTGGCCAATGCTCCTTGTGCATGTGTTCTTGAATCCACTGTTTGCCTATGATGTGGGAATGTTGAGAATAATCGTAGTTGCGAGAGCACAGATTAGGGTCTAAGTTGCGAGAGCCCGGACCCACCTTGACATCGGTTTAAGTTGCGAAAGCCCGGACCGACTCTAGACACTAGGAGACATCCATACCCTTGATCACCCCGATTACCCTTCTACCTCTATGAACCCGACCTACCCCACTTCTTTCCATATTTGAGTCATCTTCTAGTTAGACATCGTTTACTTTAGTTTTCTTGTTAAACCGATCATTAGCATTATTTAGCATCATTAGTCTAGTTCTTACTCCTCCTCATTTGTTTCCTTTCATAGCTTTCTTTGTGTTTGTTCGTGTGACTTAGCCTAGTTTTAGTGGACCTAGTCTAGACCTTACTCTACCGTCCCTGTGGATATCGACCCTACTTGCCCTAGCTACCCACTAGGAATAGTCGGTTTATTATTGTTGGCTAGGGGCGTGACAAATCCCTACCATCACTAAGGATGAATGATTAGTCTTGTTTATAATATAGAATTTCATCACCATAGAATTTCATTGTCTTATTATGGTCTTAAGAGTTTTTTGAAGACTCAAAATATTTTGATTGATATGAACAAATAATTAGTCTTATTTATAATATAGAACCATAACCATATTATAATTTATCGATGTGGGATAATTTAAGTAAAAATTTGTAGTCTTATTTATAATATAGAATCATCACTGTACCCTATTTTAATTATTTCAATGTGGGATAATTTTAATTTTGTAGTCTTATTAAGACTTTTTTAAACTCAAAATATTGTTGGTTGATATTTAAAAACAATGATTACTCTAATTTAGTAGAAATTCATAACCTTCTCATAATTTTTCGATGTGGAGAATCACTTAAGTTGGTTGATGTCTAAGGAAAAATTATAATTAGTCTTTTGTGTATAGTCTTAAGAACCTTTTTAAGACTCAAAAGATTTTTGTTTGATAAAACTTTATAATTTTTTCGGATGTGGGATAGTTTTACTTAAGTTTCACCTTATTATAATTTTTCGATATGAGATTATTTTAGTTAAATTTGTAGTCTTATTAAGAGACTTTTTAAGACTTAGAATTTTTTATTGATATTTAAGAACGAATGATTAGTCTTATTTATAATATAAAATTTCATCACCTTATGTGAGATTATTTTTATTTAACTTTGTAGTCTTATTAATAGACTTAAATATTTTTTTATTGATATTTAAGAACGAATGATTTGTCTTATTTTTCGATGTGAGATAATTTAATCACCTCATCATATTTAAGAACGAATGATTAGTCTTATTTTTTGATGTGAGAATTCATCAACTTATCATAACTTTTCGATGTGGGATGATTTATTTAAGTTTATAGTCTTCCATCAGCTCGTCAATTTTTTTTCGATGTGAGATAATTTACTTAAGTTTATAGTATTAAAAGCTCTTTTTAACTCTTGATTATAATACGAAGTATAGAATTTCATCACAATTTTCAATGTGGGATGATTTTAAGTTTGTAGTCTTGTATATTAAAAACTTTTTTATGATTCAAAAAAAAAATTGTCGGTATTTAACCCATAGGGTTGTATTTAAGCATTTAAAATATTCCACTTTTAGTATAAACATATGGATTATCTTATTATATATTTTGGATGAATGATTACTTTTATTTATATAATAATAAAAATTCACCTTATTATAATTTTTCGATGTGGGATAATTTTACTTAAATTTATTTAAGTTTAGATATAGTCTAATTAAGAACTTTTATTCATAGACGAATGATTACACTTATTTATAATATATAGAATTCCATCAATCCATCTTCATTTTTCGATGCGAGATAATTATACTTTAACTATATAGTCTTAGTCCTAGAACTTTTTTTTGTCTCAAAAGATTGTTGGTTAATATCTAAGAACGAAAGATTACATAGAATTATATCACCTCGTTAAGAACTTTTTTTTAAGACGAATGATTAATCTTATTTATAATATAGAATTTAATCACCTCATCATAATTTGAAGAAATGACTACTTTTATCTATACAATAGAATTTCATCGTCTTATTATACTCTCTTCGTTCACTATTTTATTTCCATTACCTTAATATTTGTGAGAGACCTTAATATTTGTGAGGGATATTGTAATGAAATGATGCAAAAAATAGTGACCGAAGGGAGTATAATTTACTTAAGTTTATAGCCTTAAAAGTGTTTTAAGACTCAAAAGAGAGAGGTATAATTTTTCGATGTGGGATAATTTACTTAAGTTTATAATATTAATAGTTTCCTTAAGACTCAAAAGATTTTGATTGATATCTAAGAATCTAAGAACAAATAATTAGTCTTATTTATAATATAAAAATCCATCACCTTATTATAATTTGTCGATGTAGGATAAATTTAACTAAAATTTGTAGTCTTATTTATAATATAGGATCATTACCGTAACTTATTTTAATTGTTTCGATGTGGGATAATTTTAAGTTTGTAGTCTTATTAAGACTCTTTATAAACTCAAGACTACAAATTCATGACTTCATCATAATTTCAAAAACAATGACATAGAATTCCATCGTAGTTTTTTTAAAAAAACAAAAGTTTTTTTGTTGGTTGATATTTAAAAACGATGATTACTCTTCTTTAGTACAAATTCATAATCTCATCATAATTTTTCGATGTGGGAGAATTACTTAACTTCGTCGATGTCTAAAGATTTTTTTTAGTTTTGTTTATAATATAGAATTTCATCAACTTATTGTAATTTTTTTATTTAAGTGTATAGTCTTGACAACTTTTTTATGACTCAAAAGATTTATGTTCGATGAAACTTTATAATTTTTCAAATGTGAGATAGTTTTAGTTAAGTTTATAATCTTAATATATATTTTGAGACTTAAAATATTTTTTGTTAATATCTAAGAGCACATGGTTACTACGGAGTATTATTTATAATATAAAGTTTCATCACCTTATTATAATTTTTTTATGTGAGATTATTTTTACTTAACTTTGTCGTCTTATTATTAAGAGACTTTTTAAGACTTCAAAGTTTTTTTGATTGATATTTAATAACGAATGATTAGTCTTATTTATAATATAAAATTCATCAACTTATCATATTTTCGATGTGGAATAATTTATTTAAGTTTATAGTATTCCATCAGCTCTTTTAAAGATTAAAAAAAATACATCATTACTCTTGTTGATAATATAGAATTTCAATATTTCATCAACTCACTGTAATTTTGTAAATATGGGATGATTTTAAATTTGCAGTCTTATATATCAAAAGTTTTTTAGTCGATATTTAAAACCGAATGATTACTAATATTTATAATTTTTCGATGTGTGATAATTTAAAAGTTTTTCTTGGTCGATATTTAAAACGAATGATCTTATTTATAATATAAAATTTCATCATCTCGATGTAGGATAATTACTTAAGTTTATAGTCTTAGAAACTCTTTTTGAGATTCAAAAGACTTTTGGTAGATATCGAAGAACAAATTATTACTCTTTATTTATAATATAGAATTTCATTATCATATTGTAATTTGTCGATGTGGGACAATTTTAAAACTGTTATATGTTATAAATTCATCACATAATGTGAAATAAATGATATGAAATTTATACTCTAATGAAAGCATTTTTTAACGCGAATCTAATTATTTCATTTTTATAATTTATTTTACGATAATGTTTTAAAAAAATGAACTCTAAAGATTTTCATGTCAGAATTGTAAAATATCACATTAATATAATAAATTAAATATATATTGTAATAATCAAAAGATTCTCTAATTGATTTTTTTTATTATTTATGATACTTTCCTAATTTGAGGTTTGATTGAACGGACCAATGAGATCGCTCGAAAAAAGCATAAAATATATATATACTAGATTAAAGCCCGTGCGTTGCACGGGTTAGTTGGCTTCGGGTTAATTGGCTTAAATACATTGATGATGTATATTCGTTAAATAAGAAACTTGATCAATCTATATCATTATAATAAATAAGATGATCACATGATATTAGTAATCATACTTAATTTCAACTAAGTTTATAGTCTTAAGAGCTTATTCTAAAACTCAAAAGAATACATGCGAATAATTTTTTTTATTGATAATATAAGATTCTATCGCCTCGTCATAATTTTTTGATATAATTTACTCAAGGTTTATAGTTTTAAGATATGCTTTAAAGACCCAAAAAAACGCACAATTACTCTTGTTTATAATATAGAATCATCACCTTATTTTACTTTTTCGATGTGGTATAATTTAATTACTTAATTAAGTTTATAATTTTAAGAGTTATTTTGAAGACTTAAAAGAGTTTGTTTTTATATCTATGTTACATGATAGAGTTTATTTAAGTTTAGATATAGTCTAATTAAGAACTTTTATTTATAGACGGATGCATGATTATTCTTATTTATAATACATAGAATTTCATCACACCATCTTAATTTCGATGCGGGATAATTATACATGAACTATATACTTTAATTAGTCTTGTTTATAATATAGAATTTCATCACCATCAAATTTCATCGTCTTATTATGGTCGAGTTTTTTGAAGACTCAAAAGATTTTGATTGATATGAACAAATAATTAGTCTTATTTATAATATAGAACCATAACCATATTATAATTTGTCGATGTGGAATAATTTAAGTAAAATTTGTAGTCTTATTTATAATATAGAATCATCACCGTACCTTATTTAATTGTTTCAATGTGGGATAATTTTAATTTTATAGTCTTATTATGACTTTTTTAAACTCAAAATATTCTTGGTTGATATTTAAAAACAAAGATTACTTTTATGTAGTATAAATTCATAACCTCATCATTATTTTTCGATGTGGGAGAATTACTTAAGTTGGTTGATGTCTAAGGAAAAAATTATAATTAGTCTTTTGTGTGTATTCTTGTAGACACCCACATTTTGACCGCCAGGTGTCTATAGTAGTTCCCACCAAACACCCGATGATGATCGGACGCAAACGTGCTTTGACGAACTCGGATATGAGCTCGAAATCATGGATATTTGGCTTGGGCTTATTACGGAGTACAAATCTTACAAAACCGACCTCAAATCCAAGCCCAGTGGGTCGTTTTGAGTCAAATAAGACTAATTTGGGCCGAATCCGGCACCAGGGGCAAAACCGTCTTTTAGCGACCGGGTCAACCCGGTCAAAGAAATTTTTTCCCGAGTCACCCGAACCAGCCGTGACACCACACGTCCGGTTTGGACTCAACTACTACAAAAAATCAGCTCCGAAAATATTAAACAAATCCATTTAAGGATAGAATTCGATCTCAAGTAGGAATTCTATCCGAAAACCGAATCAGATACTCGACCAAGCATGAGCTCGGCCGAAATACTCCACCAACCAGCCGAGATTTGTTGCTTCTTCACCAAGCAACGGAATTTACGTTCCTCTCGACTTCCTACATTTCCTATCCTAGGCGGTAGTTCCAATCCAACTACTTCTCCTAGCCAAGGTCGGGAATACTCCTATAAATAGCCCAGCTTGCACAACACATGAAAGACACATCTATCATTCATACATCATCGACATCTAGCAAAAATAATTCAAAGCAAATCCCGACATACATCCAAAGAAGCACCGAAATACTGTCAAAATACCGACGAATCCGACCCCGAGAAGCCGGCCGAAACCCGTCCCATCACACGACCAAACCAACACCCAAATTCATCCCACATCATCTCGACGCTCCCAAGTTTAAAGCCACTTTCCGATGAGCTCTAATCCGAGAAAACAAAGCATGTAGGTTGAGGGTGTAAAAATCAAACTCGTTTCTCTTTTCTCGCTTCTCCTCCTCCTCGTCTTTTCTTCCTTTCTTCGTCGTCGGTCGTACTTTTAATATGGGTCGTTCGTCATATATTTTTCATTATTCCTAATAATCGATACTACAAAAAACTACTTTTTTTTATAACGTTCTTAAAATACGATATCGATTCTTTAGTCGAATATCGTATCTAACAAGGACTAAATTAAATCTCGTTGATGCTAATAAAATCGTTACACATTTTTTAATAAAATACGACGATTTTCACGCGGAGAGAATTAACATTTTTTTCGTTCAAATTCTTTTTTTTTTCCTTTTCGTTCAAAACAAACCTTTTTTCAAAACCTTTTCTAAAACATTCCACCTATTCGATATCGATTTCATAATCGAATATCGAATACGACGAATATTGAAAATATAAATCGGGTATAAATTAATCCATATTTGTACGCGATTATAAAAATTAACAATTTTCGACAAAATAAAAAAAACGGGCAGACCCCCACACGAGTCGCGCGCCTGTCAGGCGACTCGCGCGGAGGCCTGGATGGCCGACCCCTCTTTTTTCGTTTTCTCGCTTTTCTATTCTTTTCGATTCTTACATAAAAAGCGACTTTCGCGACATATTTTCAGATTTCAATAAATACTTTTTTTGACCTTGGTCAACACGTGTTAATCCATCACGTGTCATAAATCTTTTTCTAAAATCATGCATATTATCGTATTTGTATCTTTATTCGATTTATTCAAACGTTACTAACTCGTTTTCTCGTGTTTGTAGCAATTCTTTTTTTTTTATATTGTTTTATTAGACCAAAACGAACTTCATATGCTAAAATAACATTGACGTTATTAGTTTAACCTGCATTAAACGACTTAGCAACCCATTTATTTTTCTCTCACATGCTCACGAACGATATCTTAGTAAAGGCCGCTAAGTGCGGGCGGGGTTGGGTGTTCTTAGTGAACTTCCCAACACGTACCCTCACCCCTTACTCAGAACCATGGTTTCCAGATGTCCGAATCCATTGGCAACGAGAGTCATTCAATACATGATATCCGATAATGTCGGTATCATTATCATAATGCAAAGGGACGAACCCAATAAGCTCTGACATCGGAAATGGGCCGTATTTTGTATGTGCCCCACTACGACATAGAGTGGGTTCGAACGGGCCCGAACTCCCACAAAGTTCGGTGGCGACTCCTACTTCGATTTAAATTTCAATTTGACCATCTCATATGGAGATTCATTCGCCTCCCCAAATCCGCGCGTGGCCGCGTTGGGGTGGACCTATGTCATGTCCACAAGTCTTAAGAACCTTTTTAAGACTCAAAAGATTTTTGTTTGATAAACTTTATAATTTTTCGGATGTGGGATAGTTTTACTTAAGTTGCACATGGTTAATATCTAAGAGCATATGGTTACTACGGAGTATTATTTATAATATAAAGTTTCATCACCTTATTATAATTTTTCGATGTGAGATTATTTTTACTTAAAGTTTGTAGTCTTATTAAGAGACTTTGTAAGACTTAAAAGTTTTTTTTATCGATATTTAATAACGAATGATTAGTCTTATTTATAATATAGAATTCATCAACTTATCATATTTTTCGATGTGAAATAATTTATTTAAGTTTATAGTATTTCATCAGCTCTTTTTAAGATTAAAAAAATACACCATTACTATTGTTGATAATATAGAATTTCATCAACTCACTGTAATTTTGTAAATATGGAATGATTTTAAATTTACAATCTTATATATCAAAAGTTTTTTAGTCGATATTTAAAACCGAATGATTACTAATATTTATAATATAGAATTACATCACCCCATCATAATTTTTCGATGTGGGATAATTTGAAAGGTTTTCTTGGTTGATATTTAAAACGAATGATTACAATTATTAATAATATAAAATTTCATCATCTCGATAATTACTTAACTTTATAATCTTAGGAACTCTTTTTGAGATTCAAAAGACTTTTGGTAGATATCGAAGAACGAATTATTACTCTTTATTTATAATACAGAATTTCATTATCATATTGTAATTTGTCGATGTGGGATACTTTTAAAACTGTTATATGTTATAAATTCATCACATAATGTTAAACAAATGATATGAAATTTATACTCTAATGAAAGCATTTTTTAACACGAATCTAATTATTTCATTTTTATAATTTATTTTACGGTAATGTTTTAAAAAAATAAACTCTAAAGGTTTTCACGTCAGAATTGTAAAATATCACATTAATATAATAAATTAAATATATATTGTAATAATCAAAAGATTCTCTAATTGATTTTTTTTATTATTCATGATACTTTCCTAATTTTAGGTTTGATTGAACGGACCAATGAGATCATCGAATAAAACCTAATATATATATATATATATATATATATATATATATATATATATATATATATATATATAGAGAGAGAGAGAGAGAGAGAGAGAGAGAGAGAGAGAGACTCTTATGAGTCCTTCTCTATATACGAGTCTCTAAGTCCCCATATCATCCATTGAATGAGATGAGAATCGATGGACAAGATGCATCCTAATATTTGCATTAAAAAAAAAAGAAAAGGGAAGATATTGTTTCCTAAAATAACTCCCATAATTTTAGGTAACAATAAGATCACATTCACTCATTCATTCATTCATTCACGTTCATCAAAAACCTAAAAAAAAACTGCTTCTAATATCACGTTCTTTCATTCATTCATTCATTTAAATTTGTGCTCGAAATCCCGTTACTATGGATTCAATGATCGCGATATCTTCATCAATTGTTGATAATCAATTCATCGACTATAACAATGGTGAGTTTCGTTATTGTTTTGCGTCAATTTTTATTCATCATCTCGACTAATTTTCGTCAATTTGTTTTCATGTTTTTCGTCGGTTTTCATGTCGATATTGCTTTCATGGTCATTTCATTCATCATTGATTCATATCTGGTTCATTGTTATCTTGTTAGTATAGATTCCAAATTTTTATATTTTGTAAAAGGTGGAATTTTATTCATTTGATTATTCATAGATTCATATCAATGGTCCATTACTCTCGTGTTATTGTTTTGTTTATTCTTTAGGTTTTTGTTAAACTTCACTAATACTATTGTTTTGTTTTCTAATGAAGCAGACACGGTGTTGAAATAACATACGTTCTAAGTTACAGTAACACCTAATTTTAATTAGAGTAACAAAAATGTAACACAAAAAGATCTAAGCATTATATGAATTTTATGCACGAACATATATGGAGTTATTGTAATGCACATACTGTGTTACTTTAATATACACAATATGTTATTTTAATGGTTAACCCCTGTTATTTTAATACACATAATGTTAACTGAATCTCGTGTTACTTTAACGCACTTCATTTGTTACTTTAGTTCTTTTCATCTGTTACTGTAATGCATTGGAGTAACAAAAAGGATTTAGAATACCGCCATATAAAAAAATAAAAAATAAAAAAGAAAGATATTGCTTCCTATAATTATGGGACGTGATTGATTTCAAAATAGGAGACAATATCAAAGAATATCACCCTCATTCAAAGAAAGAAATTGCGTCATACTCTCATTTATGATCATTATATGAATTTTTTGCACTAACCTATACCTAGTGTTATTTTAACGAACATTATCTGTTACTTTAATTCACACTATCTGTTACTTTAATGTCTGACATCTGTTACTTTAATTTATACCTGGTGTATAAAGCATTCTCTGTTAATTGAATCCAGTGTTACTTCAATGCACTTCATCTGTTACTTTAATTATTGTCATCTGTTACTTTAATCCATATTTCAAGTTCTGATTGTTTTTTTCGCCACGTTTATTGGCACTGTTATTATTTTTCAGTACACGCAAAAACACATGAAAGGTGTAGGGATGTGGGTGAGAGTTTCCTCCATACATATGGCAGATCTTCAAGGACGTGGATGAGTAAGTAAACTTCTATAAAATCTACGGATTGACTTGTGGATGTGAGGAGGTACACAACGAAAAGATGGCGCGGTGGTTAGATTAAATCAAAGTTTCTGACGATGAAGATGATGAAGAAGAAGAGGACGAGGAGGATGAAGAAGTAGAATTCTAAGTAGGATAGTATATTGTTAGAGTAACATACATTATTCGTTAGAGTAACATACTTAATGAGTTACAGTAACACATATTATGAGTAACAGGTGTGAAATATTGGAATTGTAATGAAGTTGATTCAGTTGGAACTTCTGTACCAATTTATTTATGTAAAAAGAGTTAGAATAACACACATTAAGCGTTAGAATAACACACATTATGCGTTACAGTAACATACCTAATGAGTTACAGTAACACAATTTATGAGTATAATTTGATTACCAATATCAAGTTCTTAGATTAACAGGTGTGAAAAATTGGAATTATAATGAAGTTTTATAATTTTTTGTTTTGGAGTATCCTTAATAGAAACATACATTTTGCAACATACTGTTTTTATAAGACACTATTATGTAACGTAATAGATTTTATGAGTTAAAGTAACACAATTCATGAATTAGAGTAACACATTGTATGAGTTAGAATAACACATTGTATGAGTTAGAGTAACATGACAGTAGCGAAATGATGATTTTCTTCGGTGAAAATGAAGATGAAACGACACACTTGTTGTGTGATAGAAAGATGCAATTAAAAATTTGATGGGAGAGTGAATATTTTCATTAAGATAATTAAAGAGGAGAGAGAAAAAAATAAAATATTTACCAAGATTTAGTTAGTTATTTCCTTAATTGACAAAACAATCGTAACCATTAATCTATCACTAATTTAAGGGTTGAGATGAGTACTCACGGACTCAATTATGATAAATGGACTCACTTGATCCTCTATATATATATATATATATTAATGATTGATTGATTGATTAAATTCCTTGTGGAGTGGTAATTCCAATGAAATAGGCACCCAAACAACTCACTGAAAATATAATGATCTTGCACTTCCCGAAAATTAGAAGAGTAACCAAACGACTCCTAAATATATAGATATAAATAAGTCAAGGAAGAGGGGGAAATACTGAAATGAGTATTTTCACATAAAAATCGAAGGAGAAATGAGTATTTTCACATAAAAATCCAAGGACGTCAAGTAATGTGGACCGGAAACGAGGGTCGATTTGTGAAAACTTTAACGTACTTGAATCGAATTACAGAAGGTGGGAGGGTTAAAATGCAAATAATTTAAAACAATGATCCTAAAACCCTAATCAGCAGGTGAATACACCCTCTATAACACACGAACCCAAGCAGTTGTGCTTCAGGCCTCGCCTATCTTGCACTCACATTTCTACCATACGCAGAGAGAGAGAGAGACTCAGATCATCCTATAACAATGGTAAGCATTATTCATACCAATTACGATTCCACTTCCAATTTGGTTGTCCTGAAACGCATATTTCTTTCTTTTTAATGAAGTGAAGCTCTTTAGCTTTATGATGAAGGATGTGTTACATTGCCAAATATAAACGCCAGGGGTGTTAAATTGGGTTGAAAATATATGACGGGTTTTTGTTCCGGATTGATATGGTCTAGTTATCGTGTCGATTCAAACTACTCAATATCCGATTGTAGGTTTTGCTTAAGTTTTCAGATGATGGTGCTCTACATTGCGTTTAATCGTGTTCTTTAATCAGCATTAATTGTTACGAGTACATTCTTTGGTGGTAAATCCTGAGCCATGACTGGAGCTATGTACTATGTAGGCCATAAATTGGTTGATTGTCATTGCCTGAAAGCTATAAGAAATCCGTAAGCATGTATGCTTCCTGTGGTCACTCTTCATTTCAAATGATGGCCCTTAATTAATCGTTAAACAAAGTTTACGTACTCAGTTTTATGGTTTTTGAATTTTGCTCTGTTGCGAGTGCTGAGCTAAATGATGGGCACTATCTTGTAGTCTAAGAGAAAGACAAGAGAGCCAAAAGAAGAGACTGTGACCCTCGGTCCTGCTGTGCGCGAAGGCGAGTACGTGTTTGGTGTTGCCCACATCTTTGCCTCTTTCAATGATACCTTCATTGTAAGTGTCTACTTTTCCACTCGTTGCTTTGTTGCTGTTTGCAGTGTTACTCTTTTACTCTTTATGTTTGAATTATCAACTGAAGCTCACCGAGGGTTCCCTCAATGTATTGCTCTGTGCAGCATGTGACTGATTTATCTGGCAGGGAAACATTGGTTCGGATTACTGGTAATTACTTTAATCCAATTGTGCTTGTCTAAATCTTTGTAGTACGTATTGAATGTCTGATGTAAATAAGAAAAGCCGGTCCTTGAACAGGTGGAATGAAGGTTAAAGCAGACAGAGACGAGTCATCGCCATATGCTGCTATGCTTGCTGCACAAGATGTTTCACAAAGATGCAAGGTTGTATACTGTGCTGCTCCTGTGTTTTTAAAGTGTTATTAATGCTTTCTATAATGGCTATATGTGTCTGTTAACACTGACCAGGAACTGGGCATAACTGCTCTTCACATTAAGCTTCGTGCTACTGGTGGAAACAAGACAAAGACTCCTGGTCCTGGTGCCCAGTCTGCTCTTCGAGCCCTCGCTCGATCTGGAATGAAAATTGGCCGCATAGGTAATTCTTTCATCCCTGTTTATATGTTTTGGTTTGTTATATTCCTAGTTTGCGTAAATATATTTCCTCCCATCCTATTAAAAGCTTACGCTTACTATAAACGGATCATACAATCCATACTTTATATTCCCTTTTGTTGAAAGAGTTTACTACGGAGTAATTCTTATATCGGTTTTTCTAACGTGTGCCCACTGGGCACACGTTAATAAGTTAATTAAGGCATGATTTAAATAGATACTAGTTTTGATGCCCGTGCGATGCACGGGTGTAACAATAACGTTACTAAATCATCCTTAATATTATGGAATAATTACGATTATTTCAAATAATTACTCCCTCCGTTCCAATCAATTCCATACGTTTGGTTTTTCACACTTGTCGATGCACGTTTTCTTTTATCTATATCTTTAGCTACGTATTTCTAAAAATTATAAAAATTTGATATTCATGATGCATTCGATTAGACAATTTAAACAAGATCTCACATGACTATATTTTATCGTATATATTAAAAGTTATATCGATAATTCTTCTCATCTATGAATAATGCATAATATCCAAATGCATGGAAATGATTGGAACGGAGGGAGTATCATTTTAGAGGATTAGTCCTCCACGTTTTTGCATGTATTTTATACGAAAAGTAGCAGACGCGGGTTATGATGATAAACTTAGACGATTAGACCTGTCAAATTCGACTCGACCCATAAACCCGACCCTAATTTAATACATGCTAATTTTTTTTACTTTAAAGTCGTAAGAAATTAGGCATTCGAAATTACTTCTGAGCATGACCCGTATAACCCGACCAGTGACAGGTCTAGTGTGTACATTAGCTACATGGCTAACATAAACAATGCTCATCATAATATCATGTCACTTTCAGAAATTTTAATGTTTGTGACAACTCATATGAAACATTGAGTCTATATGTGTCTTTTGTTCTCTAAACATTTGACTTTCGCATATATTTGTATGTATATCATCATCTCGCTCTAAATTTGACCTGACCCACCTAACACGTTTTTAAAAGCATGAGCCCGTTTTTTACTCGCACCTCGTTTAACCCGATCCTAAATGACCCGATTTTGGATCATGATCTAGCCCAACCTGTTCAACTCATTGGAAAGAAGAGACCACAAAAACTTTAGTCTAAAAGAATTTCTAGTCATCTATTTCTATGTCTGGATTTTGCTAAAACTCAAATTTTAAGTAGTACTCCCTCTATCTTTGTAAAAGAGTCACTTTTTCCGTTTTAGGCTCTCTAAAAGTCACCTTTTGCTTTATTCTTATTTTGTCTGATTTTTGTGGTTAACATTGATTCTGACTTCACTTATTTTCCATCTTTCATTTTCCACCACACATTTATATCCACCTTAATTCACACTAAGAAGGTGGGGTTACGGTGATCCTTTTAGTGAGACGAAAGGATTATTAGTTATGCGACGAAGTGATTTATGATTATTTCAAACCATTATCATTTTGAAGATTTAACACCGCTCATCAATGTTTATCTTAACGTGACCGACCTATTCAACCCGTTGGTAAAAAGAGACTACAAAGCTCAGCACAAGTTAACATATACATGTGCCTAGATTTTGCTAAAACTCTAGTTATTCGATATAATTAATTATTATATATTATCCTTTTATTTTAATATAAATTTGTGTTTAATATTAATTTAAATTATCTAGCAATTTTAGTACATTATTATCTTGTACAGTTGTACATAGGTGAACTAACACAAATTCTTAGTTTACATTAGGGGTGAGCAAAACCGGATATCCGATCCAGTTTTGTAAACCGTATCGGATATCCGGTTTTAAAAATCAAAAAAGTTCCGATCCGGATCCGATCCGGTTTTTTCCGGATATCCGGTTTTCGGATATCCGGTTTTTTCGGATATCCGGTTTTCGGATATCCGGTATCCGGTTTTATATATATTTTTTTTCTATTTTTCTTTTTTTTTTAAAATAAATTTTTCATTTTTAATTAAAGTAATTAATTAATTAATTGATTTTTAAGCAACGTTACGTTTTATATAAATTGATATAATAAAATACATAAAAAAAATCTCAAAAAAATGGTATATATGTCTTGCGGTACAATTATTCTAACAAAATATTTCGTTTCAATACATAATATCATAAATTTACTAATAGTTTTGTTTTTTATCTTTGAAAATAATGGGTGAGTTTTGAATTCTTTATTGTATAATTCATATTAGGATTATATTTTTCATATTTTTTTTTTGTTTTTAAAAAAACCGGATCGGAAACCGGATATCCTGTTTCTATTTTTCCCGATACGTATCCGCTACGGTTTTAAGGAAAACCGTATCGTATATCCGGTTATTCGTATCGGATATCCGGAAATTCGTATAATTGAAAGCGTATACCGTATCGTATACGTATAATAAAACCGCATCGTATATTTTTGCTCACCCCTAGTTTACATAGAGAGCAATTTTAGTATTTCCTTCTCCCATAAGTGTTCTACCCATCATATATTCATTTAGATAGTATAAAATAATCAAATGGATAGAACATTGACGGAAGGAGGAAGTACATTACTCTCGTAGCTTGCAACGGGTCAAGTACTACTTATGCGGGGGTTGATAAGACAAAAGAAAAATGGATATGAAATGACTACCTGATTTGTCTTATCTACCCACATGGGTAGTGATTGCCGCATCGTAAACTCGTAACGGATGTGCACGTCACAGGGAAGAGCAGGGAGACTAAAGTTGTGTTATCGTTTTAAATAGTAAACTTATTATTAGACTTGACAAAATTTGACCTGACTTGTAAACCCGACCCGCCCAACTCGTTTATTGGTAGATGAAGATTCAAAACCTCTAAGTCTTGATCCGTGACTCGGTATTTTAAATTATAGATATAGACTAATATTCAATTTCATACAACATTTTTTATCTTTTGATAATAAAATAATTATTAAAATAATTTTAAAAATTCATTGAAATATAAACCTTATAAGCAAGGTCTATAAAATAATATTTTTAAAACAAATAAAAAGATAATATCAAAAATATTATTTAAAGGTAAAAAATTCGGCGTACGAAACTGTGTTTCACATGTATTCTAACCATAACCCATCTCGTGACCCGTATAACCCGACCCATAATTGAAGCCCATATTACTTTGATCCAGTGTGTATAAAATTTATTTAAATAAACTATGTAGTTTAAAAAAGTTGGAGACCACATGTCACTCGAAAAAGGTTCAATTATATTCATTTTATTTTAATTATTTAATCAATTGTTCTATTTAAATGTTTATAATTTCATAAATTTTTTGAATTAGTTAAAATAGTTTAATCAAATTTGTAGTCATCAAAACTTTTAAGAATTTAAATATGTTAAATACTTTAAGTTTGTATTTAAGAATCCAGAAACTATTGGAAATTACCATGTCGCTTGAAAAACGTCTTGCTTAATTAATTATATTGATGATTGACTGAATGTTTATTTGATTCAACATAGTTATTTTTATATATCAATTAATTTTAAGTTAAATTATTTGGCATTTTGCTTATATATCGAGAGAGTATAATTCTCTTGAGTTGAACACTACCCCCTCCGTCCCACTAAGATTGCTCCGTTTTAGTAAAATTATCACATATAATGAGGAAATAGGGCGATCTGTTTAGGACGGAGTTAGTATTAAACCTAACAAAACTTGGCTTGGCTTGACTTGACTCATAAACCTAACCCGTCCAACCCGTTTTTTTGTTGGTTAACACCTATAAATCTTGATCCACGACTTGACTGTCATGACCTCATTAATTTAGGATCGTGACTGAACCCAACCTGTCCGTAAAAAATATTTATATGATTGCTACATTAATATTTATATATAAAATGTGAAATAATATTTGCATAAGATATTTATTCTAGTACCTTAAACGATAAATACGATAAAAAATAATATTATAAATGTAATGCTACCTCTTTATAAAAAATCTTTTTTATAAGTATTTTTGACTATTATAATTAATGAATATAAATAAAATACTACGGATTACAATATAATATTAAATAAAATAAAACTCCTAAAACATATTTTTATAGATTATTATAAAAGGTAAGAAAGTCGAATAATTAAATTTCATGATAGTATAAATAGACGTGTTTATTTCTTACACAATAAATGTATACAGAATTGATCTAATAGGGGATTAAAATATTGCTCATATGATTAACTAAGTACACGTAAGATTGTGCAGCGCTTTGAGAAAATTTCTATAAATTATCAAATAAATCTCTTATATTATCTCACTTTCTTAAAAAAAAATAAAAATCTTGAATCATGCTATTAGTAATAAGTTATAGTCAAATATAGCGATATACGGGCCGCTTGTTAGTGATGTTGATAAAAAAATTATCATAATTAATCACATTTTAAAAAAATTTTAAGAAGACTTTTCAAGTATCTTGTATGAAGTATAATAATAAGTCCATTGATGATGTACATTTTGTTATTTCCAGAAATTTTTTTGGTTGATATAATGATATCTAAGGATGAATGATTTCTTTTATTTATGATATAGAATTTCATCACCTCATCATGATTTCTTTTATTTATGATATGTAGAATTTCATCACTTCATCATAATTTCTTGATGTGGATAATTTTATTTGAGCTCTTTTTATGACTCAAAAGATTTCTGGTTGATGGATTATTCCTTTTATTTATATAATAGAATTTTATCATCTTATTATAATTTCTCATGTGGGATAATTTTACTTCAATTTATAGCCTTAAAACTTAGGATTTGTGCTACTCAACTTAAATTTATAATTTTAAGAACTACTTTTAGAAGTCAAAAGATTTCTGATTGATATCTAAATACGATGATTACTTTTATTTATATAATAGAATTTTCTCACTTTATTATAATTTTTCGATGTGGTATAATTTTTACTTCGATTTATAGTCTTAAAAGCTATTATAAGACTAAAAAAAAATTGACATCTAAAAACGAAAAATTTCTCTTATTGATGATGTACAATTTCATCACGTCATCATAATTTTTCAATGTGGGATAGTTCTCCTTTAAATTTAGTCTTAAAATCTCTTTTAGAACTCAAAAGATTTCAGGTTGAGATATATGGATGATTACTCGAATAAAATTCAATCAACTTATAATTTTTTGATGTGAGATAAATTTACTTGAATTTAGTCTTAAAAATGCTTTTTAGGTCTCAAAAGATTTCCCATTGATATCTAAAGACGAATGATTACTTATATTTATATAATAGAATTTCATCACCTTATTATAATTTCTCGATGTTTGTAAATTTTTACTTAAAATTGATAAGTAGCTTTTAGAACTTTTATAAGACTACAATTTTCTTGATTAGTATATAAAAACGAATGATGTCTATTATTGTGATATATAATTTCTATCATCTCATCATAATTTTTCGATATTCGATGATTCTACTTACGTTTATAAGTATATATGAACGAATGATTACTTTTATTTATATAGAGTTCCATCACCTTATCATAATTTTTCGACGTGAGATAATTTTTACTCAAGTTTGTAATCTTAGGAAATTTTTTAAGATTCAAAAGATTGGTGATTAATATCTAAAAACGAATTATTGCTTTTATTTATATAGAATTTCATCACCTCATCATATACTCGTGTAGGATTAATTTTTTCCCTACACAAATTTCTATATATTTTTTATTTAAATTTAAAAATATATTAAAACAATAATAATTATTATTACTCCGTATTAATTATTTTAAAAATTCAAAATTTTAATTTTATATTTTTTGAGGGTAAATAAGTAAATATTAAAACAATTATCGAACCAAATTGACTAAGCGTTTCACGTTATCGCGGTCCAAATTTTTGTTGCCTTATGAGGTGATAATCGTCGGTTTATATAGTGATAATTTTTAGAGTCTTAAATGGGGTAGGATTGTTTTTTTCATATACAAATTCTTATATTATTTATTTAAATTAAAAAGAAGTAGGATTTATTTTATATACAAACTTTTATATTCTTGATTTAATTTTAAAAAATATATCAAAAAATAGTCTGAGGTGGAGTAGGATTTTTTTAAAATATTTATTTGATCTAAAAAATATATTAAAAAACTCCGACCAATCATATCGCTCGAAAAGTTGCTGCTTTATTTTATTAATATATATTGATTGATTTACTCAAAACTCTAAAATAAAATAAAAATATAGTTAATATTGATGATAAAATAAAAAAAGGCTCCTTTAATTATATATATTGATTGATTGTATAAATATGGTAATAAAGCTTAATATTTCAACTTCTCATGATATTTATCATGGTTAATATTTCCTTAATTAGGGTATTAACATGTGCCCACTGGGCACATGTTAGAAAAACCGTTCTTATATTCTTCCTTTATCTATAAAATAAAACTATTAAAAAGAAAGGAGTTCCAATAAATCAACCATTATGAATAGTACTCCCTCTTAGGAATAGTAACTCACCATTTATCAACCATTAAGTTGCTATTCTTCTGTCCGTTAGATTGTTGTACTCTTCTATTGATTTTCTCTTCTATAGATTTACTGTATAAAGATCATGTAATAATATTTTTTAAACTTGATTGAAAGTTAGGGTGACGAATAATTAGCTTAACATAAACTGAAAGATATAGTACTGAAGATTTCCTAACCTATTGGTTAAGACTAGGTATCCTGTGACAATAAGTCGCCGGTTCGAATTCCCCTCTCCCTATATTGTAATGCAATTAAATTAAGTGCGCACTTCGTTGAACAAAAAAAACATATAGTGTGTGTGTCAACAATTGGTTAGCCCTCAATTGAAAGCTATCGTGCCCGAGCGTGAGTCATAACCTGTGTTACTCCGACACGTCAGTCCTCCGGCGTGTCGCGTGTCGACACGACACGTGTGACGACACGACACGGGACACGTGCCGGACACGGCGGCCGTGGACGCGACACGGACACGGTGGTCGAGGATGGAGAATAGGGACAGAGAGAGATAAAGTAGTGAAGATTAAGTGTAGAAACATTGTCAGAGAATGACGACGTTGGGTGCTTGGTGGTTGATGTACGGTGGTGGTGGTGGTGGTGGTGGTGGCCGCGGCGGCGGCTGGTGCATGCTGATTATGGTGGCTGAAGAACTATCTTGGGGTGGGGAAGGGTTTACTGGGGTAGGTAAGTAGGTGATGTTTTAATAGGTTAAAATAATGGGTAGGTGGGGTGTTTAGCCAAGTGTAAAAAGGTTAAAAATACCCCTTTTATTTCACTGATGTTTCCAAGACAGTTGAAAACCCTTCAAATTTCACACCTTAGTTTTCCCTTTTAAAAAAATAAAACTTAAATTTGTAATAAATATTTACATTAATGTATAAAATTAAATTATTTTAATAGTGCCGTGTCCGTGTCGTGTCCACTAACTTGGTCAAGACACTCCGTTGACCGTGTCCACGTATCCTAAAATTTCAAAAATTACGTGTCCGACACGCCGACACGTGTCCGTGTCCGACACGTGTCCACGAGTCTGAGTAACATAGGTCATAACTAATTGAAAAAAGTCTCCTGTCTTGGAATATGTTATAGCAAGTCCCTAAAACCGCACTCAGTTGAAGGAGTGTCTACATCATTTCTCAAGGTAAAATGAACGTTAGTAGAGCCCAAAATCAACTAAATACATACATTAGAGACAAGAACAATAGCTATATTGAATACCGCGCAAGGAAACGCTAGTTTACACAAAATGTTATTTTTTACCCACTTTAATTTTGCCCCCCCCCCATGAAACCTTATGGTTTACCAATAATACCCCTACTTATTAGTGATTGCAGAAGTTGATATGTATCTATCCGATTAGTTATGTGTGAAAGCAAACAAAATCATTAACTCATCTATAAAATGTGACATTGGTGCGTTGATGCATTGATTGGTTTAGAATGAGAGTTAGAAGGGATATCGGGAGAGGGAGACTGAGAGGGGGAGTGACTGAGTGAGGGATCCTAAAAGCTAGAAGAGAAATTTGTACTCTGGGTAGTATATGCTCACTTCGTCTTGTTTGCATAATCCGATCAAAGCATCACCTTTCTCCATCCCAACACAGTTATGATACCCTGAGTTCTGATATGTACTTTCCTTTTATCATTTTATGTCGTCTATTCCTACGGTTCCCGTACTGATGTTCGTGGTTAATCTTTCGAGAACTCACATATATCCTTTTCTCAGAGGATGTAACACCGATTCCCACAGACAGTACGAGAAGAAAGGGTGGCAGGAGAGGAAGAAGGCTGTAAGGAATCTCTGCAAGATCCCTTTGGTGCACCTTCACAAATGTTGTATTTCACAATTCAGTGCTGGCAATTTTATTTATCTGGGACAATTATGGACTACTAGTTAGCATCACTTTTGCTGGACTTGGTTTTGAAGTTGGTGTTATGCACAATGATCTGGATTGTGCTTGTTTTCTACTCAATTAATATACTTTTCTATGTTTTTGTAATCAGAAACTTTTTTTTATTCAAGCACTACCTCGTCCCTGGTTGTGAAATAAGGGCTATAGAATACAAAACTTCCTCTAGATACCGGAAGTTTGTTTTCATAAAAACATTTTCATTTGAAGGAACTATTTTTGATAACATAAATATATGGTTTCCTGAGTCTATACAAATTAATACATATCCGCTGGTGTTATGTACATAATCAATTGATGGCATTGGTAACTTGGTAAGAAGCATCATGCTCTACTAAATTATACGACGTCTGTGTATAGAAGATTCATTTTAACAACAAAATACCAGACATCAGCGACAAGCTACTTAATTGACTCTACTGCAGATGTTTCTAACTTCTCCTTGATTCCCAGTGAGGACGTCCAGTGCTTGCAACTTAACCATGGCGTTTGCGAGTTCAATATTGAATAGAGTTGTGTTGAGGGACAGCTGTTGAACAAAGTCTTGTGTTTTTGGATGTTGAGCTATCTTTTGGTCAATTGGCAGTACTCCCCTCTGGTTGATGATTTGATTGAAGTAAGAGTTATCCACTGTGTTTAAGTTTTGAAGATTTTGATCAAGAAGAGTGAAGTTGTTGCTGGCGGCTGTGGTACTCTGGGGACATGTTGATGTTAGATGACTGTGAAGGTCAGGATCCATGAGCGGGTCGAACAAGGCAGTACCAGGGTAAAGACGATCCCTGAAGAACACACAATGTGCAACTCCGACCGTATGACATCCTGTGTAGGTGACACATATTTTATTATGCCAAGAGTACCGACTCACTAACTTGAAGTGAAAGGACTTCTTCATCTCTCAGAAAATTTGTGTAATAGAGTTTCCAGAGTTAAAATTAGGGGGCTATTTCATGTCGTCCGTTCATTTACTTAGCGTCATCCATATTTTATGAGTAAATTATCGATTTGCAATTTTTTAATTTACTAACCTAATTTAACGTTTACGATTCGGATAACAACAACTTCAAACACTTAATGTCATTACTTAGTGTCACTCACTACTAATTATGCTAGCAAATTTTATTTTAATTAGCTCACTTCTTTAGTTTGATACTTGTACTAATTATCCTAGATGCTAATTATAGATACATATCATTCAACACAAAATCAAGTCAAGACATTAATGAACACGAAAAAACACTAAGGGGTGAGCATAGATTTAGATGCACGGCTCATTTTGATTCTGATGTCCATTTTGATTTAGCTGCACTTAGGGGTGTTCAAAAAGTGACCCGGATCGGCAAACCCGACCGAGCCGGACCGTACGGTCCGGTCCGGTCCGGTCCGGACCGGCTACATACCGGTCCGGTCCGCGGGTCTCCAAAAATTTGGTTGCCGGTCCACCCTTAAAAAAATTAATCAAATTTAGTGTATTTTGTCGGTCCGGTCTGGGTTTGGACCGGTGAACACCCCTAGCTGCACTGTCCGTTCAATTTACACGAGAATTCATTGCTATGTGTACAACCATCTATAGAATTGGTTCGTGAATTCAGTATTGTGTTAATGCATAAACACAAATGTAATAACTTTGTGATTTGCTAGTGCATATTGGATTTTTGCAACATAAACCCCAATGAAATCAAACCCAGAAACAAGACGCGGGACAATCTGATTCCGGATTGAAGCGTGGTAGATTTGCGGCTCGACCTAGGCTGGGGCTTGGGAGATCTGCGACTCGACCTAGGCGGTGCCTTGGGAGATCTGCGCCTCAACCTGGGTTTGAGCGTGGTTGTTCTACGCCTCAACCTGGGTTGGGGCGTGATGTTTTACGTTTCAAATTGGGTTGGGGCATGGCAGTTCTACTATTTGATCTAGAATGAGGCGTCTCAATCGTATATATTGGTCGCGATTTCTTACTACAATGATGCGATCCATAATCATGCTAAAATGTCGAAATTAAGAAAAAATTACCAAGAGATTGGAATTAGAATGACAAGAGTGAGATTATTGGAGTCGGATTGCTTGAAATCGTTATTCAATCTTAAAAAAATATGATTGGAGTTGAGGAAGCATGAAGGTTAAATGTAAGTTAATGAATAAAGGGAGGATAGTAAGTAAAAAGGGTTAAATAACGTAAGGGGCAAAATGGGTATCAATTAAAATACGACGATTAAGTAAAATTATGGACGACGAGAAGCGAAAGTGTAAAAGTACCTAGTAGAACAACCATTTCTCGTATGGTGAAATTTTTGGCAGCAAAGGCTGTAGCGATGTCCTCAACCGAGAGGAAAGGACTCGGAAGATCGCGCGCATCCTCGGCCTGTGACACTAATCCATCTCTTCTGCCGGTTTGTACTGGATAGTCGGGTCCTCCGCCCTGCGTAGAAAGACAGTTTGATAATCCTGTAATGTAGTAAAAATATATGTAAAAGAAAGTGGAGTGACATTTAGCAATGAGATTACCAGTTTGATGAGGGCTTTAGTAGAAACTGCAATGATATCAGCACAGGAAACTAGACCAGGACATTGGGCTTCTACAACAAGCTTTACTGCATCCACAAATGTATATCCCCTCACACTGTGATTAGGGCTTGCACTTTTCTCTGTCGAATTTCCCTCTATAAGGATTGATGCATCACACCCCTGTTCATCATCAATTAATAATAAATTAATAATGACTGATTAACAATGTCACTAAACCCTGATAAATATCCCAGCCTCGATATTTTATACTCCGTATTTAGTATATGATGAGCCAATAAAATTTATCAATAAACACGTTGTTGGTTGAGCTTTGACACATACAGCAAATAGCAAATAATACAGATCACATAATAATGGTATGGGGAAAAATGAAGAAAAGTGAACGCATGCGTACAGTGACAAAGCAATCATGGAATTGCAAGCGGAGCAAAGCGGGAAGTAACGTGGGATCAATGTCGAACTGTGCTTTCACCTCAGTAGCAATAATCGCCTCAACATCGGCATGCTTGTCGAAGCATTTCCCACTATAAAAACCGACATGAAGACCAGAAGAAGAAGAAGATCCAGCAGGGGAAGGCATAGGAGGGACAAGGGTGGAATTATTGATACCGGGTTGTGCCGGGAAATTCAAGGATAGAGAAGGAGAGGATGATGGGTGCAGCGAAGATGGCGTAGGAGGAGGAGGAGGAGGTGGAGGTGGTGGGTAGCCGCCGTGGGAATTGACTGTAGTCAGACACGGTGGTTCATCGTATGAATCATAGCTACCACACACACCTACTTGGCTCAATCTTGATACAATGAACAACCAAATTTTCAACATTCCAACTAAAGCACTTGCTGCAGGGTAGACCCTCATTGTTTGTCAGTCAATTGGTCTTAAGTTTACGTGAGCTGTTGATAATTACACAAATTTGGCTTAATTTTAGTTGATGTCATTAATTAATTAATTGGGTGGGCTAGAATAAGGTGGGAAAGGCATATTGTAGTTCCTAAGTCAATGTCTCTGATTGCTCCCTTCTTCTTACCCTTTTTTATCATATCATAAAAAAGTGTCACCGCGTTCGGTGTAGCACAACATGTTAGAATAATACGGTCGGTCTACTCCTCCTTATGATTAATGCACGCTTTTTTCATAGTTTGCTTTGATGCGTGTATGTGGTATGACCATTCAGTGGCTAAATGAATGGATTAACCGTGGCAATAAAGCTTTTCAAGATTTACAATTGATTTTCGAAATTATTTTTTCTAACGAGCATTCATTCAATCCTAACGATTTTTTCCTAAATTTTTCTATTCCATCCTTTATAAATCTTTAGCTTTTTACCCTAAGATTCAAAAGTTTCTCTTCGTTTAATCAATTTATATAATCAATAACGCTTCTCAATTCAATTATGAATTCTAATTCAATTATCGATAATGTAATATCGATAAATTATTTACTTAATTATTTTGTTTATTATATTACTCCGTATTATTGATTGATTAATTATTTAGGCTTATATATTAGGGTATATATATATAAAAAAATATAATATAAAAGAACAAGGAAATTTCCATAGAAAAAAATAAATCTAAAAACAAAAAATCAAAAATAAAAAGAAAAGAAAAACAAAAAATAATAATAAAAAAAACAAAGAAGGAAATCTAAACTAAAAAGAAAAAAAAAAGAAATTTTGAAAAATAGCAAACCAAACCCTACACATCCCTCCCCCGACCCTCACCCGCTCCACCACCCATACCACCCTCACCCACCCACCCACCCACCGGTCCACCACCCAGACCCAACCTAATCTCCATCCTGACCACCCCACCCAAACCGACCCGGACTCGAACCCGAACCTCACTCACCAACCGACCCCAGCCATCACCGACCATACCACCGCTCTCGACCTTAGCCATCTTTCTTTCTTACCAACCCAAGACGGTTCCATTGTTTGTGGTGGTTCATGGGTATGTTCATGGGCGTTTGGATTTTGAGAATTGTTAGAGAGAAAAACAAGAAAATAAATTTTGATGGGATAAAATGGAAAGGGTAAAGCGGTAAAATATCGTTAGAATTGAGCAAAAGCTCGTTAGTAAAAGCACGACCCTTAATTTTCTTTAATCTTATGGCTAAATAAAAGGATTAAGAAGGCGTTTGGTTTGAGATTTACAGGAAAAGAAGAGAGAATCAAACTTTATCAATCCCCATGTTCCGTTTTGTTTAAACATTTTAAGGGATTTTCTACGTGCTACCCATGAACTTTTTACTTTTCTACCTTGCACCCCTACACTTTTTACATGTATACAAGGTGTCCTTGTACTTTACTAAAAGTTTCTTTGATACCCCTAAACTTTATTATTATCTTTATTGGTACCCCTAAACTTTTTTTTCCGTCAAGTATTGGCAACAAATTATATTTTTATGTTCAAGATTAAAAGTTAAACATCATTTAACATACCTAATTAACATATAATTGAACTTAAACTAACGATTTTGTACGTGTTTGTAGCTATACTTCGAATCTAAAAGGATTATATTTTTGACGTTATATTGTCAAATCAAATGATAACTCTTAAATTAAGCTCAATTAATTGTTAACTAGTATAGACCCCGTGCATGTATGCACATTATTTATAAAAATTGATTAATTTTTAGTTAATTATTTATACAAAATAGATTTTAATTAGAAACCCGATAATTTTTCATGATTTTTATCCTTGTATGTATAACAAAATAATTTAAATACATAATTAATCAAGATAACGACCTCAACAAATATAATGAAATATGTAGTACAAAAAATTACTACCTCTGTGTGTGGACATGACATAGGTCCACCCCGACGCGGCCACTCGCGGGTTTGGGTAGGCGAATGAATCTCCATATGAGAAGGATCGAATTGAAATTTAGGTCTATGTGGAGTCGCCACCGAATTTTATGGTTATTCGGAACCGTTCGAGCCCACTCTATGTCGTAGTGGGCCGTATACAAAATACGGCCCATTTCCGATGTCAGAGTTTATTGGGCTCGTCCCTTTGCATATCGATATAGATGCCGACTTGAGCGGTTAATCGTATATTGAATGACTCTCGTGCGCCAATGGTTTCGGGCATCCGGAAACCGAGGTTCTGAGTAAGGGGTGAGGGTACGTGTTGGGAAGCCCACAAAGGACACCCAACCCCGCCCGCACATTAGCGGCCTCTACTAAGAATTCGAATGACTTTCTAATACGCGTGCTAGTAAAACGGAAAAAATGATATGCAAAGATTTACTTTCCCTAAACATGCGAATGAAATTGAAAAGTGGGTTTCTATGTCAATTTAATGCAACTAAAATTAACGTCAAAGTTGTATTTTAGCATGCGGGTTCATTTAGTATAATAAACGAATAATGATTAAATTGACAAAAGAAACAGAAAACGCGTTAGTAACGATATAGCGATATAACGAATAATAACGGTTTGCAAATATTGAATTGAATTGAAAAGATGCAAATATGAGGATGCATGATTTGAAAAGATAGTATACACGTGATTAATTATGCACATGTTGACCTAAGTCGTAAAATACTATCGAGTTTGAAAAATAGAATAATGTACGACTCGTGTTTGAGTCGTTATGAGGCCACTCGATCGAGTGGTCGATGGACTCGATCGAGTGGAACCAAAAAAAATGATTCTGTTTTGCGTCAAAGACCATACTCGGTCGAGTTATTGACTAACTCGGTCGAGTACATGGCCACTCGACCGAGTCACTGTGAGACTCGATCGAGTGGGTGTCATAATTAGCTTTCTGACTCGATTTTAGGGTGTCACTCGATCGAGTGACTAAGGCACTCGGCCGAGTGGCACCTGTACGAACTTGGTTCGTTTGCTATTTAATTGTTGACTTTGAAATTGCTTTTGATTTTTGATAATCGGACATAAATATTGCACAATTTATGTTCGACTTGGTTTTTTATAAATCGCGAATTTTGTTGAACCGAATATAAATATTGTTGAATTTATACCCGATTCTAAAATTGAATACTCATCCTATCCCATATTCGATTATTGAATCGATATGGGATATTTAGAGTGAAAAATAAAAAGGATGGATTAATTTTAGTCGCTTTGAATTAATTATCGTGATATGAATAAATCATGTTAATTAATTCATATGACTTGATTGTTAGATTCGATATCCAATTATGGAATTGGTATCGAATCTAAAATCGACGCTTTACTTGAATAGTAAAAAAACTTGATTCCCTCGACTTTTCCGACATCGAAATAAATCCCTAGGGATTGTGATGTCGGATCCATGTCAACGGGTTTCGACCCTTATTAAAAATTGACTTTAGAAAATTGATGAATGCAAAATTGATGATGATAACGAGAAGTAATAACGGAATCTTGTTTAAGTTGACTCATCTCAATAATCAAATAATCGGGATACCGGGATAAGCGACCGTCAACGCTGTGTGCAGTACACTTGTATGTTCGTGTTTTCTTATCCCGATATCCTTCTTACTCGACACAAATCAATGAGTATTTTAATATTTTAATACTAAAGATATTATAGATATTATGATGCAATGACTAAAATAATAAAAAAACGAAAAAACGAGGAAGAATGATGAATGCGCAATAATAATGATAAAATAACCGTAACACTAATAATAATAATACGAAATAATAATAATAATAATGCGTAGTAATAATAACGATAATACGTAATAATAATAATAATAATAATAATAATACGGTAATAATAATAATAATAATAATAATAATAATAATAATAATAATAATAATAATAATAATAATAATAATAATATATAGTAGTAGTACGTAATAGTAATAATAATATATAGTAGTAATAATAATATATAGTAGTAATAATAATAATACGTAGTAGTAGTGCGTAATAGTAATATATAATAATAATACATAATAATAATATGTAATAATAATATATAATAATAGTAATAATAATGCAAAAAAACGAGAAAAGAGGGAAAAGGAAAGAAAAAGGGGTTTGTCACCCTCAACCTACATGTTTCAGTCTCGGTACGGACTCGTAAACGCGGCTTTAACACGGGAGTCTTCGAGGTGTATGGAGGCTAAGTTGTGGTGGCTCGGATTGAATCCCTAGAACTAGGTTTAGGGTTTGCTAAAGTCGGTTTTCCTAGGGTTTTTCTAGGGTTGGTAAAAACGTAGTATGTGTGTAGGATGCTAGGGTTTTTTTGTGTTGTGTAGATGTGTGCATGGGAAGGTGCTTATATAGAAAATATTAGGGCACCCGGGCTAGGGCACTCGACCGAGTAGGTAGCCAACTCGGTCGAGTGGCCCGTTATGTCAGCCGCCGGGCTCAAAGCAGGCCCACTCGATCGAGTGGATGGGTCACTCGATCGAGTGGCCTAAATGGGTCGCGCGGGTCTTGCTGGACCTTGACCTTGATGGGTTTTGTGATTGACTTGGACTTTTGATGGCTGTATGGCAGTTTTTGTGTGTCTCGGAAACGACTTTGACCGGGGTTGACCCAATCGTGAAAAGTCGGTTTTACTTCCGGTGTCGGTTTTGGCCCAAATTAGTCTTGTTTGACTCGGAATGATCCACTGGGCCTGGATTTGAGGTCCGTTTGGTGAGATTTGTACTCCGTAAGTGTGTTAGCCAACGATTAATGGATTTGAGCCCGTATCCGAGCGCGTAGAAACACGTTAGCGTCCGATCATCATCGGGTGATTTTTGGAAACTGCCATAGACACCTGGCGGTCAAAATGCGGGTGTCTATAGAACCCCCACTCTGACTGAGGCTTGGACAAAGCGAAAGTCAGAGTAGCTACCAAGCCTGTTAAGACCTGGTAGACTTCCGGTCGGGTTGTTTATAGTCCATTAGACTCGCGTGTAGGGCTCGCCAGCCATAAGACAGAGATCATACCTTCGCTGGATGCTTGTGCTCCGTGGGGAATTCGGGCTTGTCGCGTAAGCCCTGGGTGTGCCTGTGTGTTGGCCCATCCCATGCTATCCCGGAAAATGTTGCTGGGGAGATTTGATGACTTGCATGTCCCTGTTTGAGTCGTACCTGTATGAGTCACATAGAATGCATGCAACACGTAGGTGGTAAAATGACTCGTGCTGGGGAAAATGATTTTGAATTTTTTTTTTTGAAAACTCGAATTTGAATTTGAAATCCTGAAAGCAATCGCGAGCTAGGTTTTCAAAATGGAAAGGGATAGAAAAGAAATTCGCAGTATAAATAGACTGAAATCTGACCTTGTCAAAAAAAATCTTTTTTCAAATGGCTAAATTTTGCAAATCTCAAAATGGAGTTTGAAGAGAGGGACCTACCGACAGACTCGACTCTGGACAGGACGAGTTGACTGACACAGACTGGACTCTCTAAGGGTTGGACCGTGACTCGGTAGGGTAGTGGGCCGCCTAACAAGACTCTCAAGTTGCGCTATCCCGTAACCTAGGCGAGTGGCAACACGGTCGTATATCGAAATGGGATAGATATGCTATAGGGGACTGGCAGTAGTCCGTAATGAAACTGTTTTAGTCTGGTGCCCTTCCGGATTTCCTATTTTAGGATACTTTTCCAAAGTGGGTGATGCCTCGAGTCCTGACAGATTCTTGTCTTTGACTGAGCCGAGTACTAGGACACACTACAGAAAGAAGGCTAGATTTTTTGTTGGATTTATCTGGATTTTGTGAGTGGATGGAGAACTTCTGTCTAAGAGGAGCCCCCGGGACAACAAAGCTAGCTACTGAGAACATGACAGTGTCGTGACCGAAATGACGGTGCTTTTTGATCATGTGTCAATGTGGGTGGTTGTGCCTCTGTTGAAAGGCTGCCTACGTATTCACGTGTAGTGAAATCAAACCATGCCGTAGTTCAGTGGATTGAAAGATATATATGGTGCCTAGTCTAATAGGACTTTGTGTGTAACTAGTCGTATTGACGGTGCAGGCTAGGTGCATTCCCAATGATGTCTTGATCAAAGGGCTAGAATGGTTAGGATGTTAATCCTGTGGCTGTGAGCGTTCTTCGGGGTAGCCCCCAGAGATGGTGTGAACTATTTGGGCATGTTCTATGCCGACTGCAAGTTGAGTTCCCGTGTTCGGGGTTGGTAACTGGTTTGGATGGGATTTTAACGTGTTTTGTTCTCGGGATTTTAACGAGTTTTGCTCTCGGGGAATTTTAACGAGTTTTGTTCTCGGGATTTTAACGAGTTTTGCTCTCGGGGATTTGACGAGTTTTGCTCTCGGGGATTTGACGAGTTTTGCTCTCGGGGATTTGACGAGTTTTGCTCTCGGGTCTTTGTATGGTGATTGTGAATTTTGTTATGTAAAGAGAAAGTCGAGTAAAATGGCTCGAACTTTGATCGGGATAGGTTTTGATAATGCGGGATCTGGTTTCCATGTCTGGCCCTAATGGTTAGGGGCATCCTATGGTGCTTGAATCCTCAAAATTCCGGGCTGTCTCTGGCCTGGGTCTCGGGGAGGTCTTGAGGGTTGTAATGTGGGAAGGCTAGATGTGGTGTTAGCTGACCAGCTTGATTGTCACTCCCCTATTGGATGGTATTGATAATTTTGAATTTGACCGTACCACGGTCAAAGGATTTTCACTTGAGTTGACCGTTGACCACGGTCATGGGTATTTGATTTTTGATTGACCTCGCGATCATGGGGTTTTGATAATTTTGACCGTACCCTGGTCGTGGGGCTTTCACTTGAATTGACCGTTGACCACGGTCATGGTTATTCTGAATTTTTTTTGATGATGGCCTGCTTTTTTTTTTTGTTTTGGCCTTTTGCTTTTTTTCATGGACTTTCGATTTTTTTTTGTGTCCAGTTTTTTTTTTTTGATGGCATTCTTTTTGCTTTGGCCCTTTCTTTTTTTTTCTTTTTTTTTTACTTTTGATTTTTTTTGTCCAGGGCTCTTTCGTTTTTTTTTTGCCGGTCAGACTAACACCTAAGGTAGGGATTGATTAGTCTTATTGGAGGGGTGTTTTATTGTGGGAAATGGGCTTGCCTCCCGTCTTGAACCCAAACTAGGAGATTACCTAGATTTGTCATAGGATTCGATACCGCTCCTGCTACGGGTAGTTGTGTGGTTTTTTCTATACCAGACATGGAATAGGTAAAAAGAAAACACGGGCTCGGTTTCCTGCAGTCATTATAGATGTGCCTATAATAGTCACGTGCGTGTGCTCACAGTGTATGATGGTGTTCATCATGTTCTCGGAAACACGTAAGGAAAGTATATTTGAGAAACAGGAAAGCTGATTTTATTGGATTTTGAAAGGGAGGACAGAATACAATTGACTCTGACTCTGACTTTGACTTTGACTTCGACTTCGACTTCGAAGGGAATAGTACATCCTAGACTCGGATTCAGACTCGGACTCAAATCAGATCCGGACTCTCGGATAATGTTGTCATTAGTCGTCGGCTTCTAAGGACTCGAGTTGATGTCCAGTATAGCCCAGATCTTCATTGTGTCGAAGATCGTCTTCAATCCTAATGCCCATTTCGGTAAGTACGGCAAAGTTTGAAATGCCGGCATACCTAAGATGGACGCGGTAAGAAGGTAGGAGGTTGTTGATGAAGGCCTCCACTAGTGTCTTCTCGTTGGGCTTGTTTACCAACTTTACACTCTCGGCCCTCCATCTTTGAAGATATGTGGTGAACCCTTCTTTGGGCTCTTGGGCCATGACTTCCAGAGTACGCATTGTAGTCTGGATCTCGATATTATCGGCGTAGTTCCGAGCGAACTCCGTTGCCACGTCATCCCAAGTCGGGTATTTCTTGGAATCGAGCCTGTAGTACCAGGCTTTGGGGTGCTTCTGGAGGGAGGAAGGGAATAAGTGCTTAAACATGGTGGACTTTACCCCCTTTACCGCCATGAAGTCTTTGAAAGCCCGTATGTGGTGGACCGGGTCTTCGGTACCCTCAAACATAAGAAGTCCCGTTAAGTTGAGGTTAGCAGGAAGCTCGTTATCCAGAGGTGAATAAATACGAGCATTCTCGGTGTGGATCGAGTTGTTCGTTGATAGGTGAACTTGTTCCTCGAGCCTACGAACGATACTGACCAATTCGGCCATGGGCCCATTGGGCTCAGCTCCTTCGACTGGGGCCTCTTTTTCCACGGCACTTAGGCGGGTGACTATCGTTGCTTGGTTAGCCTGGATGGCGGCCAGTTGAGTCTCGATCTTGGCCAGAGCATTTTTCATATCGTCCATTTTGCGTTGGTATCTGGTTTCGGGTGGCCTGTCTGTAAGAACACCACGCAATCAGAAAAGTTGCTTCGGAACTCCAACTCACCAAGGCATAGGAAATAGCGCAGGAGGAGAGACGACTCTAGTTTGACTCGGGTTAGACTCCCCTAAGACAAATGTGTAGGGTACTATTCTCGGAGTGACTGTGATTAGTCACTCCGTCGGAGAATAGCCCCCGATGTGAGACTAAGGACTTAGATGGTGTGGCATCTTAAGTGACTCGAAAGTGGGGTACGTGAGACACGTGTAAGACATGACCCTTAGAGCAATCGTGATTGATCGCTCTGCTAAGGGGTAGCCTCCAAGTGGGATCGATAATTTTGTTAAGACTCGAGTGTCGGACGAGTGACCTTTAGACGTAAGGACCCCGAACCTTTTGTCATAGGGCTATGCCTTGTAAAAGGTTGACTCGGAAAAAAAAAAACACCTGGATGGGTGACTTGTGCAAGATGGGCCTTCCTTAGGATTCGGCTACGTGGGCCTAGTCCTGTCCGAAGGAAGGTTGACTCGATTGTGTAAACGGGCCTTCCTTTGTAGGAGTATGTCCTACGTAGGTGGGCCTTGCCTTAGTCTAATAAGGCGGACCGGGATAGGGAAGAAACTCGTGATGTAAGATCGACGGAGTTTCGACGCTAAAGACCTTGACAACTTAAGACGCGACCCGACACTGCTAAATACGGGAGGTCCTAGAAGTGGAAGGTTTTGAAAATTGGAGATTTTTGCAAAAAAGGACCGAGTAAACTCGGTGGATGGCCCAAATTTCCGAAAAAGGACGAAAAGTCATTGGGCCACGGGTTTTGAAAGTTCGAGTTTTGATTTGGGCAGCATACCGGCTAGAAAATAGGCTATTTGAGTAAAAATCATAAGTCCTAAATTCGGTATGTGTCCCGGGTTTTGAAATCGAATAGTTTGAAAAGGATGCAATTTTGAAAAGTTGACGGTTTTTTTGAAAACGACTCGGAAACCAAGTAGCACGTAGTCACACAAGCATTATAACGACGCCATGTATGCTCTATACTAAGTCTCGGTCGGTCTATAAGGGGTCTATACCAGTGTACATAGTCTAGACGTTGATCGGGACGGACTTCCTAAGTCGAGTTGATCTTAGAACATGCCGCGAAACCCACTCGAATCGACTATGGACACCTTTCAACATATCCGTGTTGGAGTACATCGACGGTATAGTGGGACGTCGGTCGCGAGTACCGGCCCGGGAAAATATGGGTTATGCATGAACCGTAGAACTAAAACGCGTATTGTATTTGTCAAACGATTTCTATTCGAGTCTCACCCTGAGGATGCCGATGGTAAGTCACGCATCAGTTAATCCCCAGCGGAGTCGCCAAATTGTGGACATGACATAGGTCCACCCCGACGCGGCCACGCACGGGTTTGGGTAGGCGAATGAATCTCCATATGAGAAGGATCGAATTGAAATTTAGGTCTATGTGGAGTCGCCACCGAATTTTATGGTTATTCGGAACCGTTCGAGCCCACTCTATGTCGTAGTGGGCCGTATACAAAATACGGCCCATTTCCGATGTCAGAGTTTATTGGGCTCGTCCCTTTGCATATCGATATAGATGCCGACTTGAGCGGTTAATCGTATATTGAATGACTCTCGTGCGCCAATGGTTTCGGGCATCCGGAAACCGAGGTTCTGAGTAAGGGGTGAGGGTACGTGTTGGGAAGCCCACAAAGGACACCCAACCCCGCCCGCACATTAGCGGCCTCTACTAAGAATTCGAATGACTTTCTAATACGCGTGCTAGTAAAACGGAAAAAATGATATGCAAAGATTTACTTTCCCTAAACATGCGAATGAAATTGAAAAGTGGGTTTCTATGTCAATTTAATGCAACTAAAATTAACGTCAAAGTTGTATTTTAGCATGCGGGTTCATTTAGTATAATAAACGAATAATGATTAAATTGACAAAAGAAACAGAAAACGCGTTAGTAACGATATAGCGATATAACGAATAATAACGGTTTGCAAATACTGAATTGAATTGAAAAGATGCAAATATGAGGATGCATGATTTGAAAAGATAGTATACACGTGATTAATTATGCACATGTTGACCTAAGTCGTAAAATACTATCGAGTTTGAAAAATAGAATAATGTACGACTCGTGTTTGAGTCGTTATGAGGCCACTCGATCGAGTGGTCGATGGACTCGATCGAGTGGAACCAAAAAAAATGATTCTGTTTTGCGTCAAAGACCGTACTCGGTCGAGTTATTGACTAACTCGGTCGAGTACATGGCCACTCGACCGAGTCACTGTGAGACTCGATCGAGTGGGTGTCATAATTAGCTTTCTGACTCGATTTTAGGGTGTCACTCGGCCGAGTGGCACCTGTACGAACTTGGTTCGTTTGCTATTTAATTGTTGACTTTGAAATTGCTTTTGATTTTTGATAATCGGACATAAATATTGCACTATTTATGTTCGACTTGGTTTTTTATAAATCGCGAATTTTGTCGAATATAAATATTGTTGAATTTATACCCGATTCTAAAATTGAATACTCATCCTATCCCATATTCGATTATTGAATCGATATGGGATATTTAGAGTGAAAAATAAAAAGGATGGATTAATTTTAGTCGCTTTGAATTAATTATCGTGATATGAATAAATCACGTTAATTAATTCATATGACTTGATTGTTAGATTCGATATCCAATTATGGAATTGGTATCGAATCTAAAATCGACGCTTTACTTGAATAGTAAAAAAACTTGATTCCCTCGACTTTTCCGACATCGAAATAAATCCCTAGGGATTGTGATGTCGGATCCGTGTCAACGGGTTTCGACCCTTATTAAAAATTGACTTTAGAAAATTGATGAATGCAAAATTGATGATGATAACGAGAAGTAATAACGGAATCTTGTTTAAGTTGACTCATCTCAATAATCAAATAATCGGGATACCGGGATAAGCGACCGTCAACGCTGTGTGCAGTACACTTGTATGTTCGTGTTTTCTTATCCCGATATCCTTCTTACTCGACACAAATCAATGAGTATTTTAATATTTTAATACTAAAGATATTATAGATATTATGATGCAATGACTAAAATAATAAAAAAACGAAAAAACGAGGAAGAATGATGAATGCGCAATAATAATGATAAAATAACCGTAACACTAATAATAATAATACGAAATAATAATAATAATAATGCGTAGTAATAATAACGATAATACGTAATAATAATAATAATAATACGGTAATAATAATAATAATAATAATAATAATAATAATAATATATAGTAGTAGTACGTAATAGTAATAATAATATATAGTAGTAATAATAATATATAGTAGTAATAATAATAATACGTAGTAGTAGTGCGTAATAGTAATATATAATAATAATACATAATAATAATATGTAATAATAATATATAATAATAGTAATAATAATGCAAAAAAACGAGAAAAGAGGGAAAAGGAAAGAAAAAGGGGTTTGTCACCCTCAACCTACATGTTTCAGTCTCGGTACGGACTCGTAAACGCGGCTTTAACACGGGAGTCTTCGAGGTGTATGGAGGCTAAGTTGTGGTGGCTCGGATTGAATCCCTAGAACTAGGTTTAGGGTTTGCTAAAGTCGGTTTTCCTAGGGTTTTTCTAGGGTTGGTAAAAACGTAGTATGTGTGTAGGATGCTAGGGTTTTTTTGTGTTGTGTAGATGTGTGCATGGGAAGGTGCTTATATAGAAAATATTAGGGCACCCGGGCTAGGGCACTCGACCGAGTAGGTAGCCAACTCGGTCGAGTGGCCCGTTATGTCAGCCGCCGGGCTCAAAGCAGGCCCACTCGATCGAGTGGATGGGTCACTCGATCGAGTGGCCTAAATGGGTCGCGCGGGTCTTGCTGGACCTTGACCTTGATGGGTTTTGTGTTTGACTTGGACTTTTGATGGTTGTATGGTTGTTTTGTGTGTCTCGGAAATGACTTTGACCGGGGTTGACCCAATCGTGAAAAGTCGGTTTTATTTCCAGTGTCGGTTTTGGCCCAAATTAGTCTTGTTTGACTCGGAATGATCCACTGGGCCTGGATTTGAGGTCTGTTTGGTGAGATTTGTACTCCGTAAGTGTGTTAGCCAACGATTAATGGATTTGAGCCCGTATCCGAGCGCGTAGAAACACGTTAGCGTCCGATCATCATCGGGTGATTTTTGGAAACTGCCATAGACACCTGGCGGTCAAAATGCGGGTGTCTACACTGTGTTTTATTTGTCATTCAAATTTCTCGAGACAATCATTTCCCTTTTATATATTTTTCTTAATATATGAATAATTTGTGTAAATTGTGAAATGTATATTCACTTTAAATTTATTTTCAAATAAAGTATAATTTTATACTCTTGATGTTTAGATGTAGTTATTCTCTATAATATCAGTATATATCATTTGTTCGCAAAAATAGTTCATAATTGTTGTTAGAAATTTAAGCAACTATATTTCTACAATTTATTTTAATCAATACACCCATTATTAGTTTTTAAATATTTAACCTGTAAGTATTTTTTATATGATGTGATTGATAATTGAGTGTGATTCATTCCTTATTTGTTGTATTGATTTTGTGCAAATTGAGAGCTTAAAATTTAGGTGAGAAAAGTTTTGAGAATTTTATTCTCTTAGCTAATAGAGGATAACAATACTCTCTCCTTTTTTTTAGGTTTCTTCCTGCGTTTTAAGATTTGTGAGAAGTATTTAATTGAAATGGGAAGAAACATAAAAAAATGGAGGGAGTATAATATTTAATTACAATCTTATATCAATCATGATTATTACAAAAATAAAATGTATTTTCGCTGATATATATACACTTTCGATATTTAATATACACTGACACAAATCATAGAGGTTGTAAAATATACTTGCCATATCAGTCATGATACTACATTTAGACGTTAATTTAGTCATTTTCGTGCATATATCATTCATAAATTATGGTTGTCTTTCATTTATACTTAAATATTCCAATTTGCACGTTAATTTAATCAATCATTCCTAAATTATGGTTGTCTTTCATTTATACTAAAATATTCTAATTTGCACGAATGATTAATAGTGCGATTATTTTAGTTAATTAGTAGTGGATTTGGTCATATCAAGCTAACTAAATTTCGGTAGTACATATCGAAAGCATCAAAGGCTCAAACATGAGTCCAATATGAATAGGCGGGAAAATCATAGAGGGAGTTAATCTCTTACTCCGTAGTAAGAGGATTGCACTGAATTTGTTATATTGCACATTTGCACAGAATCAAGAAGATTAATACAGAATATTATTTTCAATCTTCTACAATCTCGTATATTAGAGATATATTTTCAATACTATATTGTTTATCACATTCTGAGGATGACCCCTTGTGGCAGACATTCTCAGTAATATAGTAGGGATATTCGATTAGATTTGATTATTTAAATATTACTTTCTGTCAATAATATTTATTTTCAATATTATTGTTATCATCTCAAATTATATTAGATATATATACTACAATCTCCTATATATATCCGTAATATAGACTCTAATTACAATCTTATATATCAATCGTATATCTTAATTCTAATCAAAATTGACTTGATATCGTCTTATTTTAAGATGGAATCTTGCAATTTTATTATAGTCACGATTATTATAATAATGAAAATCAATCTTAGTTCATTTAGTCAAACTTTAAAGAAAAATATTATAATTTGAGGATTGACTAATAGTGAATAATTTGGTTACATTTTGACTAATTAATAATTTAATAGCATTTAAAACGAATGACCTTCTTAATTTTCCTTAATTAAGATATTGGAGTGTATAGATTTAGATTTAATTTAGTGATAATTAAATTAATAAGATATTGGAGAGTAGTGGTAGAGAAGAAGTACAAAATACTTAACGTCAAGGATTCGATTTGCATATAGCTCATTTTCCGTTTTTTTTATGGTGGATAGCTTTAATTAGGCAGAAAAAATTGGAGTAAAGTTATTCTTTTAGTGGTAAGGGGATATATCCGTAATATAGACTCTAATAACAATCTTATATCTTAATACTAATCAAATATGACTTGATATCATTTTATTTTAAGATGAAATCTTGTAGTTTTAATATAGTCATGATTATTATAATAATGAAAATCAATCTTAGTTCATTTAGTCAAGCTTTAAACAAAAATATTATAATTTGAGGATTGACTAATAGTGAATAATTTGGTTACATTTTGATTAATTAATAATTTAATATCATTAAAAACGAATTACTTTCTTAATTTTCCTTAATTAAGATATTGAAGCGTATAGCTTTAGGGTTAATTTAGTGGCAATTAAATCAATAAGATTACTCTAGAGTAGTAGTGGTAGAGAAGAAGTACGTACTAAATACTTAAGGTCAAGGGTTCGATTTGCATTTAGTTCATTTATTTTTATGGTGGATAGCTTTAGGCGGAAAAAATTGGAGTAAAGTTATTCTTTTAGTGGTAAAGGGATTATCTAAGTCAAATAATATTGAAGTCTTAATCCCAAGCTAAAAACATAATCTAACGATAAAACTTGATGGAAAAAATTCGGGGCGCTAGTTAAACTAATAATAAAATTTAAGGGTACTATATGTATAAACATAAAAAAGGTAGGGATACCATGTAGAAAAGTGAAAAATATATGGGTACCGCGTAGAAAATCCCAAAAAATAATTTCATTCCCCATCCCTTTTTCATTCCTCCCCATCACCCCAAACCTTCTACCTTTCTTAGAACATGTACATTAGCAAGAATTACCCAATTCTCGTCCTCCACTTTTTCACCTTTTTCTATATTCTATTCAACATCCATCTCAGCTTTCCACTCACCCTTACATTTTCGCCAAAAACATCCAACATAAACAAGAATTCATTTCTCACACACTCTCTTACTTTTTTTATACCCCACTATCCACCTCAATAATTCATCTATTAGCATTTAATTACTCATTCCTTCTTCTTGTATAAGCCCCATTGGGGTTTGGCAGGGAGGTTAGGAAAAAGGTGAAAAAGTAAAAGGATAGTGTTGATATGGTGCATGTGATGAGAAAGAAATAGAGATAAAAATATTTCCTTAAGAGAAAATGTGACTAACTAAAAAAAATATCCATAAAAGGAATACGAGATTTATTCAAGAAGATGGAGGGAACAACATTTAATCAAATATATCAAGTTATATATATACTAAATCACTCTCATTTGAATAAATGTTTACGATTAATAATTGTCCGATCTTTAATTTTATTGGGTCACGTTCAAATCGAGTTGGGTTGGGGTTCGGTTCGCCAGTCATCGGGTTCTATCGGGTAATAGGTAACATCCAATTCTGGTTGGGTAGATTTTGGCTGGCTACATTTTCGAGTGAGTCAATCAGTTTATCGGGTCGGGTTAGGTTTACTCTAATGATAACCACTAAAACGTGTCTACTTATTATAGACACCCAGATTTGGACCCAGTGGCTTCAGAAGTGCCCAAAAAACATCCGATGATGATCGAACTGCAACGGGACGCGAGATTGTAATCCCCTATAAATTCTAATGCAATACAGTGGCAGAAACACTGTAGATTTGGGATTAAAACACACTGATGTTCTATATTTTACAAAAAGAACGGTCAGTCAATACAAAGGCCACTTTTTACAAAAGGGCTAAAAAAATAAAAATTCTCCAAATGGGATTAAGAATCCATAAATGAACATAACTCAAGCGGAGTAGGATCCACACCACTCGCTAGCTCACACCAAACCCCGGAACAAATAATACCTGCCATGTTATAAACATAACAGCCACAATTCAGTGAGGAGCAACTCAGGCAGTTCTCCCAGCCATATTACATAATATTAAAACATAATTACTATTATATCAAAATAGTTGAAAACGGAAAACATTTAAAATGATACGGTAAATACTTCAAAATGATTGTCAACCTGCAAATCAATGTCAATCAATAATAATAACGGCGTTATGAAAATCAATCAATGTAACGGAATAGACTTTCACTAGGATCATAGTAAACTAGGTTCGAGAATTCAGTCAAAACAAATTAGACTTCGGTCTCTAACAAGGCAACTCAACTATAACAGGACTGCGTGCAGCAAGGTCCTGGCTTAAGTAATGTACACCCCTCCTGGACACCAACCGTAATCCAGTTCAACCCGACGGCGACTTACACGATGCGATATCTAAGTTTAAGGTCAAAATATACACACTCCTGAACACAAATCATGCTCAGTTCAACGACCAATGTGTCTCAACATAGACACACCAGCTTTATAGTTGATGGCAAAACGTATAACCTAGACTGTATTACTCTACCCGTACACTTGTCCTTATTATATAACTCCATAACAAAGTCGTTGTCGTAATTCGATAGGATTATCAAAACGTTCTTAAAAAGAAACTTTCTAATTTGGGAAACTTTCTTCAAGCATTAACTTTCCAAAATAGGTATTATTATAATTAGAAATCGTTTAACATTTGAATTATATAAAATAGTTATATTAGGCCTCGAGACATAAACATTATACTTATTTTATAAATATATATTTAATGATCACAAGTCAACGAAAGTCAAAATCATAATTATTTCTCAAAAGGTCGAAATATAAAAAGTAATTAAAAGTATTAAATTACAAATTTACAGATTTTCCGGAATAGCACTGTCTTACTATAAAATTTGTAATTAAATCATTAAAAATCAAAACAACGTAAGGTCAGTGGGGTTGAAAACTTTAGAAACTTAGTTACAACTTTTATTTCTGGAGTAAATCCAAATTCTAAATAAAACATGGGTTGTTATTTGTATTTTCACAAGCTGACAGAATTCGACACCCGATGGTATATCATTAATAAAATACGTTTAATAATTTATTTTAAAGCAAAACCAATTCGAAACATTAACCAGACTTTTCAAAGTTTATGTAGGTAAATTACCCAAATTAAATTCAAAGTGTATCAATGGTTTTAAATTAGTTTTACAACAACTGACAAATTCGCGGACTATTTTGACATCTGTTCGTAAACATTTTATTGTGACCAAAATACTAGGAATTAATTTACAAAATTTTACAGACATATAATAGACTTAAAATAAACAGTAGTCTTTTCAAACTTTTCGAAAATAAAGTCTTTAAACAGGAGTAATAAATCGTTCAAAATCACTAATCGATTCTGAAACATGCAGTAATTATGTTAAAAATAATAAAAACTTTCACTTTGCTATTTTATATTAAAATCACGAAAATTCAGAAATAAAGTCTTATTTGTATGTTTTAGTCTCGGTCTTATAATACTTTTAGAAGATCCGATGTGAAATAAATTGAGAAGATTAAAAGCGATAGAAACACGAAATCGATTTAAGCATATTATCGCAATATAATTAAAACATGCTTATTCGTATAAAAATTCGATTTTAAAACGATACTACAAACAACTACAACATATATATCACGCAATACCGAGTCATGCCATCATGTGTTACCTTCATCGAGATCATAGTCAATAATATACTCGTCCTTCTCGGGGTTGTCTTGAAAGCTTATAAAAAAATTATAAACAAGGTTCAAGACCCTTATTAGTATCATAAATCGAGAAGTAGGAAGAAGGAATTAAGAATTCGATGATTACCCTTCGAATTAGAATGAACCGGGATGAGAAGAATAATCGGAATTGAGAAAAATATGATGTACGTTCAATTATTTTTTTTGTAGAGAAGAGCAGATGAGGGAAGACTGTATTGGTGTTTAAGAGAAGTTGGGAGAGCACAAACAGTCAGGAGAATGTGCATAGAACTAGGAGAGAAAAGAGGAGTCGGTTTTGACTTTCTCAACCGAACTACGAAAAAAATATCCCAGTCCGATGAGGGGAACGGTCGGGTCTTCTACAATCTGAGCCCAGTTCGCGCTTAAAATCGTAAATGGATCACTTTAAAATAAAATATAATAATAATAATAAGTAGACGGAACGAACTCGTATAAGAATGTGTTTACGAGAAAGTAGTATTAAAATCAAGTTTCAAAAATAATTATGTATGAAATTGCGTAGAAAAGGATTAAATAGCAATTTCTCGATATTAATAAAAATTCTTGCGAGTGAGGTAATTAAAATGGGTTTCGAGTTTAAAATAAGAATTCAAGTTTATATAAAGATAAACTCGGGAATACAAACCGTCGAAACGGAAACTCGAAGAGAAATAAAATGAGTAAATCGGATGAAACGTAAGTAAGATACTTTTTTAAGCATAAAAAATGACTTTTCGAGGTAAATAGAATTTTACGTGTTCAAACGATTGAAAAAAATGAATCTGTTTTATAATTATTTAAAAAAAAGACGAGTTAAATTGTAAAAAAAATAAAATATTAATAAAATTTAATATATAAAAATCAGGGGTGTTACAACCTTCCACACTGAAAAAAAAAGTTTCGTCCCCGAAACTTATAGGAACACGAAAATATAACACAAAACAAAGTTATTTCACTTGAACAAAATGAGAATGCTTAACTCGCATCAAAAAATTTATTTAGAAAGAAAATTTTAAAACTTCAAACGAGATATGAAGTCGAATGCACAAATTTATCTCGAGATTAACTGGGTTAAGCTTCCCGAAACTTGAAAACTTTTCAAATTATTCAAGCTAAAGTTATTTGATAAAATAACGATGTTTAAATAACATTTTTAAACGAACTCGAGGGAAAAAGAGTACCCAAAACATTTTCAAAACATCAGTAAAACAATTGGTTTAAGAAATTCGGCAAATCGATTTAAGACAAAACAAAATCAAAGTTTGAGAAATCGAACTTAGCGTTGGAAAATCTCGAACCAGTCATTAGATGCTTCCAATAACAGATCCTAAAGTCCACCAACAAAAATAAAATGAAAGACCAAATTTATGAAATTATTTTCAAAAGTTAAATTTACTCAGACAATCTAATTATCGCAGAAACACAAGTATTTGTACTTAACGAAAATATTCATAAAACTCTTATCATCCGAAAATTATAGATTTGAAATAATTTTGAATTAATTTCAAACAGGTTTTTTAAGATATTTTAAAAATAACTAAATATAAACTTCAACCAAAAACGACAAAGAAAAGATTTTTAAAGCTTGAAATTGTAACTTAAAAATAATAACTCAAAAGTTTAAATTAGTCAAATATTTTTCAAAACGTGGAGTTTGGTTAAAAATTTAAGTATTAAAGCGAAACAAAAATTTTCAAACTCGATAAAGGGGTAGAAGGGATACCAAACTCGATAAATGATAGAAGGGATACCAACAACAGTTGGGAGGAGTAGAATTCAAGAGAAGCGGAGGTGAGGACGAAATCGAGAATTAAACAAAACTCTCAAAGATTACAAAGGAGTTTAAGATTCTCGAGACTTCTAGTACGACTCCGACAACTCAGGGTACTCCCACAACTCAAGGTTCTATTTCCACCAAATAATACTAAGTCCATTAATATCAGAAAGCTGGATTGTCTTACACAATCTACAACCTCCAAAATTATCAAATACCACAACTCCCAATACGAAGTCTCACATACTTATTCAATCCTTCAATCAACAGGGTAAGAATCCTCAAATGACTCAGAATCAAATCATGCTACCGAAATTCCATAAACCACAACACGATCAAACCAATCAACCAATAAGGCTCTAAAACTATTCAAGATTTACCAGATTATACTCGAGGTACATTCCATGGTACTCGAGTAAGGGACACTAAACAAAATCCACCAATTTAACAAAGCTCGGGTACTAAGTCCTCAAAAATGATTATACCAACATGTTTGACATCACCAAATCACAAAAGGTATGAAAGTAAGCCAAACCTAGGCACACTCGACCTCAAATGTAATGACAGACACTCACATTTTCAAGCACGTCATCTAAATAAGGTCTCTCATAAATCCATCAATTTCAAATCGCAATAGAGCAACCACAATATTTTTAATCACCCAACGAAGCCACAATCTCGTTGGTGCACAGGTATCAAAAATTCCATTAAGGTGCGGGGTATTAAAATATTCCTCAAAACAGTAGTGTAAATCCGAATTGTGATCATGGCCTTTCTCTTCCTTAAGAATAAGGACAATCCAATCAAATAATATTGAGTCACTCAACTCTAAAATTCATAGGTTACGATCTTATCAGACTCAATGATCTCATCCATAAGAACCGAGGTTTAATCTATGTCAACCAAAGTTACTAAAAACATGAACGAGAACCTGAAATGGAACCATAACACTCGGGTTAGAGCTCTAAACGATGATCTATAACCTCAAAAGTCAACGACTAGTCCATTAAGTCAACCTTAGGTGGGATTCCCAAAGTAATATTACCAGTTAGACTTAGTCCAGTTCTAAGTTCGGTACTATATATATCCATCAAAATAAAATATAATCTTACCATCAAAAACCTTATTCTCTCTAAGTACTTTAGATAATCAAGTAAATTATAAACCAAGATCAACACTTAAGGTACGATCCTAATTCCATCAATCAAATAATATTATTGAAATCAATCCTCAAGAAGTTCCCACTTGCTTAGAAATAGGGTAGAGCTCGCAATTCTGAAACCATGTAACAAGGGGTTTACTAAACCTCAAACATCTTTAACTATCACGGGGTTCACTAAGACAGGAGTCTAACTAGAGAATCTGAAGAGGATAGAGGGTAAAATGAGAGAATAAAACAAGGATTCGCCACGAGAATGAAGATGACCATTTATATGAGGAGGATCGGAAGAAGAAAAGAGAAACTAACAGGGAGAGCAGTGGAAACCTAGCCAACAGGAATAACAACACGTGACAGTAGAGAGCCGAACGACATCATGCCGACACAACAACATCCATAAGGAGAAGAAAAATAAGAGAAGAAGTAAAACAAGAAGAAGAAGAAATTGGGAGAAAAGAACAAGGATCCTAGACTACCAAGGTCTTGAACGTAACCAGAGAGGAGTCTTCGTGTCTCCGGAGTTCACAAGGGAACTCGTTGGATCTCTTCACCTCTTGTAGAGAAACGAGCACACCAGTCTTCTTCGGTCGCTCCATCTGGATCCAAACTGAAATGAAGTTGAATCTGGGTAGACTGAAATCACATCTGGTTCTACTGCACCATCGCGGACTGGAATCTACTCTTGATCATCTGGCCTGTAACTTGAGCAAACTGAATCTGGGCTGGAAGGTCACCATTGTATCTTCCTTGTAGCAGCAAGTCGTCTACTCGAGTCATCAGGTCTTAGAAGTGCTAAGTAGGCCTTGTCCCGATCTGGAGCAGCATCACATAAGCATCTTGTCCACTCGTCTTCTTCTTGGACAAATAAAACAACTATTCAATGCTAATCATTGAGTTACAAGAACACGAGAACCTAACAGTTAAGTCCTTAATTTGGTTTCTACCCATCACTCACTATTATTTTATTAATGTTCAAATCGTTTATGGGTATTTTCTTCCTAAAATCAGGTGTGAGCGTCGGGAGCAACAATGCTCTGATACCAACTGTAATCCCCTATAAATTCTAATGCAATACAGTGGCGGAAACACTGTAGATTTGGGATTAAATCACACTGATGTTCTATATTTTACAAAAAGAACGGTCAGTCAATACAAAGGCCACTTTTTACAAAATGGCTAAAAAAATAAAAATTCTCCAAATGGGATTAAGAATCCATAAATGAACATAACTCAAGCGGAGTAGGATCCACACCACTCGCTAGCTCACACCAAACCCCGGAACAAATAATACCTGCCATGTTATAAACATAACAGCCACAATTCAGTGGGGAGCAATAGTTCTCCCAGCCATATTACATAATATTAAAACATAATTACTATTATATCAAAATAGTTGAAAACGGAAAACATTTAAAATGATACGGTAAATACTTCAAAATGATTGTCAACCTGCAAATCAATGTCAATCAATAATAATAACGGCGTTATGGAAATCAATCAATGTAACGGAATAGACTTTCACTAGGATCATACTAAACTAGGTTCGAGAATTCAGTCAAAACAAATTAGACTTCGGTCTCTAACTAGGCAACTCAACTATAACAGGACTGCGTGCAGCGAGGTCCTGGCTTAAGTAATGTACACCCCTCCTGGACACCAACCGTAATCCAGTTCAACCCGACGGCGACTTACACGATGCGATATCTAAGTTTAAGGTCAAAATATACACACTCTTGAACACAAACCATGCTCAGTTCAACGACCAATGTGTCTCAACATAGACACACCAGCTTTATAGTTGATGGCAAAACGTATAACCTAGACTGTATTACTCTACCCGTACACTTGTCCTTATTCCATAACTCCAGAACAAAGTCGTTGTCGTAGTTCGATAGGATTATCAAAAAGTTCTTAAAAAGAAACTTTCTAATTTGGGAAACTTTCTTCAAGTATTAACTTTCCAAAATAGGTATTATTATAATTAGAAATCGTTTAACATTTGAATTATATAAAATAGTTATATTAGGTTTCGAGACATAAACATATACTTATTTTATAAATATATATTTAATGATCACAAGTCAACGAAAGTCAAAATCATGATTATTTCTCAAAAGGTTGAAATATAATAAGTAATTAAAAGTACTAAATTACAAATTTACAGATTTTCCGGAATAGCACTATCTTACTATAAAATTCGTAATTAAATCATTAAAAATCAAAACAACGTAAGATCAGTGGGGTTGAAAACTTTAGAAACTTAGTTACAACTTTTATTTATGGAGTAAATCCAAATTCCAAATAAAACATGGGTTTTTATTTGTATTTTCACAAACTGACAGAATTCGACACCCGATGGTATTTCATTAATAAAATACGTTTAATAATTTATTTTAAAGCAAAACCAAGTCGAAACATTAACCAGACTTTTCAAAGTTTATGTAGGTAAATTACCCAAATTAAATTCAAAGTGTATCAAAGGATTTAAATTAGTTTTACAACAACTGACAGATTCGCGGACTATTTTGACATCTGTTCGTAAACATTTTATTGTGAACAAAATACTCGGAATTAATTTACAAAACTTTACAGACATATAATAGACTTTAAATAAACAGTAGTCTCTTTTCAAATCTTTCGAAAATAAAGTCTTTAAACAGGAGTAATAAATCGTTCAAAATCACTAATCGATTCTGAAACATGCAGTAATTATGTTAAAAATAATAAAAACTTTCACTTTGCTATTTTATATTAAAATCACGAAAATTCAGAAATAAAGTCTTATTTGTATGTTTTAGTCTCGGTCTTATAATACTTTTAGAAGATTCGATGTGAAATAAATTGAGAAGATTAAAAGCGATAGAAACACGAAATCGATTTAAGCATATTATCGCAATATAATTAAAACATGCTTATTCGTATAAAAATTCGATTTTAAAACGATACTACAAACAACTACAACATATATATCACGCAGTACCGAGTCATGCCATCATGTGTTACCTTCATCGAGATCAGAGTCAATAATATACTCGTCCTTCTCGGGGTTGTCTTGAAAGCCTATAAAAAAATTATAAACAAGGTTCAAGACCCTTATTAGTGTCATAAATCGAGAGGTAGGAAGAAGGAATTAAGAATTCGATGATTACCCTTCGAATTAGAATGAACCGGGATGAGAAGAATAATCGGAATTGAGAAAAATATGATGTACGTTCAATTATTTTTTTTTTGTAGAGAAGAGCAGATGAGGGAAGACTGTATTGGTGTTTAAGAGAAGTTGGGAGAGCACAAACAGTCAGGAGAATGTGCATAGAACTAGGAGAGAAAAGAGGAGTTGGTTTTGACTTTCTCAACCGAACTACGAAAAAAATATCCCAGTCCGATGAGGGAAACGGTCGGGTCTTCTACAATCTGAGCCCAGTTCGCGCTTAAAATCGTAAATGGATCACTTTAAAATAAAATATAATAATAATAATAATAAGTAGACGGAACGAACTCGTATAAGAATGTGTTTACGAGAAAGTAGTATTAAAATCAAGTTTCAAAAATAATTATGTATGAAATTGCGTAGAAAAGGATTAAATAGCAATTTCTCGATATTAATAAAAATTCTTGCGAGTGAGGTAATTAAAATGGGTTTCGAGTTTAAAATAAGAATTCAAGTTTATATAAAGATAAACTCGGGAATATAAACCGTCGAAACGGAAACTCGAAGAGAAATAAAATGAGTAAATCGGATGAAACGTAAGTAAGATACTTTTTTAAGCATAAAAAATGACTTTTCGAGGTAAATAGGATTTTACGTGTTCAAACGATTGAAAAAAATGAATCTGTTTTATAATTATTTAAAAAAATACGAGTTAAATTGTAAACAAAATAAAATATTAATAAAATTTAATATATAAAAATCAGGGGTGTTACAGAGATTACGATGTTTTAGATAGTTTTTCTATAGAACGGATCGAATAATTACTCGGAAAAATTAATTTAACATCAAGACAGCCTTAGTCATGTCATTACGGTCGCGCCGACACTAATAATTAGTGTCAATTCTGACACCGGGATCCCGAATCGACCCCGAAATATGCAAAGCCAAAACCTGAGCCAACGCGTCGGGCCGAGCAAACCCGAAGCCCACCGGGCGCGCGCTAGGGTAACCGAGAATGCTTAATCCCCAAGTCAACATAATATACGCATCTTCTCCGTTTTGGAAAGTTTCGAAATCGGATCTTCAAAATCCCAGGCGCCTCACACTAGGCTCCCTAATCTTCGTGCACATGATCCCAAGCGTCTGAGTTCTGGTGCGCTAGGACTCAGGCGTCCTAAAGGGCGATTTGAATTGCGCGAGCAACTATAAATACCCCCTCATTTCTTTCATTCAACACATCCCAACGAGTTCGTGACTACTTCTCCAGAACTCGCTCTCTCCCTCTTCTTCTCTAACTTAGGTCGCACTCCAACCCTAAGTACGATCCACTCGATCGTTGTCCCGATAAGCGAATCGACGCTAATCCTCACCCTCGAGCACTCTACTCGGAACTGAGGAGCACCTGCGCTCGCCTATCTAACCCCGAGTATAGTAGCAAAGCTCTGTCGGAATCACCGCAGGACGATCGAGGAGGATCCGCCTCGAAGTCGAACCGTCACTAGCTAGGTTGTCGTCTAAACAAAAATTCACATGCATGTACTTTTATTATGCACTTCGATAATGTCAAACGTGAACACTAGGTCCACGACATGTCCTAAAACATACGTAACGTCCCCAAATTCAACCATAAGCACTAAAACACCTTAACTAAACCCGAGTAGTTCCGAGATCCGTTCTCAACTTTCTAAGCATCGTGTCTTGTTTAGCGTATACGCCGAGGGTGCAACTCCTCACTATGTGATTTACTTACATCTCGCATTTACCACTTTCGTATGATTTACCGCTTTTATGACCTTATAATCGCATGCTAAATCACCTAACACGAAATTCAAAACGTAAACAAGCTAAAACTGAACAAAGTGATGGTCGGGTTCCGTATTAGTCCCGATGTTCACCACCCGTGGTTCAATGCATCCCTATTAATACCGAGCCGACACATCTTAAGCAGAATAATAGGTAAGGTTTACCACGAGAATGACTAATATCCGTATTATCACGTTAAATCTGATTTGCTAATACGTATAATATTTAGTACCCTTTACTCTCCTATGTGCATCTTTTCATGGCCTGCTTGTCATGTGAAATCGCATGCAAAGAATGTAAACGCAACTACTTCGACTTTAAAGCTTACTTGTCTTTAAACAACCGACATAGCAAAGACATAGGATTAAAACAATGGATGTCACCGTACTTCCGCCACAATAAAGGAACAAAGTTATCAACACACCGATTGATTAGTAGTGGCCGCTATGTGCGGGCGAGATTGGGTGTCGACGTCTAGCGGACGTTGACTTTTCAATACGTACCCTCACCCCTTACTCAGAATCGACGGTTTCCGGATGTCCGAAACCAATTGGCAATGAGAGTCATTACATGCATGGAGTGCTTAAGGGTATAAGTCTTTATCTTTAGGTCCCGTGCCATTCAACTTTGAGCCGGCTAAGGATCAAAGTTGACTTGAACGGTTTTCGAGTCCCCATAATTGACTTTGTGTCGACTCCACAAATAGGCAATGAATTCAGTTAACTAAAAAGGTCGCCTTACCAAACATATCGGCCTTTAAACATTTACAACCACGACTCGATCGATTCCAACGGAAACACGGGTGCCCGAACCCGTCAAGTACCATTCAGAATCGTCATCCAAATCGAGGTCTGACACATCGCCCCGTACGCGAGATCGAACCGGCCCCCGACTGGGAGGGGGCTGCGTGGGTAGCCACCGCGATGAACCGGGTCGGTCCCGTACGGGACACCGGGCGGTGCGGACGTATGTCCACAGTTTGGCGACTCTGCTGGGGATTTGGAAACAAGTTTCCTGCGGTAGTGTAACTCGAACGAGGTCGGTGAAGCTCATTTCCTAGTTCCTTGTTGTGGTCACTACAGGTTTTGGCCCTAAAAAGCCCACTCTAACCGATATTAGGACCAATCGACCTCTTCGCGGTAAGATCTTTACGGACACGCGGAGAGACCCTCGGTTGACGCTCCGGCCGTCCAAGGTAGCCGCATATTCCGTGGATATACCAAACAAAAGGTTCCGAGGAGACGATATGACACTCACCTCCCCAGGTGACATGTCGTCTCCTTAGCAAAAACTGTTCGTGGGCGGTAGCCTACCCTAACCTAGCTACCCGTGTCTGCATCTTGCATGAGTGTACGCATTCCTAGTTATGTGTAGCGTGTTTGAACAACTAAAATCTGGATTCAACCACGACAACATATTCAACCGCACCCAACTCCGTTTTCGAAAAAGAACATCTTCTTTACAAAACCACCTTCTAAGCGCTAATGCCCCGGCCAAATTAAAACAATTTTTTTTTCAAAAAAAAAGCATTTTAGCACCGTCACTATGACGGATTTTACACCCATTGCTTTCAAAGTACACCTTTTGAGCGCCATCACTTTGGCCAAAGTAAAACTCGTCATATCCAAACAACAATGAGAACCATTATTATCACCGCCAAATTCCCAACCAATGGGACCAGGGCACCTAAAACGGTTACATTTTATTTTTCAAAACATCTTTTCGCACATACCGTTAACACAACCGAAACTTCAATTAATGAAGTCAAGGAACCCAAAACGGTTATACCTTCAGAATATTTTTTTTCACAACGCACCGCCACCACCGTCGAAATGCCAATTAATGGAATCGACAAGTACGGCTCGCCCATTTTAAAAGTTTTCTAAAAACACTTTCACTACCTAAATTATGTAATAAGGATTTAGTCACACCTTCAAAGCACCGTCACAGACATCCGTTCTCTCACGAACACCGTCTACACCGCAAACGTCGAACTAACTAATTAATAGTAGTCTCGATAAAAAAAGGCACAATATTATCATTTTCAAAACCGGTTCCTTTTTTTTTGGGAAAATGTAAGAATTTTGTATTAAGAATAAATCAAATCATGTACAATAAGTAGTAATTCTCGTAACATAATTCCTATCTCGACTAGACAGTCTGCCCTTAGGGACACTGCGGATGTACATTTGCAACTCTTTAATGATCATATGACTCACTTTTCCTGGACTCATAATACTTCCTTCCATCCTGCTTCTATTTCTTTGTTTCCAGATGGCATAAATCATCGCATTTGTAGCTGCATTCACAATCCCGCGCTTCAGTTTTGAGCCGTTCACGGTATTACGCCATGAATTGCTCAGATTTTCATCAATCCGAACTCCTGTCCAATTCTCGATTCCTTCCCTAACCTTCTTGCTGTATATGCATTTACAAAATAAATGCTGCAGCTCCTCTGGACAATCATAACATAAGAAACATATGTCGTCAGTTGTAATTTGTAGCCCGTGCAATTTTGTGTTGGTGTTCATAGCCTCGTGTTGATGTAACCAGGCTATCATTCGATGTTTAGGAATAGTCCACTTTCCCCACACCAATCTGAACCAGTCGACTTCATCCCTCTTCTCCCTACACCATTGATAACCTTTAGCTGTAGTATATTTATTCATCTGGTTCCATTCATTATTCTCATACCCAGCTTTAAAAACTTCTTTGACTTGGAAATCTTCCTCCATCCCCAACTCGACTCATTGCTTGGATTATAATCTAGCCAATTCTTCCCTTTAAGATATATCGAGTGAATCCACTGCACCCATAATTTGTCCGGTTGATCATAAATCCACCACGTCATTTTCCCTATTGCAGCCCTGTTCCAATGATAATTTTGAATAAGATTGAGACCTCCTTCTTTAATAGGGACACAAACCTTACTCCATGCTACAAATGGAGCTCTTGTATACGTAGTGCCTCCCTCCCAGAAATATGTCCTGCAAAGGGCATCAATCTGCTTGATAACGCCTGAGGGGATCACAAAAATTGTAGCCCAGTAATTGTGGAGTGTATTGAGAACGGACTTGATCAGAACCAGTCTTCCTGCATATGATAATTTGCGGGCCCCTAATCGCCTTATTCGCTCCGTGATCTTCAAGATTAGCGGCTGACAGTCACTAGTCGTAAGTCGAGAGGCTTTGATAGGAACTCCCAAGTATTTAAATGGGAGCTCACCCTCTTTGCATCCTGAAATTGCGAGTATGTCCTGTTTCTATTGAGTCGACACACCATTAAAGTAAATATTAGATTTACCCTTACTAGGTTGAAGTCCTGATGCTTTCGAGAAGGTTGCGAATGATCGAAGGAGAACCATCATAGAGCCTATATCCCCTTTGCTAAACATGAGCAAGTCATCGGCAAACATTAAATTCGCCAATTTCATTTGTTTGCATAGCGGGTGGAATCTTAACCGGTTCCTTTAGAACTGCGCTTCTTCCGCAAAACCACTATTTACACTTTTGATATCGTCGAGTCCTCGATGGTCACATAGTAACACTTTTCACCTCACAGACGATGTCATTAAACTATCGTAACACCAATTTTTACAAGCTCTCACTTTCAAAAAAGTTTATTTTCAAAACCCATCCGTTTTTAAAAGCATCAAAACTCTTTGATTCCGAGCCGGGATCGAGATCAATTCCTTACGTTGTACAACCGTGTGATTAACTGTCTGTGTTAGTTGTTAGGGTCGCCTCTGTTCGAGGTCTTACATTTTGGGTCGTCTCGTCTCGAGAAGTCCTCTTCTTTAAATCTCATTCCCGAGATTTATGTCAAATCGTCTTATTCCAGAGATACGAGTCTATTTGGCGCTTTACACTAAGAGTCTAAAGCACCCAAGTCCCTAATCCGATGACCGCAAACACGCGCAAATCAAGGGTCTCGTTTCCTCGCTCGATCAAGAGCATTCCTCGAGTCTCCAAGTCATCTGATGGTCCCGTCTTGAGTTCCGACATTATCTTTCAGAAATCATTCCCCAACATGTCCTCAGATTCAAGAGTAATCAAAAACATCTGCATCGACGTCAATACCCTAACTGAAGTGGTGCATCGACGTGAATAGACCGTCTGACCTGCTTCGTTCGTCACATCGATAGCCGCCTTAATTTCCTCGAAAGTGGAGGCACAGAGAACGAAGCAAATATCCAATCGATCAATTACCATACCCAGGAACTGTAACACCCGCTATTTTTCCTAGCGTTTTTATCCTTTCCGTTATGACTTCGTCATAACTCTGACACATTTTGGCCTTATGTTTCTTCATTTTTTTTCTTTCCAAGCTCTATTTTTTTTTGAGTCAAAGGACATTTATTTTAATTCAAAAGATTTTAATTCTTTTAAATCTATTTATTTGATTTTCTTCGTAAAATAATTATTTTTCCACGAGGAATTTTATTTCTCTACGAATTAACGTTTTTAAGCTCGGATTTAAGTTATTCCTTTTTCTACGAATGTCTAAACAAACTTTTATAATATTTTCAACTAGTAAATATTTTTATTTACAACGATTTAATCATTAATGATTTTATTACGAAGTTTCGCGAATAATTTTTTTCTATCGCGAGGTTTGCTCGAATTACGTTGAAATGTTTTTAACTATTTTACGATTCTTCTTTTTATCAACTTAAAGAATATTTCAGCCCTTTTTCCCCACATTTTGGACCGACCCTTCTCTTGGCCACAACCTTACTACGTTTTATGATACGTTCCATTTTATTATGTTAAAACGTATTCCCGTAATTATCTTTTTTTCATTTATTCTATGCTTTATGAACAAACCTTTCATACTCCTTCCTTTACTTTGGCCGACACATTCGACTCACTTTCACCTTGTTTTTATCAAAAATTCATGCATTTATTTCTTACATTCATTTTCCTCTTAAACAAAAAAAAATCCTTCCTTCTCTCCCTTGTTGGCCGTGGCACTCACCCTCTTCCCTAGGCATATTTTTGCTCCATTTCGAGTCATGATCGTCTCATTTTTGTCGTCAAATTAATCCTCTTTCCGATCCTATCGTTAAGGTAATAATCGACGTGTTTTCGATCATTATTTACCTTGATTTTATTAGTTTTTCTCATGGTATTTTTCTGCCATGATTTTCGTGTATGGTAGGTTTTGTGGACGATCCTGAGGCCGACGAGTATATTATCGATTAAGATTTGGACTAGAGGTAACGTCGCTGTTACTCGGTATTTCATGATTTTAATTGTGTATTTGCATGTATATTTTTATATTTCATTTGTGACAATATATGTATGTCATATAATCTGGAAAATTTTTAAAAGTTGAAAATTTGCATGTTTCGGTATTCTTATCGCTTTTACGAGATTAACGATTAAATTGTTATATTAATTTGTAAAATCGTAATATTCGGCCTAAACTTGTAATATATGACTATATTCTATAAAAAAGAGGTTTTTGATAATTTTTAATAATTTGGTGTTTTTCTGATATTTTAGTTATTGATTATTGAATTATTACCGTTTACGGACGAAAATGATTAAAAGCCGATTTTTAGTTCTAGTACTTAAACATTTTATTTTAATTTGAAATTTGACATGGGTAAACTTTATGGTGAAATAGAATTTTATTAATTTTTTCAAAAATTTTCAGATTTTTAAGTGGGTGAATTAATTAATCACTTTAAATCATCGTTTATCGTTAAAACCGTGTTTGTCGTTTAAATTATCGATTTCTGGTCTTTTGTTTAAATCTGGAAAAAATATGATTCTGATGATTTCATAATAAAATATAATTTTATGATTTTTAGTGCTTTAATAAAATGTTCGGAACGATAAGTTTTATTAATGGAATCGTTAATTGTGAAAACTGGTTTTAAAGACGATTTTAACGTAATTTATTAAATCTGGAATTTTGAAAATCTGGAAAAATTGGTATTTTTTCTGGAAAATCATGATTTTTAGGTTTAATAATAATTTTTGGATGTTAATACGTAAATCGTTTTGTAATTACTATTTTTATTAATCGTTATTGTCGAGATTAGACGATTAACGAGAAAATCCTTTAAAAACAGAGTTTAAGGATTATGGAAAATTTTCTTTTCTTGAAAAAATGTTCATAATTATATTTTAGCTATTTTAAGTAATTTTTGTACTATTTATTAAAGTCTTTAATTAATAATTATTGATTTTTGGACAAATTACGACTTATCGTTAAAATGCTTCGTCTTACCTAAAATAATTATTTTTCCAGCAATTTTGAAGGTATATAAATATGAAACTTAAAGAGTTAAATCACCTCTTACCATAATCTAAATATAGTCAATGGTTTAATTAAATAAAAGACGTTAAAATATTTAATTTGACATTTGCCGTAAAATCCTATTTATAATCGTATTGTCGAAAACTCGAAACTAATAATAATTAGGGAATTGTAGCTTTGTAACTTTTTAAAACACCCTGATTCATAGTATTAAAATGTTTAAAACATTTTTAATCATTTTATAAACACTTGTATGATATTTGAATAATTTAATAAACCTAAATGCTCTCACTTTCATAATTAGTATCGTTAAGGCCGAAAGTACTAGTTTTATAAATGTATATCGTTTACTAAAAATATTGAATTAGTATAAACTAATATATTTGCTATTTTGATATGATGCTATTTTTAGTAAAGTTTCTAAATATAGAAGTTTCTTAAAATGAAAGTTTTCCAAAATAGAAAGTTTCCTCTTTTGGTATATGATGGTTACTCCTTTTATTCTCTTATTGTTTATAGCGATTATATCACTTAAATATATCGACAATAGCTTTGCTTTGGAGTTATGGAATAAGGACAAGTGTGGGTTTAGAGTAATATAGTCTGGAAAGTACGTTTTGCCATCAACTGTAAGGCTGGTGTGTCTTTATTGGGCACATTGGTTGTTGAACTGAGCATGGTTTGTGTTCAGGAGAGTGTATATTTACCTTAAACTTAGATATCTCATCGTGTAAGTCGCGTCGAGTTGAACTGGATATGGTTTGTATCCAGGAGGGGTGTGCACTACTTAAACCAGGACCTCGCTGCACGCAGTTCTGTTATAGTTGTGTTGCCTAGTTACAAACTGGATTCTGTTTTGAATTAAGTCTACAGTTCGCGAAGCCAATTTCTAGTATTATCCTAGTGAAAGTCTAGATTCTACCTTAATCCTATCCATAACGCCATTTTGACTATTTTTATTATTATCGATATAATTTGGTTTGCAGGTTAGCAAATGTTTTACGTTTTTTTCGGAAAAATCATTTTTATTATATTGTTTCGATACGTGAAGTTTTTCACTGAAAGCTTTTTTTCATTATAATGTTTTACTGTTTTTCGTTTTTACTATTTTTCTATAGGAGTAATTAATTACAGTTTTAAAATCCTGTTATACGGATGGGAGAATGTGACGTTGCTCCCCACTGATTGTGGCTGTTATGTTTTAACATGGCAGGTATACGTGTTACTACAGCTGGCGCTGTTACTACTACTGCCCCTCGTAAAGGGCGTATCTTTGTGATGAGCAGTGCCGACGCTGAGGCTAATCCTGATGTGGTTACGGGTACGTTTCTGATTTTTGGTGTTAGTGCTTATATACTATTTGATACTGGCGCTTCCACATCTGTCATATCTTTTATTTTGGCTTCAAAATTATCCTTAACCCCCTGTCAAGCTGAACCAATAGCTATTTCCCTTCTTTCTGGCAAAGTTGTTGACTGTTCCAAGGCTTATCAGAATGTACCTATTCTCTTCGCTGGTACTATTCTTCCTTCTACTCTTCTTGAGTTCCCTCTTGTCGAGTTCGATGTTATTTTGGGAACAGACTGGTTAGCTCAGTATGATGCTATGTTTCAATGTCGAGATCAGAAGATTTTTCTGAAGACTCTCGAAGGTGTTCGAAGACAGAAGGGTATCAAAATTATTTCAGCCATGAAGGCTATCAGATTGCAGAGGAAAGGTTGCCAAGCATTTTTATGTACGGTAACTGTAACTGCTGAACTCCCTAAACTCGAGGAAGTACGTATAGTGTGTGATTATGCAGATGTATTTCCCGAAGAGTTACTGGGTATTCCACCCGAACGAGATGTGGAATTCACTATTGAACTCGTGCCTGGTACTAGCCCGATCGCTAAAACACCTTACAAAATGGCTCTTGCTGAGTTGCAAGAGTTGCGCAAACAGTTGGATGAGATGATTGAGAAAGATTTCATTTGTCCAAGTTCTTCCCCTTGGGGCGCTCCTGTACTTTTTGTCAAAAAGAAAGACGGTTCGATGCGCCTGTGTATTGATTATCGTGATCTCAACAAGGTTACGATCAAGAACAAATATCCTTTGCCCAGAATTGATGATCTCTTTGATCAACTTAAGGGTGCTTCTGTATTTTCCAAGATCGATCTAAGGTCTGGATATCACCAAATCCCGTCCGAGAATCAGATATTCCGAAGAGTGCTTTCAGTTCGAGGTATGGACATTATGAATTTAAAGTCATGCCTTTTGGACTAACCAATGCTCCTGCTGTTTTTTTGGATCAGATGAACAGGACTTTCAGGGAGTATTTGGATCAGTGTGTTGTCGTCTTTATTGATGACATCCTGATTTATTCTAAGTCGGAAGCTGAGCATGCAGAACATCTCAAGATTATTCGTGGCATTCTACGAGATCAAAAGTGGTATGCTAAGTTTTCCAAGTGTGAGTTCTGGCTTTCCGAGGTAGCTTTTCTGGGTCATGTTATCTCAAAAGAAGGTATTAAAGTTGACCCCGCTAAGATTTTAGCTATCGAGAGCTGGACAAGTCCCAAAGATGTTGGCGAGATCCGAAGTTTCTTAGGTCTTGCTGGCTATTATCGAAGATTTGTGCAGCACTTTTCTAAGTTAGCACGACCTATGACTCAATTACTCAAGAAAGAGAATAAATTTCTGTGGAGTCAAGCCTGCGAAGATGCTTTTTCTGAGCTCAAGAGAAAGCTCACTTCTGCTCCTATTCTGACTTTACCTGAAGAAGGCGTCGTTTTTTTTTGGTGAAGGTAAAACTGTATTAATGTGGTAACCAAATATCAGGGGGGAGCCCCTTACATAATCAAGGTATCTAACCAGAGTCCATCCTTTTGTTGGATGACTCCTTTACGACATCTAGCAATCCTTATTTTCATATCGTTTTGTATATTATTCAGTACATGTTTAGGCCTAAGGATGCTATTTTCCATTCTCGCTCTATTCCTCTGAATCCAGATGTGATAAATCATAGCGTTGATAATTCCATTTAATTAGAATCCCTCTCCTCAACTTGAATCATCTCCTAGCCAATCTCCAATTGTTGATGTGAGTCGTAGGAAGTGCAATTCCTGTCCAAGCACTCGTAATCTGCACAACCTGAGTACTGTAGGGACAGGCGAAAAACAAATGATCAGTGTCTTCCTCACCTGTACCGCAAATATAGCAATCCGCGTCCATGGTTACTCCATACGCATAAAGCTTTTTCTTAGTCTTGAACGCATCCTGTTGGTAAAGCCAGTTAATAAAACTGTGCTTTGGGACTGTCCAGTCATTCCATATTAGATGACTCCAGTTGACGTTGGACTTGCTCCCTTTAATCCAATCGTATCCCGAGCTGATACTATATTGCTGTTTGGGAGAAAAGCGCCATACCTGTGCATCATATGCAGGGCGAAAAAGGTCCCGCACCCTGCAAATTTTTTTCCAGTACCAAGAACTGTCATTAGGCGGAACATGCTCCAGCCACTCCGCATCTTTAATGTATATGTGATTCACCCATTGAACCCATAACGAGTCAGCCTTAGAATAAATCCACCAAGCTAGCTTTCCAATGGCAGCCTTATTCCGTATATTGTAACACCCCCATTTACCCAGGAGCTTATCAAGACATTCCCGAATAAATAAAGGTGTTATCATCTCGGTTTCCCGAGGTAGTAATCCATTACAATACAATTCTGAAATTAATCATTTAAAACTAAATAATGAATTATTAAAATCTCGTATCTACGAAACACGGTTACACAAGTACAACAGCGGAAGCACAACTAATATGACTACAACCTATAAACGTGGTCAGTGACAGCGCAAACCCATCCCGTACAATCAACCAGAATAAAATCATCACGTATCATCAACCTGCACACTAGCACTGCTCCCCAAAAGACCGGAAATGTCAATTGGATCGTCGCAGATCCCCAATAAAATAGGGTGACAAATTATACAGAGAAAACGGTTAGAATATGCTAACATCATAACACAAGTACATAATATGAAACATTCACACTTAATCGTCTTGGTACCATCATCGGTACCAATCCTCAATATCATCTCCACATTCTCAGTACCATCAAGGTACCAATCAATATCCCCATCTCAAGATTCTCAGTACCAACATCGGTACCGATCAATAATCTCATCTCAACTCTTCTGGCAGGCCCTTTCATTCCGAGTGTGCACACCCCCCGCAGGTTCAACAACCCGCGAGGAGAAATCAGGGAGGGGACCGTGATCAAGGGCCCCGGCTAGGTCTAAAGCTAGCCTCACCAACTCCAATATATCAATATTCATCAATCATTCCCCCATCATTATTCAACATCTCATTCTCATTAGCACGATATCATATCGTACTCATAACTCATACATGAGTCACAATATTAACGTATTCTAAGTAAGAAAAACCTTACCAAATTAGCAGGTCACCACCGGGTTGGTAGTACAATTCACCACGAAAGTCCTACGAAGTCCGATCCTAATAAAATAGTATATATTATAATTAATATCGAGCCCAGCGTAACTAAATTATAGAATAACATCTATAACGTTCTAACCACATTATAAAATGGAACCGACACCAACCCACCTAAAGTATAAAAGCGGGATCAACCCAACTCAACTTAATTATAAAGTAGGACTAACTCGACTTACTAAATTATAAGATGAAACTGATATCGTTTTAATTAAATTATATAACGGAACTGACACCGACTCAACTAAAATATGAAAGGAGACTGACATTTAGTTGTGGCACGTGTCACCTCTCGACTCATCGCTCTCGACCCATTACTCAGTGATAGTATACAACGACCACAATAGAATATAACTTAACTAAACTATACACACTAGCAATATGTACAACATGACAACAGCACGTCTGACAGCAACCTCGACACCAAAGACACCGTGACAGCAACAAAAATACGAGGGCAGCATTGACACATCACCCACAACTACAACCCATCATAACCCCGATAACAGTAACGATACACGACCACAACAACACGACCCGGTAATATACAATATCAAAGTATTACTAACGATGATGCTAAAATAGAAAAGACACCGTAATTACCATAGTATAAGTGGGTGAACGGTTTGATTGAATGTCCGACTCGACTCCTCGTGCTGTTGAATATGCGTGAGATTTGAGGGATTCTCGTATGTTTGTGGCTGCTAGGTTAGTGGAACGAACGAAAGGTTTAATATGGGGGAGGAGGATGTTGTGCGGCGCATGAATGAACAAAAAGAAGTGATTGAAACTAATGAGGTGGAGAAGGTTATACGTAACCTACTCACCTTGCATTATTATTATTATTATTATTATTATTATTATTATTATTATTATTATTGTTGTTGTTATGTTTATGTACTGAGGGTCGTAATAAGTTGGATTCGAAGACGGGTTTGATTTGACGATTACTTAGAACAGAACACTCGGTTTTACTTGACTTGACTCGGGCTTGACTTCTATAAAATTACGGGTATTACATATATTGTCGTTTTTGATTCCAAGTCCACCTTCCTTAAACGGTTTGCATATTTTTTCCCATGCAACCGGCGGTACTCTCTTGTATTCGGTTCCACCCTCCTAAAGAAAGTTTCTACATAGGCCCTCGATATTATGAATGATAGCAGCAGGAAGAATAAAGATTGAAACCCAGTAATTATGGAGAGTCTTTAGAACCGACTTGATTAGGATCAGTCTACCTGCATATGATAGCTTCTTAGTGCCCAGTGATCTAATTCTATCCATAATCCTGTTGATCAGTGGGTTACAGTCTTTAGCACTCAGTTTGGTTGGTTTAATCGGAACACCCAGATAACTAAACGGCATGCTTCCTTCCACACACCCAGAAATGTCAATGATGTCCGCACGAAGAGAGTCAGACACCCCATTGAAGTAGACGTTGGACTTACCCGGGCTCATTTTAAGGCCAGACGCATGGGAGAACGTGGAGAATGTCCTTAACAGGATCATAATAGATGCAGCATCACCTCGAGAGAACAATAATAGGTCATCAGCAAACATGAGACTAGAAAGCTTCAACTTACCGCACAGAGGGTGGAATTTGAAACTGTTATGTTTCGTAGTGATTTGAAGCAGCCTCGTGAGATGTATATTGTGACGCTTCTAAGAATGGTTTGGGTTGTGTCCTTATGCAAAGTGGTAAGGTGATCGCTTATGCCTCGAGACAGTTGAAAGTTCATGAGCTGAATTACCCTACTCACGACTTGGAGTTAGCAGCTGTGGTACATGCCCTGAAAGTTTGGAGGCATTATTTGTATGGAGTAAGATGCAAGGTTCACGCTGACCATAAGAGTCTGCGATATCTCTTCACGCAGAAAGATCTGAATAGGAGACAGAGACGTTAAATCGAGTTAGTGAACAACTATGACCTTGAATTGGTGTATTGTGAGGGAAAATCTAACGTGGTTGCTGACGCTCTTACCAGAAAGACCCTCCATTCCTTAACTCCGTGTTATGGCTTATCCGAGAGGTTGGCCCGAGATTTTGCCAAGATGACAATTGATGTTATTGATGAAGGTTATGATGGTCACCTCAATGCCCTTGTTGCTGAACCCACTCTTTTCTGAGAGATTCGTGAGAAGCAGTTGGAAGATCCTTTTGTGGCATGTATCTGAGAGAAGATGAATCTTGGTAAGGCCCTTGATTTTGCTGTGGACTCTAGTGGAGCACTGAAGTTTAAGAACCGTTGGGTTGTCCCTAGTGATGCTGAGGTGAGAAAGCAAGTTCTAACCGAGGCACATAAGACGAGGTACTCTATTCATCCTGGTGGTGACAAAATGTATCGGGATTTGAAGCTCCATTTTTGGTGGCCTCATATGAGAGTGGACATCGCGGAGTTTGTGAGTAACTGCTTAACATGTCAACTAGTGAAGTTCGAGCACAAGAAGCCTGGAGGTTTGCTTCAACCACTCCCTGTTCCGGAATGGAAGTGGCAGTGCATATCGATGGTTTTCGTGATGGCATTACCGAGAACCGTGAATGGAAGGAACGGTCTTTGGGTTCTGGTGGATCGCTTGACTAAGTGTGCACGATTCGTCCCTATTTCCGACAGTTGAAGTCTGGAGAAGCTCGCAGAGGTGTAAGTTGCCGAGATCGTTCACCATCATGGCGTACAACTCGAGATTATTTCGGATCGGGATCCGAGATTCTGCTCTAAATTTTGGAAGGCGTTGCAAGATGCTGATGGTAGGGATTTGTCACGTCCCTAACCGTCAATAAACTACCGATTACACCTAGTGGGTAGCTAGGGCAAGTCGGGATCGTATCCACGAGGACGGTAAGGCGAAGTTTAGACTATGTCTACCTAAAACAAGACTAGATCACCAAAACAAACACAAAGAGACGATAATTGGAAGACTATGATAGAAGAGGAGTAAGAACTAGACTAGCAATGATTATCTAAAACAAAACTATGGCTAACTAAGGAGGTGAACTCAAATATGGAAAGGAGGTGGGGTAGGTCGGTTTCATAGGAGTAGAAGAGTGATTTGGGTGATCAAGGGAATAGGTGTCTCCTAGTTGCTAGGGTCGGTCCGGGCTCTCGCAACTTAGACCGATGTCAAGGTGGGTCCGGGCTCTCGCAACTTAGACCCTAGTCCGCACTCTCGTGACTACGACTATTCTCAACATTTCCACATAATAGACAAACAATGAGAAGATGAACACAAGTATGGGAAGCATGGCCACTACAACTCACACAAGCATATCAACAAACACATGGAGTTCCCACAATGTGACTAACAACAAAGATTCACCCTTTTCCCATAATCAACCCTAATCATCCATAATCTACCCCTAATCCCCCTACTAACCCCACAAGAAGACTACTCACTCATGATGAAGAATAAAAAAACCATAACAAGAGAAAATATCATCACAAAACAAACATCCATAATGAATAACAAGAACAATAACAATCTCAATATAAAAAGATAGAAACAAGATTTAATAACTAAGAATAAGGGTAAAGAAAGATTATACCAATACTAGATGAAGAAAAGATGCAATCTTGTATTAATGAGAAACCCAAATACATTCCCAAGGTTGTCAAACTTGGAACAATCTTCAAGAATCCCCTTAATCCAATAACTAATTACAATGATTAACTAAGGATTAACTAAGATCAAAGGAAGATTAAAACTAATGAGTGAAAGTAAATCTAGGGTTTTAGGGTTGTAGAGAGGCTTAAGGAATGCTAAACTATCATAAGATATGTTAACATTACAAGGAGGAAGTATATATATGGGTACAAGAATGAAGGAGAATGAAATAAAAGAACCCATGCTGCCCCTGTAGCGTCCCGACCGGGACGGGATCATCCCGATCGGGACGGCCCTGTCATCCCGACCGGGACGGGTTGGTCCCGACCGGGATGGGCTAACAGTGGCCTTCTTCAAAGCGCACCTCATCCCGAACGGGATGAGGCCATCCCGAACGGGATGGGTCTTGTAGGCCTCCCTTAAGAGCTCTTTGGTCCCTCCTTGCCTCTCATGGGTTTCTCGCCGATTCTCGGGACTCGGGATCGGGTCTCGGAGGCTCGGGATTGGGTCCCAAGGTCTCGGGGTCGATTCCAAGGCATCGAGTCATCGTTCCTTTACTCCGTTGGCTCCAAAATGTGTATGTATAGAGTCGGAATCGCTCCAACTATTCCAAATCGGTCTCGGGAACCTGATACGAACTAAAGGAAGCATAAGAAGCCCATAAATCGCTCCCAAGGAGCGATTCCACAAGGAAATGGGACCAAAACATAGTGAAAAAGGCACTACAAACTACACTTATCAGATGCTTTGGGAAGCAAATTATTGATGAGTACCGCTTTCCATGCTACTACAGATGGACAGTCCGAGAGAACGATCCAAACTTTGGAGGATATGTTACGGGCTTGTGCTTTGGATTTCCAAGAGAATTCGATCCAACATCTTCCGCTGGTAGAGTTTTACTATAACAACAGCTACCTTGCTTCCATTAAGATGTCCCCGTTCGAGGCACTGTATGGTCGTAAATGCTGTAGTCCCGTCTGTTGGGATGTCCCCGGTGAGGTGAAGATTTCGGGTCCGGATCTGTTGGCTCAGACTATTGATGTGGTGAATGTGGTCCGATCTAGGATGAAGTCCGCCCAGGATCGACAAAAGTCGTATGCGGATGTTCGTCGCGGAACTTTGGAGTTTTCGGTTGGTGATCTTGTATCCCAGAAGGTATCCCATGAAAGAGGTGAAACAGTTTGGGATTAAGGGCAAGCTTAGCCCTAAGTTCGTTGGCCCATACCCTGTAGTCGAGAGAGTGGGCGAAGTCGCTTATAAGCTGGAGTTGCCTGCTTCCATGGGTAAGGTTCACGATGTCTTTCATGTTTCTCAGCTGAGGAAATATGTTAGTGACCCCGAGCACGTGTTGGAACCCAAGATTATTGATCTCGAACCAGATCTGACTTATGAGGAAAGGCCGGTGAAGATTACTGATCGCCGTGAGAAGCGCTTAAGGAACAAAGTTGTACCTCTGGTAAAAGTTCTGTGGCGCTGTAATCGGTTTGAGGAAGAAACGTGGGAAACCAAGTCTTCGATGCGAGCTAAGCATCCTCATCTCTTCGAGTAAGGTAAACCTCGATTTCCCGTTTGCTTATTCTCAGTTTCGAGGACGAAACTTTCTTCTAGTGGGGAGGATTGTAACACCCGCTATTTTTCCTAGAGTTTTTATCCTTTCCGTTATGACTTCGTCGTAACTCTGGCACATTTTGGCCTTATGTTTCTTCATTTTTTTTCTTTCCAAGCTTTTTTTTTTAGTCAAAGGACATTTATTTTATTTCAAAAGATTTTAATTCTTTTAAATCTATTTATTTGATTTTCTTCGTAAAATAATTATTTTTCCACGAGGAATTTTATTTCTCTACGAATTAACGTTTTTAAGCTCGGATTTAAGTTATTCCTTTTTTTTTACAAATGTCTAAACAAATTTTTATAATATTTTCAACTAGTAAATAGTTTTATTTACAAAGATTTAACCATTAATGATTTTATTACGAAGTTACGCGAATAATTATTTTCTATCGCGAGGTTTGCTCGAATTACGTTGAAATGTTTTTAATGATTTTACGATTCTTCTTTTATCAAGTTAAAGATTATTTCAGCTATTTTTGTCCACATTTTGGACCGACCCTTTTCCTGGTCACAACCTTACTACGTTTTATGATACATTCCATTTTATTACGCTAAAACGTATTTCCGTAATTATCTTATTTTCATTTATTCTATGCTTTATGAACAAACATTTCATACTCCTTCTTGCTTTATTTTGTCCGGCACATTTGACTCACTTTTACCTTGTTTTTATTAAAAATTCATTATCATTTATACTTAGAAACCATCCATTTCTTTCTTACATTCATTTTCCTCTTAAACAAAAAAAATAATTCCTTCCTTCTCTCCATTGTCGGCCGTGGCACTCACCCTCCTCCCTAGGCATATTTTTGCTCCATTTCGAGTCACGATCGTCTCATTTTTATCGTCAAATTAATCCTCTTTCCGATCCTATCGTTAAGATAATAATCGATGTGTTTGCGATCATTTTACCTTGATTTTATTAGTTATTCTCATGGTATTTTTATGCCATGATTTTCGTGTATGGTAGGTTTTGTGGACGATCCCGAGGCCGACGAGTATATTATCGATTCCGATTTGGACTAGAGGTAACGTCGATGTTACTCGGTATTTCATGATTTTAATTGTGTATTTGCTTGTATATTTTTATATTTAATTTTTGACAATATATGTATGTCATATAATCTGGAAAATTTTTAAAAGTTGAAAATTTGCATGTTTCGGTATTGTTACCGCTTTTACGAAATTAACGATTAAATTGTTATTTTAATTTGTAAAATCGTAATATTCGGCCTAAACTTGTAATATATCATTGTATTCTGTAAAAATGAGGTTTTTGATGATTTCTAATAATTTTTTATTTTTCTGATTTTTAGTTATTATCGATTATTGAATTATTACCATTTACGGACGAAAACGATTAAAAGCCGATTTTTAGTTCTATTACGTAAACATTTTATTTTAATATGAAATTTGACGTGGGTAAACTTTCTGGTGAAATAGAAGTTTCTGAATATTTTCGTATATTTTCGGATTTGTTAAGTGGGTGAATTAATTAATCACTTTGAATCATCGTTTATCGTTAAAACCCTGTTTGTCGTTTAAATTCTCGATTTCTGGTCTTTTTTTTACATATGGAAAAAAGATGATTGTGATGATTTCATAATAAAATTTAATTTTATGATTTTTAGTGTTTTAATAAAATGTTAGGAACGATAAGTTTTATTAATGGAATCGTTAATTGTGAAAACGGGTTCTAAAGACGGTTTTAACGGAATTTATTAAATCTGGAATTTTGAAAATCTTGAAGAATTGGTAGATTCTGGAAAATCATGATGTTTAGGTTTAATAATAATTTTTGGATATTAATACGTAAATTGTTTTGTACTTACTATTTTTATTAATCGTTATTGTCGAGATTAGACGATTAACGAGAAAACCCTTTAAAAATCGAGTTTAAGGATTCTGGAAAAATTTCTTTTCTGGACAGAATGTCCATAATTATATTTTAGCTAATTTACATAATTTTTTTACTATATATTTATTAAAGTCTTTAATTAATAAGTATTGATTTTTTGGACAAATTACTACTTATCGTTAAAATGCTTTGTCTTACCTAAAAGAATTATTTTTCCAGCAATTTTGAAGGTATATAAATATGAAACTTTAAGAGTTAAATCACCTCTTAACATACTCCAAATATATATAATGGTTTAATTAAATAAAAGACGTTAAAAGATTTAATTTGACATTTGCCGTAAAATCCTATTTATAATCGTAAAGTCGAAACTAATAATAATTAGGGAATTTTAGCTTTGTAACTCTTTAAAACACTCTGATTAGTAGTATTAAAATGTTTAAGATATTTTTAATCATTTTATAAACACTTGTATGATATTTTAATAATTTAATAAACCTAAATGCTCTCACTTTGATAATTAGTATCGTTAAGGCCGAAAGTACTAGTTTTATAAATCTATATCGTTTACTAAAATGTTGAATTAGTATAAACTAATATTTTCGTTATTTTGATATGATGCTATTTTTAGTAAAGTTTCTAAAAATAAAAGTTTCTAAAAATAGAAGTTTCCTAAAATAGAAATTTTCCTCTTTTGGTATATGATGGTTACTCCTTTTGTTCTCTTATTGTTTATAGCGATTATATCACTTAAATATATCGATAATGACTTTGTTTTAGAGTTATGGAATAAGGACAAGTGTGGGTTTAGAGTAATATAGTCTGGGAAGTACGTTTTGCCATCAACTATAAGGCTGATGTGTCTTTATGGGGCACATTGGTTGTTGAACTGAGCAGAGTTTGTGTTCAGGAGAGTGTATATTTACCTTAAACTTAGATATCGCATCGTGTAAGTAGCGTCAAGTTGAACTGGATATGGTTTGTATCCAGGAGGGGTGTGCACTACTTAAACCAGGACCTCGCTGCACGCACTCCTGTTATAGTTGAGTTGCCTAGTTAGAGACTGGATTATGTTATGAGTTAATTCTACAGTTCTTGAAGCTAGTTTCTAGTATTATCCTAGTGAAAGTCTAGATTCTACATTAATCCTATCCATAACGCCATTTTGACTATTTTTATTTTTATCGATATAATTTGGTTTGCAGGTTGGCAAATGTTTTACATTTTCTTCGGAAAACTCATTTTTATTATATTGTTTCGATAAAATAGGTTTTTCACTAAAAGCTTATTTTTATTATAATGTTTTACTGTTTTTCATTTTTACTATTTTTCTATAGTAGTAATTACAGTTTTAAAATCCTGTTATACGGTTGGGAGAATGTTGACGTTGCTCCCCACTGATTGTGGCTGTTATGTTTTAATATGGCAGGTATACATGTTTCCGGGTGTGGGTTAGCGAGCAGTGTGGATCCTGCTTGTTAATTTTAATAATTATGTCTTATGGATTGTTCAAACCCCTTTGTGGATTGTTTTAAATTTTGGCCATTTTATTTAAGGCCTAATGTTTGACTTTACCATTTTAATTTTACTAAGACATATTTACAGTGTGTTTTAATCCCGACTCTACTGTGTTTCCGCCACTGTATCGCGTTAGATTTTCTAGGGGATTTCAGGAACCCACTCCGAATGGGTCACCCCGGTACTCCCGTACGGAAAAAATCCCCTAAAGCCGACAAGGAAATATCTTCGATGCCTCACAAAACTTTACCCGGCAAAGCAAGAACATCCCGAAAAGAGTTTACCAAAATCAATTCATCGTATACCGAAACTCTTAAACACCTAGTAGATCAGGGATTGCTCACACCCATTGGTCCCACTCCGGACCCACCGATCAATAGGCGAAGCAAAAATTGGAGTTCTAATGCTTAATGTCTCTTCCATCAAGGTAATGGGCATGATACTGAGGTGTGTTTTACATTAAAACACGTCATCCAAGTCCTGATTGAAGAAGGAATGTTCTCCCTCGCAAAACGGCAAAAGGCAGACTTCACCTTCTCGGTTGCCGAGGGAGAAATAGTGACGTCGGTAGTTGTCACGAGTCACTTCAAACCCCTCAACAAGTCGTCCCCGAGGATCACCCATAAACGCCCATCAAGGGGTGCGTCCCTAAAAGGCTATGACTGAATCTGAGACCCAGGAGACATTTATGTTTTCAAGGTCAGGTCAATGTCGCGACATGGTCGGGTCATAATAGTCGCTCCCTAGAGGCCATAACCCGGTTTTAGTCAGAGTTTAGTTCATCTATAGGGCCTAGACCTAAAGTAATAATAAATGTTTTCCTCTTTTTATCTATCGAGTCAAGGAGGTGCCAGGGGACCTGTCCTCCACCTCCCCATCAAACAATATCTCGGGCACCTAGCCCGCTTATTAACTATATCAATAAAGCAACAACTTTTTTTTAAAAAACGCCTCGACAATTGCTTGATTTTTAATAACGCACTTTCTCACTTGAAACTCGATGCTATGCCATTTATCGATAACAATTAATCAAAGCGTAAGGGCTACAACAAACGGCCCACTTAACTTCACCCTAAAAAGAGATCAGGAACAATTACCCTAAGTTCAATCCATAACTGACTTCCCCAACAAAAAAACACAACATAAGAAACCCACACAACCAACAACCAATAGGCGACCACACACCCATATCAGTCAAACTAGATTTCGCGGTTACAAACAACGCAGCCGAATACGAAGCCTGCCTAATAGGGCTAAAAGCCGCCGTAACTCTAGGAGTCAAAAACCTTAGAGTTCACGGAGACTCATCCCTCGCAGTCAACCAAGCACGGACACCTGGAAGGTCTATAGCGATAGCCTAGTGTCGTATCAAACCGAAATAGAAACAATATCCCAGGAATTAACCGAAATCAACTTCAACGGATACCCTGCGAAGAAAACCAATTCCCTGACGCCCTATCCAAGTTAGCCTCACTAATAAACATGCCCGACAACCTCTTCTCTATGCCTATCTACGCAGAAAGGAGTGAACAACCCGCCAACATCCACAACATAGAAACCGACGACACCCTCGAAAAACCTTGGTACAAAGCGACTCTAGACTTCAAAACCGACGGATAATAGCCACCCAACACAAGCACCAAAAATAAAAAGAGCCTTAATAATACAAGCCGCCCACTATGTCCTAAACCAAGGATTACTATACAAACGAACCCCACAAGAAGTACTCCTTAGGTGCATAAACAAAGCCAAATCCGAAAAAGTCATGGAAGAAGTACATGACGGGGAATGCGGACCCCACATGAGCGCACAACTATTTGCCCAAAAAATAATGAGACTAGGCTATTACTGGGTCACCCTAGAGGCAGACTACCGGCGTCATGTCCGTCACTGTCACAACTGTCAAATATTCGCCAACGTCCAACACCTACCGCCATATCCACTCCACACCATAACAACACCCTGGCCCTTCTCTACCTGGGGAATTGACATCATAGGAAAGGTACACCCATCCGAAATCGGCGGACACTTTTATACTAGTAGCTGTTGATTACTATACCAAATGGGTGGAAGCAACCTCTTACACTGTACTAACCTCCAAACAAGTAGTCAAATTCCTACAAAACAACATCATCTGCCGCTACGATATACCTCACGAAATCATAAGTGATCAAGGGGCTCATTTCAGGGCCGACACCCAAAAACTCTTAGACAAATACAAAATCAAAAGACACAGATCCTCACCCTATAGACCTCAGACAAACGGGGCTGTAGAGGCAGCCAACAAAACTATCACCACAATCCTTAAGAAAATGATAGACAACTACCGTGACTGGCCAAACAAAATACCCTTCGCATTATAGGGATACCGAACCTCCTACCGAACGCCCACCGGAGGGACACCCTATTACCTAACCTACGGCTCCGAAGCCATGCAGCCCATAGAGCTAGAAATACCCTCACTAAGGATACTAGCCGAAAGCGGCATTCCCAATGAAGAATGGAACCAAAAACGTTACGATGAGCTAGTACTCCTAGATGAGCGTAGAATACACGCACTATCCAACGTGCAAGCCAACCAACAACGAATACAACGAGCCTTTCACAAACGAGTCAAATTCCGAAACATATATGAGGGAGACTTAGTAGTCAAATCCATTAGAGCACCCCTCCCGTCGATTCTAGAGGGAAATTCAAACCAAACTGGGCGGGCCTCTACCTCGTCAAGAAGATACTCAAGGGGGGCGCCATGATCCTTACTAACCTAGATGGTCAAGAGTTCTCGACCTCAACCAACATGGACCAACTCAAACGATACTATCCCTAAACTTCCCGACAACCCCATCCTGATATACGAACTAGGGTGAAAACCCATACAAAATGCTAAAAATGATTTGCATTGATAATTGGCATAACAAGTCTAAAGCAAAATCACTCATAATTAAAATGAACATGGTTTGATTCCGTCCAAACACGGATACGTAGGAAACCCTTCCAAGGGTACAACCAACAAAAAGGACAAAATCGATTACTCGATTCACATGCAAATCGGAACCTCTCCCTTGCCTTCCGGTTAATGAGTGATTTCAATGACGAAGCACAAATGATGAGCCGAGGACGGGGTGAAAACCCAAAAGGACGCCCTGGGCAAAATGAAGAAACGACTTGCGAGCCGTCTTTAAAAAAAAATGATGAGCCGAGGACGGAGTGAAAACCCGAAAGGGTGCTCCTGGAAAAATGAAGAATCGAGTTGCGAGCCGTAAAAAAAAGAGAGCAAAAAAAAAAAGAAAAAAGGCAAAAAGAGACAAAACAAAAGGTGAGCCGAGGACGGAATGAAAACCCGAAAGGCGCTCCGGACAAAATGAAGAATAGAGTTGCGAGCCACCACAAAAAAAAAACGTGCTCTTATTAATAAAAATCAGTTAAATCGAGCATTTCTCGAGGCCCTTTACATCGAGCATCCCAAAATCCGGCTACCCCGGAAAATGACAACGTGTCAAAACCCTACAAAAAACTAGTACTAATACGCCACATAATATCAATTAATAGAACATAGTACAAAACGGCTGGGCTTTACTGGTCCAACTTTTCGCTTTTCTTGCCATTCAGGTGTGCTTGTTCGAGTCCTTCACCATCGACCCCTCCTAACACAAGCTTCCACCACCCTAGCCAAAGGCGAACCCAGCCAATGATATTTTCAATATGGGGCTCGTCGGTCTTGGCCCGTATAGATGAACTGACGGCACTAGGATCGGTAACGCTGTCTTTGGTCAGGCACATAGTGACGTTGCCTTGAGTCGCCTCCTTATCCTCGAGCACCGCGGTCTTCCTAACTTTCGACTTGCTCTCTCCTGACGGGTATTCATAAACTCCCAGCCGGAAAGAAGTAAGGTCGGTCGGTCGAGCACTTTCTATAACAATGGGACATGAAAAGTTCTGTCTCCAAGACATCTTAAATTCCCCAAGAGAACTTTCTGTCCACGGGTTAGACTTAGGAATACCCCTAGTAACCTCTGATATGGTTGGCCTCTCCCCCATTTGGCGCGACAGTTCGCTCGGATAAATATAAACTGGATCCCCTAAGGATAATATCTGCATAGCCTGAGTCGAGGATGAGAATGAGAACCCAGCCTACCCACTGATATGCCACCACGGGATTGTCCACCTGATGTCAACCCGCCCGTTAGCCTGCAAGTAAGAGTGCCACCTTCTTAGGTATAACCATCATTCCATGCTTGCACCATCTTACAACCCATGAAGCGTTTATAGATATAGCCCGTGACGGAGTGAGGAGGATCGACTAGACCAAGCCTCTCTTATAACCAAACCTGCACAAACTACAGCACAATGTCACGCTTTCGAACTAAGGCAAGTTTCGAAAAAGGAAAAGTAGCACCTCTATATATACCTGCAAAATGATCTTAGAACCCCGAAAGGGAGCGATGAGCATCCGGGAACAAGCGTCAAGACCTAGGATAAGCTCACCCAGAATGAGTAGAGAGGGTGACCGCCCATGTTCCATCCCCAATACAACATCCAAAACCCAAGGATTACCCCAACCCTCAAGAACTAACGCATCCTCAAAGAGATAGTAACATGCCACCGCAATATTAAAAGCCCGTCAACAAGCTAGAGTTGAAACATCACTGGAACACTTATGTTAGAACATCCTAAAAAGCAACTCTAAGTCGATACCACCTTCCCCAAAGAAAGCTTTAGCCTCTTCCAAGGAAGGGTCCAAAAAATGACGAAACCGTTCCACAAAAGCATCATCTCCCAGGGGCACACAAGGTCGAACCGAACACCATCCGCCTATAACATCTAGCTCCTCGGGAAGGGGACAAACCTTACTTCCAGGGAAAGCAAAAACATGATTCTTAATGTCCCAAAAACTAGAACACGCCAACAAGAAGTCATCTTGTACCTTAACCTGCCTTAACACGATAACCGTGGACAAACTGTCACTTGGACAAACGTCGAGGTCACATTTCTTAAAATGACCCATCCACTCGGTTAAGAGATTCCCGAAACCCGACATGACTCAAAATAATACAAGGAAACTATAGACACACTATGGGTAGTTTAGTATGTCTAAAACGAGTACCCATAACCCGCATATATAGCCCTAATCCCACAACAATTAGGAAACTAGGGAAAATTGCCATAAACAAGAATCGTGCCGCCCGAGCCCATGCGCCCAAATACCGAACCGCTCGAACCCAGGCGACCCGGAATCTAACCGCCCCAACCCAAGCATTTGAACTGTAAGACATCAACCCCGCTTTACCCCAACAATAACCACCTGACAACCCCAGACATTGGGAACGACCTCCCGACGTTACTAGAACCCTTTCCGAAACCCAAAATACCCACGCAAGAACAATGAGGCCACACGGACAACATATTTTACCCGTCGGATCCACCAGACTTAGGCGTTTTTATTTTATTTTATTTTTAGGGGGATAAGCTACCCCACCTAGGCGTGTTGTAGCCTTTAATGGCACCGTTAATCCCCACATCTTTAGCCTAATACGACATTATCACGATTATACAAAAGTGGTCTAACTTTTTTGTTCAAAAAGTAGTCTATTTTTTTTGTTTTTGCCTCATTTTAAACATGAATGTCGAGACAAATACACTTGTCTCCCAACGCACTCAGTCGAAACATGTTAATTTCTTACATTTCGCACATCTCGAGTCAAACATTTTAATCAACGTACTACTCGATCAACTCCCGGCTCAAATTAATACATTTCAAAACAAAAAAGATTCCGAAAAGCATTTTCGTACTCCCGTGCAATCCTAATGCATCTAAAACGTCCTAAACTACGACGAAATCGCAAACAAAACAAACTTGAAGTGATTACTTGACAATCTAAGTTAACATTTCACAAAACAAAAACGCAAGACTAACAAATCAATCCGAATACTAAAAGTTTAAAATATGCAAATTATACAAATCCACACATTAACCGAGTTAATAAACTAGGGAGGACCCCTAGAAGCTGTGCCTATAGCTATCACGAGCTCAACAATATTGTCATCCAAACGTAGATCTTCCAGATCTAGGAGAGGAGACTCACTACCATCCATCCCCGACAGCATATCTAGAGAATCTATCTCGGGAATCCTGCCAACATCCTCGGTGGTGCTCGTGGCATGACCCTCAGCCTCGACCTAGGCCTCAACCTCCCTCTCCACCTCAACTCCTAGCCTAGCGTCACCCTGCGCCGAGGTCTTGCCTTGAGTCCAAGCCAATCGCACCTTGAGCCGAGTAATCTCGTCATCCCGGGATTGCAGGAGCTGTCGCAGCTTAGCCTCTTCCGTCTCGAGCTCGGTCACCCGAGTCTCCAGCTGCCTCATCATATCCGGCGTATCCTGCAAATACACCCACACTTTAGGAAAAGATACAAACAATACAGCCTAGAAAGCCAACCATAGGTACACATACTCACCGATCGAGGCCCCGAAGTATAATGGGAGACCCTCGACGTCTAGGCCCGGAAGCAGTTGGCAGCCTGCCACAATCGCTGATGGAAGATCGACGAAACCTGAGAGACAAAACCAAACAAATTAGCCAAACTAAACCTAACTCCTGAGAACCAAATTCAACACAAAAATCAAAACTTACCCGGTATACCCGGTCACGCCACTCCATCTCCTCAGTAGAACACGGGGGAAGAGGCTCCGTGAAGGCTATCCCGGCCGCATCGACCCTGAGCAGCGTCAAGGGGAAGTCTGGGGGCTGAATGGCATCAGCTGGATCGGCCAGCTGAAGGAAAAGCGAGCTGGTCAATATGCAAGAAAATACTAAACCGTAGAACAAAACAAGCCATAAAACAAAAATCGGGTACTCACCATGAGGCGGTGGCAAGCTAGCCGCTGGCTGATGTGGGACAAATAGAAGGCGCCAGGCACCAGTAGTGCATCACCACCTTCTCCATCCCTACCCTCGAGGATCTCTGCGGCGGCCGGTGGCCTAAACATGGTCCGGGGAGGATCAACCGACACCCTGAAATAGTCATATAAACATTGACGCACCAACCGTTCGCCCAGATACCACACCGGGTGAAACAACGCAGGAAGGAGCATCCTCCTGTAGCTGCTAGGCCTCAACTCCGCCCTCACATGCTCTGGCAGACCCTCATAGTCGGCCCAAGGATGGGCCACAAACTACATAAGCAAAATCGACACTTCAATAAACCTAAACCTTGGGGGCTATTAAGTAAAACAAACCGTAAGAAGGAAACTTACATCTTCGAGGCGCAACTGGTTAACCAGCACATTCTCCGACGGGTAGTGACTCGTCGCGTTCTTGGCCTGAGCCAGTCTCCACTCAATCCCCGCCGAAAACCTAACCGGACAAGCTCGCACCGTCTTGGGTGTCAATCGATGGAAGTATGAATAAATCCAAGCCTGCAAAAACCCTAAAAAACATCATTAGCAAAATCGGATCGGACTAAGGAATACCCTAGAAATGAATACAGAGACAGTAACTAACCTCCAGCATGAGACCTGGGCCCATGATAGGCAAAACTGAGGCTGATTCCACCTTCAGTTGTCTCACCGTGACTTGCAAGCAGCGGGTCATCTCCGCGAAAGCCGCGGTCACCCAATCAAAACGTCCTAGCTGATCTAAGTCAGCTAGGAAAGGCAAAATCCTAATACTAAACTTCTTGCCCTTATCCGAGAAGTTCTTCAAAGTCATCCCGACCTCCCCAAAAGACATGTGAAAGGTCGATGTAGTGTCGTGAAAGCGATCTATCATTGCTCTAATCACCATAAGGTTGCACTTGGTCTTGCAACCTACCAACCGGGCCTAGTGCCCGACCATGGGACCCAAACCCGTCCTCGCGATAATCCCCTTTGCCGCGGGACTAAGCTTATGAGAATAGATCTCTAAGCATGTTGTAAAACCCGAGAAGGTCCTCATCGGACCTGGAGGTTGCAAACCGAAATAATACAAGCGTAAACAAACAAAACCAACCTAAACCGAAATTAAAACCTAAACTAATAATCATGAGTCAAAGTACTCACCAGGCCGTTCACGATACGGCTAGAGATGTGCAAGTCAGGACGAAACAACGGCTGATGACCGTCCCAATCTCGAGCCCAAAGGGGGTCGTCATATATAACCAACCTCCCTGTCCTTGTTCGCGAGATCCGGGACGTGAGCCCTCCTAGCAACCGTCACAGGTAGCCTACGCCTCGTAACTCTATCAAAGTCGGCCTCATTTATGGCCCCTGGTTCACGACGCTGCGAAGAAACACTTCGTCGTCTCTTACGAATCCCGCAGAGAGGTAGCGAGCTCGTCGCGATGGCCTCACAACTAGTACCAGTCAAAGAAGCTCCCTCGGGACGCTCAGTATCATCTCTAGCCGCAAAACCAAGTGCCTCAGGTCAGGTTAAAGCAGCATACACCGGTCAAAATAAGCTCAAAATTTCGGATAGAGGTATCAAAATTCCGAAAAGAGCACTATCACCGATTTTTGACCCTGGTTACAATAAAAGTGGTTTCGGGAAAATCCGACATCATTACGGTACTATTTCGGTCCATCGTAAGTCTCACAAAACCTCACGGAGTGTCCCAGAGGGCATTCTAACTCACAAAGGTCGACATGGAAGTCACCCATAACGTCACAAAAACTAGTCGAGCAAAATTACGAAGGTCAAGTACGGGAATAACCGGGAAAACCATCCCTAAACCCCAATATTTCGAATTTATCCTATGGGAAGCCATAAATGCACCTCAAAACCTTCTATCAAGACTATAACTACCCTAACAAGCTCTATTCAACCCTAAATTAACAATGGAACCAAGAATAAACATCAAAAGCAAGCAAATTCAAAATGCCCAAATCGATTTTTTGGGTTTAAGTAAAATCGATCCATAATCGACCCAATTAAGCACAAATCGACAATAGGCGAGGAAGGAACACTTACTCGAGGTCAACATAATCGTGTATGGCAAAAATCGAGACGGAGGATGCCGCGCGTTTTGATTTTAAGACGAATGACTCATTCTCCTTTCCTTCACTGACTTTAAACAGGTCCGACCCACAAAACCACGGGGTCTTAATGTCAAGCGTCCTTACTTTGGACCGCTGGGGGCTAGGCGTCCGAAGATTAAGGCGCACAAGGACCCGCGTCTAATTACTCAGCCCAAAGCAAGGTCGGGAACCAATGGGACATGGCACCCGATAATCGTAGGATGCGCCCTCCTATTTTAAATTAAATAAGCAAGAACGGGAAAGTTTACTACCCTCAACCGATAAAGCAAACCTCAAAACCTCCTCCAATCGAAACTGGCCCCGAACAAAAAATAATAATAATAATAATAAACAACGAACATGAAAATCTCCATCTAACGAGACCACTCACACCAAAGCACATGACGTGCCCAATATGCTATCTAAACAAAACTAATTTGCAATCTTAAAACGAGTCACAAAGTACTCAATCTTAAACGAATACAAAAGCACTTAAAGCAATCTATTAGTCTAAAACGAGTCCTAAAGCACTCAAAGCAATCTGTTATCCAAGCGAGTCCCTAAGCACTCAATTCACATCCCCAGAGGATTATTATTTTAACACATCCCTGGAAGAATTCCCAAAGCAAACGCAAGCCCAAGAACTAATGCAAACACCATTATGCACTCATTAAGACCTTACACATCAACACTAGTAATTTAAAGGCAAAACTATCACTAAATCCAAACAACCACTCGTCAACAGACCAGGGATAGTCAGAAACTATGCCGAAGAAAGCAAAAGAGAAGGAATGGAGTCCGTTTCAAAGAAAACAACAGTCCAGGGATAGTCAGAAACTATCCCGAAGAAAGCAACAGACCAAGGATAGTTAGAAACTATCCCGAAGAAAGCAACAGACCAGAATAGTCAGAAACTATCCCGAAGAAAGCAATAGACCAGGGATAGTCAGAAACTATCCCGAAGAAAGCAATAAACCCGGAATAGTCAGAAATTATCCCGAAGAAAGCAACAGACTAGGGATAGTCAGAAACTATCCCGAAGAAAACAATAGACCAGGGATAGTCAGAAACTATCCCGAAGAAAGCAAAAGACCAGGAACAGAGTCCGTTCCAAATAAAACAATAGTCCAGGGATAGTCAGAAACTATCCCAAAGAAAGCAATAGACCAGGAATAGTCAGAATCTGACCCGAAGAGATCAAAAGACCAGGAACGGAGTCCGTTCCAAAGAAAACAATAGTCCAGGGAGAGTTAGAAACTTTCCCGAAGAAAGCAACAGACCAAGGATATTTAGAAACTATCCCGATGAAAGCAACAAACCAGGGATAGTCAGAAACTATCCCGAAGGAAGCAACAGACCAGGGATAGTCAGAAACTATCCCAAAGAAAACAATAGGCCAGGAATAGTCAGAAACTATCCCGAAGAAAGCAATATACCAGGGATAGTCATAAACTATCCCGAAGAAAGCAATACACCAGGGATAGTTAGAAACTATCCTGAAGAAAGCAACAGACCAGGGATTGTCATAACCTATCTTGAAGAAAGCAATAGACCAGGGATAGTCAGAACCTATCCCGAAGAAACAATAGACCAGGGATAGTCAGAAACTATCCCAAATAAAGCAATAGACCAGGAATAGTCAGAAACTATCCCGAAGAAAGCAAAAGACCAGGAACGGAGTCCGTTCCAAAGAAAACAATAGTCCAGGGATAGTCAGAAACTATCCCGAAGAGAGCAAAAGTCCAAGAATGGATAGGATGTTATTCCAAAGAAAACAAACCTAAATGTAACGCAGCCATCCGAGAGGGATAAATCTAACGCAGCCACGCGAGAGGGGTAAATCTAAAATTCAACGCAGCCACCCGAGAGGGATAAATCTAACGCAACCACCCAATAGGGATAAATCTAACACAGTCACCCGAGAGAGATAAATCTAAAATTCAACGCAGCCACCCGAGAGAGATAAATCTAACGTAGCCACCCGAGAGGGATAAATCTAAAATTCAACGCAGCCACCCGAGAGGGATAAATCTAACGCAGCCACCCGAGAGGGATAAAATTCAACGCAACCACCCGAGAAGGATAAATCTAACTTTATGTAACGACTGGCAAGGGATTAAATCAAAACTAAGACACCAATAAAGACTTAAGCAAAAGGTCCATGTCAAAGACCGAAACTACTAAAACAGCACACCAAAGACAAGCTAGCAAGCACGGACCCGAGCTCCGATAAGCGACCGCAGGCAAGGATGTCAGGTATGATTTCTTAGCCTTGGCTAAAGAGCCTCGAATATGTTGTCCAACGGACTTGAGATGACCCGAACGGACAGCCACCAGGTCGTAATCCTCGATTGACCTTGGCGGCTATACTTTGACTTTCGCCTTGTCCAAGCCTCACTCAAAGTGGGGGCTTCTATGGACACCCAAATTTGGACCTGGTGGCTGCAGGAGTGCCCGAAAAACACTCGATGACGATCGAACTGCAACGCGATGCGAGATTACGATGTTTAAGATATATTTATATAGAACGATCAAATAATTACTCGGAAAAATTAATTTAATATCAAGACAGCCTTAGTCATGTCATTACGGTCGCGTCGACCCTAATTAGAGTCAATTCCGATACCGGGACCCCGAATCGACCCCAAAATATGCAAAGTCAAACTCGAGTCAACGCGTCCGGCCGAGCAAACCTCAGGATGCGCACCCGAAGCCCACCCGGCGCTCGACGTGCTAGGGTAACCGGGAATGCTTAATCCCCAAGTCAACATAACATACACATCCTCTCCGTTTTGGAAAGTTTTGAAATAGGATCTTCAAAATCCTAGGCGCCTCAGACCAGGCGCCCTAATATTCGTGCACATGACCCCAGGTGTGGACATGGCATAGGTACATGATGCGCGCTGTCGCGGACACGCATGCAAACAATATTTTTAGTCCCAACTAACTACTATGTAGTAGTGGTAAGTCGGGGTCGAACCACAAGGAGGTGGTTAAGTGCTATCGGTCAAGTTTAGTAGTAATTGCGATTGGGGTCAAGAAGGGGGTTTTGGGATGAGATAAACTAAACCAATGCGAGCGAATTAAACAACTAAAACGAGAAACAATAATGATAAAGGCGTTAGGGAGAGTCGGGGAGTCAGAAATTAACATCGCAAGAATTATCACAAGATGAATAAGGAAGGTTGATGGTAGGGTTCTCGCCGCGTCCCCCCACCTCAAGTAAAGTCCAACTAATCCTAACGGTAGCTAAGGTAAGTCGGGTCGTGTCCACGGAGACGGTTATAGGTGTCTAGACTAGGTCTACCTAATAACAAGGCTAAGTCACAAACAAACACAAAGAAGACGATAATTGACAAACTATGATGGTTGAAGGTGATGAAACTAGACTAACAATGTACTATGTATGATAAGAGCTAAATGAAACAACTAAAGATTAACTAAGCAAACGAACTAGAGAAATGCTGACTAACTAGAAGGATGAATCAAATATGGAAGGGAGTAGGGTTAGGTCGGGTTCATAAGTGTAGTAGGATAATTGGGAGGTCAAGGGTATGGGTGTCACTTAATTACTAAGGTCGGTTTGCGCTCTCGCGCCAAAGCCAAAGTCCGTACTCTCGTGTCAAAGACTAGACCCGAATACTCATGCTAGATGCTACTCAAAACACAAGGACTCAATTACAAATTGGTCACACAATGAGGGGAGGAAGACAAGTATGAGAAGCATTGGCCACTACTACCCACACAAGCAATTCAACAAACACATAGAGTGCCCAATAAGTGACTAGCAACAAAGAATTCACCTTTACCCACAATCAAACCCTAATCACCCATAATCCACACTTAATCCCCCTACTAACCCCACAAAGAATCTAGTCACTCATAATGAGACTAATTCTAACACTAACAAGAGAATTCAACATAAATAACAAAACATCCATTATGAACCAACAAGAACAATAAACAATATGTAAAGATTCAAACTTGAAAGATTAAACAAAGATTAAGAAAAAAGAGATTATACCAACTAATAAGAGGATAAAAAGATGAGAACTTGCATTAATAAGAAACCCAAATAAACTCCAAGGTTGTCAAGCTTGGATGAATCTTCAAGAATCTCCTTAATACAAGACTAATTAACTAGATTAATCTAAGATTAACAAAAGATTAAAATGAAACTAAACTAGAGATGAAGAGAATCTAAGTAGGGTTTTGAATGTTCAAGAGAGGTCTAAAATAATCTAGGGTAATGTAGGATGCTTAAACAATACAAGGGAGAAGTATTTATAAGGTTACAAAAGTGAAAGGAAATGAAAAGAAGAGGCGCGGCTACAGCAGTCCCTTCCCGACCGAGATGACAATTGGTCTCGGCCGAGAAGGCGGTCCCGACCGAGACGGTTCATGGTCTCGGCCGGGAAAGCCTAAACAGCAGCCCTCTCAATCGAGAGGGCACTTGGTCTCGGTCGGGAAGGCTCTGTAGGCCTCCAATAAGAGCTCTAAGGTCCCTCTTTGCTTCACATTAGCTTCTCCTCGATTTTCAGAGCTCGGGATCGAGTCTAAGGGGCTCGGGAATGGGTCCCAAGGTCTCGGGATCGAACCTAAGGCACCAAGTGATCGTTCCTTCTCCTCGTTGGCTCCAAAAGCGTAGGAAACGAGTCGGAATCGTTCCAATTCTCCATGAACGGTCTTGGGAACCTAAAATGAACTAGAGGAAGCATGAGTAGCCCAGAAACCGCTCCAAAGAGCGATTTCACAAGGGAAAAAGGGATCAAACACAACAAAATAGGCACTACAAACTACACTTATCAGAGGTACCACCTTTCGGTTTTCCTACCAACCTAGCCTAAACTCGCTTTCGCGATGAATAAACTAAAGTCTCAAGACGGAATTACACAAACCCCGAGTTTCCCCATATTGGTTCGGGTAAGTCAGGTCAACCTAGTAGATCAGGCTAAGTTAATCAAGACACAACAATCCCAATCAAGACAAATCACCCTCAAATGCAATAGTCTCACAAAATAAAACCCGAATCTAGAATTCCTCCTCCCCTAGCCCCCTAACTAAAATCTACTCACTATCCATATAAAACATAATAAAACAAGAAATAAAGAGACTAAGAGAAAAACTAAACATTCTTGAACTAGAGGAAAGATAATTAATCTAAACCAATAAAGGAAGCTACACTAACCAAACAACAATAAGAAAGAGAATAAACAACAAGGCAAAACAAAGGAGACAAATACTAGAGATAAAAATGATGGAAACAAACAAAGGAGAGAGAAAAACAAGGAATTACTAACAATGAGATTTAAACAACACAAACATGAAGATGGCAAGACAACCAATGGATTAACAAGAAATTAAAAACGAAGCTAATTAATGGAGAAAGGAAGAAGAAAGAAACTACCAACTATGAACAAAATGAAAGGAAGAAGATGAAGATCAAAATAAAGCTTGAATCTTGAAGGAAAAAATACAAGAAATTTGTCACCAATCCTTGCAAAACTCTTCAATCTTCAAAATAAAACCCAAATCTTCAACTAATCTAAGAACTTGATTGCTAAATGGAAGAAGAAATTAATCTAAAACTAAGGAAACTTTCTAGATCTAAAATGGAGTTTTTCTAAGGGAACTACTACTACTACTACTACTACAATGGAGATCCCCTAAACTACCCTAATCTAAAGAGGCACACTTAAGGCACAAAATGAAATGAAAACCTTAGGTTACTATATATACTAAACCCTTAATGGGTCACACAACTTAAGGCCCAAATCCAATCTTCTTCCTTTAATTAATTAGACCTTCACCCTATGCATCTTCACATGGAATAACTTCACCTTGCGATTAATTTGGCATCCACGAGCTAACACCGCCAGGTGAAACTCTTCGTAGCTTGCAATTTTGGCGCTCCTTTTCCGTCGAGCGAAACTTCACCCGGTGGGCGAAAGTTTCCCCTAGTCATTTCGCCCGGTGGTTAGTGTTCACGAAAATCTTCGGGGAGGTGGAAAATGTCGCCGGGCAAAATTTCGCCCGGTGATATCCCATTGGGTGAAACTTCAGCCGATGGTTTTTCTGCCTCTTTTTTCTGGTCTCTTTCTTTGCCGATTGATTGGATTACTCAAACTTTCAGTTATGTGCTTTGCTCCTCGGACGGTTTTCCTCTTTCTCATGCTCATAGAAGCTCAGACACGTTTTTGGTCGAAAATCCTATCAAAATAGACAGAAAACTACCAAAAACACGTAAAATGCAAAAGAGAGACACTAATGCGAGAATTACTCAAAACACGGCGATAATCGCGCTCTAATCTCGCAAAACGGAGGAAAAACAGGTCTAAATGGGAGGAAAAACGGTCCAATTTGACACACAACAATTCCCCCACACTAAACCGTTGCTCGTCCTCGAGCAAAGACCCAAAAAGAAATTAGCTACTACTACTAAGCTAGACTATGATTAGCCGATACGGGGCAATTAACGGGCCCGCTCCGTCCCTTCAACTCACATCGAGATACCCATGAGGTAGAGTACCTCCATGCAAGGGAAGTTGGGTCTTGCTCAAAATTCCCGAAGAAAACTTTCCGTCCGCGGATCAGACTTAGGAACACCCCTAGTAACCTCCGATATGGTTGGCCTCACCCCCATTTGGCGCAACAACTCGCTCGGGTAAATATAAACCGGATCCCTTAAGGATAATATCTGCATAACATGAGTGAAGGACGAGAAGGGAAACCCAGCCTGTCCACTGATATGCCACTACGGGATTGTCAACCTAATATCAACTCGCCCCGTAGCCTGCAAGTAGGAATGCCACCCTTCCTCGGTATAACCATCATTCCATGCTTGCACCATATTACGACCCGTGAAGCCTTTATAGCCATATCCCTTGACGGACCGAGAAGGGTTGACCAAACCAAGCCTCTCTTGTAGCCAAACCTACATAAACCAAAACACAATGTCACACTTTCGAACAAAGTTTGTTTCGAAAAAGGAAAGGTAATACCCCCGATATACCTGCAAAACGATCCTAGAACCCCAAAAGGGAGCACGGTGCATCCGGGCACGAGCGTCAAGACCTAGGATAAGCTCACCCAGAATGAGTAGAGAGGGTGATCGCCCATGCTCCATCCCGATTACAACGTCCAAAACCCAAGGATTACCCCAACCCTCATGCACTGACACGTCCTCGAAGAGATAATAACATGCCACCACAATATTAAAAGCCCGTCTACAAGCCAGAGGTGAAAAATCACTGGAACCCTTCTATGAGAACCTCCTAAATAACAACTCTAGGTCAATACCACCTTCCTCGAAGAAAACATTAGCCTCCTCTAGCGAAGAAAGGTCCCAAAAAATGGCGAAACTATTCCACAAGAGCATCATCTCCCAGGGGCACACAAGGTCGAACCGAACACAACCCACCTATAACATCTAGCTCCTCGGGAAGAAGGCAAACCTTACCTCCAAGGAAAAACATGATTCTTAACGTCCCAAAAACTAGAGCACGCTAACAAGAAGTCATCTTGTACCTTAACCCGCCTTAACGCGATAATCGTGGACAAACCATGTAACACCCCTAATTTTTATAAAATAAATTAAATTAAAGTTATATTAATATTTTTATTTTTACGATTTAACTCGTAATTCTTAAAATTATTATAAAACGGATTTATCGTTTAATCGTTTCAAACTCCTAAAATTCTATTTATCTCGAAAACTCTTCTTATATTTAAAACATATTTCTATTTCTATTTCGATTCATTTTATACATTTAATTTAATTCTTATCGAAAGTCTATTTCGACGATTTAAATTCTAAATTCTTTTTATTTAACCTCGAATTTCTATTTTCGGCTCGAAGTTCATTAATTTTGAGTTTCGTCAAAACATTTATTACATTTCCTCGAGAAATCAATTTAATTCACTTTATCGAAAATTTATTATTTATCGGGAAATACTATTTGATCGTCTAATTATTTATTTCTATCAACTTCGATTTCATCCCGAATAATTTATTTACTCATTTTATTTGTGTAGACACCCAGATTTGGACCTGGTGGCTGCAGAAGTGCTCAACAAACACCCGATGATGATAGGACTATAACGCGACGCGGGTTCGCGGTGTTCTAGATAGTTTTTCCATAGAACGGATCAAATAAATTATTCGGGCAAATTAAACTAACATGATGGCAGCCCTAGTCGCGTCGTTACGATCGCGTAGACACTAATCAGAGTCAATTCTGACACCGGGACCCCGAGACGGTCTCGAAACTCGAGCTGAGTCAGCACCGCGCTAAGCAAACCTCAGGAAGAACACCCAAGGCCTACTAACGTTCACGGCGCTAGGTCAAGCCGCGTGAGCCTTAATCCCCAACAATTATCCTCCTCCCTCTCATTTTTGGAAAGTATCAAAACCGTATCCTCAAAATCCCAACCGCACCACCTGACGCGCCTGGGTCTATCGCGCCCTGACCCAGGCGCCTGAGTCTTAGTACGCCCCAGCTCGGGCGCCTATAAGGGCGACGAGGGCCGAAAATACCTATAAATACCCCCCTTCACGCCCTTATTTCGACACACAATTCAATTCTCTCTTCTCCCTCTAAAACTCTCGCTAAAAGCTCGCACTCCAACACCCGAGGTAAACGATCCACTCGATCGTTGTTCCGATAATAAAGCGACATTGACGCTACTCCTCACCTTCGAGCAGTCCACTCGATACCGAGGTGCCTGTGATCGACTAGCTCAAAACTAGTACCTAGGTTCTGTCGGATTAGCCGCAGAACTAGTCCTTAGCAACGAAACTCTGCTGGAGTAGCCGCGGGAAGGTCAAACGGTAACGGAACTCTGCCGGAATAACTGGTCAAGCTAGGAGGATCCGCTTGTCGAAGTCGTATCGTCACTAGGTTGCCATCTAAATAAAACTTTCCATATTCGCACTTTCTATTATTATGCACTACGACTACACTAGATGTGGGCACTAGGCCCATAAACATCTACTAAAATATGTAACGTCCCAATTTCAACCGCAAACACTAAAACACACTAAATAGACCCGAGTAATTCCGAGATCCGTTCTCAAAACTATCTATGCATCGAGTCCCCTTTAGTGTATACTCCGAGGGTGCAACTCCTCACTATGTGATTTACTTACATTCGCATTTACAGTTTTTCGTACGATTTATTGCTTTTATGACCTTATAATCGCATGCTAAATCACCTAATACGGGTTTCGTATTAGCTAGTCCCGGTGCTCGCCTTATTAGGTTCAACGCAACTCTATTAATACTGAGCCGACGTATCTTAAGCAGAATACAAGGTAAGGTATACCACGAGAATGACTAATATCCGTATTATCGCGTTAAAACTGATTTGCTAATACGTATAATACTAGTACTCTCTACTCTCCTACGTGCATCTTTTCATGGCTTGCTTGTCACGTGAAATCGCATGCAAAGAATGTAAACACAACTAGTTCGACGACAAAACATACTTGTCTTAAAACAACCGATATAGCAAAAGGTTTAGGGTTAAAACAACGGATGTTACAGTACTTCCACCACAGCAAAAGAACTAGGATATCAGCCCACCGATTGATTAGTAGAGGCCGCTATAGTGCGGGCGGGATTGGGTGTTGACATCTATCAGATGTTGGCTTCCCAATACGTGCCCTCACCCCTTACTCAGAATCGACGGTTTCTGGATGTCCGAAACCATTGGCAATGAGAGTCATTCCAGGCATGGAGTGCTTAAGGGTACAAGTCTTTATCTTTAGGTCCCGTGCCACTCAACTTTGTGCCGGCAAGGGATCAAAGTTGACTTGAACGGTTTCCGAGTTCCCATAATTGACTCGGTGGCGACTCCACAAATCGGCAACAACTTCAGTTCACTAAAAAGGTCGCCTTACAAAAAAAACGGTGTTTAAACATTTACAACCACGACTCGATCGATTCCCAAACGAAAACACGGGTGCCCGCACCCGTCTAGTACAAGTCCGGATCGTCATCCAAATTGAGGTCCGACACTTCTCCCCGTGCGCGAAATCGGACCGGCCTCCGGCAGGGAGGGGGCCGCGTGGGTGGCCCCCGCCACACGTTGAAAACCAGGTTGGTCCCGCGCGGGCACGCGCGGGGCGCTTGGCGGTGCGGACGGACGTCCACAGTTTGGCGACTCCGCTGGGGACTTGGAAACAAGTTTTCAGCGGTGGTGTAACTTGAACGAGGTCGGTGAAGCTCATTTCTTAGTTCCTAGTTGTGGTCACTACAGGTTTTGGCCCTAAAAAGCCCTTCCTAACCGATATCAGGACCAATCGACCTCTTCGCGGTAAGATCTTTAGGGACACGCGGAGAGATCCTCGATTGACGCTCCGGCCGCCTTACGCGTACCCCGCGGGAATAATAAGCGGATAGTTCCGAACGGACGGTATGACTCTCGTCTCCCCAGACCATTGTCAATGCCTAAGTAAAGACTATTCGTGGGCGTTAGCCTACCCTAACCTACTTGTGTCTGCATCCTGCATGAGTGTACGCATTCGTAGTTACGTGTAGCGTGTTTGAACAATCCAACCCAAATAAAACAGTAAAAATCCGGATTCAACAACGCGAACATGTTCAACCACAACCAATTCCGTTTTCGAAAAATATCTCATCTTTCCAAAACGATTTCTGAAACACCGATACTCCGGTCAAGTCATGATCTCTAAAAGAAGAAAAAGAAAAAAAAAATTGAGACGCCGTTGTCATGGCGAATTTTACACTCGACGTTTTCAAAAAAAAAAGGAAATATATTTTCGAACGCCATCACGTGGCTAAAGTAAAACCCGTCAAACGACAAACACCGTTAATACTACTGAAACTCCCAATTAATGGGATCAAGGTACACCAAACGGTTACATTGTATTTTCAAAAAAAAGAAAGTTTTTTACACATACTTTTAACACAACCGAAACTTCAATTAATGAAGTCAAGATATCCAAAACGGCTACATTCTCAAAACACTTTTCACAACAACAAATTTTTCAAAAAAAAAACAACTTTTTTCACTACCTAAACCCTTGACAAGGATTTACTCACACCTTTAAAGCACCACACACATCCGATATCGAACTAGCTAATTAATAATAGTCTCGATAAAAAAAAAAGAGACACCCCCCTCACATTTTAAAACCGGTCCGCCAAGGGACCGTGTTTCTTTAAAAAAAAACATTTGCACTCTCGCTATCATCGGATTCCCGACGCACACATAGCAACGCACATTTCACAAACGATGTCACCACACCATCGTCACCCTAGTTTTGCAAAATCATTTTCAAAAGCCAAAACTCTCCTCGCGAGTATCGGTCGTTTTCAAAAAAATGTCAAAATTCTTTGATCCTGAGCCGGGATCGCGATCAACTTATTACGTTGTACAACCGTGTGATTAACTGTCTGTGTTACTTACTAGGATCACCTCCACTCGAGGTCTTACGTTTCGGGTCATCTCCTTTTGAGAAGTCCTCTGTGAACCTCACCTCCGAGGTTTGTGTCCAATAATCTCGTCTCAGAGATCTAAAAAAATCGTTAGGCGTTTCGCCGAATACACTAAAAGTCTAAAGCACATACCTGAGCCCTTAAGTTGGCGACCACACGCACCTACGAGTCAAGGGCCTCACTTCTGCGTCGCTTAGGTCAAGTATCCTTCAAGTCTCTACGGCGTCCGACAAAATTCCTCTGATTTCCCGATGTTGTCCTGCAGAGATCATCCTTCACCATGACTACAATCCCAAATTTCAGCGTCAAGGATCTGACTCATATGGTTTACCATCTCTTCACCTCCATAACCTCTATTGAGACCTCCATTCATAACCTCAACGAGCGGATGGACTCCCTCACGACCTAAAACCAAAATCGCCCGCCAACCCAAGTAGGTAAGAGTAGCGCTCCCCAAAAGAAGAAAACCCCTAGAAAGTTTGCCCACTTAGATATCCCCCATGACGAAGCTTTAGCCATCGCCATCCAACATGGTCTACTATCCCCTCTAGAACCCATACCTGAAATTTCCCTAGGACAAAGAAGCAAATCATGGGATCCCAAAGCTTTCTGCTCCTTTCACCAGGGGGCCAGGACATGAAACCCAATCCTGCACCAAACTGAGGCACGCCATCCAAAATCTAATCGAAAAGGGAACCTTTCCCCCTCCCGAAAAGCCATCATACATTCAATTTGGCACGATCAATTATGAACAATACCGGCAAGATCACACCATACATGGGGTATGGGCAGATGACGATGATAATGTCTATATCCACGAACCAATAGTCTTGATCCCCCCAACGACCACCCAAACCAAGGACATAAGCCACGTTACAAGATCTGGGCGACTCTACCAAAACGTCACAGTCGACATACCAAACCCCAATCACGCTCCTGAAAACACCCCAACCACCGAAGAAATCCCGATTACCACTCCTGAGATACAGATAGTCAAACAAATACAAAATGCCAAAACCAACCTTTCCATATGGCAACTCATAGCTAGCTCTTATAATCACCGCATGGCTCTAGTCCAAGCCTTAGGAAGAAGGAACATATCCTCCACCGTAACACCCGAAGACATGATAGGACACGTTCTTCAAGAAGCCAATGAACTAAAGGACCCTATAACCTTCTCCGACGAAGACCTCCCACCCTTTGGACCAAAACACAAGCTAGCCCGTTACGTCATAGTAACCTGTTTAGGCAAGAAGGTGCCCATGACCCTTGTGGATGACGGTTCCGCCGTAAACGTAATCCCTCTCAAAACTGCTCGCGCCTTAGGATTGTCAGACACCGACTTCATAACCACCGAGTCCGGAGTGCGTGCCTATGATGGCACAAGGCGTCCGGTCGCAGGGGTCTCTACCCTTAATACCATTGTAGGTCCCATAGAGAGGAAAAATGGACTTTCAAGTTTTAGACGTCAAAACCGGATTTTACAATATGATCCTAGGGCGCCCTTGGATCCATGCCCTTAAAGTCGTACCATCCACCCTACACCAAAAGGTGAAAGTTCCCATCAACGCTGAAATAGTCACCATTCATGCCTCCCCCATGAGAGCCTTCGTAGAAAAAGACACCGCCTCGCAAGTCACGGAAGATGCCGATACTGAGTTAAGGGGATTTCACGTAGTCAACCTCTTAGAACAAGACCTATCCCCGTTCGATTTCGATCAGAACTCAAACCTAGTCATCAACTTTATGATGAGGCAAAATGGGCATTTCCCGGGGTTGTCACTAGGGAAAATTCCCAGCACCGCAAGTAAACTCCATGATCCCATTGGACAAACCCACACGATAGGCTTTGGGTACCCCGCAACCCTAATCCCGCCATATGGCCTTACCCTAAATAGGTGTTTCGTAAAGGAAGGCGACCAAGAACCTTACGTGGGATTTCCCAAACCAACCTACATCAAGGGCATTCGACATCCTAGAATAGAAATATTCCAAGATTGCTACTTCATCCCGGAAACCATAACCAACACCTCAAAACCCAAACACACACCTTGTATCGACGGCTTGGCCAATAACCTCCTATTCGAGGAAGAGCGTTTCGTGCCCGTGAATCCCAGTGAGTTAGTTAGTGTGGTCATGACTGACAAACAATTCGACCCCATCACCCTCATCTTCAATACCGACAAAAGTCAAGAGGGTAGAGGGTGGAGGAAATCCGTCACATGGACCAACGAGAATGGTAGGAGGTTCAAGCTAACCACGGGAGAGGGGAGGATGTTCGAAGATTCTGAAAATAGGAACCTCCTTAGATCCCACTGAGAGAGAACAACTCACGAACTTACTCACGCAATACAAAGACGTGTTTGCCTGGTCTTACAAAGACATGTCGGGCGTAGACAGAGATATAGAAGAACACCGAATCCCAATCAAACCCGGGTATAAACCCGAAAAACAAAAGTTACGCCGCATGCGACCTGAGTGGGCCCTCGAAGTCAAGGAGGAAGTGGATAAACAATTAAAAGCCGGGTTCATACGTGTTTCCGAATACTCCAATTGGGTAGTCAACATAGTCCCCGTCCCTAAAAAGGACGGGAGAATTCAGGTCTGTGTAGATTTCCGAGACCTTAACAAAGCCAGCCCAAAGGATGACTTTCCCTTACCTCATATAGATATCCTGGTAGATAATACCGCCGATCACGCCCTACTTTCTTTCATGGACGGGTATGCTGGGTATAATCAGATAAAAATGGCAAAAGAGGATATGTCTAAAACAACCTCCACCACACCTTGGGGAACCTATTGTTACTCGGTAATGCCTTTTGGACTTAAAAATGCCGGGGCAACCTACCAAAGAACTGCAACCACACTTTTACACGACATGATGCACAAAGAAGTCGAGCTGTATGTAGATGACATGATAGTTAAATCCCAAGATCGAGAAGGGCACGTCCCGGCCCTCGAAAAATTCTTCAAACGCCTACGCCAATATAATATGAGGCTTAACCCACAAAAATACACGTTTGGGGTCACATCGGGAAAACTTTTGGGTCACGTAGTGAGCCAGCGAGGGATTGAGATAGACCCATCCAAAATAAAAGCCCTATTAGACTTGCCTGCGCCCTCAAATGAAAAGGAGATTAGACGGTTTTTGAGTAAGGTTCAATACATTAGCCGTTTCATTGCCAAACTGACCATGGTCTGTGAGTCCGCCTTCAAAAAACTCAAAATAACCGAACCCACCGTCTGGGACAATAAATGGCAAAGGGCCTTCGATAAGTTAAAAGAAATATTAGCACAACCCCCGGTCTTAATGCCTCCCAAGAAAGGGCTTCCACTTTCCCTCTACCTTACCGTGACTGAAACCGCAATGGGGGCCATGTTAGCACAAACCGTTAACAAAGAGGAGAAAGCTATTTACTACATTAGCAAAAAATTCCTCGAGTGTGAAACAAAATACACACCCCTAGAGAGGACATGCCTTGCCATAGTATGGTCAACCAAAAAAGCTCCGACACTACATGCTCAGCCGTACCATACATGTGTACTCAAAAATGGACCCCATCAAATACATCTTCGAGAAACCTGTCCTCAACGGACGACTAGCCCGATGGACGCTCATGTTGGCAGAATTTGACTTAACGTACATACCCCTTAAGGTCATCAAAGGGAGGGCCGTAGCCGACTTCTTAGCCGAAAACCCGATAGAGGAAAAATCAACAACCGACACATGGTCCTTCCCCGATGAGGACATTTTGTTCGCCGAAAGCGAATCATGGGATTTATACTTTGATGGGCGTGCCCGTACCTCGCCAAGAAAATACTTTCCGATGGCGCAGTGATCCTCACCGACTTAGATGGTCAAGAATTCTCAACCCTAACCAACATGGATCAACTCAAACGATATTACCCATAGACACCCTGCCAACCACATCCCAACCTCCGACTTAGGGGGGAGGCAAAAAAAACAAAACGAACAAAATAATAATCAATCAAGTTCGCATCGATAATTGACATAAACAAGTCTAAAGCAAAATCACTCACATCTTATTAAGAACTACGAACATGGTTTGATTCCGTTCAAAAGCGGATACGTAGGCAACCCTTCCCCGGGTACAACCAAACAACTAAACAAAACAAAATTGATTCATCGATTCATGAGTAGACCGGGATTCCTCTCATGACCCGGTCAATGAGTGAGTTAAAATGACAAAGCAGAAACGACGAGCCGAGGACGAGGTGAAAACCCGAAAGGGCGCCCCGGGCAAAATGAAGAAGCGAGTTGCGAGCCGTCGTTAAAAAAAATGACGAGCCGAGGACGGGGTGAAAACCCGAAAGGGCGCCCCGGGCAAAATGAAGAAACGAGTTGCGAGCCGTAAAAAAAAGCAAGAAAAAAAAAACAAAGAAAGGTGAGCCGAGGACGGAGTGAAAACCCGAAAGGGCGCTCCGGGTAAAATGAAGAATCGAGTTGCGAGCCACCAAAAAAAAAGAGAAAATAATAATAAATGTGCTTCTCATTTAAAAAAAAATCAAAACTGGTTAAATCGAGCCTTTGTCGAGGCTTCTACATCAAACATCCAAAATCCGGACATCCCGGAAATTAACAACGTGTCTAAACTCCACAAAAACAAGTATTAATACGCCACATAATATCAATTAATACGACATAGTACTAAACGGCTGGGCTACCGGTCCAACTTGTCCTCGCCCTTACCATTCGCGAGTCCAGCAAATCCCACTTTATTTGCTCTTCACAGCTTTAATATGGGTCTCGTTAGTCTTGGTCCGTTCAGATGAATTGACGAAACTAGGATCGGTCCCACTATCTTTGGATAGGCGCCTAATAACGGTCTCTCGAGTCTCCTCCTCGCCTCTTAGTGGGGCTGCATTTCAAACTTTTGAGTCGGTCTATCCTGACAGATGTTCGCAATTCCTCTTCTGTATAAAAGTATTGTCGGTCATTCGAGCATTGGGATGCAAGAACTTCTGCTCCCAAGATACCCTGTAACCCCTAAGCAAATCCCCAGTCCATAGATCGAAACTAGAAATGACTTCATCATCATCTGGAATAGAAGGTCGGACACCCATCTGATTAGACAACATGCTTTGGTAAATATGGACTTGATCCCTCACGGTTAGTAGTAGCAAAGCCCGGGTCGAAGACGAAAAAGGGAACTGGACATGCCCACTAATATTCCACCACGGGATAAACCACCTGATGACAACACCTCCCCCAACCAAATAGGAAAGCCAATCATTCTCTTCGGGATTTTTGCTCCACACCAACGCCATCTTACGGCCCGTGAAAGCCCGGTAGTTATAATCTTTGAAACACCGGGGAGGGTCAATCAAACCGAGCCGCTCTTGTAACCAAACCTGTACAAAAACACGACGAAGCATCACATCTCTAAAGTCCGAGAAACCACAAAATAAATAAAACCAAGCCACAAAAACATATATAGCAAAAGAAAAAAAAGGGAGCGAAAACAAACCTGTAAGATGATCCTGAAACCCCGAGAAGGTGTCCCCCGTGACCGGACACTAGCATCAAGACCAAGAACAAGCTCGCCCAAAATAAGCAAAGAGGGTGATCGTCCATGTTCCATAGCCGCTACCACATCCACGACACAAGGATTACCCCAACCTTCACGTGACCGCGTGTCCTCAAAAAGATATAAGCAAGCAATAGCGATATTAAAAGCGCGCCTACATGCCAAGGCTGAAACATAACGAGAGCCAACCCGAGAGAATGTCCTAGAAAGTAACTCTAGGTTAAGACCATCCACACCAAAATAACCCTTAGCTTCCTCCAATGAAGAAAGGTCCAAAAAGTGGTAAAACCGCTCCACATAAGCATCATCCCCATAGGGCACACAAGGTCGAACCGAACTCCACCCTCCTATAGCATCTATCTTCTCAGGCAAAGGGCAAATTTTACCCCCGGGGAAAGCGAAAACATGGTATTTCGGGTCCCAGAACTTAGAACATGCACTCAAGAAGCTATCCTATACCTTGACTCGATTCAGCGCGACAACCACCGATAAACCATCGTTTGAACTAAACTCGGGGTAGCATTTCTTAAATAAACCAGCCCACTCAGCGAGGACATTCCCGAAACCCGACATGACCCTAGGTACGGTTCTATACCTTACGAATATCCTACTATGTCTAGAACATGCACCCGTAGCCCGTATATATGGTCCTAATCCAACGAGAATTAGGAAACAACGAAAATTTCCATAACCCGAAACCCGAACCGCACCGGCCCATGCGCATGGGTCTTCGGCTGCCTAAGCCCAAGCGGCCCGGAACTCCGAAAACCATAACACCAACGCAGGAGCTAGAAGAACGCGAGTTCACTCGTCGGACGCACAAGACATAGACGTTTTTTTAGGGGGATAAGCTACCCCACGTAGGCGTGTCGTAGCCTTGCAACGGTTATCGTCGAGTCGCGTCTGTAGCCTAACAAGGCAACGTTACAAATGTATAAAAGTGGCCTAACTTTTTTTCCAACTCCTGTCTTGTCCTGAATGTCAGAATAACTACGCTCATTTCCTAACACACTCGCTCAAAGCACGTTAATAGGTTGCATCTCGAGTCAAAACATTTTAATCGGCGTACTACCTGATCCAATTCCCGGCTCATGCTAACACAATTCAAAAACATCCGAAACAAACGGCTTTCGTACTCTCATGCAACACTAACGTACCCTAAACTAGGTCGAATTGCAAGCAAATGAACGCAAAAGTGATTACTTGCCAATCTAACTGCACGATTAACCAAACAAAAAGAACAAGACTAATCCAACTAATTCAAATACTAAGAATTTAAAGCAAATATACGAAATATACAAATTTAAACACAAATCAAGACTAGGGAGGACCTCTAGAAGCCGCACCGATGGCTATCACAAGCTCACCTAAGTTGTCATCCAGACCTAGGTCTTCTAAGTCGAAGGAAGGAGACTCACCACCGTTCATCCCCGACAGCATATCTAGGGTAGCCGTCCCGGAGACTCCTCCAACCTCCTCGTTAACACCCGCGACCTCAGCCTCAGCCTCAGCCTCCTTCTCGATCCGACGCCTGGCCTCACCCTGTGTGGAGGTCTCCCCCCGAGACCGAGCCAGCTGCTCTCTTAGGAAGGCGATCTCGTCAGCCCGGGATTGCAGGAGCCGTTGCGACTCAGCATCTTTCGTCTCGAGCTCGGTCACCCGAGTCTCCAGCTGTCCCACCATATTCGAGACATCCTGCGAGTACACTCAAACATTAGGAAAACACACAAACAGCCTACAAAACCACCTTAGTCACACAAACTCACCGATCAAGACCCCGAAATGTTACGGGAGACCCTCGAGGCATAGGCCCGGAGGCAGTGGTAGCCTGCCACAACCGCTGATGGCAAGCCGACGAAACCTGAAACGTGAAACCACGCAAGTTAGCCAAACAAAAACCCAACCCTTAGAGTCCAAAACAGAAGCCGAAACTTACCCGGTATACCCGGTCACGCCACTCCATCCTAGCCTCCATCTCCTTAGTAGAACACGGGGAAAGAGGCTATGTAAAGGCTACCTCAGCCACATCGACCCAGAGTAGTGTCAAGGGGAAGTCTGGGGGCTAAACAGCATCAGCCGAATCGGCCAACTAAAAGGAAAAGCGAACCGTTCAAAATTAAAGCAAACACTAGATTATAGGACAAATAAGGTGATAAAACCGAAACCGACACTTAAATAATCCCAAACCTTGGGGGCTACTCAAACAAATTATAAGAAAGAAACTTACATCTGCAAGGCACAGCCATTTCACCAGCATATTCTTCGACGAGTAGTGACTCATCGTGCTCTTAGCCCGAGCCAACCTCCACTCAATCCCCGTCGGAAACCTAACCGGACAAGCACGCATTGTCTTAGATGCCAATCGAGGGAGTTAGGAGTAATAAAGCAAGCCTTAAAACCTCCTCTAGTCGAAATCGACCCCCAGCAATAAACGAACGCGAGAACCACGATTAGTAAGAATGCTCGCGCTTGACCGCGTGATAAGGCGAACAAAACAAGTCGATCTACAACCCCAAGGCGCTCGAAGCAATTTGTTATCCTAGCAAGTCCATAAGCACACCCAATTCACATCCCAGGGGAATTATTATTTCCGGAATAATTCACTAAGCAAATGCAAGCCCAAGAACTAATGCAAAGAGCTCACACATCAACACTAGGCAAAACAATCACTAAATCTAACGAGAGGGGTAAATCTAACTTAATGCAACCACCCACGAGGGATCAAATCAAAACTAAGACACCAATATATACTTAAGCAAAAGGTTCGAAACTACTAATACAGCAAGAACAAACCCAAACAAAATAAGACAAGACTGCAAAGCAAAATTAACTAAGACAAACTCACAACACCGACATTCTACTAAAACAAATAGACAAACAACAATTTGCCCGAGGGGTCTGAGTTATCCCGGAGGCACAACAATTTGCCCGAGGGGTCTGAGTTATCCCGGAGGCACAACAATTTGCCCGAGGGGTCTGAGTTATCCCGGAGGCACAACAAATTGCCCGAGGGGTCTGAGTTATCCCGGAAGCACAACAATTTTCCCGAGGGGTCTGAGTTATCCCGGAGGCACAACAATTTTCCCGAGAGTGGAGACCGACGCCCTCAGGTAGTTTATATCATTTTATCTTGTCCTAGGGGTCATAAGCATCCCGAAGACGACCGCTCGAGTGGAGACTAACGCCCTCGAATGTTCTGTGTCACCAAGGGTTCATAAGCATCCCAAGTAAAAGCAAATACATTTACACCCAACATATAAAAGCGCTTAAAATTAAACAAAACCTTAAATAAATCGAAGAAGACAAAGCGCGCGCGCAAAGAATCAAGAACAAGACAACAAGCAACGGCCCGGGCCCCAGCAAGCAACCACAAGCGAAGACATCAGGTATGACTCCTAAACCTTAGTTGGCGAGCCCCAACGCACATTCTAACGGACTTAAAATGACTCGACCGGACAGTCACCAGGTCGTAATCTTCGATTGACCTGGGTGGCTATACTTTGACTTTCGCCTTGTCCAAGCCTCATTCAAAGTGGGGGCTTCTGTAGACACCCAGATTTGGACCTGGTGGCTGCAGAAGTGCCCAATAAACACCCGGTGACGATAGGACTGCAACGCGACGCGGGTTCGCGGTGTTCTAGATAATTTTTCAATAGAACAGATTAAATAAATTATTCGGGAAAATTAAACTAACATGATGGCAGCCCTAGTCGCGTCGTTACGATCGCGTAGACACTAATTAGAGTCAATTCTGACACTGGGACTCCGAGACGGTCCCGAAACTCGAGCCGAGTCAGCACCGCGCTAAGCGAACCTCAGGACGAACACCCGAGGCCCACTAATGTTCACGGTGCTAGGTCAAGCCGCGGGAGCCTTAGTCCCCAAGTAACAATTATCCACCTCCCTCTCGGTTTTGGAAAGTATGAAAACTGTATCCTCAAAATCCCAACCGCACCACCTGACGCGCCTAGGTCTCCCCGCGCCCTGACCCAAGCGCCTGAGTCTAAGTACACCCCAGCTCGGGCGACGAGGGCCGAAAACACCTATAAATACCCCCCCCTTCACGCCCTCATTTCGACACACAATTCAATTCTCTCTTCTCCCTCTAGAACTCTCGCTAAGGGCTCGCACTCCAACACCCGAGGTAAACGATCCACTCGATCGTTGTTCTGATAATAAAGCGACATTGACGCTACTCCTCATCTTCGAGCACTCCACTCGATACCGAGGTGCCTGTGATCGACTAGCTTAAAACTAGTACCCAGGTTCTGTCGGATTAGCCGCAGAACTAGTCCTTAGCAACGAAACTCTGCCGGAGTAGCCGCGGGAAGGTCAAACGGTAACGGAACTCTGCCGGAATAACTGGTCAAGCTAGGAGGATCCGCCCGTCGAAGTCGTATCGTCACTAGGTTGCCATCTAAACAAAACTTTCCATATTCGCACTTTCTATTATTATGCACTACGACTACACTAGATGTGGGCACTAGGCCCACAAACATTCACTAAAATATGTATCGTCCCAACTTCAACTGTAACACCCGCTAATTTTCTATGCGTTATTATCTATTCCGTTATGACTCCGTCATAACTTTGCTATTTTTCTGCCTTCAGTTTCCTTCATTTTCAAGCTTCATAATATTTTCAAGTCAAATATTATTTATTTTCATTAAAAGATTTTAAATATTTTATTTTCCTATGATAAATCTATTTATTAAATTTTCGTCGCAAACTATTTATTTATTTCGCGAAGAATCCCATTTTTATTCGTACTATCATTTTAAGCTTGGATTTGGATTATTTATTTTTCTAAAAGGGTCAAAATACATTTATATAATATTTCTAACTAAGAAGGTATTTTTATTTATGAAAATTTATTCTTTAATAATTTTATTACGAAGTTTCATTAATTATTTCCGAACGCGAGGTCTACTCAAATTGTTTTGAAATGCTTTTAATAATTTGACGATTCTTATTTTTATCAACTTACAACTAAAAGAGACCCTTTTTGGACCATTTTGGACCGTGACCCTTGTCACACACCACATCTACATTTTTCTTACACTCCATTTTACAATTTATAAACTTGTAGATATTTTTTTTATCCTCATTTATTTTGGTGACAAAGCAAACTTTTCAATCACCATTTCATTCACTTGGCTGGTTTTATGTAGATGTTGTAGCATTGTTTTCATCAAAAAATAAAATTCTTAACATTCACGCATTAGAAAAACCATCCATTTCCTATTCATTTATTTTGCAAATTAAACAACAAAAATCCCTTCCTTTTTTTTTTGGTCATGTTTTCCAGCAGCCACCAGCCATATTTTATGCTCTAAAATCGAGTCTTGATCGTCTCGTTTTCAGCATCTAATTAATCGTTATTCCGATCCCTTCATTAAGGTAATAATCAATGTTATTTTCGATCGTTATTTACCTTGATTCTTTTAGTTTTTCTTATGGTATTTTTGTACCATACTTTTTTTGTGATGTAGGATTTTTGGTCGATCTCGAGGTCGACGAGTATATTATCGTTTCCGATTTGGATTAGAGGTAACGTCGATGTTACTCGGTATTTCAAGGTTTTAATTGCGTAGTTGCATGTATAATTTTTCTATTTCATTTTTGACAATATATGTAAGTCATATAATCTGGAAAATTTTTAAAAGTTGAAAATTTGCATGTTTCGATATTTTTATCGCTTTTACGAGATTAACGATTAAATCGTCATATTAATTTGTAAAATCGTAGTATTCGGCCTAAACTTGTTGTGGACATGACATAGGTCCACCCCGACGCGGCCACGCGCGGGTTTGGGGAGGCGAATGAATCTCCATATGAGAATGGATAGAATTGAAATTTAAATCGAAGTTGGAGTCGCCACCGAACTTTGTGGGAGTTCGGGCCCGTTCGAACCCACTCTATGTCGTAGTGGGCCGTGTACAAAATACGACCCATTTCCGATGTCAAAGTATATCGGGTTCGTCCCTTTGCATTTGATACCGATACCGACTTGATCGGATACCGTGTATTGAATGACTCTCGTTGCCAATGGTTTCGGACATCCGGAAACCGAGGTTCTGAGTAAGGGGAGAGGGTACGTGTTGGGAAGTTCACAAAGAACACCCAACCCCGCCCGCACATTAGCGGCCTCTACTAAGATATCGTTTGATTTTTAAATACGCGCGTTACTAATACGATGAATGATATGCAAACATTGTTTTCCTAAACATGCGAGGAATTGAATGGGTTGCTAAGTCGGTTTAATGCATGAAAATTAACGTCAAAGTTGAATTTAGCATGTGAGGTTCGTTTTAGTATAATAAAACAAACGATAGAAAAAAGATGAATTTGCTACAAAGGATGAACAAACGAGTTAGTATCGGTTTGAGAATAATAATAATATGCATGATGTAGAAAAATATATCGAGACCTGGAATATTGATAAAAGACGCGGTTTTGTCTAAAAAACGAAGTTCGAAAAATAATAAAAAACGAGAAAAGGGCGTCGCGTTGCAGCCGGCCAGGCGACTCGCCCGGGACGCGCGCGACTCGCGTCCCGGCCTGTTTTCGAAATCGATTTTTTGAAAATTCGATGCTTTTATAAAATCGCGTATAAATATTGCCCATTTGCACTCGACTTAATATTTTCGATGTTCGTCGTATTCAATATTCGATTATGAAATCGATATCGAATATTCGGAATGATTTTTAGAAAAAGTTTTGTAAAATTGTTTTGAAAAGAATTTGAACGAAAAAGATAAAAAAAAATGTTAATTCTCTCCGCGTTAAAATCGTTGTCTTTTGTAAAAAGATGTAACGCTTTTTAGCATCGACAAGATTTAATTTAATTCTTTTAATACGATATTCGACTATATAGTTGATATCGTATTTTTAAGAATGTTTGTTATATGAAAATAGTTTTAGTAATATCGATATTAGAAATAAAAAAAACGAGTAACGACCCATAAAAAATTGACGACCGACGACCCGTAAGAAAAATTGACGGACGAGTGAAGGAAGAAAAAACGAGGGATGGACGAGAAGAAGAAGAAGAGAGAAAAAAGAGAAGTCGGGTTTGGTTACACCCTCAACCTACATGCTTTTGCTTACTCGGATCGGAGCTCGTCGGAATGTGGCTAGGGCACGGGAGCGTCGAGTTTAATGTTGGTGAGTTGTGGTGGTTTTGGTTTGGGACGTGAAGGGTGACGGGTATCGGGGCCGGTTCCTTCGGGTTTTGGTACTATCGATTTCTCGATGCTAAGTGTATTGTAGATGTGTATCTATTGTGGTATGTGATGCCCGGTAAAAAGGTGTTTTTTTATGTGTTGATGATCATGAATATTGTGTTGTGAGAGGGTCCTATTTATAGGAATGGTCCTCGATTGAAGCTAGGAGAGGTGTTTGTATTAGAACTACCGTTTAGGATAGAAAACGCAAGAAGCTGAGAGGCGTGAGAATTCTGTTTGCTTGACGAGGAAGCAAGGAAAACCGGCTGAAAACAGCCTGCTCGGCTGAGTGTCCTACGCTTGGTCGGGTGTTTGATTCGGTTTTTGGATAGAATTCCTACTTGAGATCGAATTCTATCCTTAAACGGATTTGTTTAATATTTTGTGTAGCTGATTTTTTGTAGTGTTGGAGTCCAAACCGGACGTGTGAGGTGTCATGGCTGGTCTGTGTGTCTCGTGAATATCTCTGACCGGGTTTTGACTCGGTCGCTAAAAGACGGTTTTGCCCATGGTGCCGGTTTTGACCCAAATTAGTCTTATTTGACTCGAAATGACCCACTGGGCCTGATTTTGAGGTTGGTTTTGTGAGATTTGTACTCCGTAAAAAGCCCAAGCCAAATGCCAATGATTTTGAACCCGTTTCCGAGTATATTAAAGCACGTTTGCGTCCGATCATCATCGGGTGTTTGTCGGAAACTGCTATAGACACCTGGCGGTCAAAATGTGGGTGTCTACAGAGCCCCCACTTTGACCGAGGCTTGGACATGGCGAAAGTCAGAGTAGCTACCAGGCCAATCAAAGATTAAGACCTGGCAGACTTCCGGTCGGGTCGTTTATAGTCCAGTAGACTTGCGTAAAAGGGCTCGCCAGCCATGAGTTGGAAATCATACCTGAGCTGATGATGCTAACTCCGTGGGGTATCGGACTTGTCGTATAAGTCTTGGGTGCGCCTATATGTGCGCCCATCCCGTTAGATGCCGCTGGGGAGTTATGTGAATTGCGCGGTCTTGAATTGTACCTGTATAAGTTACATAAAATTTTGCATGCAACATGTAGGTGAAACAAATATGACTCGTGCTGGGGAATAAAAAATAATTTTTGCTTAGTTTTGAAATCGAAGTCCTGAAAGCAACTTACGTGCTAGGAAATAGGTTTTCAAAACTGAAATGGGTAGAAAAGAAATTTGCAATTTAAATAGACCGAAATTTGACCTTGTCGAAAAGGATTTTCTCAAATGGCTAAGTTTTGCAGGTTTTAAAAATGAGAATTTGAAGAGAGAGGTATACCGACAGACTCGACTCTGGACGTGACCGGACGAGTTGACAGACACGACTAGACTCTCGAGGGGTTGGACCGTGACTCGGTAAGGGGGTGGGCCACCTAACAAGACTCTTAAGTTGCACTATTCCGTAGCCTAGGCGAGTGGCAACATGGTCGAATCCTTGGAATGGGAAGGATTTGCTATGGGGGAATTGCGATAGTCTGTAATGAGACTGTTGTAGTCTAGTGCTATTCTGGATTTTTGATTTTTGGGTACATTTCCAAAGTGGGTATTGGCTCGAGTCCTGACAGATTCTTGTCTTCGACTGAGCCGAGCACTAGGACACACTATAGAAAGGAGGCTAGATTTTTTGAATTTTATCTGGATTTTGTGAGTGGATGGAGGTTTTATGCCTAAAAGAAGCCCCCAGGATTACAAAGCTAGCTGTTGAGAACATGATGGTGTCGTGGCCGGAATGATGGCGCTTTTTGAATGTGTGTCAATGTGGGTGGTTGTGTCTCTGTTGAAAGGCTGCCTACTTATTCACGTATAGTGAAATCAAAACGAGCCGTAGTTCAGTGTTGGAAGATATATTATGGTGCCTAGTCTAATAGGACTTTGTGTGTAACTAGCCATAATGATGGTGCAGGCTAGGTGCATTCCCAATGATGTCTTGATCAAAGGGCTAGAATGGTTAGGATATTGATCCTGTGACTGTGAGCGTTCTCCGGGGCAGCCCCCTGAGGTGGTGTGAACTATTTGGGCATGTTCTATGCAGATCGCAGGTTGAGTTCCCGTGTTTGGGATTGGTAACTGGTTTGGATGAGAGAAATTGGGACGGGATTTTAACGAGTTTTGCTCTCGGGGATTTTAACGAGTTTTGCTCTCGGGGATTTTAACGAGTTTTGCTCTCGGGGATTTTAACGAGTTTTGCTCTCGGGTCTTTGTATGGTGATTGCGAATTTTGTTATGTCGAGGGGAAGTCGAGTAAAATGGCTCAAACTTGGATCGGGATAAGTTTTGATAATGCGGGATCTGGTTTCCATGTCTGGTCCTAATGGTTAGGGGTATCCTATGGAGCTTGAATCCTCAAAATTACGGGCTGTCTCTAGCCTGGGTCTCGGGAAGGTCTTGAGGGTTGTAATGTGGGAAGACTAAATGTGGTGTTAGTTGACCAGCTCGATTATCTCTCCCTTATTTGATGGTATGAGTATTGATCTTGAGTGGACCGTTGACCACGGTCATGGGCATTTAAATATTTTTTGTTGGTTGACCTCTTAGCCCCGGTCATGGGATCTTCATTTGTGTTGACCGTTCTGGTCGTGGATGCCCTTTTTTGATGATGGCCTGCTTTTTTGTTTTGGCCTTTTGCTTCTTTTTTTTCCTTGGACTTTTGATTTTTTTTCGTCCAGCTGTTTTTTTGGCGGTCAGACTAACACCTAAGGTAGGTATGGTTGATCTTGTTGGAGGGGTGTTTATTGTGGGAAATGGGCTTGCCTCCCGTCTTGAACCCAATCTAGGAGACTACCTAGATTCGTCATTGGATTCGATACCGCTCCTGCTAAGTGTAGTTTTGTGGCTTCCTATGTCAGACATGGAACAGGTAAAGGAAAACACGGGTCTCGATTTCCTGCAGTCATTATAGATGTGCCTGTAATAGTCACGTGCATGTGCTCACAGTGTATGACGGTGTTCATCATGTTCTCAGAAACACATAAGGAAAGTATATATGAGCAATAGAAAAGCTGATTTTATTGAATTTTGAAAAAGAGGACAGAATGCAAAAGACTCTAACTCTGATTTGGAAATGAGGATGTAGGGTATCCTAGACTCGGACTCAGACTTAGTCTTGAATCAAATCTGGACTTACGGATGCTCGGTTGTCAATTCAACTTCTAAGGACTCAAGCTGATGTCCAGCATGGCCTTCAGTAGAAGCTTCACCCAGATCTTCATTATGTCGAAGATCGTCTTCAATCCTAATGCCCATTTCGGTAAGCATCGTAAAGTTCGAAATGCCGGCGTACCTAAGATGGACGCGGTAGGAAGGTAGGAGGTTGTTGAAGAACGCCTCCACTAGTGTCTTCTCGTTGGGCTTGTCTACCAACTTTATACTTTCGGCCTTCCACCTTTGAAGGTACTTGGTGAAACCTTCTTTTGGCTCTTGGGCCATGACCTCCAGAGTACGCATGGTAGTCTGGATCTCGCTGTTGTCTGCATAGTTTCGGGCGAACTCCATTGCGACATCGTCCCAAGTTTTTTACTTCTTGGAATCAAGCCTGTAGTACTAGGCTTTTGGATGCTTCTCGGGGGAAGCAGCGAACAGGTGCTTAAACATAGTGGATTTCACCCCCTTGATAGCCATGAACTCCTTGAAAGCCCGAATGTGATGAACCGGGTCTTCAGTACCCTCAAACATCGGTATGCCCATAAGGTTGAGGTTGGCGGGTAGCTCATCATTCAGAGGCGAATAGGAACGAGCGTTTTCCGTATGGATCGAGTTATTTGTTGACAAATGGACCTGTTCTTCGAGTTTGCGAACGGCGCGGACCAGTTCAGCTATGGTTCCAGTTGTTTCATTTCCGACCTTAGGAGTCCTTTGTTCCACGACACTCAAACGGGTGGCAATGGCGGTTTGATCGGTCCAGATGGCCGTTAGTTGGGCCTCCATCTTAGCCAGTGAGGCGGTCAGTTGGTCAAAGGTTTCTTGCATTTTCTGGCGTCTAGTTACCGGTGACCCGTCTGTAAGAATACCGTGTTATCAGAAGAGTTTCTTCGGAACTCAAGTACACCAAGGCAGAGGAAATAGCGCGGGAGGAGAGACGACTCCGGTTTGACTCGGGTTAGACTCTCCTAAGACCTAGGTTGCACGGACACTTCTCCAAACCGTCGTGTCGTGTCGGACACCCGTGTCGGACACCGACACACGTCGGACACACGACAATACGTCTCGGACACCTGAAAAACCGTGTCCGATTTCTTCAATTTATTTAGAGAGGTGTCGGACACGTTTCATGTTATTTTGAGACGTGTCGGCCACCATTAGTACTATTTGGAGACTCATCGGACACACTTAGAATTGTTTACGATAATTGTGATAGTTTAAGTAACCGAACATATATTATACGTATAAAAAACTTCAAATTTTCTTTGTTTAAATATGTATATTGATTTTTCTTCTGCCGTGTCCGTGTCCTATAAATTTTTGAACAGCTGTGTCCCGTGTCCGATACGTCTCCGTGTCCGTATCCGTGTCAGTGTCTGTGCAACCTAGCCTAAGACAAATGTGTAGGGTATTGATGGTAAGGATTTGCCGTGGATCCCCACCGTCAATAATAACCAACTACACCTAACACGTAGATAGGGCAAGTCAGGTCGAGTCCACGGGGACGTTAATGAGGCGTCTAGACTAAGGTCACCTAAACACGAGACTAGGTCAACGAACTAAGCTAAACTAGAATGATAAGAAGGGGAGAAGGCTAAGACTATGACTAAGGTGACGAAGAAAACAAATAAGAAAAGGGCTAGGATTAGGTCGGGTTCAAGGGTGATGGAATGATCGAGGAAGAGCTAAGGTGAAGGGGTAGTCGGGTTATCTAGGTGTAGTCCGGGCTCTCGCTACGTAGACCATCCTAGAGGTTCCTCGCTCTCGCGCAAGAACCCAACTTAGCGACACACATGACAAACGGGGTTACTAGCGTGCTTTCGTAGCCTAGGTTACGTCCGGGCTCTCGCTACATAGACCGACCTAGAGGTCATCCTCACCACGCTCTCGCTACTAATGAGGGAACCAAACCTACGAGAAAACCGCCACGCACAAGAGAAAAGGCAAGAAAAACAAGCATATGCATCTACATGTCATTCAAGCATTTCATCAAACATGTTCTATGCATCTAACCAAGAGGCAACCAAAACTTCCACAAACATCTTAAACAAACCCTTAATCACCCACTAAACCACCAAATCCTTCTACTAACCCTAGCAAGAGTCTACTCAAACATAGCTAAACTATCAATAACAAAGACAAGAGAAATCAACACAAACAACAAAGCATACATAAAGAAACTAGTGAAAACAATGAGCAATGAACAATACAATGAATAAAGATTGAAACTTGAATAATAAAACAAGGATTAAGAGTAAAAAAGATGAGAAGATTATACCAAAATAGTGAAGAGGAAAGATTGAAACTTGTAATAATAAGAAAACCCAAATACATCAACCAAGGTTATCAAACTTGGATGGATTCTTCAAGAATTCCCTTAATACAAGAGCTAAACTAAGATTAACGATAAACTAAAGACTAATCTACACTAATCTATGCTAATCTATGCTAAAGTAGTCTAGGGTTTAGTGGGTAATGAAGAACATATCATAAGATTACAAGAGGGGGGGTTTATATAGGGTTACAATGAATAAGGAGAAGGAAAGAAGCAATTGCGGGCTACAGCACCCCTTCCCGGTCGGGATGAGACCTTCCCAGTCGGGATGGGCCATCCTTCCCGTTCGGGAAGAACCTTCTCGGTCGGGATGGACCCAAAACAGCAACCCTCTCTTTTGTGCACTTCATCCCGGACGGGATGAGGTCCTTCCCGTCGGAGATGAGTCTTGTAGACCTCCAATATGATCTTTAAGGTCCCTCCTTGCCTCTCACGGGTTTCTCATCGATTCTCAGGACTCGGGATCGAGCCTAAGGGGCTCGGGAATGGGTCCCAAGGTCTCGGGATCGAATCCAAGGCATCGAGTGATCGTTCCTTCTCTTCGTTGGCTCCAAAAGTGTATGAAACGAGCTGGAATCGTTCCAATTCTTCATGAATGGTCTCGGGAACCTAAAACGAACTAAAGGAAGCATAAGTAACCCATAAACCACTCCCAAGGAGCGATTCTACAAGGAAAATGGGACCAAAACACAACAAATTAGACACTACAAACTACACTTATCAACTCCCCCACACTTAACCCTTACTCGCCCTCGAGTAAGTACAAACTAACTACTAAACTAGCCGAGCGGGTATTAGCGCACCCTACGCCCTTTCAACTCACGCGAGTACACCTAGAGGAAAAGTATACTCCGCAAGGCAAGTAAGGTCTTGCGACAAAACCGTGGATGCAACCAGACACAAAAAACACATAAACAACAAACACACAAACAAACGAGTAATCGGTTGCACCCAAAAAGAAATAAATACCGCTTCCCTCCAAAAAGCGGTGAATGAAACACCGGTTTAGGACTCAAGGCAAGTGACAACGTTCCCAAGCTAAAAATACAAACCGAAATGAACTAAACCCTAATAGTATGACGACAAAGCAATAAAACCGTTGGTAACTTACCTAGGTCCTCCTAACTTTCTAAGAACGTACTACGGGACGATCGGCGGGATGGAAAAAGGATGAACCATGGTGTTAGTCGACGCTGTAGGTAAGTGAGACCCCGCCTCCTTTGGCGATGAGCCAAGAGGGTCGTCCCATGCCCGAAACCGCTCAACTAGTCCAAGTAAAAAGGTGGAAATATTTGCAAAGTGAGGTAAGACCGACCATTACCGCTATCATCCTTCCTAGGGACTCGGTCCTTTGGTAGGCTCTTCACGGTAATAGTCGGTAAAAGGCTTATTTTTGAGATATGGGGATTCTTTTTGTGAGACGGTTTTCTTTTGGCATTTTTCTTTCTTTTGCACATTTGCTTGGTGTATTGCTATGCCATTTCTTTTTTTTTCTTCTTTTCTATTTTCTTTTTGGCCTTTTGTGCCTTTTCTTTTTCTTCAATCTTTTCTTTCTTTCATTTTCTTTTCTTTGCCCTTTTGGCTTGATTTGAGTGATAGGCATTTCTTTGCAACTAAGAAAGATGATTTCAACAATTTGCAGATTTATTTGGTGGATATGTGTGGAAGGTAGGGGAATGGGTAAGTCGGGACGACGCCTTCCCTTCAAACACACAAAAAGGGGAAAAACTTGGACTAATCAAACAATTCCGAACACGGTCACCTAAGGGACGGGACTCGGCAACCAAGGCCTTTTCACACCGTGGGTGGTCATAATGGTCAAAATGCAAATCCCGTAGTAAATCCATAGTAAGCTAGTTGGACTCAAGGTAAAGGACCAACGAAATCATTGATTTAGGGTCATTCTACTAGACCTAAGTCCAAGACTCGATTCATACTACTAGAAAGGGAAAGTAAACACTTGTACCCTAGCCTCTAAACCGGGTTTTCGAAAACCGTTTACACACTAGACACAACAACACACACAAAACAAAGACTCAACGAAAACGAAAAGAAAAAGAGACAAAAACAACAAAACAAGACAAAACAAAACAAACACAAACAAGAGAACAAACACCACCCCGAAATTCCGAATAAACGACCAATCACCACAAATATGCACAAAGCTCCACCCGAGCACACATCATCACCAATGTTCTCCAAACTCCACAAGCAACAAGGAGGGAAAAGAGATAAAGAGATGTTACCGGATGTCTTGAAAGCTTTCCAAAGCTAACGGTGATTAAGCAACCTATAAGGAAAAAGGGAGGCAGAACACACAACAAAACAAATATACGGCACAAGGACGCAAAAGAAAAAGACACAAAAAGAAAATCTTTTTGATTTTTGTGAAATTTTTCAAATTTTTAGGGTTTTCAAGATTTTTCGAAGAAACTACGAAAATAAAACTAAAAACCAAAAATAAAGCGGAGAAAAGGGTAGAATGTGTCCGGCCGGGGTGTAGTCAAGTCACTGTGGGCCGAGACAAGAAAAGATATGGATGGGGGAAGAAATAAAAAGAAGGAAATAAAAGGAAACGGGAGGGGAGGACTAGGTGTAATGAAGTCACCTAGCCCGGATTCCGCCTAAATCCGACTAAATCATTAAAAAAAAAGGTGAAAACCTTGTAAAATTTGGATTTTGAAAAGGACTCTCGATGTAGTCACGTCATCAAGAGTCGGGAGCAATAACTACCAAGGCCCCGAGGGCCACCATGACACAAATGATAAGGGGAAGGGGAACATGCAAAGGGAGACAAGCTATAAAAAATGGAAAAGAAAGGATAGTTGTCGTACCAATCGGTTAGCAACTCACTTGCTCCATCGTCTTAATGTTCAATATCGGCCAAAGCTAGTCTTCGTCATTGCTATTCCTCTTCAAACTCGATAAGAACGCATGGTTGAAGTACAAAGGTATAAGGGGGTGGGATTTGATGTGAATCTCAGTGTAAAGTGAAGAGAGAATGAGGTGAGGGTATGTATATGAAGTGTAGGGGTCATATGATATAGGCAAGGATAGGTAGGGAGGTTGGGAGGGGGTAGAAAGTGGTTGGGTGGACTCACAAGACAAAGAAGAGACCAAAAAGAGGAGCGTGGGGCCATCCCGGTCGGGATGGATGGTCCCGGTCGGGAAGCTCCCGTCCCGGTCGGGACGGCACTCCAGAAAGTTTAATTTTTGGTACCCTCATCCCGATCGGGATGGCTCCTTCCCGGTCGGGATGCCTCATCCTTCCCGGTCGGGATGCTCTCTTCTCGGACGGGAGGAGTCTTCTAACTCTCCATAACCCCAAAAGCTTATCCAAAGCTTCAAAAACCGACTCCCTAGCTCAAAATCCAAGCTCTATCCACAACCATTCCTCTCTTCGGTTCATCTTCACTAGACACCTATCAAATAAGCTCAAAACAATCATCAAAATCCTTCCCTCACATCGCTCATCAAAGATTCCAAAATTACAAGGGTCTCACAAAACAAACCAATCCTAGAAACAAAATCATAAAAAACACAATTACAAACACAAAAACTAAAGAGAAGAGAGAAAGGGGAATATACAACATGATGGTTCTTTAGGAACTCCGTCAAACCGAGGATGGTGGACTCTCATTCTTAAACCATAGCCCTCAAGGGCTTGGAGGAGCAAGTCAAATGCACGACCGACATCGTAATGAAGGCCCAAAGAGTGCTCAAGCCAAGCTATCCTCCACGGCCTCCAAGGTGGAGGCAAGAAGTAGTCACCTAAAGACCCAACGTCATCTTTCAAGTCGTCTCCGGGGTCTATCCATCCCACGAGCTTCACCGACCTCTTCCTCCCTAAGCATCGCCTCCAATCACAAGCAAGCTTCAAATCCTTGACAAGAGGCACAAAAAACATCTTTGGCCTCATTTCCATGTTGCACATCCCCACACCTTCCTCAAGTTGTGGTTCCCCATCTTCATCACTTGTCCCCACATCATCTTGGAGGAGAGAATTGAAACTTCTACTGGCGGTTTCAATCTCTTCAAGCCATTGCTTGGTTTACATACGAGGGGTTCTTGATGTTTTTCCACATTCTCGGACAAGGGCAACTTGACCTCATCAATTTCACCCAACAACTTCAGAAACTCCACCAACTCATCCAACTCACTAACCTCCTCCAATTCTTCACCAACAATGCCTTCACCACGGGTCATATCCTCATTTATCTCTTCTTGGGTGGACGATTGAGGTTCTTCAAAGCAAGTTTCACTTCCAAAAGGGACTTCATCGGCGGCTTCATGATTAGGTTGCTCCTCTTTCTCAAGCGAGCACCCATCGTCAAGTTGTGACGTTCGAGCTAAAAACATTGCGGTTTTAACCGCTAACGCATTCATTCGAGCGTCCGTCGCCTCGGTTTCCCTTTGTTATTGGGCCATGAGTTCCTCTTGGTTCTTTTGCAATTGAATGGCCATTTCTTGGTTGCTCCTTTGCAATTGAAGAATCGATTGATACAACTCCAAGTTTGGTGATTGGTGGTCATTGGGGTCTTGTAATGCTCCTTGAAAATCTTGACGATATCCAAGGAGTGGGGCATCATATTGTTGGTAGCGAGGTTGAGGTGATTGGTAGTATTGTGGGTTATGGGGTTCATATTGTGGTTGAGGTGAAGGGTAATGTGGTGGGTTTTGGGGAAATTGGCTTCCATGAGGTGAATCATGATTAAACATGGTGGGTTCACATTGATTGCTAGAGTAATAGCCACCATGATCATATGATTGATAAGCGTTCACTTGTTGGTAGCCGTTCCCATATCCTTGAAGCTCATACCCACTGGTGTTTTGATTATCCCAAGAAGCTTGATAGTAATTAGGGGTCATCATGTCATAGCTTTGATCCATAGAGGGAGAGGAGTAGCTCATATTGGCTCCTAAGTGAGGGGAGTTTAGATCAAACCTCATGCTCGCTCGAAATCTTGGCTTGTACCCGGTTGGAAACCTTTCAATCTAGCAACTGTCCGTTTATGCGGCTCTAAGTTGTAAAGAAGAGGATGGCGACCACCTCTAGGCAAAAACTGTGTACTAGGAGCAAACGTGAGAAGTCTAGTGCTTTTTGGGCACTAGACAAGAAGGAAATAAACTTCACACACACAAGAAGCAAAGGGACAAAAAGAAAAACACAAAACAAAAGACAAAGTCAAGTAACTAGGAAAACAAAGTCTAAACTAGCACCGTCCCCGGCAACGGCGCCAAATTGATGGTAAGGATTTGCCGTGGATCCCCACCGTCAATAATAACCAACTACACCTAACACGTAGATAGGGCAAGTCGGGTCGAGTCCACGGGGACGGTAATGAGGCGTCTAGACTAAGGTCACCTAAACACGAGACTAGGTCAACGAACTAAGCTAAACTAGAATGATAAGAAGGGGAGAAGGCTAAGACTATGACTATGGTGACGAAGAAAACAAATAAGAAAAGGGCAGGGATTAGGTCGGGTTCAAGGGTGATGGAATGATCGAGGAAGAGCTAAGGTGAAGGGGTAGTCGGGTTATCTAGGTGTAGTCCGGGCTCTCGCTACGTAGACCATCCTAGAGGTTCCTCGCTCTCGCGCAAGAACCCAACTTAGCGACACACATGACAAACGGGGTTACTAGCGTGCTTTCGTAGCCTAGGTTACGTCCGGGCTCTCGCTACGTAGACCGACCTAGAGGTCATCCTCACCACCCTCTCGCTACTAATGAGGGAACCAAACCTACGAGCAGACCACCACCCACAAGGGAAAAGGCAAGAAAAACAAGCATATGCATCTAGATGTCATTCAAGCATTTCATCAAACATGTTCTATGCATCTAACCAAGAAGCAACCAAAACATCCACAAACATCTTAAACAAACCCTTAATCACCCACTAAACTACCAAATCCCCCTACTAACCCTAGCAAGAGTCTACTCAAACATATCTAAACTAACAATAACAAAGACAAGAGAAATCAACACAAACAACAAAGCATACATAAAGAAACTAGTGAAAACAATGAGCAATGAACAATACAATGAATAAAGATTGAAACTTGAATAATAAAACAAAGATTAAGAGTAAAAAGGATGAGAAGATTATACCAAACTAGTGAAGAGGAAAGATTGAAACTTGTAATAATAAGAAAACCCAAATACATCAACCAAGGTTGTCAATCTTGGATGGATTTTTCAAGAATTCCCTTAATACAAGAACTAAACTAAGATTAACGATAAACTAAAGACTAATCTACACTAATCTATGCTAATCTATGCTAAAGTAGTCTAGGGTTTAGTGGGTAATGAAGAACATATCATAAGATTACAAGAGGGGGGGTATATATAGGGTTACAATGAATAAGGAGAAGGAAAGAAGCAATTGCGGGCTACAGCACCCCTTCCCGGTCGGGATGGGCCATCCTTCCCGTTCGGGAAGAACCTTCCCGGTTGGGATGGAACCAAAACAGCAACCCTCTCTTTTGTGCACCTCATCCCGGACGGGATGAGGTCCTTCCCGTCGGGGATGAGTCTTGTAGGCCTCCAATATGATCTTTAAGGTCCCTCCTTGCCTCTCATGGGTTTCTCATTGATTCTCGGGACTCGGGATCGATCCTAAGGGGCTCGGGAATGGGTCCCAAGGTCTCGGGATCGAATCCAAGGCATCGAGTGATAGTTCCTTCTCTTCGTTGGCTCCAAAAGTGTATGAAACGAGCCGGAATCGTTCCAATTCTTCATGAATGGTCTCGGGAATCTAAAACGAACTAAAGAAGCATAAGTAACCCATAAACCGCTCCCAATGAGAGATTCTACAAGGAAAACGGGACCAAAACACAACAAATTAGGCACTACAAACTACACTTATCAGGTATGATCGTCGGAGTGACCGTGATTAATCGCTCCGTCGGAGAATAGCCCCCAAGTGAGGCTAAGGACTCAGATAGGACTCAGATGGTGTGGCATCTAAGTGGCTCGAAAGTGGGGTACGTGAGACACGTGTAAGACATGACCCTTAGAGCAATCGTGATTGACCGCTTTGATGAAGGGTAGTCCCCAATTGGGATCGAATATTTGGTTAAGACTCGAGTGTCGGACGAGTGACCCTTAGACGTAAGGGTCACAAACCTTTTGTTATAGGGCTATGCCTTGTAAAAGGTCGACTCGGAAAAGACTCCTAGACGGGTGACTTGTGAAAGGTGGGCCTCCTTTAGGATCCAGCCGTGTGGGCTGGGCCCTGTTCGAAAGGAGGTCCACGTGAGACATTCCCCAGACTTTGGACTCGATTGTGTAGACGGGCCAACCCTTGTAGGAGTATGTCCTACGTGGGTGGGCCTTTGCCTTAGTCTAATAAGGCGGACTGGGATAGGGAGGAAACTCGTGATATAAGATCGACGGAGTTTCGACGCTAGAGACCTCGACGACTTACGACACGACCCGACACTGCTAAATACGGGAAGTCCTAAGAAGAGGAAGGTTTCGAAATATGATTTTTGAATGCCCGAAAAATTCGGGAGGGAAACCCGGCCTTTTTCGAGAAAACGGAAAAGGTGGGCCGGGTGACGGGTTTGAAAAGTTTCGAAAATATTTTCGAGTTTTAAAATGGGCATAATACCGGCTAAAAATAGGCTATTTTGAGTAAAATCGTGGATCCTAAATTCGGTATATGTCCCAGGTTTTGAAATTGGATATTTTGAAAAGGATGCAATTTTGAAAATGACGGTTTTTGAAAGACGACTTGTAAATCATGTAGCACGTAGTCATGGAAACAGTATAACGACGCCATGTATGCTTTAATTCTAAGTCTCGGTCAGTCTGTAAGGGTCTATACCAGTGTACATAGCCTATCGAGAATCGGGGCGGACTTCCTAAGTCGAGTTGAGCTTAGAACATGCCGTAAAACCCATACGAATCGACTATGGACACCTTTGACATATCCAATTTGGACTACATCAATAGTATAGTGGGACGTCGGTCACCAGTACCGGCCCGGTAAAATATGGGGTTATGCATGAACCGTAAAACTAAAACGCGTATTGTACTAGTCAAACGATTTCTATTAGAGTCTCACCCTGAGGATGCCGATGGTAAGTCACGCATCAGTTAATCCCCAGCGGAGTCGCCAAATTGTGGACATGACATAGGTCCACCCCGACGCAGCCACGCGCGGGTTTGGGGAGGCGAATGAATCTCCATATGAGAATGGATCGAATTGAAATTTAAATCGAAGTTGGAGTTGCCACCGAACTTTGTGGGAGTTCGGGCCCGTTCGAACCCACTCTATGTCGTAGTGGGCCATGTACAAAATACGGCCCATTTCCGATGTCAAAGTTTATCGGGTTCGTCCCTTTGCATTTGATACCGATACCGACTTGATCGGATACCGTGTATTGAATGACTCTCGTTGCCAATGGTTTCGGACATCCGGAAACCGAGGTTCTGAGTAAGGGGTGAGGGTACGTGTTGGGAAGTTCACAAAGAACACCCAACCCCGCCCGCACATTAGCGGCCTCTACTAAGATATCGTTTGATTTTTGAATACGCGCGTTAGTAATACGATGAATGATATGCAAACATTGTTTTCCTAAACATGCGAGGAATTGAATGGGTTGCTAAGTCGGTTTAATGCATGAAAAGTAACCTCAAAGTTGAATTTAGCATGTGAGGTTCGTTTTAGTATAATAAAACAAACGATAGAAAAAAGATGAATTTGCTATAAAGGATGAACAAACGAGTTAGTATCGGTTTTAGAATAATAATAATATGCATGATGTAGAAAAATATATCGAGACCTGAAATATTGATAAAAGACGCGGTTTTGTCTAAAAAATGAAGTTCGAAAAATAATAAAAAACGAGAAAAGGGCGTCGCGTTGCAGCCGGCCAGGCGACTCGCCCGGGACGCGCGCGACTCGCGTCCCGGCCTGTTTTCGAAATCGATTTTTTGAAAATTCGATGCTTTTATTTAATCGCGTACAAATATTGCCCATTTGCACTAGACTTAATATTTTCGATGTTCGTCGTATTCGATATTCGATTATGAAATCGATATCGAATATTCGGAATGATTTTTAGAAAAAGTTTTGTAAAATTGTTTTGAAAAGAATTTGAACGAAAAAGAGGAAAAAAAAAGGTTAATTCTCTCCGCGTTAAAATCGTTGTCTTTTGTAAAAAGATGTAACGATTTTTAGCATCGACGAGATTTAATTTAATTCTTTTAATACGATATTCGACTATATAGTTGATATCGTATTTTTAAGAATGTTTGTTATATGAAAATAGTTTTAGTAATATCGATATTAGAAAAAAAAAAAAAAAGGACTAACGACCCATAATAAATTGACGACCGACGACCCGTAAGAAAAAGTGACGGACGAGTGAAGGAAGAAAAAACGAGGGAAGGACGAGTAGAAGAAGAAGAAGAGAGAAAAAAGAGAAGTCGGGTTTGGTTACACCCTCAACCTACATGCTTTTGCTTACTCGGATCGGAGCTCGTCGGAATGTGGCTTGGGCACGAGAGCGTCGAGTTTAATGTTGGTGAGTTGTGGTGGTTTTGGTTTGGGACGTGAAGGGTGACGGGTATCGGGCCCGGTTCCTTCGGGTTTTGGTACTATCGGTTTCTCGATGCTAAGTGTATTGTAGATGTGTATCTATTGTGGTATGTGATGCAGTGTAAAAAGGTGTTTTTTTTATGTGTTGATGATCATGAATATTGTGTTGTGAGAGGGTCCTATTTATAGGAATGGTCCTCGATTGAAGCTAGGAGAGGTGTTTTGATTAGAACTACCGTTTAGGATAGGAAACGTAAGAAGCTGAGAGGCGTGAGAATTCTGTTTGCTTGACGAGGAAGCAAGGAAAACCGGCTGAAAACAGCCTGCTCGGCCGAGTGTCCTACGCTTGGTCGGGTGTTTGATTCGGTTTTTGGATAGAATTCCTACTAGAGATCGAATTCTATCCTTAAACGGATTTGTTTAATATTTTGTGTAGCTTATTTTTTATAGTGTTGGAGTCCAAACCGGACGTGTGAGGTGTCACGGCTGGTCCGTGTGTCTCGGGAATATTTCTGACCGGGTTTTGACTCGATCGCTAAAAGACGGTTTTGCCCCTGGTGCCGGTTTCGACCCAAATTAGTCTTATTTGACTCGAAACGACCCACTGGGCCTGATTTTGAGGTTGGTTTTGTGAGATATGTACTCCGTAAAAAGCCCAAGCCAAATGCCAATGATTTTGAGCCCGTTTTCGAGTATATTAAAGCACGTTTGCGTCCGATCATCATCGGGTGTTTGTCGGAAACTGCTATAGACACCTGGCGGTGAAAATGTGGGTGTCTACAGAGCCCCCACTCTGACTGAGGCTTGGACATGGCGAAAGTCAGAGTAGCTACCAGGCCAATCAAAGATTAAGACCTGGCAGACTTCCGGTCGGGTCGTTTATAGTCCAGTAGACTTGCGTAAAAGGGCTCGCCAGCCATAAGTTGGAAATCATACCTGAGCTGATGATGCTGACTCCGTGGGGAATCGGACTTGTCGTATAAGTCTTAGGTGCGCCTATATGTGGGCCCATCCCGTTAAATGCCGCTGGGGAGTTATGTGAATTGCGCGGTCTTGAATTGTACCTGTATAAGTTACATAAAATTTTGCATGCAACATGTAGGTGAAACAAATATGACTCGTGCTGGGGAATAAAAAATGATTTTTGCTTAGTTTTGAAATCGAAGTCCTGAAAGCAACTTACGTGCTAGGAAATAGGTTTTCAAAACTGAAATGGGTAGAAAAGAAATTTGCAATTTAAATAGACCGAAATTTGACCTTGTCGAAAAGGATTTTCTCAAATGGCTTAGTTTTGCAGGTTTTAAAAATGAGAATTTGAAGAGAGAGGTATACCGACAGACTCGACTCTGGACGTGACCGGACGAGTTGACAGACACGACTGGACTCTCGAGGGGTTGGACCGTTACTCGGTAAGGGGGAGGGCCACCTAACAAGACTCTTAAGTTGCGTTATTCCGTAGCCTAGGCGAGTGGCAACATGGTCGAATCCTCGGAATGGGAAGGATTTGCTATGGGGGAATTGCGATAGTCTTTAAGGAGACTGTTGTAGTCTAGTGCTCTTCTGGATTTTTGATTTTTGGGTACATTTCCAAAGTGGGTATTGCCTCGAGTCCTGACAGATTCTTGTCTTCGACTGAGCCGAGCACCAGGACACACTATAGAAAGGAGGCTAGATTTTTTGGATTTTATCTGGATTTTGTGTGTGGATGAAGGTTTTCTGCCTAAGAGAAGCCCTCAGGATGACAAAGCTAGCTGTTGAGAACATGATGGTGTCGTGGCCGGAATGATGGCGCTTTTTGAATGTGTGTCAATGTGGGTGGTTGTGCCTCTGTTGAAAGGCTGCCTACTTATTCACGTATAGTGAAATCAAACCGAGCCGTAGTTCAGTGTTGAAAGATATATTATGGTGCCTAGTCTAATAGGACTTTGTGTGTAACTAGCCATAATGATGGTGCAGGCTAGCCATAATAAGGGCAGCCCCCAGAGGTGGTGTGAACTATTTGGGCATGTTCTATGCAGATCGCAGGTTGAGTTCCCGTGTTTGGGATTGGTAACTGGTTTGGATGAAAGGAATTGGGACGGGATTTTAACGAGTTTTGCTCTCGGGGATTTTAACGAGTTTTGCTCTCGGGGATTTTAACGAGTTTTGCTCTCGGGGATTTTAACGAGTTTTGCTTTCGGGGATTTTAACGAGTTTTGCTCTCGGGGATTTTAACGAGTTTTGCTCTTGGGTCTTTGTATGGTGATTGTGAATTTTGTTATGTCGAGGGGAAGTCGAGTAAAATGGCTCAAACTTTGATCGGAATAAGTTTTGATAATGCGGGATCTGGTTTCCATGTCTGGCCCTAATGGTTAGGGGTATCCTATGGAGCTTGAATCCTCAAAATTCCGGGCTGTCTCTAGCCTGGGTCTCGAGAAGGTCTTGAGGGTTGTAATGTGGGAAGTCTAAATGTGGTGTTAGTTGACCAGCTCGATTATCTCTCCCTTATTTGATGGTATGAGTATTGATCTTGAGTGGACCGTTGACCACGGTCATGGGCATTTGAATATTTTTTGTTGGTTGACCTCTTAGCCCCGGTCATGGGATCTTCATTTGTGTTGACCGTTCTGGTCGTGGATGCCCTTTTTTGATGATGGCCTGCTTTTTTGATTTGGCCTTTTGCTTCTTTTTTTTTCCTTGGACTTTTGATTTTTTTTTGTCCAGCTCTTTTTTTGTCGGTCAGACTAACACCTATGGTAGGTATGGTTGATCTTGTTGGAGGGGTGTTTATTGTGGGAAATGGGCTTGCCTCCCTTTACCATTTTAATTTTACTAAGACATAGTTACAGTGTGTTTTAATCCCGACTCTACAGTGTTTCCGCCACTGTATCGCGTTAGATTTTCTAGGGGATTACATCAACCGCAAACACTAAAACACACTAAATAGACCCGAGTAATTCTGAGATCCGTTCTCAAAACTATCTATGCATCGAGTCCCGTTTAGTGTATACTCCGAGGGTGCAACTCCTCACTATGTGATTTACTTACATTCGCATTTACAGTTTTTCGTATGATTTATTGCTTTTATGACCTTATAATCGCATGCTAAATCACCTAACACAGAATTCAAAATGTAAAACAACTAAAACTGAACAAAGTGATGGTCGGGTTTCGTATTAGTCCCGGTGCTCGCCTTATTAGGTTCGACGCAACTCTATTAATACCGAGCCAACGCATCTTAAGCAGAATACCAGGTAAGGTATACCACGAGAATGACTAATATCAGTATTATCGCGTTAAAACTGATTTGCTAATACGTATAATACTAGTACTCTCTACTCTCTTACGTGCATCTTTTCATGGCTTGCTTGTCACGTGAAATCGCATGCAAAGAATGTAAACACAACTACTTCGACGACAAAACATACTTGTCTTAAAACAACCGATATAGCAAAAGGTTTAGGGTTAAAACAACGGATGTTACAGTACTTCCACCACAACAAAAGAACTAGGATATCAGCCCACCGATTGATTAGTGGAGGCCGCTATAGTGCGGGCGGGATTGGGTGTTGACGTCTATCGGATTTTGGCTCCCCAATACGTACCCTCACCCCTTACTCAGAATCGACAGTTTCCGGATGTCCGAAACCATTGGAAATGAGAGTCATTTCAGGCATGGAGTGCTTAAGGGTACAAGTCTTTATCTTTAGGTCCCGTGCCACTCAACTTTGAGCCGGCAAGGAATCAAAGTTGACTTGAACGGTTTCCGAGTCCCCATAATTGACTCGGTGGCGACTCCACAAATCGGCAACAACTTCAATTCACTAAAAAGGTCGCCTTACCAAACAAAACGGCCTTTAAACATTTGCAACCACGACTCGATCGATTTCCAAACGGAAACATGGGTGCCCACACCCGTCTAGTAAAAGTACGAATCGTCATCCAAGTCGAGGTCCGACACTTCGCCCCGTACGCGAGATCGACCGGCCCCTGGCAGGGAGGGGGCCGCGTGGGTGGCCACCGCCACATGTTAAAAACCAAGTCGGTCACGCGTGGGGCGCCAGGCGGTGCGGACGGACGTCCACAATTTGTCGGCCCAATTATTTATTAATTTTATTAACTCGTTTTAATTCGGTTCGTGGGTCAATCAACTTATCTCCCGGAATTCATTTAATCTGTATTTCTTACTCACTTAAATGAGATGATTATCCCTTTTCTATTGATCTCCCATTCAACGTATACCCCCTTATCATCCTTTTTAGCCCACCGCTTCCCACTTTTTTTAATCATATACATTCATCTCCCTTTTTGGTTCATCTCCCCTTGAACCCCTTTGCTTTAAACGTAATCATCACCCTCCTCCCCTTCTTCTTGTGTCCATCATCGCATCACCGTCATCCCTCTTTTCCTTTTCTTCTTTTCACCTTCTTCTGTCTCTCTCGCAACTCCCTCCTCCGTTGCCCCTATTTTTTCCTCTATTTTCTAGTCGATGCGCGTGATCTTTGCTGCTGTTGTACGCCTTTACTACGCTGCTGTTGTTGCTGCTACAGTACTGCTGCTGCGTTTACTGCCCGGTTATTGTCTTTTTGTTTCCTTGGTTCGTTGATTTGATGCTACTTTCGGATGTCGAACCCATGCCCGTGTTCCGTTTCTGCTGTTTCGGTTTTGTACCGTCACCTGCGACCTGCTGCTGCTGTGTAAGTCTGTTCTCCTCCTTCTTCTCTTCTGCATCTTGCCGCTGTTATTCTTGTTTGTATTGCGTCTCTACTGCTGCTGTTTCAATATCATCGTGGCCTTCTTCTGCCTTCTTGCTCTTCTTCGTTTCGGTTTGTGTCATTTATGCTGCTGCGTGGTCACTGTTATGCTCGTCTTACCCTTCTTCTTCTTCTTCTTCTTCTTCTTCTTCTTCTTCTTCTTCTTCTTCTTCTTCTTCTTCTTCTTCTTCTTCTTCTTCTTCTTCTGTTATTCCCCGTCATCGTTGCTGCATGATGTTAATATTGCTGCCTTGCTGCCGTTGTTGTCTCTCTTTTACTATTATTGTCAATTTTGCTGTTTTCCATTGTCTTCTCGATTCCTGCCTTGTTTCTGCTTGCTTTTCTGTTTCCTTCTTCTCTTCTTATTCCGGTGCATCAATTCTTAATTGGTTGTATTTGCTACTGTTTTCTTTGTTTGTATCGAGTTTCGAGCCATGTCCTTTGTTCCTCTATTTATTCATTTGAATTTCAATTGCTTATCTTTTGTCGTGAATGGTACAAGTAGATTACTTGTTGTTCTTGCTCGGTCTGTTGCCTTCCGGTCCATCCTTGTGTTAGCTTCTTCTTCTATCTTCCTTGTTTCCATTTCGATTTTCCTTTGGTTGTCGTGTGGGCTGATGTTTTGATGCCACTGATGCCTTTCTGTCCTTCGTTCTTCTTGTCGTTTCGTCACACACTCACACCTGCTACTGCTGTCTGTCGTCATCATTCTTTTCCTTTCTCCTCAATCTTTCTATTTCGTCGATGTGTATGCCTAGTGGTGTTAGCCATCACTGCTGCTGTACTAGCGGTTCTACAACTTGGAGCTTAAAGATAACATTTCTACTGATTTGAAGCTTGGGTTGATCAAGAAGGACGAGTCCGAGTTCGTTTCGGACGTCTACTCAAGGTAACTTTAGGACGTTACTCGATTTTATATCGTATGTTTGAGTAGTAGTATGTAGTAAAAAATATAACTTTGGTTTTCTAATTTTAGCTATTTATTATTGCTAATTATATTAATTTTAAATCTATGCCTTAAATACTTTATAACTTTCGATATCGTTTTATAAATCGTTAGTAATTTTATTATTTACGATCGTTATAATATTTTGTTGGTTATCGTGACACTAGTAACTAAATAATATCGATTTCATATTTTTGTCACATTTAATTAATTTCTAATTTTTAACTTAAAATCGTATTTTCATATTATAATCGAGATTTGTATACTCGTTCAATAAATTAATTTCGTCCTATGACTTATATTAATAAATGAGAAAATAGTCGCTTTTGTTTTAAATATTTTTTTTGTCGAGACAATTTTCACTAATAATTTCTTATTTGTTTACAATTGACTATTTTTAGTAAAACCCGTATTATTTATTAATAAAAGATATTTGTTAAAAATAATTTGAAACCTTTGTAAAATTTATTTCATTTATAAAACTCGTTGACTAAATTAATTTTGATATCGTTTCTCTTAAAACATCTCTTTTCTAAAATTTATAATTTTAACACGATTTCCTAATTATTTATAAAATACTATATATTGACTTATTATATTTTATTTATATTTTGAGTAACGAATTTAGAAATATATTAAATTTACGATAACAACGATAATAATAAAATATTAATTTCGTTAGAAATGCTATTTTTTATACATTTCACTTATTTTAACAACTTACGTATATATAAGACTTTCTATTTTAATTAAGTTTCTAAAATTAGTAACTTTATGATTACAGAAAGTTTCCCCTTTTAATATAAAATGTTTACTTCGTTTATCTCCATATTAATTATATTGATTATATGTTTTGTATATCGATAATGGTTTGTTTTGGAGTTATGGAATAAGAACAAGTGTGAGGTTTAGAGAAATATATTCTGGGGTTTACGGTTTTGCCATCAACTATAAGGCTGGCGTGTCTTTATGGGGCACATTGGTTGTTGAACCGAGCATATATGGTGTTCGGGAGTGTGTGTACATTTTGACCTTAAACTCGTGCCTCGCAGTGTAAGACGCCGTCGGGTTGAACTGAGTATTCATGGTACTCGGGAGGGGTGTGCATATTATCTTAAACTAGGGCCACGCATTTATAAGTCGCCGTCCTATTATGGTTGAGTAGTCTAGTTAGAGACCGAAGTTTGATTTGTTTGTACTAAGTTCTCGAAGCTAGTTTCAGTATTCTCCTAGTGAAAGTCTAGCCTTCATCACTAATCCTTTTCATAACGTCATTTTGAATATTTTTATTATCGATACATTTTGATTTGCAGGTTGACCAATATTTGAAATTTTCTTCTGAAAACTTGTTCTGATTTTATTATTCCAATATTTTAAGTTTTCTTCGAAAGCTTATTTTTATTATATCGTTTTAATGTTTTCTCATTTTAAGTATTTTGATATAATAATACTATTATTTTTCCATACGGTATAATATGGTTGGGAGAACGTCCGAGTTACTCCCCACAGACGTGGCTGTTATGTTTATAACATGACAGGTATTTGCTGCTGGGTTTTGGGTGTGAGCTAGCGAGTAGCGTGAATCCTACTCTTTCTTCATTCATGTTTATTTACGGATTTTTGTAACCCTGTTTGAAGATTTTTTTTATTATTTTAGCCCTTTTGTAAAAAGTGGCCTCTGTATTAACTGACCGTTCTTTTATTAAAATATAGAACATCAGTGTGTTTTAATCCCAAATCTGCAGTGTTTCCGCCACTGCATTTCGTTATATTTTCTAGGGGATTACAGTTGGTATCAGAGCATTGCTGCTCCCGATGCTTACACCTGATTTTAGGAAAAACACTCGTAAATGATCTGAATATTACAGAATACTAGTGAGAGATGGGTAGAAACAAAATAAGGACTTAACTGTTAGGTTTACATGTTCTTGTAACTCAATGACTAGCATTGAATATTTGTTTCTTTTGTGTCGAGAAGAAGGTGAAAGAACAAGATGCTTATATTGTGCTCCAGATCGGGACATGACCTACTTAGAACTCTCAACGCCTGCCAACTCGAGTGGACAACTTGGTGCTCCGAGAAAGATGTCGATGGTGACCTTCCATCTCAGATTTAGTTCGCTCAAGCTACAGGTTAGATGATCAAGGGTAGATTCCTGTTCAATGATGTTGCAGTAGATACAGATTGAGCAACCCAAGACTTGCGTGCTCGTTCCTCTGCAAGAAGATGAAGTAATCCTTTTGGTTCCCTCGTGAACCTTAGAGGTCTAAAATTTCCCTTCTCGTTTTAGGTCTTTATCGTCTAGAATCATTGATTTTTTTCTACCTGCTTCTGCCTTTTCCAATCCTTCTCTTATAAATTTCCGTTTTCATTCTTGTGACAAATCTTCGATTTATTTCTCATACTTACCATCTTTCCTCTTGAGATTGTTTGGTTAGACTGGATTTTGTCTTACTGAACCCCGAGTTATAGATGTTTGAGGTTTAGTAAACCCTTGTTACCTGATTTGAGGATTGTGAGTCTACCCTATCTTCTAAGCAGGTGAGAAATTCTTGAGGATTAATTTGAATAGCAAATGTTGCTTGATGAAATAGGGATGATACTGTAGACACTGAACCTTGGGTTATAGGTTACCTTGATTATTTTGGAGTACTTAGAGTTGAATATATTTGAGAGTAGTAAGAGTATGTCATATTTGATGGATACCTAGTACCTAACCTAGAACTGAACCAAGTGTAGCTGATAATAATACTTTGAGATTCTTACCTAAATGCTATTTGATGAATGCATCGGGAATATTTGGGATCATAGAGTACTGTTTATAGTGTTAACCCGAGTGTTGTGGTACCATCGAAGGTTTTCATTAATATCGTTAGAAATTTTGGTTGACATAGATTACCCGTGTTTCTTAAGGATTAGATCGTTGATCGTTGTTTAAGGTTGTAACATTTGAACTTTGGAGTTGAGTGATTTAAATTGGATAAATTGCTGTTAACCTTGAAAAGGAGAAACATATTGCCATTAAAGGTTGGATTTATCGCGTTGTTTTGAGGAATACTTAATGCGAATCATCTGGATGGATTTATAGTTCAAAACCCTTCGACCAACGAGATTGTGGCTTCGTTGAGTTAACATTTCGGTGGTTTCGCTGATACGATATGAACTTGGTGGAATTCTCAGAAACCTTAGTCGAGTGACGTGTTTGAAAACGTGAATGTTTGCGCCATTACCTATAGGTTTGAGCGTGTTTGAGGATTTGTTGTACTTTCCCAACTTCTGTACTTGTGGCATTATAAATATGTTGGTGATCATTTTTGAGGATTTTGTTCCCGAACATTGTTAAATTGGTGGATCTCGTTTACTGTTTCTTACTCGAGAAATTTTGAGTATACTTCGAGGTCAAACCTTATGAGCTTTAGATTTAGGGACCTTATCGCTTGCGAGTTGGGTGTGTTTTGATGACCGTTGGAAATTTTAATTGATGAGTTTACAATTTAAAGCATTTGTGGATTAGTATCGTGTCGTTTGAACGATTGGATAATCACGTAAGACATTTTAGGAGATTGTGACTGATAGTACCACCTAGTACCTAATATTGGGCTTAACGTATTTGATGGAAATTAGGAACCTGTGTTGTGGGAGTCGTACCGGGAATCTCGAGATGGTTAACTTCTTCTGTATTTTCTTGAAAGCCCCGTTTGACTGTCAATTTCGTTCCTCCCCCTTAACTTTTCTTAAATTCTACTTCTTCTTTGACCAATCACTTTGACTTCTTTATCGGGTTTGAAAACTTTTGTTTCGATTTGTCGTTGACTTCGACTCTATTTATCCGTTTATCATATCCCCGAACTTGTGTTATGAAAATTTTGACTAATTTACAAATTTTAATTTTCATGAAATTATAACATTTTGAGTTATAAATTTCAAAACTTTGTATTCCGTCTTTGCTTTATTTTTGGTCCTGTTTCTAAAGGGTCTTAATAATTTATTTTAAAGTATTTCGAAGTTGTTTAAAATTTTAATTTTGATTTTCCTGTGATCGAAATTTTATGAAAATTTTCTTAATTGCAAATGTTTTGATTTTTACGAGGTTATTGGGTTAAACGATTTAAAATTTTCGAAAAACATCGTACGTCTTAAGTCTTTATTCTATTGTCGATAGACTTTAAATCTATTATCGAAAATGTTTGACGAGTGGTTCAATTTTTATTTACTAACTACAAAACTTGATTTCTCAAACTTTTGTTAGCCTTAACACAAAATGTTGTCGAAATTCTTAATCAAGATGTTTCACTGTCGCTTTGAAAATATTTGGGCACTCTTCCCATCGAGTTCGTTTACAAATATTATTTATCGTCATTATTTTATCAAATAATTTTTAACTTACGATTTTATTAAGTTAAATGATTTAAACTTTGGGTAACTGAACCCAAACTACCTTGAGATAAATTTTGTCTTCGATTTCGATTTCATATCACGTTTAAAGTTGTAAAAATTTTTAAACCGAGATTGTGATGCGAGTTAAGCATTCTCCTTTTGTTCAAATGATATAAGCTTGTTTTCCATTCTATTATTATGTTTTTGTTAGTTTTGAGGACGAAACTTCTTTTTAGTGGGGATGATTGTAACACCCCTAATTTTTACTCCCTCCGTTTCTATGATTTCTTCCACCTTAAAAGTGGCACATTTCTTAAGAAAAACAATAAAACAAGTAAAAGTAGAGAGGGAGTAAAGTAAGTGGGCCACCTAGGTAAGAGAGAAGTGTGATAGAAAAAAGGAAAGTGGAAGAAATCAAAGAAATGGTTGAAAAAGGAAATGTGGAAGATATCAAAGAAACAGAGGGAGTATAAAATAAAAGAAATTAAAGTTATATTCGTATTTTTATTTTTACGATTTAACTAGTAATTCTTAAAATTATTATAAAACAAATTTATCGTTTAATCGTTTCAAACTCCTAAAATTCTATTTGTCTCGAAAACTCTTCTTATATTTAAAACATATTTCTATTTCTGTTTCGATTCATTTTATACATTTATTTAATTCTTATCAAAAGTCTATTTCGACGATTTAAATTCTAAATTCTTTTTACTTATTTTATTTAAGCTCGAATTTCTATTTTCGGCTCAAAGTTAATTTATATTGAGTTTCGTCAAAACATTTATTACATTTCCTCGAGAAATCAATTTAATTCACTTTATCGAAAATATATTATTTATCGGGAAATACTATTTGATTGTCTAATTATTTATTTCTATCAACTTTGATTTTATCCCGAATAATTTAATTACTCATTTTATTTGACGGCCCGATTATTTATTAATTTTATTAACTCGTTTTAATTCGGTTCATGGGTCAGTCAACTTATCGTCCCGGAATTCATTTAATCTGTATTTCTTACTCACTTAAATGAGATGATTATACCCTTTTGTACTGATCTCCCATTCAACGTATACCCCCTTATCATCCTTTTTAGTCCACCGCTTCCCACTTTTTTTTATCATATACGTTCATCTCCCTTTTTGGTTCATCTCCCCTTGAACCCTTTTGCTTTAAACGTAACCATCACCCTCCTCCCCTTCTTCTTGTGTCCATCATCGCATCACCGTCATCCCTCTTCTCCTTTTCTTATTTTCACCTTCTTATGTCTCTCTCGCAACTCCCTCCTCCATTGCTCCTGTTTTTTCCTCTATTTTCTATTCGGTGCGCGGGATCTTTGTTGCTGCTGTACGCCTCTGCTACGCTGTTGTTGTTGCTTCTGCGTTTACTGCTCGGTTATTGTCTTTTTGTTTCCTTTGTTCGTTGATTTGATGCTACTTTCGGATGTTGAACCCCTGTCTGTGTTTCGTTTCTGCTGTTTTGGTTTTGTATCATCACCTGCGACCTGTTGCTGCTGTGTAAGTCTGTTCTCCTCCTTCTCTTCTGCATCTTGTCGCTATTATTGCTGTTTGTATTGCGTCTCTACTGCTGCTCTTTCAATATCATCGTGCCCTTCTTCTGCCTTCTTGCTCTTCTTCTTTTTGGTTTGTGTCGTTCATGCTGCTGCGTGGTCACTGTTATGCTCGTCTTACCCTTCTTCTTCTTCTTCTTCTTCTTCTTCTTCTTCTTCTTCTTCTTCTTCTTCTTCTTCTTCTTCTTCTTCTTCTTCTTCTTCTTCTTCTGTTATTCCCCATCATCGTTGATGCATGATGTTACTATTTCTGCTGCTGTTGTCTCTCTTTTACTATTATTGTCAATTACGCTGTTTTCCATTGTCTTCTCGATTCCTGCCTTGTTTCTGCTGTGGTTGTCGTGTGGGCTGATGTTTTGATGCCATTGTTGCCTTTCTGTCCTTCGTTCTTCTTGTCGTTTCGTCACACCCTCACACCTGCTACTGCTGTCTGTCGTCATCATTCTTTTCCTTTCTCCTCACTCTTTCTATTTCGTCGATGTGTATGCCTGGTGGTGTTAGCCTTCACTGCTGCTGTACTAGCGGTTCTACAACTTGGAGCTTAAAGATGACATTTCTACTGATTTGAAGCTTGGGTTGATAAAGAAGGACGAGTACGAGTTCGTTTCGGACGTCGACTCAAGGAAACTTTAGGACGTTACTCGATTTTATATCGTATGTTTGAGTAGTAGTATATAGTAAAAATTTTAACTTTGATTTTCTAATTTTAGCTATTTATTATTGCTAATTATATTAATTTTAAATCTGTGCCTTAAATACTTTACAACTTTCGATATCGTTTTATAAATCGTTAGTAATTTTATTATTTACGATTGTTATAATATTTTGTTGGTTATCGTGACACTAGTAACTAAATAACATCCATTTCATATTTTTGTCACATTTCGTTAATTTCTACTCCGTCCGGGTTCTTATGATTGCCCCATTTGGTTTTGGGTGAAAAATAAGGAAGGAAAAATGAGTGGTTAAAAAAGAAAGAGGAAGAGAGAGAAATGGATGGGTAAATATGAACCACACATTTAGGTTCTAAAATGGAAAGTGGGTAAAAGATTAAATTCATCCGAAAAAGGAATATGGGTAAATAATAGCAACTCAGAGGGAGTAATTTTTAACTTAAAATCGTATTTTTATATTATAATCGAGATTTGTATACTCGTTCAATAAATTAATTTCGTCCTACGACTTATATTAATAAATGAGAAAATAGTCGCTTTTGTTTTAAATATATTTTTTGTCGAGACTATTTTCACTAATAATTTCTTATTTGTTTACAATTGACTATTTTTAGTAAAATCCCTATTATTTATTAATAAAAGCTATTTGCTAAAAATAATTTCAAACCTTTGTAAAATTTATTTCATTTATAAAACTCGTTGACTAAATTAATTTTGATATCGTTTTTCTTAAAACATCTCTTTTCTAAAATTTATAATTTTAACACGATTTCCTAATTATTTATAAAATACTATATATTGACTTATTATATTATATTTATATTTTGAGTAACGAATTTAGAAATATATTAAATTTACGATAACAACGATAATAATAAAATATTAATTTCGTTAGAAATGTTAGTTTTTATACATTTCACTTATTTTAATAACTTACGTATTTTCTATAAGACTTTCTATTTTAAGTAAGTTTCTAAAAATAGTAACTTTCTAATTATAGAAAGTTTCCCCTTCTAATATAAAATGTTTACTTCTTTTATCTCCATATTAATTATATTAATTATGTCTTTTGTATATCGATAATGGCTTGTTTTGGAGTTATGGAATAAGAACAAGTGTGAGGTTTAGAGTAATATATTCCGGGGTTTACGGTTTTGTCATCAACTATAAGGCTGGTGTGTTTTTATGGGGCACATTGGTTGTTGAACCGAGCATATATGGTGTTCGGGAGTGTGTGTACATTTTGACCTTAAACTCGTGCCTCGCAGTGTAAGACGCCGTCGGGTTGAACTGAGTATTCATGGTGCTCGGGAGGGGTGTGCATATTATCTTCAACTAGGGCCACGCATTTATAAGTCGCCGTCCTATTATGGTTGAGTAGCCTAGTTAGAGACCGAAGTTGATTTGTTTGAACTAAGTTCTCGAAGCTAGTTTTAGTATTCTCCTAGTGAAAGTCTAGCCTTCATCACTAATCCTATCCATAACGCCTTTTTGAATATTTTTATTATCGATACATTTTGATTTGCAGGTTGGCAAATATTTGAAGTTTTCTTCTGAAAACTTGTTCTGATTTTAATATTCCAATATTGTAAGTTTTCTTCGAAAGCTTATTTTTATTATATCGTTTTAATGTTTTCTCATTTTAAGTATTTTGATATAATAATACTATTATTTTTCCATATGGTATAATATGGCTGGGAGAACGTCCGAGTTACTCCCCACTGACGTGGCTGTTATGTTTATAACATGACAGGTATTTGCTGCTGGGCTTTGGGTGTGAGCTAGCAAGTAGCTTGGATCCTACTATTTCTTCATTCATGTTTATTTATGGATTTTTGTAACCCTATTTGGAGATTTTTTTTTTATTTTAGCCCTTTTGTAAAAAGTGGCCTCTGTATTAACTGACCGTTCTTTTATTAAAATATAGAACATCAGTGTGTTTTAATCCCAAATCTACAGTGTTTCCGCCACTGTATTGCGTTAGATTTTCTAGGGGATTACAAACCATCACTTGGACAAACTTCGAGGTCACATTTCATAAGGCGATCCATCCATTCGGTTAAGAGATTCCCAAAACCCGACATGACTCAAAATAATACGAGGAACCTATAGACACACTATGGGTAATCTGGTATGTCTAAAACGAGCGCCCATAACCCGCATATATAGCCCTAATCCAACAACAATTAGGAAACTACGGAAAATTTCCAAAAACAAGAATCGGGCCGCCCAAGCCCAGGCGACCCGAAATCCAACCGCCCCGACCCAGGCGGTCGAACCTTAAGTCATCAGTCTCCCAAGCACCTGAAAATTATGGCATCAACCTTGCTTTACCCCAACAATCACCGCTTGACAACCCCAGACGTTGGGAACGACCTCTCGAAGTCACTAAAACGCTTTCCGAAAGCCAAAATACCCAGACAACACATTTCACCCGTTAGATCCACTAGACTGACGTTTTTATTTATTTTCTTTTTAGGGAGATAAACTACCCCACCTAGGCATGTTGTAGCCTTTAGTGGCATCGTCAATTCGCGTCTGTAACCCAGTACGGCACTATCGTTAAAGTGTAAAAAAGTGGTCTAGTTTTTTTTTTTCAAAAAGTGGTCTAACTTTTTCGCTTTCTTGCCTCACTTTAAACATGAATGTCAGGCTGATTACACTTGTCTCCCAACGCCGAACACGTACTCAGTCAAAACACTTTAACTACGAAGAATTTCTCACATTTAACACGTCTCGAGTCAAACTTTTTAATCGACGTACTGCTTGATCCAACACCCAGCTCAAATAAACGCATTTCAAAAAAAAAATCCGAAAACGCATTTTCGTACTCTCGTGCAATCCTAACGCATTTAAAACGTCCTAAACTACGACGAAATCGCGAAAAAAAACAAATTTGAAGTGATTACTTGTCAATGTATGTCAACGTTTCATAAGCAAAACAAAACACAAGACTAACAAATCAATTCGAATACTAAAAGTCTAAAATATACAAATTATACAAATCTAAACACAAACCAGGTTCATAAACTAGGGAAGACCCCTAGAGGCTGCACCTATAGCTATCACGAGCTCACCAATATTGTCATCCAAACCTAGATCCTCTAAATCAAAGGTAGGAGACTCAGTACCGTCCATGCCAGACAGCATATCTAGTGTAGCTGTCTCGGGAATCCCTCCGACGTCCTCGGTAGCGCCCGTGACATGTCAGCCTCATGCTCAACCTCTCTCTCCACCTCAACTGCGTTGAGGCACGCCCTGCGCCGAGGTCTCGCCTTGAGCCCAAGCCAACCACTCCTTGAGCCAACCCCTGATGGGAGATCGACGAAACTTTGGACACGAAACCAAACGAATTAGCCAAACTAAACCTAACCCTTGAGAACCAAATTCTATACGAAAACCGAAACTTACCCGGTATACCCGGTCACGCCAATCCATCCCAGCCTCCATCTCTTCAGCAGAACACGAAGGCAGAGGCTCCGTGAAGGCTACCCCAGCCGCATCGACCCTGAGCACCGTCAAGGGGAAGTTTGGGGCCGAATGGCATAAGTCGGATTGGCCAGCTAAAGGAAAAGCGAACCGGTTAAGGTGCAAGCAAAGACTAAACTATAGAACAAAACAAGCCATAAAACAGATAATCGAGCACTCATTACGAGGCGGTGATAAGCTAGCCGCTGGCAGACGTGAGATAGATAGGAGGCACCAGGAACCAACACTGCATCACCTCCTTCCCCATCCCTACCCTTGTGGACCTCTTCGGCGGTCGGTGGTCTAAACATGGTCAGGGAAGGATCAACCGGCACCCTGAAATCGTCATACAAGCACTGACGCACCAACCGTTCGCCCAGATACCATACCAGGCGAAACAACGCAGGAAGGAGCATCCTCGTTTAGCTCCTAGGTCTCAACACCGCTCCCACATACTCGGGCAGACCCTCATAGTCGGCCCAGGGACAGGCCACAAACTACATACACAAAAATCAACACTTCAATAATCCTAAACCTTGGGGGCTACTAAGTAAAACAAACCGTAAGAAAGAAACTTGCATCTTTGAGGCGCAACTGGTTCACCAGCACATTCTCCGACGGGTAGTGACTCGTCGTGCTCTCGACCTGAGCCAATCTCCACTCAATCCCCGTCGGAAACCTAACCGGACGAGCACGCACCATCTTAGGTGCCAATCAAGGGAAATAGAAGTAAATCTAAGCCTGCAAAACCCCAAAAACATCATTAGCAAAACCAAACCGAACTAAGCAATACCCGAGAAACGAACACAAAGGTAGTAACTAACCTCTAGCACAAGACTTGGATCCACGATAGGTAAAGCCGATCCCGAATCCACCTTTAGTGGCCTTACCACGACTTTTAAGCAACGGGTCATCTCCGCGAAAGTTGCGGTCACCCAATCAAAACGTCCTAACTGATCTAAATCAGCTAGGAAAGGCAAAATCCTAGTACTAAACCTCTCGTCCTTATCCGAGAAGTGGGTCGATCCTAGGAAGTACCACAACCACAGACGAGCATCCTGCACCGGTGTATTGGATACTCGACCCTCTAGTACTGCCACCCTCTCGAAGTGGTCGGTAATGTGCGAACTCACCAGAGCATGAGACGTACTATACGCCTCACGCTCCAAACAATCCCCGATCCATCCACGGGCCTCATCACTATCTAACTTAGGGCCCTCGGCAGCCCACCTAATCATCTCCGGACCCTAAGGTAAACCCGTAATTACCCCGAAGTCCTCCAAAGTCATCCCGACCTCCCCAAAAGGCACATAGAAGATCGAGGTAGTGTCGTGAAAGTGATCTATCATCTCTCTAATCCCCATCAGGTTGCATTTGGTCTTGCAACCTACCAACCGGGCCCAGTGCCCGACCACGGGACCCAAAGCTGTCCTCCCGATAATCCCCTTTTCCGCGGGACTAAGCTTCTTAGAATAGATCTCTAAGCATGTCTTAAAACCCAAGAAGGTCCTCATCGGACCTAGGGGCTGCAAACCGAGATTATACAAGCATAAAAAAACCAAACCAACCTAAACCAAAATTTAAAGCCTAAACTAATAAGCAAGAGTCAAGATACTCACCAGGCTGTTCACGATAGAGTTAGAGATGTGCAAATCAGGACGAAACAACAACTGATGGCCGTCCTAATCCTTAGCCCAAGGAGGATCCTCGTAACCAACCTCCTCGCCCTCGTGTGTTGGATCCGGAACATGAGCCCTCCTAGAAACCATCACAGGCAGCCTTCGCCTCGTAACTCTATCAAAGTCGGCCTCATTTATCGCCCCTGGTTCACGGTGCTGCAAAGGAACGCTTCGTCGTCTCTTATGAATCCCTCGGTGAGTCAACAAGCTCGTCCCGGCGGCCTCACCACTAGTACTAGTCAAAGGAGCTCCCTCGGGACGCTTAGTATCATCTCTAGCTGTGAAACCAAGGAAAAAAAATAACAATACGCGCCTCAGGACAGGTCAAAGCAGCACAAACGGGTCAAAATAAGCTCAAAATTTCAAATAGAGATATTAAAATTCCGAAAAGTCCACTAGTACCCATTTTCGACGCCGGTCACAATAAAAGTGGTTTCAGGAAAATCCGACATCGTTACGGTACTATTTGGTCTGTCGTAAGTCACACATACCCTCACGGATTGCTCTAGTAATGCATTCTAACTCACAAAAGTCAACATGGAAGTTACCCATAACCTCGCAAACGCTAGTCGAGCAAAGTTAGGAAGGTCAAGTACGGGAACAACCGGGGAAACCATCCCTAAACCCTAATATTTCGAATTTACCCCATAGGAAGCCAATAATGCACCTCAAAACCTTCTATCAAGCTTATAACTACCCTATCAAGATCTATTCGACCCTAATTTAACAATGGGACTGAGAATAAACATCGAAACCTAGAAAATTCAAAATGCCCAAATCAATTTTTAGGATTTAAGCAAAACCAACCCACAATCAACCCAATTAAGCAGAAACCGACAGTAAGCGAGTAAGGAACACTTAACATAATCGTGTATGGTGAAAATCGAGATAGAAATCGGTTGAACAAGTCGAGGAAGCGAGTTCGAGTCGAGAGGAGTCGCGCATTTTGGTTTTAAGGCGAATGACCCTTCCCTCTTTTCCTTCGCTGACTTTAAACAGACTCGATCCTCAAAACCCCGGGCGCCCCAAGTCAAGCGTCCTTATTTTGGATTGCTGGGGCTAGACGTCCGAAGATTAAGGCGCACAAAGTCGCACGTCTGACTATTCGGCTCAAAGACAAAACTAGAACAAATGGGACACAGTATCCAATAGTTGTAAGACACACGCTCCTATATCAAGCGAAATAAACAACGACAAGACAACTTACTAACCATAACCTGTAAAGCAGGCCTATAAACCTCGTATAGCCGAAATCTGCTCCAACAAAAAAAACGAGCATAAAAACCTATAGCCAACAAGACTACTCATATTCAGGCACATGACAAATAAAGCATAACAAATCTGAACAAAAATTCAAGTGAACATCCGCGAAGCAAAACAAATCTGACCGAAAAAAATGAATATTCGGGAAGCAAAACGAATCTGACAGAAAAAATGAACATCCACGAAGCTAAACGAATCTGACCGAAAACAAATGAACATCCGCGAAGCAAACCAAATATAACCGAAACAAATGAACATCCGCGAAGCAAAACAAATGAACATCCGCGAAGAAAAATTGAATGGATTCTTACACATTCAAAACCGAATGGATCGTTACACATTCGAAAATTTTAACCCGTAAGCCTAACGAGTCACTAAGCATTCTGAAGGCAAAACAAATGAACATCCGCGAAGCAAAATCGAATGGATTCTTACACATTCAAGTTCGAATGGATTCTTACACATTCGAGCATTCTTAATTCGTGACCCTAACGAGTCGCTAAGCGCTCTGAAGGCAATTCAAGTTCAAATGGATTCTTACAACTTCGAAATTTTTAAAGGCAATTCAAGTTCGAATGGATTTTTACACATTCGAAAATTTTAACCCATGAGCATAACAAACCCGATTGAATCCAAACACAATCAAAAAGCAAATCTTTAAAATCCGTGAATCTAACGAGTCCTTAAGTATTCAATTCACGAACCCATGAGCATAACGAACCCCAAAACAAAAAAAAATAAAATCTTTAAAATCCGTGAATCTAACGAGTGCTTAAGCATTCAATTCACGAACCCATGAGCATAACGAACCCAAAAACAATCAAAAAGCAAATCTTTAAAATCTGTGAATCTAACGAGTCCTTAAGCATTCAGTTCATGAACCCATGAGCATAACGAACCCCAAAACAATCGAAAAGAAAATCTTTAAAATCCGTGAATCTAACGAGTCCTTAAGCATTCAATTCACGAACCCTAGAGGAACACCCAAAGCAAAAGGCAAAGCATAATCAACACAACCATCCGCCAAGGATATTAAAACCAAGACTAAATTGCTAGTAAAAATACTAAAGCAAAAGGTCTATGTCAAAGCCCAAAACACTAGTCGACATTAAGCAACCCAAAGCAAAACGAGCGATCCCAGATCCGAGCATCAACGGGCAACCGCATGCAAGGAGGTCAGGTATGATTTCTAAACCTTGGCCAACGGGCCTCAAGTACGCAGTCCAACGGACTCAAAATGACCCATCCGTACAGCCACCAGGTCGTAATCCTCGATTGACCTGGGCAGCAATAGTTTGACTTTTGCCTTGTCCAAGCCTCAGCCAAAGTGGGGGCTTCTGTAGACACCCAGATTTGGACCTGGTGGCTGTAGAAGTGCCCGACAAACACTCGATGACGATCGGACTACAACGCGACGCGATATTACGATGTTTTAGATATTTTTTCTATAGAACGGATCAAATAATTACTCGGAAAAATTAATTTAACATCAAGGAAGCCTTAGACGTGTCGTTACGGTCGCGTCGACACTAATTAGAGTCAATTCCGACACCGGGACCCCGAATCAGCCCCGAAATATGCAAAGTCAAACCCGAGTCAACATATCGGGCCAAGTAGACCTCGGGACTCGCACCCGAAGCCCACCCAGCGCTCAATGTGCTAGGGTTAACGGGGAAGCTTAATCTCCAAGTCAACAAAATACACGCATCCTCTCCGTTTTGGAAAGTTTCGAAATCGAATCTTCAAAATTCCAGGCGCCTCACACTTGGCGTCCTAGATTTCATGCGCATGACCTCATTTGCCTGAGTTCTGGTGCGCCGGGACTCAGGCGTCCTAAAGGTCAATTTGAACTACGCGAGCAACTATAAATACCCCCCTCATTTCGTTCATTCGACACAATAACTCATTCAATTCTCTTCTCCTTCTTATTCTTTAAGATTTTCCTTCTCTAACTTGGGTCACACTCCGACACTAAGTACGATCCACTCGATCGTTTAGCGAATCGTCGCTACTCCTCACTCTCGAGCACTCCACTCGACCCCGAGGAGGACCTGCGTTCGACTAGCTTACCCCGGGTCTAGCAGCGAATCTCTACCGGATTAACCGCAGAACTAGCCGTAGTAACGAAACTCTGCCGAAATCACCGCAAGACGAGCTAGGAGGATCCGCCTCGAAGTCGAACCGTCAGTAGGTTGCCATCTAAACAAAACTTTACATTCCTGTACTTTTATTATGCACTTCGATAATGTCAAACGTGGATACTAGGTCCATGACACGTCTTAAAACATACGTAACGTCCTCAACCTCAACCATAAGCACTAAAACACCCTAACTAAACCCGAGTAATTTTGATATCTGTACTCAACTTTCTACGCATCGTGTCTTGTTTAGTGTACACTTGGGGTGTGCAACTTCTCACTACGTGATTTACTTACATTTTACATTTACCGCTTTCATAAGATTTACCGCTTTTATGACCCTATAATCACATGCTAAATCACCTAACACGGAATTCAAAACATAAACAAACTAAAACTTAACAAAGTGATGGTCGGTTTCCATATTAGTTCCGGTGCTCACCGTGCGTGGTTTGATGCATCCCTATTAATACCGAGCCGACGCATCTTAAGCAGAATACCAGGGGTACACCACGAGAACGACTAATAACCGTATTATCACGTTAAATGTGATTTGCTAATACGTATAATACTTAGTACCCTCTACTCTCCTATGTGCATCTTTTCATGGCCTGTTTGTTACGTGAAATCGCATGCACAGAATGTAAGCACAACTACTTCGAGTACAAAGCTTACTTGTCCTTAAACAACCGACATACCTGGGTTAAAACAATGGATGTTACCGTACTTCCGCCACTGTAAAGAAACAAAGTTATCAGCCCACTGATTGATTAGTAGAGGCCGCTATGTGCGGGCGGGATTGGTGTCGATGTCTAGCGGATGTTGGCTTCCCAATACGTACCCTCACCCTTACTCAGATTCGACGGTTTCCAGATGTCCGAAACCACTGGTAATGAGAGTCATTCCAGGCATGGAGGGCGTAAGGGTACAAGTCTTTATCTTTAGGTCCCGTGCCACTCAACTTTGAGCCGGCTAAGGATCAAAGTTGAATTGAACGGTTTCTGAGTCCCCATAATTGACTCGGTGGCGACTCCACAAATCGGCAATGAATTCGGTTCACTAAAAAGGTCGCCTTACCAAACATATTAGCCATTAAACATTTACAACCACAACTTCATCGATTCCAACAGAAAAACGGGTGCCCGCACTCGTCTAGTACTATTCCGAATCATCATCCGAATCGAGGTCCGACACATCGCCCCGAACGCGAGATCGGACCGTCCCCCGACCGAAAGGGGGCGCGTGGGTGGCCGCTATGACAAACCGGGTCAGTCCCGCAAAGGCGCGCTCGGGGCGCCGTGCGGTGCGGACAGACGTCCACAACAACAGTCATCCAGGCCGATGTCTAATGAGGAGGGCACTTGTTCTGAGGGAACTAACAAACCTCTTGACAATGTATCTGTCTCCTCTACTGTTGCAGTAACCAATGTGGAAGGACCAGAAGAGTTCTCTGAATCTGGTGTGGAAGCATCAACTTCCAGCCATGATGGAACAGTCGGAGAGTCTGTTACAGTTGAGGAGGAAGATACTTTCGTTCCAAGGTAGTGGAAGCATCACAACTCACATCCTCTCTCAAATCTGACCAGTGACATAAGATCCGGTGTACGGACAAGGTCATCCCTCAAGAGAAACAACCTCTTTTCATGCATTGCTTTCGTCTCTTAAATCAAAAACCTAATGTAATAGTCGCCCTAACTGATGCCGACTTGCTCATGGCAATGCAAGAAAAACTAGTTAAATTCTAGAGGAATGAGGTATGGCATCTTGTCCCTAGCCCCCCTCTAATCGTACTGTTTTCGATACTTGTTGGGTCTTTCGCAATAAGCTAAACGATTCCTGTGAAATCGTAAGGAACAAGACTAGACTTGTGGTGCAAGGTTATAATCAACTAGAAGGTAACGACTATGATGAAACCTATGCACCGGTAGCTAGCTAGACTTGAGGTCGTAAGGCTCCTAATAACTTTTGCGGCTCACAAGGGCATCGAACGTTTTCAAATGGATGTTAAAACCACTTTTCTAAATGGTTATTTAATTAGAAGAAGATGTCTTTGTTGAGCAACCTCCGGATTTTATAGACAATGCTTATCCCGAACCTGTTTTCATACTTGACACCGCACTTTATGCTTTAAAACAAGCCCCGAGCTTTGTATGATTTCTTGTCAAAGTTTCTTCTTCAAAATGGTTTTTGTAGAGGTTCGGTGGATAAGACATTGTTTCTTCACTCACAGTCAGATGGACTGTTGGTTGTCCATGTATATGTGAATGACATTATAATTGGAGCAACTAGTGAACTCCCTACTCTTTATTTTTCCAATCTAAAGAAATCGGAGTTTGAGATGAGCATGATGGGTGAACTCGAATTCTTTCTTGGACTTCAAATCAAAAAATCGAAGGAAAGAATCATGATTCACCAACAAAAGTACATCAAGGAGATGCTGCAGAAGTTCGGGATGACAAATGCAAAATCGTACACTACACGTTCCCATGGTATATTCGTCTAACTTGGACAAAGATGAAAATGGTAAGACCATGAGTAAGTCCGTGTATAGAGGTATGATAGGCTCGTTGCTTTACTTGCCGGAGAGTCGTTCCGATATTTTATTTAGCGTTTGCTTATGTGATCGTTTCCAAGCAATTGCGAAAGAATCCCACATTAAGGTCGTAAAACGCATTCTTCGGTATTTGGTTGGAACACAACGACTATATTTGTGGTACTCTTTAAGTTGCCCTTTTAACCTTGTAGGCTATTCGGATGCGGACTATGTCGGGTGCACGGTTGATCGAAAGAGTACTTCCGGGATTGCTACATTCTTGGGTCCATGCCTAATCTCGTGGGCATTTAAAAAGCAAAACACGGTTGCGCTTTCAACAACCGAAAGTGAATACGTGAGTGCGGCTCATTGTTGTTCTCAAGTCTTATGGGTACGTCAGCAAGTCATCGATTTTGGTATGTTATTTGAATCCATTCCGATTATGTGTAATAATAGAAGTGCAATTAACATGTCTAAAAAACCGATTCAACACACGAGAACTAAACACATTGACATACATCATCATTTTCTTAGAGATCACGTAGAAAAGGGAAATATTGAGTTGCTTTTTATCAATACCGAAGATGAAATAGCATAAATATTTACTAAACCGTTAGCAAGAGATCAATTTGAAAAGTTTCAACTTGAGATTGGTTTGATTGATTGTTCACCTCGCTTGATTGGCTAGACGTGTTTTGATATTTATTCTAGTGGTTATGCAAGATATTTAGACCTTAAATGTTCATTAATTGATTAATTGGTGTCCAATTGTGTTTAAGAGTCTATGGTATATATTAATTTGCATGTCTTTTGTCTACCCACAAAATAATCCCTTTACCCATTAAATTAACACACTCCCTCTAACCACTAAAAATTTTCTACCCCCATCACTCCCTAGTCACCTCATGCCAACCATCCCTCTTCCCTGACATCAAATCATCCGTCCCTTTCTCTTTCTCTTTAACCCTTCCCCAAGCCACATTAATTATCCTCCTCTTCCCAACACTTCAACCATCATTCTATTCTTCTCGTCTGCCGTGACTTATGACTAAGGAAAATTTTATTTTATCAGATGTTTTTGAATTAGTAGTTACAGAAAAAAAAAGTACTACTTTTATTCATTGTACATAAGTCAATTTTTTTTCTTTTTAGTCATATTGCCAAGGCATATCCCACATGGTCCTTCCTAATCCTTCTCAACCCTATGTACCCATTGGAACTGTTTATTCCTACATAAAAAATGCCATAGCCTCACTCCCTTTTTGTCCATTACCCTCTCACAAAAGTTCAGAAATTTCATCATCCATGGCTCCCTCCAAAACTTCAACTCAGAAGAAAGGTAAAGGTAGTAAGCGTAAGAAACCCTCAAAATCAGACGATATAGTTGTCTCTGCTACTGAGTCGACTAAATCTGAGGAGAAATCCACTAAGTCTACTAAGAAACCGACCACTCGTCGCCAATCTACCGTGTCTCATTCAAAGGTAATCTCACAAGTTCTTGAGGATTATGACTCCGGAGAGCAAGAGTATGAAGAGAAATATTAGGGGGAATCTAATGAGAAATGGAAACTTGGTAAGGGTGAACCATCTCAACAATCATCACCCGGATCTATGAAGAAAGAAAAATATGCCACTCTAGGTCCATTTCTCAAAGAGGATGAAACTCCTTCCTTAATCGACAAATGGGAAAAATTAAAGGCATTGGCTCAACTAAAAGCTCTTGATCTTCCTCGGTTCACTTTATCTAAGTTCAAGCATATTCTTGACAAATAGGAATTGATCAAAATTTCTAGGGTTTATACTTTTGCATGGTATGATTCCTCTCATGCTCTTTCATTTCTCAGTAATGCTATCATGTTCCAAGGATGAGAGAAAATCTTGACTTATAAGGAACCTATTTATGTTAGTAAGTTAATCCAATTTTATGCAACCCTAAAAGTCACTCTTCAAAACTGCCTCTGTGCAAAGGTTAATGGGAAAACTTTAACTCTTACTCCTAAGGAATTATCTGAAATTCTAGATGTTCTTTTTCCTAATGATGGGTTTAGTCACCTACTTACTATTTGGGCGCCTCTTCTGTGTGTTGCGCCTTTAACCATAGCCTAGTTCAGTGTCCCTACTATTACAAATTGTGCAACTGTGGAAACTAAGAAACTCACCAAACCACACTGACTCTTCCACAATCTATTGTGTCGCACTATCCTTCCCAATTTAGATAGGTCTAAGCTTATAATTCCTCATCAATACCTTATCGACCATCTAGATACTCAAAAACCTATCAACCTTGAAAAAATAATGTCTAATCACCTCGCCTCTTTAGAGACTACGGTCAAATCCTTACCCTGCCCGGCACCTCTTCACCTCTCCTACATGATGTGGTTATCTATGGTCTTCAAAGCTAAGGGGATGTTAGTTTCCTCAAGTGTGGGCTCTCAAGGTATGTTCGATGTTATGTCTAAAGGAACTCTTAAGAAGATGTATCTTGCGGTTGTCGACGACAAGTTAGTGCCAGTTAAATTTGCCTTGGGAAAATTTAATTAGAGTGGATCTAAAGATGAAATGGGTGAAGCTTCAGTTAAGATTGAAGGAGAAATCGCTAGTGCTACTGTCGTTGGCCTGGGTGAGCAAATGGGTCAAATGATGCAAAGTTTGAATGATTTTCGTGCTGACTTTTCTGCTCGGGTTACAAATGTTGTTAAGGAAACTGATGAATTGAAAGCTCCTGTGGCAACAGTTACTGATGATGTCACCTTACTCTCAAACCTTCTTCAAGGAAAGGATGTAGATGATGATATGGATGACTAAACTTGTTAACCATCCCCTTCCCTAATAACAAACTTTATCTTATTAAGACATAATGTCGGTTTGTATTAACTACGAATATCTCTGTGTGACAGTCATGGTGACTGTTACCCTTTTGGATGCTTGTTAAAATTTTAAGTAATGTTTATGTGTTATGTGTTTTATACTATGTCTGAGATCAGCCGATAACCACTTTGATGATGCCAAGAGGGGGAAAAGGTAAAAACATCTCCTCTAACCGAATCCTTATCCTCCCTCGCTACTGTTACATGTCATATGTTTGTTCTTTGATTTAGGTATTGTTACTCCTTTTTGAACTTAATCTCCTTTATTTACTTGATATCTAGAAAGTGATAAGAGACTAACCTTTTGAGGGGGAACTTTGGGACATTCATTTTTTTGTCAAGCTTTGTGGACATGACGTAGGTCCACCCCGACGCGGCCACGCGCGGGTTTGGGTAGGCGAATGAATCTCGTGGTAAGATTGACCTCGGATCGAAATTTAAATCGTAGTTGGAGTCGCCACCGAATTTTATTGGAATTCGGACCCGTTCAAACTCACTCTACACTTAGGCGTTTCGTGTACCAAACACGACTCGCTTTTAGTGCTAGAGCTTATGAGTTCATCCCTTTGCATTACGATACCGATGCCGAGTTATCGGATATCGTTCATCGAATTAATCTCGTGCGCCAATGGTTTCAGACATCCGGAAACCATGGTTCTGAGTAAGAAGTGAGGGTACGTGTTGGGAAGCCTACAAAGGACACCCAACCCCGCCCGCTTTTACCAGCCTCTACTAAGATATCGTTCTTGTTCCTGTACGCGTGCTAGTAGAATGACTAAATGTTATGCAAACAATATTTTAGCTAAGCATGCGAATTACTTATGAACTACGTCATTTTAATGCATCTAAAGTATCGTCAAAGTTTTTTAGCATGCGATGTTCATTTAAAGCAATAAATGGCAAACATCGAAAATAGAAAACTCGTAAATAAATTACACGGGCGGAATACAACCCAAAATTTACAATACAACGAGCGATAAAATAATAATCGAATTATAAAACGGTAAATATTAACTATAAACGGACCCGTAAATAGTAAATATAAGCTAGATCGTAAATTGAATAAATGGGCGAACTTCGATTGAATACACATTATATTGTGTATTAAACAGAGGACAGAGACTTTAATACGCGCTCGCGTATGGGACCGAAGCGTGGTGCTAGCTGGATCCCGGGTCTCGATGCCTTGTCCCGACTTATCGTATTGAAAGATTGGTGTCTAGACTAGTCATGCGTCGGATAGGACTAAGGAGTCATCGACACAAAACTAGTCGTGTAAGACACTAGTTAAAGTCGTGAAAGTAATAAAATAGAATAATGATGAGGAGGATTTTACCGTCAATCCTACCAAACAAATAATAACCAACTATTCCTAACTGGGTAGCTAGGGCAAGTCGGGTCGAATCCACAGGGACGGGGTGTCGGACTAAGGTGTGCTACGGTCTAGGACTAGGTTCAAGACAAGCTAAACTAGGGTGATGGCTAATAACTAAACTAGGTCTAAAACATGGAAAAGGAAGACAAAACAAGTAACTAATGACTAAAGGAAGCAAAGATATCAATAAGAAAGAAAACTAGGGCTAGGTCGGGTTCATGGATGCAAAGGAGACAAAAAGGGGAAAAACGAGGTTACAAGTGTGCTTTCGTAGCCTAGGTTCCGATCGGGCTCTCGCTACTTAAACGGCCTAGGGGTCGTCCTCACCACGCTCTCGCTACTAATGAGGGAACCAAAACAACCAACCAAACACACACATGCAAGAGAAGAGGCAAGAAAAACAAGGATTAATCGTCTCTAGTCTCACAAGCAATAATTCATCGAACATGTGGAGTGCAAGGTTAATGGGAAACAACAAAGACAACATCTAGTACCACCCCTCTCACCCTAATCATCCTCAATCACACCCAATCCCCCTAATAACCCTAGCAAGAGTCTACTCAAACATATTTAAACTAGAACAAACAAGAAAAAGATAAACTAACTCAAGAACAAGAGCATACATATGTAAAACTAACAAGGATGATGAACAAAACAATAAACAAGAGCTAAAGATTGAAACTTGAGTAATAAAACAAAGATAAAGAAAAGGAAAAAGAGATTATACCATACTAGAAGATGAAGGGAAGAATGAAAACTTGTATAAAAGAGAAAACCCAAATACATCTACCAAGGTTGTCAATCTTGGTAGAGATCTTCAAGAATTCAATTAATACAAGGATAATCTAAGATTAAGAAGTAATTAAAGACTAATCTACCCTAATCTAGGCTAATCTATGCTAAAGTAGTCTAGGGTTTAGTGGGTAATGAAGAACATAACCTAAGATTACAAGAGTAGGGGTATTTATAGGGTTACAATGAATAGGGAAGAAGGAAAAGCGAAACAGCTCTTCGCTGGGCCCATTCCGGTCGGGATGGAGGTGGTCCCGGTCGGGATGAGGTCGGTCCCGGTCAGGATGAACTCATCCCGGTCGGGATGGACTCATCAGTAGTCGTCTTCTTTTGCTTCTTCATCCCGGTCGGGATGAGGTCCTTCCCGACCGGGATGGGTCTTGTAGGCTTCAAATATGTCTCTTTGGTCCCTCCTTGCTTCTCATGGGCTTCTCATCGATTCTCGGGGCTCGGGATCGAGTCTAAGGGGCTCGGGAATGGGTCCCAAGGTCTCGGGATCGAATCCAAGGCACCAAGTGATCGTTCCTTCTCTTCGTTGGCTCCAAAAGTGTATGAAACGAGTCAGAATCTTTCCTATTCTTCAGGAATGGTCTCGGGAACCTAAAACGAGCTAGAAGAAGTATAAGTAGCCCCGAAATCGCTCCAAAGAGAGATTTCACAAGGGAAAACAAGACCAAATATGACAAGTTAGGCACTACAAACTACACTTATCAACTCCCCCACACTTAACCCGTACTCGCCCTCAAGTAAGCACAAACTAACTACTAAACTAGCCGAGCGGGTATTAGCGCACCCTACGCCCTTTCAACTCACGCGATTACACTTAGAGGAAAAGTGCACTCCGCAAGGCAAGTGAGGTCTTGCGACAAAACTGTGGATGCAACCGGACACAAAACACATAAACAAACAAGCATACAAACAAACAAACATAAGGTTGCACCCAACAAGAAACAATTACCGCTTCCCTCTAAAAAACGGTGAAAGAAGCACCAGTTTAGGACTCAAGGCAAGTGACAACGTTCCCAAGCTAATGACACAAATAGAGATGAACTAAACCCTAATAGTATGACAACAAAGCAATAAAAATGTTGGTAACTTACCTAGGTCCTCCTAACCTTCTAAGAACGTACTACGAGATGATCGGCGGGATGGAAAAAAGATGAACCACGGTGTTAGTCGACACTGTAGGTAAGTGAGGACCCGCCCCCTTTAGCGATGAGCCAAGAGGGTCGTTCCATGCCCAAAACCGCTTAACCAGTCCAAGTAAAAAGGTGAATATTATTGCAAAATGAGGGAAGACCGACCATTACTGCTATCATCCTTCCTAGGGACTCGGTCCTTTGGTAGGCTCTTCACGGCAATAGTCGGCAAAAGGCTTATTTTTGAGATGTGGGGATTCTTTTTGTGAGACGGTTTTCTTTTAGCATTTTTCTTTCTTTTGCATTTTTGCTTTGTTTTGCTATGCCATTTCTTTTTCTTCTTTTCTATTTTCTTTTTCTTGGCTTTTTGTGCCTTTTCTTTTTCTTCATTCTTTTCTTTCTTTCATTTCCTTTCATTTTCATTGTTTGCCCTTTTGGCTAGATTTTGAGTTGTAGGCATTTCTTTTTGCTACTAAGAAAGAATTTTCAACAATTTGCAACTTATTTTGTGGATATGTGTAGGAGGTAGGGAAATGGGTAAGTCGGGGGTCGCGATTTCCCTTCAAACCCACAAAAAGGGGAGAAACATGGACTAATCAAACAATTCCGAACACGGTCACCTAAGGAACGGGACTCGGCAACCAAGGCCTTTTCACACCGTGGGTGGTCAAAATGGTCAAAATGCAAATCCCGTAGTAAATCCCTAGTAGACTAGGTGGACTCTAGGTAAAGGACCAACGAAACTATTGATTTAGGGTCATTCTACTAGAATAAAGTCCAAGACTCGATTCACATTACTAGAAAGGGAAAGTAAACTCTTGCACACTAGCCTCAAAACCGGGTTTTCGAAAACCTTTTTACACGTTAAACACAACCTAAACAAGACACAACAAGGACGAAAGAAAAAGAGACAAAGATAACAAAACAAAACAAAACAAAACGAACACATAAAGAGAACAAACACCACCCCGAACTTCCAAACAAGTCACCGAATCAACCACAAACTCTACAAAGCTCCACCCGAGCACACAACATCACAAATCTCTTCCAAACTCCACAAGAAACAAAGAGAAAAAAGGGGTGAAAAGATGTTACCGGATATCTTGAAAGCTCTCCAAAGCTAACGATGATTAAGCAACCTATAAGGAAAAAGGGAGGCAAACACGCACAACACAACAAAAATACAACACAACGACACAAAAAAAGGAAAAGACACAAAAGAAAATCTTTTTGATTTTTGTGAAATTTTTCAAATTTTTAGGGTTTTCAGGATTTTTTTGAAAAAACTACGAAAATAAAACTAACTACGATAGGATATCGCTCCCCCACACTTAAACCGAGCAATGTCCTCATGCTTGATCGTAGTGTATGGAGACACTAAAGAAAAGAAAAGAAACTACGAAAATAAAGCTAAAAATCAAAAATAAAGCGATGAAAAGGGTAGAACGTGTCCGACCGGGGTGTAGTCAAGTCACCATGGGCCGAGACGAGAAAAGATATGGATGGGGGAAGAAATAAAAAGAAGGAAATAAAAGGAAATGGGAGGGGAGGACTAGGTGTAATCAAGTCACCTAGCCCGGATTCCGCCTAAATCCGCCTAAATCCCAAAAAGTGAAAAACAAAGTGAAAAGGCTTGTAAATTTGGATTTTGAAATGACTCTCGACGTAGTCACGTCATTGAGAGTCGGGAGTAATAACTACCAAGGCCCCGAGGACCACCATGACACAAAAGTGTATAAGGGGAAGGGGACAAACAAAGGAAGACAAGCGATAAAAGACGGAAAAGAAAGGATAGTTGCCATACCCATCGGTTAGCAACTCACTCGCTCCATCGTCTCATAGTTCAATATCGGCACATAGCTTGTCTTCGTCATTGCTATTCCTCTTCAATCTTGATAGGCCCGCATGGTTGAAGTATTAAGCTTGCATTGGTAGAAGGAGATGAGATTTGATGTTAGGCTCGGTATGTAGTGAAGATAAGGTGAGGTGAGAGTATGCATATGAAGTGTAAGGTCATATGATAGGTGCAAGGGTAGGTAGGGAGGTTGGGAGGGGATATAAAATGGTTGGGTGGGCTCGAATGTCGAAGAAGAGGCAAAATGTGGAGCAGGGGACCATCCCAGTCGGGATGGATGGTCCCGGCCGGGATGACACATCCGTCTCGTTCGGGAACCTCCATTCCCGGTCGGGATGACGCTCCAGAAGACTCAAATTTTGATACCCTCATCCCGGTCGGGATGGTTCCTTCCCGGTCGGGATGAATCACTCGTCCCGGTCGGGAAGCCTTATTCTCACCCGGGATGGATCTTCTAACCTTCTATAACCCCAAAAGCTTGTCCAAAGCTTCAAAAACCGACTCCCTTGCTCAAAACCAAGCTTCTATCATCATCTACTCTCCTCGAGACTTCATCTTCACTAAGACCTACCAAATAAACTCAAATAACATTCATCAAGATCCCTCCCTCACATCACTCATCAAAATACCAAATTACAAGATTTCCACAAAAACTAACAATCCTAAAAACCAAAATATCCAAACAAACATATACACAAATACAAGCACAAAAGAAAAGGGAAAAGATATTTACACTAAGATACTCTCACCAACTACACTTTCATAGCCATCAAGAGCTCGGAGGAGTAAGTCAAATGCCCTAGCAACATCTTCATTGAGGATAACATGGCCTAGCCTAGCTACTTTCAAGAGCTTCCAAGTCGGAGGCAAGAAGCGATCATCTTCATTATGCTCGGGGTTCTCGTGATCTTCCGGGTCTTCCGAACCATGATAGCAACGACTCTTATGACCATCCGGTAGGTATAGTGGTCTAGAGTCATGCTCGGTGTTATGATGTGGGAGATCACACCCTAGGGGTGTTGCTTCTTCTACGGGGTCGAGAGTGGAACTCTTTTCCACCGTCCGACAAGGATACTCTTCATCAACCGTCTCACACGACAAGGGACTTGGAATCGAGTGCGATAAAGGAGGTGAAGACATCAAGTTTTCTTCATTGGAGGCTTTAGGATCCTCCAATTTCCCATTCAAGGCAAGTTCCAAGGCATCTACCTCTTTCTCCCAACTATTACGTTCCTTTTCACTCGCCTTGTCAATTTGGTCTTGAGGGGTCATCTCTTCACTTGGGTTTGGATTGTCAACATCCGGCTCATCGCGAAGAAAATCATACAAATCCAATTTAATAGCCAATACATTGGCTACCCAAGAGTTATCTTGATAATCATGTTTAAATCCCTCCTCATTGTTGACCCTTGAAGCTTCAACTTCCTCCATTCTTCCCATATCTTCACCATCCAAGCAACACTCAACAATGATCTCTTGATTTACCCTCTCTTCTTCATTCGTGGCTTCATGATCGGGTCTATTTCCATGTGGAGACAACCGATCTTCTTGCCCAAATGAACCTTCCTCAACAATTTGTGGAGCTTGAGTGGCCGACATCGTGATGCGAGCCATGAGTGCATCGATTCGAGCATCTTTCACCGCTTTTTGGGCCCTAAGCTCCTCTTGGACCCCTTGTATTTGAATCATCATCTCTTGTTGACTCTTTTGCAATAGAATCATCATCTCTTGTTGACTCTTTTACAATAGAATCATCATCTCTTGTTGACTCTTTTGCATTTGAACCAACATTTGACAAGTCTCAAAGTTGGGGATTTTTGGTTGTGGGTTATGTGAGGGTATTCGTTAGTTGTTAGGATGTCGGAATGATCCTTGACAACTTTCATGGTAACCATATGGAGGGCGTTCGTAAGATTGTTGATGAGGTTGATATGGTTGGTGAAATTTTGGGACTTGGCAATTTGCCCCATAGTTGTCCCGTGACGATTGATGGAAGCTAGGACGTGCCATTTCCATAACGTTGCTTTGATACCTAGGATGAACTAGAAGCACTTGAGCAAACGTTAGTAGCCTAGTGCTTTTGAGGCACTAGGAAGAGAGAATATCACACAAGAAGTAAAACGGAGATACACAAGGAGAAGAAAACACAAAAATCAAGAACAAAGTCCAAAACTAAGCAAACAAAAGTCTAAACTACGCCGTCCCCGGCAACGACGCCAATTTGATGGGGAGGATTTTGCCGTCAATCCTACCAAACAAATAATAACCAACTATTCCTAACTGGGTAGCTAGGGCAAGTCGGGTCGAATCCATAGGGACGGGGTGTCGGACTAAGGTGTGCTACGGTCTAGGACTAGGTTCAAGACAAGCTAAACTAGGGTGATGGCTAATAACTATACTAGGTCTAAAACAAGGAAAAGGAAGACAAAACAAGTAACTAATGACTAAAGGAAGCAAATATATCAATAAGAAAGAAAACTAGGCCTAGGTCGGGTTCATGGATGCAAAGGAGACAAAAAGGGAAAAACGGGGTTACTAGTGTGCTTTCGTAGCCTAGGTTCCGATCGGGCTCTCGCTACTTAAACGACCTAGGGGTCGTCCTCACCATGCTCTCACTACTAATGAGGGAACCAAACCAACCAACCAAACACACACATGCAAGAGAAGAGGCAAGAAAAACAAGGATTAATCGTCTCTAGTCTCACAAGCAATTCATCGAACATGTGGAGTGCAAGGTTAATGGGAACCAACAAAGACAACATCTAGTACCACCCATCTCACCCTAATCATCCTCAATCACACCCAATCCCTCTAATAACCCTAGCAAGAGTCTACTCAAACATAATTAAACTACAACAAACAAGAACAAGGTAAACTAACTCAAGAACTAGAGTAAACTAACAAGAACTAGGTCCACCCCGACGCAGCCACGCGCGGGTTTGGGGAGGCGAATGAATCTCCATATGAGAATGGATCGAATTGAAATTTAAATCGAAGTTGGAGTTGCCACCGAACTTTGTGGGAGTTCGGGCCCGTTCGAACCCACTCTATGTCGTAGTGGGCCATGTACAAAATACGGCCCATTTCCGATGTCAAAGTTTATCGGGTTCGTCCCTTTGCATTTGATACCGATACCGACTTGATCGGATACCGTGTATTGAATGACTCTCGTTGCCAATGGTTTCGGACATCCGGAAACCGAGGTTCTGAGTAAGGGGTGAGGGTACGTGTTGGGAAGTTCACAAAGAACACCCAACCACGCCCGCACATTAGCGGCCTCTACTAAGATATCGTTTGATTTTTGAATACGCGCGTTAGTAATACGATGAATGATATGCAAACATTGTTTTCCTAAACATGCGAGGAATTGAATGGGTTGCTAAGTCGGTTTAATGCATGAAAATTAACCTCAAAGTTGAATTTAGCATGTGAGGTTCGTTTTAGTATAATAAAACAAACGATAGAAAAAAGATGAATTTGCTATAAAGGATGAACAAACGAGTTAGTATCGGTTTGAGAATAATAATAATATGCATGATGTAGAAAAATATATCGAGACCTGAAATATTGATAAAAGACGCGGTTTTGTCTAAAAAATGAAGTTCGAAAAATACTAAAAAACGAGAAAAGGGCGTCGCGTTGCAGCCGGCCAGGCGACTCGCCCGGGACGCGCGCGACTCGCGTCCCGGCCTGTTTTCGAAATCGATTTTTTGAAAATTCGATGCTTTTATTTAATCGCGTACAAATATTGCCCATTTGCACTAGACTTAATATTTTCGATGTTCGTCGTATTCGATATTCGATTATGAAATCGATATCGAATATTCGGAATGATTTTTAGAAAAAGTTTTGTAAAATTGTTTTGAAAAGAATTTGAACGAAAAAGAGGAAAAAAAAAGGTTAATTCTCTCCGCGTTAAAATCGTTGTCTTTTGTAAAAAGATGTAACGATTTTTAGCATCGACGAGATTTAATTTAATTCTTTTAATACGATATTCGACTATATAGTTGATATCGTATTTTTAAGAATGTTTGTTATATGAAAATAGTTTTAGTAATATCGATATTAGAAATAAAAAAAAAAAGGACTAACGACCCATAATAAATTGACGACCGACGACCCGTAAGAAAAAGTGACGGACGAGTGAAGGAAGAAAAAACGAGGGAAGGACGAGTAGAAGAAGAAGAAGAGAGAAAAAAGAGAAGTCGGGTTTGGTTACACCCTCAACCTACATGCTTTTGCTTACTCGGATCGGAGCTCGTCGGAATGTGGCTTGGGCACGAGAGCGTCGAGTTTAATGTTGGTGAGTTGTGGTGGTTTTGGTTTGGGACGTGAAGGGTGACGGGTATCGGGCCCGGTTCCTTCGGGTTTTGGTACTATCGGTTTCTCGATGCTAAGTGTATTGTAGATGTGTATCTATTGTGGTATGTGATGCAGTGTAAAAAGGTGTTTTTTTTATGTGTTGATGATCATGAATATTGTGTTGTGAGAGGGTCCTATTTTATAGGAATGGTCCTCGATTGAAGCTAGGAGAGGTGTTTTGATTAGAACTACCGTTTAGGATAGGAAACGTAAGAAGCTGAGAGGCGTGAGAATTCCGTTTGCTTGACGAGGAAGCAAGGAAAACCGGCTGAAAACAGCCTGCTCGGCCGAGTGTCCTACGCTTGGTCGGGTGTTTGATTCGGTTTTTGGATAGAATTCCTACTAGAGATCGAATTCTATCCTTAAACGGATTTGTTTAATATTTTGTGTAGCTTATTTTTTATAGTGTTGGAGTCCAAACCGGACGTGTGAGGTGTCACGGCTGGTCCGTGTGTCTCGGGAATATTTCTGACCGGGTTTTGACTCGATCGCTAAAAGACGGTTTTGCCCCTGGTGCCGGTTTCGACCCAAATTAGTCTTATTTGACTCGAAACGACCCACTGGGCCTGATTTTGAGGTTGGTTTTGTGAGATATGTACTCCGTAAAAAGCCCAAGCCAAATGCCAATGATTTTGAGCCCGTTTTCGAGTATATTAAAGCACGTTTGCGTCCGATCATCATCGGGTGTTTGTCGGAAACTGCTATAGACACCTGGCGGTGAAAATGTGGGTGTCTACAGAGCCCCCACTCTGACTGAGGCTTGGACATGGCGAAAGTCAGAGTAGCTACCAGGCCAATCAAAGATTAAGACCTGGCAGACTTCCGGTCGGGTCGTTTATAGTCCAGTAGACTTGCGTAAAAGGGCTCGCCAGCCATAAGTTGGAAATCATACCTGAGCTGATGATGCTGACTCCGTGGGGAATCGGACTTGTCGTATAAGTCTTAGGTGCGCCTATATGTGGGCCCATCCCGTTAAATGCCGCTGGGGAGTTATGTGAATTGCGCGGTCTTGAATTGTACCTGTATAAGTTACATAAAATTTTGCATGCAACATGTAGGTGAAACAAATATGACTCGTGCTGGGGAATAAAAAATGATTTTTGCTTAGTTTTGAAATCGAAGTCCTGAAAGCAACTTACGTGCTAGGAAATAGGTTTTCAAAACTGAAATGGGTAGAAAAGAAATTTGCAATTTAAATAGACCGAAATTTGACCTTGTCGAAAAGGATTTTCTCAAATGGCTTAGTTTTGCAGGTTTTAAAAATGAGAATTTGAAGAGAGAGGTATACCGACAGACTCGACTCTGGACGTGACCGGACGAGTTGACAGACACGACTGGACTCTCGAGGGGTTGGACCGTTACTCGGTAAGGGGGAGGGCCACCTAACAAGACTCTTAAGTTGCGCTATTCCGTAGCCTAGGCGAGTGGCAACATGGTCGAATCCTCGGAATGGGAAGGATTTGCTATGGGGGAATTGCGATAGTCTTTAAGGAGACTGTTGTAGTCTAGTGCTCTTCTGGATTTTTGATTTTTGGGTACATTTCCAAAGTGGGTATTGCCTCGAGTCCTGACAGATTCTTGTCTTCGACTGAGCCGAGCACCAGGACACACTATAGAAAGGAGGCTAGATTTTTTGGATTTTATCTGGATTTTGTGTGTGGATGAAGGTTTTCTGCCTAAGAGAAGCCCTCAGGATGACAAAGCTAGCTGTTGAGAACATGATGGTGTCGTGGCCGGAATGATGGCGCTTTTTGAATGTGTGTCAATGTGGGTGGTTGTGCCTCTGTTGAAAGGCTGCCTACTTATTCACGTATAGTGAAATCAAACCGAGCCGTAGTTCAGTGTTGAAAGATATATTATGGTGCCTAGTCTAATAGGACTTTGTGTGTAACTAGCCATAATGATGGTGCAGGCTAGGTGCATTCCCAATGATGTCTTGATCAAAGGGCTAGAATGGTTAGGATATTGATCCTGTGACTGTGAGCGTTCTCCGGGGCAGCCCCCAGAGGTGGTGTGAACTATTTGGGCATGTTCTATGCAGATCGCAGGTTGAGTTCCCGTGTTTGGGATTGGTAACTGGTTTGGATGAAAGGAATTGGGACGGGATTTTAACGAGTTTTGCTCTCGGGGATTTTAACGAGTTTTGCTCTCGGGGATTTTAACGAGTTTTGCTCTCGGGGATTTTAACGAGTTTTGCTTTCGGGGATTTTAACGAGTTTTGCTCTCGGGGATTTTAACGAGTTTTGCTCTTGGGTCTTTGTATGGTGATTGTGAATTTTGTTATGTCGAGGGGAAGTCGAGTAAAATGGCTCAAACTTTGATCGGAATAAGTTTTGATAATGCGGGATCTGGTTTCCATGTCTGGCCCTAATGGTTAGGGGTATCCTATGGAGCTTGAATCCTCAAAATTCCGGGCTGTCTCTAGCCTGGGTCTCGAGAAGGTCTTGAGGGTTGTAATGTGGGAAGTCTAAATGTGGTGTTAGTTGACCAGCTCGATTATCTCTCCCTTATTTGATGGTATGAGTATTGATCTTGAGTGGACCGTTGACCACGGTCATGGGCATTTGAATATTTTTTGTTGGTTGACCTCTTAGCCCCGGTCATGGGATCTTCATTTGTGTTGACCGTTCTGGTCGTGGATGCCCTTTTTTGATGATGGCCTGCTTTTTTGATTTGGCCTTTTGCTTCTTTTTTTTTCCTTGGACTTTTGATTTTTTTTTGTCCAGCTCTTTTTTTGTCGGTCAGACTAACACCTATGGTAGGTATGGTTGATCTTGTTGGAGGGGTGTTTATTGTGGGAAATGGGCTTGCCTCCCTTTACCATTTTAATTTTACTAAGACATAGTTACAGTGTGTTTTAATCCCGACTCTACAGTGTTTCCGCCACTGTATCGCGTTAGATTTTCTAGGGGATTACATCAACCGCAAACACTAAAACACACTAAATAGACCCGAGTAATTCTGAGATCCGTTCTCAAAACTATCTATGCATCGAGTCCCGTTTAGTGTATACTCCGAGGGTGCAACTCCTCACTATGTGATTTACTTACATTCGCATTTACAGTTTTTCGTATGATTTATTGCTTTTATGACCTTATAATCGCATGCTAAATCACCTAACACAGAATTCAAAATGTAAAACAACTAAAACTGAACAAAGTGATGGTCGGGTTTCGTATTAGTCCCGGTGCTCGCCTTATTAGGTTCGACGCAACTCTATTAATACCGAGCCGACGCATCTTAAGCAGAATACCAGGTAAGGTATACCACGAGAATGACTAATATCAGTATTATCGCGTTAAAACTGATTTGCTAATACGTATAATACTAGTACTCTCTACTCTCCTACGTGCATCTTTTCATGGCTTGCTTGTCACGTGAAATCGCATGCAAAGAATGTAAACACAACTACTTCGACGACAAAACATACTTGTCTTAAAACAACCGATATAGCAAAAGGTTTAGGGTTAAAACAACGGATGTTACAGTACTTCCACCACAACAAAAGAACTAGGATATCAGCCCACCGATTGATTAGTGGAGGCCGCTATAGTGCGGGCGGGATTGGGTGTTGACGTCTATCGGATTTTGGCTCCCCAATACGTACCCTCACCCCTTACTCAGAATCGACAGTTTCCGGATGTCCGAAACCATTGGAAATGAGAGTCATTTCAGGCATGGAGTGCTTAAGGGTACAAGTCTTTATCTTTAGGTCCCGTGCCACTCAACTTTGAGCCGGCAAGGGATCAAAGTTGACTTGAACGGTTTCCGAGTCCCCATAATTGACTCGGTGGCGACTCCACAAATCGGCAACAACTTCAATTCACTAAAAAGGTCGCCTTACCAAACAAAACGGCCTTTAAACATTTGCAACCACGACTCGATCGATTTCCAAACGGAAACATGAGTGCCCACACCCGTCTAGTAAAAGTACGAATCGTCATCCAAGTCGAGGTCCGACACTTCGCCCCGTACGCGAGATCGACCGGCCCCTGGCAGGGAGGGGGCCGCGTGGGTGGCCACCGCCACATGTTAAAAACCAAGTCGGTCACGCGTGGGGCGCCAGGCGGTGCGGACGGACGTCCACAATTTGTCGGCCCAATTATTTATTAATTTTATTAACTCGTTTTAATTCGGTTCGTGGGTCAATCAACTTATCTCCCGGAATTCATTTAATCTGTATTTCTTACTCACTTAAATGAGATGATTATCCCTTTTCTATTGATCTCCCATTCAACGTATACCCCCTTATCATCCTTTTTAGCCCACCGCTTCCCACTTTTTTTAATCATATACATTCATCTCCCTTTTTGGTTCATCTCCCCTTGAACCCCTTTGCTTTAAACGTAATCATCACCCTCCTCCCCTTCTTCTTGTGTCCATCATCGCATCACCGTCATCCCTCTTTTCCTTTTCTTCTTTTCACCTTCTTCTGTCTCTCTCGCAACTCCCTCCTCCGTTGCCCCTATTTTTTCCTCTATTTTCTAGTCGATGCGCGTGATCTTTGCTGCTGTTGTACGCCTTTACTACGCTGCTGTTGTTGCTGCTACAGTACTGCTGCTGCGTTTACTGCCCGGTTATTGTCTTTTTGTTTCCTTGGTTCGTTGATTTGATGCTACTTTCGGATGTCGAACCCATGCCCGTGTTCCGTTTCTGCTGTTTCGGTTTTGTACCGTCACCTGCGACCTGCTGCTGCTGTGTAAGTCTGTTCTCCTCCTTCTTCTCTTCTGCATCTTGCCGCTGTTATTCTTGTTTGTATTGCGTCTCTACTGCTGTTGTTTCAATATCATCGTGGCCTTCTTCTGCCTTCTTGCTCTTCTTCGTTTCGGTTTGTGTCATTTATGCTGCTGCGTGGTCACTGTTATGCTCGTCTTACCCTTCTTCTTCTTCTTCTTCTTCTTCTTCTTCTTCTTCTTCTTCTTCTTCTTCTTCTTCTTCTTCTTCTTCTTCTTCTGTTATTCCCCGTCATCGTTGCTGCATGATGTTAATATTGCTGCCTTGCTGCCGTTGTTGTCTCTCTTTTACTATTATTGTCAATTTTGCTGTTTTCCATTGTCTTCTCGATTCCTGCCTTGTTTCTGCTTGCTTTTCTGTTTCCTTCTTCTCTTCTTATTCCGGTGCATCAATTCTTAATTGGTTGTATTTGCTACTGTTTTCTTTGTTTGTATCGAGTTTCGAGCCATGTCCTTTGTTCCTCTATTTATTCATTTGAATTTCAATTGCTTATCTTTTGTCGTGAATGGTACAAGTAGATTACTTGTTGTTCTTGCTCGGTCTGTTGCCTTCCGGTCCATCCTTGTGTTAGCTTCTTCTTCTATCTTCCTTGTTTCCATTTCGATTTTGCTTTGGTTGTCGTGTGGGCTGATGTTTTGATGCCACTGATGCCTTTCTGTCCTTCGTTCTTCTTGTCGTTTCGTCACACACTCACACCTGCTACTGCTGTCTGTCGTCATCATTCTTTTCCTTTCTCCTCAATCTTTCTATTTCGTCGATGTGTATGCCTAGTGGTGTTAGCCATCACTGCTGCTGTACTAGCGGTTCTACAACTTGGAGCTTAAAGATAACATTTCTACTGATTTGAAGCTTGGGTTGATCAAGAAGGACGAGTCCGAGTTCGTTTCGGACGTCTACTCAAGGTAACTTTAGGACGTTACTCGATTTTATATCGTATGTTTGAGTAGTAGTATGTAGTAAAAAATATAACTTTGGTTTTCTAATTTTAGCTATTTATTATTGCTAATTATATTAATTTTAAATCTATGCCTTAAATACTTTATAACTTTCGATATCGTTTTATAAATCGTTAGTAATTTTATTATTTACGATCGTTATAATATTTTGTTGGTTATCGTGACACTAGTAACTAAATAATATCGATTTCATATTTTTGTCACATTTAATTAATTTCTAATTTTTAACTTAAAATCGTATTTTCATATTATAATCGAGATTTGTATACTCGTTCAATAAATTAATTTCGTCCTATGACTTATATTAATAAATGAGAAAATAGTCGCTTTTGTTTTAAATATTTTTTTTGTCGAGACAATTTTCACTAATAATTTCTTATTTGTTTACAATTGACTATTTTTAGTAAAACCCGTATTATTTATTAATAAAAGATATTTGTTAAAAATAATTTGAAACCTTTGTAAAATTTATTTCATTTATAAAACTCGTTGACTAAATTAATTTTGATATCGTTTCTCTTAAAACATCTCTTTTCTAAAATTTATAATTTTAACACGATTTCCTAATTATTTATAAAATACTATATATTGACTTATTATATTTTATTTATATTTTGAGTAACGAATTTAGAAATATATTAAATTTACGATAACAACGATAATAATAAAATATTAATTTCGTTAGAAATGCTATTTTTTATACATTTCACTTATTTTAACAACTTACGTATATATAAGACTTTCTATTTTAATTAAGTTTCTAAAATTAGTAACTTTATGATTACAGAAAGTTTCCCCTTTTAATATAAAATGTTTACTTCGTTTATCTCCATATTAATTATATTGATTATATGTTTTGTATATCGATAATGGTTTGTTTTGGAGTTATGGAATAAGAACAAGTGTGAGGTTTAGAGAAATATATTCTGGGGTTTACGGTTTTGCCATCAACTATAAGGCTGGCGTGTCTTTATGGGGCACATTGGTTGTTGAACCGAGCATATATGGTGTTCGGGAGTGTGTGTACATTTTGACCTTAAACTCGTGCCTCGCAGTGTAAGACGCCGTCGGGTTGAACTGAGTATTCATGGTACTCGGGAGGGGTGTGCATATTATCTTAAACTAGGGCCACGCATTTATAAGTCGCCGTCCTATTATGGTTGAGTAGTCTAGTTAGAGACCGAAGTTTGATTTGTTTGTACTAAGTTCTCGAAGCTAGTTTCAGTATTCTCCTAGTGAAAGTCTAGCCTTCATCACTAATCCTTTTCATAACGTCATTTTGAATATTTTTATTATCGATACATTTTGATTTGCAGGTTGACCAATATTTGAAATTTTCTTCTGAAAACTTGTTCTGATTTTATTATTCCAATATTTTAAGTTTTCTTCGAAAGCTTATTTTTATTATATCGTTTTAATGTTTTCTCATTTTAAGTATTTTGATATAATAATACTATTATTTTTCCATACGGTATAATATGGTTGGGAGAACGTCCGAGTTACTCCCCACAGACGTGGCTGTTATGTTTATAACATGACAGGTATTTGCTGCTGGGTTTTGGGTGTGAGCTAGCGAGTAGCGTGAATCCTACTCTTTCTTCATTCATGTTTATTTACGGATTTTTGTAACCCTGTTTGAAGATTTTTTTTTATTATTTTAGCCCTTTTGTAAAAAGTGGCCTCTGTATTAACTGACCGTTCTTTTATTAAAATATAGAACATCAGTGTGTTTTAATCCCAAATCTGCAGTGTTTCCGCCACTGCATTTCGTTATATTTTCTAGGGGATTACAGTTGGTATCAGAGCATTGCTGCTCCCGATGCTTACACCTGATTTTAGGAAAAACACTCGTAAATGATCTGAATATTACAGAATACTAGTGAGAGATGGGTAGAAACAAAATAAGGACTTAACTGTTAGGTTTACATGTTCTTGTAACTCAATGACTAGCATTGAATATTTGTTTCTTTTGTGTCGAGAAGAAGGTGAAAGAACAAGATGCTTATATTGTGCTCCAGATCGGGACATGACCTACTTAGAACTCTCAACGCCTGCCAACTCGAGTGGACAACTTGGTGCTCCGAGAAAGATGTCGATGGTGACCTTCCATCTCAGATTTAGTTCGCTCAAGCTACAGGTTAGATGATCAAGGGTAGATTCCTGTTCAATGATGTTGCAGTAGATACAGATTGAGCAACCCAAGACTTGCGTGCTCGTTCCTCTGCAAGAAGATGAAGTAATCCTTTTGGTTCCCTCGTGAACCTTAGAGGTCTAAAATTTCCCTTCTCGTTTTAGGTCTTTATCGTCTAGAATCATTGATTTTTTTCTACCTGCTTCTGCCTTTTCCAATCCTTCTCTTATAAATTTCCGTTTTCATTCTTGTGACAAATCTTCGATTTATTTCTCATACTTACCATCTTTCCTCTTGAGATTGTTTGGTTAGACTGGATTTTGTCTTACTGAACCCCGAGTTATAGATGTTTGAGGTTTAGTAAACCCTTGTTACTTGATTTGAGGATTGTGAGTCTACCCTATCTTCTAAGCAGGTGAGAAATTCTTGAGGATTAATTTGAATAGCAAATGTTGCTTGATGAAATAGGGATGATACTGTAGACACTGAACCTTGGGTTATAGGTTACCTTGATTATTTTGGAGTACTTAGAGTTGAATATATTTGAGAGTAGTAAGAGTATGTCATATTTGATGGATACCTAGTACCTAACCTAGAACTGAACCAAGTGTAGCTGATAATAATACTTTGAGATTCTTACCTAAATGCTATTTGATGAATGCATCGGGAATATTTGGGATCATAGAGTACTGTTTATAGTGTTAACCCGAGTGTTGTGGTACCATCGAAGGTTTTCATTAATATCGTTAGAAATTTTGGTTGACATAGATTACCCGTGTTTCTTAAGGATTAGATCGTTGATCGTTGTTTAAGGTTATAACATTTGAACTTTGGAGTTGAGTGATTTAAATTGGATAAATTGCTGTTAACCTTGAAAAGGAGAAACATATTGCCATTAAAGGTTGGATTTATCGCGTTGTTTTGAGGAATACTTAATGCGAATCATCTGGATGGATTTATAGTTCAAAACCCTTCGACCAACGAGATTGTGGCTTCGTTGAGTTAACATTTCGGTGGTTTCGCTGATACGATATGAACTTGGTGGAATTCTCAGAAACCTTAGTCGAGTGACGTGTTTGAAAACGTGAATGTTTGCGCCATTACCTATAGGTTTGAGCGTGTTTGAGGATTTGTTGTACTTTCCCAACTTCTGTACTTGTGGCATTAAAAATATGTTGGTGATCATTTTTGAGGATTTTGTTCCCGAACATTGTTAAATTGGTGGATCTCGTTTACTGTTTCTTACTCGAGAAATTTTGAGTATACTTCGAGGTCAAACCTTATGAGCTTTAGATTTAGGGACCTTATCGCTTGCGAGTTGTGTGTGTTTTGATTACCGTTGGAAATTTTAATTGATGAGTTTAGAATTTAAAGCATTTGTGGATTAGTATCGTGTCGTTTGAACGATTGGATAATCACGTAAGACATTTTAGGAGATTGTGACTGATAGTACCACCTAGTACCTAATATTGGGCTTAACGTATTTGATGGAAATTAGGAACCCGTGTTGTGGGAGTCGTACCGGGAATCTCGAGATGGTTAACTTCTTCTGTATTTTCTTGAGAGCCCCGTTTGACTGTCAATTTCGTTCCTCCCCCTTAACTTTTCTTAAATCCTACTTCTTCTTTGACCAATCACTTTGACTTCTTTATCGGGTTTGAAAACTTTTGTTTCGATTTGTCGTTGACTTCGACTCTATTTATCCGTTTATCATATCCCCGAACTTGTGTTATGAAAATTTTGACTAATTTACAAATTTTAATTTTCATGAAATTATAACATTTTGAGTTATAAATTTCAAAACTTTGTATTCCGTCTTTGCTTTATTTTTGGTCCTGTTTCTAAAGGGTCTTAATAATTTATTTTAAAGTATTTCGAAGTTGTTTAAAATTTTAATTTTGATTTTCCTGTGATCGAAATTTTATGAAAATTTTCTTAATTGCAAATGTTTTGATTTTTACGAGGTTATTGGGTTAAACGATTTAAAATTTTCGAAAAACATCGTACGTCTTAAGTCTTTATTCTATTGTCGATAGACTTTAAATCTATTATCGAAAATGTTTGACGAGTGGTTCAATTTTTATTTACTAACTACAAAACTTGATTTCTCAAACTTTTGTTAGCCTTAACACAAAATGTTGTCGAAATTCTTAATCAAGATGTTTCACTGTCGCTTTGAAAATATTTGGGCACTCTTCCCATCGAGTTCGTTTACAAATATTATTTATCGTCATTATTTTATCAAATAATTTTTAACTTACGATTTTATTAAGTTAAATGATTTAAACTTTGGGTAACTGAACCCAAACTACCTTGAGATAAATTTTGTCTTCGATTTCGATTTCATATCACGTTTAAAGTTGTAAAAATTTTTAAACCGAGATTGTGATGCGAGTTAAGCATTCTCCTTTTGTTCAAATGATATAAGCTTGTTTTCCATTCTATTATTATGTTGTTGTTAGTTTTGAGGACGAAACTTCTTTTTAGTGGGGATGATTGTAACACCCCTAATTTTTACTCCCTCCGTTTCTATGATTTCTTCCACCTTAAAAGTGGCACATTTCTTAAGAAAAACAATAAAACAAGTAAAAGTAGAGAGGGAGTAAAGTAAGTGGGCCACCTAGGTAAGAGAGAAGTGTGATAGAAAAAAGGAAAGTGGAAGAAATCAAAGAAATGGTTGAAAAAGGAAATGTGGAAGATATCAAAGAAACAGAGGGAGTATAAAATAAAAGAAATTAAAGTTATATTCGTATTTTTATTTTTACGATTTAACTAGTAATTCTTAAAATTATTATAAAACAAATTTATCGTTTAATCGTTTCAAACTCCTAAAATTCTATTTGTCTCGAAAACTCTTCTTATATTTAAAACATATTTCTATTTCTGTTTCGATTCATTTTATACATTTATTTAATTCTTATCGAAAGTCTATTTCGACGATTTAAATTCTAAATTCTTTTTACTTATTTTATTTAAGCTCGAATTTCTATTTTCGGCTCAAAGTTAATTTATATTGAGTTTCGTCAAAACATTTATTACATTTCCTCGAGAAATCAATTTAATTCACTTTATCGAAAATATATTATTTATCGGGAAATACTATTTGATTGTCTAATTATTTATTTCTATCAACTTTGATTTTATCCCGAATAATTTAATTACTCATTTTATTTGACGGCCCGATTATTTATTAATTTTATTAACTCGTTTTAATTCGGTTCATGGGTCAGTCAACTTATCGTCCCGGAATTCATTTAATCTGTATTTCTTACTCACTTAAATGAGATGATTATACCCTTTTGTACTGATCTCCCATTCAAGGTATACCCCCTTATCATCCTTTTTAGTCCACCGCTTCCCACTTTTTTTTATCATATACGTTCATCTCCCTTTTTGGTTCATCTCCCCTTGAACCCCTTTGCTTTAAACGTAACCATCACCCTCCTCCCCTTCTTCTTGTGTCCATCATCGCATCACCGTCATCCCTCTTCTCCTTTTCTTATTTTCACCTTCTTATGTCTCTCTCGCAACTCCCTCCTCCATTGCTCCTGTTTTTTCCTCTATTTTCTATTCGGTGCGCGGGATCTTTGTTGCTGCTGTACGCCTCTGCTACGCTGTTGTTGTTGCTTCTGCGTTTACTGCTCGGTTATTGTCTTTTTGTTTCCTTTGTTCGTTGATTTGATGCTACTTTCGGATGTTGAACCCCTGTCTGTGTTTCGTTTCTGCTGTTTTGGTTTTGTATCATCACCTGCGACCTGTTGCTGCTGTGTAAGTCTGTTCTCCTCCTTCTCTTCTGCATCTTGTCGCTATTATTGCTGTTTGTATTGCGTCTCTACTGCTGCTCTTTCAATATCATCGTGCCCTTCTTCTGCCTTCTTGCTCTTCTTCTTTTTGGTTTGTGTCGTTCATGCTGCTGCGTGGTCACTGTTATGCTCGTCTTACCCTTCTTCTTCTTCTTCTTCTTCTTCTTCTTCTTCTTCTTCTTCTTCTTCTGTTATTCCCCATCATCGTTGATGCATGATGTTACTATTTCTGCTGCTGTTGTCTCTCTTTTACTATTATTGTCAATTACGCTGTTTTCCATTGTCTTCTCGATTCCTGCCTTGTTTCTGCTGTGGTTGTCGTGTGGGCTGATGTTTTGATGCCATTGTTGCCTTTCTGTCCTTCGTTCTTCTTGTCGTTTCGTCACACCCTCACACCTGCTACTGCTGTCTGTCGTCATCATTCTTTTCCTTTCTCCTCACTCTTTCTATTTCGTCGATGTGTATGCCTGGTGGTGTTAGCCTTCACTGCTGCTGTACTAGCGGTTCTACAACTTGGAGCTTAAAGATGACATTTCTACTGATTTGAAGCTTGGGTTGATAAAGAAGGACGAGTACGAGTTCGTTTCGGACGTCGACTCAAGGAAACTTTAGGACGTTACTCGATTTTATATCGTATGTTTGAGTAGTAGTATATAGTAAAAATTTTAACTTTGATCTTCTAATTTTAGCTATTTATTATTGCTAATTATATTAATTTTAAATCTGTGCCTTAAATACTTTACAACTTTCGATATCGTTTTATAAATCGTTAGTAATTTTATTATTTACGATTGTTATAATATTTTGTTGGTTATCGTGACACTAGTAACTAAATAACATCCATTTCATATTTTTGTCACATTTCGTTAATTTCTACTCCGTCCGGGTTCTTATGATTGCCCCATTTGGTTTTGGGTGAAAAATAAGGAAGGAAAAATGAGTGGTTAAAAAAGAAAGAGGAAGAGAGAGAAATGGATGGGTAAATATGAACCACACATTTAGGTTCTAAAATGGAAAGTGGGTAAAAGATTAAATTCATCCGAAAAAGGAATATGGGTAAATAATAGCAACTCAGAGGGAGTAATTTTTAACTTAAAATCGTATTTTTATATTATAATCGAGATTTGTATACTCGTTCAATAAATTAATTTCGTCCTACGACTTATATTAATAAATGAGAAAATAGTCGCTTTTGTTTTAAATATATTTTTTGTCGAGACTATTTTCACTAATAATTTCTTATTTGTTTACAATTGACTATTTTTAGTAAAATCCCTATTATTTATTAATAAAAGCTATTTGCTAAAAATAATTTCAAACCTTTGTAAAATTTATTTCATTTATAAAACTCGTTGACTAAATTAATTTTGATATCGTTTTTCTTAAAACATCTCTTTTCTAAAATTTATAATTTTAACACGATTTCCTAATTATTTATAAAATACTATATATTGACTTATTATATTATATTTATATTTTGAGTAACGAATTTAGAAATATATTAAATTTACGATAACAACGATAATAATAAAATATTAATTTCGTTAGAAATGTTAGTTTTTATACATTTCACTTATTTTAATAACTTACGTATTTTCTATAAGACTTTCTATTTTAAGTAAGTTTCTAAAAATAGTAACTTTCTAATTATAGAAAGTTTCCCCTTCTAATATAAAATGTTTACTTCTTTTATCTCCATATTAATTATATTAATTATGTCTTTTGTATATCGATAATGGCTTGTTTTGGAGTTATGGAATAAGAACAAGTGTGAGGTTTAGAGTAATATATTCCGGGGTTTACGGTTTTGTCATCAACTATAAGGCTGGTGTGTTTTTATGGGGCACATTGGTTGTTGAACCGAGCATATATGGTGTTCGGGAGTGTGTGTACATTTTGACCTTAAACTCGTGCCTCGCAGTGTAAGACGCCGTCGGGTTGAACTGAGTATTCATGGTGCTCGGGAGGGGTGTGCATATTATCTTCAACTAGGGCCACGCATTTATAAGTCGCCGTCCTATTATGGTTGAGTAGCCTAGTTAGAGACCGAAGTTGATTTGTTTGAACTAAGTTCTCGAAGCTAGTTTTAGTATTCTCCTAGTGAAAGTCTAGCCTTCATCACTAATCCTATCCATAACGCCTTTTTGAATATTTTTATTATCGATACATTTTGATTTGCAGGTTGGCAAATATTTGAAGTTTTCTTCTGAAAACTTGTTCTGATTTTAATATTCCAATATTGTAAGTTTTCTTCGAAAGCTTATTTTTATTATATCGTTTTAATGTTTTCTCATTTTAAGTATTTTGATATAATAATACTATTATTTTTCCATATGGTATAATATGGCTGGGAGAACGTCCGAGTTACTCCCCACTGACGTGGCTGTTATGTTTATAACATGACAGGTATTTGCTGCTGGGCTTTGGGTGTGAGCTAGCAAGTAGCTTGGATCCTACTATTTCTTCATTCATGTTTATTTATGGATTTTTGTAACCCTATTTGGAGATTTTTTTTTATTTTAGCCCTTTTGTAAAAAGTGGCCTCTGTATTAACTGACCGTTCTTTTATTAAAATATAGAACATCAGTGTGTTTTAATCCCAAATCTACAGTGTTTCCGCCACTGTATTGCGTTAGATTTTCTAGGGGATTACAAACCATCACTTGGACAAACTTCGAGGTCACATTTCATAAGGCGATCCATCCATTCGGTTAAGAGATTCCCAAAACCCGACATGACTCAAAATAATACGAGGAACCTATAGACACACTATGGGTAATCTGGTATGTCTAAAACGAGCGCCCATAACCCGCATATATAGCCCTAATCCAACAACAATTAGGAAACTACGGAAAATTTCCAAAAACAAGAATCGGGCCGCCCAAGCCCAGGCGACCCGAAATCCAACCGCCCCGACCCAGGCGGTCGAACCTTAAGTCATCAGTCTCCCAAGCACTTGAAAATTATGGCATCAGCCTTGCTTTACCCCAACAATCACCGCTTGACAACCCCAGACGTTGGGAACGACCTCTCGAAGTCACTAAAACGCTTTCCGAAAGCCAAAATACCCAGACAACACATTTCACCCGTTGGATCCACTAGACTGACGTTTTTATTTATTTTCTTTTTAGGGAGATAAACTACCCCACCTAGGCATGTTGTAGCCTTTAGTGGCATCGTCAATTCGCGTCTGTAACCCAGTACGGCACTATCGTTAAAGTGTAAAAAAGTGGTCTAGTTTTTTTTTTTCAAAAAGTGGTCTAACTTTTTCGCTTTCTTGCCTCACTTTAAACATGAATGTCAGGCTGATTACACTTGTCTCCCAACACCGAACACGTACTCAGTCAAAACACTTTAACTACGAAGAATTTCTCACATTTAACACGTCTCGAGTCAAACTTTTTAATCGACGTACTGCTTGATCCATCACCCAGCTCAAATAAACGCATTTCAAAAAAAAAAATCCGAAAACGCATTTTCGTACTCTCGTGCAATCCTAACGCATTTAAAACGTCCTAAACTACGACGAAATCGCGAAAAAAAAAACAAATTTGAAGTGATTACTTGTCAATGTATGTCAACGTTTCATAAGCAAAACAAAACACAAGACTAACAAATCAATTCGAATACTAAAAGTCTAAAATATACAAATTATACAAATCTAAACACAAACCAGGTTCATAAACTAGGGAAGACCCCTAGAGGCTGCACCTATAGCTATCACGAGCTCACCAATATTGTCATCCAAACCTAGATCCTCTAAATCAAAGGTAGGAGACTCAGTACCGTCCATGCTAGACAGCATATCTAGTGTAGCTGTCTCGGGAATCCCTCCGACGTCCTCGGTAGCGCCCGTGACATGTCAGCCTCATGCTCAACCTCTCTCTCCACCTCAACTGCGTTGAGGCACGCCCTGCGCCGAGGTCTCGCCTTGAGCCCAAGCCAACCACTCCTTGAGCCAACCCCTGATGGGAGATCGACGAAACTTAGGACACGAAACCAAACGAATTAGCCAAACTAAACCTAACCCTTGAGAACCAAATTCTATACGAAAACCGAAACTTACCCGGTATACCCGGTCACGCCAATCCATCCCAGCCTCCATCTCTTCAGCAGAACACGAAGGCAGAGGCTCCGTGAAGGCTACCCCAGCCGCATCGACCCTGAGCACCGTCAAGGGGAAGTTTGGGGCCGAATGGCATAAGTCGGATTGGCCAGCTAAAGGAAAAGCGAACCGGTTAAGGTGCAAGCAAAGACTAAACTATAGAACAAAACAAGCCATAAAACAGATAATCGAGCACTCATTACGAGGCGGTGATAAGCTAGCCGCTGGCAGACGTGAGATAGATAGGAGGCACCAGGAACCAACACTGCATCACCTCCTTCCCCATCCCTACCCTTGTGGACCTCTTCGGCGGTCGGTGGTCTAAACATGGTCAGGGGAGGATCAACCGGCACCCTGAAATCGTCATACAAGCACTGACGCACCAACCGTTCGCCCAGATACCATACCAGGCGAAACAACGCAGGAAGGAGCATCCTCGTTTAGCACCTAGGTCTCAACACCGCTCCCACATACTCGGGCAGACCCTCATAGTCGGCCCAGGGACAGGCCACAAACTACATACACAAAAATCGACACTTCAATAATCCTAAACCTTGGGGGCTACTAAGTAAAACAAACCGTAAGAAAGAAACTTGCATCTTTGAGGCGCAACTGGTTCACCAGCACATTCTCCGACGGGTAGTGACTCGTCGTGCTCTCGACCTGAGCCAATCTCCACTCAATCCCCGTCGGAAACCTAACCGGACGAGCACGCACCATCTTAGGTGCCAATCAAGGGAAATAGAAGTAAATCTAAGCCTGCAAAACCCCAAAAACATCATTAGCAAAACCAAACCGAACTAAGCAATACCCGAGAAACGAACACAAAGGTAGTAACTAACCTCTAGCATAAGACTTGGATCCACGATAGGTAAAGCCGATCCCGAATCCACCTTTAGTGGCCTTACCACGACTTTTAAGCAACGGGTCATCTCCGCGAAAGTTGCGGTCACCCAATCAAAACGTCCTAACTGATCTAAATCAGCTAGGAAAGGCAAAATCCTAGTACTAAACCTCTCGTCCTTATCCGAGAAGTGGGTCGATCCTAGGAAGTACCACAACCACAGACGAGCATCCTGCACCGGTGTATTGGATACTCGACCCTCTAGTACCGCCACCCTCTCGAAGTGGTCGGTAATGTGCGAACTCACCAGAGCATGAGACGTACTATACGCCTCACGCTCCAAACAATCCCCGATCCATCCACGGGCCTCATCACTATCTAACTTAGGGCCCTCGGCAGCCCACCTAATCATCTCCGGACCCTAAGGTAAACCCGTAATTACCCCGAAGTCCTCCAAAGTCATCCCGACCTCCCCAAAAGGCACATAGAAGATCGAGGTAGTGTCGTGAAAGTGATCTATCATCTCTCTAATCCCCATCAGGTTGCATTTGGTCTTGCAACCTACCAACCGGGCCCAGTGCCCGACCACGGGACCCAAAGCTGTCCTCCCGATAATCCCCTTTTCCGCGGGACTAAGCTTCTTAGAATAGATCTCTAAGCATGTCTTAAAACCCAAGAAGGTCCTCATCGGACCTAGGGGCTGCAAACCGAGATTATACAAGCATAAACAAACCAAACCAACCTAAACCAAAATTTAAAGCCTAAACTAATAAGCAAGAGTCAAGATACTCACCAGGCTGTTCACGATAGAGTTAGAGATGTGCAAATCAGGACGAAACAACAACTGATGGCCGTCCTAATCCTTAGCCCAAGGAGGATCCTCGTAACCAACCTCCTCGCCCTCGTGTGTTGGATCCGGAACATGAGCCCTCCTAGAAACCATCACAGGTAGCCTTCGCCTCGTAACTCTATCAAAGTCGGCCTCATTTATCGCCCCTGGTTCACGGTGCTGCAAAGGAACGCTTCGTCGTCTCTTATGAATCCCTCGGTGAGTCAACAAGCTCGTCCCGGCGGCCTCACCACTAGTACTAGTCAAAGGAGCTCCCTCGGGACGCTTAGTATCATCTCTAGCTGTGAAACCAAGGAAAAAAAATAACAATACGCGCCTCAGGACAGGTCAAAGCAGCACAAACGGGTCAAAATAAGCTCAAAATTTCAAATAGAGATATTAAAATTCCGAAAAGTCCACTAGTACCCATTTTCGACGCCGGTCACAATAAAAGTGGTTTCAGGAAAATCCGACATCGTTACGGTACTATTTGGTCTGTCGTAAGTCACACAAACCCTCACGGATTGCTCTAGTAATGCATTCTAACTCACAAAAGTCAACATGGAAGTTACCCATAACCTCGCAAACGCTAGTCGAGCAAAGTTAGGAAGGTCAAGTACGGGAACAACCGGGGAAACCATCCCTAAACCCTAATATTTCGAATTTACCCCATAGGAAGCCAATAATGCACCTCAAAACCTTCTATCAAGCTTATAACTACCCTATCAAGATCTATTCGACCCTAATTTAACAATGGGACTGAGAATAAACATCGAAACCTAGAAAATTCAAAATGCCCAAATCAATTTTTAGGATTTAAGCAAAACCAACCCACAATCAACCCAATTAAGCAGAAACCGACAGTAAGCGAGTAAGGAACACTTAACATAATCGTGTATGGTGAAAATCGAGATAGAAATCGGTTGAACAAGTCGAGGAAGCGAGTTCGAGTCGAGAGGAGTCGCGCATTTTGGTTTTAAGGCGAATGACCCTTCCCTCTTTTCCTTCGCTGACTTTAAACAGACTCGATCCTCAAAACCCCGGGCGCCCCAAGTCAAGCGTCCTTATTTTGGATTGCTGGGGCTAGACGTCCGAAGATTAAGGCGCACAAAGTCGCACGTCTGACTATTCGGCTCAAAGACAAAACTAGAACAAATGGGACACAGTATCCAATAGTTGTAAGACACACGCTCCTATATCAAGCGAAATAAACAACGACAAGACAACTTACTAACCATAACCTGTAAAGCAGGCCTATAAACCTCGTATAGCCGAAATCTGCTCCAACAAAAAAAACGAGCATAAAAACCTATAGCCAACAAGACTACTCATATTCAGGCACATGACAAATAAAGCATAACAAATCTGAACAAAAATTCAAGTGAACATCCGCGAAGCAAAACAAATCTGACCGAAAAAAATGAATATTCGGGAAGCAAAACGAATCTGACAGAAAAAATGAACATCCACGAAGCTAAACGAATCTGACCGAAAACAAATGAACATCCGCGAAGCAAACCAAATATAACCGAAACAAATGAACATCCGCGAAGCAAAACAAATGAACATCCGCGAAGAAAAATTGAATGGATTCTTACACATTCAAAACCGAATGGATCGTTACACATTCGAAATTTTTAACCCGTAAGCCTAACGAGTCACTAAGCATTCTGAAGGCAAAACAAATGAACATCCGCGAAGCAAAATCGAATGGATTCTTACACATTCAAGTTCGAATGGATTCTTACACATTCGAGCATTCTTAATTCGTGACCCTAACGAGTCGCTAAGCGCTCTGAAGGCAATTCAAGTTCAAATGGATTCTTACAACTTCGAAATTTTTAAAGGCAATTCAAGTTCGAATGGATTTTTACACATTCGAAAATTTTAACCCATGAGCATAACAAACCCGATTGAATCCAAAAACAATCAAAAAGCAAATCTTTAAAATCTGTGAATCTAACGAGTCCTTAAGTATTCAATTCACGAACCCATGAGCATAACGAACCCCAAAACAATAAAAAATAAAATCTTTAAAATCCGTGAATCTAACGAGTGCTTAAGCATTCAATTCACGAACCCATGAGCATAACGAACCCAAAAACAATCAAAAAGCAAATCTTTAAAATCTGTGAATCTAACGAGTCCTTAAGCATTCAGTTCATGAACCCATGAGCATAACGAACCCCAAAACAATCGAAAAGAAAATCTTTAAAATCCGTGAATCTAACGAGTCCTTAAGCATTCAATTCACGAACCCTAGAGGAACACCCAAAGCAAAAGGCAAAGCATAATCAACACAACCATCCGCCAAGGATATTAAAACCAAGACTAAATTGCTAGTAAAAATACTAAAGCAAAAGGTCTATGTCAAAGCCCAAAACACTAGTCGACATTAAGCAACCTAAAGCAAAACGAGCGATCCCAGATCCGAGCATCAACTGGCAACCGCATGCAAGGAGGTCAGGTATGATTTCTAAACCTTGGCCAATGGGCCTCAAGTACGCAGTCCAACGGACTCAAAATGACCCATCCGTACAGCCACCAGGTCGTAATCCTCGATTGACCTGGGCAGCAATAGTTTGACTTTTGCCTTGTCCAAGCCTCAGCCAAAGTGGGGGCTTCTGTAGACACCCAGATTTGGACCTGGTGGCTGTAGAAGTGCCCGACAAACACTCGATGACGATCGGACTACAACGCGACGCGATATTACGATGTTTTAGATATTTTTTCTATAGAACGGATCAAATAATTACTCGGAAAAATTAATTTAACATCAAGGCAGCCTTAGACGTGTCGTTACGGTCGCGTCGACACTAATTAGAGTCAATTCCGACACCGGGACCCCGAATCAGCCCCGAAATATGCAAAGTCAAACCCGAGTCAACATATCGGGCCAAGTAGACCTCGGGACTCGCATCCGAAGCCCACCCAGCGCTCAATGTGCTAGGGTTAACGGGGAAGCTTAATCTCCAAGTCAACAAAATACACGCATCCTCTCCGTTTTGGAAAGTTTAGAAATCGAATCTTCAAAATTCCAGGCGCCTCACACTTGGCGTCCTAGATTTCATGCGCATGACCTCATTTGCCTGAGTTCTGGTGCGCCGGGACTCAGGCGTCCTAAAGGTCAATTTGAACTACGCGAGCAACTATAAATACCCCCCTCATTTCGTTCATTCGACACAATAACTCATTCAATTCTCTTCTCCTTCTTATTCTTTAAGATTTTCCTTCTCTAACTTGGGTCACACTCCGACACTAAGTACGATCCACTCGATCGTTTAGCGAATCGTCGCTACTCCTCACTCTCGAGCACTCCACTCGACCCCGAGGAGGACCTGCGTTCGACTAGCTTACCCCGGGTCTAGCAGCGAATCTCTACCGGATTAACCGCAGAACTAGCCGTAGTAACGAAACTCTGCCGAAATCACCGCAAGACGAGCTAGGAGGATCCGCCTCGAAGTCGAACCGTCAGTGGGTTGCCATCTAAACAAAACTTTACATTCCTGTACTTTTATTATGCACTTCGATAATGTCAAACGTGGATACTAGGTCCATGACACGTCTTAAAACATACGTAACGTCCTCAACCTCAACCATAAGCACTAAAACACCCTAACTAAACCCGAGTAATTTTGATATCCGTACTCAACTTTCTACGCATCGTGTCTTGTTTAGTGTACACTTGGGGTGTGCAACTTCTCACTACGTGATTTACTTACATTTTACATTTACCGCTTTCATAAGATTTACCGCTTTTATGACCCTATAATCACATGCTAAATCACCTAACACGGAATTCAAAACATAAACAAACTAAAACTTAACAAAGTGATGGTCGGTTTCCATATTAGTTCCGGTGCTCACCGTGCGTGGTTTGATGCATCCCTATTAATACCGAGCCGACGCATCTTAAGCAGAATACCAGGGGTACACCACGAGAACGACTAATAACCGTATTATCACGTTAAATGTGATTTGCTAATACGTATAATACTTAGTACCCTCTACTCTCCTATGTGCATCTTTTCATGGCCTGTTTGTTACGTGAAATCGCATGCACAGAATGTAAGCACAACTACTTCGAGTACAAAGCTTACTTGTCCTTAAACAACCGACATACCTGGGTTAAAACAATGGATGTTACCGTACTTCCGCCACTGTAAAGAAACAAAGTTATCAGCCCACTGATTGATTAGTAGAGGCCGCTATGTGCGGGCGGGATTGGTGTCGATGTCTAGCGGATGTTGGCTTCCCAATACGTACCCTCACCCTTACTCAGATTCGACGGTTTCCAGATGTCCGAAACCACTGGTAATGAGAGTCATTCCAGGCATGGAGGGCGTAAGGGTACAAGTCTTTATCTTTAGGTCCCGTGCCACTCAACTTTGAGCCGGCTAAGGATCAAAGTTGAATTGAACGGTTTCTGAGTCCCCATAATTGACTCGGTGGCGACTCCACAAATCGGCAATGAATTCGGTTCACTAAAAAGGTCGCCTTACCAAACATATTAGCCATTAAACATTTACAACCACAACTTCATCGATTCCAACAGAAAAACGGGTGCCCGCACTCGTCTAGTACTATTCCGAATCATCATCCGAATCGAGGTCCGACACATCGCCCCGAACGCGAGATCGGACCGTCCCCCGACCGAAAGGGGGCGCGTGGGTGGCCGCTATGACAAACCGGGTCAGTCCCGCAAAGGCGCGCTCGGGGCGCCGTGCGGTGCGGACAGACGTCCACAACAACAGTCATCCAGGCCGATGTCTAATGAGGAGGGCACTTGTTCTGAGGGAACTAACAAACCTCTTGACAATGTATCTGTCTCCTCTACTGTTGCAGTAACCAATGTGGAAGGACCAGAAGAGTTCTCTGAATCTGGTGTGGAAGCATCAACTTCCAGCCATGATGGAACAGTCGGAGAGTCTGTTACAGTTGAGGAGGAAGATACTTTCGTTCCAAGGTAGTGGAAGCATCACAACTCACATCCTCTCTCAAATCTGACCAGTGACATAAGATCCGGTGTACGGACAAGGTCATCCCTCAAGAGAAACAACCTCTTTTCATGCATTGCTTTCGTCTCTTAAATCAAAAACCTAATGTAATAGTCGCCCTAACTGATGCCGACTTGCTCATGGCAATGCAAGAAAAACTAGTTAAATTCTAGAGGAATGAGGTATGGCATCTTGTCCCTAGCCCCCCTCTAATCGTACTGTTTTCGATACTTGTTGGGTCTTTCGCAATAAGCTAAACGATTCCTGTGAAATCGTAAGGAACAAGACTAGACTTGTGGTGCAAGGTTATAATCAACTAGAAGGTAACGACTATGATGAAACCTATGCACCGGTAGCTAGCTAGACTTGAGGTCGTAAGGCTCCTAATAACTTTTGCGGCTCACAAGGGCATCGAACTTTTTCAAATGGATGTTAAAACCACTTTTCTAAATGGTTATTTAATTAGAAGAAGATGTCTTTGTTGAGCAACCTCCGGATTTTATAGACAATGCTTATCCCGAACCTGTTTTCATACTTGACACCGCACTTTATGCTTTAAAACAAGCCCCGAGCTTTGTATGATTTCTTGTCAAAGTTTCTTCTTCAAAATGGTTTTTGTAGAGGTTCGGTGGATAAGACATTGTTTCTTCACTCACAGTCAGATGGACTGTTGGTTGTCCATGTATATGTGAATGACATTATAATTGGAGCAACTAGTGAACTCCCTACTCTTTATTTTTCCAATCTAAAGAAATCGGAGTTTGAGATGAGCATGATGGGTGAACTCGAATTCTTTCTTGGACTTCAAATCAAAAAATCGAAGGAAAGAATCATGATTCACCAACAAAAGTACATCAAGGAGATGCTGCAGAAGTTCGGGATGACAAATGCAAAATCGTACACTACACGTTCCCATGGTATATTCGTCTAACTTGGACAAAGATGAAAATGGTAAGACCATGAGTAAGTCCGTGTATAGAGGTATGATAGGCTCGTTGCTTTACTTGCCGGAGAGTCGTTCCGATATTTTATTTAGCGTTTGCTTATGTGATCGTTTCCAAGCAATTGCGAAAGAATCCCACATTAAGGTCGTAAAACGCATTCTTCGGTATTTGGTTGGAACACAAAGACTATATTTGTGGTACTCTTTAAGTTGCCCTTTTAACCTTGTAGGCTATTCGGATGCGGACTATGTCGGGTGCACGGTTGATCGAAAGAGTACTTCCGGGATTGCTACATTCTTGGGTCCATGCCTAATCTCGTGGGCATTTAAAAAGCAAAACACGGTTGCGCTTTCAACAACCGAAAGTGAATACGTGAGTGCGGCTCATTGTTGTTCTCAAGTCTTATGGGTACGTCAGCAAGTCATCGATTTTGGTATGTTATTTGAATCCATTCCGATTATGTGTAATAATAGAAGTGCAATTAACATGTCTAAAAAACCGATTCAACACACGAGAACTAAACACATTGACATACATCATCATTTTCTTAGAGATCACGTAGAAAAGGGAAATATTGAGTTGCTTTTTATCAATACCGAAGATGAAATAGCATAAATATTTACTAAACCGTTAGCAAGAGATCAATTTGAAAAGTTTCAACTTGAGATTGGTTTGATTGATTGTTCACCTCGCTTGATTGGCTAGACGTGTTTTGATATTTATTCTAGTGGTTATGCAAGATATTTAGACCTTAAATGTTCATTAATTGATTAATTGGTGTCCAATTGTGTTTAAGAGTCTATGGTATATATTAATTTGCATGTCTTTTGTCTACCCACAAAATAATCCCTTTACCCATTAAATTAACACACTCCCTCTAACCACTAAAAATTTTCTACCCCCATCACTCCCTAGTCACCTCATGCCAACCATCCCTCTTCCCTGACATCAAATCATCCGTCCCTTTCTCTTTCTCTTTAACCCTTCCCCAAGCCACATTAATTATCCTCCCCTTCCCAACACTTCAACCATCATTCTATTCTTCTCGTCTGCCGTGACTTATGACTAAGGAAAATTTTATTTTATCAGATGTTTTTGAATTAGTAGTTACAGAAAAAAAAGTACTACTTTTATTCATTGTACATAAGTCAATTTTTTTTCTTTTTAGTCATATTGCCAAGGCATATCCCACATGGTCCTTCCTAATCCTTCTCAACCCTATGTACCCATTGGAACTGTTTATTCCTACATAAAAAATGCCATAGCCTCACTCCCTTTTTGTCCATTACCCTCTCACAAAAGTTCAGAAATTTCATCATCCATGGCTCCCTCCAAAACTTCAACTCAGAAGAAAGGTAAAGGTAGTAAGCGTAAGAAACCCTCAAAATCAGACGATATAGTTGTCTCTGCTACTGAGTCGACTAAATCTGAGGAGAAATCCACTAAGTCTACTAAGAAACCGACCACTCGTCGCCAATCTACCGTGTCTCTTTCAAAGGTAATCTCACAAGTTCTTGAGGATTATGACTCCGGAGAGCAAGAGTATGAAGAGAAATATTAGGGGGAATCTAATGAGAAATGGAAACTTGGTAAGGGTGAACCATCTCAACAATCATCACCCGGATCTATGAAGAAAGAAAAATATGCCACTCTAGGTCCATTTCTCAAAGAGGATGAAACTCCTTCCTTAATCGACAAATGGGAAAAATTAAAGGCATTGGCTCAACTAAAAGCTCTTGATCTTCCTCGGTTCACTTTATCTAAGTTCAAGCATATTCTTGACAAATAGGAATTGATCAAAATTTCTAGGGTTTATACTTTTGCATGGTATGATTCCTCTCATGCTCTTTCATTTCTCAGTAATGCTATCACGTTCCAAGGATGAGAGAAAATCTTGACTTATAAGGAACCTATTTATGTTAGTAAGTTAATCCAATTTTATGCAACCCTAAAAGTCACTCTTCAAAACTGCCTCTGTGCAAAGGTTAATGGGAAAACTTTAACTCTTACTCATAAGGAATTATCTGAAATTCTAGATGTTCTTTTTCCTAATGATGGGTTTAGTCACCTACTTACTATTTGGGCGCCTCTTCTGTGTGTTGCGCCTTTAACCATAGCCTAGTTCAGTGTCCCTACTATTACAAATTGTGCAACTGTGGAAACTAAGAAACTCACCAAACCACACTGACTCTTCCACAATCTATTGTGTCGCACTATCCTTCCCAATTTAGATAGGTCTAAGCTTATAATTCCTCATCAATACCTTATCGACCATCTAGATACTCAAAAACCTATCAACCTTGAAAAAATAATGTCTAATCACCTCGCCTCTTTAGAGACTACGGTCAAATCCTTACCCTGCCCGGCACCTCTTCACCTCTCCTACATGATGTGGTTATCTATGGTCTTCAAAGCTAAGGGGATGTTAGTTTCCTCAAGTGTGGGCTCTCAAGGTATGTTCGATGTTATGTCTAAAGGAACTCTTAAGAAGATGTATCTTGCGGTTGTCGACGACAAGTTAGTGCCAGTTAAATTTGCCTTGGGAAAATTTAATTAGAGTGGATCTAAAGATGAAATGGGTGAAGCTTCAGTTAAGATTGAAGGAGAAATCGCTAGTGCTACTGTCGTTGGCCTGGGTGAGCAAATGGGTCAAATGATGCAAAGTTTGAATGATTTTCGTGCTGACTTTTCTGCTCGGGTTACAAATGTTGTTAAGGAAACTGATGAATTGAAAGCTCCTGTGGCAACAGTTACTGATGATGTCACCTTACTCTCAAACCTTCTTCAAGGAAAGGATGTAGATGATGATATGGATGACTAAACTTGTTAACCATCCCCTTCCCTAATAACAAACTTTATCTTATTAAGACATAATGCCGGTTTGTATTAACTACGAATATCTCTGTGTGACAGTCATGGTGACTGTTACCCTTTTGGATGCTTGTTAAAATTTTAAGTAATGTTTATGTGTTATGTGTTTTATACTATGTCTGAGATCAGCCGATAACCACTTTGATGATGCCAAGAGGGGGAAAAGGTAAAAACATCTCCTCTAACCGAATCCTTATCCTCCCTCGCTACTGTTACATGTCATATGTTTGTTCTTTGATTTAGGTATTGTTACTCCTTTTTGAACTTAATCTCCTTTATTTACTTGATATCTAGAAAGTGATAAGAGACTAACCTTTTGAGGGGGAACTTTGGGACATTCATTTTTTTGTCAAGCTTTGTGGACATGACGTAGGTCCACCCCGACGCGGCCACGCGCGGGTTTGGGTAGGCGAATGAATCTCGTGGTAAGATTGACCTCGGATCGAAATTTAAATCGTAGTTGGAGTCGCCACCGAATTTTATTGGAATTCGGACCCGTTCAAACTCACTCTACACTTAGGCGTTTCGTGTACCAAACACGACTCGCTTTTAGTGCTAGAGCTTATGAGTTCGTCCCTTTGCATTACGATACCGATGCCGAGTTATCGGATATCGTGCATCGAATTAATCTCGTGCGCCAATGGTTTCAGACATCCGGAAACCATGGTTCTGAGTAAGAAGTGAGGGTACGTGTTGGGAAGCCTACAAAGGACACCCAACCCCGCCCGCTTTTACCAGCCTCTACTAAGATATCGTTCTTGTTCCTGTACGCGTGCTAGTAGAATGACTAAATGTTATGCAAACAATATTTTAGCTAAGCATGCGAATTACTTATGAACTACGTCATTTTAATGCATCTAAAGTATCGTCAAAGTTTTTTAGCATGCGATGTTCATTTAAAGCAATAAATGGCAAACATCGAAAATAGAAAACTCGTAAATAAATTACACGGGCGGAATACAACCCAAAATTTACAATACAACGAGCGATAAAATAATAATCGAATTATAAAACGGTAAATATTAACTATAAACGGACCCGTAAATAGTAAATATAAGCTAGATCGTAAATTGAATAAATGGGCGAACTTCGATTGAATACACATTATATTGTGTATTAAACAGAGGACAGAGACTTTAATACGCGCTCGCGTATGGGACCGAAGCGTGGTGCTAGCTGGATCCCGGGTCTCGATGCCTTGTCCCGACTTATCGTATTGAAAGATTGGTGTCTAGACTAGTCATGCGTCGGATAGGACTAAGGAGTCATCGACACAAAACTAGTCGTGTAAGACACTAGTTAAAGTCGTGAAAGTAATAAAATAGAATAATGATGAGGAGGATTTTACCGTCAATCCTACCAAACAAATAATAACCAACTATTCCTAACTGGGTAGCTAGGGCAAGTCGGGTCGAATCCACAGGGACGGGGTGTCGGACTAAGGTGTGCTACGGTCTAGGACTAGGTTCAAGACAAGCTAAACTAGGGTGATGGCTAATAACTAAACTAGGTCTAAAACATGGAAAAGGAAGACAAAACAAGTAACTAATGACTAAAGGAAGCAAAGATATCAATAAGAAAGAAAACTAGGGCTAGGTCGGGTTCATGGATGCAAAGGAGACAAAAAGGGGAAAAACGAGGTTACAAGTGTGCTTTCGTAGCCTAGGTTCCGATCGGGCTCTCGCTACTTAAACGGCCTAGGGGTCGTCCTCACCACGCTCTCGCTACTAATGAGGGAACCAAAACAACCAACCAAACACACACATGCAAGAGAAGAGGCAAGAAAAACAAGGATTAATCGTCTCTAGTCTCACAAGCAATAATTCATCGAACATGTGGAGTGCAAGGTTAATGGGAAACAACAAAGACAACATCTAGTACCACCCCTCTCACCCTAATCATCCTCAATCACACCCAATCCCCCTAATAACCCTAGCAAGAGTCTACTCAAACATATTTAAACTAGAACAAACAAGAAAAAGATAAACTAACTCAAGAACAAGAGCATACATATGTAAAACTAACAAGGATGATGAACAAAACAATAAACAAGAGCTAAAGATTGAAACTTGAGTAATAAAACAAAGATAAAGAAAAGGAAAAAGAGATTATACCATACTAGAAGATGAAGGGAAGAATGAAAACTTGTATAAAAGAGAAAACCCAAATACATCTACCAAGGTTGTCAATCTTGGTAGAGATCTTCAAGAATTCAATTAATACAAGGATAATCTAAGATTAAGAAGTAATTAAAGACTAATCTACCCTAATCTAGGCTAATCTATGCTAAAGTAGTCTAGGGTTTAGTGGGTAATGAAGAACATAACCTAAGATTACAAGAGTAGGGGTATTTATAGGGTTACAATGAATAGGGAAGAAGGAAAAGCGAAACAGCTCTTCGCTGGGCCCATTCCGGTCGGGATGGAGGTGGTCCCGGTCGGGATGAGGTCGGTCCCGGTCAGGATGAACTCATCCCGGTCGGGATGGACTCATCAGTAGTCGTCTTCTTTTGCTTCTTCATCCCGGTCGGGATGAGGTCCTTCCCGACCGGGATGGGTCTTGTAGGCTTCAAATATGTCTCTTTGGTCCCTCCTTGCTTCTCATGGGCTTCTCATCGATTCTCGGGGCTCGGGATCGAGTCTAAGGGGCTCGGGAATGGGTCCCAAGGTCTCGGGATCGAATCCAAGGCACCAAGTGATCGTTCCTTCTCTTCGTTGGCTCCAAAAGTGTATGAAACGAGTCAGAATCTTTCCTATTCTTCAGGAATGGTCTCGGGAACCTAAAACGAGCTAGAAGAAGTATAAGTAGCCCCGAAATCGCTCCAAAGAGAGATTTCACAAGGGAAAACAAGACCAAATATGACAAGTTAGGCACTACAAACTACACTTATCAACTCCCCCACACTTAACCCTTACTCGCCCTCAAGTAAGCACAAACTAACTACTAAACTAGCCGAGCGGGTATTAGCGCACCCTACGCCCTTTCAACTCACGCGATTACACTTAGAGGAAAAGTGCACTCCGCAAGGCAAGTGAGGTCTTGCGACAAAACTGTGGATGCAACCGGACACAAAACACATAAACAAACAAGCATACAAACAAACAAACATAAGGTTGCACCCAACAAGAAACAATTACCGCTTCCCTCTAAAAAACGGTGAAAGAAGCACCAGTTTAGGACTCAAGGCAAGTGACAACGTTCCCAAGCTAATGACACAAATAGAGATGAACTAAACCCTAATAGTATGACAACAAAGCAATAAAAATGTTGGTAACTTACCTAGGTCCTCCTAACCTTCTAAGAACGTACTACGAGATGATCGGCGGGATGGAAAAAAGATGAACCACGGTGTTAGTCGACACTGTAGGTAAGTGAGGACCCGCCCCCTTTAGCGATGAGCCAAGAGGGTCGTTCCATGCCCAAAACCGCTTAACCAGTCCAAGTAAAAAGGTGAATATTATTGCAAAATGAGGGAAGACCGACCATTACTGCTATCATCCTTCCTAGGGACTCGGTCCTTTGGTAGGCTCTTCACGGCAATAGTCGGCAAAAGGCTTATTTTTGAGATGTGGGGATTCTTTTTGTGAGACGGTTTTCTTTTAGCATTTTTCTTTCTTTTGCATTTTTGCTTTGTTTTGCCATGCCATTTCTTTTTCTTCTTTTCTATTTTCTTTTTCTTGGCTTTTTGTGCCTTTTCTTTTTCTTCATTCTTTTCTTTCTTTCATTTCCTTTCATTTTCATTGTTTGCCCTTTTGGCTAGATTTTGAGTTGTAGGCATTTCTTTTTGCTACTAAGAAAGAATTTTCAACAATTTGCAACTTATTTTGTGGATATGTGTAGGAGGTAGGGAAATGGGTAAGTCGGGGGTCGCGATTTCCCTTCAAACCCACAAAAAGGGGAGAAACATGGACTAATCAAACAATTCCGAACACGGTCACCTAAGGAACGGGACTCGGCAACCAAGGCCTTTTCACACCGTGGGTGGTCAAAATGGTCAAAATGCAAATCCCGTAGTAAATCCCTAGTAGACTAGGTGGACTCTAGGTAAAGGACCAACGAAACTATTGATTTAGGGTCATTCTACTAGAATAAAGTCCAAGACTCGATTCACATTACTAGAAAGGGAAAGTAAACTCTTGCACACTAGCCTCAAAACCGGGTTTTCGAAAACCTTTTTACACGTTAAACACAACCTAAACAAGACACAACAAGGACGAAAGAAAAAGAGACAAAGATAACAAAACAAAACAAAACAAAACGAACACATAAAGAGAACAAACACCACCCCGAACTTCCAAACAAGTCACCGAATCAACCACAAACTCTACAAAGCTCCACCCGAGCACACAACATCACAAATCTCTTCCAAACTCCACAAGAAACAAAGAGAAAAAAGGGGTGAAAAGATGTTACCGGATATCTTGAAAGCTCTCCAAAGCTAACGATGATTAAGCAACCTATAAGGAAAAAGGGAGGCAAACACGCACAACACAACAAAAATACAACACAACGACACAAAAAAAGGAAAAGACACAAAAGAAAATCTTTTTGATTTTTGTGAAATTTTTCAAATTTTTAGGGTTTTCAGGATTTTTTTGAAAAAACTACGAAAATAAAACTAACTACGATAGGATATCGCTCCCCCACACTTAAACCGAGCAATGTCCTCATGCTTGATCGTAGTGTATGGAGACACTAAAGAAAAGAAAAGAAACTACGAAAATAAAGCTAAAAATCAAAAATAAAGCGATGAAAAGGGTAGAACGTGTCCGGCCGGGGTGTAGTCAAGTCACCATGGGCCGAGACGAGAAAAGATATGGATGGGGGAAGAAATAAAAAGAAGGAAATAAAAGGAAATGGGAGGGGAGGACTAGGTGTAATCAAGTCACCTAGCCCGGATTCCGCCTAAATCCGCCTAAATCCCAAAAAGTGAAAAACAAAGTGAAAAGGCTTGTAAATTTGGATTTTGAAATGACTCTCGACGTAGTCACGTCATTGAGAGTCGGGAGTAATAACTACCAAGGCCCCGAGGACCACCATGACACAAAAGTGTATAAGGGGAAGGGGACAAACAAAGGAAGACAAGCGATAAAAGACGGAAAAGAAAGGATAGTTGCCATACCCATCGGTTAGCAACTCACTCGCTCCATCGTCTCATAGTTCAATATCGGCACATAGCTTGTCTTCGTCATTGCTATTCCTCTTCAATCTTGATAGGCCCGCATGGTTGAAGTATTAAGCTTGCATTGGTAGAAGGAGATGAGATTTGATGTTAGGCTCGGTATGTAGTGAAGATAAGGTGAGGTGAGAGTATGCATATGAAGTGTAAGGTCATATGATAGGTGCAAGGGTAGGTAGGGAGGTTGGGAGGGGATATAAAATGGTTGGGTGGGCTCGAATGTCGAAGAAGAGGCAAAATGTGGAGCAGGGGACCATCCCAGTCGGGATGGATGGTCCCGGCCGGGATGACACATCCGTCTCGTTCGGGAACCTCCATTCCCGGTCGGGATGACGCTCCAGAAGACTCAAATTTTGATACCCTCATCCCGGTCGGGATGGTTCCTTCCCGGTCGGGATGAATCACTCGTCCCGGTCGGGAAGCCTTATTCTCACCCGGGATGGATCTTCTAACCTTCTATAACCCCAAAAGCTTGTCCAAAGCTTCAAAAACCGACTCCCTTGCTCAAAACCAAGCTTCTATCATCATCTACTCTCCTCGAGACTTCATCTTCACTAAGACCTACCAAATAAACTCAAATAACATTCATCAAGATCCCTCCCTCACATCACTCATCAAAATACCAAATTACAAGATTTCCACAAAAACTAACAATCCTAAAAACCAAAATATCCAAACAAACATATACACAAATACAAGCACAAAAGAAAAGGGAAAAGATATTTACACTAAGATACTCTCACCAACTACACTTTCATAGCCATCAAGAGCTCGGAGGAGTAAGTCAAATGCCCTAGCAACATCTTCATTGAGGATAACATGGCCTAGCCTAGCTACTTTCAAGAGCTTCCAAGTCGGAGGCAAGAAGCGATCATCTTCATTATGCTCGGGGTTCTCGTGATCTTCCGGGTCTTCCGAACCATGATAGCAACGACTCTTATGACCATCCGGTAGGTATAGTGGTCTAGAGTCATGCTCGGTGTTATGATGTGGGAGATCACACCCTAGGGGTGTTGCTTCTTCTACGGGGTCGAGAGTGGAACTCTTTTCCACCGTCCGACAAGGATACTCTTCATCAACCGTCTCACACGACAAGGGACTTGGAATCGAGTGCGATAAAGGAGGTGAAGACATCAAGTTTTCTTCATTGGAGGCTTTAGGATCCTCCAATTTCCCATTCAAGGCAAGTTCCAAGGCATCTACCTCTTTCTCCCAACTATTACGTTCCTTTTCACTCGCCTTGTCAATTTGGTCTTGAGGGGTCATCTCTTCACTTGGGTTTGGATTGTCAACATCCGGCTCATCGCGAAGAAAATCATACAAATCCAATTTAATAGCCAATACATTGGCTACCCAAGAGTTATCTTGATAATCATGTTTAAATCCCTCCTCATTGTTGACCCTTGAAGCTTCAACTTCCTCCATTCTTCCCATATCTTCACCATCCAAGCAACACTCAACAATGATCTCTTGATTTACCCTCTCTTCTTCATTCGTGGCTTCATGATCGGGTCTATTTCCATGTGGAGACAACCGATCTTCTTGCCCAAATGAACCTTCCTCAACAATTTGTGGAGCTTGAGTGGCCGACATCGTGATGCGAGCCATGAGTGCATCGATTCGAGCATCTTTCACCGCTTTTTGGGCCCTAAGCTCCTCTTGGACCCCTTGTATTTGAATCATCATCTCTTGTTGACTCTTTTGCAATAGAATCATCATCTCTTGTTGACTCTTTTACAATAGAATCATCATCTCTTGTTGACTCTTTTGCATTTGAACCAACATTTGACAAGTCTCAAAGTTGGGGATTTTTGGTTGTGGGTTATGTGAGGGTATTCGTTAGTTGTTAGGATGTCGGAATGATCCTTGACAACTTTCATGGTAACCATATGGAGGGCGTTCGTAAGATTGTTGATGAGGTTGATATGGTTGGTGAAATTTTGGGACTTGGCAATTTGCCCCATAGTTGTCCCGTGACGATTGATGGAAGCTAGGACGTGCCATTTCCATAACGTTGCTTTGATACCTAGGATGAACTAGAAGCACTTGAGCAAACGTTAGTAGCCTAGTGCTTTTGAGGCACTAGGAAGAGAGAATATCACACAAGAAGTAAAACGGAGATACACAAGGAGAAGAAAACACAAAAATCAAGAACAAAGTCCAAAACTAAGCAAACAAAAGTCTAAACTACGCCGTCCCCGGCAACGACGCCAATTTGATGGGGAGGATTTTGCCGTCAATCCTACCAAACAAATAATAACCAACTATTCCTAACTGGGTAGCTAGGGCAAGTCGGGTCGAATCCATAGGGACGGGGTGTCGGACTAAGGTGTGCTACGGTCTAGGACTAGGTTCAAGACAAGCTAAACTAGGGTGATGGCTAATAACTATACTAGGTCTAAAACAAGGAAAAGGAAGACAAAACAAGTAACTAATGACTAAAGGAAGCAAATATATCAATAAGAAAGAAAACTAGGCCTAGGTCGGGTTCATGGATGCAAAGGAGACAAAAAGGGAAAAACGGGGTTACTAGTGTGCTTTCGTAGCCTAGGTTCCGATCGGGCTCTCGCTACTTAAACGACCTAGGGGTCGTCCTCACCATGCTCTCACTACTAATGAGGGAACCAAACCAACCAACCAAACACACACATGCAAGAGAAGAGGCAAGAAAAACAAGGATTAATCGTCTCTAGTCTCACAAGCAATTCATCGAACATGTGGAGTGCAAGGTTAATGGGAACCAACAAAGACAACATCTAGTACCACCCATCTCACCCTAATCATCCTCAATCACACCCAATCCCTCTAATAACCCTAGCAAGAGTCTACTCAAACATAATTAAACTACAACAAACAAGAACAAGGTAAACTAACTCAAGAACTAGAGTAAACTAACAAGAACTAGGTCCACCCCGACGCAGCCACGCGCGGGTTTGGGGAGGCGAATGAATCTCCATATGAGAATGGATCGAATTGAAATTTAAATCGAAGTTGGAGTTGCCACCGAACTTTGTGGGAGTTCGGGCCCGTTCGAACCCACTCTATGTCGTAGTGGGCCATGTACAAAATACGGCCCATTTCCGATGTCAAAGTTTATCGGGTTCGTCCCTTTGCATTTGATACCGATACCGACTTGATCGGATACCGTGTATTGAATGACTCTCGTTGCCAATGGTTTCGGACATCCGGAAACCGAGGTTCTGAGTAAGGGGTGAGGGTACGTGTTGGGAAGTTCACAAAGAACACCCAACCACGCCCGCACATTAGCGGCCTCTACTAAGATATCGTTTGATTTTTGAATACGCGCGTTAGTAATACGATGAATGATATGCAAACATTGTTTTCCTAAACATGCGAGGAATTGAATGGGTTGCTAAGTCGGTTTAATGCATGAAAATTAACCTCAAAGTTGAATTTAGCATGTGAGGTTCGTTTTAGTATAATAAAACAAACGATAGAAAAAAGATGAATTTGCTATAAAGGATGAACAAACGAGTTAGTATCGGTTTGAGAATAATAATAATATGCATGATGTAGAAAAATATATCGAGACCTGAAATATTGATAAAAGACGCGGTTTTGTCTAAAAAATGAAGTTCGAAAAATACTAAAAAACGAGAAAAGGGCGTCGCGTTGCAGCCGGCCATGCGACTCGCCCGGGACGCGCGCGACTCGCGTCCCGGCCTGTTTTCGAAATCGATTTTTTGAAAATTCGATGCTTTTATTTAATCGCGTACAAATATTGCCCATTTGCACTAGACTTAATATTTTCGATGTTCGTCGTATTCGATATTCGATTATGAAATCGATATCGAATATTCGGAATGATTTTTAGAAAAAGTTTTGTAAAATTGTTTTGAAAAGAATTTGAACGAAAAAGAGGAAAAAAAAAGGTTAATTCTCTCCGCGTTAAATTCGTTGTCTTTTGTAAAAAGATGTAACGATTTTTAGCATCGACGAGATTTAATTTAATTCTTTTAATACGATATTCGACTATATAGTTGATATCGTATTTTTAAGAATGTTTGTTATATGAAAATAGTTTTAGTAATATCGATATTAGAAATAAAAAAAAAAAGGACTAACGACCCATAATAAATTGACGACCGACGACCCGTAAGAAAAAGTGACGGACGAGTGAAGGAAGAAAAAACGAGGGAAGGACGAGTAGAAGAAGAAGAAGAGAGAAAAAAGAGAAGTCGGGTTTGGTTACACCCTCAACCTACATGCTTTTGCTTACTCGGATCGGAGCTCGTCGGAATGTGGCTTGGGCACGAGAGCGTCGAGTTTAATGTTGGTGAGTTGTGGTGGTTTTGGTTTGGGACGTGAAGGGTGACGGGTATCGGGCCCGGTTCCTTCGGGTTTTGGTACTATCGGTTTCTCGATGCTAAGTGTATTGTAGATGTGTATCTATTGTGGTATGTGATGCAGTGTAAAAAGGTGTTTTTTTTATGTGTTGATGATCATGAATATTGTGTTGTGAGAGGGTCCTATTTTATAGGAATGGTCCTCGATTGAAGCTAGGAGAGGTGTTTTGATTAGAACTACCGTTTAGGATAGGAAACGTAAGAAGCTGAGAGGCGTGAGAATTCCGTTTGCTTGACGAGGAAGCAAGGAAAACCGGCTGAAAACAGCCTGCTCGGCCGAGTGTCCTACGCTTGGTCGGGTGTTTGATTCGGTTTTTGGATAGAATTCCTACTAGAGATCGAATTCTATCCTTAAACGGATTTGTTTAATATTTTGTGTAGCTTATTTTTTATAGTGTTGGAGTCCAAACCGGACGTGTGAGGTGTCACGGCTGGTCCGTGTGTCTCGGGAATATTTCTGACCGGGTTTTGACTCGATCGCTAAAAGACGGTTTTGCCCCTGGTGCCGGTTTCGACCCAAATTAGTCTTATTTGACTCGAAACGACCCACTGGGCCTGATTTTGAGGTTGGTTTTGTGAGATATGTACTCCGTAAAAAGCCCAAGCCAAATGCCAATGATTTTGAGCCCGTTTTCGAGTATATTAAAGCACGTTTGCGTCCGATCATCATCGGGTGTTTGTCGGAAACTGCTATAGACACCTGGCGGTGAAAATGTGGGTGTCTACAGAGCCCCCACTCTGACTGAGGCTTGGACATGGCGAAAGTCAGAGTAGCTACCAGGCCAATCAAAGATTAAGACCTGGCAGACTTCCGGTCGGGTCGTTTATAGTCCAGTAGACTTGCGTAAAAGGGCTCGCCAGCCATAAGTTGGAAATCATACCTGAGCTGATGATGCTGACTCCGTGGGGAATCAGACTTGTCGTATAAGTCTTAGGTGCGCCTATATGTGGGCCCATCCCGTTAAATGCCGCTGGGGAGTTATGTGAATTGCGCGGTCTTGAATTGTACCTGTATAAGTTACATAAAATTTTGCATGCAACATGTAGGTGAAACAAATATGACTCGTGCTGGGGAATAAAAAATGATTTTTGCTTAGTTTTGAAATCGAAGTCCTGAAAGCAACTTACGTGCTAGGAAATAGGTTTTCAAAACTGAAATGGGTAGAAAAGAAATTTGCAATTTAAATAGACCGAAATTTGACCTTGTCGAAAAGGATTTTCTCAAATGGCTTAGTTTTGCAGGTTTTAAAAATGAGAATTTGAAGAGAGAGGTATACCGACAGACTCGACTCTGGACGTGACCGGACGAGTTGACAGACACGACTGGACTCTCGAGGGGTTGGACCGTTACTCGGTAAGGGGGAGGGCCACCTAACAAGACTCTTAAGTTGCGCTATTCCGTAGCCTAGGCGAGTGGCAACATGGTCGAATCCTCGGAATGGGAAGGATTTGCTATGGGGGAATTGCGATAGTCTTTAAGGAGACTGTTGTAGTCTAGTGCTCTTCTGGATTTTTGATTTTTGGGTACATTTCCAAAGTGGGTATTGCCTCGAGTCCTGACAGATTCTTGTCTTCGACTGAGCCGAGCACCAGGACACACTATAGAAAGGAGGCTAGATTTTTTGGATTTTATCTGGATTTTGTGTGTGGATGAAGGTTTTCTGCCTAAGAGAAGCCCTCAGGATGACAAAGCTAGCTGTTGAGAACATGATGGTGTCGTGGCCGGAATGATGGCGCTTTTTGAATGTGTGTCAATGTGGGTGGTTGTGCCTCTGTTGAAAGGCTGCCTACTTATTCACGTATAGTGAAATCAAACCGAGCCGTAGTTCAGTGTTGAAAGATATATTATGGTGCCTAGTCTAATAGGACTTTGTGTGTAACTAGCCATAATGATGGTGCAGGCTAGGTGCATTCCCAATGATGTCTTGATCAAAGGGCTAGAATGGTTAGGATATTGATCCTGTGACTGTGAGCGTTCTCCGGGGCAGCCCCCAGAGGTGGTGTGAACTATTTGGGCATGTTCTATGCAGATCGCAGGTTGAGTTCCCGTGTTTGGGATTGGTAACTGGTTTGGATGAAAGGAATTGGGACGGGATTTTAACGAGTTTTGCTCTCGGGGATTTTAACGAGTTTTGCTCTCGGGGATTTTAACGAGTTTTGCTCTCGGGGATTTTAACGAGTTTTGCTTTCGGGGATTTTAACGAGTTTTGCTCTCGGGGATTTTAACGAGTTTTGCTCTTGGGTCTTTGTATGGTGATTGTGAATTTTGTTATGTCGAGGGGAAGTCGAGTAAAATGGCTCAAACTTTGATCGGAATAAGTTTTGATAATGCGGGATCTGGTTTCCATGTCTGGCCCTAATGGTTAGGGGTATCCTATGGAGCTTGAATCCTCAAAATTCCGGGCTGTCTCTAGTCTGGGTCTCGAGAAGGTCTTGAGGGTTGTAATGTGGGAAGTCTAAATGTGGTGTTAGTTGACCAGCTCGATTATCTCTCCCTTATTTGATGGTATGAGTATTGATCTTGAGTGGACCGTTGACCACGGTCATGGGCATTTGAATATTTTTTGTTGGTTGACCTCTTAGCCCCGGTCATGGGATCTTCATTTGTGTTGACCGTTCTGGTCGTGGATGCCCTTTTTTGATGATGGCCTGCTTTTTTGATTTGGCCTTTTGCTTCTTTTTTTTTCCTTGGACTTTTGATTTTTTTTTGTCCAGCTCTTTTTTTGTCGGTCAGACTAACACCTATGGTAGGTATGGTTGATCTTGTTGGAGGGGTGTTTATTGTGGGAAATGGGCTTGCCTCCCTTTACCATTTTAATTTTACTAAGACATAGTTACAGTGTGTTTTAATCCCGACTCTACAGTGTTTCCGCCACTGTATCGCGTTAGATTTTCTAGGGGATTACATCAACCGCAAACACTAAAACACACTAAATAGACCCGAGTAATTCTGAGATCCGTTCTCAAAACTATCTATGCATCGAGTCCCGTTTAGTGTATACTCCGAGGGTGCAACTCCTCACTATGTGATTTACTTACATTCGCATTTACAGTTTTTCGTATGATTTATTGCTTTTATGACCTTATAATCGCATGCTAAATCACCTAACACAGAATTCAAAATGTAAAACAACTAAAACTGAACAAAGTGATGGTCGGGTTTCGTATTAGTCCCGGTGCTCGCCTTATTAGGTTCGACGCAACTCTATTAATACCGAGCCGACGCATCTTAAGCAGAATACCAGGTAAGGTATACCACGAGAATGACTAATATCAGTATTATCGCGTTAAAACTGATTTGCTAATACGTATAATACTAGTACTCTCTACTCTCCTACGTGCATCTTTTCATGGCTTGCTTGTCACGTGAAATCGCATGCAAAGAATGTAAACACAACTACTTCGACGACAAAACATACTTGTCTTAAAACAACCGATATAGCAAAAGGTTTAGGGTTAAAACAACGGATGTTACAGTACTTCCACCACAACAAAAGAACTAGGATATCAGCCCACCGATTGATTAGTGGAGGCCGCTATAGTGCGGGCGGGATTGGGTGTTGACGTCTATCGGATTTTGGCTCCCCAATACGTACCCTCACCCCTTACTCAGAATCGACAGTTTCCGGATGTCCGAAACCATTGGAAATGAGAGTCATTTCAGGCATGGAGTGCTTAAGGGTACAAGTCTTTATCTTTAGGTCCCGTGCCACTCAACTTTGAGCCGGCAAGGGATCAAAGTTGACTTGAACGGTTTCCGAGTCCCCATAATTGACTCGGTGGCGACTCCACAAATCGGCAACAACTTCAATTCACTAAAAAGGTCGCCTTACCAAACAAAACGGCCTTTAAACATTTGCAACCACGACTCGATCGATTTCCAAACGGAAACATGAGTGCCCACACCCGTCTAGTAAAAGTACGAATCGTCATCCAAGTCGAGGTCCGACACTTCGCCCCGTACGCGAGATCGACCGGCCCCTGGCAGGGAGGGGGCCGCGTGGGTGGCCACCGCCACATGTTAAAAACCAAGTCGGTCACGCGTGGGGCGCCAGGCGGTGCGGACGGACGTCCACAATTTGTCGGCCCAATTATTTATTAATTTTATTAACTCGTTTTAATTCGGTTCGTGGGTCAATCAACTTATCTCCCGGAATTCATTTAATCTGTATTTCTTACTCACTTAAATGAGATGATTATCCCTTTTCTATTGATCTCCCATTCAACGTATACCCCCTTATCATCCTTTTTAGCCCACCGCTTCCCACTTTTTTTAATCATATACATTCATCTCCCTTTTTGGTTCATCTCCCCTTGAACCCCTTTGCTTTAAACGTAATCATCACCCTCCTCCCCTTCTTCTTGTGTCCATCATCGCATCACCGTCATCCCTCTTTTCCTTTTCTTCTTTTCACCTTCTTCTGTCTCTCTCGCAACTCCCTCCTCCGTTGCCCCTATTTTTTCCTCTATTTTCTAGTCGATGCGCGTGATCTTTGCTGCTGTTGTACGCCTTTACTACGCTGCTGTTGTTGCTGCTACAGTACTGCTGCTGCGTTTACTGCCCGGTTATTGTCTTTTTGTTTCCTTGGTTCGTTGATTTGATGCTACTTTCGGATGTCGAACCCATGCCCGTGTTCCGTTTCTGCTGTTTCGGTTTTGTACCGTCACCTGCGACCTGCTGCTGCTGTGTAAGTCTGTTCTCCTCCTTCTTCTCTTCTGCATCTTGCCGCTGTTATTCTTGTTTGTATTGCGTCTCTACTGCTGTTGTTTCAATATCATCGTGGCCTTCTTCTGCCTTCTTGCTCTTCTTCGTTTCGGTTTGTGTCATTTATGCTGCTGCGTGGTCACTGTTATGCTCGTCTTACCCTTCTTCTTCTTCTTCTTCTTCTTCTTCTTCTTCTTCTTCTTCTTCTTCTTCTTCTTCTTCTTCTTCTTCTTCTTCTTCTTCTTCTTCTTCTTCTTCTGTTATTCCCCGTCATCGTTGCTGCATGATGTTAATATTGCTGCCTTGCTGCCGTTGTTGTCTCTCTTTTACTATTATTGTCAATTTTGCTGTTTTCCATTGTCTTCTCGATTCCTGCCTTGTTTCTGCTTGCTTTTCTGTTTCCTTCTTCTCTTCTTATTCCGGTGCATCAATTCTTAATTGGTTGTATTTGCTACTGTTTTCTTTGTTTGTATCGAGTTTCGAGCCATGTCCTTTGTTCCTCTATTTATTCATTTGAATTTCAATTGCTTATCTTTTGTCGTGAATGGTACAAGTAGATTACTTGTTGTTCTTGCTCGGTCTGTTGCCTTCCGGTCCATCCTTGTGTTAGCTTCTTCTTCTATCTTCCTTGTTTCCATTTCGATTTTGCTTTGGTTGTCGTGTGGGCTGATGTTTTGATGCCACTGATGCCTTTCTGTCCTTCGTTCTTCTTGTCGTTTCGTCACACACTCACACCTGCTACTGCTGTCTGTCGTCATCATTCTTTTCCTTTCTCCTCAATCTTTCTATTTCGTCGATGTGTATGCCTAGTGGTGTTAGCCATCACTGCTGCTGTACTAGCGGTTCTACAACTTGGAGCTTAAAGATAACATTTCTACTGATTTGAAGCTTGGGTTGATCAAGAAGGACGAGTCCGAGTTCGTTTCGGACGTCTACTCAAGGTAACTTTAGGACGTTACTCGATTTTATATCGTATGTTTGAGTAGTAGTATGTAGTAAAAAATATAACTTTGGTTTTCTAATTTTAGCTATTTATTATTGCTAATTATATTAATTTTAAATCTATGCCTTAAATACTTTATAACTTTCGATATCGTTTTATAAATCGTTAGTAATTTTATTATTTACGATCGTTATAATATTTTGTTGGTTATCGTGACACTAGTAACTAAATAATATCGATTTCATATTTTTGTCACATTTAATTAATTTCTAATTTTTAACTTAAAATCGTATTTTCATATTATAATCGAGATTTGTATACTCGTTCAATAAATTAATTTCGTCCTATGACTTATATTAATAAATGAGAAAATAGTCGCTTTTGTTTTAAATATTTTTTTTGTCGAGACAATTTTCACTAATAATTTCTTATTTGTTTACAATTGACTATTTTTAGTAAAACCCGTATTATTTATTAATAAAAGATATTTGTTAAAAATAATTTGAAACCTTTGTAAAATTTATTTCATTTATAAAACTCGTTGACTAAATTAATTTTGATATCGTTTCTCTTAAAACATCTCTTTTCTAAAATTTATAATTTTAACACGATTTCCTAATTATTTATAAAATACTATATATTGACTTATTATATTTTATTTATATTTTGAGTAACGAATTTAGAAATATATTAAATTTACGATAACAACGATAATAATAAAATATTAATTTCGTTAGAAATGCTATTTTTTATACATTTCACTTATTTTAACAACTTACGTATATATAAGACTTTCTATTTTAATTAAGTTTCTAAAATTAGTAACTTTATGATTACAGAAAGTTTCCCCTTTTAATATAAAATGTTTACTTCGTTTATCTCCATATTAATTATATTGATTATATGTTTTGTATATCGATAATGGTTTGTTTTGGAGTTATGGAATAAGAACAAGTGTGAGGTTTAGAGAAATATATTCTGGGGTTTACGGTTTTGCCATCAACTATAAGGCTGGCGTGTCTTTATGGGGCACATTGGTTGTTGAACCGAGCATATATGGTGTTCGGGAGTGTGTGTACATTTTGACCTTAAACTCGTGCCTCGCAGTGTAAGACGCCGTCGGGTTGAACTGAGTATTCATGGTACTCGGGAGGGGTGTGCATATTATCTTAAACTAGGGCCACGCATTTATAAGTCGCCGTCCTATTATGGTTGAGTAGTCTAGTTAGAGACCGAAGTTTGATTTGTTTGTACTAAGTTCTCGAAGCTAGTTTCAGTATTCTCCTAGTGAAAGTCTAGCCTTCATCACTAATCCTTTTCATAACGTCATTTTGAATATTTTTATTATCGATACATTTTGATTTGCAGGTTGACCAATATTTGAAATTTTCTTCTGAAAACTTGTTCTGATTTTATTATTCCAATATTTTAAGTTTTCTTCGAAAGCTTATTTTTATTATATCGTTTTAATGTTTTCTCATTTTAAGTATTTTGATATAATAATACTATTATTTTTCCATACGGTATAATATGGTTGGGAGAACGTCCGAGTTACTCCCCACAGACGTGGCTGTTATGTTTATAACATGACAGGTATTTGCTGCTGGGTTTTGGGTGTGAGCTAGCGAGTAGCGTGAATCCTACTCTTTCTTCATTCATGTTTATTTACGGATTTTTGTAACCCTGTTTGAAGATTTTTTTTTATTATTTTAGCCCTTTTGTAAAAAGTGGCCTCTGTATTAACTGACCGTTCTTTTATTAAAATATAGAACATCAGTGTGTTTTAATCCCAAATCTGCAGTGTTTCCGCCACTGCATTTCGTTATATTTTCTAGGGGATTACAGTTGGTATCAGAGCATTGCTGCTCCCGATGCTTACACCTGATTTTAGGAAAAACACTCGTAAATGATCTGAATATTACAGAATACTAGTGAGAGATGGGTAGAAACAAAATAAGGACTTAACTGTTAGGTTTACATGTTCTTGTAACTCAATGACTAGCATTGAATATTTGTTTCTTTTGTGTCGAGAAGAAGGTGAAAGAACAAGATGCTTATATTGTGCTCCAGATCGGGACATGACCTACTTAGAACTCTCAACGCCTGCCAACTCGAGTGGACAACTTGGTGCTCCGAGAAAGATGTCGATGGTGACCTTCCATCTCAGATTTAGTTCGCTCAAGCTACAGGTTAGATGATCAAGGGTAGATTCCTGTTCAATGATGTTGCAGTAGATACAGATTGAGCAACCCAAGACTTGCGTGCTCGTTCCTCTGCAAGAAGATGAAGTAATCCTTTTGGTTCCCTCGTGAACCTTAGAGGTCTAAAATTTCCCTTCTCGTTTTAGGTCTTTATCGTCTAGAATCATTGATTTTTTTCTACCTGCTTCTGCCTTTTCCAATCCTTCTCTTATAAATTTCCGTTTTCATTCTTGTGACAAATCTTCGATTTATTTCTCATACTTACCATCTTTCCTCTTGAGATTGTTTGGTTAGACTGGATTTTGTCTTACTGAACCCCGAGTTATAGATGTTTGAGGTTTAGTAAACCCTTGTTACTTGATTTGAGGATTGTGAGTCTACCCTATCTTCTAAGCAGGTGAGAAATTCTTGAGGATTAATTTGAATAGCAAATGTTGCTTGATGAAATAGGGATGATACTGTAGACACTGAACCTTGGGTTATAGGTTACCTTGATTATTTTGGAGTACTTAGAGTTGAATATATTTGAGAGTAGTAAGAGTATGTCATATTTGATGGATACCTAGTACCTAACCTAGAACTGAACCAAGTGTAGCTGATAATAATACTTTGAGATTCTTACCTAAATGCTATTTGATGAATGCATCGGGAATATTTGGGATCATAGAGTACTGTTTATAGTGTTAACCCGAGTGTTGTGGTACCATCGAAGGTTTTCATTAATATCGTTAGAAATTTTGGTTGACATAGATTACCCGTGTTTCTTAAGGATTAGATCGTTGATCGTTGTTTAAGGTTGTAACATTTGAACTTTGGAGTTGAGTGATTTAAATTGGATAAATTGCTGTTAACCTTGAAAAGGAGAAACATATTGCCATTAAAGGTTGGATTTATCGCGTTGTTTTGAGGAATACTTAATGCGAATCATCTGGATGGATTTATAGTTCAAAACCCTTCGACCAACGAGATTGTGGCTTCGTTGAGTTAACATTTCGGTGGTTTCGCTGATACGATATGAACTTGGTGGAATTCTCAGAAACCTTAGTCGAGTGACGTGTTTGAAAACGTGAATGTTTGCGCCATTACCTATAGGTTTGAGCGTGTTTGAGGATTTGTTGTACTTTCCCAACTTCTGTACTTGTGGCATTAAAAATATGTTGGTGATCATTTTTGAGGATTTTGTTCCCGAACATTGTTAAATTGGTGGATCTCGTTTACTGTTTCTTACTCGAGAAATTTTGAGTATACTTCGAGGTCAAACCTTATGAGCTTTAGATTTAGGGACCTTATCGCTTGCGAGTTGTGTGTGTTTTGATTACCGTTGGAAATTTTAATTGATGAGTTTAGAATTTAAAGCATTTGTGGATTAGTATCGTGTCGTTTGAACGATTGGATAATCACGTAAGACATTTTAGGAGATTGTGACTGATAGTACCACCTAGTACCTAATATTGGGCTTAACGTATTTGATGGAAATTAGGAACCCGTGTTGTGGGAGTCGTACCGGGAATCTCGAGATGGTTAACTTCTTCTGTATTTTCTTGAGAGCCCCGTTTGACTGTCAATTTCGTTCCTCCCCCTTAACTTTTCTTAAATCCTACTTCTTCTTTGACCAATCACTTTGACTTCTTTATCGGGTTTGAAAACTTTTGTTTCGATTTGTCGTTGACTTCGACTCTATTTATCCGTTTATCATATCCCCGAACTTGTGTTATGAAAATTTTGACTAATTTACAAATTTTAATTTTCATGAAATTATAACATTTTGAGTTATAAATTTCAAAACTTTGTATTCCGTCTTTGCTTTATTTTTGGTCCTGTTTCTAAAGGGTCTTAATAATTTATTTTAAAGTATTTCGAAGTTGTTTAAAATTTTAATTTTGATTTTCCTGTGATCGAAATTTTATGAAAATTTTCTTAATTGCAAATGTTTTGATTTTTACGAGGTTATTGGGTTAAACGATTTAAAATTTTCGAAAAACATCGTACGTCTTAAGTCTTTATTCTATTGTCGATAGACTTTAAATCTATTATCGAAAATGTTTGACGAGTGGTTCAATTTTTATTTACTAACTACAAAACTTGATTTCTCAAACTTTTGTTAGCCTTAACACAAAATGTTGTCGAAATTCTTAATCAAGATGTTTCACTGTCGCTTTGAAAATATTTGGGCACTCTTCCCATCGAGTTCGTTTACAAATATTATTTATCGTCATTATTTTATCAAATAATTTTTAACTTACGATTTTATTAAGTTAAATGATTTAAACTTTGGGTAACTGAACCCAAACTACCTTGAGATAAATTTTGTCTTCGATTTCGATTTCATATCACGTTTAAAGTTGTAAAAATTTTTAAACCGAGATTGTGATGCGAGTTAAGCATTCTCCTTTTGTTCAAATGATATAAGCTTGTTTTCCATTCTATTATTATGTTGTTGTTAGTTTTGAGGACGAAACTTCTTTTTAGTGGGGATGATTGTAACACCCCTAATTTTTACTCCCTCCGTTTCTATGATTTCTTCCACCTTAAAAGTGGCACATTTCTTAAGAAAAACAATAAAACAAGTAAAAGTAGAGAGGGAGTAAAGTAAGTGGGCCACCTAGGTAAGAGAGAAGTGTGATAGAAAAAAGGAAAGTGGAAGAAATCAAAGAAATGGTTGAAAAAAGAAATGTGGAAGATATCAAAGAAACAGAGGGAGTATAAAATAAAAGAAATTAAAGTTATATTCGTATTTTTATTTTTACGATTTAACTAGTAATTCTTAAAATTATTATAAAACAAATTTATCGTTTAATCGTTTCAAACTCCTAAAATTCTATTTGTCTCGAAAACTCTTCTTATATTTAAAACATATTTCTATTTCTGTTTCGATTCATTTTATACATTTATTTAATTCTTATCGAAAGTCTATTTCGACGATTTAAATTCTAAATTCTTTTTACTTATTTTATTTAAGCTCGAATTTCTATTTTCGGCTCAAAGTTAATTTATATTGAGTTTCGTCAAAACATTTATTACATTTCCTCGAGAAATCAATTTAATTCACTTTATCGAAAATATATTATTTATCGGGAAATACTATTTGATTGTCTAATTATTTATTTCTATCAACTTTGATTTTATCCCGAATAATTTAATTACTCATTTTATTTGACGGCCCGATTATTTATTAATTTTATTAACTCGTTTTAATTCGGTTCATGGGTCAGTCAACTTATCGTCCCGGAATTCATTTAATCTGTATTTCTTACTCACTTAAATGAGATGATTATACCCTTTTGTACTGATCTCCCATTCAAGGTATACCCCCTTATCATCCTTTTTAGTCCACCGCTTCCCACTTTTTTTTATCATATACGTTCATCTCCCTTTTTGGTTCATCTCCCCTTGAACCCCTTTGCTTTAAACGTAACCATCACCCTCCTCCCCTTCTTCTTGTGTCCATCATCGCATCACCGTCATCCCTCTTCTCCTTTTCTTATTTTCACCTTCTTATGTCTCTCTCGCAACTCCCTCCTCCATTGCTCCTGTTTTTTCCTCTATTTTCTATTCGGTGCGCGGGATCTTTGTTGCTGCTGTACGCCTCTGCTACGCTGTTGTTGTTGCTTCTGCGTTTACTGCTCGGTTATTGTCTTTTTGTTTCCTTTGTTCGTTGATTTGATGCTACTTTCGGATGTTGAACCCCTGTCTGTGTTTCGTTTCTGCTGTTTTGGTTTTGTATCATCACCTGCGACCTGTTGCTGCTGTGTAAGTCTGTTCTCCTCCTTCTCTTCTGCATCTTGTCGCTATTATTGCTGTTTGTATTGCGTCTCTACTGCTGCTCTTTCAATATCATCGTGCCCTTCTTCTGCCTTCTTGCTCTTCTTCTTTTTGGTTTGTGTCGTTCATGCTGCTGCGTGGTCACTGTTATGCTCGTCTTACCCTTCTTCTTCTTCTTCTTCTTCTTCTTCTTCTTCTTCTTCTGTTATTCCCCATCATCGTTGATGCATGATGTTACTATTTCTGCTGTTGTTGTCTCTCTTTTACTATTATTGTCAATTACGCTGTTTTCCATTGTCTTCTCGATTCCTGCCTTGTTTCTGCTGTGGTTGTCGTGTGGGCTGATGTTTTGATGCCATTGTTGCCTTTCTGTCCTTCGTTCTTCTTGTCGTTTCGTCACACCCTCACACCTGCTACTGCTGTCTGTCGTCATCATTCTTTTCCTTTCTCCTCACTCTTTCTATTTCGTCGATGTGTATGCCTGGTGGTGTTAGCCTTCACTGCTGCTGTACTAGCGGTTCTACAACTTGGAGCTTAAAGATGACATTTCTACTGATTTGAAGCTTGGGTTGATAAAGAAGGACGAGTACGAGTTCGTTTCGGACGTCGACTCAAGGAAACTTTAGGACGTTACTCGATTTTATATCGTATGTTTGAGTAGTAGTATATAGTAAAAATTTTAACTTTGATCTTCTAATTTTAGCTATTTATTATTGCTAATTATATTAATTTTAAATCTGTGCCTTAAATACTTTACAACTTTCGATATCGTTTTATAAATCGTTAGTAATTTTATTATTTACGATTGTTATAATATTTTGTTGGTTATCGTGACACTAGTAACTAAATAACATCCATTTCATATTTTTGTCACATTTCGTTAATTTCTACTCCGTCCGGGTTCTTATGATTGCCCCATTTGGTTTTGGGTGAAAAATAAGGAAGGAAAAATGAGTGGTTAAAAAAGAAAGAGGAAGAGAGAGAAATGGATGGGTAAATATGAACCACACATTTAGGTTCTAAAATGGAAAGTGGGTAAAAGATTAAATTCATCCGAAAAAGGAATATGGGTAAATAATAGCAACTCAGAGGGAGTAATTTTTAACTTAAAATCGTATTTTTATATTATAATCGAGATTTGTATACTCGTTCAATAAATTAATTTCGTCCTACGACTTATATTAATAAATGAGAAAATAGTCGCTTTTGTTTTAAATATATTTTTTGTCGAGACTATTTTCACTAATAATTTCTTATTTGTTTACAATTGACTATTTTTAGTAAAATCCCTATTATTTATTAATAAAAGCTATTTGCTAAAAATAATTTCAAACCTTTGTAAAATTTATTTCATTTATAAAACTCGTTGACTAAATTAATTTTGATATCGTTTTTCTTAAAACATCTCTTTTCTAAAATTTATAATTTTAACACGATTTCCTAATTATTTATAAAATACTATATATTGACTTATTATATTATATTTATATTTTGAGTAACGAATTTAGAAATATATTAAATTTACGATAACAACGATAATAATAAAATATTAATTTCGTTAGAAATGTTAGTTTTTATACATTTCACTTATTTTAATAACTTACGTATTTTCTATAAGACTTTCTATTTTAAGTAAGTTTCTAAAAATAGTAACTTTCTAATTATAGAAAGTTTCCCCTTCTAATATAAAATGTTTACTTCTTTTATCTCCATATTAATTATATTAATTATGTCTTTTGTATATCGATAATGGCTTGTTTTGGAGTTATGGAATAAGAACAAGTGTGAGGTTTAGAGTAATATATTCCGGGGTTTACGGTTTTGTCATCAACTATAAGGCTGGTGTGTTTTTATGGGGCACATTGGTTGTTGAACCGAGCATATATGGTGTTCGGGAGTGTGTGTACATTTTGACCTTAAACTCGTGCCTCGCAGTGTAAGACGCCGTCGGGTTGAACTGAGTATTCATGGTGCTCGGGAGGGGTGTGCATATTATCTTCAACTAGGGCCACGCATTTATAAGTCGCCGTCCTATTATGGTTGAGTAGCCTAGTTAGAGACCGAAGTTGATTTGTTTGAACTAAGTTCTCGAAGCTAGTTTTAGTATTCTCCTAGTGAAAGTCTAGCCTTCATCACTAATCCTATCCATAACGCCTTTTTGAATATTTTTATTATCGATACATTTTGATTTGCAGGTTGGCAAATATTTGAAGTTTTCTTCTGAAAACTTGTTCTGATTTTAATATTCCAATATTGTAAGTTTTCTTCGAAAGCTTATTTTTATTATATCGTTTTAATGTTTTCTCATTTTAAGTATTTTGATATAATAATACTATTATTTTTCCATATGGTATAATATGGCTGGGAGAACGTCCGAGTTACTCCCCACTGACGTGGCTGTTATGTTTATAACATGACAGGTATTTGCTGCTGGGCTTTGGGTGTGAGCTAGCAAGTAGCTTGGATCCTACTATTTCTTCATTCATGTTTATTTATGGATTTTTGTAACCCTATTTGGAGATTTTTTTTTATTTTAGCCCTTTTGTAAAAAGTGGCCTCTGTATTAACTGACCGTTCTTTTATTAAAATATAGAACATCAGTGTGTTTTAATCCCAAATCTACAGTGTTTCCGCCACTGTATTGCGTTAGATTTTCTAGGGGATTACAAACCATCACTTGGACAAACTTCGAGGTCACATTTCATAAGGCGATCCATCCATTCGGTTAAGAGATTCCCAAAACCCGACATGACTCAAAATAATACGAGGAACCTATAGACACACTATGGGTAATCTGGTATGTCTAAAACGAGCGCCCATAACCCGCATATATAGCCCTAATCCAACAACAATTAGGAAACTACGGAAAATTTCCAAAAACAAGAATCGGGCCGCCCAAGCCCAGGCGACCCGAAATCCAACCGCCCCGACCCAGGCGGTCGAACCTTAAGTCATCAGTCTCCCAAGCACTTGAAAATTATGGCATCAGCCTTGCTTTACCCCAACAATCACCGCTTGACAACCCCAGACGTTGGGAACGACCTCTCGAAGTCACTAAAACGCTTTCCGAAAGCCAAAATACCCAGACAACACATTTCACCCGTTGGATCCACTAGACTGACGTTTTTATTTATTTTCTTTTTAGGGAGATAAACTACCCCACCTAGGCATGTTGTAGCCTTTAGTGGCATCGTCAATTCGCGTCTGTAACCCAGTACGGCACTATCGTTAAAGTGTAAAAAAGTGGTCTAGTTTTTTTTTTTCAAAAAGTGGTCTAACTTTTTCGCTTTCTTGCCTCACTTTAAACATGAATGTCAGGCTGATTACACTTGTCTCCCAACACCGAACACGTACTCAGTCAAAACACTTTAACTACGAAGAATTTCTCACATTTAACACGTCTCGAGTCAAACTTTTTAATCGACGTACTGCTTGATCCATCACCCAGCTCAAATAAACGCATTTCAAAAAAAAAAATCCGAAAACGCATTTTCGTACTCTCGTGCAATCCTAACGCATTTAAAACGTCCTAAACTACGACGAAATCGCGAAAAAAAACAAATTTGAAGTGATTACTTGTCAATGTATGTCAACGTTTCATAAGCAAAACAAAACACAAGACTAACAAATCAATTCGAATACTAAAAGTCTAAAATATACAAATTATACAAATCTAAACACAAACCAGGTTCATAAACTAGGGAAGACCCCTAGAGGCTGCACCTATAGCTATCACGAGCTCACCAATATTGTCATCCAAACCTAGATCCTCTAAATCAAAGGTAGGAGACTCAGTACCGTCCATGCTAGACAGCATATCTAGTGTAGCTGTCTCGGGAATCCCTCCGACGTCCTCGGTAGCGCCCGTGACATGTCAGCCTCATGCTCAACCTCTCTCTCCACCTCAACTGCGTTGAGGCACGCCCTGCGCCGAGGTCTCGCCTTGAGCCCAAGCCAACCACTCCTTGAGCCAACCCCTGATGGGAGATCGACGAAACTTAGGACACGAAACCAAACGAATTAGCCAAACTAAACCTAACCCTTGAGAACCAAATTCTATACGAAAACCGAAACTTACCCGGTATACCCGGTCACGCCAATCCATCCCAGCCTCCATCTCTTCAGCAGAACACGAAGGCAGAGGCTCCGTGAAGGCTACCCCAGCCGCATCGACCCTGAGCACCGTCAAGGGGAAGTTTGGGGCCGAATGGCATAAGTCGGATTGGCCAGCTAAAGGAAAAGCGAACCGGTTAAGGTGCAAGCAAAGACTAAACTATAGAACAAAACAAGCCATAAAACAGATAATCGAGCACTCATTACGAGGCGGTGATAAGCTAGCCGCTGGCAGACGTGAGATAGATAGGAGGCACCAGGAACCAACACTGCATCACCTCCTTCCCCATCCCTACCCTTGTGGACCTCTTCGGCGGTCGGTGGTCTAAACATGGTCAGGGGAGGATCAACCGGCACCCTGAAATCGTCATACAAGCACTGACGCACCAACCGTTCGCCCAGATACCATACCAGGCGAAACAACGCAGGAAGGAGCATCCTCGTTTAGCACCTAGGTCTCAACACCGCTCCCACATACTCGGGCAGACCCTCATAGTCGGCCCAGGGACAGGCCACAAACTACATACACAAAAATCGACACTTCAATAATCCTAAACCTTGGGGGCTACTAAGTAAAACAAACCGTAAGAAAGAAACTTGCATCTTTGAGGCGCAACTGGTTCACCAGCACATTCTCCGACGGGTAGTGACTCGTCGTGCTCTCGACCTGAGCCAATCTCCACTCAATCCCCGTCGGAAACCTAACCGGACGAGCACGCACCATCTTAGGTGCCAATCAAGGGAAATAGAAGTAAATCTAAGCCTGCAAAACCCCAAAAACATCATTAGCAAAACCAAACCGAACTAAGCAATACCCGAGAAACGAACACAAAGGTAGTAACTAACCTCTAGCATAAGACTTGGATCCACGATAGGTAAAGCCGATCCCGAATCCACCTTTAGTGGCCTTACCACGACTTTTAAGCAACGGGTCATCTCCGCGAAAGTTGCGGTCACCCAATCAAAACGTCCTAACTGATCTAAATCAGCTAGGAAAGGCAAAATCCTAGTACTAAACCTCTCGTCCTTATCCGAGAAGTGGGTCGATCCTAGGAAGTACCACAACCACAGACGAGCATCCTGCACCGGTGTATTGGATACTCGACCCTCTAGTACCGCCACCCTCTCGAAGTGGTCGGTAATGTGCGAACTCACCAGAGCATGAGACGTACTATACGCCTCACGCTCCAAACAATCCCCGATCCATCCACGGGCCTCATCACTATCTAACTTAGGGCCCTCGGCAGCCCACCTAATCATCTCCGGACCCTAAGGTAAACCCGTAATTACCCCGAAGTCCTCCAAAGTCATCCCGACCTCCCCAAAAGGCACATAGAAGATCGAGGTAGTGTCGTGAAAGTGATCTATCATCTCTCTAATCCCCATCAGGTTGCATTTGGTCTTGCAACCTACCAACCGGGCCCAGTGCCCGACCACGGGACCCAAAGCTGTCCTCCCGATAATCCCCTTTTCCGCGGGACTAAGCTTCTTAGAATAGATCTCTAAGCATGTCTTAAAACCCAAGAAGGTCCTCATCGGACCTAGGGGCTGCAAACCGAGATTATACAAGCATAAACAAACCAAACCAACCTAAACCAAAATTTAAAGCCTAAACTAATAAGCAAGAGTCAAGATACTCACCAGGCTGTTCACGATAGAGTTAGAGATGTGCAAATCAGGACGAAACAACAACTGATGGCCGTCCTAATCCTTAGCCCAAGGAGGATCCTCGTAACCAACCTCCTCGCCCTCGTGTGTTGGATCCGGAACATGAGCCCTCCTAGAAACCATCACAGGTAGCCTTCGCCTCGTAACTCTATCAAAGTCGGCCTCATTTATCGCCCCTGGTTCACGGTGCTGCAAAGGAACGCTTCGTCGTCTCTTATGAATCCCTCGGTGAGTCAACAAGCTCGTCCCGGCGGCCTCACCACTAGTACTAGTCAAAGGAGCTCCCTCGGGACGCTTAGTATCATCTCTAGCTGTGAAACCAAGGAAAAAAAATAACAATACGCGCCTCAGGACAGGTCAAAGCAGCACAAACGGGTCAAAATAAGCTCAAAATTTCAAATAGAGATATTAAAATTCCGAAAAGTCCACTAGTACCCATTTTCGACGCCGGTCACAATAAAAGTGGTTTCAGGAAAATCCGACATCGTTACGGTACTATTTGGTCTGTCGTAAGTCACACAAACCCTCACGGATTGCTCTAGTAATGCATTCTAACTCACAAAAGTCAACATGGAAGTTACCCATAACCTCGCAAACGCTAGTCGAGCAAAGTTAGGAAGGTCAAGTACGGGAACAACCGGGGAAACCATCCCTAAACCCTAATATTTCGAATTTACCCCATAGGAAGCCAATAATGCACCTCAAAACCTTCTATCAAGCTTATAACTACCCTATCAAGATCTATTCGACCCTAATTTAACAATGGGACTGAGAATAAACATCGAAACCTAGAAAATTCAAAATGCCCAAATCAATTTTTAGGATTTAAGCAAAACCAACCCACAATCAACCCAATTAAGCAGAAACCGACAGTAAGCGAGTAAGGAACACTTAACATAATCGTGTATGGTGAAAATCGAGATAGAAATCGGTTGAACAAGTCGAGGAAGCGAGTTCGAGTCGAGAGGAGTCGCGCATTTTGGTTTTAAGGCGAATGACCCTTCCCTCTTTTCCTTCGCTGACTTTAAACAGACTCGATCCTCAAAACCCCGGGCGCCCCAAGTCAAGCGTCCTTATTTTGGATTGCTGGGGCTAGACGTCCGAAGATTAAGGCGCACAAAGTCGCACGTCTGACTATTCGGCTCAAAGACAAAACTAGAACAAATGGGACACAGTATCCAATAGTTGTAAGACACACGCTCCTATATCAAGCGAAATAAACAACGACAAGACAACTTACTAACCATAACCTGTAAAGCAGGCCTATAAACCTCGTATAGCCGAAATCTGCTCCAACAAAAAAAACGAGCATAAAAACCTATAGCCAACAAGACTACTCATATTCAGGCACATGACAAATAAAGCATAACAAATCTGAACAAAAATTAAAGTGAACATCCGCGAAGCAAAACAAATCTGACCGAAAAAAATGAATATTCGGGAAGCAAAACGAATCTGACAGAAAAAATGAACATCCACGAAGCTAAACGAATCTGACCGAAAACAAATGAACATCCGCGAAGCAAACCAAATATAACCGAAACAAATGAACATCCGCGAAGCAAAACAAATGAACATCCGCGAAGAAAAATTGAATGGATTCTTACACATTCAAAACCGAATGGATCGTTACACATTCGAAAATTTTAACCCGTAAGCCTAACGAGTCACTAAGCATTCTGAAGGCAAAACAAATGAACATCCGCGAAGCAAAATCGAATGGATTCTTACACATTCAAGTTCGAATGGATTCTTACACATTCGAGCATTCTTAATTCGTGACCCTAACGAGTCGCTAAGCGCTCTGAAGGCAATTCAAGTTCAAATGGATTCTTACAACTTCGAAATTTTTAAAGGCAATTCAAGTTCGAATGGATTTTTACACATTCGAAAATTTTAACCCATGAGCATAACAAACCCGATTGAATCCAAACACAATCAAAAAGCAAATCTTTAAAATCCGTGAATCTAACGAGTCCTTAAGTATTCAATTCACGAACCCATGAGCATAACGAACCCCAAAACAATAAAAAATAAAATCTTTAAAATCCGTGAATCTAACGAGTGCTTAAGCATTCAATTCACGAACCCATGAGCATAACGAACCCAAAAACAATCAAAAAGCAAATCTTTAAAATCTGTGAATCTAACGAGTCCTTAAGCATTCAGTTCATGAACCCATGAGCATAACGAACCCCAAAACAATCGAAAAGAAAATCTTTAAAATCCGTGAATCTAACGAGTCCTTAAGCATTCAATTCACGAACCCTAGAGGAACACCCAAAGCAAAAGGCAAAGCATAATCAACACAACCATCCGCCAAGGATATTAAAACCAAGACTAAATTGCTAGTAAAAATACTAAAGCAAAAGGTCTATGTCAAAGCCCAAAACACTAGTCGACATTAAGCAACCTAAAGCAAAACGAGCGATCCCAGATCCGAGCATCAACGGGCAACCGCATGCAAGGAGGTCAGGAATGATTTCTAAACCTTGGCCAATGGGCCTCAAGTACGCAGTCCAACGGACTCAAAATGACCCATCCGTACAGCCACCAGGTCGTAATCCTCGATTGACCTGGGCAGCAATAGTTTGACTTTTGCCTTGTCCAAGCCTCAGCCAAAGTGGGGGCTTCTGTAGACACCCAGATTTGGACCTGGTGGCTGTAGAAGTGCCCGACAAACACTCGATGACGATCGGACTACAACGCGACGCGATATTACGATGTTTTAGATATTTTTTCTATAGAACGGATCAAATAATTACTCGGAAAAATTAATTTAACATCAAGGCAGCCTTAGACGTGTCGTTACGGTCGCGTCGACACTAATTAGAGTCAATTCCGACACCGGGACCCCGAATCAGCCCCGAAATATGCAAAGTCAAACCCGAGTCAACATATCGGGCCAAGTAGACCTCGGGACTCGCATCCGAAGCCCACCCAGCGCTCAATGTGCTAGGGTTAACGGGGAAGCTTAATCTCCAAGTCAACAAAATACACGCATCCTCTCCGTTTTGGAAAGTTTAGAAATCGAATCTTCAAAATTCCAGGCGCCTCACACTTGGCGTCCTAGATTTCATGCGCATGACCTCATTTGCCTGAGTTCTGGTGCGCCGGGACTCAGGCGTCCTAAAGGTCAATTTGAACTACGCGAGCAACTATAAATACCCCCCTCATTTCGTTCATTCGACACAATAACTCATTCAATTCTCTTCTCCTTCTTATTCTTTAAGATTTTCCTTCTCTAACTTGGGTCACACTCCGACACTAAGTACGATCCACTCGATCGTTTAGCGAATCGTCGCTACTCCTCACTCTCGAGCACTCCACTCGACCCCGAGGAGGACCTGCGTTCGACTAGCTTACCCCGGGTCTAGCAGAGAATCTCTACCGGATTAACCGCAGAACTAGCCGTAGTAACGAAACTCTGCCGAAATCACCGCAAGACGAGCTAGGAGGATCCGCCTCGAAGTCGAACCGTCAGTGGGTTGCCATCTAAACAAAACTTTACATTCCTGTACTTTTATTATGCACTTCGATAATGTCAAACGTGGATACTAGGTCCATGACACGTCTTAAAACATACGTAACGTCCTCAACCTCAACCATAAGCACTAAAACACCCTAACTAAACCCGAGTAATTTTGATATCCGTACTCAACTTTCTACGCATCGTGTCTTGTTTAGTGTACACTTGGGGTGTGCAACTTCTCACTACGTGATTTACTTACATTTTACATTTACCGCTTTCATAAGATTTACCGCTTTTATGACCCTATAATCACATGCTAAATCACCTAACACGGAATTCAAAACATAAACAAACTAAAACTTAACAAAGTGATGGTCGGTTTCCATATTAGTTCCGGTGCTCACCGTGCGTGGTTTGATGCATCCCTATTAATACCGAGCCGACGCATCTTAAGCAGAATACCAGGGGTACACCACGAGAACGACTAATAACCGTATTATCACGTTAAATGTGATTTGCTAATACGTATAATACTTAGTACCCTCTACTCTCCTATGTGCATCTTTTCATGGCCTGTTTGTTACGTGAAATCGCATGCACAGAATGTAAGCACAACTACTTCGAGTACAAAGCTTACTTGTCCTTAAACAACCGACATACCTGGGTTAAAACAATGGATGTTACCGTACTTCCGCCACTGTAAAGAAACAAAGTTATCAGCCCACTGATTGATTAGTAGAGGCCGCTATGTGCGGGCGGGATTGGTGTCGATGTCTAGCGGATGTTGGCTTCCCAATACGTACCCTCACCCTTACTCAGATTCGACGGTTTCCAGATGTCCGAAACCACTGGTAATGAGAGTCATTCCAGGCATGGAGGGCGTAAGGGTACAAGTCTTTATCTTTAGGTCCCGTGCCACTCAACTTTGAGCCGGCTAAGGATCAAAGTTGAATTGAACGGTTTCTGAGTCCCCATAATTGACTCGGTGGCGACTCCACAAATCGGCAATGAATTCGGTTCACTAAAAAGGTCGCCTTACCAAACATATTAGCCATTAAACATTTACAACCACAACTTCATCGATTCCAACAGAAAAACGGGTGCCCGCACTCGTCTAGTACTATTCCGAATCATCATCCGAATCGAGGTCCGACACATCGCCCCGAACGCGAGATCGGACCGTCCCCCGACCGAAAGGGGGCGCGTGGGTGGCCGCTATGACAAACCGGGTCAGTCCCGCAAAGGCGCGCTCGGGGCGCCGTGCGGTGCGGACAGACGTCCACAACAACAGTCATCCAGGCCGATGTCTAATGAGGAGGGAACTTGTTCTGAGGGAACTAACAAACCTCTTGACAATGTATCTGTCTCCTCTACTGTTGCAGTAACCAATGTGGAAGGACCAGAAGAGTTCTCTGAATCTGGTGTGGAAGCATCAACTTCCAGCCATGATGGAACAGTCGGAGAGTCTGTTACAGTTGAGGAGGAAGATACTTTCGTTCCAAGGTAGTGGAAGCATCACAACTCACATCCTCTCTCAAATCTGACCAGTGACATAAGATCCGGTGTACGGACAAGGTCATCCCTCAAGAGAAACAACCTCTTTTCATGCATTGCTTTCGTCTCTTAAATCAAAAACCTAATGTAATAGTCGCCCTAACTGATGCCGACTTGCTCATGGCAATGCAAGAAAAACTAGTTAAATTCTAGAGGAATGAGGTATGGCATCTTGTCCCTAGCCCCCCTCTAATCGTACTGTTTTCGATACTTGTTGGGTCTTTCGCAATAAGCTAAACGATTCCTGTGAAATCGTAAGGAACAAGACTAGACTTGTGGTGCAAGGTTATAATCAACTAGAAGGTAACGACTATGATGAAACCTATGCACCGGTAGCTAGCTAGACTTGAGGTCGTAAGGCTCCTAATAACTTTTGCGGCTCACAAGGGCATCGAACTTTTTCAAATGGATGTTAAAACCACTTTTCTAAATGGTTATTTAATTAGAAGAAGATGTCTTTGTTGAGCAACCTCCGGATTTTATAGACAATGCTTATCCCGAACCTGTTTTCATACTTGACACCGCACTTTATGCTTTAAAACAAGCCCCGAGCTTTGTATGATTTCTTGTCAAAGTTTCTTCTTCAAAATGGTTTTTGTAGAGGTTCGGTGGATAAGACATTGTTTCTTCACTCACAGTCAGATGGACTGTTGGTTGTCCATGTATATGTGAATGACATTATAATTGGAGCAACTAGTGAACTCCCTACTCTTTATTTTTCCAATCTAAAGAAATCGGAGTTTGAGATGAGCATGATGGGTGAACTCGAATTCTTTCTTGGACTTCAAATCAAAAAATCGAAGGAAAGAATCATGATTCACCAACAAAAGTACATCAAGGAGATGCTGCAGAAGTTCGGGATGACAAATGCAAAATCGTACACTACACGTTCCCATGGTATATTCGTCTAACTTGGACAAAGATGAAAATGGTAAGACCATGAGTAAGTCCGTGTATAGAGGTATGATAGGCTCGTTGCTTTACTTGCCGGAGAGTCGTTCCGATATTTTATTTAGCGTTTGCTTATGTGATCGTTTCCAAGCAATTGCGAAAGAATCCCACATTAAGGTCGTAAAACGCATTCTTCGGTATTTGGTTGGAACACAAAGACTATATTTGTGGTACTCTTTAAGTTGCCCTTTTAACCTTGTAGGCTATTCGGATGCGGACTATGTCGGGTGCACGGTTGATCGAAAGAGTACTTCCGGGATTGCTACATTCTTGGGTCCATGCCTAATCTCGTGGGCATTTAAAAAGCAAAACACGGTTGCGCTTTCAACAACCGAAAGTGAATACGTGAGTGCGGCTCATTGTTGTTCTCAAGTCTTATGGGTACGTCAGCAAGTCATCGATTTTGGTATGTTATTTGAATCCATTCCGATTATGTGTAATAATAGAAGTGCAATTAACATGTCTAAAAAACCGATTCAACACACGAGAACTAAACACATTGACATACATCATCATTTTCTTAGAGATCACGTAGAAAAGGGAAATATTGAGTTGCTTTTTATCAATACCGAAGATGAAATAGCATAAATATTTACTAAACCGTTAGCAAGAGATCAATTTGAAAAGTTTCAACTTGAGATTGGTTTGATTGATTGTTCACCTCGCTTGATTGGCTAGACGTGTTTTGATATTTATTCTAGTGGTTATGCAAGATATTTAGACCTTAAATGTTCATTAATTGATTAATTGGTGTCCAATTGTGTTTAAGAGTCTATGGTATATATTAATTTGCATGTCTTTTGTCTACCCACAAAATAATCCCTTTACCCATTAAATTAACACACTCCCTCTAACCACTAAAAATTTTCTACCCCCATCACTCCCTAGTCACCTCATGCCAACCATCCCTCTTCCCTGACATCAAATCATCCGTCCCTTTCTCTTTCTCTTTAACCCTTCCCCAAGCCACATTAATTATCCTCCCCTTCCCAACACTTCAACCATCATTCTATTCTTCTCGTCTGCCGTGACTTATGACTAAGGAAAATTTTATTTTATCAGATGTTTTTGAATTAGTAGTTACAGAAAAAAAAGTACTACTTTTATTCATTGTACATAAGTCAATTTTTTTTCTTTTTAGTCATATTGCCAAGGCATATCCCACATGGTCCTTCCTAATCCTTCTCAACCCTATGTACCCATTGGAACTGTTTATTCCTACATAAAAAATGCCATAGCCTCACTCCCTTTTTGTCCATTACCCTCTCACAAAAGTTCAGAAATTTCATCATCCATGGCTCCCTCCAAAACTTCAACTCAGAAGAAAGGTAAAGGTAGTAAGCGTAAGAAACCCTCAAAATCAGACGATATAGTTGTCTCTGCTACTGAGTCGACTAAATCTGAGGAGAAATCCACTAAGTCTACTAAGAAACCGACCACTCGTCGCCAATCTACCGTGTCTCTTTCAAAGGTAATCTCACAAGTTCTTGAGGATTATGACTCCGGAGAGCAAGAGTATGAAGAGAAATATTAGGGGGAATCTAATGAGAAATGGAAACTTGGTAAGGGTGAACCATCTCAACAATCATCACCCGGATCTATGAAGAAAGAAAAATATGCCACTCTAGGTCCATTTCTCAAAGAGGATGAAACTCCTTCCTTAATCGACAAATGGGAAAAATTAAAGGCATTGGCTCAACTAAAAGCTCTTGATCTTCCTCGGTTCACTTTATCTAAGTTCAAGCATATTCTTGACAAATAGGAATTGATCAAAATTTCTAGGGTTTATACTTTTGCATGGTATGATTCCTCTCATGCTCTTTCATTTCTCAGTAATGCTATCACGTTCCAAGGATGAGAGAAAATCTTGACTTATAAGGAACCTATTTATGTTAGTAAGTTAATCCAATTTTATGCAACCCTAAAAGTCACTCTTCAAAACTGCCTCTGTGCAAAGGTTAATGGGAAAACTTTAACTCTTACTCATAAGGAATTATCTGAAATTCTAGATGTTCTTTTTCCTAATGATGGGTTTAGTCACCTACTTACTATTTGGGCGCCTCTTCTGTGTGTTGCGCCTTTAACCATAGCCTAGTTCAGTGTCCCTACTATTACAAATTGTGCAACTGTGGAAACTAAGAAACTCACCAAACCACACTGACTCTTCCACAATCTATTGTGTCGCACTATCCTTCCCAATTTAGATAGGTCTAAGCTTATAATTCCTCATCAATACCTTATCGACCATCTAGATACTCAAAAACCTATCAACCTTGAAAAAATAATGTCTAATCACCTCGCCTCTTTAGAGACTACGGTCAAATCCTTACCCTGCCCGGCACCTCTTCACCTCTCCTACATGATGTGGTTATCTATGGTCTTCAAAGCTAAGGGGATGTTAGTTTCCTCAAGTGTGGGCTCTCAAGGTATGTTCGATGTTATGTCTAAAGGAACTCTTAAGAAGATGTATCTTGCGGTTGTCGACGACAAGTTAGTGCCAGTTAAATTTGCCTTGGGAAAATTTAATTAGAGTGGATCTAAAGATGAAATGGGTGAAGCTTCAGTTAAGATTGAAGGAGAAATCGCTAGTGCTACTGTCGTTGTCCTGGGTGAGCAAATGGGTCAAATGATGCAAAGTTTGAATGATTTTCGTGCTGACTTTTCTGCTCGGGTTACAAATGTTGTTAAGGAAACTGATGAATTGAAAGCTCCTGTGGCAACAGTTACTGATGATGTCACCTTACTCTCAAACCTTCTTCAAGGAAAGGATGTAGATGATGATATGGATGACTAAACTTGTTAACCATCCCCTTCCCTAATAACAAACTTTATCTTATTAAGACATAATGCCGGTTTGTATTAACTACGAATATCTCTGTGTGACAGTCATGGTGACTGTTACCCTTTTGGATGCTTGTTAAAATTTTAAGTAATGTTTATGTGTTATGTGTTTTATACTATGTCTGAGATCAGCCGATAACCACTTTGATGATGCCAAGAGGGGGAAAAGGTAAAAACATCTCCTCTAACCGAATCCTTATCCTCCCTCGCTACTGTTACATGTCATATGTTTGTTCTTTGATTTAGGTATTGTTACTCCTTTTTGAACTTAATCTCCTTTATTTACTTGATATCTAGAAAGTGATAAGAGACTAACCTTTTGAGGGGGAACTTTGGGACATTCATTTTTTTGTCAAGCTTTGTGGACATGACGTAGGTCCACCCCGACGCGGCCACGCGCGGGTTTGGGTAGGCGAATGAATCTCGTGGTAAGATTGACCTCGGATCGAAATTTAAATCGTAGTTGGAGTCGCCACCGAATTTTATTGGAATTCGGACCCGTTCAAACTCACTCTACACTTAGGCGTTTCGTGTACCAAACACGACTCGCTTTTAGTGCTAGAGCTTATGAGTTCGTCCCTTTGCATTACGATACCGATGCCGAGTTATCGGATATCGTGCATCGAATTAATCTCGTGCGCCAATGGTTTCAGACATCCGGAAACCATGGTTCTGAGTAAGAAGTGAGGGTACGTGTTGGGAAGCCTACAAAGGACACCCAACCCCGCCCGCTTTTACCAGCCTCTACTAAGATATCGTTCTTGTTCCTGTACGCGTGCTAGTAGAATGACTAAATGTTATGCAAACAATATTTTAGCTAAGCATGCGAATTACTTATGAACTACGTCATTTTAATGCATCTAAAGTATCGTCAAAGTTTTTTAGCATGCGATGTTCATTTAAAGCAATAAATGGCAAACATCGAAAATAGAAAACTCGTAAATAAATTACACGGGCGGAATACAACCCAAAATTTACAATACAACGAGCGATAAAATAATAATCGAATTATAAAACGGTAAATATTAACTATAAACGGACCCGTAAATAGTAAATATAAGCTAGATCGTAAATTGAATAAATGGGCGAACTTCGATTGAATACACATTATATTGTGTATTAAACAGAGGACAGAGACTTTAATACGCGCTCGCGTATGGGACCGAAGCGTGGTGCTAGCTGGATCCCGGGTCTCGATGCCTTGTCCCGACTTATCGTATTGAAAGATTGGTGTCTAGACTAGTCATGCGTCGGATAGGACTAAGGAGTCATCGACACAAAACTAGTCGTGTAAGACACTAGTTAAAGTCGTGAAAGTAATAAAATAGAATAATGATGAGGAGGATTTTACCGTCAATCCTACCAAACAAATAATAACCAACTATTCCTAACTGGGTAGCTAGGGCAAGTCGGGTCGAATCCACAGGGACGGGGTGTCGGACTAAGGTGTGCTACGGTCTAGGACTAGGTTCAAGACAAGCTAAACTAGGGTGATGGCTAATAACTAAACTAGGTCTAAAACATGGAAAAGGAAGACAAAACAAGTAACTAATGACTAAAGGAAGCAAAGATATCAATAAGAAAGAAAACTAGGGCTAGGTCGGGTTCATGGATGCAAAGGAGACAAAAAGGGGAAAAACGAGGTTACAAGTGTGCTTTCGTAGCCTAGGTTCCGATCGGGCTCTCGCTACTTAAACGGCCTAGGGGTCGTCCTCACCACGCTCTCGCTACTAATGAGGGAACCAAAACAACCAACCAAACACACACATGCAAGAGAAGAGGCAAGAAAAACAAGGATTAATCGTCTCTAGTCTCACAAGCAATAATTCATCGAACATGTGGAGTGCAAGGTTAATGGGAAACAACAAAGACAACATCTAGTACCACCCCTCTCACCCTAATCATCCTCAATCACACCCAATCCCCCTAATAACCCTAGCAAGAGTCTACTCAAACATATTTAAACTAGAACAAACAAGAAAAAGATAAACTAACTCAAGAACAAGAGCATACATATGTAAAACTAACAAGGATGATGAACAAAACAATAAACAAGAGCTAAAGATTGAAACTTGAGTAATAAAACAAAGATAAAGAAAAGGAAAAAGAGATTATACCATACTAGAAGATGAAGGGAAGAATGAAAACTTGTATAAAAGAGAAAACCCAAATACATCTACCAAGGTTGTCAATCTTGGTAGAGATCTTCAAGAATTCAATTAATACAAGGATAATCTAAGATTAAGAAGTAATTAAAGACTAATCTACCCTAATCTAGGCTAATCTATGCTAAAGTAGTCTAGGGTTTAGTGGGTAATGAAGAACATAACCTAAGATTACAAGAGTAGGGGTATTTATAGGGTTACAATGAATAGGGAAGAAGGAAAAGCGAAACAGCTCTTCGCTGGGCCCATTCCGGTCGGGATGGAGGTGGTCCCGGTCGGGATGAGGTCGGTCCCGGTCAGGATGAACTCATCCCGGTCGGGATGGACTCATCAGTAGTCGTCTTCTTTTGCTTCTTCATCCCGGTCGGGATGAGGTCCTTCCCGACCGGGATGGGTCTTGTAGGCTTCAAATATGTCTCTTTGGTCCCTCCTTGCTTCTCATGGGCTTCTCATCGATTCTCGGGGCTCGGGATCGAGTCTAAGGGGCTCGGGAATGGGTCCCAAGGTCTCGGGATCGAATCCAAGGCACCAAGTGATCGTTCCTTCTCTTCGTTGGCTCCAAAAGTGTATGAAACGAGTCAGAATCTTTCCTATTCTTCAGGAATGGTCTCGGGAACCTAAAACGAGCTAGAAGAAGTATAAGTAGCCCCGAAATCGCTCCAAAGAGAGATTTCACAAGGGAAAACAAGACCAAATATGACAAGTTAGGCACTACAAACTACACTTATCAACTCCCCCACACTTAACCCTTACTCGCCCTCAAGTAAGCACAAACTAACTACTAAACTAGCCGAGCGGGTATTAGCGCACCCTACGCCCTTTCAAATCACGCGATTACACTTAGAGGAAAAGTGCACTCCGCAAGGCAAGTGAGGTCTTGCGACAAAACTGTGGATGCAACCGGACACAAAACACATAAACAAACAAGCATACAAACAAACAAACATAAGGTTGCACCCAACAAGAAACAATTACCGCTTCCCTCTAAAAAACGGTGAAAGAAGCACCAGTTTAGGACTCAAGGCAAGTGACAACGTTCCCAAGCTAATGACACAAATAGAGATGAACTAAACCCTAATAGTATGACAACAAAGCAATAAAAATGTTGGTAACTTACCTAGGTCCTCCTAACCTTCTAAGAACGTACTACGAGATGATCGGCGGGATGGAAAAAAGATGAACCACGGTGTTAGTCGACACTGTAGGTAAGTGAGGACCCGCCCCCTTTAGCGATGAGCCAAGAGGGTCGTTCCATGCCCAAAACCGCTTAACCAGTCCAAGTAAAAAGGTGAATATTATTGCAAAATGAGGGAAGACCGACCATTACTGCTATCATCCTTCCTAGGGACTCGGTCCTTTGGTAGGCTCTTCACGGCAATAGTCGGCAAAAGGCTTATTTTTGAGATGTGGGGATTCTTTTTGTGAGACGGTTTTCTTTTAGCATTTTTCTTTCTTTTGCATTTTTGCTTTGTTTTGCCATGCCATTTCTTTTTCTTCTTTTCTATTTTCTTTTTCTTGGCTTTTTGTGCCTTTTCTTTTTCTTCATTCTTTTCTTTCTTTCATTTCCTTTCATTTTCATTGTTTGCCCTTTTGGCTAGATTTTGAGTTGTAGGCATTTCTTTTTGCTACTAAGAAAGAATTTTCAACAATTTGCAACTTATTTTGTGGATATGTGTAGGAGGTAGGGAAATGGGTAAGTCGGGGGTCGCGATTTCCCTTCAAACCCACAAAAAGGGGAGAAACATGGACTAATCAAACAATTCCGAACACGGTCACCTAAGGAACGGGACTCGGCAACCAAGGCCTTTTCACACCGTGGGTGGTCAAAATGGTCAAAATGCAAATCCCGTAGTAAATCCCTAGTAGACTAGGTGGACTCTAGGTAAAGGACCAACGAAACTATTGATTTAGGGTCATTCTACTAGAATAAAGTCCAAGACTCGATTCACATTACTAGAAAGGGAAAGTAAACTCTTGCACACTAGCCTCAAAACCGGGTTTTCGAAAACCTTTTTACACGTTAAACACAACCTAAACAAGACACAACAAGGACGAAAGAAAAAGAGACAAAGATAACAAAACAAAACAAAACAAAACGAACACATAAAGAGAACAAACACCACCCCGAACTTCCAAACAAGTCACCGAATCAACCACAAACTCTACAAAGCTCCACCCGAGCACACAACATCACAAATCTCTTCCAAACTCCACAAGAAACAAAGAGAAAAAAGGGGTGAAAAGATGTTACCGGATATCTTGAAAGCTCTCCAAAGCTAACGATGATTAAGCAACCTATAAGGAAAAAGGGAGGCAAACACGCACAACACAACAAAAATACAACACAACGACACAAAAAAAGGAAAAGACACAAAAGAAAATCTTTTTGATTTTTGTGAAATTTTTCAAATTTTTAGGGTTTTCAGGATTTTTTTGAAAAAACTACGAAAATAAAACTAACTACGATAGGATATCGCTCCCCCACACTTAAACCGAGCAATGTCCTCATGCTTGATCGTAGTGTATGGAGACACTAAAGAAAAGAAAAGAAACTACGAAAATAAAGCTAAAAATCAAAAATAAAGCGATGAAAAGGGTAGAACGTGTCCGGCCGGGGTGTAGTCAAGTCACCATGGGCCGAGACGAGAAAAGATATGGATGGGGGAAGAAATAAAAAGAAGGAAATAAAAGGAAATGGGAGGGGAGGACTAGGTGTAATCAAGTCACCTAGCCCGGATTCCGCCTAAATCCGACTAAATCCCAAAAAGTGAAAAACAAAGTGAAAAGGCTTGTAAATTTGGATTTTGAAATGACTCTCGACGTAGTCACGTCATTGAGAGTCGGGAGTAATAACTACCAAGGCCCCGAGGACCACCATGACACAAAAGTGTATAAGGGGAAGGGGACAAACAAAGGAAGACAAGCAATAAAAGACGGAAAAGAAAGGATAGTTGCCATACCCATCGGTTAGCAACTCACTCGCTCCATCGTCTCATAGTTCAATATCGGCACATAGCTTGTCTTCGTCATTGCTATTCCTCTTCAATCTTGATAGGCCCGCATGGTTGAAGTATTAAGCTTGCATTGGTAGAAGGAGATGGGATTTGATGTTAGGCTCGGTATGTAGTGAAGATAAGGTGAGGTGAGAGTATGCATATGAAGTGTAAGGTCATATGATAGGTGCAAGGGTAGGTAGGGAGGTTGGGAGGGGATATAAAATGGTTGGGTGGGCTCGAATGTCGAAGAAGAGGCAAAATGTGGAGCAGGGGACCATCCCAGTCGGGATGGATGGTCCCGGCCGGGATGACACATCCGTCTCGTTCGGGAACCTCCATTCCCGGTCGGGATGACGCTCCAGAAGACTCAAATTTTGATACCCTCATCCCGGTCGGGATGGTTCCTTCCCGGTCGGGATGAATCACTCGTCCCGGTCGGGAAGCCTTATTCTCACCCGGGATGGATCTTCTAACCTTCTATAACCCCAAAAGCTTGTCCAAAGCTTCAAAAACCGACTCCCTTGCTCAAAACCAAGCTTCTATCATCATCTACTCTCCTCGAGACTTCATCTTCACTAAGACCTACCAAATAAACTCAAATAACATTCATCAAGATCCCTCCCTCACATCACTCATCAAAATACCAAATTACAAGATTTCCACAAAAACTAACAATCCTAAAAACCAAAATATCCAAACAAACATATACACAAATACAAGCACAAAAGAAAAGGGAAAAGATATTTACACTAAGATACTCTCACCAACTACACTTTCATAGCCATCAAGAGCTCGGAGGAGTAAGTCAAATGCCCTAGCAACATCTTCATTGAGGATAACATGGCCTAGCCTAGCTACTTTCAAGAGCTTCCAAGTCGGAGGCAAGAAGCGATCATCTTCATTATGCTCGGGGTTCTCGTGATCTTCCGGGTCTTCCGAACCATGATAGCAACGACTCTTATGACCATCCGGTAGGTATAGTGGTCTAGAGTCATGCTCGGTGTTATGATGTGGGAGATCACACCCTAGGGGTGTTGCTTCTTCTACGGGGTCGAGAGTGGAACTCTTTTCCACCGTCCGACAAGGATACTCTTCATCAACCGTCTCACACGACAAGGGACTTGGAATCGAGTGCGATAAAGGAGGTGAAGACATCAAGTTTTCTTCATTGGAGGCTTTAGGATCCTCCAATTTCCCATTCAAGGCAAGTTCCAAGGCATCTACCTCTTTCTCCCAACTATTACGTTCCTTTTCACTCGCCTTGTCAATTTGGTCTTGAGGGGTCATCTCTTCACTTGGGTTTGGATTGTCAACATCCGGCTCATCGCGAAGAAAATCATACAAATCCAATTTAATAGCCAATACATTGGCTACCCAAGAGTTATCTTGATAATCATGTTTAAATCCCTCCTCATTGTTGACCCTTGAAGCTTCAACTTCCTCCATTCTTCCCATATCTTCACCATCCAAGCAACACTCAACAATGATCTCTTGATTTACCCTCTCTTCTTCATTCGTGGCTTCATGATCGGGTCTATTTCCATGTGGAGACAACCGATCTTCTTGCCCAAATGAACCTTCCTCAACAATTTGTGGAGCTTGAGTGGCCGACATCGTGATGCGAGCCATGAGTGCATCGATTCGAGCATCTTTCACCGCTTTTTGGGCCCTAAGCTCCTCTTGGACCCCTTGTATTTGAATCATCATCTCTTGTTGACTCTTTTGCAATAGAATCATCATCTCTTGTTGACTCTTTTACAATAGAATCATCATCTCTTGTTGACTCTTTTGCATTTGAACCAACATTTGACAAGTCTCAAAGTTGGGGATTTTTGGTTGTGGGTTATGTGAGGGTATTCGTTAGTTGTTAGGATGTCGGAATGATCCTTGACAACTTTCATGGTAACCATATGGAGGGCGTTCGTAAGATTGTTGATGAGGTTGATATGGTTGGTGAAATTTTGGGACTTGGCAATTTGCCCCATAGTTGTCCCGTGACGATTGATGGAAGCTAGGACGTGCCATTTCCATAACGTTGCTTTGATACCTAGGATGAACTAGAAGCACTTGAGCAAACGTTAGTAGCCTAGTGCTTTTGAGGCACTAGGAAGAGAGAATATCACACAAGAAGTAAAACGGAGATACACAAGGAGAAGAAAACACAAAAATCAAGAACAAAGTCCAAAACTAAGCAAACAAAAGTCTAAACTACGCCGTCCCCGGCAACGACGCCAATTTGATGGGGAGGATTTTGCCGTCAATCCTACCAAACAAATAATAACCAACTATTCCTAACTGGGTAGCTAGGGCAAGTCGGGTCGAATCCATAGGGACGGGGTGTCGGACTAAGGTGTGCTACGGTCTAGGACTAGGTTCAAGACAAGCTAAACTAGGGTGATGGCTAATAACTATACTAGGTCTAAAACAAGGAAAAGGAAGACAAAACAAGTAACTAATGACTAAAGGAAGCAAATATATCAATAAGAAAGAAAACTAGGCCTAGGTCGGGTTCATGGATGCAAAGGAGACAAAAAGGGAAAAACGGGGTTACTAGTGTGCTTTCGTAGCCTAGGTTCCGATCGGGCTCTCGCTACTTAAACGACCTAGGGGTCGTCCTCACCATGCTCTCACTACTAATGAGGGAACCAAACCAACCAACCAAACACACACATGCAAGAGAAGAGGCAAGAAAAACAAGGATTAATCGTCTCTAGTCTCACAAGCAATTCATCGAACATGTGGAGTGCAAGGTTAATGGGAACCAACAAAGACAACATCTAGTACCACCCATCTCACCCTAATCATCCTCAATCACACCCAATCCCTCTAATAACCCTAGCAAGAGTCTACTCAAACATAATTAAACTACAACAAACAAGAACAAGGTAAACTAACTCAAGAACTAGAGCATACATTCTGCTTCACAGTGCAGGCTTCCGGACTTACGTTCAGCTTGTGAACAATATGGGCCGGATCGACCCCCGGCATTTCGTCTGCCGAGTAGGCGAATACATCCCTCTTGTCCCTCACGACCTTGATCAATTCTTCGCGGTAGGAACCCTCCAGGTCAGCCCCTATGAGGACCAGCCTCCCTGGCTCCAGATCCACCAGCATGCTTTCCCCCCAGGTTCAAGGTGGTCCGCTGCCTGTTGGCCAGCTGGAATCTCCCCTTCCCTGCTGGGGAACTATCTTCTTTTCGCTTACCCTTTCGCTCTGTTTTATGGGTGCGTAGGGCTACGGAGTAGCACTGGCTGGCTGACTCCTGGTCACCATGCACCTTCCCCTCCATACCAAAATCCATAACGTAGGCTATGGTCAGGGCTCTGATTGATATGGCAGCCTCGATCTCATCCAGGGTAGCCCTGCCTATCAGGGTATTATGCGCAGACTTCGCATCCACAACAAAAAACGATGCTCTAATATTTCGAGCTGAGGCTCCTTCTCTAAACGTCTCCGGCAGATCGATGACCCCCATCGGGAGCACGCCTGCTCCGCTGAACCCGTACAACGATCCAGGACAGGCTTAAGGTGTCTTTTCTCTAGATTCATTTTGTCAAATGCGTCCTTGTATAGCAGGTTGCTGTAGGCTCTTGTGTCCACCATACACCTTCTTACGATGAGATTGCCGATGACAAGAGACAATACCAGGGGGTCGCTGTGAGGGTATATTACCCGCCCTGCATCCTGAGGGGTGATGCGCAGGGTTAGGCCTTTCGGGCTCCCTTCCCTCTCAGCATAGCATATCTAGTTTCGCAGCTCGCGGATTTGTCTTTTTTGGCTTCTTTTGCTTGTCTGGCCTTCCGCGTCTCCTGACACCACATGAATTATCAGGCGGTTTTGCACTGAGCCTTCAGGCTTGTCTGTCGTCTCTTTCTGTCTCTTGTTTCTCGCAACATAAGTACTCAACCAGCCATTCCTGATGAGTTTCTCAATCTCATCCTTTAGATGGCGACATTCCTCAGTGGTATGCCCAATGCAATCATGAAATGTGCAAAACTTCTTTGGATCACCCTTTGGGCTGCGCGGCTTATTTGGGCGGTTCCATTTGGCCGTCTCCTTCTCCAGTTCAAAAATTCAGCTCTTGATTTGTTGAGGGCCGTGTCGCTATAAAACCTGGACTGATAAGCCATACGCTTCTTTCTTGGAGTGTCCCCCTCCTCGGCTCTCTGTTTGTTTGCTTCACTCCTACTGCGTCCACCCTGCGGTCCCCCTTGTGGCTTGGAGGGCCCTGTGGGGGTATCCGGCAGGCTATGGAACTCTTCCTGCAACATGAAGCCCTTAGCAATTTTCCGAGCTTTGGCCAGAGTTTCTGGCTAGGCTCTAATCATTTGATTTTTCATCTCCGCGGGGAGCAACGAATTGGTTAATGCGTATGCTGCAGTCGGGTCGTCGATCTCTTTGACCTTTTGGAATGATAGGTCGAACCTCTTCAAATACTCCCTGACGGTTTCGCCCTTCTTCTGCCTCAGGGTCATTAGGTCGAATCGGGTTAGTCTGCGCCTCTTGTTCCCTGCATACTGGTCCAAGAAGGCTTCAACCAGCTCTATAAAGTAACTGATTGACCTCATGCGGTAGGTCCCTGAACCACCTCTAAGCCAGACCTACTAGGGTTGTTGGGAAAATCTTGCACCAGACCGCATCATCGGCATCGTACATCCCCATATGACTTTCATATGCCTCTAGGTGATCCTCCGGGTCAGTTGTCCCACCAAACTTTACGGAAGGCATTTTAATCTTCGGGATAGGGTGTCCCTGCACTTCGGGGTGGAGTGAAGTCTTGGTAGGTCTGCCCATCATTTTTGACCAGCTCCCAGCAGAGTGGTAACCGTAGTCATCCCGTTTTCTAGGGGTCGGTTTTCCAACACTGGGGAAGCGGTGCCGAGGAGCTTGCCTACTTATAGCCTCATCCTCCCTCGTAGGGGAGTAATGTCTGGGTCGCTTCCTATGAGGTGGTTCGAGGTTATCGTCCTGACGGTGCCTTGATCCCAGTGGTTGTCCATTGTTGAGCCTGGACTGCATGCTCCTAGACAGCCCTGGAGCCTGCTACGATTCAGCCAGCGTTAGTCTGGAAAAGACTCTACCCTGTTTTTCCCCTAGGCGCTTTGAGGCAGGTTCCCTTTGCCTCAACCGCTCCTGGAGATCCTGAGATAAGCCTCTTTTTTCAATGGCTGATGTGGACTCAGTGGTATGTATGGAAAACGCTTGTTGCTGAGCAGGTTGTTCTTGATTACCGACGGTGATGCGTTTCTGGGCCTACACATACCCCTAAGCAGTCTTTCTCGCCTTCCTTTGGACATTCCTGGCAGCGGTTCGTTTCGTGCCCCTAGCCCCTTCCGCACTTTCGAAGTGAAGATACCTAGGGCTCGTTGCGACCCTGCCCACCAGGTCCTCCGGAGTGAATTTCTGATTGAGCATGGCTGAGAAAAAGGCTGCAGTCTGTGCAACCTAGGCAGAGGTGAGGTTCAAGCTGGGCCTCTGATAACCAACCTGCCCAGCCGCAACTGTAGTCTCCTTGTTGGGCGCCCCTTGGAGACTAGCCCGTCCCACTCCTGGGATTGTGGCAGTGAGTGTTATCTCCGGCAGGGGCATGCCATACAGGGGGATCACCGGTGGTACCGTTGGACCCGCCCCAGAGCTGGCTTCAACAATCTCAGGCATATTTTTGATTGTGGTTGATTTTTGTGGGTAATTTGTGGGTATAACCGTTTCGTCCCCACAGATGGCGCCAAATTGTTTCGGTCACGGAAACAGTCGACCCGGAGCGGATTCAGATTCTTTTAATTCGGTATTGCTTTGACGTTGATTATTTTGCTTTGCGGGTCTCTCTTTCCTCTTACTCCGGTATTCGGACTTTCCCGACGAAGGTGGCCTGCTCCCTGCACACAGAACGCAAGGGCCTCGGAGGTATCCGAAGAAACCCTCTCCGATGCCTAAGTCAGTCCGTGAAATGCCTTGATGAACCTTACTTGTGAGGAGTAAGGTGGCGGTTTTTAGAGTAAGATTGTAGAGAGAGAAAGTCCAACCCCTTTCTTGTTGGAAATACCAAAGTATTTATACCTTCCCCCAAAAGAGAGGAAGAAGGAGAGAGAGAAAGAGGAAGAATGAGAGGACGAGGAGGTGACACGTGGGTCTACCTCGTCCACCCATTCTTCCCTACCTTAGGCATGGAAGAGGGGGCTTCCAGCTCCCGCCCTCCTTGGGCTTGCCAAGAGGGGACGCCCTGATGATTGGCAGGCAGGGCACTCGTCTTACTTAATCACGGCAGGCGGTATGACCCTGAAAAGCAGGGTGAGGAGCTTGCTTTGGACTCAGAGCGGTTAAGGTCGCCCTCTGGGGGCTTCTTGGCAAGGTCATTGCTGGCTGGTCTGTCAAACAGGCATGTCTTCACATTTGGGTCGGGCCTCCCTGGGCCCATATGGCGAGCGACCCACGGCAGGCTACCGACTCCCATCAATTATAAATACGAGTAATCATGTCTTCTTTTGGGTCATAAAAAGAGCTCTTAAGTCAGTACATTATCCCACATCGAAAAATTATAACAAGGTGATGAAATTCTATATTGTAAGTAAAAAAGTAATTATTCATTATTAGATATCAACCAAAACTCTTTTGAGTCTTTAAAAGAGTTCTTTAGACCATAAACTTAAGTAAAATTATGCACATCGAAAAATTATGATGAGGTGATGAAATTTAATATTATAAATATGACTAATCAATCGTTGTTAGATATCCCCAAAACTCTATTCAGTCTTAAAAATCTCTTAAATCAAATCAAGTAATAGTATCCCAGGGGTTCTTGAGACAACATCTAAAATTAAGTCAAAATTTTCATACATTGAAAATATGATTAGGTGATGAATTCTATATTACAAATAAGATTAATTATTCGTTCTTAGATATCAATAAAAAAAATTGAGTCTTAAAAAACACTTGAGAACTTAAGTAAGGTTATCCCACATCGAAATATTATAATAAGGTGATGAAATACTATAATATGAATAAGAGAAATCATTTGTCCAAAATTATAGTAATTTGATCGATTCTACTATATAAATAAGAGTAATCATTCGTCCTTAATAACTTAGATTAAAAAACAGAGTCTGAAAAAGAACTCTTAAGACCATGAACTTAATTACGTAAAATTATCATACACTTTTGAGTCTTAAAAAAAAATAACAAAAATTACTCACATCGAAAAATTATTATAAACTCATGAATTTAATAAATATCAACCAAACATACATCTTTTGAATTTTAAAAAATCTCTCAATATTATAATAAATTTAAGTAAAATTATCTATATTGAATCTTAAGAAAGCTCTTAAAGACTATAAACGTGGATAAAAAAAATTCCACATCGTGGAAAAATTATTATAAAGTTATGAATTTCATTTATTTGCTCGAAAAAATAATGAATTTATTACATATAAAAATAGTAAAATCATCCTACATCGGAAAATTATGATGAGGTCATGGAACAGGGGCGGACATAGGGGTGCGCACAGCACCCCACGTGCGCACCCTTCGGTTTTCAATTTATTTTTTTAAGAAAAATACTGAAGATTCAATACTTGTATAATTCGAGTGAGAAAAGCACAATTGGAGTCAGTGTAGCGCAGTAGTAAGCTGTGCATCCCATGGTAGTGTCAACGGGGGATCGGTTCCCCATGCTTGCATTAATTTCTTTTCCCCTCTCCATAGCCTTTATTTTTTTATTTCCCCATGCCCGCATTAATTTATTTTCCCCTCTCCATAGTAGTCTCTTCATTTTTTATTTCTCTTCACTAATTTACTCTTTCTTTTATTAAAGCTTTTCGTCTTTTTAGTTCATTTTTCAGACAGCCACCTTGACGCCGCCGCCGACCGCCCATTAATCCACAACCCACATAAAATGAATCTAACCTTTAAATCTCTAACCTCTATTAGTATGACGTATTTGTAAAATTTTCAAACCTAATTTCAAAATCCTCTTCTCAATTATCAATTTCGCATCCTATTCTTACATTTTTGATGATTTGTTGGTATTTTTTTAATGTCAATTTTGGATTTTGTTTGTTATTGTCAAGTAATTTTTAATTCAAATATAATTCCCAAGTAATTTGGATTTATTTATTGATTTACCAATTACCATTATTTCTTTAGTTGGATTATTGATATTTTGGATACTTTTGTATATTGATTTACATGTTATACGCTTGTTTATTTGTTCCAAAACTAGTGTTGATATTATCGGTGGCCACGACAAGTGTTGAAAGAGTATTTTCTTCTTCTATGACTTATGTGAAGAACAAATTGAGGAATAGTATGACCGATCCTCTTTTGAATTATTGCTTAGTCTCATACGTAAAGATAGCATGAGTGATATCTTTTGAATCATTGCTTAGTCTCGATCATACGTAGTAAAGAGAGATTTTTTTGTTAAAGTTAGTGATGATGATGTACTGAAACATTTTTAGAACATGAAATCTCATTGATGTCTTTAAGTTTTACGGAGTATTTAATATTTATAGTTTAACGGACAATATGTAACTATGTGACAAATTTATTTATTTTCGTAAAAGTGAACCCCCTATTTTAACTTCGTAGGCCGCCACTGTCATGAAAGTCTATATTATAAATAAAAATAATCATTCGATCTTAGATTTCAAACAAAAACCTTTTGATCCTTAAGCTCTTAAGACTATAATATTAAGTAAAATTATCTCACATCGAAAAAATTATGATTTTATTTATAGATTATAGTTCGGTGGTTTCTCTCACATTAAAAGAATAATGTTATTGTGTGAAATTTAATATGCATCAATTAAATTTATTTCTCCCTTTCATAAAATTGAAGTCATTGTTGATTATAAAATTATCAATTTACCCTTATTTTTATAATCTTCATATGAAATCTTTTATTTCAATGTAGCCAAATGATTGGACATAAAATATAACTTTTACTCCATGCAACTTTTTTTTCAATCTAATTAAGCCAACTAACCGTGCATCGCACGGGCTTTTAACCTAGGACGGAGTATTTAATATCGTGGAGTAGAAATATATACTTTTATTGAATTCACACACCTCAACATGATTCATCTCCTCATATAAGACAATTCATCATACATAACAAATAATCTAACTAATATCATGCTCCAATTTTTGTACAAACTAAATGAGTAATGCTTGATTTGATGTGGTTGATAAAGTACTTATAAGTAATTACTCAATAATTAGGCTAATAATTTAATGGCTACTACAACTAAATTAGGATTATGAGTTTAGTGGACCATATATATATATATATATATATATATATATATATATATATATATATATATATATATATATATATATATATATATATATATATATATATATATATATATATATATTTGTATGGCGCAAAATGAATGGAGATCCTTCATCTCTAAATGGGGGTAGGTATGCACCCTGGATTTCTCGCGTCGACACAAGCGACTTCAAGTCAAACTTAATAGTCACCAAGATCGACAAATAAAGAAATCCCCAAATTAGACTAAGTAACAGCTCCTAAACCAATTCTAACAAATTACCCATAAATAATAATATCCAAACATTCGTCACCTTCACCCCCTGACTAGTAAAGTACTCACTAATCACGAGGATTTAAACACAAACAAAGAAAATGGGAGATAGACTAGAATAACTCATACTAGAAAATGATAGCAAAATTCAATGTAACATAATTATGGAGGAGAGAAAACCTAGAACAAGATCTACCAAGAAAAACAAGAACAAAGCAAGAAAAAGTAAGTAAAACGATAAACTAGAGAATAAACTATAAAAGAAAATAATTAGAGAAGGAAGAAAGTTGAGAAAGTACCAACAATGGAGGAATTGTCAAAGGAAGAAGATGAAGATTAACATAAATATGAATTTTGAAGAAGAAATACAAGAACTTTGTCACCCAATCCTTGCATACCCTTCAATCATCAAATAAAATGCAAGACTAGACTATTGCTGTTACTAGATTAGAATGCTAGCAAGTAGTCTAAGCTAATGGAGAGTTGATAGATCTAATGAAGCAGAAGATGGAGTGTGGTGGTAGAAATCTAGGGTTAACTATATATACAAAGCCTTAATGGGTCATTAAAATAAAGCCCAATTATAAATTTTGCCATTAAGCTGAAACTTTGCCTTGTCGATCTTCATAGGGTGAAGTCTTCCCCTACAGATTCTCTTCAATATGGGCGAAATACTGTTGGGCAAAGTTTCGCCCAATAACTTTTTTTTGTTCGAAATGCCGATCTGGGGAGGAAAAATCGTCGGGTGAACTTTCGTCCAGTCAGAATCTCATTATGCAAAGTTTCACCCGATAAAAAATCTGACCAAAAACTTAATAATCTTGTAAGGTGAAATTTCGCCCGGTCAGATCTATCAGGTGAAATTTTGCCCTGTGACTTCAGAGGGCCATAACTCTCTCCTTTGATCTGCGATTAGGACGTGTGATATGTCACTGGAAAGCTAAGAACATAAGGTTTCACCTCCAACAGCAATCGCTTCGCTCCGAGGTTTAGAACTCTAGATATATGTATTTGAAGTTTGACATTGCCATGTGAAGTTGCCCAATGGACTTAAGTTTTGTCATGTCTTTGATTTTAACCCTTTTGCTCAAGGTTTCATCTCTTGGGTTTGGACTTTAATCATCCTTTGGGACGATATTCTACTCTCTTGTGACCTTGCATGTAAGCTCGAACCTGCTCTCGGACAATGGATTCCTATCAAAATAATACGAAAACTAGACAAAAACATGTAAAATGTACGACAGAGGTCGCTAGAGTGAAAAAGACTCAAATAAGTCGATAATCGCACATAAATCTCACAAACGCGATAGGAAAATAGGTCTAAATGGGTGGAAAAGTGGGCAAACTTTGGCACACGACAATTCCGCCACACTAAACCATTGCTCTTTCTCGAGCAAGGACCCAAAAGAAACTAAGTAATAAAATACTAAGCTAAACAATGCTAAGTCGATACAGGGCAATTAATAGGCCCGCTCCATTCCTTCAACTCACATCGAAATACCCATGAGATAGAGTACTTCCATGCAAGGCAAGTTGGATCTTGCTCAAAATTGTGGACACATACAACTAAACTCACACGAAACACAAAAAAAAAAACACACAAGAATAGTTGCACCCAAAGAAGAAAACACCGAATCCCTCATCGAGACGGCGGAAAACACACCGATTAATCACTCAAAACAATCATAAACATTCCAAAATCGATCACCCAAATAGAAACGGGCCAAAGTTTAATAGTATGACATTAAAGAACTAAAGTATTGAAAATTTATCTAGGTCCTCCTAATTTTCAAAAGATGTACTACGGGGTGCTAAACGGAATTGAAATGAGTGAGCCATGGAGTTATTCCAAACGAAATAGAGGGTCGTTCCAAGATCAAAATAACCAAAATAATCCAAACGAAAAGCGGACAAAATTAAAATAGCCAATTGTCACCGCTATCTTCCTTCCTAGGAACTCGGTCCTTTGGTAGGCACTTCACGGCGATAAGTTGGCAAAAAAGCTTAATTTTGATATTTTTGTGTTTTGGATTTTCTTGATTTTTCTTTTTTTCTCTTTTGGTTATTATTTGTTTGTGCCCTTTCCCCTTCTTTGTCTTGGTTTTCTCTTTAGCTAAACGATGCAACTCGAGATCTACAACCATCATGACCCCCACTTTGTGCGGTGCATGGCACAACCTCCTCTTGGAGTATGCCTAGTACGTGACTAGAGTCCCCAAGCTTAATGAGTATCGTATTAAAGTAAATGTAACAAAGCATTTGAGTTTTATTTGTTTTAAACTTATTGTGTGGTGTATGGTGGAAGGGTAAATAGGTACTTGAAAACGGGTCCATCCTCGGAAAACCTACAAAAAAAGGAGAATTTGGACCAAAGTTGCGATGGTCTTAGAGCAAGTTCACCTAGAGAACGAGACAGAGTAACCAAGGCCTTCACACTCCATGGATGGTGAAGGTGGTCAAGTGCAAACCCCGAACTAAACCTCTAGTAGAAAAGGTGGACTCAAGCTAAAAGGACAACACATTTATTGATTTAGAGTCATTCTACAAGATCAAGGTCCAAAATCGAAATGAGTTATCCACAATGGAATGTAAATTCTTGTAACAAGCTTGTAATCATGTTTTCGAAACTTTTTACCTTAAACACACTATACAAAATCAAAAAGAAACACACAAAAGAAATACAAGAACAAGCAAAATGACGAGTAAAGTCATGTACTCCGGTCTCCATCAAACAATCAATGCAACCACAATCACCAATTCCAAAATGCTCATCAAGAGACTCCAAATAGCATCAAACCCAAACTCTCATACAAGATAAGAATAGGGAAAAAAAAACGAAGAGGAAATGGGTTATCAAGCGGTCTTTTGCTTCCAATAACCTTTCATCTCGTGCTATAAGGTTGGTGGCGATCCTGCAAGAGTGGAGAATAAGACTATAGAAGGGACACTAAGACATGACAAAAATAAAATAGGAATTGAAAATGAAGGAAAAATCTTTTTGTATTTTTAAGAATTTTTCAAGTTTTTATGATTTTTGAAAAATAAAAAGAAAAAAAAATCAAAGGATGGTAGATCCCCCCCCCCTAAAACTATGCATTGTCCTCAATGCACAAGTAGGGGCAAGATCGAAAAAGATAGAAAGACAAAAATAAGAAAAGTCTTTTTGGATTTTGATGATTTTTCGAATGTTTTTGAGATTTTTCAAAAATTTCGGAAATGAGAAGAAAATAAAATAAAAAAGAAGGCTCGATCCTAGGTGTAATCACGTCACCTAGACCCTAGCCAAAAGATTGTAAAAGAAAAATAAATAAAAATAAAAGAGAAACGAAAGGTGAGAAAAGGGCGTAGGTGTAATCACGTCATCTAGCCCAGATTTCGCACGATTTCGAAAAATTAAAAAGGATAAAAATGATTTTTTTTGGATTTTCAAAAAGGGTTGATGGTGTAATCACCTCACCAAAGACGGGGAGCTAAGAATACTCGGCCATTCAAGGCGACACCAACTTTCTCATCGAACAAGTCCTTGTTTTCGAGTCGCCCGCTTCAACCGAGTTCGATTGAATGCCATAATAAATATAAGAACTTGAAAGAACCTTGACTAATGACCAAATACTTCAAGCCACAAACCCAAAATTACAAGCACTAAATGGAAAAGGAATGGGAAGAGGGAAGTGAACATAAGAAGTGGAGAGTGTGATGAGTTTGGGTGAAAGAGGGAATATAAAAGTAATGTGGATGGTAAAAGGAGAAAATGAAGAATGGTGTTTAAGAAAACAAAGTGGATTGATGATGAATAATTTGGGTTTTGATCGAGAAGGAAAAACTAAGGGTGCTGTGTTTTGAATGATATTTGGAGAATATTGGGGTTTGTTTTGGAGAGAGTGATAGTGGAGGTAAAATGAGGGGAAAGTGAAGGGTAAAAGGTGGGGAAAATGTTACGGTCCGGCTCAAGTCACCGGGTGAAGTTTCGCCCGGTGAGATTCCATTGGGCACAGTTTCACCCGAGGGACTATGGAGGGATTTTGGCAAAGTGTTCCACTGGGCGAAGTTTCGCCCGGTGAATTCTCATCGGGCGACGTTTTCACCCGACAAACTGATCAATTTCTGGCAACAATATCCGTAGGGCGAATTTTTACCCGGTCGGACTCCATCGATCAAATTTTTGCCCGACGGTGAAAGCTGCAGATAGCGACAATAACTCCATCAGGTGACGTTTCGCCCGACGGTAATGGCTAATAATTCCGCCAGGCAATGTTTTGCTTGGCGCCATTTGTGCCTCTTCTTCTTGCTTTTTGCCCTTCCAAAAGCCTTAAAAAGTCCCACATTTCCTCAAACAACAATCCCAACTCACAAATTTCAAGATGTGAGCAAAATCTTCTTCAACAAGACCTACAACACCATAAAACTCACAACTCGCCCTCAAGTCCTGATCAAAATACCCAAGCTTCCAAGCTCCTTGCAATCCAAACACACTCATTCATCCAAAGACTAACTAACAAACCAAAAATTATGATACAATATATACAATGTGGTTATTAAGGATACCACCAAACCTCATTAAATGTTACGTAAACTCAACTCGGGTTGCCATCATAGCGACCGATCCATAGTTCACCTCCATCAAAACTTGCTCGTGCCTTGGACATACAAATGATCCTTGATAATTTTTGGAGGGTAGTTTTAACTTCTTGTACTAGCCGGGATACTTCTTCCCATACAAACTTTTCCATTGTCAACTTCGACCTTTGCTATATCAACGAGGCTTACACCCTTGTTCCACGTCATTAGCTCTCCATCCTTGAGTTACGTGTTCAACACACTTTTCGATTTATTTTTTTTGTTTTTTTCATCTTTCCTTTGAGGGGGTTGGAAAAGTGTTAGAAGAGGAAATCTTAGGAGGTTGCATGGTGGTCGAATCATTGAGTTTTAACTCAGTCTTCACATTATCGAGTAATTTACTCGAATTAACTTCATTCACTTTTTTTATCAAGTCGGAGAATGTGGTAAACTTGATGTTCTTCCTATTGATCATTGCTCGAGATGGAAATGGCAAAGGTGGCACATATGTCTTAGGAGGTGCATGCTTTTCTTTCTTGAAATTTCCTCTACCACATACCCATTATCTCCCTTGATGTACTTAGAGGGGTCCCATTTTTTAAGTTTGGTTTCTTCGGTCACATAATGATTTTCCACACAACAAGTTGTGGTTGGAGGGTGTCTTGTTACGTTGCAAGAATGAGGGACACTTTGCTTTTCAACATGTTTCACCTTCGGTTTTTCCACTTGATTTAGACCCAAGATTTTGTAAGGGCACACTAGTTCTTTTCCTCCCCTTAACGTGACGACATTGACATATGCTTGATGATGGGGGTCCACGATATTTTGAGGTTGTCCAGGTAGTCCATATGGTGGATGTACCGGAAATATAGGAACTTTGGTGGCTTCTTGTGATTCCCTCGCTCTCTAGTATCCACATACTCGCTCAACAAGAGCGTTATCATCTTTTGCATGTCTTGCATAGAGTTATCCCATTGGCCACTCCATTGGCCTTGTTGGTGATAGCCATGAAAAGGATTAAATTGGTTATATTGGGGATCGTGTCCTTGAAAACTTTGATTGAAGTTAGGATGATACCCTTGGATATGTTTCCCTTAGCATGATTGAAGCTTTAATTCCTTTGATTATAACTTTGAAAATCATGGCTATTCCCTTGAATATAAAAATTACCTTCATGATTTTGGTAATAATTTCCTTGGTTTATGTTTTGATTAAGGAAGTCGCCTTGGCCTTGGAAATAATTGTCCCCTTGATTGTTAAATTTTCCTGTTGATAAGGTGGCAAGTATGGATATGTTTTGGGAGGCCCTTGAATGAAATGCCTTTGGTGATTGTTTAAATTAAAGGGCATTTCTTGTTGTCCCCCTTGATACATTGTTCCCGGATTTTGCGCATCATGATTTGCATAATAGTTGTATTGGTGCACATGGTTCCTTGTTTCGGGATTGTATGTGTTTGAAAAGGGTCATCTTGAAGCTTTGGGTTCAAATTTTGAAATACTTGCACTTCATTGCATTTTTGATAGCACATTCCTTCATAAGAAGGACAATTGATGGACTCATGACAATAGTTCTCACAATAATCACTAGGGATTTTAATCCAACAAACATTTTTCTTTGGTAGTGAATGTCGTCGGAGAATTTTTTGTGATGGTGGTGATATGAGAGGTGAAAGATTTACGGAATTTTGTGGAGTGAAAGGTATATATGGATTATTACTGATGGAATTTATAGTAGTTGGTGGTATGGACGGGTTTGGAGAAGGTGGAAGGATATGATGAACGTTTGGAGGTGTGAGATATGGATGTGTAATCACTTTCGTTAAGTTATTTCCCCAGAATCTCATGGCTTGAAATGTCATCTTTGGTTCGGGGTCGAACCGAAAGGTGATAACCTATTCCCGGGCAAAGACTCAAGTAGAAGGTGAGTCTCCTAGCACCAAGTGGCACTAGGGTAGATAGAAATAAAAATGAAAGCAAAAACCAAACACATAAAGACTAAAATTCAATCAACTAATCGTTGTTCCCGACAACGGCGGCATTTTGATACGCGGGCGTCGCAACCCGCACGATCAAACAATATTTGTAACACCGACTAACCTAACTAATGAAGTAGTGGTAGATCGGGATCGATCGAAGGGATGGTCTTCGTAAAGTCGGTCGAGTTTAAGTCTATGTATCTTTGGGATCTAAGGGGGGTTTGAGTAGCATTAGAACTAAACTAAGATAGTCGATAACTAAAACGGAATTCAATAAATGGAAAGGCATTAGGGGGAGTCCGGGGAATCGGGTTTAGGTGAGGTCGTCTAGGGTAGTCTACTAAAGTCGGTAAAGTAGTCGAATCGTGTAGTGCACGATCTTTCGATCTTGTTCACCACCAACCACCGCTCAACCCGCTTTCGCGGCGAAAAAGGGATAACGTCTCTAATTGGGATAACGTCTCTAATTAGACTAAGAAACGAAAAAGGGATAACGTCTCTAATTGGGGTAGCTATGCACCTCAGATTTCTCGCGTAGGCACAATCGACTACAAATGAAACTTAATTGTCACCAACATTGACAAATAAACAAAACCCCAAATTAGACTAAGAAACAACTCTTAAACCAATTCTAACAAATTACCCATAAACAATTAATATCCAAACATTCGTCCCCTTCAACCCCTAACTAGTAAACTACTCACTAATCATAAGGATTTTAACACAAACAAAGAAAATGGGAGATAGACTAGAATAATTCATACTAGAAAATGAGAGCAAAATTCAATTTAACATAATTATGGAGAAAAAAAACCTAGAACAAAATCTACCAAGAAAAATAAGAACAAAGCAAGAAAAACAAAGAAAAACGATAAATTAGAGAAGAAACTATAAAAGAAACTAATTAGAGAAGGGAGAAAGAGGAGAAAGTACCAACAATGAAGAAATTGTCAAAGGAACAAGATGAAGATTAATATAAATATGAATTTTGAAGAAGAAATACAAGAACTTTGTCACCCAATCCTTGGAAACCCTTCAATCTTTAAATAAAATCTAAAACTAGACTAATGTTGTTACTAGATTAGAATGCTAGAGAATAGTCGAAGCTAATGGAGAGTTGCTTGTGGTGGTAGAAATCTAGGGTTAACTATATATAAAAAACCTTAATGGGTTATTAAAATAAAGCACAATTTTAATTTTTGCCCTTGAGCTGAAACTTTGCCTTGTGGATCTTCACAGGGTGAAGTTTTGCCCTGAGGATTCTCTCCAATATTGCCGAAATACCGTCGGGCAAAGTTTCGACCGATAACTTTTTTTTGTTCGAAATAGCGATCTGGGTAGGAAAAACCATCGGGCGAAGTTTCGCCTGGTCATAATCTCATAAGGAAAAGTTTCACCCGATAAAAAACTTGACCAAAAACTCAAAAATCCCGTTGGGTGAAATTTCTCCCGGTCAGATCTCATAGAGTGAAATTCCGCCCTGTGACTTCAGAGGGCCATAACTCTTTCCTTTGATCTCCGATTAGAACATTTGATATGTCGTTGGAAGGCTAAGAAAAGAAGGTTTCACCTCCAACAACAATCGCTTCGCTCCGAGGTCTAGAACTCTAGAAGTATGCATTTGAAGTTGGACATTTCCATGTGAAGTTGGCCAATGGACTTGAGTTTTGTCCCGTCATTGACTTTTAACCTTTTGCTTAAGGTTTCATCTCTTGGGTTTAGACTTTAATCATGCTTTGGGACGATATTTCACTCTCTTGTGCCCATGTAAGCTCGATCATGCTTTCGAAAAATGGATTCCTAGCAAAATAATAGGAAAACTACCCAAAAACACGTAAAATGCACAAGGGAGTTCGCTACAGAGTGAGAATGACTCAAATAAGGCGATAATCGCACACAAATCACAAAAGCGATAGGAAAACGGGTCTAAATGGGTTGAAATGTGGGCGAAATTTGGCACACAAAAAACCACCCACACTAAACCATTGCTCGCTGTGGACATGACGTAGGTCCACCCCGACGCGGCCACGCGCGGGTTTGGGTAGGCGAATGAATCTCGTGGTAAGATTGATCTCGGGTCGAAATTTAAGTCAAAGTTGGAGTCGCCACCGAATTTTATGGGAATTCGGACCCATTCGAGCCCACTCTACACTTGGGCGTTTCGTGCACAAAGCACGACCCACTTTTAGTGCTAGAGCTTATGAGTTCGTCCCTTTGCATTACGATACCGATGTCGAGTTATCGGATATCGTGTATAGATTGACTCTCGTGCGCCAACGGTTTCGGACATCCGGAAACCGAGGTTCTGAGTAAGGGGTGAGTGTACGTGTTGGGAAGCCAACTAAGGACACCCAACCCCGCCCGCACTTAGCGGCCTCTACTAAGACATCGTTCATGTTCATGTACGCGCGCTAGTAAAATGATTAAATGATATGCGAACAACGTTTTCGGCTAAGCATGCGTGTTATGTGAACTACGTCATTTTAATGCATCTTGATTCACGTCAAAGTGATTTAGCATGTGATGTTCATTTAAGGCAATAAATGGCAAACATCGAAAATAGAAAAATCGTAAATAAATTACAAATTACACGGGCGGAATACAACCCGGAATTTACAATACAACGAGAAATAAAATAGAATAATCGAATCACGAAACGGTAAATATTAACTATAAACGGACCGTTAAATAGTAAATATAAGCTAGACCGTAAATTGAATAAATGGACCAACTTCGATTAAATACACATTATATTGTGTATTAAACGGAGGACGGAGATTTTAATACGCGTTCGCGTATGGGACCAAAGCGTGGTGCTAGCTCGATCTCGGATCTCGATGCCTTGTCCCGACTTATCACACTAAAAGATTGGCGTCTTGATTGGTCATGCATCGGATACGACTAAAGAGTCGTCGACGCAAAACTAATCGTGTAAGACATTAATCAAAGTCGTGAAAGTAGAATAAAATGCATGAGTTTTGAAAAAAGGGATCACGTGATTGGCTTTGCACGCGATGACTAAGTCGTAAAAAAAATGACGAGTCTTGGATGATAAAAGAAGCACTCGACTTGCTTGAACAAAGGAATCCACTCGATCGAGTCATGACAAAGACTCGATCGAGTGGGCCTTTGAAGGACCTACTGCCCGGTTTTTGGGGGGCTACTCGATCGAGTGGCCCATGGCACTCGGTCGAGTGCCCCCTGTACGAGTAATGGCTCGTTTCAAAATGATGACAGTTTCGTTTTTATATACTCAAAATCGATGGCTGACCGAGTTACGTAAAAATATTACATAATTTAAACTCAACTCGGTTTACGGTGCCTTTCATCGTGTGTTATACGATTATAAGACCGGTATCAGAATTTTATAAAAAGTGTTGTTATTTGATCGAAAATTTTTGATTAGGACGAAATTGTCTTTCTCCGCGTCACGACACCGATACTAATCCTTACGGATTATGTGGTGTTGATTTTCGCATCAACGGGTTCCGTACTAATCTTGAAAATGGAATCGGACGCGTTCAACTACGTACGACCACGATCGCGTTACGCCCTTAAGTGCTTGGGGCGGTGCTCCTCGAAAGGGTGCCACCTCCATCGCGACTTGTAAAGGGATTAAACGGACTTGGAGCGGTGGTCGTAGTCAAACGTGTTCGATCCGAAATTTTATTATTATATGAATATACACGGTATTAATATTATGACGAAACGTAAATAAATAAACAGATAATGTTAGTGGTTAGAGTACATAAATAAAATGTTAGATTGCGATAAATAAAATGTTAGTAGCAAAATTAAAATGTTAGTAATGAAAATAAAATGTTAGTGTTAGTAATTAAATAGTTTCGTTATTATCGATTAATTATAATACGTATACATAAATATATATATATATATATATATATATATAAGAACGATAAAAAGAAGAAGGGAGAATGGGATGTCGGGATTGAATTACACCCTCAACCTACATGCTTAAAATGACCTCGGAAACGGACACGTAATGGCGACGGGAGCGCGGGAGTGTCGAGATATGTAGGGTGAGTTATGTTGTGTGTCTTTGAGGAGTTTTGATCTCGGGGATTTGAATGTGTATATGTGTATATGTAGATGGATGATTGAAAGGTGGTGAAGTTGTAGTGTAAGGTGATAGTGTGACGGAGTATTTATATAAGAAATGGTTGTAGTGTCAAAAGTTGTGAAATGGTTTAGGGTGACGGAGTATTTATATAAGAAATACCCCGGTTTAGAGCCACTCGATATAGTGGAGCGTGTGCACTCGATCGAGTGCCCGGTTCGAGTCCGGTTCGGCCGGTTCATGGCCTTACTCGACCGAGTGGGTGTGAACCACTCGATCGAGTTGGTTGGGAAAGAAGGAGTGTAAATAGGGAATGATTGTTGACCATTTTTGAATGGATCTTGGTTGTTGGACTAGCTTCTAGAAGCGAACTTGGCTGTTTTTTGTGTCGGATTCGTCTTTGACCGGGTTTTGACCCAGTCGCCAAAAGACGATTTTATTTCCGGTGTCGGTTTTGACCCAAATTAGTCTCATTTTATTGGAAACGGCCCACTAGGCCTGGATTTAAGGTCGTTTTTGAGAGATTTTCACTCCGATAAATGCCCACAGCGGATACTATTGATTCCGAGTCCGTATTCGAGCGTATTAAGTCACGTTTACGTCCGATCATCATCGGGTGTTTTGTCGGGAACTACTATAGACACTAGCAGGCAAAATGCGGGTGTCTATAGAGCCCCCACTCTGACTAAGGCTTGGACAAGGCGAAAGGCAGAGTAGCTACCAGGCCAATCAAGGATTACGACCTGGAAGCCTTCCGGTCGAGTCGTTTATAGTCCATTAGACTCGCGTGAAGAGCTCGACAACCATAAGAAAAGGGTCATACCTGTTCTGATGATGATAGCTTTGTGGGGAGTCGGACCTGCCTTTGAAGTCCTAGGTTTACCTATATTTGCACGTAATATTTAGGTGAAACACCGACTCAGGCTGGGGAGTAAAGTAGCTGCACGGAGACTTGCTTCTGAAGTCTTGGGTGTACCCATATGCCGACACATCACATTATGGATGTAGCATTCCAGGAGAAACACCGCCTTTGATGTTCAATTGGGAAGCACTAGCTGACACATGAAATGTTAGATACATAGGCAGAAATAGCAGGCATAGTATATAGCAAGATAGTACATAGGAAATGCAGTTAGCATCTATAGACTGGCTTGCGCTGGGGAAAATGATTTTTGCTTCACATTGAAATCGAAGTCCTGAAAGCAACTCACGTGCTAGGAGATAGGTTTTCAAAATTGAAAGGGTTAGAAAAGAAATTTGTAGTTTAAATGGACTGAAATTTGACCTTGTCGAAAAGGATTTTCTCAAATGGCTAAGTTTTGCAAATTTCAAAGCAATAATTTGAAAAGCGAGGCATACCGACAGACTCGACTCTGAATGTGACCGGACGAGTTGACAGACACGACTTGGACTCTCGAGGGGTTGGACCGTGACTCGGTAGGGGGTGGGCCACCTAAGATGACAAGATTCTTAAGTTGCGCTATTCCGTAGCCTAGGCGAGTGACAACATGGTCGAACATCGAGATGGGAAGGATATATAGTAGTCTGTAATGAGACTGTTTCTACAGGAATTAGCCGTAGGAGTGCTGTAGACTAGTGCTCTTTTGAATTATTGGTTTTGGGGTACATTCCCAAAGTGGGTGTTTCTTCGAGTCCTTGACAGATTCTTGTCTTCGACTGAGCCGAGTACCAGGACACACTATAGAAAGGCGGCTAGATTTTGAAAGTCTTTGGATTTTGTGAGTGGAAGGAGAACTTCTGTCTAATAGAAGCCCCCCAGGACAATAAAGCAAACTGTCGAGAACATGACAGTGTCGTGATAGGAATGATGGTGCTTTTTAAATTTGTGTCAATGTGGGTGGTTGTGCCTTTGTTGAAAGGCTGCCTATGTATTTACGTGTAGTGAAATCAAATCAAGCCGTAGTTCAGTGGATTGGAAGATATGTTATGGTGCCTAGTTTATTAGGGCTTTGTGTGTAACTAGCCATAGCGATGGTGTAGGCTAGGTGTGTTCCCAATGATGTCTTGATAAAAGCGCTATTACAGTTAAGATGTTGATCCTGTGATTGTGAGCATTCTCCGGGGTAGCCCCTAGAGGTGGTGTGAACTATTTGGGCATGTTCTATGCCGACCGCAGGTTGAGTTTCCGAGTTTGGGGCCGGTAACTGGTTTGGATAATTTTGGAAATGTGGAGCTAGGTCGTAAGTGGCTTTGATGATTAGAAATCTAGAGCTCGATTTTTGTGGAGCTACGGCTTCGAGGGTAGGGTATTGTAATGTGATAGGAAAGGGGGAAGTCGAGTAAAAATGACTCGAACTTCAATCGGGGTAGGTTTGATAATGCGGGATCTGATTTCCATGTTTGGCCATAATGGTTAGGGTGTATCCTATGGAGCTTGAATCCTCGAAATTTCGGGCTGTCTCTATCCTAGGTCTCAAGAAGGTCTTGAGGGCTGTAATGTGGGAAGGCTAAGTGTGGTGTTAGCTGACCAGCTTGATTGTTTCTCCCCTATTTGAAGGTATGTACATTGATAATTTTTTAATTGACCGTGCCCCGGTCAAACGGGACTTTCACATGGGTTGACCGTTGACCACATTCATGGGTTTTTGATTTTTTTTGTTTTTTGGTTGACCTCTTAGCCCCGGTCGTGGGATTCTTCATTTGAGTTGACCGTGCCCCGGTCAAGGGATTGACCGTATCTGGTCGAGGGATGTTGATCATGGCCAGCTCTTTTGTTTTAGCCTTTTGCTTTTTTCCTTGGACTTTTGATATTTTTTTTTCCAGCTTTTTTCTCATTTTTTTGTTTTTTTGTTGTTGGTCAGACTAACACCTTAGGTAGGGATTGGTCGGTCTTGTTGGAGGGGTGTTTATTGTGGGAAATGAGCTTGCCTCCCGTCTTAAACCCAAACTAGGAGACCACCTAGATTTGTCATAGGATTCGATACCGCTTCTGCTAAAGGTAGTTATGTGGCTGTCTATGCCAGACATGGAACAGGTAAAGGAAAACACGGGCCTCAGTTCCTCATTATAGATGTGCCTATAATAGTCACGTGCATGTGCTCTCAGTGTATGATGGTGTTCATCATGTTCTCGGAAACACATAAGGAAAGCATATATGAGAAATTGAAAAGGCTGATTTTATTGGATTGAAAAAAAAAGAGGACAGGATACAGTTGACTCTTACTCTGACTTTGAAACTGAAAGAAATAGAACATCCTAGACTCGGACTCGGACTCGGACTTATATCAAATCCTGACTCTTGGATGAGGTTGTCAGTAGTCTTCAGCTTCTAAGTACTCAAATGGACGTCCAGTATAGCCTTCGGTTGAAGCTTCACCCAGATCTTCGTTATGTCGAAGATCGTCTTCAATCCTAGTGCCCATTTCGGTAAGCACAGCAAAGTTTGAAATGCCGACATACCTTAGATGGACGCGGTAGGAGGGAAGGAGGTTGTCGATGAATGCCTCCACTAGTGTCTTCTCGCTGGGCTTGTCTACCAACTTAACACTCTCAGCCCGCCAATGTTGAATGTATTTGGTGAAACCCTCTATTGGATCTTGGGCCATGACTTCTAAAGTCCGCATGGTAGTCTGAAGTTCAGTATTATCAGAATAGTTTTGAGCGAACTCGGTAGCCACATCTTCCCAAGTGGGGAACCTTTTTGCATTAAGCCTATAGAACCAGGCTTTTGGGTATTTCCCGAGGGATGCGCCGAACAGATTGATGAACATGTCGGCTTTGACCCCCTTGATAGCCATGAATGCCTTGAAAGCTCGGAGGTGTAGTAATGGATCCTCTGTCCCTTCGAATATGGGTAACCCGTCTAAGTTGAGATCCTTTGGTAGTTTCTCACTAATGGGTGTATAGTCTCGGGAGTTTTCAATACGAATGTTATTCCCTTGAAGGGCGTGGAACTCTTGTTCGAGCTCACGCACCGCACTGATTAGTTTGGCAAATGGCCCAGTATTTACCGACCCAGAATTGAGGCGTGGCCTTGTCGTTCAATGACAGTTAAACGAGCAATCATCGCCTCTTGGTCGGCTCTCAGGAACCCTACGTGGGTTTCAACTATTGTCTGCCTACTAACCATTGTATCCAGCAAAGCCTTCATTTCATTGATGGTGTTTTCCATGCCCCTATTCCCGGTTGTGGATGCCATACTCTGCGAGAATACTGATAAGTGTAGTTTGTAGTGCCTATTTGTTTTATTTGGTCTCGATTTCTCTTGTGAAATCGCTCTTTGGGAGCGGTTTCTGGGCTACTTATGCTTCTTCTAGTTCGTTTTAGGTTCCTAGTAACACCCCTAATTTTTATAAATTAAATTAGTATCCATATTTTTATTTTGTTTGCGATTTAACTTGATCGGATTTACTTTGACTTCATCTTAATCATCTAAAATCTTTACTTTAGCTCGAATTTCTATTTTCAATTCAAGACTCGTTAAAACATTTTATTATTTCTTCGAGAAATCATTTTATTAAACTTTCGTTGAAAAATCATCTTTTTGCTTTCGAGATATCAATTTAATTCATTTTCGTTGAAAACTATTTATTCGTCTAGAAACCTTATTTCTTTGCAAACAATTATTCAAACTCGAGATTAACCCATTTGATTTCTTCAGTCAACTGATTATTTTTATCAACTTCGAACCTGGCCCAAATATTTAGTGTTACGACAGAATGATATTTTTAGGTCATCTCGAAGTTTGGGCCTAATTCTCTTCTAATGCGTTTTTTGATCCGATTTCTTCTTGTACCCGTATTTTATTTTTACTAATGATTTCGATCACACCGTAAATTATTTCCTGACCCAAATTGAGTCTGTTACCTCGTCACTAACTAGATGAGTCACTAAGATATTTTATTTATATTGATCACATGTTTTATTTATTTATTTATTCATTCATCCTAATTCTATTCAACAACTCCAATTTTGGTTGTTTTACGTTACTTCTCCAACTCTTTCTTTTTATACTCCCTCTCCAATTCTATTAGTTCTATCACTTTACATAAAACTTATCCTCCTAGTGGCTATCAAAATCTTTGTTGCAAGAGACTCCTATTTTTCCTCGATTTCAATCGTGTTATACAACCAAAACACTACTCTTATTATTTAATAGCATTCTTAATTTTCCTACTTCTATTCCTCTTTAATCACGTCTTGTAAACTATCCAAACACAAACTCTCTTCTATTAGTCTTCCTTCATTGATGCGTTGCTGTTGTGCTGCTGCTGCTTCTCACACAAATCAGCCCGTGCTTACCTTATTTCGTCCATCAATCTGATTCTTAAATCCGTCCTTTTTTAGTTCAATCTCAAGGGTAATTTATTTACTCTTATCCTCGTCTCGTTTCCACTTTTTATTAACTTATATGGTTCTAATACCATATGTTTTAATTTTTCGTAGGCTACGTGCTAGATCCGATGAAGACGGTTATTTTATTAACTCGGATCTCGATGAAGGTAACACATGATGGTACGACTCGGTATTGCATGATATATATGTTGTAGTTGCTTGTAGTATCGTTTTAAAATTGAATTCTTATACTAGTAAACGTGTTTGAACTATATTATGATAATATGTTTCGAATCTTCTAAAATTATTATAAGGCCGAGACTAAAACGTATAAATAAGAATTAATTTCTTAATTTTCGTTATTTTCAATATGAATTAACAAATTAAAAGTTTTATTCTTTTAGTAAAGTTACAACATGTTTTCAAATCTGTTACTACTTTTGTACGATTTATTACTCTTTTTTAAAAACTTTATTTTCAAAGAGTTTGAAAAGAGACTTCTGTTTATTTTAAGTATATTATACGTCTGTTGAATTTCGTAAAGTAATTCCAAGTAGTTTCGGCAAAACAAATCGTTTATCAAACTGTGACGGATTAGCTCGCGAATCTGTCAGTTGTTGTAAAACCTAATTTAAAACCTATGATAAACTTTGAATTTAATTTTGGTAATTTATGTAAATTAACTTTAAAGAGTCTAGTTAATTTTTCTAATTGGATTTGTTTTAAAATAAAATTTTAAACGTATATTATTAAAGAAATACTATCGGGTGTCGGATTTTGACAGTTTATAAAACTACGAAGAAAAACTCATGTTAAGTTAGGAATTTTGATTTTCTCCAGAAACGAAAGTTGTTAAGCCTTTAATGTTTTCAACCTCACTAATCTTACGTCGTTTTGATTTTTAATGATTTAATTATGAATTTTATAGTAAGACAAGGTAAATCTGAAAAATCTGTAAATTTGTAATTTATTACTTTTAATTACTTAAACTCCAACATTTTTAGAAATAATTATGATTTTACTATCTTTGACTTTTAATCATTAATTATACATTTATCTAATAAATATAATGTTTATGTCTCAAGGCCTAATATTAAATATTTTATATAATTCATATGTTAACGATTTCTAATTATAATAACACCTATTTTGGAAAGTTACTATTTGAAGAAAGTTTCTATCTTTGAAAGGTTACTATTTTGGGAATATTTAAGATATCTTTGGATAAAATACTTATAATAGTTTGAATATGGAATAATGTTGGAAATGAGAATGTACAGTATATAAGTCTAGGATATGTTGTTTGTTGTAATCAGCTATATGGTCAGTGTATTTGCGTCAGGGATACATTGATTGTCGAACTGGGTATCGTTTATGCTCAGGAGTCATGCGCATGTACTTAGGCAAGGACCTCGCTGAACGCAGTCCTATTATAGTTTGAGTTGTCTGGTAGGAGGGCTTAGGGGTCGCTTCGTGGGCACCGAGTCCCTTAACCAGTGAGGCGTAGGGGTCGCTTCGTGGGCACTAAGTTACACTTCGGTGTTGTTTTGACATATCTCTAGTAGTAAAAGCTGTACTTATCATCAGTTTTATATTCCATTATTCGTTTTGACGCCGTCAGGCTGCTGAATTGTTTTCTGGCTTTGAATCTATTTTGATATATATAATGTTTTGAGTTTTAATCTATTTTCGTATATTATGCTTCTATTGCTTATATATTATGTAATATGGCTGGGAGAACTGCCTGAGTTGCTCCCCACTGAATTGTGGCTGTTATGTTAATAACATGACAGGTATTCTTTGTTCCAGGGTTTGGTGTGCGCTAGCGAGTGGCATGGATCCTACTCTGCTTTAATCATGTTTATTCATGGATTGTTAAACCCATTTGAAGCATTTTTAATTTTAGCCTTTTTTGTAAAAAGTGCCTTTGTATTGACTGACCGTTCTTTTTGTAATATATATAGAACATCAGTGTGTATTAATCCCAAATCTACAGTGTTTCCGCCACTGTATTGCGTTAGAATTCATAGGGGATTACATTCCCAACACCATTCTTGGAGAATTGGAACGATTCTGACTCGTTTCCTACACATTTGGAGCCAACGAAGAGAATGAACGATCACTCGGTGCCTTAGATTCGATCCCGAGACCTTGGGACCCATTCCCGAGCCCCTTAGACTCGATCCCGAGCGCCGAGAGTCGAAGAGAAGCCCATGAGAAGCAAGAAGGGACCTTTATGATCCTATTGGAGGCCTACAAGACCCATCCCGGGCGGGAAGAGTAGCCTTCTCGGTCGGGAAGGAGTGCAAGCAAAGACGAGCCCCTGATGGGCCGTCTCGGGCGAGAAGGAGGTCTTCTCGGCCGAGATGGGTCCCATCTCGGTCGAGACCATCTCATCTCGGCCGAGATGGGCCACCTGCAGCTCCGTCTCACTTCTTTTCTTCTCCTTATTCATTGTAACCCTATATATACCCCCCCCCCCCTTGTAATCTTATGTTATGTTCTTCATTACCCACTAAACCCTAGATTACTTTAGCCTAGTTTAACCTAGATTAGTGTAGATTAGTCTTTAATTTGTCCTTAATCTTAGTTTAACCCTTGTAATATTCGAATTCTTGAAATTCTCTACCAATCTTGACAAAATTGGTGGATGTTTGGGTTTTCTTCTATGCAAGTGTTCATCTTTTCTTCTCTTGTTTAGTTGGTATAATCTTCCTTCTCCCTTTACTCTTTTTCTTCCTTTGTTATTCAAGTTTTAATCTTTGTTCATTGTATTGTTCATTGTTCATTGTTTTCACTAGTTTCATTATGGATGTTTTGTTGTTTGTGTTGATTTCTCTTGTTTATGTTAATGTTTGTTTAGATATGATTGAGTAGAATTTTTGTGGGGTTAGTAGGGTGATTAGGTGTGGATTATCGATGATTAGGGTTTGATTGTGGGTAAAGGTGGATTCTTTGTTGTTAGTCACATATTATGCACACTATGTGTTTGTTGAAATGCTTGTTAGAGTAGTAGTTGCAAATACTCCTCTTGCTGGTCTTCCTCTTCTCATTGTGTGATTGATTTGTGATTAAATCCTTGTGTATTGGGTAACATCTTGCATAAGTATTCCGGTTTTGTCTTAGACACGAGAGAGCGGACATTAGCTTTGACGCGAGAGCGCGGACCGACCATAGTAACTAAGTGAACCTTGCACCATCGATCTCCCAACTATCCTACTACACTTATGAACCCGACCTAACCCTATTCTTTCCTTATTCTTTAGCCTTACGTGTTGTCCTTAGCTTAGTCCTAGTCTTAGTTTATCCCCCTTTCTATCGCTCTAGATTAGCTTAGCTTTGAGACCTAGTCTTGTATTTGGGTAGACCTTAGTCAGACACCTCTTACCGTCCCCGTGGACTCGACCCGACTTGCTCTATATACGTGTTAGGAATATTTGGTTTTTATTTGTTGGCGGGGATCCACGGCAAATCCCTCCCATCCATTTGGCGCCGTTGCCGGGGACGGTGCTAGTTTAGACTTTGTTTGCCTATTTACTTGACTTTGTCTTTGTTTTTGTAGTTTTTTTGTTTTCTCTTGCTTCTTGCGTGTGCGAAGTTTATTTCCTTCTTGTCTAGTGCCCAAAAAGCACTAGACTTCTCACGTTTGCTCTTAGTCTACAGTTTGTGCCTAGAGGTGGTGACCATCTTCTTCTTTACGACTTAGAGCTGCTTTGACGGACGGTTGCTAGATTGAGAGGTCCTCAACCGGGTACGAGCCACGATTTTTGAGTATGGCATGAGGTTCGATCTAAACTCCCCACCCATAGAAGCTACAACAAGATACTCCTCTTCCTCCATGAATCGAGACTATGCCATGATGTCTCCGAACTACCACCATGCTTCATTTGGTAATCAAGAAACCCATGGGTATGAACTTCAAGGATATGGAAACGGCTTCCATAGAGTGAGTTCTTATCAACCTTGTGATCGTGGTGGTTATTACTCAAATTACCATCGTGAACCCACCATGCCTCATCATATTTCTCCCTATGGAAGCCAATTTCCCCAAAACCCACCATATTACCAACCACCTCAACCTCACTACCAAGTAGCACTCCAAAACCCCAATGGCCACCAAATTCCCCACTTGGAGTTATATCAATCGTTTCTTCAATTGCAAAGGAGCCAACAAGAAATGGCCATTCAAATGCAAAAGAACCAAGTGGAATTCATGGCCAATATCAAAGGGAAACTGAGGCGATGGATGCTCGATTAAATGCGGTATCGGTTAAAACTGTAATGTTTTTATCCCGAACGTCGCAACTAGATGAAGGGTGCTCACTTGAGCAAAGGGAGCAACCTAATCACGAAGTCGCCGATGACGCTCCTTTTGGAAGCGAAATTTCTTTTGAAGAACCTCAATCGTCTACCCAAGAAGAGGCGAAAGAGGAGATAATCCATGATGGAGGAGTTTTTGGTGAAGAATTGGGTGAGGATAGTGGGAATTTGAAGAGTTTCATTGATGAAAACACCGATATAGTAGAGGAAAGTCAAGAGTCTACCCCCTCTATACTTGTTGAACCTTCAACCCCCTCCGCTTGCCCTCCTCTTGAGCTTCATGCCGCTTCTTATAAGTCTATTGTTGAGGATGTTGAACTTTAGGATGAGTTGAGTGAGGTGATAAGTGTTGTGAAGTCATGGGACATGAATGAAGAAATCAAGTGGCCCATATGTGATAATCCAATAAAATATTGTGAACCCCTTGTGTGTAATTTGGATCTTGGTTTAGAGGAGGTTAAAACCGCTTGTTTGGGTTTGAAATCTCTTCTTATTGATGATGTGGGGAAAAACGATGTTTTAGGATTTGGAGATATTGGGCCAGAACTTGTTGATGACTTGGGTTTGCTTGATGAGAAGGAGAGGGTTAAGCTCCCTTTTGACACTTGTGCTAGAATTTTGAGCTTTGGTTGTGCTAGGAGACGATGCCTAGGGAGGAAGAGGTCGGTAAGGCTTGTAGGATGGATAGACCCCAGAGACAACATGAAAGATGACGTTGGGTCTTTGGATTACTACTTCTTGCCTCCACCTTGGAGGCTATGGAGGATAGCTTGGCTTAAGCACTCCTTGAGCCTTCATTATGATGTGGGTCGTGCGTTTGACTTGCTCCTCCGAGCCCTTGAGGGCTATGGTTGAAGAATGAGAGTCCACCATCCTCGGTTTGACGGAGTTCCTAAAGAACCGTCATGTTGTATATTCCTGTTTCCTCTTCTTTAGAGTTCTTATGTTTGTAATTGTGTTATTTATGATTTTGTTTCTAGGATTCGTGTGTTTTGTGGAATTCTTGTAATTTGGTATTTTGATGAGCGATGTGAGGGAGAGATTTGATAGTGTTTATTGAGTTTACTTGATAGATGCGAAGTGAAGATGAACATTAGAGAGAAGTGGTTGTTGATAGAGCTTGGATTTTGGGAAAGGAAGTCGGGTTTTTGAAGCTTTTCTTAAGCTTTTGGGGACGAGATTCTAGGTCTCGTTGTATTGGTGGCCTTATGGGTGAAGCTACAAGATTATGAAGGGCTAGAAGACTCTTCCCAACCGGGAAGAAAGCATCCCGACCGGGAAGGATGAGCCATCCCGACCGGGAAGGATGTCATCCCGATCGGGATGAGTGTACCAAATATTGGGTTTTCTGGAGCACCATCCCGACCGGGAAGGAAGCTTCCCGACCGAGAAGGGTGTCTCATCCCGACCGGGACCATCCATCCTGACTGGGATGGTGCCCTGCTCTTCCTTTTGCCTCTTCTTTGTCATGTGAGCCCACCCAACCACTTTATACCCCCTCCCAACCTTCCTACCTATCCTTGCACCTATCATATAACCCCTACACTTCATATACATACATTTATCTCATTTTCTCTTCACTACACACCGAGTTTCACATCAAATCCCACCTCCTTATACCTTTGCACCTCAACCATGCAACCATATCGAGAATGAAGAGGAATAACAATGACGAAGACTAGCTACGTGCCATTAATGATCATTGAGACGATGGAGCGAGTGAGTTGCTAACCGATTGGTACGGCAACTATCCTTTCTTTTCCGTCTTTTATTACTTGTCTTCCTTTGTACGTTCCCCTTCCCCTATCATTGTTGTGTCATGGTGGCCCCCGGGGCCTTGGTAGTCGTTGCTCCTGACTCTCGATGACGTGACTACATCGAGAGCCATTTCAAAAATCCAAAATTACAAGCCTTTTCACTCTTTCTCTTTTTTTTCTTTTCTTTTGGTAGGATTTTGTCGGATTTAGGCGGAATCCGGGCTAGGTGACTTGATTACACCTAGTCCTCCCCTCCCATTTCCTTTTATTTCCTTCTTTTTATTTCTTCCCCCATCCATATCTTTTCTCGTCTCGGCCCATGGTGACTTGATTACACCCCGGCCAGACATATTCTACTCTTTCTTCGCTTTTCTTTTTGATTTTTAGCTTTATTTTCGTAGTTTCTCTTCTTTTTTTTAGTGTCTCCACACACTACCGATCGAGCATGAAGACATTGCTCGGTTTAAGTGTGGGGGAGCAATATCCTAGTGTAGTTTAGTTTTATTTTCGTTGTTTTTTCTGTAATATCTTAAAAAACCCTAAAAAATTGAAAGTTTTCATAAAAATCAAAAAGATTTTTCCTTTGTGTCTTTTCCTTTTGTGTCGTTGTGTCGTATTTTTGTTGTATTGTATGTTTTGCCTTCCCATTTCCTTATAGGTTCCCGGATCGCCGTAATTTTCGGAAAGCTCAAGACATCCGGTAACGTCGTTCTATATCTTTTCCTCTTTGTCTCTTGTGGAGTTTGGAGGAGAATTAGTGATGATGTGTGCTCGGGTGGAGCTTTGTAGAGTTTGAGGCTGATTTGGTGGCTTGTTTGGAAGTTCGGGGTGGTGTTTGTTCTCTTTGTGTGTTTGTTTTTTTTTGTTTTGTCATCTTTGTCTCATTTTCTTTCGTTTTTGTTGCGTCTTGTTTTGTGTTGTGTAGTTTGTGTCTTGTGTAATAAAAGGTTTTCAAAAACCCGGTTTTGAGGCTAGTGCGCAAGAGTTTACTTCCCTTCCTAGTGATGTGAATCGAGTCTTGGACTTTAGTCTAGTAGAATGACTTTAAATCAATAGTTTCGTTGGTCCTTTATCTTGAGTCCACCTAATCTACTAGGAATTTACTACGAGATTTCCATTTTGACCATTATGACCACCCACGGTGTGAAAAGGCCTTGGTTGCCGAGTCTCGTTCCTTAGGTGACCGTGTTCGAAATTGTTTGATTAGTCCAAGTTTTCCACCTTTTTGTGGGTTTGAAGGGAAAGCGCGCCCTACTCACCCATTTTCCTACCCCCTACACATTTCCACAAATAAGTTGCAAATTGTTGAAATTCTTACTTGGTTGCAAGAAATGCCTACAAAACATGATTCATCAAAAGGGCTAAGTCAAAAGAAAGATAGAAAAGAAAAAGAAAGAAAGAAAAGAAAGGAGAAAAAGAAAAGGCACAACAAATCAAAAAAGAAAATACAAAAGAAGAAAAAGAAATGGCATAGCAACTCAAAAGCCAAATGAAAAAAAAAATGCCAAAGAAAATCATCTCATAAAAAGATTCCTCCCATCTCAAAAATAAGCCTTTTTCCGATCGTTACCGTGAAGAGCCTACCAAAGGACCGAGTCCCTAGGAAGGATGATAGCGGTAATGATCGGTTTTCCTTCATTTTGCAATCGTATTCCTTTTTACTTGGACTAGTTGGGCGATTTTGAGCATGGGACGACCCTTTTGGCTTATCGCTAGAGGGGCGGGTTCTCACTTACCTACAGTGTCGATTAACACCGTGGTTCATCCTTTTTCCATACCGCCGATCGTCCCGTAGTACGTTCTTAGAAGGTTAGGAGGAACCAAGGTAAGTTATCAACGTTTTTTATTGCTTTGTCGTCATACTATTAGGGTTTTGTCCATATCGACTTTTGTCATTAGCTTGGTAACGTTGTCACTTGCCTTGAGTCCTTAACCGGTGCTTCTTTCACCGCTTTGTAGAGGGAAGCGGTTTTTATTTCTTCTTGGGTGCAACCGATTGCTTGTTTGTTTGTATGTTTGTTTGTTTGTGTGTTTTTGTGTCAGGTTGCATCCACAGTTTTGTCGCAAGACCTTACTTGCCTTGCGGAGTGCACTTTTTCTCTAAGTGTACTCGCGTGAGTTGAAAGGGCTTAGGGTGCGCTAATAACCGCTCGGCTAGTATATTATTTTTATTAGTTTAGTAGTTAGTTCGTGCTTACTCGAGGGCGAGTAAGGGTTAAGTGTGGGGGAGTTGATAAGTGTAGTTTGTAGTGTCTATTTGTTGTATTTGGTCCCGGTTTCTCTTGTGAAATCGCTCTTTGGGAGCGGTTTCTGGGCTACTTATGCTTCTTCTAGTTCGTTTTAGGTTCCCAAGACCATTCATGGAAAATTGGAACGATTTCGGTGCCTTAGATCCGAAGAGATTCCTACACATTTGGAGCCAACAAAGAGAAGGAACGATCACTCGGTGCCTTAGATTCGATCCCGAGACCTTGGGACCCATTCCCGAGCCCCTTAGACTCAATACCGAGCGCCGAGAGTCGATGAGAAGCCCATGAGAAGCAAGGAGGGACTTTTATGATCCTATTGGAGGCCTACAAGACCCATCCCGGGCGGGAAGAGTAGCCTTCTCTGTCAGGAAGAAGTGCAAGCAAAGACGAGCCACTGATGGGCCGTCTCGGGCGAGAAGGGGGTCTTCTTGGCCGAGATGGGTCCCATCTCGGGCGAGACCATCTCATCTCGGCCGAGATGGGCCACCTGCAGCTCCGCCTCACTTCTTTTCTTCTCCTTATTCATTGTAACCCTATATATACCCCCCCCCCCCCCCCCCTCTTGTAATCTTATGTTATGTTCTTCATTACCCACTAAACCCTAGATTACTTTAGCCTAGTTTAGCCTAGATTAGTGTACATTAGTTTTTAATTAGTCCTTAATCTGAGTTTAACCCTTGTAATATTGGAATTCTTGAAGATCTCTACCAATCTTGACAACATTGGTGGATGTTTGGGTTTTCTTCTATGCAAGTGTTCATATTTTCTTCTCTTGTTTAGTTTGTATAATCTTCCTTATCCCTTAACTCTTTTTCTTCCTTTGTTATTCAAGTTTTAATCTTTGTTCATTGTATTGTTCATTGTTCATTGTTTTCACTAGTTTCATTATGGATGTTTTGTTGTTTGGGTTGATTTCTCTTGTTTATGTTAATGTTTGTTTAGATATGATTGAGTAGTCTTTTTGTGGGGTTAGTAGGGAGATTAAGTGTGGATTATGGATGATTAGGGTTTGATTGTGGGTAAAGGTGGATTCTTTGTTGCTAGTCACATATTATTCACACTATGTGTTTGTTGAAATGCTTGTTAGAGTAGTAGTTGCAAATACTCCTCTTGCTTGTCTTCCTCTTCTCATTGTGTGATTGATTTGTGATTGAATCCTTGTGTGTTGGGTAACATCTTGCATAAGTATTCAGGTTTTGTCTTAGACACGAGAGTGCGGACATTGGCTTTGACGCGAGAGCGCGGACCGACCTTAGTAACTAAGTGAACCTTGCACCATCGATCTCCCAATTATCCTACTACACTTATGAACCCGACCTAACCCTATTCTTTCCTTATTCATTAGCCTTATTTGTTGTACTTAGCTTAGTCCTAGTCTTAGTTTATCCCCCTTTCTATCGTTCTAGATTAGCTTAGCTTTGAGACCTAGTCTTGTATTTGGGTAGACCTTAGTCTAGACACCTCTAACCGTCCCCGTGGACTCGACCCGACTTGCTCTATCTACGTGTTAGTTTTTATTTGTTGGCGGGGATCCACCGCAAATCCCTCCCATCAAATACCCACGTAATCAGAAATGTTGCTTCGGAACCCAAACCCACCAAGGCATAGGAAATAGCGCGGGAGGAAAGACAACTCCGGTTTGACTCGGGTTAGACTCTCCTAAGATAAATATGTAGGGTGCAATTCTCGGAGTGACTGTGGTTAATCGCTCCGTTGGAGAAAAGCCCCCAAGTGAGACTAAGGATTCTTATAGGACTCAGATGGTGTGGCATCTAGGTGACTCAAAAGTGGGGTACGTGAGGCAGCACGTGTAAGACATGACCCTTAGAGCAACCGTGATTTATCGCTTTGCTGAAGGGTAGCCCCCTGAGTGAGATGAGAGGTTTTGCTAAGACTCGAGTGTCGGACGAGTGACCATTAGATGTAAGGATCACGAACCTTTAGCTACAGGGCTATGCCTTGTAAAAGTTTGACTCGGCCTCGAGGAAAGGCAGACGGGTAAGGGAAGAAACTTGAGATGTAAGATTGGCAGAGTTTCGACGCTAGAGACCCTTGACTTGAATTGAATAAGGATAGACCCTGTGATTAGGGTAGACCCTTAAGTTAAAGGACTTGAATTGGGATGACTCGACTAAGGATTGAAAGACGGGGAAAATTCCCCTAGGAAACGTCGTGGGGACCGTCCTGTCGGAGGGAAGGACACGATCGCGTGTGACTTTCTAGTTAGGACTCGAGTGTTTACGAACCTTCCATTTACGAGTGTATGACTCGTGTTGGTTGGTTTTGCCTTTAGGATAAGGCGGACTTAGGATGGGGAAGAAACCCGTGATGTAGGATCGACGGAGTTGCGACGCTATAGACCTTCGACATATTACGAAAAGACCCGACACACGGATTACGGTAGGTCCTATGATAAGGAAGGTTTTTGAAAAATGATTGAATTTTGAAAATTGAGAGAACGGTCCTGAAATTGGTAGTGGGCCAATAGGACCGGGCATTTTGAAATATTAGAATGGTTGCGAGTAGATTTGCATTTTGAAAAATTGGGAGACAGTCTCGTCTTTCGAAATTTGCAGCATGCCGACAGGAACAATTTTTTTGAAAAGTTGAATTTTTGGAATTTTGAAAATTTGAATATCGAAAATAAATTTCCGAAAATTTGAAAATTGAGAATAAGACCCTAAAGATTTGAAAATCGAAAACGGCATCTCGGAGATTTGAAAATCGAGAATGGAATCTCGAAGATTTGAAAATAGCGAATGGCATCACGAAGATTTAAAAATTGAAATTGAATTTTGAAAATTCGAAAATCGAAAGGGAATCGAAAATTCGAAATTTGAAATGGGAAGCATGCCGGCTAAAAATAGGCTATTTTTAGTCAAATCGTAAGTCTAAAATTTGGCAGCATTCCGAGTTTTTGAAATTGGATATTTTTGAAAGATGCGTCTTTGAAATGACGATTTTGAAAAATGACACGGAGACCAAGTAGCACGTAGTCAAACAAGCATTATAACGACGCTTATGTATGCTTTACACTAAGTCTCGGTCGGTCAAAATCGAGTCTATACCAACAACGACGACTTTCTCGTAAATCAGAACGGACTCCCTAAGCCGAATTGGTCTTAGGTGTAACACCCGTGATTTTTATAAATTAAGTAAAATTATAATTTTGTTCGTATTCATATTGTTGTTTACGATTTAACTCGTAATTCCTAAAATTATTATAAAATGAATTTATCGTTTAATCATTTCAAACTCCTTAAATTCTTTTGTCTCGAAAACTCTTCTTATATTTAAAACATATTTTTATTTCTGTTTCGAATCATTTTATACATTTACTTTAATTTTTATCGAAAGTCTATTTCGTCGATTTAAATTCTAAATTCTTTTTATTTATTTATTTATGTTTAAGCTCGAATTTTCTATTTTTCGGCTCGAAGCCCGTTTATTTTAAGTTTCGTCAAAATATTTATTTTCTTTCCTGGAGAAATCAATTTAATTCACTTTATCGAAGATTTAATATTTATCGAGAAATACTATTTCATCGTCTAATTATTTATTTCTTTAAGCTTGGTTTTCGTCTCGAATACTTTATTTACACATTTTATTTGATGGCCCGATTATTTACTAATTTTATTAACTCGTATTAATTCGATTCTTGGGTTAGTCAACTTATCATTACGGGAATCGTCTCCTACCCGATTCATTTAATAAATCCGTATACAACGTAAACTTGTGTCGGAATCCGTACACTTTTTAGTGAGTTAGATTCATTCCACCTAGTGATTACGTTCAACCCCATTTAGTGACTTAATCACCCATTCATCTTCCTTTGTCCTCTTTTCATATCCACCGCTTCCTATTCATTTCATTCACTCCCCTTCTATTTTTTTTTATTTACTCACGCGTTACAAGCCTTCATGATGAAGATGATCGGCCTATCTCCTCCTTCCTTTATGCCATCACAATCAGCATCTTATTTCGATCTCCTCCAACGCTCGGCCCTCTGTTTCACTACTGCTACGCTGCAGTTGCTGCTGCGTTTTTCTCCTGTTGCTGCGATTTGCAGCTGCAGTTGCATTTGTGCGGTTCAATGCTGCTGCGTTCCGTTGCTGTTACGGTACTACTACTGCTCTTTTTCCTTCCTCTTTCTTCTTCTTCTTCTTCTTCTTCTTCTTCTTCGTGGTCTGCTTGTTTTTCTGTCTCGGTTTTGTTCCTGCTGCTGTCGTTTCTGTCGTGATCTGTTCTGTTTTCTTCCTCTTCTTCATTTTATTTTCTTCTTCTTTTTCGTCCTTGAATTGCTGCTGCTTGGTGCTTCTGTTTTCCCGCTCCTTCTTTTGCATCTTCCCCTCTTATGCTGTTCGAAACGGATTGTACGCTGTTTGTGTCCCTCTTCTTCTTCTGCTCGTTCATGTTCTCCGTATTATTTACGGATCGCTGCTTTATCGTTTTTAATCTCTTGCTACTACTCGATTCCTTGTATTCAGTTCGTCGTTGTATCTACTCGATCTTGCTGTTGCTGCTACGTTTATTCTAGTCGTCCACTGCAAATTCGGTTCGTGCGTGGTTCTCTCCTGCTCGTTCTCGTCCTTCTAATCTTCTTTTCTTGTTGCCGTTTTTTCTTCTCCTTCTGATTCTGTCATTCTGCCAGTTTGAATGCTGCTGCCTGATGTTGTTTTATGTTTAGCAATTGTTATTGCTACTGCTGCTACCTCGATGGTGTTTACTACTGTTGTTCGTTATTTTGGTGCTCCACTTTTCTTTCTTTGTCTTCCTTGATTTCCGTTCCCATTTGTCGATGTTGCTGCTCTTGTTGCTGTGGTCTCCTGTTGTTCTTGCGATTACTGTTAGTTGTTGTCGCGTATCGTCTCGCATCGTGTTTTGTCACTGCTGTTACTGTTATACCTTGCCTTTCTTCGTTCATCCTATTTTCTTCTCCATTTCGTTTCGTAGTCGATCCTTTCTCCTCTCTTTTTACCTTGTCATGTTTTTGTGTCAACTCTAGTCCTTTCCAACTTTCTCTAATTCCGACTCCTTTACTTCTCTGTCTACGTGTTCGGATCTCCGTGAGAGCCTCGAAGCTGGGTCGTAGTCACCAGTTTGATGAGCTTGGACAAATGGATTGAAGCGACTTGTACGTTTTCGGCTCGAGGTAACTTTAGGACGTTACTCGATTTTATATCGTATGTTTGAGTAGTAGTATGTAGTAAATATTTTAACTTCCGTTTTCCTAATTTTAGCTATTTATTATTTGCTAATTATACTAATTTCAAATCGTATGCCTTATCAATATTTTTACAAGCTTTCAATATCGTTTTATAAATTGTTAGTAATTTTATTATTTATGATCTTTATAATATTTTGTCGGTTATCGTGACACTAGTAACTAAATAATATCGATTTCATATTTCGGTCATATTTCGTTAATTTCTAATTTTTTTTACTTAAAATCGTATTTTAATACAATAATCGAGATTTGTGTACTTTTTTAATAAAAGATATTTGTTAAAAATAATTTGAAAGCTTTATAAAGTCTCGTTTCATATATTAAATCCGTCGACTCGATTAATTTTGATATCGTTTTTCTTAAAACATCTCTTTTCAAAAATTTATAGTTTGAACTCGTTTTCCTAATTATTTATAAAATACTATATATTGACATATTATATTTTATTTATATTTTGAGTAATGAATTTAGAAATATATTAAAGTTGCGATAACGACGATAATAATAAAATGTTAATTTCGTTAGAAATGCTATTTTTATACATTTCACTTATTCCAATAATTTACGAATTTTCTATAAGACTTTCTATTTTAACTAAGTTTATAAAATTAGTAAGTTTCTATTTATAGAAAGTTTCTCTTTTAATATAAGATATTTATTCCTTTTATCCTCATAATGATTATATTTATTTTGAATATTGATAATGGCTGTTTTGGAGTTATGGAATAAAGACAAGTGTGGGGTTAGAGTAATATAGTCTGGGATGTACGTTTTTGCCATCAGCTACAAAGCCGGTGTGCCTATTTAGGGCGCATTTGGTCGTTGAACTGGGCGTAGTTTCGCCAAGGAGAGTGTATGTTTTGACCTTAAGCTAGATATCGCAACGTGTTAGTCGTCGTCAACTGAACTAGACATATTTGTTGTCTAGGAGGGGTGTGCACTAATTAAACCAGGACCTCGCTGCGCGCAGTCCTGTTATAGTTAAGTTGCCTAGTTAGAGACTGGATTCTGTTATGAGTTAAGTCTACAGTTCTCGAAGCTAGTTTCCAGTATTATCCTAGTGAAAGTCTAGCCTTGTGCACACTGATCAAATATCCATAACGCCATTTTGAATATTTTTATTATTATCGATTGATTTTAACTTGCACGTTGGCAAGTACTTTAAGTTTCGCTGAAAACTTATTTTTATTATATCATGTAATGTTTTCCATTTTAAATTTTTTGATATAATAATATTATTATTTTTCCATATGATATAATATGGCTGGGAGAACGTCCGAGTTACTCCCCACTGACGTGGCTGTTATGTTTATAACATGACAGGTAATTGCTGCTGGGTTTTGGGTGTGAGCTAGCGAGTAGCCTGGATCCTACTCTTTCTTTATTCATGTTTATTTATGGATTTTTGTAACCCTGTTTGGAGAATATTTAATTTAGCCCTTTTGTAAAAAATGGCCTCTGTATTGACTGACCGTTCTTTTATTAAAATATAGAACATCAGTGTGTTTTAATCCCAAATCTACAGTGTTTCCGCCACTGTATTGCGTTAGATTTTCTAGGGGATTACAGTTGGTATCAGAGCATTGTTGCTCCCGACGCTTACACCTGATTTTTGGAAAAATACTAGTAAATGATTTAAACATTAAAGAAATATTAGTGAGAGATGGGTAGAAACAAAGTAAGGACTTAACTGTTAGGTTTATATGTTCTTGTAACTCAATGATTAGCATTGAATATTTGTTGCTTTTGTCTGAAAGAAGATGAATGACCAAGATGTTGATAGGATGCTGCTTCAGATCGGGACAAGACCTGCTTGGAACTCTCAATGCCTGTTGATTCGAGTGGACAACTTTGTGCTACAACATGGTGACCTTTCAGCTCATATTTAGTTTGCTCCAACTACAGGCCAGATGATCAAGAGTAGATTCCTGTTCCATGATGTTGTAGTAGATCCAGATGGAGCGACCCAAGAGTTGTGTGCTCGTTCCCTACGAGATGATGAAGATACCCCGCGAATTCCTTTGTGAACCTTAGAGGTCCGAAGATTCCCCTCTCCTTTTAAATCTTACTTATTTAGGATCGTTGATTCTTTTCTTCCTGCCTCTACTTCTTTTAATACTTCTCTTATAAATTCTCGTCTTCATTCTGGTTATAAATCTTCGACTAATTCGCCCACTTTACCCTCTTTTCTCTTGAGATTCTTGGTTTGACCGATTTCTGTCTCAGTGAACCTCCTGAAAGGATATAGATGTTTGGGGTTTAGTAAACCCTTTGTTACCTGGTTTTGAAGATTGTGAGCCTACCTTATCTTCTAAGCAAGTAAGAGATTCTTAAGAATTAATTTGAATGACAACTTGTTGATTGATGGAATTAGGATGATACTTTAGACACTGCACCTTGGGTTATAGTTTACTTTGATTATTTTGGAGTACGTAGAGTTGAATATATTTTGGAGTAGTAAGAGTATGTCATATTTGATGGATACCTAGTACCTAACCTAGAACCGAACTAAGTGTAACTAATAATATTACTTTGGGATTCTTACCTAATGCTTATTTGATGGATGCATCGTGAATATTTAGGATCTTAGAGTATTGTTTAAAGTGTTAGCCTGAGTGTTGTGGTACCATTGAAGGTTTTCATTAATGTCGTTAGAAATTTATTTATTTTTTGTTAAAATGTAAGTAGTATTATGATAAGTGTAGTTTGTAATGCCTTTTTCATTATGTTTTGGTCCCATTTCCTTGTGGAATCGCTCCTTGGGAGCGATTTATGGGCTTCTTACGCTTCCTTTAGTTCGTTTCAGGTTCCCGAGACCGATTTGGAGGAGTTGGAGCGATTCTGACTCTATACATACACATTTTGGAGCCAACGGAGTAATGGAATGATGACTCGATGCCTTGGAATAGACCCCGAGGCCTTGGGACCCAATCCTGAGCTTCCGAGACCCGATCCCGAGTCCCGAGAATCGGTGGGAAGCCCATGAGAGGCAAGGAGGGACCAAAGAGCTCTTAAAGGAGGCATACAAGGCCCATCCCGTTCGGGATGGCCTCATCCCGTTCGGGATGGGGTGCAACATTAAGGAGGCTGCTGTGAGCCCATCCCGGTCGGGACCATCCCGTCCCGGTCGGGATGACAGGGCCGTCCCGATCGGGATGATCCGTCCCGGTCGGGAAGCTACAGGGGCAGCGCGACTCTTTTCTTTTCTTCTCCTTCATTCTTGTACCCATATATATACTCCCTTCTTGTAATTTTAAGACATCTTATCTTACCCTAGACTAGTTTAAGCCTCCATTAGCATCTAAAACCCTAGATTTACTCCCACTCATTAGTTTTAATCTCTCTTTAATTCTTACTTAATCATTGTAATTAGTTCTTGGATTAATGGGATTCTTGAAGATTGTTCCAAGATTGACAACCTTGGGATTGTATTTGGGGTTTCTCATTAATACAAGTTTTCATCTTTTTTTCATCCTAGGGTTGGTATAATCTTTCTTACTCTTGTTCTTTGTTTATTCAATCTAGTTTCATCTTTCCATATTGTTAGTATTATTGTTCTTGTCATTCATTATGGATGTTAGTTTTGTAGTATTGATTTCTCTTGTGAATGTTAGTTTTCTCTTTATAATGAGTGAGTAGTGATCTTGTGGGGTTAGTAGGGGGATTAGGGGTAGATTATGGATGATTAGGGTTGATTAAGGGGAAAAGGTTATATCTTTGTTGGTAGTCACATTGTAGGCACTCTATGTGTTTGTTGATATGCTTGTGTGAGTTGTAGTGGCCATGCTTCCCATACTTGTGTTCATCTTCTCATTGATTGCTTATTTTGTGGAAATGTTGAGAATAGTTCAGTCGCGAGAGCGCGGACTAGGGTCTAAGTTGCGAGAGCCCGGACCCACCTTGACATCGGTCTAAGTTGCGAGAGCCCGGACCGACTCTAGCGATTAGGAGACACCTATACCCTTGATCACCCCAATTACCCTTCTACTCCTATGAACCCGACCTACCCCACTTCTTTCCATATTTGATCCATCGTCTTAGTTAGTCATCGTTTCCGTTAGTTTCATTGTTTAGTTAGTCTCTAGTGTTAGTTTAGTTATTATTCCTCCTCCTTCATAGTTTTCCATACATCGCTTCTTTGTGTTTGTTTTGGTAACCTAGTCTCGTTGTAGGCCGACATAGTCTAAACCTTGATATACTGTCCTCGTGGATACGATCCCGACTTGCCCTAGCTACCCACTAGGTTAGTCGGTGTTTTATTGATCGGCTAGGGACGTGACGAATCCCTACCATTAATTTGGCGCCGTTGCCGGGGACGGTGCATTGTTTGGACTTAGTTTGCTTATTTCTAGACTTAGTTACCCTTCTTTGTGCTCTCCCATATTCTCTTGTGAATATTCTCTAGATTTTTCTTCTTTCCTTAGCTTTATTTCTTCTTTTTCTCTTTGTCTCTAGTTGTGTTTGTTTATTGTCGTTGCCTAGTGCCCACAAAGCACTAGGTGTTCTCACGTTTGTTCTAGTGTGTAGTGTATGCCTAGGAGGGGAGGCGACTTCTATCTCTTTAATCCAGAGCCGGAGAGACTCTTTCGAGCCTTTCGCCAACGAACGATTAATCGGGTTAGGATCTCTCAACCGAGTGCAAGCAATACTCATCAAGGGCAAGCCCAAGGAGCCGACTTGAACAATTCACCTCGAGAGACGGCCGGAGGGACCTTCATCAATCCCTTCGGTGATTCTTCTCCTAGTTCCCCCTCTTCATCTACATCAACACCGTCTACACCACCATCCTCTCCCTTATATCCAATCATGCCTAAGTTTTCTTCTCACTCAACCTTCACGGAAGACGTTTTGCCGGGTCCATCCACTTTACCGGAGGCATATACCGGGAATTTTGTGGCGAAAACGCAATTTATCCAATTGGTCGAGAGAAGTCAATTTAGTGGGTTACCAACCGAAGATCCTCATCAACACATGGAAACCTTTTCGGATTATTGTGACGCTATTTCGCAAACGGGAATTACTCAAGACCAAATCCGGTGGGTATTATTTCCTTTCTCTCTTATTGGTAAAGCGAAGCAATGGTTCAAGGGGTTGGACAAAGCGAGACTTGGCATTGACACTTGGAAGAAGCTAGCCTTAGCCTTCTACCAACAATTCTACCCCCCGGAGAAGACAAATCTATTGAGAGCTTCTATCACGGGTTTCCAACAACGTGATGATGAAAGCCTCTATGAATCATGGGAAAGATTCAAAGCCTTGATCCGTTCTTGCCCACACCATGGTTTATCGCAATGGTTCCTCGTACAACAATTTTGGAACGGACTATATGAAGACTCGAGGGCCATACTCAACATGGGATCTAACGGTAGGTTTACCGAAGTGGAGGATGACCAAACTTGGTCAAGGATTGAAGAGATGGCGGTTCACAATTCCCAATACTCTAGGCCTAGGAAGGCGAATCGAGGAGGTAGGCACGAGGTAGATACCATTACACAATTGAGCATTGATCTTGGGGCTCAACTAAGAACTCACATGAAGACCATTGACAAAAAGATCCAAACCCACCCCAACCAAGTTCAAAGCTCTAATTCCTCACACCATCAACCGATTCAAGAAGTGGATGCTTTGGAGTTTGCACCTCCTTTGCCTTATTTTGGGATGTGTGATACTTGTGGAATAGTTGGTCATGATCCTATGCATTGTAGAGGAAGTATTGAGCAAGTGAACGCCTTTCAAGTGTTCAAGCAAGGTGCCTCCTACTCTAATCAATACCAAGCTTCCAATCAAGTCCCTCAACAACAAGCCTTTCAACATCAACAACAACATCGTCCCTATGTTCCACCTCCTTTAAGGGACAACAACCAATGTTACCAAGGTTACATGGGTAATCCAAGACCCTTCAACAACTTCAAGCAAAATAACCAAGGTACCTTTCACAACAATAATCAAGGGTTCCAACAAGGGAACTTCAATCAAGGCGGTTTCAAAGGAAACCAAGGCTTCCAACAACAACAAAATCACAATCAAGGCCTTAATCAAGGCAATTCTCATGGGTTCCAAGGGAACAATCAACAACAACAAGCAAATCAAAGTCATCAACAACAAAGCAAGCCTAGGAGCCGGTCTCCTATTCATGACTATGGCACTCGATTAGCCCTCACCGATACTCCACATAATCCATCATCCCCACCACGGGATTTCGACGTACAAAAGTATATGATGGATATGCAAAGGAGTAATCAAGAGATGGCAAGAAATCAACAAGAGTTCTTTGCTTACGTTCAAAAGGACAACCTAGAAAGAGATGCTCATGCGAAGTCGATGGAAACCCGAATATCACAACTTGCTTCGGAGATCTCTACAAGACAAAAGGGGCAACTACTTCCTCAAGGCGAAACACCGAAATTTGAGCATGTAAATGCCATTACTACGAGGAGAGGTACATCCTATGAAACCCCTTTTTCCCCTAGTGAGCAAGAACCAAGACAAGAAGTCATACCCCCCTCTCAAGACGATGCAAGCTATGATAATCCAATGGAGGAACAAGTTCTATGGGAAGTTGAAAAACCCCAAGAAGACAACCCTCCCCCTCTTCAAGAGAAAGACAAGGGAAAAAGGAAAGTGTCCTTTGAAGAGTCCACCCCTATTGAGCAAAACAAGTACCAAATCAAGTTGCCTTACCCATCAAGGCAAATGAAGACTAAGGTGGACACTCATTACGACAAGTTCCTTAATATTGTGAAGAAATTGGATGTTAGTGTCCCGTTCACAGAATTACTTACCCAAATCCCGGCATATGGACGATTTATGAGAGAAATCTTAGCTAGGAAGAGATCCGTCGACAAGGAAGAGACCGTAGCGTTCACGAGGGTGGTGAGCAAGCATATCCAAGGTTCCACGCTTCCGAAGTTGAAGGATCCGGGTAGTTTTTCGATCCCTTGCACCATAGGCAACTTCTTGATCAAGAATGCGTTATGCGACTTGGGCGCGAGTGTGAGCATCATTCCCTATTCTATTTGTTGCCGACTCGGAATGAAGGAGTTGAAATGTACGTCCCTCACTCTCCAAATGGCCGATAAATCATTCAATCGACCATTAGGAATGTTAGAGGACGTACCGGTACGAGTGGGGAAATACTTCATTCCGGTCGATTTCATTGTGCTTGACATGCCGGAGGATGCCAACACTCCCATTATTCTGGGCGCCCATTTCTACACACCGCGGGTGCCATGATCGATGTGAAGAACGGTAGGATCACATTTGAGTTAGGCGAGGAAAAGATAGTGTTCGACCTCCAAGGCAACACTTCGCCTACTAAGGATGAATCATACAATATGATCCAAGCCAAGAAAGACATTCATCTAGGGGGTGAACCGGAGCAAAGCTTGAAGAATTACTCTTATGTACTTGAGGATGATGACTCCGATTTGGAGGAAGATGAGTGCCCAAATCATGGGCTTAATGACAAGTGCAATGACAAGGAAGAAGATGAGCCTCCCTTGGGGCCACGTGAGGATCGTTGGACGTTTGGGTATATCCCGAAGGATCGCAAGTACAAGTTCAAGCCATTGAACTTAGTGGATCGGGATGCCCCGGGAACGTCAAGGCAAGGCCATGGAGAGCCTTGGTTTGTGGACGGTTATGTGACATGCTTGATTAAAGACTTCTCTAGGGCCTTCGACTTGTTCTTACGTGCCCTTGATGGAGATGGAACTAGTTTTGGTTGTTGAAAAAGATTGAAGAAAGCACCACCTTGGTTTGACGGAGTCCCACAAGAACCGTCTCATTGTATATATCTCTTTCTTGTAGTTAGTTGGATTTTTGTGAATTCTTGTTATTTGGATTGATTGATGAGCGTTGTGAGGGAGAGGGTTTGATTTGTGTTTGAGTATTGCTTGATAGGTGAAGTGAGAATGCTCCTAGAGAAGAGCGGCTAGGATATACCTTGGGTTGTAAGCAAGAGGATCGGGTTTTTGAAGCTTAGAACGCGCTTTTGGGACCATGGAAGTTGAAGAAGGCCCATCCTGGCCGGGGTGAGGCGTCCCGACCGGGAAGGGTAAGGCTTCCCGACCGGGAAGGGAGCCGTCCCGATCGGGAAGGGTGCACCGGACTAAGAGCTTCCTGTGAGTCCGTCCCGACCGGGACGGGTGAGGTAACCCGATCGGGATCAATCTTCCCGACCGGGACGGTCCTCTGCTCCCCCTTGTGATTCTTCTTCTCAAATCAAGTCCACCCAACCGTTTTATGCCCCCTCCCAACCTCCCTAGCTACCCTAGTCTTATCATATGCCCTATGTACTTCATTGTCATGCCCTCACTCCGTTTCCTATTCACTTTACACCGACTCTCACATCAAATACCATCCCCTCACACCTTTACTACCCCGACCGTGAGTCCTCCTTGAGTGTGAAGCGAGATGGCACCCGAGAAGACAAGCGACGAGCCTTTAATGATCATCGAGACGATGGAGCAAGTGAGTTACTAGCCGCTCGGTTTGGTAACTATCCTTACTTTTCCGTCTTTTTATCGCTTGTTTTTCATTGTTTGCCCCCCCCTTCCCTTGAGTCATGGGATCTTAGTGGCCTTCGAGGCCATAGTATGGTTGCTCCCGACTTCCGACGACGTGATTACGTCGAGAGTCAATCGATTAGTCCAAATTACAAGTTTTTCACCCCTTTTTAGGCGTTAGTTGGATTTGGACGGAATCCGGGCTAGGTGACTTGATTACACCTAGCCCTCCCCTCTCATTTCCTTTTATTCTTTCTTTTTATTTTTCTTCCCCCTTCCATATCTTTTTCTCGTCTCGGCCCATGGTGACCTGACTACACCCCGGCCGGACACCTTCTACCTTTTCTTCACTTTATCTTTGATTTTTAGCATTATTTTCGTAGTTTCTTTTCCTTTTCTTTTGTCTCTCCGCACATTATGATTGAGCATATGAGGACATTGCTCGGTTTAAGTGTGGGGGGGCGATATTCTATCGTAGTTAGTTTTATTTTTTCCCTTTTTCGAAAAACCTTTAAAAATACCTAAAAATTTGAAAAAATTTCACAAAAATCAAAAAGATTTTCTTTTGTGTCTTTTCCTTTTTTGTGTCCTTGTGTCGTATATTTGTTTTGTGTGCTTGTTTGCCCCTTTTTCCCTATAGGTTGCTTTAATCGCCGATAACGTTGGAAAGCTTTAAAGACATCCGGTAACCTCTTCTATCCCTTCTTTCTCTCCTTTGTTTCTTATGGAGTTTGGAGGAGATTGTGATGTTGTGCGCTCGGGTGGAGCTTTGTGCTTATTGATGGATGATTTGGTGACTTGTATGGAATATCGGGGTTGTGTTTGTATATGTTTATGTTGTTTCGTTTTGTTTTGTTTTTTTTTTCTTTCATTTTCGTCGTATCTTTGTTTTGTGTTGTGTTAAGTGTGTCTTGTGTGTGTAAACATTTTTCGAAAACCCGGTTTAGAGGCTAGTGTGTGAGTGTCTATTTTCCCTTCCTAGTAGTATAAATCGAGTTTTGGACTTTAGCCTAGTAGAATGACCCTAAATCAATGAGTTCGTTGGTCCTTTACCTTGAGTCCACCTAGCTTACTAGGAATTTACTGCGGGATTTGCACCTTTGACCATTATGACCACCCACGGTGTGAAAAGGCCTTGGTTACCGAGTCTCGTCCCCTAGGTGACCGTGTTTAGCATCGTTTGATTAGTCCAAGTTCTCCACTTTTTGTGGGTTTGAAGGGAAAGCGCGCCCCCGACTCTCCCATTCCCCTACCTCCTACACACATCCAATCAATAAGATTGCAAATTGTTGAATTCTCTCTTTCTTGTTACACAAGGAAATGCCAAAAATGCCAAATCTTGCCAAAAGGGCAAAGAAAAGAAAAAGAAAGAAAAAAATGAATGAAAGAAAAGAATGAAGAAAAAGAAAAGGCACAAAAGCCAAAAAGAAAATAGAAAAGAAGAAAAAGAAATGGCATGGCAACAAACAAAGCAAAAACGTCGAAAAGAAAGAAAATGCCAAAAGAAAATCCGTCTCACAAAAAGAAATCCTCACAAAAATAAGCCTTTTTCCGACTTTTGCCGTGAAGAGCCTACCAAAGGACCGAGTCCCGAGGAAGGATGATAGCGGCATTAGTCGGTCTTCCCTCATTTTGCATGTTTTCCACCCTTTTTACTTGGACTAGTTAGGCGGTCTTGGACACGGGACGACCCTCTTGGCTCACGCTAAAGGGGGCGGGGTCTCACTTACCTACAGTGTCGACTAACACCGTGGTTCCTCACTTTTCCACTCCGCCGATCGTCCCGTAGTACGTTTTTAGAAAGTTAGGAGGACCTAGGTAAGTTACCAACGTTTTTGTTGTTGCTTTATCGTCATACTATTAGGGTTTAGTCCACCTTGGTTTTTATTGCTAGCTTGGGAACGTTGTCGCTTACCTCGAGTCCTAAACCGGTGTTTCATTCACCGCTTTTAGAGGGAAGCGGTATTTATTTTGTTTTGGGTGCAACCGTCTATGTGTTTATTTGTGTGTTTGTTTGTTTATGTGTTTTGTGTCTGGTTGCATCCATAGTTTTGTCGCAAGACCCAACTTGCCTTGCAGAGTGCACTTGTCCTCTAAGTGCACTCGCGTGATTTGAAAGGGCGTAGGGTGCGCTAATACCCACTCGGTTAGTTTAGTATTAGTATGTGCTTACTCGAGGGCGAGTAAAGATTAAGTGTGGGGGAGTTGATAAGTGTAGTTTGTAGTGCTTTTTTCATTATGTTTTGGTCCCATTTCCTTGTGGAATCGCTCCTTGGGAGTGATTTATGGGCTTCTTACGCTTCCTTTAGTTCGTTTCAGGTTCCCGAGACCGATTTGGAGGAGTTGGAGCGATTCCGACTCTATACATACACATTTTGGAGCCAACGGAGTAATGGAACGATGACTCGATGCCTTGGAATCGACCCCGAGGCCTTGGGACCCAATCCTGAGCTTCCGAGACCCGATCCCGAGTCCCGAGAATCGGTGGGAAGCCCATGAGAGGCAAGGAGGGACCAAAGAGCTCTTAAAGGAGGCATACAAGGCCCATCCCGTTCGGGATGGCCTCATCCCGTTCGGGATGGGGTGCAACATTAAGGAGGCTGCTGTGAGCCCATCCCGGTCGGGACCATCCCGTCCCGGTCGGGATGACAGGGCCGTCCCGATCGGGATGATCCGTCCCGGTCGGGAAGCTACAGGGGCAGCGCGACTCTTTTCTTTTCTTCTCCTTCATTCTTGTACCCATATATATACTCCCTTCTTGTAATTTGAAGACATCTTATCTTACCGTAGACTAGTTTAAGCCTCCATTAGCATCTAAAACCGTAGATTTACTCCCACTCATTAGTTTTAATCTCTCTTTAATTCTTACTTAATCATTGTAATTAGTTCTTGGATTAAGGGGATTCTTGAAGATTGTTCCAAGATTGACAACCTTGGGATTGTATTTGGGTTTCTCATTAATACAAGTTTTCATCTTTTTTTCATCCTAGGGTTGGTATAATCTTTCTTACTCTTGTTCTTTGTTTATTCAATCTAGTTTCATCTTTCCATATTGTTAGTATTATTGTTCTTGTCATTCATTATGGATGTTAGTTTTGTAGTATTGATTTCTCTTGTGAATGTTAGTTTTCTCTTTATAATGAGTGACTAGTGATCTTGTGGGATTAGTAGGGGGATTAGGGGTAGATTATGGATGATTAGGGTTGATTAAGGGGAAAAGGTTATATCTTTGTTGTTAGTCACATTGTAGGCACTCTATGTGTTTGTTGATATGCTTGTGTGAGTTGTAGTGGCCATGCTTCCCATACTTGTGTTCATATTCTCATTGATTGCTTATTTTGTGGAAATGTTGAGAATAGTTTAGTCGCGAGAGCGCAGACTAGGGTCTAATTTGCGAGAGCCCGGACCCACCTTGATATCGGTCTAAGTTGCGAGAGCCCGGACCGACTCTAGCGATTAGGAGACACCTATACCCTTGATCACCCCAATTACCCTTCTACTCCATGAACCCGACCTACCCCACTTCGTTCCATATTTGATCCATCGTCTTAGTTAGTCATCGTTTCTGTTAGTTTCATTGTTTAGTTAGTCTCTAGTGTTAGTTTAGTTCTTATTCCTCCTCCTTCATAGTTTTCCATACATCGCTTCTTTGTGTTTGTTTTGGTGACCTAGTCTCGTTGTAGGCCGACATAGTCTAAACCTTGATATACCGTCCTCGTGGATACGATCCCGACTTTCCCTAGCTACCCACTAGGTTAGTCGGTGTTTTATTGATCGGCTAGGGACGTGACGAATCCCTACCATCATATTAATCAAAAAATCATGTACAGTGTATCATGTACAATGGCCTATCAGCCGGGTCACATAACTAACATCCTTATTGCTCAATTTGCCCTTCTTGAGGCCACTAAAATACCAGCTCATCTCCTTCTTGATCATTTTCCCTACCGCTTCAGGCCGAGTTATGCTCCCCACTAACCGACACCTATTCCTTTGTGTCCAAATATGATAAATCGAGGCATTAATAATCCCATTGACTGCAGCTCTTTTCAATTTCGAACCTCTACTTTGAAGCCTCCACTTGTTATCTAACTCTCTCGGTATGCGAGCCTGTACCCAGGTTGCTAAACCATTCACTAGGATTGAGCTAAATTCACATGCACAGAAGAGGTGCGCCTGATCTTTAGAATTTTGCTCACAAATACAGCAATGATCATCCTCACTGATCTTCAACCTGTAAAGTTTAGATTTAGTGTTCATACCTTGGTGCTGATATAACCAGTTAACGAACCGATGCTCAGGTAAGGTCCACCGATCCCATACTAAGCTGTGCCAGACCACCTCCGTCCCTTTATCCCAAATCCACTGACACCCTTTGGCTATGCTATACGGATTACCTTCGTTCCATTCTCCAGCCTCATATGCATCCTTGAACTTGTCTTTGATTGAACAAATCTTCCTCCATCCCCAGCTGGTGTCATTTGTTGGTTGATATTCCATCCAATCTTTCCCTTTTAAATAAATATGCTGGACCCATCTGACCCATAATTTATCTGACCGATTAATCACCCACCAAGTCAATTTTCCAATAGCCGCTTTATTCCAATTGCTGCTTTGTAGTAAATTTAGACCTCCCTCTCTATAAGGTTTACATATTTTATCCCACGAAACTAGTGGAGTTCGGGTAAATTCCGTACCACCATTCAACAAATAGTTCCGACAAATAGACTCAATATGTTTAATAACCCCTTTCGGAAGGAGGAAGATCGTCGCCCAGTAATTGTGAAGGGTACTTAATACTTATTTGATAAGTACCAACCTTCTCGCGTATGACAATTTACGGACCCCAAGGCGCCTGATACGTTCTAGCACATTATTAATTAGTGGCTGACAATCTAGCATGGTGAGCCGAGATGCCTTGATAGGCACCCCGAGGTATTTAAAGGGCAGGACGCCCTCCTTACACCCCGAGACAGCTAAAATATCACTTTTCACAGCCTGACTAACACCATTGAAGTAAATATTTGATTTACCCTGGCTCAACTTAAGCCCCGAAGCAGCTGAAAAAGTAGCAAAGGTTCGAAGAAGTACCATGATGGAGTGTACATCGCCTTTGCTGAACAGAAGTAGATCGTCCGCGAACATCAGGCTAGTAAGTATCATCTGTTTGCACAACGGATGGTATCGAAACTGGTTAGCATCAGTAGTGTGGTTTAGTAGCCTCGTTAAATACTCCATACACAAGGTAAATAACAAGGGTGAGAGCGGATCACCCTGTCGAAGACCTCTTTTCCCTTGAAAAAATCCAAAGGAGTCACCATTAAGCGTGAGAGAGTAAGTTGCTGTCCGAACGCATTGCATGATTAGGCGACTGAACCTAATCGGGAACTCGAAAGCATTCAACATCTGCTCCAAAAAATCCCATTCGACTGAATCGTTGGCTTTTTGCATATCCATTTTAATTAAGCACCTGGGTGAGACCGTCTTCCGAGAATAGAGTCGGATTAAATCTTGACACACGAGGATGTTCTCCGCAATATTCCGTCCCTTAATGAAGCCCCCCTGGGTTGGCGAAATAATCTCCGGTAGTACATCTGCCAGTCGCACGCATAGAAGCTTTGCAATACATTTATATACCGTGTTGCAGCATGCTATAGGTCGAAATTGAAGCACCGAGCTAGGTCTATCAACCTTGGGAATCAACGTTATAGCAGTAGTATTTATCTGTTTTAGTATCTGCCCATTTCTGAAGAAATCTTGTATGGCCTCACATACATCGTCTCCAACTATATGCCATGTATTTTTAAAGAAGTGACTTGAGTACCCGTCAGGACCAGGGGCTTTATCATCCGGAATGCTGAATATAGTCTTTTTAATCTCTTCTTTTGTGACAGGCGTCATTAATTTCTCATGCTGAGTCCTAGTACATACAGGGCCAGTTTGCACAATACTTCTCGATACCTGAACTGTATCCTTTCTGTCACCAAGTAAGGATTTGTAATAGTCCAGAAATGCCTCTTGAATATCCTCAGGCTTTTCGTGAATCATCCCCCTCTGGTCTGCAATTCGATGGATAGAATTTTTCGCTCTTCTTGCTCTCAACGACCCATGAAAGTACGCCGTATTCAAGTCGCCTTCCTGCAGCCACTTATTCTTCGATTTCTGCTGTAAATAGCTCAATCTGGCTGAAAGCAGAGCACGGTAGCATTCATGAGCCTGCTGCTCATCCATTTTCAACTGGAGATCGCCCGTGTCCCTCGCAATTCTTTTCTGTATCTCTAATAGTCTTACATGGGCAATGTCAGCCTGCGTTTCAATATCAGAGAAACGAGACTTGTTCAGCTGTTTCAACGGACCTTTAAGCCTCTTTAATTTTGCAACAACCTGGTACATTGCTGTACCATATACCTGGTCAAGCCAACTCGCCTTTACTGTATCTTCAAATTGGTCAGATTGGCTCCACATGTTGTAGAATTTAAAACCTCTTTTCCTGGTCTGTTGTATACCAGTAAGAGCAATCACGCATGGAGTGTGATCGAACAATCCCTCAGGCATGAAGGTTGCTTTGAAATCAGTCCACTCCACAAGCCATTCTCTATTCACAAGAACTCTGTCAAGCCTGCTATATACCCTTTCTTCAAGAATTTGCTTATTGTTCCAGGTGTAAAACGCACCCTCCGCAGGGCAGTCCATTACCTCACACGCATCAATACACTTCTGGAATGGCATTGCTTCAGCAAGCTGGAATCCTCCACCCAGTCTCTCCTCAGGTTTAAGGACACAATTGAAATCGCCCCCCAACACCCAAGCTTCATTAATTGACCCTCCAATATGAATCAAATCCCTCCACAACTCCTCCCTCTCATGAATGCTATTGGACGCATACACAAAAGTCATATCAAACTTCTTATTAGTGGCCTTCTCCTCAACAAAACAGTGCACCAGCTGGGACGAATACATTTGGGTCTGAACCATGCAAACAGCCGGATCCCAAAGCACCCAAATTCTCCCCCCACGGATGCTTATTATTATTAGTCGTCAAAGACCATCTACTAAAACCATGGTAAATTACTTTACTATGATTTTGAGCTTTTATTTTAGTCTCTAGAAGCCCATACAGGCTTACTTTATTCTCCTGCATAAATTTACAAACCTCCACCTGTTTACTCACCCTATTCATTCCCCTTACATTCCAGAATCCGTAAATCATGAGATGTTTGGAGTGAGATGGTTACCTTTTCCAGCTGAGCCTGTTTTAGTAGGGCTCCCGACCAACGTCTCCCTATATGTTGGACTTCGAACCTCAGGAATAGCCTCATCAGTCCCGTTAACTTGAACCTGTACAGGCCTATTCGGGTTAACAGCATTCAGAGGTGGGAAAGTCTCTTCAGTTCTATTCAGATTCCCTTCACTCTCTTTACGCTTAGGAATAGCAGTTGCAACAGCAGTCTTCTCTCCCTGCACAGGCTGCCATACCTTCTTTTTCTTAATCGGAATCTGTGGAACCTTATTTTCACCCTTAGCTCGACAATCCTTAACATCATCCCCCATCCTCTTACACCCACTACATAGGACTGGCTTCCAGTCATATTCAACGTCCACCGTCACTGTATTACCCTTCTCATCCTCAAATTGGATCATATTAGGCAAAACCTGCCCTACTGTGACCTCTACTAGGACACGAGCAAATCCTAGTTGAGTTTTCGTTACAGTAGCAGCATCTTTCTTCACAAACGGTCCAATAATGCCTGCTATCTTGCAAAGACTATTGCCCCAAAACTTAAGCGGGAGTCTGTGAAGTCTCACCCAAGTTGGAACCACTTTCACATCCTCCTTCTCCAAGTCTATATCCGGTTGCCAAGTCTTTAACACCAATGGTTTATTATCAAATAGATAATAACCACCTTGTAGGACGATATTCTTCATGGCCTCAGTTTGGAACCGCACCAGAAATATACCGTTATTCATAAAAGATATCTTGTCAATGCAATGATGTTTCCAAATTCTCCTAAGAAACCCTTCAAGTATCTGCCATGGCGGGTTCGCACCCACCACAAATCCATACACCGCAGAGTTCCAGAAGTCAATCTCATCCTGAGCATCCTCAACTGTAAGTTTTAATTTGTCTTTTGGAGCCGACAAACTTATATTACGTTTGCCCTGATCATCATTTTTTTTGGACTCCTTATCTATCGATTGGTGTTCATCTTACAACACAGTATCGTCCTCCACATTCCGAATGAAACCATCATCGTCTGACCCTAACGTGTAAGGTGGAACTCCCATAAGTTCTTGCAAGGATTTCTCCTTCCTGGGTTCGTCCGGGTTCGGTTGCTTACGAGAATTTCCTTCGTCCATTCTGAAACTACGTTTTGCCTTCCTCCTAGTGATGTTCGTGACCGCCGGAGATCGTGGAGTCTTGGCCATAGTGCCGCTGATCGCCAGACCTCCTTAGGGTTTTTCTGTTTCCCGTACCAAATTTATGTTATTAATCTCGAGATTTGTATACTTGTTCGTCATTAGAAATTTAGGTGGACATAGACTTCCCATGTTTCTTAAGGGTTAGATCGTTGTTCGTTGTGTGAGGTTGTAACCTATGAACTTTGGAATTGAGTGATCTAACTTGAATAAATTGTTGTTAACCTTAAATAGGAGAAACTTATTGCACAATTAAAGGTTGGATTTATCGCGTTGCTTTGAGGAATACTTAATGCGAATCATCTGGATGGATTTATAGTTCAAAACCCTTAGACCAACGAGATTGTGGCTTCCTTGAGTTAATAAATATTTTGGTGGATTCGATGGTACGATATGAAATTTGATGGGATTCTCAGAAACCTTAGTTGAATGACGTGTTGAAGATATGAGTGCTTGCGTCATTACCTATAGGTTTGAGCGTGTTTGAAGATTTGTTATACTTTCCCCAACTTCTTTACTTGTGGCATTATAAACATGTTGGTAATCATTTTGAGGATTCTGTGCCCAAGCATTGTTATATTGGTGGACCTTGTTTAGTGTTCCTTACTCTAGAAATTTGGAGCATACCTCGAGTTCAAACCTTATGAGTTTTGAAATTGGGAGGCTTATCGATCAAAGGTTTGGGTATGTTTTGTTAACCGTTGGAATCTTAATTATGGATTTGATTCTAAAGCATTTGTGGATTAGTATCGTGTCACTTGAACGATTGGATAGTCACGTAAGACATTTTTGGAGATTGTAACTGAGTAGTACCATCTAGCGTCTAATATTGGACTTAACGTATTTGATGGAAATTAGGAACCCGTGTTGTGGGAGTCGTACTGGGAATCTCGAGATGGTTAACTTATTCTGTAATTCCTTAAGAGCTCCGTTTGACTCTCAATTTCGTTCCTCCCCTTAGCTTCTATTAAATCCTGCTACTTCTTCTTCGGCCTATCCCTTTGACTTCTTTATCGGGTTTGAAAATTCTGTTTCAAATTTGTCGTTGACTCTGACTCAATTTATCCGTTTACCATTTTCCGAACCCTTGTTATGAAAAGTTTGACTATTTTAAAATTTTGGGCTATCGTGAAATTTTAACATTTTGAATTATAAATTTCAAAACTCGGTACTTCATTTCTATTTTATTTTTGATAACACATATATTTCGTAATGTTTCAAAATGCCTTAATAATTTATTTTAAAATATTTCGAAATTGTTTAAAATTTGAATTTTGATTTTCAAGTGATCGAGATTTTATGAAAACTTTCTTAATTGCAAATATTTTGATTTTTATGAGGTTATTATGTAAAACGGTTTAATATTTTCGAAAAACTTCGTCTGTCTAAATTTTGTTTTGTTGCCGTTAGACTTTAAATCTGTTATTGAAAATGTTTGTCGACTGATTCGTTTTTTATTTACTAATAACTACAAAACTGGATTTCTCAAATTTTTGTTCGGTCTTAAAACAAGGTATTGTCGAATTTCTTAATTAAACGTTTTACTCTTGTTTTGAAAATATTTGGGTACTCTTCCCCCTCGAGTTCGTTTACAAATATTATCCATCGTCATTATTTTATAAAATAATTTTAACTTGCGATTTTATTAATTTTAATGAATTTTAAACTTTGGTAATTGAGCCCAACTCTTCTTGAAATAAATTTTGTCTTCGATTTCGATTTCATATCACGTTTGAAGTTGTAAAATTTTTAAAAACCAAGATTGTGATCCGGGTTAAGCATTTCTCATTTTGTCCAAGTAATATAACCTTGTTTTCCATTCTATTATTATGTTTTTGTTAGTTTCGAGGACGAAACATCTTTTTAGTGGGGAAGATTGTAACACCCGTGATTTTTATAAATTAAGTTAAATTAAAATTTTGTTCGTATTCATATTTTTGTTTACGATTTAACTCGTAATTCCTAAAATTATTATAAAATGAACTTATCGTTTAATCGTTTCAAACGCCTAAAATTCTTTTGTCTCGAAAACACTTCTTATATTTAAAACATATTTTTATTTCTGTTTCGAATCATTTTATACATTTACTTTAATTTTTATCGAAAGTATATTTCGTCGATTTAAATTCTAAATTCTTTTTATTTATGTTTAAGCTCGAATTTTCTATTTTCGGCTCGAAGCCCGTTTAAGTTTCGTCAAAAAATATTTATTTTCTTTCCTCGAGAAATCAATTTAATTCACTTTATCGAAGATTTAATATTTATCGAGAAATACTATTTCATCGTCTAATTATTTATTTCTTTAAGCTTCGTTTTCGTCTCGAATACTTTATTTACTCATTTTATTTGACGGCCCGATTATTTACTAATTTTATTAACTCGTATTAATTCGATTCTTGGGTCATTCAATGTAATCCCCTATAAATTCTAACGCAATACAGTGGCGGAAACACTGTAGATTTGGGATTAATACACACTGATGTTCTATATTTTACAAAAAGAACGGTCAGTCAATAGAATACCACTTTTTACAAAAGGGCTAAAAATAAAAATCCTTCAAATGGGTTTAACAATCCATAAACAAACATAATGAAGCAGAGTAGGATCCATGTCACTCGCTAGCGCACACCAAACCCCGGAACAAAGAATACCTGTCATGTTATAAACATAACAACCACAATTCAGTGGGGAGCAACTCAGGCAGTTCTCCCAACCATATTACATAATATATAAGCAATAGAAGCATAATATACGAAAATAGATTAAAACTCAAAACATTATATACATCAAAATAGATTCAAAGCCAGAAAACAATTCAGCTGCCTGACGGCGTCAAAACGAATAATGGAATTTAAAACCGATGATCAGTACAGCTTTTACTACTAGAGATATGTCAAACAACACCGAAGTGTAACTTAGTGCCCACGAAGCGACCCCTAAGCCTCACTAGTTAAGGAACTCAGTGCCCACGAAGCGTAAGCCCCCTCACCAGACAACCCAAACTATAATAGGACTGCGTTCAGCGAGGTCCTAGCCTAAGTACATGCGCATGACTCCTGAGCATAAACGATACCCAGTTCGACAATCAATGTGTCCCTGACGCAAATTCACTGACCATATAGCTGATGGCAACAAACAACATATCCTAGACTTATATACTGTACATTCTCATTTCCAACATTATTCCACATCCAACCAATAAATATTTTATCCGAAGATATCTTAAATATTCCCAAAATAGTAACATTCCAATGATAGAAACTTTCTTCAAATAGTAACTTTCCAAAATAGGTGTTATTATAATTAGAAATCGTTTAACATATGAATTATATAAAATATTTATTATTAGGCCTTGAGAGTTAAGCATTATATTTATTAGATAAATGTATAATTAATGAATAAAAGTCAAAGAAAGTAAAAATGATAATTATTTCTAAAAAGGTTGGAGTTTAAGTAATTAAAAGTAATAAATTACAAATTTACAGATTTTTCAGATTTGCACTGTCTTACTATAATATTCATAATTAAATCATTAAAAATCAAAACGATGTAAGATCATTGAGGTTGAAAACTTTAAAGCGTTAACTACAACTTTTGTTTCTGGAGAAAATGGAAATTCCTAACTTAACAGGGGTTTTTATTTTTTGTTTTATAAACTGTCAGAATCCGACACCCTATAGTATTTCTTTAATAAAACACGTTTAAAATTTTATTTTAAAACAAATACAATTAGAAACATTAACTAGACTCTTTAATTTTAATGTACGTAAATTATAAAAATTAAAATCAAAGTTTATCATAGGTTTTAAATTATGTTTTACAACAACTGACAGATTCGCGAACTAATCCGTCACAGTTTCATAAACAATTTATTGTGAAGAAAATACTTGGAATTATTTTACGAAATTTAAGAGGCGAATAATAGACTTAAAATAAACATTAGTCTCTTTTCAAACATTTTGAAAATAAGATCTGTAAACATGAGTAAAAATCATACAAAACTAGTAACAGATTCTAAAACATGCTGTAACTTTACTAAAAACAATAAAACTTTTAATTTGATAATTCATATTAAAAATCAGAAAAATTAAGAAATTAATTCTTATTTATACGTTTTAGTCTCGGCCCTATAATAATTTTAGAAGATTCGAAACATATTATCATAATATAATTCAAACACGTTTACTAGTATAAGAATTCGATTTAAAATGATACTACAAGCAACTACAACATATATATCATGCAATACCGAGTCATGCCATCATGTGTTACCTTCACTGAGATCCGAGTTAATAAAATAACCGTCTTCGTCAGAACTAGCACGATAACCTACAAAATAAGTTAACATATAGTATTAGAACCATATAAGTTAATAAAAGGATAGAGTGAGACGGGGAATAAGAGTAATATAACTACCCTCGAGATTGGAACGAATAACGGAGGAATAAGAGTGAAACGATGAACGAAATTAGATGGAAATAGGCTCCAAAGCCGAGCAGCAGTAGCGTCAAAACAGGAGCACAACAGCATTAACAAACAGCAACAACATCGGCAGTAGCATGAAGCATTCGTAGTAACCAAACAGGACAGTAGCAGTAAGCGACAACAACATAACATTAGCAACAACACGTAGCAGCAGTAGCAGACCGTAGGAAAACAGTAGTAGAACAACGATTCGGCATCGACGATCAACGACCAGCCATCCCGATCAGCAACAGCAGCAGTACAGGTAGCAGTAACAGCCGCAAGAAGAAGCAGGAGAAATAGTAGATTAGCATCGGTTCAACCTCGTATCCGCATCAGCGAATAAATAAAGACGATGAGAGGCTGATTACGGGAAACTTGGAGGGAAGAAAATGGAGTTTAACGTGAAGATTAGAAAGTAGATTTAACTGCAGTAGAAACGTAACAAAAAAAATAGGAGGAGGTAGAGTTTAACGTAAAGTAGGATGAATGAGAAGTAAGAGTTTGGTATTATATAAAACGGATTGGGGAACAGAATGTTACGTTCAATTAGATAAAAATATTGAGGTAGTTTGTAAAAACTGATCAACTCAAAAAAAATTATAATATGGTTTGAATAAATATTAAAAGTCGATCGAATAAAAATTATAAAATAAAATATGAGTACAAGAAGAAATGGGTTCAAAAATCGCATTAGAAAAGAATTAGGCCCAAACTTCGAGATGAACTAAAAATATTATTTTGTCGTAAAATTACATTATTTGGGTCGGGTTCGAAGTTGATAAAAATAATTAGTTGACTAGATAAATCAAATGGCTCAATCTCGAGTTTAGAATAATTACATTGTTTACAAAGAAATAGATATTCTCGACGAATAAATATAATAAATAGTTTTTCCACGAAAACAAATTAAATTGATTTCTCAAAAGCAAAATGATGATTATTCAACGAAAGTTTAATAAAATGATTTCTCGAGGAAATAATAAAACATTTTAATGAGTTTCCAGTTGAAAATAGAAATTCGAGCTAAAATAAAGATTTTAGGAATTCAAGATGAATTAAAAATAAATCTGAGAAGAATTAAAATAGATTACGAGTTAAATCGCAAACAAAATAAAAATATGAATACGAATTTAATTTATAAAAATTAGGGGTGTTACAGTCAACTTATCGTTACGGGAATCGTCTCCTACCCGATTCATTTAATAAATCCGTATACAACGTATACTTGTGTCGGAATCCGTACACTTTTTAGTGAGTTAGATTCATTCCACCTAGTGATTACGTTCACCCCATTTAGTGACTTAATCACCCATGTGATTCATCTTCCTTTGTCCTCTTTTCATATCCGCCGCTTCCTATTCATTTCATTCGCTCCCCTTTTGTTTTTTTTTATTTACTCATGCGTTACAAGCCTTCATGATGAAGATGATCGGCTTATCTCCTCCTTCCTTTATGCCATCACAATCAACATCTTATTTCGATCTCCTCCATCGCTCGGCCCTCTGCTTCACTACTGTTACGCTGCAGTTTCTGCTGCGTTTTTCTCCTGTTGCTGCGATTTGCAGCTGCTGTTGCATTTGTGCGGTTCAATGCTGTTGCGTTCCGTTGCTGTTACGGTACTGCTACTGCTCTTTTTCGTTCCTCTTTCTTCTTCTTCTTCTTCTTCGTGGTCTGCTTGTTTTTCTGTCTCGGTTTTGTTCCTACTGCTGTCGTTTCTGTCGTGATCTGTTCTGTTTTCTTCCTCTTCTTCATTTTATTTTCTTCTTCTTTTTCGTCCTTGAATTGCTGCTGCTTGGTGCTTCTGTTTTCCCGCTCCTTCTTTTGCATCTTCCCCTCTTATGCTGTTCGAAACGGATTGTACGCTGTTTGTGTCCCTCTTCTTCTTCTGCTCGTTCATGTTCTCCGTATTATTTACGGATCGCTGCTTTATCGTTTTCAATCTCTTGCTACTACTCGATTCCTTGTATTCAGTTCGTCGTTGTATCTACTCGATCTTGCTGTTGCTGCTACGTTTATTCTAGTCGTCCACTGCAAATTTGGTTTGTGCGTGGTTCTCTCCTGCTCGTTCTCGTCCTTCTAATCTTCATCTTTTCTTCTTTTCTTGTTGCCGTTTTTTCTTCTCATTTTGATTCTGTCATTCTGCCAGTTTGAATGCTGCTGCCTGATGTTGTTTTATGTTTAGCAATTGTTATTGCTACTGTTGCTACCTCGATGGTGTTTACTGCTGTTGTTCGTTATTTTGTTGCTCCACTTTTCTTTCTTTGTCTTCCTTGATTTCCGTTCCCATTTGACGATGTTGCTGCTCTTGTTGCTGTGGTCTGCTGTTGTTCTTGCGGTTACTGTTAGTTGTTGTCGCGTATCGTCTTGCATCATGTTTTGTCACTGTTGTTACTGTTATCCCTTGCCTTTCTTCGTTCATCCTATTTTCTTCTCCATCTCATTTCGTACTCGATCCTTTCTCCTCTCTTTTTACCTTGTCATGTTTTTGTGTCAACTCTAGTCCTTTCCAACTTTCTCTAATTCCGACTCCTTTACTTCTGTGTCTACGTGTTCGGATCTCCGTGAGAGCCTCGAAGCTGATTCATAGTCACCAGTTTGATGAGCTTGGACAAATGGATTGAAGCGACTTGTACGTTTTCGGCTCGAGGTAACTTTAGGACGTTACTCGATTTTATATCGTATGTTTGAGTAGTAGTATGTAATTAATTTTTTTAACTTCGGTTTTCCTAATTTTAACTATTTATTATTTGCTAATGATACTAATTTCAAATCGTATGCCTTATCAATATTTTTACAAGCTTTCAATATCGTTTTATAAATTGTTAGTAATTTTATTATTTATGATCGTTATAATATTTTATCGGTTATCGTGACACTAGTAACTAAATAATATCGATTTCATATTTCCGTCATATTTCGTTAATTTCTAATTTTTTTTACTTAAAATCGTATTTTAATACAATAATCGAGATTTGTGTACTTGTTTAATAAATTAATTTTCGTTTTATGATTTATACTAATAAATGAGAAAATAGTCGATTTAGTTTTAATTATATTTTTAGTCGAGACTATTTTTCACTAATAATTTCCTATTTGTTTCTGATTGAATATGTTTAATTAAAATCTGTATTACTTATTGATAAAAGATATTTTTTAAAAACAATTTGAAAGCTTTATAAAATCTCGTTTCATATATTAAATCCGTCGACTCGATTAATTTTGATATCGTTTTTCTTAAAACATCTCTTTTCAAAAATTTATAGTTTGAACTCGATTTCCTAATTATTTATAAAATACTATATATTGACTTATTATATTTTATTTATATTTTGAGTAATGAATTTAGAAATATATTAAAGTTGCGATAACGACGATAATAGTAAAATGTATTTTTTTTTTATTTTTTTTTTTGCCAGCAAAGAAAAGCATCGGATTACATGCTGTTTGGGTTATCGAAACCCATATTACATCCTTTATTGAAATTAAAAACGACATCACAAGCTCCTACTAATAAAACAATTACAATAAGAGAAAGACGTCGGGTGATTGTGATGAGTTGATGCTGAACGGATCCGTGAACATGAGTGTCTTCATCCCCATTATCAACACAGCTGCCGACTCCTAGGTACCATCCACCCATATGAGTCGTAAAGTGACGAGGCCAAGATGCACTTACGCACTTCCGAAAAAGGCGTAGAAAGAAACGGGTGAGAGCAAAGCGATTAGGCCTGCCTCTAATGGAGAAAAAAGTCCTACACCTTGAGGATCGAACTCTACAATCATACGACCAATAGACCAAAGAACCAACCAACATGCATAGAGTCGAGGATAAGGGCAACCCACAAGCCAAACTCCGAAAGGAAAAGCGAATCCAGGACCAGTTAGTGGTCGTGACAACCCTCACCCAACGCAGACAAGCCTCCATAAGGAGACTCTTATTCTTAAAAAGAGCGAAACTTAAGCTTATAATTAAGAAGCTACTAAAAATAACAGCTATACGAGAGGTCATTATTAGAGAATGCCACCGGGGACCCAACCACAACAGACACCCAAACCACCATGAAAAGACACCAGACCCGAAACCATCCTATAAAGAGCAAGATCCAAGTCCGTCTAGGCAGGAGACCCACCACACAATCATTGTCCAGCAAGGCCAAAGAAAAACCAAGAAAACCAACAGATAAAAGACACGGTCCTTACAACCCCAGACCTAAGACCGAAGAACCCGACAAAACCAATCGGAAACCAAACCAAGTCGAAAGAACTCGAACCAAACCGTAAACAGCCTGACCAACCAAAACACTAACTAAAACCTAAAAGACAAAACACAATCAGACACCCTAACCAAACAACCAAACACCGACGCGAAGCTGGAGGGTGGGCGAGGGGGGCGAGGGGAGGGGGGAACACCCACCAGTAGAGGTCAATGACGGGGAGGGGGCCGACACAGGGGAAAGGGAAGCCGGTCGCCGGAGGGCGGGGGAGGGGGCGAGGGGAGGGGGTACGCCCCCGGCGAACGCCGGCAGAAGACATGCGCGACGGCAAGGACACGTGATCGGAACGAGTCGTCAACGAATTGGGTCAGCGACGGATCAAGTCGGCGACGGCGATCAGGTAAGGAGGGGGCCGGCCATCACCAAAAGAAAACACAAAAGAAACAAAAGGAGACTTACTGGACAAGAGGGACCCGATGGTGATCATCACTGACTAGACGAAAACGGTGAGGAGAAAACTTAATAGGAATGGAGAAGGAGAATGATGGTCTAATCAGCCGGCCGGAGATTGACCAAAAGACGGTCAAAACTCCGGCCAGGCAAGGGGAATGGGTGGCTGAGAGGTGGTTGGGGCGGCACCTTCAAAAGTTAGTTTTTTTTTTTTTTTTTTTTTGGGGGGGGGGGGGGGAATAGGGGAAAGGGAGCTGATGTTAGAGAGGGAAAAAAAAGATCCCCTTGAATGATTATAGTAAAATGTTAATTTCGTTAGAAATGCTATTTTTGTACATTTCACTTATTCCAATAATTTACGAATTTTCTATAAGACTTTCTATTTTAATTAAGTTTATAAAATTAGTAAGTTTCAATTTATAGAAAGTTTCCATTTTAATATAAGATGTTTATTTCTTTTATCCTCATAATGATTATATTTATTTTGAATATCGATAATGACTGTTTTGGAGTTATGTAATAAAGACAAGTGTGGGGTTGGAGTAATATATTCTGGGATGTACGTTTTTGCTATCAGCTATAAAGCCGGTGTGCCTATTTGGGGCGCATTTGGTCATTGAACTAGGCGTAGTTTCGCCTAGGAGAGTGTATGTTTTGACCTTAAGCTAGATATCGCATCGTGTTAGTCGTCGTCAGCTGAACTAGACATATTTGTTGTCTAGGAGGGGTGTGCACTACTTAAACCAGGACCTCGCCGCACGCAGTCCTGTTATAGTTAAGTTGCCTAGTTAGAGACTGGATTCTGTTATGAGTTAAGTCTACAGTTCTCGAAGCTAGTTTCCAGTATTATCCTAGTAAAAGTCTAGCCTCGTGCACACTGATCAAATATCCATAACGCCATTTTGAATATTTTTATTATTATCGATTGATTTTGACTTGCAGGTTGGAAAGTACTTTAAGTTTCGCTGAAAACTTATTTTTATTATATCATTTAATGTTTTCCATTTTAAATATTTTGATATAATAATACTATTATTTTTTCATATGATAGAATATGACTGGGAGAACGTACGAGTTACTGTACTCCCCACTGACGTGGCTGTTATGTTTATAACATGACAGGTAATTGCTGCTGGGTTTTGGGTGTGAGCTAGCGAGTAGCGTGGATCCTACTCTTTCTTCATTCATGTTTATTTATGAATTTTTGTAACCCTGTTTGGAGAATATTTAATTTAGCTCTTTTGTAAAAAGTGACATCTGTATTGACTGACCGTTCTTTTATTAAAATATAGAACATCAGTGTGTTTTAATCCCAAATCTACAGTGTTTCCGCCACTGTATTGCGTTAGATTTTCTAAGGGATTACATTAGGACATGCCGCGAAACCCATACGAGTTCGGCCATAGAAGTCTTTAGCGCACCCATTTAGGAATGCACCGCGGTATAGTGGGACGTCGGTCACAAGTAACCGGCCCGGGCAAAAATGGGTTATTCATGAATCATTAAACTAATGCGCGTACACTATTAATCGAACGATTTCTTTCGAGTCTCACCCTAGGAACCCCGATGACTAGTGGTACATCAGGTATCCCCAGCGGAGTCGCCAAATTGTGGACATGAAGTAGGTCCACCCCGACGCGGCCACGTGATAAGTCTAGTTTGTAGTGCCTATTTTGTTGTGTTTGGTTCGTGTTTACCTTGAGATATCGCTCTTTGGAGCGGTTTCTGGGCTACTCATGCTTCCTTTAGTTCGTTTTTAGGTTCCCGAGACCGTTCATGGAGAATTGGAACGATTCCAACTGGTTTCCTACGCTTTTGGAGCCAACGAGGATAAGGAACGATCACTCGGTGCCCTTAGACTCGATCCCGAGCACCGAAAATCGATGAGAAGCCCATGGGAAGCAAAGAGGGACCTAAGAGCTCTTATTGGAGGCCTACAAAGCCTTCCCGACCGAGACCAAGTGCCCTCTCGGTCGGGAAGGAGTGCACGTTTGAGAGGGCTGCTGTGAAGGCCTTCCCGGCTGAGACCATGATCCGTCTCGGTCGGGACCACCTTCCCGGCCGAGACCATAAGTCCTCCCGGGCGGGACGGGCGAGCTGCAGCACGAGACCTTTCTTTTCATCCTCCTTCATTCTTGTAACCTTATAAATACTTCTCCCTTGTATTGTTTAAGCATCTTACATTACCATACATTATCATAAACCCTAGATAGAGTGCCTCCTCTCATTAGCTTAATCTTTTCTTTAATCTTTTGTTAATCTTAGTTTAACCTTAGTGATTAGTCTTGTATTAAGAGATTTCTTCAAGTTTCATCCAAGATTGACATCCTTGGGAGATTAATTTGGGTTTATCTTTTCAATACAAGTTCTCATCTATTCATATTCTCACTAGTTTGGTATAATCTGCTTCTCCTTTTTACTCTTGTTCTCTTTATTTCTTCAAGTTTTAATCTTTGATTATTGTTTATTGTTCTTGTTAGTTCATTATGGATGTTTGGATTATCATGTTGATTTCTCTTGTTAGTGAAAGATTTAGTTTCATAATGTGTGAGTAGACTCCTTGTGGGGTTAGTTGGGGGAATACATGTGGATTTTTGGTAATTAGGGTTTGATTAAGGGAAAAAGGTGGAATCTTTGTTGCTAGTCACATGTTGGGCACTCTATGTGTTTGTTGAATTGCTTGTGTGGGTAGTAGTGGCCAATGCTTCTCATACTTGTGTTCCTCTTCTCATTGTTTGACTAATTTGTGATTGAATCCTTGTGTTTTGAGTAGCATCTAGCATGAGTGTTCTTGTCTAGTCTTTGACACGAGAGTGTGGACTTTGGCTTTGGCGCGAGAGCGCAAAGTGACCTTAGTAATTAAGAGACACCCATACCCTTGACCTCCCAATTATCCTACTACACTTATGAACCCGACCTAACCCTACTCCCTTTCATATTTGAATTATCCACCTCTTTAGCCATCTTCTCTAGTTTGTTAGTGTCTTTAATCTTTAGTTGTTTCGATTAGTTTATGTCATACATAGTACATTGTTAGTCCACTTTCTTCCCCTTCAACCATCATAGTTTGTCAATTATCGTCTTCTTGGTGTTTGTTTGTGTGACTTAGCCTTGTTATTAGGTCGACCTAGTCTAGACACCTATAACCGTCTCCGTGGACACGACCCAACTTACCCTAGCTACCGTTAGGATTAGTTGGACTCTATTTGTTGGCGGGGATCCACGACAAATCCTCTACCATCACCACGCGCGGGTTTGGGTAGGCGAATGAATCTCGTGGTAAGATTGATCTCGGGTCGAATTTTAAGTCAAAGTTGGAGTCGCCACCGAATTTTATGGGAATTCAGACCCATTCGAGCCCACTTTACACTTGGGCGTTTCGTGCACAAAGCACGGCCCGCTTTTAGTGCTAGAGCTTCTGAGTTCGTCCCTTTGCATTACGATACCGATGCCGAGTTATCGGATATCGTGTATAGAATGACTCTCGTGCGCCAACGGTTTCGGACATCCGGAAACTGAGGTTCTGAGTAAGGGGTGAGGGTACGTGTTGGGAAGCCCACTAAGGACACCCAACCCCGCCCGCACTTAGCGTCCTCTACTAAGACATCGTTCGTGTTCGTGTACGCGCGCTAGTAAAATGATTAAATGATATGCAGACAACGTTTTCGGCTAAGCATGCGAGTTATGTGAACTACGTCATTTTAATGCATCTTGATTCACGTCAAAGTGATTTAGCATGTGGTGTTCATTTAAGGCAATAAATGGCAAACATCGAAAATAGAAAAATCGTAAATAAATTAAAAATTACGCGGCCGGAATACAACCCAAAATTTACAATACAACGAGCAATAAAATAGAATAATCAAATCATGAAACGGTAAATATTAACTATAAACGGACCGTTAAATAGTAAATATAAGCTAGACCGTAAATTGAATAAATGGACCAACTTCGATTAAATACACATTATATTGTGTATTAAACAGAGGACGGAGATTTTAATACGCGTTCGCGTATGGGACCAAAGCGTGGTGCTAGCTCGATCTCGGATCTCGATACCTTGTCCCGACTTATCACATTAAAAGATTGGCGTCTTGATTGGTCATGCATCGGATACGACTAAAGAGTCGTCGATGCAAAACTAATCGTGTAGGACATTAATCAAAGTCGTGAAAGTAGAATAAAATGCATGAGTTTTGAAAAAAAGAGATCACGTGATTGACTTTGCACGCGACGACTAAGTCGTAAAAAAATGACGAGGCTTGGATGATAAAAGAAGCACTCGACTTGCTTGAACAAAGGAATCCACTCGATCGAGTCATGACAAAGACTCGACGAGTGGGCCTTTGAAGGACCTACTGCCCGGTTTTTGGGGTGCTACTCGATCGAGTGCCCATGGCACTCGGTCGAGTGCCCCCTGTACGAGTCATGGCTCGTTTCGAAATGATGACAATTTTGCTTTTATTTACTCAAAATCGATGGTTGGCCGAGTTACGTAAAAATATTACATAATTTAAACTCAACTCGGTTTACGGTGCCTATAATCGTGTGTTATACGATTATAAGACCGGCATCGGAATTTTATAAAAAGTGTTGTTATTGGATCGAAACTTTTTGATTAGGACGAAATTGTCTCCCTCCGCGTCACGACACCGATACTAATCCTTACGGATAATGTGGTGTCGATTGTCGCATCAACGGGTTCCGTACTAATCTTGAAAATTGAATCGGACGCGTTCAACTACGTACGACCACGATCGCGTTACGCTCTTAAGTGCTTGAGGCGGCGCTCCTCGAAAGGGTGCCACCTCCGTCGCGACTTGTAAAGGGATTAAACGGAGTTGGAGCGGTGGTCGTAGTCAAACGTGTTCGATCCGAAATTTTATTATTATATGAATATACACGGTATTAATATTATGATGAAACGTAAATAAATAAATAGATAATGTTAGTGGTTAGAGTACATAAATAAAATGTTAGATTGCGATAAATAAAATGTTAGTAGCAAAATTAAAATGTTAGTAATGAAAATAAAATGTTAGTGTTAGTAATTAAATAGTATCGTTATTATCAATTAATTATAATACGTATACATAAATATATATATATATATAAGAACGATAAAAATAAGAAGGGAGAAAGGGATGTCGGGATTGAATTACACCCTCAACCTACATGCTTAAAATGGCCTCGGAAACGGACTTGTAATAGCGACGGGAGCGCGGGAGTGTCGAGATATGTAGGGTGAGTTATGGTGTGTGTCTTTGACGAGTTTTGATCTCGGGGATTTGAATGTGTATGTGTGTATATGTAGATGGATGATTGAAAGGTGGTGAAGTTGTAGTGTAAGGTGATTAGGGTTTGCAAATGTTGTATCAATGGTTGTAATGTCAAAAGTTGTGAAATGGTTTAGGGTGACGGGGTATTTATAGAAGAAATACCCCGGTTTAGGGCCACTCGATCGAGTGGAGCGTGTGCACTCGATCGAGTGCCTGGTTCGAGTCCGGTTCGGCCGGTTCATGGCCTTACTCGACCGAGTGGATGTGAACCACTCTATCGAGTGGGTCGGGAAAGAGGGAATGTAAATAGGGAATGATTGTTGACCATTTTTGAATGGATCTTGGTTGTTGGACTAGCTTCTAGCAGTGAACTTGGTTAATTTTTGTGTCGGATTCGTCTTTTACCGGGTTTTGACCCAGTCGCCAAAAGACGATTTTATTTCCGGTGTCAGTTTTGACCCAAATTAGTCTCATTTTATTGGAAACGGCCCACTAGGCCTGGATTTAAGGTCGGTTTTGAGAGATTTTCACTCCGATAAATGCCCACAGCGGATACTATTGATTCTAAGTCCGTATTCGAGTGTATTAAGTCACGTTTACGTCCGATCATCATCGGGTGTTTTGTCGGGAACTGATATAGACACTAGCAGGCAAAATGCGGGTGTCTACACTCGCTCTCGAGCAAGGACCCAAAAGAAACTAAGTAATAAAATACTAAGCTAGACTATGCTAAGCCGATACGGGACAATTAACAGGCCCGCTCTGTCCCTTCAACTCACATCGAAATACCCATGAGGTAGAGTAGTTTCATGCAAGGCAAGTTGGGTCTTGCTCAAAATTGTGGACACAACTAAACTCACACGAAACACAAATAAACAAAAAAAATAACAAACAAACAAGAATAGTTGCACCCAAAGAAGAAAACACCAAATTCCTCATCGAGATGGCGGGAAACACACTGATTACTCACTCAAAACATTCATAAACATTCCAAAATCGATCACCCAAACAGAAATGGACCAAAGTCCAATAGTATGACATTAAATTAAAGCACTAAAAGTGTTGAAAACTAGGATAAAGAACTTAAGAAATGAGATAGGCAAAACCACACACTTCGTGGGTGTAACGACAAATTTTGTATTGCAGCTAACTGAAATACAAAACAAGGAAACAAATACCTTTTATTAATTATTATCGAAATTACATGTACAATCTCTACTGTATCCTCTGATTCTAATGCGTCATAGGGGTTATGTGTACACGGTACACGTGAGGGACGCGTGCGTAGCCGACTTGTGTTGCTTCGCGCGCGGTATTGCTTGATGCTCTTTAGAGGGTTAGTGGGACTTGAATCTCTCTTGAATATTTGAATTTAACTTGGATCTTATGAGCAGGAGGCCCGATTTGTTGTGCTTGTTGACTGCTTTCGATGAATTCGATGGAGAGGCTTGTAGTGATTTATGTCTTATTCTCTCTTGATCCTTCGCTTTAGAAATTTTCCTATCTTCTCAAATAAATGAGGAGGGATCAATTTATAGAATTTTAGTTCTCCTTGGTGGACTTTGTAGTCATAGACCCATTTATGGGCTTATGAGTGGCATTGGCCCAAGTTGTCTTCTTTTCGGGTTTAATGATCCAAATAAGGCAATTTACTATCCGAATCAACCCATAGTTCATTTACTCGGGGCAAAATAATTAACTTTAGCTAAAATTGCGTATTAACCCAAACATAATTAACTAATTTTTATTTATTTGGCACTTTAATAAATTTAGTGCGTACAAATTGTCCCCTCGGGACCTTGTCACGTACACCATTTAGGTGTTTTGGAGTGGCAAGATCTCAACTAGTTTATTTAACTTTGACTTGGAAGCTGGTGAGCCCCGAACTCGTCGTACAGGTAGCTCTGATTTTTTTATTAATTGTTTTTATGTTACCCTGTCATTATTTGACTTGACGGACGAACTGGGGATCTTGTGAATTTATTTGACTTGGAAGTATCTGGTCACCCGTCTTGGTTATGAGCTAAAACCACTGATTTACATTGTCATAATCGAGCTCGATACATGACCAATCAACCCAAATTCAACCCGAATGAACTAGAGCATTGTTGCTTTTGCGTCCTAGTGTTCCCTGTTAAAGGAAAGTAATAAGAGTGGTCAACGAAATGAGGTATCAATTGACTTCCCATAAACCAAATTTTAACACGAGCAACATTTTATTAGAAATAAGATTGGAGTCAACCATCGCCCATATATACTCCCTCGGTCATACCTCAAGAACTCTTTACAACATCCTGAATTGTTCATCAAAACAGAAGGTACATGATCTGGCACCTTCACCTTCTTCTTCCTAATCCGAGTCACAATAAGCTTCTAACACCAGCTTTGCATTAGCTCGTAGTAAAATACCTTGGTCTGGATTTGTTTTCAAGTACCGAACCACTCGAAGGAGAGCATCCCAATGAGCTTGAGACGAAGATTTCATAAACTGCGATAGAATGTGAACTGAATAACAAATTTCAGGACGAGTAAGTGTGAAATAAATCAACCGACCCACGAGGCGACGATATTTGGACGGATCACAAAATAGCGGCCCCTTTGAAAGTGCGAGCTGGTGGTTTTCTTCCATGGGAACGGATGAGGGTTTAGAACCAAGGAGACCAGTTTCGGTTAATAAATCAAGGTTGTATTTCCGTTGACAAAGGAATATACCACTAGCATTATAGGTCACTTCAATACCCAGAAGATATTTGAGTTTTCCTAAGTCCTTCATCCGAAAACACGTACTTAAATATGCTTTATGAACTCATTAGTAGCGACATGGTTATTTCCCGCAATTACTAAATCATCAACGTAAACGAGAATATTAATAACAACATCACCTTGTCGATACACAAAAAGAGAATGATCAGACGGATTATAAGAAAAACCATAAGTGGTCAAAGCAGTAGCAAGTTTTGCATACCAACACTGAGGAGATTGCCGAAGACCGTACAAGGACTTATGAAGACGGCAACCCTTGCCCTGAAGCCCGTGACCAAAACTCGGTGGAAGTCGCATATAAACATCCTCGGAGAGATCCCCATGGAGAAAAGAATTTGGTACATTCATTTGATGTAATTCCCAATTATTTATAGCTGCAATAGTGAGAAAAGTACGTACCGTAACCATCTTAGCTGTAGGAGCAAACGTTTCCCCAAAATTGATCCCCTCTAATTGATGATTTCCGAATACCACCAATTGTGCCTTGTACCGTTCAACCGACCCATCTGCTTTCCGCTTTATTTTATAAACCCACATAGACCCGATGGCCTTCTTATCCGATGGTAAATCATTAATGGACCACATTTTATTAGCTTCAAATGCATCAATTTCTTTTTCCATGGCCTTTTTCCATTTTGGATGACGAACAACCTCGTTAAATGAATGTGGTTCCGTCTCACTGGAAATAGCTGCAAGAAGCATTTGATGGGCATGCAAAAAAATATCACAATTTACATAATTAGCAATGGGATAAGGAGTACCTGCGACGGGATTTGGCATGGGTGACAGTTGTGAAGGAACCAAAGTCGTGTTAATAATCTCATTAATTTTGTCCCAAGCAATGTATTCTTTATTTCGAACATTGTCAAATTTCGCTCTCTTCCCACGACCCAATTCGTCCACAGTAGCCTCATTGTCCACCACATTTTTAATTGATTCAGCCATATTTTCAATTGGTTCAACAATATTATCTTGAAGAACATTACCATCCCCGTCGTGACGAGCTATGCCCGAGTCTGCCTCAAGTGTTCCTTGAGGTACCTGTGCAGCGGGTTGTTCGCCACCCGTCGTGCTAGTATCTGGTACCGTAACACCAGCCTCGCCAGTACTCCCCCCCGGACCGTCAGACCCCCCCTCCCAAACGTAGGACTAGGGGTACAATCACAAGTGTCAGCAGCGGAATAAGACTCATTCGACACAGAGTCTGAACCAGAAACATTAACAACAACAAAAAGAAATTTGCTCTCTACAAAAGAAACGTCCCTTGATAGAAAATAATCTCCGGTCTCAAGATCAAATAGGTGCCAACCCTTCTTCCCAAATGGGTAGCGAAGAAAAACACAACGACGAGAACGAGAGTCAAATTTATCCCGAGGTTGTAAATTTTTAGTGTAACACAAACACTCGAATACCCGAATTAAGCTTAAATCAGGGGCCTTTTGAACAAAAATCGAATGGGGATTTATTGTCCCAAAGTCGGGTAGGAGTACGATTGATTAAATATGCAGCCGTTAAAACACATTTGTCCCAAAAATCAAGAGGTAAAGAGCTTTGAAATCGTAAAGCACGAGCTACATTCAAAATATGTCTATGCTTACGTTCTACTCTAGCATTTTGTTGCGGTGTTTTAACCATAAAAGTTCGATGGATTATCCCATGGTCCCGAAAATATGAAGTCAGCCCCCGAAACTCTGTGCCGTTATCACTCCTAACAACTTTAACATGTCCATTAAATTGTCGATCAATAAGTGAAAAAAAATCACGCATAAGCCTTGGAACTTCATCCTTGGTTTTCATTAAATAAACCCACACACATCGCGAAAAATCATCAACAATGGATAAAAAATAACGAGAACCACAAGCTTGATTGGGTTGATACGGGCCTAAAACATCACAATGTATCAGATCAAATAATTGTTCGGCTTTATTATCACTTAAAAAAAAGAAGGTTCTAGTTTGCTTAGCTCGAAAGCAAATGTCACATGAATCAAAAGAAATAGTATGAGAAAAACTAGAGATATCAGGAAGGTACTTCATTTCCCGATTTTTAGGATGACCTATTCGTTGATGTCATAACTCCACATTCACCTTAGCATTCTTCATCACGACTTTTACACGCTTTGGTTCCTTCATCGTCAGGTACAAGAATCTGTCGCAAAGATCACCCACCCTAATCGTCGTCAAAGCACGATCATTTATCACACACTGAAAATTAGTAAACTGTATTTGTATTTCTTGTGATGATAAGAGTTGGGATACCGAAAGCAAATTACAGTGAGATTTAGGAACAAATAAAACATTAAAAAGAGACAAGCTGTCATTGAGTTTAATTGTTCCTGCTTTATTAGCAACAAGGCTGTCTCCATTTGGCAACCCAATATTAATGGGCCGAATAGACTGTAGAGACTCAAATAAGCGTTCGTCAGAACATACATGTGTCGAAGCACCGATGTCAATGATCCAATTTAAAATACTCTTAACATTGAGGCAAATCATGTTGGTGGCAACATCCGGCTCACCCGACACTTCATTAACCTTCAGGTTGGACGTATGAGCCCAGAGGACGACTCCCCATACCCTTTAGTAGAACGACGTGGGTGATCAGGCGAGTAACCATGCTTGATCCAGTAGCTACTCTCGGTATGTCCTTCCCTAGTACAATGTCTACACTTGTAGCGAGGACGACCACCTTTATCCGGCTGCTTGTCGTTGTTACTGTCATGAATGGCGAGAGCCATAGGGGTCACAGAATCGTCGCGAGTTTGAGTCAGAGAGCGCACCTCCTCCTCTTGCATCAACCATGAATAGACTAATTGAATCGAGGGCAATGGTTTCGTGCCCATAATTTGCGAGTGCGTCGTTGCATAAAACGGCTCAAGTCCCATCAGAAAGCGACGAACATGAACGACCCCCCGTTTCTTGTGTAACGTAACATTCAGATCGCAGCGACAACCGAAGCAATTACAAGACGGCAACACATCAATATCATTGATGTCGTCCCATAATTTCTTCATACGTCCATATTAATCCATGATCGATTCACCGGATTTTTGTTTGCAATCCGATAAATCACTTTGAATTTGATAAATCTTGATTTCATTTCCAACCGTTAACCTTAATCGAATGTCTTCTCATAATTCGAAAGCGGTTTCGCGATAAGAATTTGATGAGCAAACGCGGGGTTCAATGGTATTGAAAATCCAAAAGACAATCAAATAGTTAATGGTCGTCCAATCCTCGACTTCACTCGAATTAGACGGTTTGTTTTTGAGTGTACGATCAATAAATCCTAGCTTCCTTTTGGTCCCGAGTGTGACCTAAATACCCTTAGCCCATTCCTCGTAGTTTGGTCCAAGGAGAACGACATGAGTTATTTTCGCCCCAGTACCATCGTGTCAGGAAATAGCATAAATTCGGTTAGGAGTAAGATCTCCACCGATTTTTTTATCATTAACCATGATGAACAAGAAGAAAGAAAGAACAAAATTTTAGTAGAGAAAACATAACAAAGAGTCGAAAAGTAAAATTTGTGTCGCAAGATGAACCTGCTCTGATACCATAAAGGAATAAACGTTGAATCAGAAACAAGAGTTTTGTGGAATTTATGTGTGTGTTTGTGTGTGTAGCATTAGTCAGACTCTTCAATTTATACAATTATACAAAGAAGTAAACTAGGTAAAGAATAACAAAATTTCCTAAATCACATCTACCTACATCCTAATACAAAGGAAACAAAATATTTACGATATTAACAAAACCCATAATATTCGGATAACATATGGTTATTGATATACCGAATATTATGCTAACATTTTTTCAGCAATTTTTTTTTTTTTAATAAAATCATACCTTATCTGATTGTAAGACGAATTGGCAAATTTCTATATGTTCATCCTAATAGATTTGACGCCAATTCTTATCTTGAGGTGAGTGGTCTCTCTCCTTTATTTGAGTATATTTGTATGCAAAATGGTTAGTGATTTGTAGATAACCCAAAATGTATCTCTGATGGAGCTCCTTGATTTAGTTCTCAATCTTGTTGTGAAACTATTTGTCCTGGTCCGTCAGTTCTTGAAGATTTTATTATTATTCCATCGATTCTTATGGAAGAAACTCATCGAAATAATTTTCGTCTTCAGTCGAGTTGTCATGGGATGAACCCATTTGGGTCATCGCGACACTCTTACGGAAAAAATTACATCCCGATTATTTATCGTCTTCAGCTGAGTTGTCATGGGATGAACCTCTTCGGGTCATCACGACACTCTCATGGAAGAATTCGTGCATGTCAGTTTCTTTGTCCTCACTTGAGTGGTCATGGCATGAACCCATTTGGGTCATCGCGACTTCTTTGTGAGGAGCCACGGAGAGAGCACCCGGAGTTGAGGAGCCAGGAGAGAGCACCCCGTTGATTTCTTTATCCTCACTTGAGTTGTCATGGGATGAATCCGTTCGAGTCATCGCAACTTCTTTGTCAGGATCCATGGAAGGATCACCCGGATTTGTTATAAGGTGAACCTTTTTGGGTCATCACGATGCTCCTACGAAGAAAGTCATGGAGGAAGCCTAGTGTAAACATTGCCCTCACTTGAGTTGTCATGAGAGGACCCATTTTGGGCCATCATGACTTTCTTGTGAGAAGTCATGGAGGAAGCCTCATCTAAAGATTGCCCTCACCTAAGTTATCATGGGATGAATCTGTTTGGGTCATCATGACTTCTTTTTGAGGAACCAAAGAGGGAGCATCCGAGTTGTTATGGGGTGAACCCGTCTAGGTCATCACGATGCTCATACGGAGGAATCCAATCCCGAAGTAGGTGGGCCATCACGACGTTTCTACGGAGGAAGCCAATTCTTATGCATGACATTCCTACGGAGGAAGCTTATCTCGATGCGGGTCATCACGACGTTCCTTCGGTGGAAGCCTATCTCGATGACTGGCGTGGACTGCTTTGAAGATGGTCCGGGTTGCATCACTTCGTCTGACTTAAGTTGTCATGAGGGGACCCGTTTGGGCCATCACGAGATTCTTGTAAGGAAGCTCCGCTAGGTGATAATTTTTGTGAAGCTCCATCCGGCGATGATTTTTTTGAAGAAACTCTGCTTGACGATATTTTTGTTTCTTTAGCCGTTGACAATTTACATTCTTGCGGGCCAGGAGCAGTTATTTGTTATTTTGGAGGGGTGGCCGCACTCAAGCTACATGTTAACTCGAGCTGCCTACGTACTTGCAAAATACGGATAATGCTTCACAAGATCAAGCCAACAATGTAGTTTGGTAAAGGGATGGGTGGTTTGTTTTGAGGTGTGGTTGCACTCAAACCACGTGATCACTCAAGCTGCCTACGTACTTGCAAAACACAAATGCTATTTCACAAGATCAAGCCAAAGTAGTTTACGTGATAAATTTTTGTGGGTTTTTGTTTTTGTTTGTGGGTTTTGGTATTCTTTTTTCGTTTTTTTTGGATTTTTTTTGGTGTGCAGTTTAGCCTCTTGCTTAGTTGTTTTCGGTGTGGAGAGTCAAGAATAGAAGTGTTTCAGGAATTTCCCAATGATAGGGCCTACGACACACCATTCTCATTTACAATTTTGTATGCACCATGTGTGTAGACTTATCGTACCACATATGGGTCATTCCAGTTGGCGGTGAATTTTCCTACCAGCTTGTGAGAAATAATGATCGGTCTTCATACTTCAAGGACCAAGTCTCCTACGTGGAACGAACGAGGGCGCGCCTTTTTATTGACCCGCGACAATCATGCCTGGTAGCAATGGAGCTTTTTGTTGTGCCTGATGTAACACCCCGACCCAAAATAGGACCGAAAATGTTAGTCACAGTAGCTTGCCAGGCACAGTAGGTCCCACAGACCAACACGAGTCCTTTCCATCGCATTTTTTCCTCACTCATGCACATCCCGGAAACCTTCCCAGGAGGTCACCCATCCTTAGATCTTTTTGTATGGATGACCAGAAAAGTTTCAATCCCTTTAAGCACTAGTCAGTTAAGCTCATAAATAGGACATCTTCAATCAATGTGGGGTGTTTCAATCACTCCCACTTGAAGAACGCAACGTCCTCGTTGCGCCTGGCAGCACAACCGCTGACCCAGAATCCACCCCCGCTAGGTGCCAAATGTATGGTCACAAGATTGCTCTTATACCATTTCTAACACCCCGGCCCAAACTAGGACCGAAAATGTTAGTCACGGTAGCTCTCCAGGCACTGTACTGGTTCCACAGACCAACACGAGTTCTTTCCAGCGCATTTTATCCTCACTCATTCGCATCTCGGAAACCTTCCTAGGAGGTCACCCATCCTTAGACTAGTCCCAGCCAAGTACGCTTAACTGCGGAGTTCTTTTTGCATGGATGACCAGAAAAGAAAGTGCATTTTGTTGATATGAGTAGTACTTTCAATCCCTGTAAGCACTAGTCATTTAAGCTCATAAATAGGACATCTTTAATCAATGTGGGTGTTTCACCTGAAGCCTCTTTTCATCGAGAGCCTCTAACTCTTCTAGACGCACGCAACTTGTCAGTTTCATCTTTTGTAAGTCCTTCCCGAATGGCTATGCGCAAGGATGGGATTTGCAACTCCAGCGGCAACACAACTTATACTCCATACACTAATGCATACGGGGTTGCTTGAGTTGACCTTTTGTATGTATTGCGATATGCCCATAAGCCTCGCCAATTCTTTCATGTTAGTCTAGTTTTGACTTCGCCACCACTTTTCTTATCAGGTTACAGAGTGTCTTATTGAAGGCTTCGGCTAGACCATTTGCAGGAGCATTGTACATTGATGACTTGTATTGTTTGAATTTGAACTTCTCTGCTAGGCTTGTTATCAATTGGTTGAAGAATGGTTTCTCATTATAGGTTATGATGCGTTGTAGTACACCATATCTATAGATAATTTGAGTTCGGATGAAATCCGTAACATTTTCTTTCTTTACTCCTCATAATGTGACCATTTCCGCCCATTTTGAGAAGTAATCAGTACTGGCAAGAATGTACTCGTGTCCATTGGAAGCCTTTGGAGTGAGTGGTCCAACAACGTCAATTCTTCAAGCTTTGAAAGACCATGAAGAGACGGTAGGATGCAAAGGCTCCGGCGGTTGATATATGAAGTTTGCGTTGAATTGGCATGCGTCACATTTTATTGTGAAGTCTATGCAATCTTGCACCGTGGAAGGCCAGTAATATTCCATTATTTTGACGTGGTAGTAAATTTTTGGATCCGATTGATGAGTTCTGCATATCCAGAATGAGCTTGATGCATGGCTTAAAAATTGTCCCAGAAAAGAACGTCGGTAAAGAGTTCATTTAAAATGAATGAACTTCAGAGAATGTCAGCGTATCTCTACCTTGTGCCTAGGGTCATTTGGTAGTCTTTGACGGTCTAAGAAGTCCATGATAGAATGGCGCGAATCATCTTTATCAATTGTGTGCAATACAAGGAAATAGGAAACAGGCGACCGTTACGATCGACTGTCATCCGTCGCTGCAAAAACACAGGGAACTGAACTCGGTCGCCACGTGGTAGTCGACCTGGTTTGTCTCTTTTTAGGAAGCTGGCGATCGAAGTCGGTAGCCGAGAAATGGTGATCCACAAATGGCGGCTGACATCGATAGCCGAGTTACACGACCAACAGTCGCGAATGTGGCAACTATTTTGCGACTGAATTTGGTCGCCCAGGATGAAAAAATAGCGATCACCTTAGCGACCGATCACGGTCTCCCGGTAATGCAATCTAGTGACCGAAGTCGGTCACCCCGTCCCCGTACGTGGCCCCAAATTCCCTTCACGTAGCGACAACAAAGCGACTATTGTCAGTCGCCTTTGAAGGTGTCATTTAACCTGATAAATTTGTCTCAATTCTAGCCAAAATCTTCATAAAAGAAAAAACATACTACATATGTGGTCAATGTCACATGCGAACACATTTCAAACACCAGTATCGTCCTCCAAAAAATGCCAAATTCACGCTTCTTTAAGTGTCAACCAGGACAACGAAATTGCATAAACAAACGGAAACCAAAATCGTATTAGAAATTAGTATCAATTTAAATGAAATAAACATTCAGGAACTACAAGTACCAAGAAGTTCTAACTAGCTGACCGGAAAGCTAGCACTAGCACCACTACCACCCCCATTGAAGGGGTCTTTAGGGTCTGGAGGGTGGAGAGAGGGTCCAGAGTTGCTGGTAGAGTAGAGGGTCATGTAGTTGAGTTCTTTGCGTAATGCCCTTGTTTTATCATTATTTCGCCTCATTCGTTCCCTAAGCTCCTCACGGCCGCCTCTTCCTCATCAAGTTCTGACCTGATTTGAGCTATAGCGGATGGTGCGTACTTGTTTTGGGTCGAGGTGCCTACCCGAAGATATGGTAGGCTGAAGTATAGTGGATGTGCGCTCTCTGTACCATGTACTCCTCCTTTGCGGTACCCCTGAATAAGCTCAAACCATATATCGTTCGAGTCTCTACCGTCACTACTGGTTGTGGATTCTACATATGAATCCTAAAAAAACAAACATATGATTATTAGGTAATTTTTAATGCAGATAATTACAATTTAAAACAAAAACAAGATTCCTTAAGAACTCACCCAAAGTTCCTTGTCCCTCTAGGTAATGAAGCCACTCACCCCATTACAATCCATTTTCGTTCTTATCTGCACAATAACTCTGCAGCGTTGAGCAATTCTCCCAGTGCCCTTTGAATCAATTAATAAAAATTGAATTTCAGTTAAGCAATACCAAAAAAATACAAAATAAGATTACAAAAAAAAGTTTGCAATACTAACGTCCAATGCGTGCTGAAAGGAGGATTGTGCCCTCCCATAATGTGTTGGCTCCACTTCATTCTCCGTATTTCCCCGCCTCTTGTTCATTTTTGCTTGGGCGGATCCCTTGAGGAATTCAGATGTGGAGCAGGCTTTATTAAACTGCTCTAATGCGGAGCCTACAATTTGGACTAACATCTTTAAAACGCTTCTTAGCAATCGCCATATAGGGCTCCCGAGTTAAAGCCTCAAGGCTTGGATCCCAATAAAATTTTAGCTAGAAGAACGTTCGTTGTTAGTATTGTATTAATCCATAAAATATAAATCAACAAGATAGATACGTAGGTTGAGGGTGTCCAAACCCTATATCTATGCTAGAGATTGAAAGAGAAAGTTCTCTAATAACCTAGAGATTTGAGTAGCAGCTTTTGAAAATATGACAAGATCCAAGAAAAAACAACAATTCCCACGAAAATTATGACAAATAATTCTGCAATAATTACTACACTTAAAGAAAAGATGTTAAGTGCACGTAAACAGAGAGAATTAGAGGAAGCATCGAGCTCAGCTGATGTTATACAACCTTTTAATCTGGAAAATGATATGGACACCATTGAAGAAGAGCTTGGTATGGGAAAGAAATGGAAGATGAACCAGAATAGGCAGGGGTTAATGGAGGGCTTAAGGGTTCAGGTAAAGGCCGATTACAACTTTCAGAAGAGGATGTAGCTGTGGAGATTCAGTACTGGTCTACTGCCATTTATGGGTATGTTTTTGGTGTTAATCCTCCTTGGTCGGTGATTAATGGCTTCATAAGACGTACATGGAAGCTCTTAAAAATTAATAAAGTGTCTGTATTGTCAAATGAAGTGTTTTTAGTCAGATTTCATAATAATGAAGACAAGATGAAGGCTTTAGGCACTGGTTTTTTAATGTTTGACAGTAAACCTGTTATTCTTAAAGAGTGGACAGAAGACTGTGTTTTGGCAAAGCAGACGTGCAAAATGGTACCAATTAGGATTAAGATGTAGGGGTTGGATGTGAAATTCTGGGGAATTTCAAGTCTCACAAAGATTGCTAGCTTGATTGGTAAGTTTATTAAATGCAATGAGATTACTCACCATTAAACTTTTCTGAGTTATGCCAAAATTCCGGTGGAAGTGGATTTTAATCAATACTTTCCTAAGGAAGTTATTTTCCTTGATGAGAAAGGACTGGAGCTGTAATCCCCTAGAAAATCTAACGCGATACAGTGGCGGAAACACTGTAGAGTCGGGATTAAAACAGGCTGTAACTATATCTTAGTAAAATTAAAATGGTAAAGTCAAACAATAGGCCTTAAATAAAAGGGTTATTTAACAAAAATAATATCAACTATAGGGCGTCTTCCCAAACTAATACCAATTTCAATAAATCCGAGAATAATACGTATTATTGGAGTAGTTAAACAAGAGTAGTATAAGTGACTTTATAACCTGCTACATCAGGTCACCTAATTAATATTTAACCTGCTACTTATCCTCCATCCTCCTCCTTAGACACGGATAACGGGTAAACTCTATCGGGTCAGCTTCGGGTCAGGTCACTTTCAGGTTATAATGATCGGGTTGACTTCGGGTTGGGTCGGATAATTTCGGGTTCGGGTCATTCTCGGGTTTCCTGTTTTCAACCTTTTTAGGGATATCGACTAGTTTTCTATAATAATAGTCGGGTCAGTTTCGGGTTAGTTCGGGTCAAAATCATGCTTCGGTTCGGGTGTCGGGTCGGTTTCAGTTTGGCTTATTCGGGTCGGGTCAGCTTTCTCAAGGTTACTCCTCCTTATTCTTCTCCTTCATCTTCTCTCTCCATTACCCTTCATCCTTCTTCCGTTTTTTCTATAAGTTTCTTTTAGATTAACGTGTTGATTTTGGTGTAGGATTGTGTTGTTAGTCATATTTGGTGAGGTTCAAGGAAGAGGAAGACCGAAGACGTTAATGACGTTTAATGCCTCGTATACTGAGTAAGTGAAAAAGAGTGAACATTAAACAAATTAAAGGCGAAAAAGCAAGGTGAACGAGTTCTATCGTTAACTGGTCATCTATACTACTCTGATTTAACTTCTCCAAAAATATGTAATATTCTCAGATTTATTAAAATTGGAATTATTTTCGGAAGACGCTCTATAGTTGATATTATTGCTGTTAAATAAAATTAAAGGTGAAAAGGAAGGTGGAAGGGTTCTACAGGTAACCGGTCACCCATACTACTCTCGTTTAACTACTTAAATAATACGTATTATTATGAAATTATTAAAATTGATATTATTTTGGGAAGACGCCCTATAGTTGGTATTATTGTTGTTAAATAAATGGCCAAATTTAAAACAATCCACAAAAGGGGTTTGAACAATCCATAAGACATAATTATTAAAATAAACAAGCAGGATCCACACTGCTCACTAGCCCACACCCGGAACATGTATACCTGCCATATTAAAACATAACAGCCACAATCAGTGGGGAGCAACGTCAACGTTCTCCTAGCCGTATATCAGGATTTTAAAACTGTAATTACTATTATAGAAAAATAGTACGAAAACGGAAAACAGTAAAACATTATAATGAAAATAAGTTTTCAGTGAAAAACTTCACGTAACGAAACCATATAATAAAAATGAGTTTTCCGAAGAAAAGATAAAACATTTGTCAACCTGCAAACCAACTTATATCGATAATAATAAAATATTAAAAATGGCATTATGGACATTCGGTTAGTGTGCACAAGGCTAGACTTTCAGTAGGGATGTACTAAAAACTAGCTTTGAGAACTCAGACACCAACTTCACACGCAGTGAAGATCCAAGGTCTCTAACAAGGCAACTCAACCATAATAGGACGGCGACTTATCAATGCGAGGTCCTAACTTAAGTAATATACACCCCTCCTGGATACCGAATGTATCCAGTTCAACTGACGGCGACTAACACCATGCGATATTTAGCTTAAGGGCACAATGCACATATACTCCTGAACACCAAATGTGTCAAGTTCAACCAATGCATCCCAAATGAAAACACCAGCCTTATAGTTGGTGGCAAAATCGTACATCCTAGACTGTATTACTCTCCCCCACACTTATCCTTATTCCATAACTCCAAAACAAAGCCATTATCAATATTCAAAAGATATAATCATTATAATAATAAGAGATGTGGACGTCCGTCCGCACCGCCCGGCGCCCCGCGCGCGCCTGCGCGGGACAGGCCCAATTTTAAACATGTGGCGACAGCCACCAACGCAGCCCCTCCCTGCCGGAGGCCGGTCCGATCTCACATACGGGGCAAAGTGTCGGACCTCGATTTGGATGACGATCCGGACTTGTACTAGACAGGTGTGGGGCACCTGTGTTTCCGTTTGGGAATCGATCGAGTCGTGGTTGTAAATGTTTAAAGGCCATTTTGTTTGGTAAGGCGACCTTTTTAGTGAACTGAAGTTGTCGTGATTTGTGGAGTCGCCACCGAGTCAAATTATGGGGACTCGGAAACCGTTCAAGTCAACTTTGATCCCTTGCCGGCTCAAAGTTGAGTGGCACGGGACCTAAAGATAAAGACTTGTACCCTTAAGCACTCCATGCCTGGAATGACTCTCGTTGCCAATGGTTTCGGACATCCGGAAACCTTTGATTCTGAGTAAGGGGTGAGGGTATGTGTTGGGAAGTCCACCAAGAACACCCAACCCCGCACGCACTATAGCGGCCTCTACTAATCAATCGGTGGGCTGGTATCCTAGTTCTTTTGTTGTGGTGGAAGTACTGTAACATCCGTTGTTTTAACCCTAAATCTTTTGCTATGTCTGTTGTTTAAGGACAAGTAAGTTTTGTCGTCGAAGTAGTTTTGTTTACATTCTTTTCATGTGATTTCACGTGACAAGCAGGCCATGAAAATATGCACGGAGGAGAGTAGATAGTACTAGTATTATACGTATTAGCAAACCAGTTTTAACGCGATAATATGGATATTAGTTGTTCTCGTGGTTTACCTTACCTAGTATTCTACATACTTAAGATGCGTCGGTTCGGTATTAATAGAGATGCGTCGAACCTAATAAGGCGAGCACCGGGACTAATACGGAACCCGACCATCACTTTGTTCAGTTTTAGTTGTTTTACATTTTGAATTCCATGTTATGTGATTTAGCATGCGATTATAAGGTCATAAAAACAATAAATCATACGAAAAACTGTAAATGCGAATGTAATTAAATCACATAGTGAGGAGTTGCACCCTCGGAGTGTACACTAAACGGGACTCGATGCATAGATAGTTTTGAGAACGAATCTCGGAATTACTCGGGTCTATTTAGTGTGTTTTAGTGTTTGCGATTGAAGTTGGGACGTTACGTAGTTTAGTGGATATTTGTGGGCCTAGTGCCCACATCTATTATTGTCGTAGTGCATAATACTAGAAAGTGCAAATATGAAATTTTTTGTTTAGATGACAACATAGTGACGACTCTATCAACACGCGGATCCTCCTAGCTTGACCAATGACTCCGGCAGAGCTTCGTTACCGTTTGACCTTCCTGCGGCTACTCCGGCAGAGTTTCGTTGCTAAGGACTAGTTCTGCGGCTAATCCGGCAGAACCTGGTGATAAGTGTGGTTTGTAGTGCCTATTTTGTAGTGTTTTGGTCCCATTTTCCTTGTAGAATCGCTCCTTGGGAGCGGTTTAGGGGCTTCTTATGCTTCCTTTAGTTCGTTTCAGGTTACCGAGACCGATTTGGAAGAGTTGGAGCGATTCCGACTCTATACATACACATTTTGGAGCCAACAGAGTAAAGGAACGATGATTCGATGCCTTGGAATCGACCCCGAGACCTTGGGACCCAATCCCGAGCCTCCGAGACCCGATCCCGAGTCCCGAGAATCGATGGGAAGCCCATGAGAACAAAGGAGGGACCAAAAAGTTCTTATTGGAGGACTACAAGGCTCATCCCGGACCGGGACCATGGCGTCCCGACCGACCGGGACCATGGCGTCCCGACCGACCGGGACCATGGCGTCCCGACCGGGACCGACCACGTCCCGACCGGGACCACCTCATCCCGGCCGGGATGGCTATGCTGCAGCTCCGCCTTGTTTCCTTTCAATTCCTTTCCACTTGTAACCCTATATATACTCTTCCGTTGTTTTGTTAAGCTCATGTTAGATATTTCCCCATAAACCCTAGATTATTTTAGCATAGATTAGTGTAGATTAGTCTCTAGATTATCGTTAATCTTAGATTAGTGCTTGTAATTTGGGAATTCTTCAAGATCTCCACCAAGATTGACAACCTTGGGTGAATGTTTTGGGTTCTTCCATTTATACAAGTTTCATTCTTCCTTTCATCTCTAGTTCGGTATAATCTTCTTTTCTCTTCTCCTAATCTTTGTTTTATCATTAAAGTTTGATTCTTTGTTCTTGTTATTGTTCATAGTTCATAGTTCTTGTTAGTTTCTTCATGTTTGTTTTGATTGTTATGTTGTTTCATCTTATTAGTGTTAGTTTTCCTTTAGATATGTTAGAGTAGTATCTTGCTAGGGTTAGTAAGGTGATTAGGACGTTAATTGGATGATTAAGGGATTGTTGGAGATGTTGGTGGAAGATTTGGGTTTCCCCTTGGTATGATGCACATCACATGTTTGTTGAAATGCTTGAATGACTAGTATGTGCATATGCTTGTTTTTCTTGCCCTTCTCTTGTGGGTGATAGTTTTTTTGTGGGTTCGGTTCCCTCATTAAGTTGCGAGAGCCCGGTGAGGACGACCCCTAGGTCGGTCTAAGTTGCGAGAGCCCGGATGCGACCTAGGCCTATAGCATGCTAGTACTCCGTTTGTCATTTGTGTCGCCAAGGTGGGTTTTAGGATGAACCACTAGGTGAGTCTAAGTTGCGAGAGCCCGGGCATTACCTAGATTACCCTACTACCTCCTTCACTCTAGTTCTCCTTCGACCATTCCATTACCCCTTTGACCCCGACCTAACCCTAGTCTTCCTTCTTAGTGTTATCCTAGTTTCCCTTAGTCCTAGTTTTAGACCTAGTTTAGTCCTTAGCCTCCCCCTTAGAATAGCTTGTCTCGAACATAGTCCTTGACCGTAGCATACCTTAGTCCGACCTCCCGTCCCTGTGGATTCGACCCGACTTACCCTAGCTACCCACTAGGTATAGCCGGTTTTATTTGACGGTTGGGATTCACGACAAATCCCTACCCATCAAATTGGCGCCGTTGCCGGGGATGGCGTAGTTTAGACTTTTGTTTGCTTAGTTGTGGACTTTGTTCTTGATTTTTGTGTTTTCTTCTCCTTGTGTATCTCCGTTTTTCTTCTTGTGTGCTATTCTCCCCTCCTAGTGCCTCAAAAGCACTAGGCTACTAACGTTTGCTCAAGTGCTTCAAGTTCATCCTAGGTATCAAGGCAACGTTATGGAAATGGCACGTCCTAGCTTCCATCAATCGTCACGGGACAACTATGGGGCAAATGGCCAAGTCCCAAAATTTCACCAACCATACCAATCTCATCAACAATCTTATGAACCCTCTTCATATGGTTACCATGAATGTTGTCAAGGATCATTCCAACATCCTAACAACTACCAAACACCCTCACAGCCAAATATCCCCGACTTTGAGATTTGTCAAATGTTGGTCCAAATGCAAAAGAGTCAACAAGAGTCGTTAATGCTATTGCAAAAGGGTCAACATGAGAAAACAATTTTATTGCAAAAGATTCAACAAGCGTTGATGGCTCAAATACAAGGGGTCAAAGAGGAGCTCAAGGCCCAAATAGAGGTGCAAGATGCTTGCATCAATGCACTCATGGCTCGTATCACGATGTCGGCCACTCGAGCTCCACGAATTGTTGAGGAAGGTTCATTTGGGCAAGAAGGTCGGGTGTCTCCACAAGAAAGTCAACCCAATCTTGAAGCTACAAATGAAGAAGAGAGGGTCGATCAAGAGGTCATTGTTGAGTGTTGCTTGGGCGGTGAAGATATGGGAAGAATAGAGGGAGTTAAGGCTTTAAGAGCCTACAATGAGGAGGGGAGTGAACATGATTCTCGAGATAACTCTTGGGGAGCCGATGTATTGGCTATCAAATTGTATTTGTTCGATTTTCTTCATGATGAAACGGATCTAGACAATCCAAAGCCACGTGAAGACATACCTCCTCTAGGCCATATTGACAAGGTGAGTGAAAAGGAGCGTAATAGTTGGGAAAAAGAAGTAGATGCCTTGGAACTTGCCTTGTATGGGAAATTGGAGGATCCTAAAGCCTCGAATGAAGAAAACTTGATGCCTTCTCCTCCTCTACCGCACTCGATGCCTAGTCCTTTGTCTTGTGAGACGGTTGGTGAAGAGGATCCTTGTCGGGCGGTGGAAAAGAGTTCCACTCTCGACCCCGTAGAAGAAGCGACACCCCTAGGGTGTGATCTCCCGCATCATATTGCCGAGCACGACTCTAGACCACTATACCTACCGAATGGTCATAAGAGTCGTTGCTCTCATGGTTCCGAAGACCCGGAAGATCACGAGAGCCCCGAGCATAATGAAGATGATCGCTGCTTCCCTCCGACTTGGAATCTTTTGGGAGTGGCTAGGCTCGGCCATGTGAGCTTAATTGAAGATGTTGCTAGAACATTTGACTTACTCCTTCGAGCTCTTGATGGCTATGGAGGTGTAGTTGGAGAGAGTATTTTAGTGTAAATATCTTTTCCCTTTCTTTTGTGCTTGTATTTGTGTTTATGTTTGGATAGTTTGGTTTCTAGTATTTGTTAGCTTTTGTGGAGCTCTTGTAATTCGGTATTTTGATGAGCGATGTGAGGGAGGGAATTTGATGTGTGTTTGAGCTTTGTTTGATAGGTGAAGTGAAAATGATTTCCTAGAGAAGAATGGTTGTGGATAAAGCTTAGATTTGGGCATGGGAGTCGGTTTTTGAAGCTTTTTATTAGCTTTTGGGGACGAGATTCTATGTCTCGATGTATTGGTGGACATGTGGGTGAAGCTAGCAAGGAAATGAAGGGCTAGAAGACTCATCCCGACCGGGAAGGATGTCATCCCGATCGGGATGAGTGGGCTGAAAACTGGACATTCTGGAGTGTCATCCCGACCGGGATGGGGGCTTCCCGATCGGGACGGGTGTGTCATCCCGATCGGGACCGTCCATCCCGACCGGAATGGTCTCTTTTCTCCTCTTTTGGCCTCTTCTTTGACATTTGAGCCCACCCAACCATTGTACACCCCCACCCAACCTCCCTACCCATCCTTGCTCATGTCATATGACCATTACACTTCATTTACATACCCTCACCTCATTTCTCTTCCCTTTACACCGATTTTCACATTGAATCCTACCCCCCTCACACCATTACTACCTCAACCATGCGGTTCTATCAAGTTTGAAGAGGAATAGCGTTGATGAAGACTAGCTATGTGCTTACATTGATCTTTGAGACGATGGAGTGAGTGAGTTGCCAACCAATAGGTATGGCAACTATCCTTTCTTTTCCGTCTTTTATAGCTTATCTCCCTTTACATGTTCCCCTTCCCATTAATTTGTGTCATGGTGGCCCTCGGGGCCTTAGTATATGTTGCTCCCGACTCTCGATGATGTGACTACATCGAGAGTCATTTTCAAAATCCAAATTTTACAAGATTTTCACTTTCTTTTTTGAGGATTTAGTCGGATTTAGGCGGAATCCGGGCTAGGTGACTTGATTACACCTAGCCCTCCCCTCTCATTTCCTTTTATTTCTTTCTTTTTATTTCTTCCCCCATCCATATCTTTTCTTGTCTCGGCCCATGGTGACTTGACTACACCCCGGTCGGACGCCTTCGACCCTTTTCTTCATTTTAATTTTGATTTTTAGCTTTATTTTCGTAGTTTCTTTTCTTTTCTTTTGTCTCTGCGCACACTACGATCGAGCATGAGGACATTGCTCGGTTTAAGTATGGGGGAGCGATATTCTAGTATAGTCTAGTTTATTTTCTTAGTTTTTTCGAAAAAATCTTAAAAATCCCTAAAAATTTGAAAAAATTTCACAAAAATCAAAAAGATTTTCTTTTGTGTCTTTTTCTTTTGTGTCGTTGTGTCGTATATTTGTTTTGTGTGCGTGTTTTGCCTCCCTTTTTCCTTATAGGTTGCTTAAATCACCAATAGCTTTGGAGAGCTTTCAAGACTTCCGGTAACATCTTTATCCCTTTTTCTTCTTTATCTCTTGCGGAGTTTGGAGGAAATTGTGATGTTGTGTGCTCGGGTGGAGCTTTGTAAATTTGTGGTTGATTTGGTGGCTTGTTTGGATGATCGGGGTGGTGTTTGTGTTGTTTATGTGTTCGTTTTGTTTTGTTTTTGTTTTGTTGCTTTTGCTTCTTTTTCTTTCGTTCCTTGTTGAGTCTTTGTTTTGTGTTGTGTAGTTGTGTCTTGTATGTAAAAAGGTTTTCGAAAACCCGGTTTAGAGGCTAGTGTGCGAGTGTTTACTTTCCCTTCCTAGTTGTATAAATCAAGTCTTGGACTTTAATCTAGTAGAATGACCCTAAATCAGTGGTTTCGTTCGTTTCTTACCTTGAGTCCACCTAGCTTACTAGGGATTTACTACGGGAATTGCATTTTGACCATTATGACCACCCATGGTGTGAAAAGGCCTTGGTTACCGAGTCTCGTCCCTTAGGTGACCGTGTTTAGGATTGCTCGACTAGTCCAAGTTCCCTCCTTTTTTGTGGGTTTGAAGAGGGATCGCGACCCCCGACTTACCCATTTACCTACCTCCCACACATATCCACACAATAAGTTGCAATTTGTTGAATTCTCCCTTTCTTGTCATACAAAGAAATGCCAAAAAGCCAAATCAAGCCAAAAGGGCAAAGAAAAGAAAAAGAAAGAAAATGAAAGAAAGAAAAGAATGAAGAAAAAGAAAAGGCACAAAAGCCAAAAAGAAAATAGAAAAGAAGAAAAAGAATGGCATGGCAAAACAAAGCAAAAATGCAAAAGAAAGAGAAAATGCCAAAAGAAAACCTGATTCACAAAAATAACCCCTACCTCTCAAAATAAGCCTTTTTCCGACTTTTGCCGTGAAGAGCCTACCAAAGGACCGAGTCCCTAGGAAGGATGATAGCGGCATTAGTCGGTCTTCCCTCATTTTGCATATTTCCATCTTTTTACTTGGACTAGTTAGGCGGCTTTAGACATGGGACGACCCTCTTGGCTCACGCTAAAGGGGGCGGGGTGTCACTTACCTACAGTGTCGACTAACACCGTGGTTCATCACTTTTCCACTCCGCCGATCGTCCCGTAGTACGTTCTTAGAAAGCTAGGAGGACCTAGGTAAGTTACCAACGTTTTTGTTGCTTTATCGTCATACTATTAGGGTTTAGTTCATCTCGATTTGTATGATTACATTGGGAACTTTTTCACTTGCCTCGAGTCCTAAACCGGTGTTTCATTCACCGCTTTTGGAGGTAAGCGGTATTTGTTTTCTTTTGGGTGCAACCGATTATGTGTTTGTTTGTGTGTTTGTTTGTTTGTGTGCTTTGTGTCCGGTTGCATTCGCGGTTTTGTCGCAAGACCCCACTTGCCTTGCGGGGTGCACATTTCCTCAAAGTGCATTCGCGTGAGTTGAAAGGGCGTAGGGTGCGCTAATACCCACTCGGATAGTTTAGTAGTTAGTATGTGCTTACTCGAGGGCGAGTAAGGGTTAAGTGTGGGGGAGTTGATAAGTGTGGTTTGTAGTGCCTATTTTGTAGTGTTTCGGTCCCGTTTTCCTTGTAGAATCGCTCCTTGGGAGCGGTTCAGGGGCTTCTTATGCTTCCTTTAGTTCGTTTCAGGTTCCCGAGACCGATTTCGAAGAGTTGGAGCGATTCCGACTCTATACATACACATTTTGGAGCCAACGGAGTAAAGGAACGATGATTCGATGCCTTGGAATCGACCCCGAGACCTTGGGACCCAATCCCGAGCCTCCGAGACCCGATCCCGAGTCCCGAGAATCGATGGGAAGCCCATGAGAACAAAGGAGGGATCAAAAAGTTCTTATTGGAGGCCTACAAGGCTCATCCCGGACGGGTATGGCCTCATCCCGTCCGGGATGAAGGAGGAAACGAAGATGAAGCTACTGAGGGTCCATCCCGACCGGGACCATGGTGTCCCGACCGGGACCGACCACGTCCCGACCGGGACCACCTCATCCCGGCCGGGATGGCTATGCTGCAGCTCCGCCTTGTTTCCTTTCAATTCCTTTCCACTTGTAACCCTATATATACTCTTCCCTTGTTTTGTTAAGCTCATGTTAGACATTTCCCCTTAAACCCTAGATTATTTTAGCGTAGATTAACATAGATTAGTGTAGATTATTCTTTAGATTATCGTTAATCTTAGATTAGTGCTTGTAATTTGGGAATTCTTCAAGATCTCCACCAAGATTGACAACCTTGGGTGAATGTTTCGGGTTCTTCAATTTATACAAGTTTCATTCTTCCTTTCATCTCTAGTTTGGTATAATCTTCTTTTCTCTTCTCCTAATCTTTGTTTTATCATTAAAGTTTGATTCTTTGTTCTTGTTATTGTTCATAGTTCATAGTTCTTGTTAGTTTCTTCATGTTTGTTTTGATTGTTATGTTGTTTCATCTTATTAGTGTTAGTTTTCCTTTAGATATGTTAGAGTAGTATCTTACTAGGGTTAGTAAGGCGATTAGGACGTTAATTGGATGATTAAGGGATTGTTGGAGATGTTGGTGGAAGAGTTGGGTTTCCCCTTGGTATGATGCACATCACATGTTTGTTGAAATGCTTGAATGACTAGTATGTGCATATGCTTGTTTTTCTTGCCCTTCTCTTGTGGGTGATAGTTTGTTTGTGGGTTCGGTTCCCTCATTAAGTTGCGAGAGCCCGGTGAGGACGACCCCTAGGTCGGTCTAAGTTGCGAGAGCCCGGATGCGACCTAGGCCTATAGCATGCTAGTACTCCGTTTGTCATTTGTGTCGCCAAGGTGGGTTTTAGGATGAACCTCTAGGTGAGTCTAAGTTGCGAGAGCCCAGGCATTACCTAGATTACTCTACTACCTCCTTCACTCTAGTTCTCCTTCGACCATTCCATTACCCCTTTGACCCCGACCTAACTCTACTCTTCCTTCTTAGTGTTATCCTAGTTTCCCTTAGTCCTAGTTTTAGACCTTGTTTAGTCCTTAGCCTCCCCCTTAGAATAGCTTGTCTCGAACATAGTCCTTGACCGTAGCATACCTTAGTCCGACCTCCCGTTCCTGTGGATTCGACCCGACTTACCCTAGCTACCCACTAGGTATAGCCGGTTTTATTTGACGGTTTGGATTCACGACAAATCCTTACCATCACCTGGGTACTAGTTTTGAGCTAGTCGATCACAGGCACCTCGGTATCGAGTGGAGTGCTCGAAGGTGAGGAGTAGCGTCGATTTCTCTTTTATTTTACTATCGAAACTACGATCGAGTGGATTGTTTGCCTCGGGTGTCAGAGTGCGAGCTCTTAGCGAGAGTTTAGAGGGAGAAGAGAGAGTTGAGTTGTGTCGAAATGAGGACGTGAAGGGGGGTATTTGTAGGTGTTTTCAGCCCTCGTCGCCCATATAGGCGCGTAAGATGGGGCGGACCAGGTCTCGGGCGCCTAGGCTCAGGCGTGGGAATTCTTAGGCGCGTGAGGCGGGGCGGTTGGAGTTTTAAAGATACGATTTTGATACTTTCGAAAACCGAGAGACGGGTGTATGATTCATAACTTAGGGCCTAAGTCTTCCGGTGTTTACCCTAGTGCCGTGGGTTTAGTGGGCCTCGGCTGTTCATCCCGAGGTTCGCTTGGCGCGGTGTTGACTTGGTTCGAGTTTCGGGACCGACTCGGGGTCCCGGTGTCGGAATTGACTCTAATTAGTGTCTATGCGATCGTAACGATGTGACTAAGGCTGCCATCATGTTAATTTATTTTGCCCGAATAATTTATTTGATTGGTTCTATAGAAAAACTATCTAAAGCACCGCGAACCCTCGTCGCGTTGCAGTCCTATCGTCATCGGGTGTTTGTTGGGCACTTCTACAGCCACCAGGTCCAAATACGGGTGTCTACAGAAGCCCCCACTTTGACTGAGGCTTAGACAAGGCGAAAGTCAAAGTTAGCCGCCCAGGTCAATCGAAGATTACGACCTGGTGGCAATCCGGTCGGGTCAATTTGAGTCCGTTAGACTGTGCGTTGGGGCTCGCCAGCCAAGGTCTAGGAGTCATACATGATGTCTTCGATTGTGGTTGCTTGCTTGGGCCCGGGCCGCTGCTTGTTGTCTTGTTCTCTATTCTTTGCGCGCGCGCTTTGTCTTCTTCGATTTATTTAAGGTTTTTTTTAATTTTAAGCACTTTTATGTGTTAGGTGTAAATGTATTTGCTTTTGTTTGGGATGCTTATGAACCCTTGATGACACAAAACGTTCTAGGGTGTTAGTCTCCACTCGAGCGGTTGTCTTTGGGATGCTTATGACCCCTAGGACAGGGTAAAACGTTATAAACTACCTGAGGGCGTTGGTCTCCACTCGGATAGCTGTCTTTCGGGATGCCTCTGACCCCTAGGACAAAAGATGTTGTTGCTGTGCCTCTGGGATCACTAAGATCCTTTGGGCAAAACTCCTCGAGGGCGTTAGTCTCCACTCGAGTAGCTGTCCTTCGGGATGCCTCTGACCTCTAGGACAAAATTGTTGTGATGTGCCTTCGGGATCACTAAGATCCCTTGGGCAAAACTTTTCGAGGGCGTTAGTCTTCACACGAGTAGCTGTCCTTCGGGATGTCTCTGACCCCTAGGACATAATTGCTGTGCCTCTGGGATAACTCAGACCCCCTGGGCAAATTGCTGCGTGTTTATTTGTTTGATTAAAATGCTGGCGTTGTGAGTTTGTCTTAGTTAATTTTGTTTCACAGGCTTCTCTGATTTTGTTCGGGTTTGTCTTTGCTTTTGTTTTGATCTCGGGTTCGAGTTTACTCAGAGTTTGCTTATATTAGTCTTTGTTGTTTTGTCACGCGTTCGGATGCAGCGTTAAGTGCTTGTTTTATCAGTCGAGAGTGCATTATCGATGTTAATTAGTAGTTGTCCCATTATTGTTGTTTTGCTTGTCTTGGTAGGTGCATGTGTATTGTCTTTGAGTTGCGTTTGTTTTTCTTTGGTAGTTTTGGTTTTTTGACATGGACCTTTGCTTAATTCTTTATTGATGTCTTAGTCCTGGTGTAATATCCTTGGCGGATGGTTGTGTTGATTTAGAATTAGCTTTAGGTATTCCTCAGGGGGCGTGAATTGAATGTTTAGGGACTCGTTTCGGGTTGATTTTATTGTTCTGAGTGCTACCAGGGACTCGTTTTAAATTGAATTTTAATTGAGCGCTACTAGGGGCTCGTCTAAAATTGGTTTGGACTAAATTGAGTGCTACCAGGGACTCGTTTAAAATTGTTTTAAGCGCTACAAGGGGCTCGTTTAAAACGGTTTTGAGCGCTAAAAGGGGCTCACTTAAAATTGTTTTGAGCGCTACAAGGGGCTCGTTGAATCAAACTGAGTGCTACTAGGGACTCATTAAATTTGAATTGAATCGAGTGCTACTAGGGACTCGTTTTAAATTGGTTTTGAGCGCTACAAGGGGCTCGTTGAATCAACTGAGTGCTACTAGGGACTCATTAAAATTGAATTGAAACGAGTGCTACTAGGGACTCGTTTTAAATTGGTTTTGAGCGCTACAAGGGGCTCGTTTAAAATGATTTTGAGCGCTACAAGGGGCTCGCTGGTTTTGAATTGGCTTGAATTACTTTCAGAATGCTTTGGGATTCAATTAAGTTTGCAGGTTTAAAATTTACTTGGGATTCGTTGGGTTCGTGGGTCTTGAATTTGTTTTTCGAATGCTTCAGGATTCGTTCAAATTTGCTTTGTTCAGATTTGTTTTTTTTTTAATGGTTCAGAATTTAATTGAATTTGCTTTGGTCAGATTCATTGCTTGGGTTGTTATGTGCTTTGGTATGAGTGGTCTTGTTAGCTAGTGGTTTTCGTGTTCGTTTATTGCTGGGGGTCGATCTCAACTAGAGGAGGTTTTAATGTTTGCTTTACGAGTTTGAATTTACTCCTAATTCCCTCGATTAGTACCTAGGACGGCGTGGCCTCGTCCGGTTAAGTTTCCGGCGGGGATTGAATGGAGGTTGGCTCAAGCAAAGAGCACGATGAGTCACTATTCGTCGGAGGATGTGCTGGTGAACCAGCTACGCATCGAGGATGTAAATTTCCTTCTTACAGCTTGTTAAAATTATCGTTTTTAAGTATCCCCCAGGATTAGGGTTGTTAAAATTGTCGTTTTATTGCTGTTTGTTTTGTCCTATGGTTTAGTGTTTGCTTTCATTTTGAACGGTTCGCTTTTCTTTTAGCTGGCCTATTCGGCTGATGTTGTTCAGCCCCCAGACTTCCCTTTGACACTGTTCGGGGTCGATGTGGCTGGGGTAGCCTTTACAGAGCCTCTTTCCCCGTGTTCCGCTAAGGAGACGGACGCTGGGATGGAGTCGTGTGAAAGGGCATACCGGGTAAGTTTTGGGGTTTGCCTTGAGCATGGCTCTTGAGGGTTAGGTTTTGTGTGACTAAGGTGGTTTTCTAGGCTGCTTGTGTGTTTTCCTAATGTTTGAGTGTACTCGCAGAATGTCTCGGATATGGTGGGACAGCTGGAGACTCGGGTGACCGAGCTCGAGGCGAAAGATGTTAAGGCGCGATAACTCCTGCAATCTCGGGCCCGCGAGATTGCTCAACTTAAGGAGCGGCTGGTTCGGTCTCAGGGCGAGACCTCCGTGCAGAGTGAGGCTATGCATCAGGTTCAGAGGGAGAGAAAGGGTGAGGCTAAGGCTAAGGGTCATGCTACGGGTGCTACTGAGGATGTTGGAGGGATTCCCGAGACATCGACCCTAGACATGATGTCAGGAATGGATGGTAGTGCATCTCCTCTCATGGAGTTGGAGGACCTAGGCTTTGATGACAACATTTGTGAGGTCGTGATGGCCATTGGTGCGGCTTCTAGGGGTCCTCCCTAATTCGTGAACTCGATTTAACTTTTTAGTATTTGAGTTGTTTTAGTTTAGTCTTTGCGTTTTTGTTTTGTGAAATGCTTACCTAAATTGACAAGTAATCACTTCATGGTTGTTTTAGTCGTGATTTCATCATAGTTTAGGACGTTTTAAAATGCGTTGAGGTTGCATGACAGCACGAAAGCGGCTTTTCGGATTTTTGAAATGCGTTAGTTTGAGTCGGGAGTTGGATCAAATAGTACATTGATTAAAACATTTCGACTCGAGACGGACGAAATGTAAGAGGTCAACGTGCTATGACCGACTGCACTAGAATGTAGTTGTTTCGACATTCATAATGAGGCCGAAGCCAAAATCTAGGCCACCTTTGCAAAAAAAGTTAGACCACTTTTTTGTATATTTCGAGACAATGTCGTTCTAGGGTTATAGACGTGACTTGACAACAACCGTTAAAGGCTACGACATGCCTAGGTGGGGTAGCTTATCCCTCTAAAAAAATGAAAAGACATCTAAGTCTGGTGGATCTGACGGGTGGAACTTGTTGTGTGTATGGCCCGTTGTTCTTGCGTGGGTATTTTGGCTTTCGGGAAGGGTTTTAGCGACTTCAGAAGGTCATTCCTGACGTCCGGGGTTGTCGGATGTGAGAGAAAGGTTGAGGATTGCGAAGAAGACTGTAGTACAGAATAAGAAAGCTATCGTTAAGCACCTGATCGAAGACGGCGTTACCGATCCTAGTATTTGTCAGTTCATCTAAACGGGCCGAGACCGTCAAGACCCATATTGAAAATGTAAGTGAGGAGGGGAAGTGAGATTGGCTGGGCTCACTTTTGTCTAGGGAGGTGGAAGCTTGCGTTAGGAGGGTCAATGGTGAGAGACTCAAGCAAGCACACCCGAATGGCAAGGGAAAGGAAAAGTTGGACCGGTGGAGCCCAGCCGTTTAGTACTATGTTGTATTAATTGATATTATGTGGCGTATTAGTTCTAGTTTTTGTGGATTTTAGACCCGTTGTTAACTTCTGGGATGTCCGGATTTCGGATGCTTGATGTAGATGCCTCGACAAAGGCTCGATTTAACCAGTTTTGTTGTTTTTTTAATGAGAAGCACATTTACTTTTTCTTTCTTTTGCGGTGGCTCGCAACTCGATTCTTCATTTTACCTGGAGCGCCCTTTCGGGTTTTCGCTCCGTCCTCGGCTCACCTTCCTTTTTTGTTTTGTTTTCTTTTGCTTTCTCTTTTTCTTTCGACGACTCACAACTCGTTTTTTCATTTTGCCCGGAGCGCCCTTTTGGGTTTTCACTCCGTCCTCGGCTCGTCATTTGTGCGTCGTCATTTTAAAACCAATCGTTAATCAGAACATAGGGGTGGCTCCGACTTGCACGTGAATCGAGTAATCGATTTCATTATTTGGTTGGTTGTACCCGAAGAAGGGTTGCCTACGTATCCGCGTTTAGACGGAATCAAACCATGTTCGTAGTTCATTTATAGATGTTAGTGATTTTGCTTTAGACTCGTTATGCCAATTATCGATATGAGATGTTTAGACTCGTTATGCCAATAACTGAGGCGGAGTGATTGGGTGTGACCTCTTGAAAATGACAATTACCGAGATACCGTGTTAGGGTCAGGGTGATTGGCTTGGATGGTTTTGGAATGTGGAGCTAGCTAGTAAGTGGTTTCGATAGATCAAAATCTGGAGCTTGATTTTTGTGGAGTTAGGGCTATGGGCTAAGGTTTCGTGATGCGGTAGGAAAGTGGAAACTGAGTAAAAATGACTCAGACTTCAATCGGGTGGGATGTAAATTACGTGGGATCTAATTTCCATGTCCGGCCCTAACGGTTGGGTTTTTCCTATTGAGCTTGAATCCTCAAAATTCCGGACTGTCTCCTAACAAGTATCTCGGAGAGGTCTTAAGGATTGTAATGTAGGGAGGCTAGTATTTGGGTGCTAGATGAATGGTCTGTTCATTTTACTCTTTATTCGGATTCGTATTTGAAATCGAATTGGATGATTGGGTTTTCATTTTGACCATTGAGTTCGGTCTTGATCATTGAATTGGGTCGGCTTGGCTTGGCCTTGGTTTCGTTTTTTTCTTTGGCCCCTTTTGGCCATTTCAGACTTTTGGTTTGACTAGCTAGCACCTATGGTGGGTTGGTCGGTCATTGTGGGAAGGATGTTTATTATGGGACATGGGTTTGGCTTCCATCTTTAATCACTACCGAGGGACTATCTAGATTCGTCATAGGATTCGGGAATGCTCGTTCTATGGGATAGTTTGTGGCTTTCTACACCAGACATGGAATAGGTAACAGAAAAGAACACGGGATCTCAGTTCTTGTACTTCCTTGTTGTTTCGAGGTAGGTTTGATTGTTATCGATAACTGGCATAGTACCGAGTTGTAAGCAAGAAAGTGCATTATTAAATCAAGCGATTGTCGAGGCGCATTATGAAGGAAGAAAAGTTTATTTCTTTTATTGATAGTAATAAGCGGGCTAGGTGCCCGAGACATTGTTTTTAGGGAGGTGGAGGACAGGTCCCCTCGTACCTCTTGATTTGATGCGAAAAATAAAAAGACATTTATTACATTATTAGGTCTAGGCCCTAAGACGAACTAGACTCTGACTCGGACACAGATTTTACTCGTCTTGGCGGGTGCTCGCGGGTTGTCGGGATCTTCCTTGATATTCAGGACATTCTTCTCTATGGGATCGAGGTGGAAACAATCGACGGTGTCGTCAAAGATAGCATGGACACTAAATGGGTTTGTGGTATTGTTTTGTTTCTCGGGTGGAGGGAGAGGAATCGTCCCGTTTTCGATCATGTCTTGTATGACATGTTTGAGTCGAAAGCAAGATTCGGTATAATGCCCATTGCCACGGTGGTAATGGCAATACTTATTGGCATCCCACGACTTCCCTTTTCTGGCCGCGGACGGTTCTGGGGTAGGGCCTATGGGTTCGAGCTTTCCTTGCTCGGTTAACCTTTTTTGAGCATCGGCATATGTGATGCCTAGTTTGGAGAATGTTCTAGGGGTAAAGTTTGTTCTTCCCTGGGTGGTTGGTTCGACTAGGTGTACTTCTTCGGTTTTGTTATTCCTGGATGACCCGTAAGAGCGGGTTCCCGTGGATGTAGTTAGACCTTGATAACCTTTCCCCATTATTTTGGAGAATACTCCCTTCCTCATATCGTCCTCAAGACGTATTCCTAAGGTAGATAGCTCCTTGAAGGTGTGGATAATTTGGTACCTAAGGTGAGAGGCATAAGCGGGTCTGAGGTTGTTGACGAATTTTTCTACTAAGGTGGCTTCGCCGGGGCAGTTTACTAATTGGGTGCTGACCTTTCCCCACCTAGTAAGATATTTGGATAAGCCTTCATTCTCGTTTTGGGAAAGAACCTCGAGGCTTCGGATGGTAACTTGTGTTTCGGAATTATCCGCGTATTGTTTTGCGAATTCTATGGAGATGTCTTCGCAGGTGGATATCTTTTTAGGGTCGAGGGAATAAAACCAGCATCGTGGGGTGTCGTCTAAAGAGGATGGGAATATCCTAGCAAAAAGGCTCGGTTTGACCTCCTTAATGGCCATGTAATCCTTAAAGGCCCGGATATGGTTGAGGGGGTCCTCAGTGCCTTTGAACTTTGGTATGTCGGCTAAGTAAAAGTTTTCTGGTAGCTGGTCGTTCACCATTTCAAACTTTCGGTGATTTTCGAGATGGACATTGTTGCCTTGGTCTAGGCGCATTTGGTTTTCAAGGAATTCTATGCGATTCATAGCGGATTGGAGGGTGTCATCTTGAGGTCGGGTGATGGGGCCATCAGGGGTGATGCCGACGGGTGCCCCACCTAGCGGGGTTGAATTTAAAAGGACCTAGTTAAGGGCCCGATTGTGGTGTTCATCTGAGGCCCTATCTTCCAAATGGCCTAGGCGAGAGTCTATGCTGTTTACGGATGCGTTCACCGTGATAACGGTGGCTTCTAAATCCTGAATCAGGTTAGTTAGGGTTTCTACGATGTTATCCCCAGATTGTTCGGCGTTGTTCCCACTGTGGTTACTTGGGTCAGTGCTTGAATCTCCTGACATGACTGGAAGGGGTGGTATTACTGAGAATGGATCTACCAGACGGCTTAAAGACTCGTGGAATGCCCGTAGTTGAGCGACGCAGAAATGAGTCCCTTGACTCGCGTGTGCATACGGTCGCTGGTTCAGGTGCTTTAGACTCCTGGTGTATTCGGCGAAACGCCTAATGAATTTAGGTCTCTATATTGAGACGATTTGACACAAACCTCGGAGGTGAGGTTCAAAGACGACTTCTTAAAAGGAGACGACCCAAAATATAAGACCTCGAGTAGAGGTGGTCATAGTAACTAACACGGACAGATAATCACACGGTTGCACGACATAAGTAGTTGATCGCGATCCCGCCTCAGGATCAAAGAATTTTGACATTTTTGAAAACAACCGATACTCGTAGGGGAAAAGTTTTTTCTCTTTTTCAAAAGTTATTATGGTGACGATGGTGTGGTAACATCGTTGGTGATGCGAAACGTGCGTTGCTATATATGTGTCGGGAATCCGACGATAGCAAAAGTGTAAACGTTTTTTTTTCGAATAGAGCACGGTCCCTAGGTGGACCAGTGTAAAAAATGAGGAAGTGACTTTTATCGAGACTACTATTAATTAGATAGTTCGATAGTGGATACGTGTGGTGCTTTAAAGGTGTGACTAAATCCTGGTCAAGGGTTTAGGTAGTGAATAGTTTTTTTTTAAAAAAGTTGTTTTTTTTTTTAAACGAGTGATCCACGTTTGTCGGTTGTAATAAATGGCCATCGACAATGGACAGTGGTGTGTTGTTGACGGGTGGGATACGCCGTCTATCCCGCCGTCAAATAATAACCAACCAACCTAACTAGGGTAGCTAGGGCAAGTCGGGTCGATCCATAGGGACGGAAATGGGTTTAGATTAATGGGTGCTATGGTCTAGGATTGGGTTCGAGACAAGCTAATCTAGGGGGAGGTTAAGGACTAGGCTAAGGTCTAAAACATGGAAAAGGAAGGCAAAACAAGTAACTAACGACTAAGGGAAGCAAGGATAACAATAAGAATGAAAACTAGGGTTAGGTCGGGTTCATGGATGCAAAGAAGACAAAAAGGGGAAGAACGGGGTTACTAGCATGCTTTCGTAGCCTAGATTCTTTCGATCGGGCTCTCGCTACGTAATCGGCCTAGGGGTCTTCCTCATCGGGCTCTCGCTACGAAATGAGGGAACCAAACCAACCCACCAAACACACACATACAAGAGAATATGCAAGAAAAACAATGATTGATCGTCTCTAGTCTCACAAGCATTTCATCAAACATGTGGAGTGCAAGGTAAATGGGAAACAACAAAGACAACATCTAGTACCACCCATCTCACCCTAATCATCCACAATCACAACCAATCACCCTAATAACCCTAGCAAGAGTCTACTCAAGCATAACTATGCTAAAACTAACACTAACAAGAGGAATCAACATAAGAATCAAAGAAATGATAATGAAACTAGTGAAAACAATGAACTATGAACAATACAATGAACAAAGATTAAAACTTGGATGAATAAACAAGAGTAATAGAAAGGAATAAGAAGATTATACCTACTAACAAGAGGATGAAAGATTGAAACTTGCATTAATGAGAAAAACCCAAAACAATCATCCAAGGTTGTCAATCTTGGTTGAATCTTGAAGAATTCCCTTAATACAAGGATTAAACTAATATTAACGATTAACTAAGAACTAATCTACACTAATCTAAGCTAATCTATGCTAAAGTAGTCTAGGGTTTAGTGGGTAATCAAGAACATTTTATAAGATTACAAGAGGAAGGGTATATATAGGGTTACAATGAGTAAGTAGAAGAAAAGATGAAGCGCGGGTCTGAACTGGGCTCATCTCGGTCGGGATGAGGTGGTCCCGGTCGGGATGAACTCATCCCGGTCGGGATCAAGCATAACACCGGGCTGTGTTATCAATAACACTAGGCTGTGTTATTGCTCTTTCCGGTCGGAATGAGGTGGTCCCGGTCGGGATGAGGTGGTCCCGGTCGGGATAAACTCATCCCGGTCGGGATAAACTCATCCCGGTCGGGATGGACCCAAGACAGAAGCTATCGCATTTGTGCACCTCATCCCGGACGGGATGAGGTCATTCCCGTCGAGGATGAGTCTTGTAGGCCTCCAATATGATCTTTAAGGTCCCTCCTTGCCTCTCATGGGTTTCTCATCGATTCTCGGGACTCGGGATCGAGCCTAAGGGGCTCGGGAATGGGTCCCAAGGTCTCGGCATCGAGTGATCGTTCCTTCTCTTCGTTGGCTCCAAAAGTGTATGAAACGAGTCGGAATCGTTCCAATTCTTCATGAATAGTCTCGGGAACCTAAAACGAACTAAAGGAAGCATAAGTAACCCATAAACCGCTCCCAAGGAGCGATTCCACAAGGAAAACGGGACCAAAACACAACAAATTAGGCACTACAAACTACACTTATCAACTCCCCCACACTTAACCCTTACTCGCCCTCGAGTAAGCACAAACTAACTACTAAACTAGCCGAGTGGGTATTAGCGCACCCTACGCCCTTTCAACTAACGGGAGTACACTTAGAGGAAAAACGTACTCCGCAAGGCAAGTAAGGTCTTGAGACAAAACCGTGGATGCAACCGGACACAAATAATCGGTTGCACCCAAAAGAAAACAAATACCGCTTCCCTCAAACAAACGGTGAAAAAAGCACCGGTTTAGGACTCGAGGCAAGTGACAAAGTTCCCGAGCTAGTAATACAAATCGAGATGAACTAAATCCTAATAGTATGACGACAAAGCAGTAAAAACGTTGGTAACTTACCTAGGTCCTCCTAACCTTCTAAGAACGTACTACGGGACGATCGGCGGAATGGAAAAAGGATGAACCACGGTGTTAGTCGACACTGCAGGTAAGTGAGACCCCGCCCCCTTTAGCGATGAGCCAAGAGGGTCGTCCCATGTCCAAAACCGCTTAACTAGTCCAAGTAAAAAGGTGGAAATATTTGCAAAGAGAGGGAGGACCGACCATTACCGCTATCATCCTTCCTAGGGACTCGGTCCTTTGGTAGGCTCTTCACGGTAATAGTCGGTAAAAGGCTTATCTTTGAGAGAGGATTCTTTTTGTGAGACGGTTTTCTTTTGGCCTTTTTCTTTCTTTTACATATTTGCTTTGTTTTGCTATGCCATTTCTTTTTCTTCTTTTCTATTTTCTTTTTGGCTTTTTGTGCCTTTCCTTTTTCTTCAAACCTTTCTTTCTTTCTTTTTCTTTTCTTTGCCCTTTTGGCTTGATTCGAGTTGTAGGCATTTCTTTGCAACTAAGGAAGAGAGATTTCAACAAATTGCAAATTTATTTTGTGGATATGTGTAGGAGGTAGGGGAATGGGTAAGTCGGGGTCGCGATTTCCCTTCAAACCCACAAAAAGGGGAGAAACATGGACTAATCAAACAATTCCGAACACGGTCACCAAAGGGACGGGACTCGGCAACCAAGGCCTTTTCACACCGTGGGTGGTCATAATGGTCAAAATGCAAATCCCGTAGTAAATCCCTTGTAAGCTAGGTGGACTCAAGGTAAAGGACCAATGAAACTATTGATTTAGGGTCATTCTGCTAGACTAAAGTCCAAGACTCGATTCATACTACTAGAAAGGGAAAGTAAACACTTGCACACTAGCCTCAAAATCGGGTTTTCGAAAACCTTTTTACACACTAAACACAACTACACATCACAAGACGAAGACAGGACAAGAACGAAAGGAAAAGAGACAAAAGGCAACAAAACAAAACAAGATAAAACAAACATATAAACAAAACAAACACCACCCCGAACTTCCAATCAAGTCACCAAATCAACCACAAATATGCACAAAGCTCCACCCGAGGACACAACATCACGTATCTCCTCCAAACTCCACAAGGGCAAAGAGGAAAAAGGGGTGAAGAGATATTACCGGATGTCATGAAAGCTCTCCAAAGCTAGCGGTGATTAAGCAACCTATAAGGAAAAAGGGAGGCAAACACGCACAACAAAACAAAAATACGACACAACGACACAAAAGGAAAACACACAAAAAGAAAATCTTTTTGATTTTTGTGAAAAATTTTCAAATTTTTAGGGTTTTCAATATTTTTCGAAGAAACTACGAAAATAAAACTAACTACGATAGGATATCGCTCCCCCACACTTAAACCGAGCAATGTCCTCATGCTCGATCGTAGTGTGTGGAGACCCTAAAGAAAAGAAAAGAAACTACAAAAATAAAGCTAAAAATCAAAAATAAAGTGGAGAAAAGGGTAGAAGGTGTCCGGCCGGGGTGTAGTCAAGTCACCATGGGCCGAGACAAGAAAAGATATGGATGGGGGAAGAAATAAAAAGAAGGAAATAAAAGGAAATGGGAGGGGAGGACTAGGTGTAATCAAGTCACCTAGCCCGGATTCCGCCTAAATCCGACTAAATCCTACAAAAAAAGGGAGAAAAACTTTGTAAATTTGGATTTTGAAATGACTCTCGACGTAATCACGTCATCGAGAGTCGGGAGTAATAACTACCAAGGCCCCGAGGGCCACCATGACACAAAAGTGTATAAGGGGAAGGGGACAAACAAAGGAAGACAAGCGATAAAAGACGAAAAAGAAAGGATAGTTGCTGTACCCATCGGTTAGAAACTCACTCGCTCCATCGTCTCATAGTTCAATATCGTCACATAGCTTGTCTTCGTCATTGCTATTCCCCTTCAATCTTGATAGGCCCGCATGGTTGAAGTATTAAGTTTGCAATGGTAGAAGGGAGTGGGATTTGATGGGAAAGTCGGTGTGTAGTGAAGATAAGATGAGGTGAGGGTATGTATATGAATTGTAAGGTCGTATGATAGGTGCAAGGGTAGGTAGGGAGGTTGGGAGGGGGTATAAAGTGGTTCGGTGGGCTCGAATGTCGAAGAAGAGGCATAAAGAGGGAGCACGGGACCATCCCGGTCGGGACGAACTTGGTCCCGGTCGGGATCACTCTCCAGAAGATCAAATTTTCATCACACTCATCCCGATCGGGATGACATCCTTCCCGGTCGGGAAGAATCTTTTAACCCTTCATTCCTTGGTAGCTTCACCCACATGTCCACCAATACATCGACACATAGAATCTCGTCCCCAAAAGCTTGTCAAAAGCTTCAAAAACCGACTCCTATGCCCAAATCAAAGCTTCTATCATCAACTACTCTCTCAAGACTTCATTTTCACTATAACCAAATGAACTCAATGAACACCATGAAAATCCCTCCCTCACATCGCTCATCAAAATACTGAATTACAAGAATTCCATAAAAGCTAACAAATCCTAGAAACCAAACTATCCAAACAAACATAAACAAAAACGAAAACAAAAGAAAAGGAAAAAAAAGATATTTACATGATACTCTCACCATTTACTCCTCCATAGCCATCAAGGGCTCGAAGGAGTAAGTCAAATGCCCTAGCAACATCTTCATTGAAGCTCACATGGCCGAGCCTAGCTACTTTCAAGAGCTTCCAAGTCGGAGGCAAGAAGCGATCATCTTCATTATGCTCGGGGTTTTCGTGATCTTCCGGGTCTTCCAAACCAACATAGCAATGACTCTTATGACCATCCGGTAGGTATAGTGGTCTAGAGTCATGCTCGGTGTTATGATTTGGGAGATCACACCCTAAGGGGATTGCTTCTTCTACGGGGTTGAGAGTAGAACTCTTTTCCACCGCCCGACAAGGATCCTCTTCATCAACCGTCTCACAAGACAAGGGACTACAAATCGAGTGCGATAGAGGAGGAGAAGGCGTCAAGTTTTTTTCATTGGAGGCAACTGGCTCCTCCAATTTCCCATTCAAGGCAAGTTCCAAGGCATCTACTTCTTTCTCCCAAGTATTACGCTCCTTTTCACTCACCTTGTCAATATGGCCTAGAGGAGGTATGTCTTCACTTGGCTTTGGATTGTTTAGATCCGGTTCATCACGAAGAAAATCATACAAATCCAATTTGATAGCCAATACGTTGGCTCCCCAAGAGTTACCTTGAGAATCATGCTCACTTCCCTCCTCATTGTTGACTCTTGAAGCTTCAACTTCCTCCATTCTTCCCATATCTTCACCATCCAAGCAACACTCAACAATGATCTCCTTATTGACCCCCTCTTCTTCATTTGTAGCTTCACGATCGGGTTGAATTTCTTGTGGAGACACCCGACCTTCATGCCCAAATGAACCTTCCTCAACAATTCGTGGAGCTCGAGTGGCCGACATCGTGATACGAGCCATGAGTGCATTGATCCGAGCATCTTGCACCTCTATTTGGGCCTTGAGCTCCTCTTTGACCCCTTGCATTTGAGTCATCATCGCTTGTTGAATCTTTTGCAATAAAATCATCATCTCATGTTGACTCTTTTGCAAAAGCATTATCGCCTCTTGTTGACTCTTTTGCATTTGGACCAACATTTGACAAGTCTCAAAGTTGGGGATTTTTGGTTGTGGGTTATGTGAGGGTGTTTGGTAGTTGTTAAGATGTTGGAATGATCCTTGACAACTTTCATAACCATACGGAGGGCGTTCGTAAGATTGTTGATGAGGTTGATATGGTTGGTGAAATTTTGGGACTTGGCCATTTGCCCCATAGTTGTCCCGTGACGATTGATGGAAGCTAGGACGTGCCATTTCCATAACGTTGCTTTGATACCTAGGATGAACTAGAAGCACTTGAGCAAACGTTAATATCCTAGTGCTTTTGAGGCACTAGGAAGAGAGAATAGCACACAAGAAGTAGAACGGAGATACACAAGGAGAAGAAAACACAAAGATCAAGAACAAAGTCTAAAACTAAGCACACAAAAGTCTAAACTACGCCGTCCCCGGCAACGGCGCCAATTTGACGGGTGGGATTCGCCGTCTATCCCGCCGTCAAATAATAACCAACCAACCTAACTAGGGTAGCTAGGGCAAGTCGGGTCGATCCACAGGGACAGAAATGGGTTTAGATTAATGGGTGCTATGGTCTAGGAATGGGTTCGAGACAAGCTAATCTAGGGGGAGGTTAAGGACTAGGCTAAGGTCTAAAATATGGAAAAGGAAGACAAAACAAGTAACTAACGACTAAGGGAAGCAAGGATAACAATAAGAATGAAAACTAGGGTTAGGTCGGGTTCATGGATGCAAAGAAGACAAAAAGGGGAAGAACGGGGTTACTAGCATCCTTTCATAGCCTAGATTCTACCGATCGGGCTCTGGCTACGTAATCGGCCTAGGGGTCATCCTCATCGGGCTCTCGCTACGAAATGAGGGGACCAAACCAACCCACCAAACACACACATACAAGAGAATATGCAAGACAAACAAGGATTGATCGTCTCTAGTCTCACAAGCATTTCATTGAACATGTGGAGTGCAAGGTAAATGAGAAACAACAAAAACAACATCTAGTACCACCCATCTCACCCTAATCATCCACAATCACAACCAATCACCCTAATAACCCTAGCAAGAGTCTACTCAAACATAACTATGCTAAAACTAACACTAACAAGAGGAATCAACATAAGAATCAAAGAAATCATAATGAAACTAGTGAAAACAATGAACTATGAACAATACAATGAACAAAGATTAAAACTTGGATGAATAAACAAGATTAAGAGGAAGGAATAAGAAGATTATACCTACTAACAAGAGGATGAAAGATTGAAACTTGCATTAATGAGAAAAACCCAAAACAATCACCCAAGGTTGTCAATCTTGGTTGAATCTTGAAGAATTCCCTTAATACAAGGATTAAACTAAGATTAACGATTAACTAAGAACTAATCTACACTAATCTAAGCTAATCTATGCTAAAGTAGTCAAGGGTTTAGTGGGTAATCAAGAACATTTTATAAGATTACAAGAGGAAGGGTATATATAGGGTTACAATGAGTAAGGAGAAGAAAAGATGAAGCGCGGGCCTGAACTGGGCTCATCCTGGTCGGGATGAGGTGGTTCCGGTCGGGATGAGGTGGTTCCGGTCGGGATGAGGTGGTCCCGGTAGGGATGAACTTATCCCGGTCGGGAACAAGCATAACACCGGGCTGTGTTATCAATAACACCAGGCTATGTTATTGCTCTTCCCAGTCGGGATGAGATGGTCCCGGTCGGGATGAGGTGGTCCCGGTCGGGATGGACCCAGGACAGAAGCTATCGCATTTGTGCACCTCATCCCAGACGGGATGAGGTCCTTCCCGTCGGGGATGAGTCTTGTAGGCCTCCAATATGATCTTTAAGGTTCCTCCTTGCCTCTCATGGGTTTCTGATCGATTCTCGGGACTCGGGATCGAGCCTAAGGGGCTCGAGAATGGGTCTCAAGGTCTCGGGATCGAATCCAAGGCATCGAGTGATCGTTCCTTCTCTTCGTTGGCTCCAAAAGTGTATGAAACGAGTCGGAATCGTTCCAATTCTTCATGAATGGTCTCGGGAACCTAAAACGAACTAAAGGAAGCATAAGTAACCCATAAACCGCTCCCAAGGAGCGATTCCACAAGGAAAATGGGACCAAAACACAACAAATTAGGCACTACAAACTACACTTATCAGTTGTGAAAGGTGTTTTGAGAATGTAACCATTTCGGATTTCTTGACTTCATTAATTGAAGCTTTGGTTGCGTTAATGGTATATGTAAAAACTTTCTTTTCCTTTTTCAAAATACAATGTAACCGTTTGGTGTGCCCTGACCCCATTAATTGGGAGTTTCGGTAATATTAACGGTATTTGTTGTTTGACGGACTTAACTTTTAACCGTGAGACAGCGTTTTTGAAAACGTGTTTTGCTTTGAAAATGTCGAGTGTAAATTTTGCCATGGTGACGGCGTCTGAAAGTGTATGTTTTTTTTTTGAAATCATGACTTGACCGGAGTATCGACGTTTCAGAAATCGTTTTGAAAAGTTTTTTCGAAAACGGAATTGGGTGCGGTTGAATATTTTGGCGTGGTTGAGTCCGAATTTTAGTATTTTATTTGGGTTAGATTGTTCAAACACGCTACACATAACTAGGAATGCATACACTCATGCAGGATGCAGACTCGGGTAGGTTAGGGTAGGCTGCTACCGCCCACGAATAATCTTTACTTAGGCATCGACAATGGTCTGGGGAGACGAGTGTCATACCAACCGTTCGGAACTATCCGCTTATTAATCCCGTAGTTAAGCGTTAGGCGACCGGAGCGTCAATCGAGGATCTCTCCGCGTGTCCCTAAAGATCTTACTGCGAAGAGGACGATTGGTCCTGATATCGGTTAGGGTGGGCTTTTTAGGGCCAAAATCTGTAGTGACCACAACTAGGAAGTAAGACGTGAGCTTCACCGACCTCGTTCAAGTTACACCACCACTGGAAACTTGTTTCCAAATCCCCAGCGGAGTCGCCAAACTGTGGACGTCCGTCCGCACCGCCCGGCGCCCCGCGCGCGCTTGCGCGGGACAGGCCCGGTTGTCAACGTGTGGCGGCGGCCACCCACGCGGTCCCCTCCTACCGGGGCCCGGTCCGATCTCGCATACGGGACGAAGTGTCGGACCTCGATTTGGATGACGATCCGGACTTGTACTAGACGGGTGTGAGGTACCCGTGTTTCCGTTTGGGAATCGATCGAGTCGTGGTTGTAAATGTTTAAAGGCTGTTTTGTTTGGCAAGACAACCTTTTTAGTGAACTGAAGTTGTCGTGATTTGTGGAGTCGCCACCGAGTCAAATTATGGGAGCTCGGAAACCGTTCAAGTCAACTTTGATCCCTTGCCGGCTCAAAGTTGAGTGGCACGGGACCTAAAGATAAAGACTTGTACCCTTAAGCACTCCATGCCTGGAATGGCTCTCGTTGCCAATGGTTTTGGACATCCGGAAACCTTTGATTTTGAGTAAGGGGTGAGGGTACGTGTTGGGAAGTCCACCAAGAACACCCAACCCCACCCGCACTATAGCGGCCTCTACTAATCAATCGGTGGGCTGATATCCTAGTTCTTTTGTTGTGGTGGAAGTACTGTAACATCCGTTGTTTTAACCCTAAATCTTTTCCTATGTCGGTTGTTTAAGGACAAGTAAGTTTTGTCGTCGAAGTAGTTGTGTTTACATTCATTGCATGCGATTTCACGTGACAAGCAGGCCATGAAAAGATGCACTGAGGAGAGTACGAGATTATACGTATTAGCAAACCAGTTTTAACGCGATAATACGGATATTAGTTGTTCTCGTTGTTTACGTTACCTGGTATTCTGCTTAAGATGCGTCGGTTCAGTATTAATAGAGATGCGTCAAATCTAATAAGGCGAGCACCGGGACTAATACGGAACCCGACCATCACTTTGTTCAGTTTTAGTTGTTTTACGTTTTGAATTCCGTGTTAGGTGATTTAGCATGCGATTATAAGGTCATAAAAGTAACAAATCATACGAAAAACTGTAAATGCGAATGTAAGTAAATCACATAGTGAGGAGTTGCACCCTCAAAGTGTGCGCTAAACGGGACTCGATGCATAAATAGTTTTGAGAACGGATCTCGGAATTACTCGTGTCTATTTAGTGTGTTTTAGTGTTTGTGATTGAAGTTGGGACGTTACGTAGTTTAGTGGATGTTTGTGGGCCTAGTGCCCACATCTATTATCGCCGTAGTGCATAATAATAGAAAGTGCAAATATGAAAAGTTTTGTTTAGATGACAACCTAGTGACGACTCTATCAACAGGCGGATCCTCCTAGCTTGACCAGTGACTCCGGCAGAGCTCCGTTACCGTTTGACCTTCCCGCGGCTACTCCGGCAGAGTTTCGTTGCTAAGGACTAGTTCTGCGGCTAATCCGGCAGAACCTGGGTACTAGTTTTGAGCTAGCCGATCATAGGCACCTCGGTATCGAGTGGAGTGTTCGAAGGTGAGGAGTAGCGTCGATTTCGCTTATATTTTATTATCGGAACTACGATCGAGTGAATCATTTGCCTCGGGTGTCGGACTGCGAGCTCTTAGCGAGAGTTTAGAGGGAGAAGAGAGAGTTGAGTTGTGTCGAAATGAGGACGTGAAGGGGGGTATTTATAAGTGTTTTCGGCCCTCGTCGCCCATATAGGCGCGTGAGATGGGGCGGACCAGGTCTCGTGCGCCTGGGCTCCGGCATGGGGATTCTTAGGCGCGTGAGGCGGGGCGGTTGGAGTTTTGAATATACGATTTTGATACATTCCAAAACAGAGAGACGGGTGTATTATTCATAACTTAGGGCCTAAGTCTTCCGGTGTTTACCCTAAGGTCTTGGGTTTAGTGGGCCTCGGGTGTTCATCCCGAGGTTCGTTTGGCGCGGTGTTGACTCGGTTCGAGTTTCGGGACCGACTCGGGGTCCCGGTGTCGGAATTGACTCTAATTAGTGTCTATGCGATCGTAACGACGCGACTATGGCTGCCATCATGTTAATTTATTTTTCCTGAATAATTTATTTGATCTGTTCTATAGAAAAACTATCTAAAGCAACGCGAACCCGCGTCGCGTTGCAGTCCTATCGTCATCGGGTGTTTGTTGGGCCCTTCTGCAGCCACCAGGTCCAAATCCGGGTGTCTACAAGAGAACAAAAGGGAAAAAGGATCACCTTCCAAAAGGTAAGCTTACCATTTTATAAAATTCTATTTTTAGAAACTTTACTAAAAATAACATTGTAATCCCCTAGAAATTCTAACGCAATACAGTGGCGGAAACACTGTAGAGTTGGGATTAAAACACGCTGACAAACTATATCTTATTAAAAGAAATGGTAAGTCAATACAAAGGCCACATTTTACAAAAGGGCTAAATAAAATAAATTCTCCAAACGGGTTATACAAATCCATAAAGTACATGAATAGAGAAAGAGTAGGATCCACGCTACTCGCTAGCTCACACCCAAAACCCAGCAACAAATACCTGTCATGTTATAAACATAACAACCACGTCAGTGGGGAGTAACTCGGACGTTCTCCCAGCCATATTATATCATATGGAAAAATAATAGTATTATTATATCAAAATATTTAAAAAGAGAAAAGATTAAAACGATATAATAAAAATAAGTTTTCGGAGAAAAATTAAAACACTTGCCAACCTGCAAGTCAAAAATCAATCGATAATAATAATCATATTCAAAAACGGAGTTATGGAAATTCGACTAGTGTGCACAACGCTAGACTTTCACTGGGACAATACTGGAAACTAGCTTCGAGAACTGTAGACTTAACTCATAACAGAATCCAGTCTCTAACTAGGCAACTCAACTATAACAAGACTGCGTGCAGCGACGTCCTGGTTTAAGTAGTGCATACCCCTCCTAGACAACAAATTTGTCTAGTTCAGCTGACGCCGACTAACACGATGCGGTATCTAGCTTAAGGTCAAAACATACACTCTCCTGAACACAAACCATGCTCAGTTCCAAAACCAATGTGCCCCATAAAGACACACCAGCCTTACAGTTGATGACAAAAACGTACATCCCAGACTATATTACTCTAACCCTACACTTGTCCTTATTCCATAACTCTAAAACAAGCCATTATCGATATTCAAAATAAATATAATCAATATAAATAATATGAAAATAAAAGGAATAAACATTTTATATAAAAAAGGAAAACTTCCCATAAATAGAAACTTACTAATTTTAGAAACTTACTTAAAATAGAAATATTCTTATAGAAATACGTAAATCATTAAAATTAGTGAAATACATAAAAATAACATTTCTAATGAGATTAACATTTTATTATTATCGTCGTTATCGTAAATTTATTATATTTCTAATTTTGTTACTCAAAATATAAATAAAATATAATAAGTCAATATATAGTATTTTATAAATAATTATAAAATAGAGTTAAAACTATAAATTTTAGAAAAGAGATGTTTTAAGAAAAACGATATCGAAATTAATTTAGTCGAAGAGTTTCATAAATGAAATGAGATTTACAAAGATTTGAAATTATTTTTAACAAATAGCTTTTATTAACAAATAATATGGATTTTAATAAAAATAGTCAATCGGAAACAAATAGGAAATTATTAGTGAAAATAGTCTCGACTAAAATATATTTAAAAACTAAATCGACTATTTTCTCATTTATTGATATAAATCGTAAAACAAAAATTTATTTATTAAACAAGTATACAAATTTTGATTATAATATAAAAATACAATTTTGAGTTAAAATTACAAATTAACGAAATCTGAAGAAAATATGAAATCGTTATTATTTTAGTGTCACGATAACCAACAAAATATTACAGCGATCGTAAATAATCAAATTACTAACGATTTATAAAACGATATAGAAAACTTGTAAAATATTATGGCACATGATTTAAAGATACTCCCTCCGTTTCTATGATTTCTTCCACCTTAAAAGTGGCACATTTCTTAAGAAAAACAATAAAATAACTAAGAATAGAGAGGGAGTAAAGTAGGAGGGTCACCTAGGTAAGAGAGAAGTGTGAAAGAAAAAAGGAAAGTGGAAGAAATCAAAGAAATGGTTGAAAAAGGAAATGTGGAAGATATCAAAGAAACAGAGGGAGTAATATTTAGCAAATAATAAATAGCTAAAATTAGAAAACCGAAGTTAAATATTTACTACATACTAGTACTCAAACATACGATATAAAATCGAGTAACGTCCTAAAGTTACCTTGAGTCGACTTGTCTTCGACGGGTCTTCACCAAGTCTCGTAAAAAGAGATGAACAGGAGGATTAGAATAAGCAGACGAAGCAAGCTAGAGACGGAAAAGAGGAGCGGCATGATCGACGACAACAGCAGGCAACGATAGCAGCACCTGAGACAAGCCCACATTAAAACCGGACACTGAGCAGCAGCATGAACACGGACTAAAGAAGAACGACAACAGATGAAGGTGAAGGGAAGAGAAGAAGAACGGAAAAGAAGAAGATGAACAGGACAGCAACGGCAAAAAGACAAGACGAAACAACAACCGTAGCAGCAACACAGAAATACGGCAAAAGAAATGAGTAAGACAGGAACTCGATTAACACAGGAGCAGCAGCAATTTACAATAGCAGAGATGGGAGGAATTGCAGCAGCGAACAGCAAAAACAGATTCAACGAGTGAAGAAGAGGAAGAGAGAACAGCGTACAACAAACGTGATACAATAGACAGCAGCAAAACCGACATAATCAGCAGCGGAGAACAGTATGAAAACAGAAGGAGAAGAGGACGAGGAAGAAGGAGAAGAGGAAGAGTATGTCAGCAACAAACAGAAGCAGTAGGGAAAAAGTGACAACAGCAGCGAGGATAAGAAGAAGAAGAAGAAAAACAGCCGACAATAGCAAAGGCAACCCTGAAACACGAAACCCGATAAAACGAGGCGACAATAGAACAACATGACAGCAACATAGTTAATGGCACTTCAGAAATCATCATTCAAATCGATAAAAATGCAGCAGAAGAAAACGCAGAGGAAAAGGAGAATAACGGGCAGAAATTGGCAACAAAGTGCAGCAGAACGAACCGAATCAGAGGATGACAACGAGGACAGAAAAAGGGCGACAAGACTGACCTTAAACGGGGCAGAGACGCACGAAATCAGGGGAGGAAAGAGGGTAGACGTGTCGAAGAACAACCATGACGACAACAGCAGCACGCACACGAACCAACAGTAGCAGCAGCAGCGTACAATAGCAGCAGCGAAACAGGGGAGGCGCGAAGAGAGGAAAATAGATGAAGATGGTGAACGGATATGGTGAAGGATGAAGGAAAAAAAAAAGATAGAGAATGAAGAGACAAACGCAGCAGATGGGGATGACAAATTGATTAGGAAGATTGAAGGTGAAGAATGAAAGGAGGAAGGAAGGTGGACGATGAAAAAAAAGAGAAGGGGGAAGGAATGATGAGGGATTGAAACGGTGGATTGAGAAGAATGAAGAGGTGGACTTAAAAATCAACAGTAATGGGACACGTGAAATAAAAAGAAGGAAAAGGGGATGAACGTAGTGGGAAAATGAGGAGTTAAACGAATAATACGGATTGGTTAAATGAATCGGGTAGGAGACGAATTCCGAGATAATACGTTGACTGACCCACGAGATTGACTTAAAAATAAATAAATAAAATAATTGGGTCGACTAACAAAATTAGTAAAATAAACGTTTCTTGAGTTTTAAATGATTATTCGAGACGAAAATAAAGTTTATAGAAATCAATAATTAGAAGATGAAATAGTATTTCCCGATAAATAATGAAATTTCGACAAAGTGAATTAAATTGATTTCTCGAGGAAAGGTAATAAATGCTTTGACGAAACTTAAAATAAATGAGTTTCGAGCCGAAATTTATTAAGTATAAAAAAATAAAAAGAATTTAGAATTTAAATCCGCGAAATAGACTTTCGATAAGAAATAGATTAAATGTATAAAATGAGTCGAAAAAGAAATAAAAATATGTTTTAAATATAAGAGTTTCAGAGTCAATTAGAATCTTAGGAGTTGGAAACGACTAAACGATAAATTTATTTTATAATAATTTTAAGAATTACGAGTTAAATAGTAAATAAAATAAAAAAGCGATTATAACTTTAATTAAATTTATTTTATAAAATCAGGGGTGTTACCAACATCATATCAAAATAGCAAAAATATTAGTTTATACTAATAAAACATTTTTAGTAAACAATATAGATTTATAAAACTAATACTTTCGGCCTTAACGATATTAATTATCAAAGTGAGAGCATTTAGGTTTATGAAATTATTAAAATATCTACCAAGTGTTTATAAAATGAATAAAAATGTCTTAAAAATTTTAATACTACTAATCAGAGTGTTTTCAAAGTTTATAAAATTAAAATTACCTAATTATTAATAGTTTCGACAATACAAACATAAATAGGATTTTACGGAAATGTCAAATTAAATATTTTAATTTCTTTTATTCAATTAAACCAATGAAACATATTTAGAGTATGTTAGGGGATGATTTAGTTCTTAAAGTTTCAGATTTAAATATTTTCAAAATTGCTGGAAAAATAATTCTTTTAGGTAAGACGAAGCATTTTAACGATAAATCGTAATTTTGTCCAAAAATCATAACTATTAATTAAAGACTTTAATAAATAGTACAAAAATTACTTAAAATAGCTAAAATATGTTTTTGGACATTCTGTCCAGAAAAGAAAATTTTCCAGAATTCTTAAACTCGGTTTTTAAAGGGGTTTTCTCGTTAATCGTCTAATCTCGACAATAACGATTAATAAAAATAGTAATTACAAAAGGATTTAAGTATTAATATCCAAAAATTATAGCACGACTCTCACAAACACGGGTTCCAAATTGGCCCATCAACCTACGCTAAGTCCAATATCGGTACGGGATGGTCCTACTCAATCTACAACCTCCAAAATTAAGTATACTTAAATACTTATATAATCTTTCAATTAGTATGGTAAGAATCCACAAATGATTTAGACTAATCCATTAATTAAGATTCCAACGGTCATCAAAACATACCCAAACTCGTAATCACTAAGGCTCATAAATTCGAAGCTTATAAGGTCTGAACTCGAGGTATACTTCAATTCTATCGAGTAAGGAACACTAAGTAAAATCCACCAAATAACAATGTTCGGACACGAAAACTTCAAAAATGATCATCAACATATTCTTAACATCATCAATAGACAGAGGTTAGTAAACTACGCCAAATATTAAGCACACTCAGCCTGACATGTAACGACAGATACTCACATTTTCAAACATGTCATTCAACTAAGGTTTCTGAGAATTCCATCAAATTCTATATCATAATAGCGAAACCACTAAAATATTTGTTAACTCAACGAAGCCACAATCTCGTTGGTCTAAGGGTTCTGAACTATAAATCCATCAAGACGATTGGCATTAAGTATTCCTCAAAACAATGCGATAAATCCAACCTTTAATTGTGCAATATGTTTCTCTCCTTCAAGGTTAACAATGATCTATCCAATATTTAGGTCATTCAACTCCAAAGTTCGTAGGTGACAATCCTACATCAACGATCCACGATCTAATCCTTAAGAACCACGGGAAATCTATGTCCACCAAAATTTCTGACGACATTAATGAAAACCTTTAATGGTACCACAACACTCAGGCTAACATTTTAAACGATACTCTAAGATCCCAAATATTCACGATTCATCCACCAAATAAACATTAGGTAAGAATCCCAAAGTGATATTATAAGTTACATTTAGTTCGGTTCTAGGGTAGGTACTAGGTATCCATCAAATATGATATACTCTTACTACTCCAAAATATATTCAACTCTAAATACTCCAAAATAATCAAAGCAACCTATAACACAAGGTTCAGTGTCTAAAGTATCATCCTAATTCCATCAATTAACTAATACCATTCAAATCAAACCTCAGAAAGCTTACTAGACTAGATGAAAAGATACAACTCACAATCCTCAAACCATAGGTAATAAGAAGTTAACTAAACCTCTAACATCTGTAACTTCCAAAGGCTCACTAAGACAGAATTCGGTCTAACCAAAGAATCTCAAGAGAAAGATGGTAAAGTAGAAGAATAGAACAAAGATTCACGATAAGAATGAAGATGAGAATATAAGAGAAGAATTGGAAGAATCAGAGGGTGGAAGATGAAAGGAAAGAATCAATGATCCTAGATAATTAAGATCTTAAACTATAAGAGAATCTCCGGACTTCTGGAGTTCACAAAGGAATGTCGCTGGATTTCTTTAACTTCAAGTAGAGGAACAAACAAACAAACTAGTTACAAACTAGAAAGGCTACCGTTTGGAATATCGCAGCGGTCGGTAAACTCGTTAACTGGGTGTATGAGCAAAAAGCCTGCCTGTGGATCAAATGGGTTAACACCAATTACCTGAAAGGAGCGAACTGGCAGACCTATGTCCCCCCTTCTGACTCCACATGGACTTGGAGAACCATTTGCAAAGCAAAAGACAAGCTTAAAGACGGATTTACTCAGGTTCGTGGTCGACACACCCACTGGGTTACTCTATTGATCGAGGTTACCACTGGCTTAGAGGAAATTATCAAAAGCCTGATTGGTATAATCTGGTTTGGAGCAAATGGAATATACCCAAGCATTCGATCATTACCTGGCTCCTGCTTTACGGTGGGCTGAGCAAGAAGGATAGGCTGTTCAAAATCGGATATAGCAAAGACGACAAATGCTGTATATGTGACAGGGAGACGGAAACTGTTGAGCATCTCTTCCTGGAATGCATATACAGCTACAGAATTCAAAGAAAAATCGAGGACTGGACTGGGTTCAGTCTTCCCCAGTTACATGAGGTCAGGTTCATTAAAAAGGATGAGAAACTTAGCCCTATGATCACTACAGCTGTCATATATGTAGTATGGCTTGCGAGGAATAATGCTAGAATGGATGGAACTGTCCAAAGATCTGACAAGGCTAAAGTCGTATCACCTTAATCAAAATAAACCTAACTAACGACTAACAAATAGCTAGTGGCAAGTAAGGGTCGAACCACAGAGAGATGGATGAATATTGCAAATTATTTATAATCGACTCTAAACTATTCTAATTCCGGTGTTTTGTGTTTGATTTTCTAAACTATTGCAGTAATGTAAAGTAAGAGGTTCTATCAATATTGAAAGGATCTAGGGTCTTACGGTTCACTATGTAATTAAATTGGGTAAAGTTAATTAATCAGTCAATTAATCAATCACATTTATTTAGGGCAAAGACACGGCCTTTCGGATCTTATGTCAACCTTAGGATAGATTCTGACGGGCTCTCGCAACTTACCAGATTATCCTACCCACTTACTTGTAAGTCTACCCTTACTAGGCTTTCGATCTTAGGTTTGGGTTCCTAAACATTCAACTAGTTCAACGTCTCAAACTAATCGAACAAGGATACAAAACAAGTGGTAAGGCAATAACATATGGATGATTAATCAAACAATTAATTAAACTAACATCCCCAATTCAATTAACATAGATCCCAACCCTAGATAAGTAAATTAGCTACTCATGACGAAATATGGAACAACAAAAGAATTAAGCATAATCGAAATCAATATGAAAATAAGGGAAAAGGGAAAAATACCGATTACGAAGAACTGAAGGATTGAATAATAATTAATATCTAAAAAGTACCACTACAAGCTTGCAAAATTCCGATGCTAATAATAAAACTAAACTAAAGTTTTTGAATGAGGAAAAGAAGTGTAAAAGTAAAACTAAACTAATGAATGAGAAAAGTGTCAATAAATCTAACCCCAAGTATGGTATATATACTAATAATAAGGAGTCTAACATCTTATCCTTTTCCTAAATAATTAGGAAAAACTAACAAGCTAAGAATATTACGTAAGATAAGAGTTATGATATGTTAAGAAGTCAAAAAATGGAAATCCCGCAAAAACAGCCTCAAACCGGTCGGTTTGGGCCTGAACCGACCGGTTCAAGGTTGTCCCGACCGGTTTGGGTTCGTCCCGACCGGTTCGGGTTTCTCTGCACTGCACGACAAATTTGAAATGCTTGTTGTTTCTTCGATACTTATCGGATTTGGGCGTGTGATATACCGTTGGAAATCTAAGAAAAAGGTCATTCCATCGCCACAAAAATCAGCTCAATCGGAATTGTAGAACTCAAGATATTCACGTTTGAAGTTGACCTTTGTTTTTGCGATTGTTCTTTCTTCTCGATTTGCATTTGTTTGACCTTTCAAACTTATTTCTTTGTCAAGTCTTATTGTTTCTTCACTCACGCCCTTCTTTAACTCTTCACTTTGCATCCTATAACTTTTATCGCGTCTTTCTTATAGATTTCATGGCTCGACTCTCGTCATTGCCCAAAATATAGCTCCATTGCCTTTATTTGTTTCGTTTCCTACAAAACGTAAACAAAATACCCGACATAACAAAGAAGGATGAAAAGCTAGAAAAACGACTCCTAGGATACATAAAATGAACCAAAATAAAGGAAAAGTTGGGGTTAAATATATATACGAAATGAGTTCATCAAATCCCCCAAACCAAACATTTGCTTGTCCCTAAGCAAGCAAAACGATCATCAAAGAGTATGGACAAGACTTAAACAATGGCTTAGAGCTAACTTCATCAACATCCATCATCCCAAATCTAATACTCTAACAAGCAAATGAGACCAAGGCTAAAGAAACAAATTCTAAAGCAAAAGATTAAGAGTAAAAGAATTTCAAAAATCGAGCTTCAATCAATATTCAAATGCCAAACTTTTAATCTTGCACAACCTTCTATGTCGAGATTCCTTACGGTTTTTTCATCACTCAATAAGGGCAATATTGTGAGTTTATGTAGAATCGGAAAGACAAAACACTCACCTAACTGCGACTTATAACAACATGCATGTAATCTAACATGATACCAATCTCTACCAACCGTACATACACATTCAATCGGACCAAGACACATGTCGAGGACTTACATATGGTATAAAGTCAGGTTAATCAGGTAAGAAGGGGCAAAATGATTTGGATATGTGGAAGTGAAAGTCAAGCTAGTCCAACCGTAACCAAACTGAGAATTATTTCATTCTTACCAAACTTCAATCAAAGGAATAAGTAGTACCAAGCACCTTAATTTCAATCTTTTATAACCGGCTTCGCACCAACAACTACGAAAACAGAGAGATCAATTCTTTTCTCATAGCAAAAACACATTCCTTTTCTTTTTTCACTTCATTTTTTCAACTATCTTCTTTCTTTTCTTTTCTTTCATTGATTTTTTTTTCTCAATCATTCATCATTTTTTTCCAATTCCCTTCCTTAATCGACTCGGTACCAAATTTCACCCACAAAAAATAATTCCGTCTAATTAACCAACTAGCTTGACTAGGGTAGGCAAATATGGCATGTAGTTAATAAACGGGTCAAAACAGGTCAAATTATGGCTATGTGAAGTTCATGGGAATTAGATAAAAGAAAGAGGATTGCCTCTTCTACATGTGTCACAATCACAAACTGAATGTATATAGGTATTTAAGAGACGAATGTCATGCTTATGCAATTTTATGTTACATGTCTCATAAGGAGTGCTACTCTCAACCTATATGAAACTGATCATGGATGTCATCAGTTTAGGCTCTAAGTCTCACAATATAAGTAGCTTACTCGACGACAGGTCAATTGACTCATTTGGCATTCAAAACATAATCGGCGACAAGATCAAAGAAATCTCAAACTCAAATAACGGGAAATAAGTGTCATTCACAAGAAAGAGCAAAGAACTAGGGAAAAGCATGCGACAAAAGCAATATCATTGTCGGCGACACGACTCTAAACTAAAATACACGAAAAAACGAAAAAAAAAATAAAAAAATGTTTTTTTTTTGAAAATTAAAACACACGTAAAAGAAAAAAAACACTAAACACAAAATATCCCCCCAAACCAAATTACACAATGTTCTCATTGTGAACCAAGAGAAATAAAATAGGACAAAAATATAACGGGTAAAGGAAGACAAAAAAAACGAAAATAAAAAGTAAATTAAGAGAGAAAAGGGAAAGGTACCGACAATATATTTACCGTAAATAAGTCCCCCCAAACCAGCAACCAACCGGGACTAAGAATCAGACTCCACCATAAATAACAAAATCATAGTAGCTCAAGGCTCTCAAAAGTTGATAAAAAAACTGCGCATGTGCTATACAAGAGCATAAGTAGCACCAAGATATAATAAAGACATCATATAAAATCAATGTCAAAGACCGTCTAAGCTTGTCGTAATTCCTTTGAAAACTCTCATAAGGCCTCGATATATAATCCCATCCCTCAACAAATGGTGGAAAATAATAACGTACATTATCGGGTATGTAAGACAACTTTATGCCTCTCAAATTAATAATATTATTTTTCACAATTAATTCATACGAAACGGGAGGAATACCTATACTAACATCGAAGTTTGGAGGAAGTTCAAGTGGATGAAAATGTTCTATTACCTCAACGGGTGTATCCATGATCCCATATACCTCAAGATTTTCTGTTTCAAGGGTTCCTGGATGATTTAGCGCTGCTTCTAACGCATCTACCTCCGCTTTCCAAGGGTTAACATTTCCTGAACAACTCTCAAAACACATCAAATCCTCTAAAGGGGCCTCGGTGAGGAGCCCTTGTGTAGAATAATCAACAAAATCATCAATCACACAAGAAGCATCAATACATGATTTAGGAATAGTGATTTCAGACGAAAGCTCAGTAGGCTGAGAACTAGAATTATCAATTGAGTCACAATTAGGCATATTATTAGTGCTCAAAACTTCATGATTTTCAGCCAAAGTTTGGACCTTTAAATTGTCAGTCATAGTAGAATCAATTTCAATGACCGGAGAATGGACTTTCAAAGCAAAAATCAAGGGCTCATCATCATCGTCATCAGATAAGTCAATATCCTCTCTAACATGTGCAACGGACGTACTCATAACACAGTCAGTTGATGATGGTGCAGGATCAGCTCTCAAATTTGACTCACGTAGAGTAGCCGTTAATTTTTGCAATATCGCCTTACATTCCGCCACGAAAGCAATCCACCTCTTCTCTGACTCAGCGCTGTTTCGGGCTAAATATTTAAGGAGTTCCCATCGCTCCTCATAAGGCATATAATTAAACATCCCATCGCAATTTGCCTCAATATTAGCCCGTTTCTCATCATCCACACCATCATAAATCATATGACACATCTCCCAAATATCAACATGATAGTCACTTTGATAAATAAAAGACTCAAGTCTATCCCAATAAATATGCAGTGACTCATGATTAAATTGAGGAAAGTAGAAGATAGTCATAATGATTGGAAAAAAAAAAAAAAATATATATATATATATATATATATACGAAAAAAAAATAAAAAAAAATATATAAAATAATCTAGAACCCAAAACAAATAATAAGCAATAATACAAAACCGTCTCCCCGGCAACGGCGCCAAAATTGATAAGGCTAAAGTCGTATCACCTATATCAAAATAATCCTAACGAACAACTAACAGGTAGCTAGTAGTAAGTAAGGGTCGAAGAAGACGTGTAAAAGGGTACCAATTAGGATTAAGATGTAGGGGTTGGATGTGAAATTCCGGGGAATTTCAAGTCTCACAAAGATTGCTAGCTTGATTGGTAAGTTTATTAAATGCGATGAGATTACTCACCATTAAACTTTTCTGAGTTATGCCAAAATTCCGGTGGAAGTGGACTTTAATCAATACTTTCCTAAGGAAGTTATTTTCCTTGATTAGAAAGGACTGGAGCTGTAATCCCCTAGAAAATCTAACGCGATACAGTGGCGGAAACACTGTAGAGTCGGGATTAAAACACACTGTAACTATGTCTTAGTAAAATTAAAATGGTAAAGTCAAACAATAGGCCTTAAATAAAAGGGTTATTTAACAAAAATAATATCAACTATAGGGCGTCTTCCCAAACTAATACCAATTTCAATAAATCCGAGAATAATACGTATTATTGGAGTAGTTAAACAAGAGTAGTATAATTGACTTTATAACCTGCTACATCAGGTCACCTAATTAATATTTAACCTGCTACTTATCCTCCATCCTCCTCCTTAGACACGGATAACCGGTGAACTCTATCGGGTCAGCTTCGGGTCAGGTCACTTTCAGGTTATAATAATCGGGTTGACTTCGGGTCGGGTCGGATAATTTCGGGTTCGGGTCATTCTCGGGTTTGCTGTTTTCAACCTTTTTAGGGATATCGACTAGTTTTCTATAATAATAGTCGGGTCAGTTTCGGGTTAGTTCGGGTCAAAATCATGCTTCGGTTCGGGTGTCGGGTCGGTTTCAATTTGGCTTATTCGGGTCGGGTCAGCTTTCTCAAGTCTACTCCTCCTTCATCTTCTCTCTCCATTACCCTTCATCCTTCTTCCGTTTTTTCTATAAGTTTCTTTTAGATTAATGTGTTGATTTTGGTGTAGGATTGTGTTGTTAGTCATATTTGGTGAGGTTGAAGGAAGAGGAAGACCGAAGACGTTAATGACGTTTAATGCCTCGTATACTGAGTAAGTGAAAAAGAGTGAACATTAAACAAATTAAAGGCAAAAAAGCAAGGTGAACGAGTTCTATCGTTAACTCGTCATCTATACTACTCTGATTTAACTTCTCCAAAAAATGTATTATTCTCAGATTTATTAAAATTGGAATTATTTTCGGAAGACGCTCTATAGTTGATATTATTGCTGTTAAATAAAATTAAAGGTGAAAAGGAAGGTGGAAGGGTTCTACAGGTAACCGGTCACCCATACTACTCTCGTTTAACTACTTAAATAATACGTATTATTCTCAGATTTATTAAAATTGATATTATTTTGGGAAGATGCCCTATAGTTGGTATTATTGTTGTTAAATAAATGGCCAAATTTAAAACAATCCACCAAAGGGGTTTGAACAATCTATAAGACATAATTATTAAAATAAACAAGCAGGATCCACACTGCTCGCTAGCCCACACCCGGAACATGTATACCTGCCATATTAAAACATAACAACCACAATCAGTGGGGAGCAATGTCAACGTTCTCCCAGCCGTATAACAGGATTTTAAAACTTTAATTACTATTATAGAAAAATAGTAAGAAAACGGAAAACAGTAAAACATAATAATGAAAATAAGTTTTCAGTGAAAAACTTCACGTAACGAAACAATATAATAAAAATGAGTTTTCCGAAGAAAACATAAAACATTTGCCAACCTGCAAACCAACTAATATCGATAATAATAAAATATTCAAAAATGGCATTATGGATATTCGGTTAGTGTGCGCGCACAAGGCTAGACTTTCAGTAGGGATGTACTAAAAACTAGCTTTGAGAACTCAGACACCAACTTCACACGCAGTGAAGATCCAAGGTCTCTAACTAGGCAACTCAACCATAATAGGACGGCGATTTATCAATGCGAGGTCCTAGCTTAAGTAATATACACCCCTCCTGGATACCGAATGTATCCAGTTCAACTGACGGCGACTAACACCATGCGATATCTAGCTTAAGGGCACAATGCACATATACTCCTGAACACCAAATGTGTCAAGTTCAACCAATGCATCCCAAATGAAAACCCCAGCCTTATAGTTGATTGCAAAATCGTACATCCTAGACTGTATTACTCTAACCCCACACTTATCCTTATTTCATAACTCCAAAACAAAGCCATTATCGATATTCAAAAGATATAATCATTATAATAATAAGAGATAAGGACGTCCGTCCGCACCGCCCGACGCCCCGCGCGCGCCTGCGCGGGACAGGCCCGGTTTTAAACCTGTGGCGGCAGCCACTGATAAGTGTGGTTTGTAGTGCCTATTTCGTAGTGTTTTGGTCTCATTTTCCTTGTGGAATCGCTCCTTGGGAGCGGTTTATGGGCTTCTTATGCTTCCTTTAGTTCGTTTCAGGTTCCCGAGACCGATTTGGAAGAGTTGGAGCGATTCCGACTCGATACATACACTATTTGGAGCCAACGGAGTAAAGGAACGATGACTCGATGCCTTGGAATCGACACCGAGACCTTGGGACCCAATCCCGAGCCTCCGAGACCCGATCCCGAGTCCCGAGCCTCCGAGACCCGATCCCGAGTCCCGAGCCTTTGAGACCCGATCCCGAGTCCCGAGAATCGATGAGAAACCCATGAGAAGCAAGGAGGTACCGAAAGAAGCTTAAAGGAGGCCTACAAGGCTCAACCGGAACCGGTTGAGGTGCACAAAAGAGAGGTGTTCTGTGAAGGGTCCATCCCGAACGGGACCAACTCATCCCGAACGGGATGAGCCCAATTCAAGCCGCAATCCTTTCTTTCTTCTCCTTTCCACTTGTAACCAACTAAATATTTTAATTTCTTTTATTTAATTAAACCAATGAAACATATTTAGAGTATGTTAGGGGATGATTTAGTTCTTAAAGTTTCAGATTTAAATATTTTCAAAATTGCTGGAAAAATAATTCTTTTAGGTAAGACGAAGCATTTTAACGATAAATCGTAATTTTGTCCAAAAATCATAACTATTAATTAAAGACTTTAATAAATAGTACAAAAATTACTTAAAATAGCTAAAATATATTTTTGGACATTCTGTCCAGAAAAGAAAATTTTCCAGAATTCTTAAACTCGGTTTTTAAAGGGGTTTTCTCGTTAATCGTCTAATCTCGACAATAACGATTAATACAAATAGTAATTACAAAAGGATTTAAGTATTAATATCCAAAAATTATAGCACGACTCTCACAAACACGGGTTCCAAATTGGCCCATCAACCTACGCTAAGTCCAATATCGGTACAGGATGGTCCTACTCAATCTACAACCTCCAAAATTAAGTATACTTAAATACTTATATAATCTTTCAATTAGTATGGTAAGAATCCACAAATGATTTAGACTAATCCATTAATTAAGATTCCAACGGTCATCAAAACATACCCAAACTCGTAATCACTAAGGCTCATAAATTCGAAGCTTATAAGGTCTGAACTCGAGGTATACTTCAATTCTATCGAGTAAGGAACACTAAGTAAAATCCACCAAATAACAATGTTCGGACACGAAAACTTCAAAAATGATCATCAACATATTCTTAACATCATCAATAGACAGAGGTTAGTAAACTACGCCAAATATTAAGCACACTCAGCCTGACATGTAACGACAGATACTCACATTTTCAAACATGTCATTCAACTAAGGTTTCTGAGAATTCCATCAAATTCTATATCATAATAGCGAAACCACTAAAATATTTGTTAACTCAACGAAGCCACAATCTCGTTGGTCTAAGGGTTCTGAACTATAAATCCATCAAGACGATTGGCATTAAGTATTCCTCAAAACAATGCGATAAATCCAACCTTTAATTGTGCAATATGTTTCTCTCCTTCAAGGTTAACAATGATCTATCCAATATTTAGGTCATTCAACTCCAAAGTTCGTAGGTGACAATCCTACATCAAGGATCCACGATCTAATCCTTAAGAACCACGGGAAATCTATGTCCACCAAAATTTCTGACGACATTAATGAAAACCTTTAATGGTACCACAACACTCAGGCTAACATTTTAAACGATACTCTAAGATCCCAAATATTCACGATTCATCCACCAAATAAACATTAGGTAAGAATCCCAAAGTGATATTATAAGTTACATTTAGTTCGGTTCTAGGGTAGGTACTAGGTATCCATCAAATATGATATACTCTTACTACTCCAAAATATATTCAACTCTAAATACTCCAAAATAATCAAAGCAACCTATAACACAAGGTTCAGTGTCTAAAGTATCATCCTAATTCCATCAATTAACTAATACCATTCAAATCAAACCTCAGAAAGCTTACTAGACTAGATGAAAAGATACAACTCACAATCCTCAAACCATAGGTAATAAGAAGTTAACTAAACCTCTAACATCTGTAACTTCCAAAGGCTCACTAAGACAGAATTCGGTCTAACCAAAGAATCTCAAGAGAAAGATGGTAAAGTAGAAGAATAGAACAAAGATTCACGATAAGAATGAAGATGAGAATATAAGAGAAGAATTGGAAGAATCAGAGGGTGGAAGATGAAAGGAAAGAATCAATGATCCTAGATAATTAAGATCTTAAACTATAAGAGAATCTCCGGACCTCTGGAGTTCACAAAGGAATGTCGCTGGATTTCTTTAACTTCAAGTAGAGGAACAAACAAACAAACTAGTTACAAACTAGAAAGGCTACCGTTTGGAATATCGCAGCGGTCGGTAAACTCGTTAACTGGGTGTATGAGCAAAAAGCCTGCCTGTGGATCAAATGGGTTAACACCAATTACCTGAAAGGAGCGAACTGGCAGACCTATGTCCCCCCTTCTGACTCCACATGGACTTGGAGAACCATTTGCAAAGCAAAAGACAAGCTTAAAGACGGATTTACTCAGGTTCGTGGTCGACACACCCACTGGGTTACTCTATTGATCGAGGTTACCACTGGCTTAGAGGAAATTATCAAAAGCCTGATTGGTATAATCTGGTTTGGAGCAAATGGAATATACCCAAGCATTCGATCATTACCTGGCTCCTGCTTCACGGTGGGCTGAGCAAGAAGGATAGGCTGTTCAAAATCGGATATAGCAAAGACGACAAATGCTGTATATGTGACAGGGAGACGGAAACTGTTGAGCATCTCTTCCTGGAATGCATATACAGCTACAGAATTCAAAGAAAAATCGAGGACTGGACTGGGTTCAGTCTTCCCCAGTTACATGAGGTCAGGTTCATTAAAAAGGATGACAAACTTAGCCCTATGATCACTACAGCTGTCATATATGCAGTATGGCTTGCGAGGAATAATGCTAGAATGGATGGAACTGTCCAAAGATCTGACAAAGCTAAAGTCGTATCACCTTAATCAAAATAAACCTAACTAACGACTAACAAATAGCTAGTGGCAAGTAAGGGTCGAACCACAGAGAGATGGATGAATATTGCAAATTATTTATAATCGACTCTAAACTATTCTAATTCCGGTGTTTTGTGTTTGATTTTCTAAACTATTGCAGTGATGTAAAGTAAGAGGTTCTATCAATATTGAAAGGATCTAGGGTCTTACGGTTCACTATGTAATTAAATTGGGTAAAGTTAATTAATCAGTCAATTAATCAATCACATTTATTTAGGGCAAAGACACGGCCTTTCGGATCTTATGTCAACCTTAGGATAGATTCTGACGGGCTCTCGCAACTTACCAGATTATCCTACCCACTTACTTGTAAGTCTACCCTTACTAGGCTTTCGATCTTAGGTTTGGGTTCCTAAACATTCAACTAGTTCAACGTCTCAAACTAATCGAACAAGGATACAAAACAAGTGGTAAGGCAATAACATATGGATGATTAATCAAACAATTAATTAAACTAACATCCCCAATTCAATTAACATAGATCCCAACCCTAGATAAGTAAATTAGCTACTCATGACGAAATATGGAACAACAAAAGAATTAAGCATAATCGAAATCAATATGAAAATAAGGGAAAAGGGAAAAATACCGATTACGAAGAACTGAAGGATTGAATAATAATTAATATCTAAAAAGTACCACTACAAGCTTGCAAAATTCCGATGCTAATAATAAAACTAAACTAAAGTTTTTGAATGAGGAAAAGAAGTGTAAAAGTAAAACTAAACTAATGAATGAGAAAAGTGTCAATAAATCTAACCCCAAGTATGGTATATATACTAATAATAAGGAGTCTAACATCTTATCCTTTTCCTAAATAATTAGGAAAAACTAACAAGCTAAGAATATTACGTAAGATAAGAGTTATGATATGTTAAGAAGTCAAAAAATGGAAATCCCGCAAAAACAGCCTCAAACCGGTCGGTTTGGGCCTGAACCGACCGGTTCAAGGTTGTCCCGACCGGTTTGGGTTCGTCCCGACCGGTTCGGGTTTCTCTGCACTGCACGACAAATTTGAAATGCTTGTTGTTTCTTCGATACTTATCGGATTTGGGCGTGTGAAATACCGTTGGAAATCTAAGAAAAAGGTCATTCCATCGCCACAAAAATCAGCTCAATCGGAATTGTAGAACTCAAGATATTCATGTTTGAAGTTGACCTTTGTTTTTGCGATTGTTCTTTCTTCTCGATTTGCATTTGTTTGAGCTTTCAAACTTATTTCTTTGTCAAGTCTTATTGTTTCTTCACTCACGCCCTTCTTTAACTCTTCACTTTGCATCCTATAACTTTTATCGCGTCTTTCTTATAGATTTCATGGCTCGACTCTCGTCATTGCCCAAAATATAGCTCCATTGCCTTTATTTGTTTCGTTTCCTACAAAACGTAAACAAAATACCCGACATAACAAAGAAGGATGAAAAGCTAGAAAAACGACTCCTAGGATACATAAAATGAACCAAAATAAAGGAAAAGTTGGGGTTAAATATATATACGAAATGAGTTCATCAAATCCCCCAAACCAAACATTTGCTTGTCCCTAAGCAAGCAAAACGATCATCAAAGAGTATGGACAAGACTTAAACAATGGCTTAGAGCTAACTTCATCAACATCCATCATCCCAAATCTAATACTCTAACAAGCAAATGAGACCAAGGCTAAAGAAACAAATTCTAAAGCAAAAGATTAAGAGTAAAAGAATTTCAAAAATCGAGCTTCAATCAATATTCAAATGCCAAACTTTTAATCTTGCACAACCTTCTATGTTGAGATTCCTTACGGTTTTTTCATCACTCAATAAGGGCAATATTGTGAGTTTATGTAGAATCGGAAAGACAAAACACTCACCTAACTGCGACTTATAACAACATGCATGTAATCTAACATGATACCAATCTCTACCAACCGTACATACACATTCAATCGGACCAAGACACATGTCGAGGACTTACATATGGTATAAAGTGAGGTTAATCAGGTAAGAAGGGGCAAAATGATTTGGATATGTGGAAGTGAAAGTCAAGCTAGTCCAACCGTAACCAAACTGAGAATTATTTCATTCTTACCAAACTTCAATCAAAGGAATAAGTAGTACCAAGCACCTTAATTTCAATCTTTTATAACCGGCTTCGCACCAACAACTACGAAAACAGAGAGATCAATTCTTTTCTCATAGCAAAAACACATTCCTTTTCTTTTTTCACTTCATTTTTTCAACTATCTTCTTTCTTTTCTTTTCTTTCATTGATTTTCTTTTCTCAATCATTCATCATTTTTTTCCAATTCCCTTCCTTAATCGACTCGGTACCAAATTTCACCCACAAAAAATAATTCCGTCTAATTAACCAACTAGCTTGACTAGGGTAGGCAAATATGGCATGTAGTTAATAAACGGGTCAAAACAGGTCAAATTATGGCTATGTGAAGTTCATGGGAATTAGATAAAAGAAAGAGGATTGCCTCTTCTACATGTGTCACAATCACAAACTGAATGTATATAGGTATTTAAGAGACGAATGTCATGCTTATGCAATTTTATGTTACATGTCTCATAAGGAGTGCTACTCTCAACCTATATGAAACTGATCATGGATGTCATCAGTTTAGGCTCTAAGTCTCACAATATAAGTAGCTTACTCGACGACAGGTCAATTGACTCATTTGGCATTCAAAACATAATCGGCGACAAGATCAAAGAAATCTCAAACTCAAATAACGGGAAATAAGTGTCATTCACAAGAAAGAGCAAAGAACTAGGGAAAAGCATGCGACAAAAGCAATATCATTGTCGGCGACACGACTCTAAACTAAAATACACGAAAAAACGAAAAAAATAATAAAAAAATGTTTTTTTTTTTTGAAAATTAAAACACACGTAAAAGAAAAAAAACACTAAACACAAAATATCCCCCCAAACCAAATTACACAATGTTCTCATTGTGAACCAAGAGAAATAAAATAGGACAAAAATATAACGGGTAAAGGAAGACAAAAAAACGAAAATAAAAAGTAAATTAAGAGAGAAAAGGGAAAGGTACCGACAATATATTTACCGTAAATAAGTCCCCCCAAACCAGCAACCAACCGGGACTAAGAATCAGACTCCACCATAAATAACAAAATCATAGTAGCTCAAGGCTCTCAAAAGTTGATAAAAAAAACTGCGCATGTGCTATACAAGAGCATAAGTAGCACCAAGATATAATAAAGACATCATATAAAATCAATGTCAAAGACCGTCTAAGCTTGTCGTAATTCCTTTGAAAACTCTCATAAGGCCTCGATATATAATCCCATCCCTCAACAAATGGTGGAAAATAATAACGTACATTATCGGGTATGTAAGACAACTTTATGCCTCTCAAATTAATAATATTATTTTTCACAATTAATTCATACGAAACGGGAGGAATACCTATACTAACATCGAAGTTTGGAGGAAGTTCAAGTGGATGAAAATGTTCTATTACCTCAACGGGTGTATCCATGATCCCATATACCTCAAGATTTTCTGTTTCAAGGGTTCCTGGATGATTTAGCGCTGCTTCTAACGCATCTACCTCCGCTTTCCAAGGGTTAACATTTCCTGAACAACTCTCAAAACACATCAAATCCTCTAAAGGGGCCTCGGTGAGGAGCCCTTGTGTAGAATAATCAACAAAATCATCAATCACACAAGAAGCATCAATACATGAGTTAGGAATAGTGATTTCAGACGAAAGCTCAGTAGGCTGAGAACTAGAATTATCAATTGAGTCACAATTAGGCATATTATTAGTGCTCAAAACTTCAAGATTTTCAGCCAAAGTTTGGACCTGTAAATTGTCAGTCATAGTAGAATCAATTTCAATGACCGGAGAATGGACTTTCAAAGCAAAAATCAAGGGCTCATCATCATCGTCATCAGATAAGTCAATATCCTCTCTAACATGTGCAATGGACGTACTCATAACACAGTCAGTTGATGATGGTGCAGGATCAGCTCTCAAATTTGACTCACGTAGAGTAGCCGTTAATTTTTGCAATATCGCCTTACATTCCGCCACGAAAGCAATCCACCTCTTCTCTGACTCAGCGCTGTTTCGGGCTAAATATTTAAGGAGTTCCCATCGCTCCTCATAAGGCATATAATTAAACATCCCATCGCAATTTGCCTCAATATTAGCCCGTTTCTCATCATCCACACCATCATAAATCATATGACACATCTCCCAAATATCAACATGATAGTCACTTTGATAAATAAAAGACTCAAGTCTATCCTAATAAATATGCAGTGACTCATGATTAAATTGAGGAAAGTAGAAGATAGTCATAATGATTGGAAAAAAAAATATATATATATATATATATACGAAAAAAAAAAATATATATATAAAATAATCTAGAACCCAAAACAAATAATAAGCAATAATACAAAACCGTCTCCCCGGCAACGGCGCCAAAATTGATAAGGCTAAAGTCGTATCACCTATATCAAAATAATCCTAACGAACAACTAACAGGTAGCTAGTAGTAAGTAAGGGTCGAAGAAGACGTGTAAAAGGGTACCAATTAGGATTAAGATGTAGGGGTTGGATGTGAAATTCCGGGGAATTTCAAGTCTCACAAAGATTGCTAGCTTGATTGGTAAGTTTATTAAATGCGATGAGATTACTCACCATTAAACTTTTCTGAGTTATGCCAAAATTCCGGTGGAAGTGGACTTTAATCAATACTTTCCTAAGGAAGTTATTTTCCTTGATTAGAAAGGACTGGAGCTGTAATCCCCTAGAAAATCTAACGCGATACAGTGGCGGAAACACTGTAGAGTCGGGATTAAAACACACTGTAACTATGTCTTAGTAAAATTAAAATGGTAAAGTCAAACAATAGGCCTTAAATAAAAGGGTTATTTAACAAAAATAATATCAACTATAGGGCGTCTTCCCAAACTAATACCAATTTCAATAAATCCGAGAATAATACGTATTATTGGAGTAGTTAAACAAGAGTAGTATAATTGACTTTATAACCTGCTACATCAGGTCACCTAATTAATATTTAACCTGCTACTTATCCTCCATCCTCCTCCTTAGACACGGATAACCGGTGAACTCTATCGGGTCAGCTTCGGGTCAGGTCACTTTCAGGTTATAATAATCGGGTTGACTTCGGGTCGGGTCGGATAATTTCGGGTTCGGGTCATTCTCGGGTTTGCTGTTTTCAACCTTTTTAGGGATATCGACTAGTTTTCTATAATAATAGTCGGGTCAGTTTCGGGTTAGTTCGGGTCAAAATCATGCTTCGGTTCGGGTGTCGGGTCGGTTTCAATTTGGCTTATTCGGGTCGGGTCAGCTTTCTCAAGTCTACTCCTCCTTCATCTTCTCTCTCCATTACCCTTCATCCTTCTTCCGTTTTTTCTATAAGTTTCTTTTAGATTAATGTGTTGATTTTGGTGTAGGATTGTGTTGTTAGTCATATTTGGTGAGGTTGAAGGAAGAGGAAGACCGAAGACGTTAATGACGTTTAATGCCTCGTATACTGAGTAAGTGAAAAAGAGTGAACATTAAACAAATTAAAGGCAAAAAAGCAAGGTGAACGAGTTCTATCGTTAACTCGTCATCTATACTACTCTGATTTAACTTCTCCAAAAAATGTATTATTCTCAGATTTATTAAAATTGGAATTATTTTCGGAAGACGCTCTATAGTTGATATTATTGCTGTTAAATAAAATTAAAGGTGAAAAGGAAGGTGGAAGGGTTCTACAGGTAACCGGTCACCCATACTACTCTCGTTTAACTACTTAAATAATACGTATTATTCTCAGATTTATTAAAATTGATATTATTTTGGGAAGATGCCCTATAGTTGGTATTATTGTTGTTAAATAAATGGCCAAATTTAAAACAATCCACCAAAGGGGTTTGAACAATCTATAAGACATAATTATTAAAATAAACAAGCAGGATCCACACTGCTCGCTAGCCCACACCCGGAACATGTATACCTGCCATATTAAAACATAACAACCACAATCAGTGGGGAGCAATGTCAACGTTCTCCCAGCCGTATAACAGGATTTTAAAACTTTAATTACTATTATAGAAAAATAGTAAGAAAACGGAAAACAGTAAAACATAATAATGAAAATAAGTTTTCAGTGAAAAACTTCACGTAACGAAACAATATAATAAAAATGAGTTTTCCGAAGAAAACATAAAACATTTGCCAACCTGCAAACCAACTAATATCGATAATAATAAAATATTCAAAAATGGCATTATGGATATTCGGTTAGTGTGCGCGCACAAGGCTAGACTTTCAGTAGGGATGTACTAAAAACTAGCTTTGAGAACTCAGACACCAACTTCACACGCAGTGAAGATCCAAGGTCTCTAACTAGGCAACTCAACCATAATAGGACGGCGATTTATCAATGCGAGGTCCTAGCTTAAGTAATATACACCCCTCCTGGATACCGAATGTATCCAGTTCAACTGACGGCGACTAACACCATGCGATATCTAGCTTAAGGGCACAATGCACATATACTCCTGAACACCAAATGTGTCAAGTTCAACCAATGCATCCCAAATGAAAACCCCAGCCTTATAGTTGATTGCAAAATCGTACATCCTAGACTGTATTACTCTAACCCCACACTTATCCTTATTTCATAACTCCAAAACAAAGCCATTATCGATATTCAAAAGATATAATCATTATAATAATAAGAGATAAGGACGTCCGTCCGCACCGCCCTGCGCGGGACAGGCCCGGTTTTAAACCTGTGGCGGCAGCCACTGATAAGTGTGGTTTGTAGTGCCTATTTCGTAGTGTTTTGGTCCCATTTTCCTTGTGGAATCGCTCCTTGGGAGCGGTTTATGGGCTTCTTATGCTTCCTTTAGTTCGTTTCAGGTTCCCGAGACCGATTTGGAAGAGTTGGAGCGATTCCGACTCGATACATACACTATTTGGAGCCAACGGAGTAAAGGAACGATGACTCGATGCCTTGGAATCGACACCGAGACCTTGGGACCCAATCCCGAGCCTCCGAGACCCGATCCCGAGTCCCGAGCCTCCGAGACCCGATCCCGAGTCCCGAGCCTTTGAGACCCGATCCCGAGTCCCGAGAATCGATGAGAAACCCATGAGAAGCAAGGAGGGACCGAAAGAAGCTTAAAGGAGGCCTACAAGGCTCAACCGGAACCGGTTGAGGTGCACAAAAGAGAGGTGTTCTGTGAAGGGTCCATCCCGAACGGGACCAACTCATCCCGAACGGGATGAGCCCAATTCAAGCCGCAATCCTTTCTTTCTTCTCCTTTCCACTTGTAACCCTATATATACTCTTCCCTTGTTTTGTAAAGCTTATGCACTTCATTAGACCTTAAACCCTAGACTACTTTAGGTTAGATTAGATTAGATTAGTGTAGATTAGTCGGTAATTAGTAGTTAATCCTAGTTTAGTCTTGTATTAAGGGAATTCTTCAAGACCCATTCAAGATTGACAACCTTGGGTGTTTGTTTTGGGTTTTTCTTCATTAATGCAAGTTTTGTTCTTTCCTCTTCAATAGTATGGTATAATCTTCTCTTCCTTTTTACTCTTAATCCTTTATTATTCATCAAGTTCTCATCTTTTGTTCATAGTTCATCTTTTTCACTAGTTTGTTTATGTTTGTTTTGATGTTTGTGTTGATTCATCTTGTTCTTGTTAGTTATAGTTTGATTATGTTAGAGTAGTGTTCTTGCTAGGGTTAGTAGGGTGATTAGGGTGTTAATTGGGTGATTAAGGGTTTGTTGGAGATGTTGGTGGAAGATTTGGGTTTCCTCTTGGTTTGGTGCACATTACATGTTTGTTGAAATGCTTGATTGACTAGTAGTTGCAAATACTTGTTTTTTCTTGCCTTTCTCTTGTGGGTGATAGTTTGTTTGAGGGTTCGGTTCCCTCACTAAGTTGCGAGAGCCCGGTGAGGACGACCCCTAGGTCGGTCTAAGTAGCGAGAGCCCGGATGCGACCTAGGCCACTATAGCGCGTTAGAACCCCGTTTGTCATGTGTGTCGCCAAGATGGGTTATAGGATGAACCTCTAGGTAGGCCTAAGTTGCGAGAGCCCGGACCAACCTAGATTACCCTACTACCTCCTTCGCTCTAGTTATCCCTTGACCATTCTGTTACCCCTTTGACCTCGACCTAATCCTAGCCCGTTTTCCTTATTTGTTCTCCTTAGTCATAGTCTAGCCTTCTCCCCTTCCTATCATTCTTAGTTTAGTTTAGCTCGTTGACTTAGTCTCGTTTTTAGGCGGACCTAGTCTAGACGCCTCTTACCGACCCCGTGGATTCGACCCGACTTACCCTATCTACCGTAGGATTAGCCGGTTTATTATTGACGGTTGGGATTCCACGACAAATCCCTCCCATCAATTTGGCGCCGTTGCCGGGGACGGTGCTAGTTTAGACTTTGTTTTCCTAGTTACTTGACTTTGTCTTTGTGTTTGTGTTTTTCTTTTTTCTTTTTGTTCCTTTGCTTCTTGTGTGTGTGAAGTTTATTTATCTCTTGTCTAGTGCCCAAAAAGCACTAGGCTTCTCACGTTTGTTCTTAGTCTACAGTTTGTGCTTAGAGGTGGTGACTATCTTCTTCTTGCAACTTAGAGCCGCTTTAACGGACGGTTGCTAGAGTGAGAGGTTTCCAACTGGGTATGGACTACGATTTTCGAGCAAGCATGGGGTTTGATCTAAACTCCACATACTCGGGAGCCGATATGAGCTACTCCTCTTCTTCCATGAACCAAGGGTATGACATGACGTCCCCCTACCATAATCAAGCTTCTTGGGGTAATCAAGACGGGTATGATCCTCAAGAATATGGATATGGCTACAAACAAGTGAATGACTATCAATCCTACGAGCATGGTGACTATTACTCGAGTTATCAATATGAACCCACCATGTACACTCAAGATTCACCATATGGAAGCCAATATTCCCAAAACCCACCATATTACCCTCCATCCCAACCACAATATGAACCCCCTGACCCACAATACTAACAATCACCTCAACCTCACTACCAACAATACGATGCCCCACCCTTTGGGCATCATCAAGATTTTCAAGGAGCTTTACAAGACCCCAATGATCACCAATTGTCCGACATGGAGGAGTTCAAATCGCTTCTTCAATTGCAAAAGAGCAACCAAGAAATGGCCACCCAAATTCAAAAACAACAAAATGAATTATGGGTCCAAATTCGAAGGGCAAACGAGGCGAGGGATGCTCGATTAGATGAAGGGTGCCCACTTGAGAAAGAGGAGCAACCTAATCACGAAGCCGCCAACGTAGTTCCCTTTGGAGGAGAAATTAGCTTTGAAGAACCTCAATCGTCTACCCAAAAAGAGACGAATGAGGATATGACCCTTGGTGAAGGCAACGTTGGTGAAGAATTGGAGGAGGATAGTGGGTTGGATGAGTTGGTGGAGTTTGTGACGTTGTTGGGTGAAATTGTTAGCCTCGAGTTACCCTTGTGCGATAATTTGGACAAGCATCAAGAGCCCCTTGCTAGTACACCGAGAGATGGTTTGGAAGAGATTGAAACAGTCGGTAGAAGTTTCGATCCTCTCCTCCATGATGATGTGGGGCCGAATGATGAAGATGGGGAACCACAACTTGAGGAAAGTGTGGGGGTGTGCATTGAGGAGATGAGGCCAAAGCCGCTTTTTGTGCCTTGTTTCTTGGAGATAAAGCTTGCTTGTGATTGGAGGCGATGCTTAGGGAGGAAGAGATCGGTGAAGCTCGTAGGTTGGATAGACCCCGGAGACAACGTGAAAGATGATGTCGGGTCTTTTGAGGACTACTTCTTGCCTCCTCCTTGGAGGCCGTGGAGGTTGGCTAGGCTCGAGCGCTTCTTGGGCCTTCATTATGATGTCGGTAGCGCGTTCGACTTGCTCCTCCATGCCCTTTAGGGTTACGGTTGAAGAAGAGTCCACCATCCTAGGTTTGACGGAGTTCCTAAAGAACCGTCATGTTGTATATTCCCCTTTCCTATTCTTTAGAGTACTTGTGCTTGTATTTGTGATTTTTGTTTTTAGGACTCTTTTGTTTTTGTGGGATTCTTGTAATTATTTTGGTATTTTGATGAGCGATGTGAGGGAGTGAATTTGATGTGTACTTTGAGTTTATTGTGATAGGTGAAGTGAAGGTGACTCCTAGAAAGGAGTGGTTAGTGATAGAGCTTGGATCGTGAGTAAGGGAGTCGATTTTTTTGGGGTCATGGGAGTCATGAAGACCCTTCCCGACCGGGAAGGGTGTGTCGTCCCGACCGGGATGGGGCCGTCCCGATCGGGATGAGGGTGCCAAAAATCGAGTCCACTGGAGTGTCATCCCGATCGGGAAGGAGGCTTCCCGACCGGGAAGGGTTTATCAACCCGACCGGGATGGTCCCCTACTCCTTTTTGGTGCTTCTTCTTCGACATTTGAGCCCACCCAACCATTGTATACCCCCACCCAACCTCCCTACCTTCCTTGCTCATATCATACCACCCACATACTTCATTTCCATACCCTCACCTCATTTCCTCCTCACTTTAGACCGATACTCACATCAAATCCCACCCCCTCGCACCATTACTACCTCTACCATGCGGTTCTATCAAGCTTGAAGCGGGATAGCAATGATGAAGACAAGCAAGTGCCTATATTGATCTATGAGACGATGGAGAGAGTGAGTTGCTAACCTATGGTACGGCAACTATCCTTTCTTTTCCGTTTTTGTTGTTGCTTGTTTTCCTTTGTTTATTCCCTTCCCCTTGAGTCATGGTATCTTAGTGGCCTTCGAGGCCTTGGTAGTGGTTGCTCCCGACTCTCGATGATGTGACTACATCGAGAGTCATTTTCAAAATCCAAATTTTACAAGTTTTTCACTCTTTCTTTTTGAGGATTTAGTCGGATTTAGGCGGAATCCGGGCTAGGTGACTTGATTACACCTAGCCCTCCCCTCCCATTTCCTTTTATTTCCTTCTTTTTATTTGTTCCCCCATCCATATCTCTTTCTCGTCTCGGCCCATGGTGACCTGACTACACCCCGGCCGGACACCTTCTACCCTTTCTTCACTTTATTTTTGATTTTTAGTTTTATTTTTGTAGTTTCTTTTTCTTTCTTTTGTCTCTCCGCACCCTACGATCGAGCATGAGGACATGGTTCGATTTAAGTGTGGGGGAGCGATATTCTAGTATAGTTTAGTTTATTTTCTTAGTTTTTTTTTCGAAAAAAATCTTCAAAAATCCTAAAAATTTGAAACATTTTCACAAAAAAATCAAAAAGATTTTCTCTTTGTGTCTTTTTCTTTTGTGTCGTTGTGTCGTATATTTGTTTTGTATTGTGTGTGTTTTACCTCCCTTTTCCTTATAGGTTGCTCAATCACCGTTGTTTGGAAAGCTTTGAAGACATCCGGTAACATCTTCTAACCCTCTTTCCCTCTTTATTCCTTGCGATGCTTGGAGAAGGTTGTGTTGAGGTGTCCTCGGGTGGAGCTTGTTCATACTTGTGGTGGATTTGATGACTTGTTTGGAATTTCGGGGTGGTGTGTGCTTTGTCTATGTGTTCGTTTTGTCTTGTTTTGTTTTATTTTGTTGCCTTTTGTTTCTTTTCCTTTCATTCTCGTTGAGTCCTTGTAATGTGTTGTGTAGTTGTGTCTTGTGTAAATGGTTTTCGAAAACCCGGTTTAGAGGCTAGAGTGCGAGTGTCTACTTTCCCCTCCTAGTAATGTAAATCGAGTTTTGGACTTTAATCTAGTAGAATGACCCTAAATCAATGAGTTCGTTGGTTCTTTACCTTGAGTCCACCTTGCTTACTAGGGATTTACTACGGGATTTGCATTTTGACCATTATGACCACCCACGGTGTGAAAAGGCCTTGGTTACCGAGTCTCATCCCTTAGGTGACCGTGTTTAGGATTGTTTTGATTAGTCCAAGTTCTCCACTTTTGTGGTTTTGAAGGGAATGCGCAACCCCGACTTACCCAATCACCTACCTCCTACACATATCACACAATAAATTGCAATTTGTTGATCCTCTCTTTCTTAATTGTCGAGAAATGCCAAAAAGCTAAATCTTGCCAAAAAGGGCAAAGAAAAGAAAATGAAAGAAAAAAATGAAAGAAAGAAAGAAAAAAATGAAAGAAAGAAAGAAAAGAATGAGGAAAAAGAAAAGGCACAAAAGCCAAAAAGAAAATAGAAAAGAAAAAAAAGAAATGGCATGGCAACAAACAAATCAAAATGTCGAAAAGAAAGAAAATGCCAAAAGAAAACCCGTCTCACAAAAAGAAATCCCCACAAAAATAAGCCTTTTTCCGACTTTTGCCGTGAAGAGCCTACCAAAGGACCGAGTCCCGAGGAAGGATGATAGCGGCATTAGTCGGTCTTCCCTCATTTTGCATGCTTTCCACCTTTTTACTTGGACTAGTTAGGCGGTTTTGGACATGGGACGACCCTCTTGGCTCACGCTAAAGGGGGCGGGGTCTCACTTACCTACAGTGTCGACTAACATCGTGGTTCTTCACTTTTCCACTCCGCCGATCGTCCCGTAGTACGTTTTTAGAAAGTTAGGAGGACCTAGGTAAGTTACCAACGTTTTTGTTGCTTTATCGTCATACTATTAGGGTTTAGTCCACCTTGGTTTGTATTGCTAGCTTGGGAACGTTGTCACTTACCTCGAGTCCTAGACCGGTGATTCTTTCACCGCTTGTTTGAGGGAAGCGGTATTTGTTTTCTTTTGGGTGCAACCGATTATGTGTTTGTTTGTGTGTTTGTTTGTTTGCGTGTTTTGTGTCCGGTTGCATCCACAGTTTTGTCGCAAGACTCGACTTGCCTTGCGGAGTGCACTTTTCCTCTAAGTGTACTCGCGTGAGTTGAAAGGGTGTAGGGTGCGCTAATACCCACTCGAATAGTTTAGTATTTAGTATGTGCTTACTCGAGGGCGAGTAAGGGTTAAGTGTGGGGGAGTTGATAAGTGTGGTTTGTAGTGCCTATTTCGTAGTGTTTTGGTCCCATTTTCCTTGTGGAATCGCTCCTTGGGAGCGTTTTATGGGCTTCTTATGTTTCCTTTAGTTCGTTTTAGGTTCCCGAGAACGATTTGGAAGAGTTGGAGCGATTCCGACTCGATACATACACATTTTGAAGCCAACGGAGTAAAGGAACGATGACTTGACGCCTTGGAATCGATCCCGAGATCTTGGGACCCAATCTCGAGCCTCCGAGACCCGATCCCGAGACCCGAGCCTCCGAGACCCGATCCCGAGTCCCGAGCCTCCGAGACCCGATCCCGAGTCCCGAGAATCGATGAGAAACCCATGAGAAGCAAGGAGGGACCGAAAGAAGCTTAAAGGAGGCCTACAAGGCTCAACCGGTTCCGGTTGAGCTCAACCGGAACCGGTTGAGGTGCACAAAAGAGAGGTGTTCTGTGAAGGGTCCATCCCGAACGGGACCAACTCGGGATGAGCCCAATTCAGGCCGCACTTCTTTCTTTCTTCTCCTTTCCACTTGTAACACTATATATACTCTTCCCTTGTTTTGTAAAGCTTATGCACTTCATTAGACCTTAAACCCTAGACTACTTTAGGGTAGATTAGATTAGATTAGTGTAGATTAGTCGGTAATTAGTAGTTAATCCTAGTTTAGTCTTGTATTAAGGGAATTCTTCAAGACCCATTCAAGATTGACAACCTTGGGTGTTTGTTTTGGGTTTTTCATCATTAATGCAAGTTTTGTTCTTTCCTCTTCACTAGTATGGTATAATCTTCTCTTCCTTTTTACTCTTAATCCTTTATTATTCATCAAGTTCTCATCTTTTGTTCATAGTTCATCTTTTTCACTAGTTTGTTTATGTTTGTTTTGATGTTTGTGTTGATTCATCTTGTTGTTGTTAGTTATAGTTTTATTATGTTAGAGTAGTGTTCTAGCTAGGGTTAGTAGGGTGATTAGGGTATTAATTGGGTAATTAAGGGTTTGTTGGAGATGTTGGTGGAAGATTTGGGTTTCCTCTTGGTTTGGTGCACATCACATGTTTGTTGAAATGCTTGATTGACTAGTAGTTGCAAATACTTGTTTTTTCTTGCCTTTCTCTTGTGGGTGATAGTTTGTTTGTGGGTTCGGTTCCCTCACTAAGTTGCGAGAGCCCGGTGAGGACGACCCCTAGGTCGGTCTAAGTAGCGAGAGCCCGGATGCGACCTAGGCCGCTATAGCACGTTAGAACCTCGTTTGTCATGTGTGTCGCCAAGATGGGTTATAGGATGAACCTCTAGGTAGACCTAAGTTGCGAGTGCCCGGACCAACCTAGATTACCCTACTACCTCCTTCGCTCTAGTTATCCCTTGACCATTCCGTTACCCCTTTGACCCTGACCTAATCCTAGCCCGTTTTCCTTATTTGTTCTCCTTAGTCATAGTCTAGCCTTCTCCCCTTCCTATCATTCTTAGTTTAGTTTAGCTCGTTGACTTAGTCTCGTTTTTAGGCGGACCTAGTCTAGACGCCTCTTACCGTCCCCGTGGATTCGACCTGACTTACCCTATCTACCGTAGGATTAGCCGGTTTATAATTGACGGTTGGGATTCCACGACAAATCCCTCCCATCAGCCACCCACGCGGCCCCTCCCTGCCGGAGGCCGGTCCGATCTCACATACGGGGCGAAGTGTCGGACCTCGATTTTGATGACGATCCGGACTTGTACTAGACGGGTGTGGGGCACCCGTGTTTCCGTTTGGGAATCGATCGAGTCGTGGTTGTAAATGTTTAAAGGCCGTTTTGTTTGGTAAGGCGACCTTTATAGTGAACTGAAGTTGTTGTGATTTGTGGAGTCGCCACCGGGTCAAATTATGGGGACTCGGAAACCGTTCAAGTCAACTTTGATCCCTTGCCGTCTCAAAGTTGAGTGGCACGAGACCTAAAGATAAAGACTTGTACCCTTAAGCACTCCATGCCTGGAATGACTCTCGTTGCCAATGTAACACCCTTGATTTTTATAAATTAAATTTTATTCATATTTTATTCTCTTTACGATTTGACTTGTAATTCTCGAAGTTATTATGAAACGAATTGACCATCTAGTTGATTTAAACTCCTAAAATCCTAACTGTCCCGAAGAGTATTTTTATATATTTAAAATATGACTTTTAATTTTGTTTCGATTTATCTATTCATTTCAGCCTTATTGAACTTCTATTTCGATGATTTGATTTCTAAATTCTTTTAATTAAGCTCAGTCTTCAATTTTTCCAACTCGAACTAGTTTTTAGAAGCTTCGTCAAAACATTTACTATTTTTCTCAAAAAAAAAATCAATTTAATTCATTTACATCGTGCATTCGTTATTTTTATGAAGAAACGCTATTTTTTTTGTTTTACTCTTGAGGCACATTTTATATATCCTCTCGAACTAATTAATGACATTCCTAACTTCATTTTATCTCAAATAATTATTTTGGCCTCGATAAATAATTTTATTTACCCATCGTATTCGACCTAATTAATAATCTTTCAAACTCAATCTTAATTTGATTTCTTACTCTGACCAACTTTTGACTTGATGTCTATTTAATTTGTACCATAACACGATTTATTCAACCGTTTTCCTTTTTAGTCAAGTCAACTCGGTACCCATTTTGTATCCAACCTTTTTGTTCAAACCCGTGTTTTATTTCATCCCGACTTTAGTATGTTTTGTTTTAACCTAACTGCTACCCCACATTCTCCTTCGTTCATCCTCTTTCAACCTCTCCCGTCATTAACCTTCATCTGCTTCTCCTCTCCCTTCGTATTTCCCCTTTGTTTTCCCCTATGTCAATCGACCTCCGCTTCTCCTTCTGCTCCGTTTTCTTCACCGGTATTAACCTGGCTTCCCCTGTTCGCAGTCTGACGCACGTCGCTGCTGTCTCGCCTACGCTTACGCTGCCATCGTTGTGCTTGCTTGGAAGGTGACGAATTTCTTCCTTTTCTTCTTTTTCTTCTCCGCCTGTTTGCTGCTGCTGTATTAATTATGCTGCTAGTTTCTGATTTCTGTCCTGATTTGTGTCTGCGTGCTGCTGTTGGATGCTACTGTCTTGTCCGTTGTTGTTTTTATTTGTGCGTTAAAGATGCGGTTGCGGTTGTCGGTGTTTTGGTTCTGGTTCGCTGTCATTGCTGTCTGTTCTCTTTCTTCTTCTCCGTCTACTTTTCGTTTCTTCCTTGTTCTGCATCTGCTGCTCTTCGCTGCTGTTTGTGTTGATGTACGAGTCGGTTCGTCATCATTGATTGCTACTGTCGTCATTTTATTGCTGTTACTCCTGCCTGATGCATTATGTTGTTATTCATTTCCGTTCTTCTTGTTCTCTTCCCATTTTTGTCGATGCGGCTGCTGTTTCGTCTCGTTCTTTTTGCCGTCTGCTATCTGTTTTGCCCGCATCCATTTTTCGTAATTGTGGTTTGGCTATTGCTGTTGTTCGTGCCCTGTGAGAGTGCTGCTGCTTTTCTTTATTCGTGTCGTCACTGTTCGTACTTCGCTGCTACCATGGTCGGTCTCGCTACGGTTCTACTTCTAATTTGTTCGCTTCCCGTGTCTCATCTTAGAATCTTATCATGCTTGGTCGATTTAATTCCGTCTTCCCCTACGCGGTTTAGCTTTTCTTGCTTTCCATTTTTTTCCTCGGTCTCTTTCCAATCTTCTTCTAGTCCGACTCTTTGTTACCTGTTCTCATCATCCCAATCTCGTTCGTTTCCGGTTTACGAAGGTCTCGAAGTTTTATTGAAGAGCAAAGGGTAGGAGCATGACTGTCATGTTCTAAGGTTCGAGCTTGGTCTAATCAAGAAGGCTAGTACGTGTTCGTTTTGGCTATCGACCAAAGGTAACTTTAGGACGTTAATCGATATTATGTCGTGTGTTGAGTAGTAGTATGTAGTAGATACTTTACCTTCGTTTTTATTTTTAGCTACGTATTATTTGCTAAAAATAGTATTTCAAATCGTACGTCTTATAAACATTTTATAACTTTTCTATATCGTTTTATAAATCGTTATTAATTTTTATTATTAATGATCATTATAATATTTTGTTGGTTATCGTGACATTAGTAACTAAATAGTATCAGTTTCATAATTTTGTCATATTTCATTGAGTTATTACTTTAACTTAAAATTCGTACTATTATATTATAAACGAGATTTGTGTACTGGTTTAATAAATTAATTTTTGTTTTACGACTTATGTTAATAAATTAGAAAATAGTCGTTTTGTTTGAAATACATTTTTGTCAAGGCTATTTTCACTAAATAACTTCTTATCGTTACAATTTATTATTTTTATCAAAACCGGTGTCGTTTATTAATAAATTTAATTTAATTGCTAAAGACATTTCAAAGGTTTTTAAATCTCGTTTCGGTTCTAAAACTCCTACGCTATTTATACTTTATCTATGTTTATCATTTTGTTTCTAAATCGTATATTTTCTAAAATTTATTGTTTTAACTCGATTTTCTTAAATATTTATAAAGTATTATATTTTCACTTATTACATTTGATTTATACCTTTGATAACGAACTTAGAAATATATTAAGTTACGATAACAACGATATTAATAAAATGTTTATTTGTCATAAATGCTATTTTGGTACATTTTACTTACTTTAACACTTTACGTATTTCTATAAGAATACTTCTAATTTAAGTAAGTTTCTAAAATTAGTAAATTTCTATAAATAGAAAGTTTCCTTTTAACATAAAATGGTTATCTCTTTTACCTTCATATTATTCACTTTGAGCATTCTATTTTTGAATATCGATAATGACTTGGTTTTGGAGTTATGGAATGAGGACAAGTGTACGGGTAGAGTAATACAATCTAGGGTATACATTTTGCCATCAACTATAAAGCTGGTGTGTCTATGTTGAGACACATTGGTCGTTGAACTGAGCATGGTTTGTGTTCAGGAGTGTGTATATTTTGACCTTAAACTTAGATATCACATCGTGTAAGTCGCCGTCGGGTTGAACTGGATTACGGTTGGTGTCCAGGAGGGGTGTACATTACTTAAGCCAGGACCTCGCTGCACGCTGTCCTGTTATAGTTTGAGTTGCCTAGTTAGAGACCGAAGTCTGATTTGTTTTGACTAAGTTCTCGAAGCTAGTTTAGTATGATCCTAGTGAAAGTCTATTCCGTCGCACTGATTGATTTCCATAATGCCATTTTGAATTTTATAATTATCGATTGGTTTTGACTTGCAGGTTGGCAGTCACTTTAAGTTTTGCTAAAAACTTATGTTACTATATTGTTTTAATTGTTTTCCATTTTTATCTATTTTGATATAGTAATATTATACTTTTCATATGATATTATATGGCTGGGAGAACGTCCGAGTTACTCCCCACTGATGTGACTGTTATGTTTATAACATGACAAGTTTTTGCTGCTGGGTTTTGGGTGTGAGCTAGCGAGTAGCACGGATCCTACTCTTTCTCTATTCATGTAACTTATGGTTTTGTATAACCCGTTTGGAGAATTTTCTTTTTAGCCCTTTTGTAAAAAGTGGCCTTTGTATTGACTGACCGTCCTTTTGTAAAATATAGAATATCGGTGTGTTTTAATCCCAATTCTACAGTGTTTCCGCCACTGTATTGCGTTAGAATTTTTAAGGGGATTACAGCTAATGGTTTCAGACATCCGGAAACCTTTGATTCTGAGTAAGGGGTGAGGGTATGTGTTGGGAAGTCCACCAAGAACACCCAATCCCGCCCGCACTATAGCGGCCTCTACTTATTAATCGGTGGGCTGATATCCTAGTTCTTTTGTTGTGGTGGAAGTACTGTAACATCCGTTGTTTTAACCCTAAATCTTTTCCTATGTCGGTTGTTTAAGGACAAGTAAGTTTTATCGTGGAAGTAGTTGTGGTTACATTCTTTGCATGCGATTTCACGTGCCAAGCAGACCATGAAAAGATGCACGGAGGAGAGTAGAGAGTACTAGATTATACGTATTAGCAAACCAGTTTTAACGCGATAATATGGATATTAGTTGTTCTCGTGGTTTACCTTACCTGGTATTCTACATACTTAAGATGCGTCGGTTCGGTATTAATAGAGATGTGTCGAACCTAATAAGGCGAGCACCGGGACTAATACGGAACCCGACCATCACTTTGTTCAGTTTTAGTTGTTTTACATTTTGAATTCCATGTTATGTAATTTAGCATGCGATTAAAAGGTCATAAAAGCAATAAATCATACGAAAAACTGTAAATGCGAATGTAATTAAATCACATAGTGAGGAGGTGCACCCTCGGAGTGTACACTAAACGGGACTCGATGCATAGATAGTTTTGAGAACGGATCTCGGAATTACTCGGGTCTATTTAGTGTGATTTAGTGTTTGCGATTGAAGTTGGGACGTTACGTAGTTTAGTGGATGTTTGTGGGCCTAGTGCCCACATCTATTATTGTCGTAGTGCATAATAATAGAAAGTGCAAATATGAAAATATTTGTTTCGATGACAACCTAGTGACGACTCTATCAACACGCGGATCCTCCTAGCTTGACCAGTGACTCCGGCAGAGCTCCGTTACCGTTTGACCTTCCTGCGGCTACTCCGGCAGAGTTTCGTTGCTAAGGACTAGTTCTGCGGCTAATCCGGCAGAACCTGGGTACTAGTTTTGAGCTAGTTGATCACAGGCACCTCGGTATCGAGTGGAGTGCTCGAAGGTGAGGAGTAGCGTCGATTTCGCTTTTATTTTACTATCGAAACTACGATCGAGTGGATTGTTTGCCTCGGGTGTCGGAGTGCGAGCTCTTAGCGAGAATTTATAGGGAGAAGAGAGAGTTGAGTTGTGTCGAAATGAGGACGTGAAGGGAGGTATTTATAGGTGTTTTCTGCCCTCGTCGCCCATATAGGCGCGTAAGATGGGGCGGACCAGGTCTCGGGCGCCTGGGCTCAGGCTTGGGGATTCTTAGGCGCGTGAGGCGGGGCGGTTGGAGTTTTGAAGATACGATTTTGATACTTTCGAAAACCGAGAGACGGGTGTATGATTTATGACTTAGGGCCTAAGTCTTCCGGTGTTTACCCTAGCGCCGTGGGTTTAGTGGGCCTCGGGTGTTCATCCCGAGGTTCGCTTGGCGCGGTGTTGACTCGGTTCGAGTTTCGGGACCGACTCGGGGTCCCGGTGTCGGAATTGACTCTAATTAGTGTCTATGCGATGGTAACGATGCGACTAAGGCTGCCATCATGTTAATTTATTTTGCCGGAATAATTTATTTGATTCGTTCTATAGAAAAACTATCTAAACCACCGCGAACCCGCGTCGCGTTGCAGTCCTATCGTCATCGGGTGTTTGTTGGGTACTTCTGCAGCCACCAGGTCCAAATACGGGTTTCTACAGAAGCCCCCACTTTGACTAAGGCTTAGACAAGGCGAAAGTCAAAGTATAGTCGCCCAGGTCAATCGAAGATTACGACCTGGTGGCTATCCGGTCGGGTCGTTTTGAGTCCGTTAGACTGTGCGTTGGGGCTCGCCGGCCAAGGTCTAGGAGTCATACATGATGTCTTCGATTGTGGTTGCTTGCTTGAGCCCGGGCCGCTGCTTGTTGTCTTGTTCTTGATTCTTTTCGCGCGCGCTTTGTCTTCTTCGATTTATTTAAGGTTTTGTTTAATTTGCAGCACTTTTATGTGTTAGGTGTAAATGTATTTGCTTTTGTTTGGGATGCTTATGAACCCTTGATGACACAAAACGTTCGAGGGTGTTAGTCTCCACTCGAACGGTTGTCTTTGGGATGCTTATGACCCCTAGAACAGGGTAAAACAATATAAACTACCTGAGGGCATTGGTCTCCACTCGGATAGCTGTCTTTCGGGATGCCTCTGACCCCTAGGACAAAAGATGTTGTTGCTGTGCCTCTGGGAACACTAAGATCCTTTGGGCAAAACTTCTCGAGGGCGTTAGTCTACACTCGAGTAGCTGTCTTTCGGGATGCCTCTGACCTCTAGGACAAAATTGTTGTGATGTGCCTTCGGGATCACTAAGATCCCTTGGGCAAAACTCCTCGAGGGCGTTAGTCTCCACTCGAGTAGCTGTCCTTCGGGATGCCTCTGACCCCTAGGACATAATTGTTGTGCCTCCGGGATAACTCAGACCCCCTGGGCAAATTGCTGCGTGTTTATTTGTTTGAGTAAAATGCTGGCGCTGTGAGTTTGTCTTAGTTAATTTTGTTTCACAGGCCTGTCTTATTTTGTTCGGGTTTGTCTTTGCTTTTGTTTTGATCTCGGGTTCGAGTTTACTCAAAGTTTGCTTATATTAGTCTTTGTTGTTTTGTCACGCGTCCGGATGCAGCGTTAACTGCTTGTTTTATTACTCGAGAGTGCATTATCGATGTTAATTAGTAGTTGTCCCATTATTGCTGTTTTGCTTGTCTTGGTAGGTGCATGTGTATTGTCTTTGAGTTGCGTTTGTTTTTCTTTGGTAGTTTTGGTTTTTTGACATGGACCTTTGCTTAATGCTTTATTGATGTCTTAGTCCTGGTGTAATATCCTTGGCGGATGGTTGTGTTGATTTAGAATTTGCTTTAGGTATTCCTCAGGGGGCGTGAATTGAATGTCTTGGGACTCGTTTCGGGTTGATTTTATTGTTCTGAGTGCTACCAGAGACTCGTTTTAAATCCCCCTTTCTACTAACCAAATAACACAACTCACATATTTTCCCGCCTAAAGCTACCTACAAAAAAAAAAGAAAAACTAAGCTAGCTACAAATTGAACCCTTGACCTCATGTGTGTATGACCCTTCTCCTCTCCAACTATACTCTAACATCTTACTGATATAAATGTCACTACATCACATATAAAGCTATACACCACATAAAGTATGTAATTAAGGAAATTTGATTGATTACGTTGATTACGAAAATCACATGTTTTACATGGAAGATATCACATACAATATTTAATATGGAATGTATGATCAAATTTTTTTAAAAAAATATAAACATATTGTATTCCGTTTTAACGAAATAGTTGCATTATTTTTGTTAATAGGAGATTGCACTATCCCGTACAATATTTTACATAGAATATAAAATAGTTATGATTATTATTGTATATCTTTCTGATCATATTCGAAAATCATATTCTTAACATCGATATAAAATTTAGTAACTATATAAAAATGGAATATATATTCCGATTGCTCTTACAAAGCCTGATATATAGTAAAAACTCATCGAAAATTCTCTATATACTACTCTAAAACAATAACAGTTACTAAGATTTTCCTAAAAAATACACTAATTTAAATTGAGAATTAAAAGAACATTTCATTAATAAATTCGCAAACTATTCATTTTCATTAATGTTAAAGAAATTGACAAAAAAACTTCTTTTTATGAAAATAATTAGATAAATTTTAAAATATGATGTCATTAACCTTGAGAAAAAAATTAGTTATCTAAAAAATTTATTTTTGAAACGAGCTATTTACTTTAACTTTTACAAAGATACTCTCCCCGTCCCAATGAATTCTTTGTTTATTTCATATTGGGGCGTCTCAATGAATTCTTTGCCTTTTTATTTTAGGAATGTTTATATATATATATATATATATATATATATATATATATATATATATATATATATATATATATATAATTTGACCTACTCACGAATTTGGTTTCACATGTCACTTCATCATTGGACCTTTTCCCCTTTTGCCAAAAGCAAAAGCAAACAACTCATCGGGACGGAAGTAGTATATACTCACTCGATACCACTAAGATCTTCTCATTTATTCAAATGTGAGGATTATAATTATCATATAGAATGATTATTTTGGTAGAAGAGACTACAAAATACGGAATATACTATTAAAATCCATATAAAAAAAGTTTCACAAATTACATAATATAAGTCTTACACCTGAGATAGTCCATTTTTAATTTATTTTTAAATTTTCTAAAGAAAAACTGAATAACTTTTTTACACAAAGAAAACGTATCACGGCGTGCTAACCATTAAAAAAAGTTCATTATTATACAATTTTTGATAAATATTTATTTATTTTATGGTATGTTAAAGAGAGAAGTGAGTATCTCGAGATGTGAAATGATATAAACCGAGTATATAAAAAATATAAACAATATTTTCATTAATTACACGTTATATAATACTCCGTACATTTCAAGACATTACTCAAATATTTTGATTAGTTTTGCGATTTAAAAAATATTTTCCTATTTCTAAATTATACAGTCGATAAATAGTAAAAATAAAATAATAAATTTTTTATTTTAAATATTAAATGAAATATTCTATAAGATAAATATATTATGAATACCGTGCATTGTACGGGGTCTATACTAGTTGAATTTTAATTGAGCGCTACTAGGGGCTCGTCTAAAATTGGTTTGGACTAAATTGAGTGCTACCAGGGACTCGTTTGAAATTGTTTTAAGCGCTACAAGGGGCTCGTTTAAAACGGTTTTGAGCGCTAAAAGGGGCTCATTTAAAATTGTTTTGAGCGCTACAAGGGGCTCGTTGAATCAAACTGAGTGCTACTAGGGACTCATTAAATTTGAATTGAATCAAGTGCTACTAGGGACTCGTTTTAAATTTGTTTTGAGCGCTACAAGGGGCTCGTTGAATCAAACTGAGTGCTACTAGGGACTCATTAAAATTGAATTAAAACGAGTGCTACTAGGGACTCGTTTTAAATTGGTTTTGAGCGCTACAAGGGGCTCATTTAAAATGATTTTGAGCGCTACAAGGGTCTCGCTGGTTTTGAATTGGCTTGAATTACTTTCAGAATGCTTTGGGATTCAATTAAGTTTGCAGGTTTAAAATTTACTTGGGATTCGTTGGGTTCGTGGGTCTTGAATTTGTTTTTCGAATGCTTCAGGATTCGTTCGAATTTGCTTTGTTCAGATTTGTTTTTTTTTAATGGTTCAGAATTTAATCGAATTTGCTTTGGTCAGATTCATTGCTTGGGTTGTTATGTGCTTTGGTATGAATGGTCTTCTTAGCTAGTGGTTTTCGTGTTCGTTTATTGCTGGGGGTCGATCTCAACTTGATGAGGTTTTAATGTTTGCTTTACGAGTTTGAATTTAGTCCTAATTCCCTCGATTGGTACCTAGGACGGCGTGGGCTCGTCCGGTTAAGTTTCCGGCGGGGATTGAATGGAGGTTGGCTTAAGCAAAGAGCATGATGAGTCACTATTCGTCAGAGGATGTGCTGGTGAACCAGCTGCGCATCGAGGATGTAAATTTCCTTCTTACAGCTTGTTAAAATTATCGTTTTTTAGTATCCCCCAGGATTAGGGTTGTTAAAATTGTCGTTTTTTTTACCGTTTATTTTGTCCTATGGTTTAGTGTTTGCTTTCATTTTGAACGGTTCGCTTTTCTTTTAGCTGGCCTATTCGGCTGATGTTGTTCAGCCCCCAGACTTCCCTTTGACATTGTTCGGGGTCGATGTGGCTGGGGTAGCCTTTACAGAGCCTCTTTCCCCGTGTTCCTCTAAGGAGATGGACGCTGGGATGGAGTCGTGTGAAAGGGCATACCGGGTAAGTTTTGGGGTTTCCCTTGAGCATGGCTCTTGAGGGTTAGGTTTTGTGTGACTAAGGTGGTTTTCTAGGCTGCTTGTGTGTTTTCCTAATGTTTGAGTGTACTCGCAGAATGTCTCGGATATGGTGGGACAGCTGGAGACTCGGGTGACCGAGCTCGAGGCGAAGGATGTTCAGGCGCTATAACTCCTGCAATTTCGGGCCGGCGAGATTGCTCAACTTAAGGAGCGGCTGGTTCGGTCTCAGGGCGAGACCTCCGTGCAGAGTGAGGCTATGCATCAGGTTCAGAGGGAGAGAAAGGGTGAGGCTAAGGCCAAGGGTCGTGCTACGGGTGCTACTGAGGATGTTGGAGGGATTCCCGAGACATCGACCCTAGACATGCTGTCAGGAATGGATGGTAGTGCATCTCCTCTCATGGACTTGGAGGACCTAGGCTTTGATGACAACATTTGTGAGGTCGTGATGGCCATTGGTGCGGCTTCTAGGGGTCCTCCCTAATTCGTGAACTCGATTTAACTTTTTAGTATTTGAATTGTTTAAGTTTAGTCTTTGTGTTTTTGTTTTGTGAAATGCTTACCTAAATTGACAAGTAATCACTTCATGGTTGTTTTAGTCGTGATTTCATCGTAGTTTAGGACGTTTTAAAATGCGTTGAGGTTGCATGAGAGTACGAAAGCGGCTTTTCGGATTTTTGAAATGCGTTAGTTTGAGCCGGGAGTTGGATCAAATAGTACATTGATTAAAACATTTCGACTCGAGACGGACGAAATGTAAGAGGTCAACGTGCTATGACAGAGTGCACTAGAATGTAGTTGTTTCGACATTCATAATGAGGCCGAAGCCAAAATCTAGGCCACCTTTGCAAAAAAAGTTAGACCACTTTTTCGTATATTTCGAGACAATGTCGTTCTAGGGTTACAGACGTGACTTGACAACAACCTTTAAAGGCTACGACATGCCTAGGTGGGGTAGCTTATCCCTCTAAAAAAAATGAAAAGACATCTAAGTCTGGTGGATCTGACGGGTGAAACTTGTTGTGCGTATGGCCTCGTTGCTCTTGCGTGGGTATTTTGGCTTTCGGGAAGGGTTTTAGCGACTTCAGGAGGTCATTCCTGACGTCCAGGGTTGTCGGATGTGAGAGAAAGGTTAAGGATTGCGAAGAAGACTGTACTACAGAATAAGAAAGCTATCGTTAAGCGCCTGATGATCCAAGACGGCGTTACCGATCCTAGTATTTGTCAGTTCATCTAAACGGGCCGAGACCGTCAAGACCCATATTGAAAATGTAAGCGAGGAGGGGAAGTGAGATTGGCTGGGCTCACTTTTGTCTAGGGAGGTGGAAGCTTGCGTTAGGAGGGTCAATGGTGAGAGACTCAAGCAAGCACGCCCGAATGGCAAGGGAAAGGAAAAGTTGGACCGGTGGAGCCCAGCCGTTTAGTACTATGTTGTATTAATTGATATTATGTGGCATATTAGTACTAGTTTTTGTGGAGTTTAGACACGTTGTTAACTTCCGGGATGTCCGGATTTTGGATGCTTGATGTAGATGCCTCGACAAAGGCTCGATTTAACCAGTTTTGTTGTTTTTTTTTAATGAGAAGCACATTTACTTTTTCTTTCTTTTGTGGTGGCTCGCAACTCGATTCTTCATTTTACCTGGAGCGCCCTTTCCGGTTTTCGCTCCGTCCTCGGCTCACCTTCCTTTTTTGTTTTGTTTTCTTTTGCTTTCTCTTTTTTTTTCGACGACTCACAACTCGTTTCTTCATTTTGCCCGGAGCGCCCTTTCGGGTTTTCACTCCGTCCTCGGCTTGTCATTTGTGCTTCGTCATTTTAAAATCAATCGTTAATCGGAACATAGGGGTGGCTCCGACTTGCACGTGAATCGAGTAATCGATTTCATTATTTGGTTGGTTGTACCCGAAGAAGGGTTGCCTACGTATCCGCATTTAGACGGAATCAAACCATGTTCGTAGTTCATTTATAGATGTTAGTGATTTTGCTTTAGACTCGTTATGCCAATTATCGATATGAGATGTTTAGACTCGTTATGCCAATAACTGAGGCGGAGTGATTGGGTGTGACCTCTTGAAAATGACAATTACCGAGATACCGTGTTAGGGTCTGGGTGATTTGAGCTAGCTAGTAAGTGGTTTCGATAGATCAAAATCTGGAGCTTGATTTTTGTGGAGTTAGGGCTATGGGCTAAGGTTTCGTGATGTGGTAGGAAAGAGGAAACTGAGTAAAAATGACTCAGACTTCAATCGGGTGGGATGTAAATTACGTTGGATCTAATTTCCATGCCTGGCCCTAACGGTTGGGATTATCCTATTGAGCTTGAATCCTCAAAATTCCGGACTGTCTCCTAACAAGTGTCTCGGGGAGGTCTTAAGGATTGTAATGTAGGGAGGCTAGTATTTGGGTGCTAGTTGACTGGTCTGTTCATTTTACTCTTTATTCGGAATCGTATTTGAAATCGAATTGGATGATTGGGTTTTGATTTTGACCATTGAATTCGGTCTTGATCATTGAATTGGGTCGGCTTGGCTTGGCCTTGGTTTCGTTTTTTTCTTTGGCCCCTTTTGGCCATTTCAAATTTTTTGTTTGGCTAGCTAGCACCTATGGTGGGTTGATCGGTCATTGTTGGAAGGATGTTTATTATGGGACATGGGTTTGCCTTCCATCTTTGATCACTACCGAGGGACTATCTAGATTCGTCATAGGATTCGAGAATGCTCGTTCTAAGGGATAGTTTGTGGCTTTCTACACAAGACATGGAATAGGTAAAAGAAAAGAACACGGGATCTCAGTTCTTGTACTTCCTTGTTGTTTCGAGGTAGGTTTGATTGTTATCGATAAATGGCATAGTACCGAGTTGTAAGCAAGAAAGTGCATTATTAAATCAAGCGATTGTCGAGGCGCATTATGAAGGAAGAAAAGTTTATTTCTTTTATTGATAGTAATAAGCGGGCTAGGTGCCCGAGACATTGTTTTTAGGGAGGTGGAGGACAGGTCCCCTCGTACCTCTTGATTTGATGCAAAAAATAAAAAGACATTTATTACTTTATTAGGTCTAGGCCCTAAGACGAACTAGACTCTGACTCGGACACAGATTTTACTCGTCTTGGCGGGTGCTCGCGGGTTGTCGGGATCTTCCTCGATATTCAGGACATTCTTCTCTATGGGATCGAGGTGGAAACAATCGACGGTGTCGTCAAAGATAGCATGGACACTAAATGGGTTTGTGGTATTGTTTTGTTTCTCGGGTGGAGGGAGAGGAATCGTCCCGTTTTCGATCATGTCTTGTATGACATGTTTGAGTCGAAAGCAAGATTCGGTATAATGCCCATTGCCACGGTGGTAATGGCAATACTTATTGGCATCCCACGACTTCCCTTTTCTAGCCACGGACGGTTCTGGGGTAGGGCCTATGGGTTCGAGCTTCCCTTCCTCGGTTAACCTTTTTAGAGCATCGGCATATGTGATGCCTAGTTTGAAGAATGTTCTAGGGGTAAAGTTTGTTCTTCCCCGGGTGGTTGGTTCGACTAGGGGTACTTCTTCGGTTTTGATATTCCCGGATGACCCGTAAGAGCGGGTTCCCGTGGATGTAGTTAGACCTTGATAACCTTTTCCCCTTATTTTGGAGAATACTCCCTTCCTCATATCATCCTCAAGACGTATTCCTAAGGTAGATAGCTCCTTGAAGGTGTGGATAATTTGGTACCTAAGGTGAGAGGCATATGTGGGTCTGAGGTTGTTGACGAATTTTTCTACTAAGGTGGCTTCGTCGGGGTGGTTTACTAATTGGGTGTTGACCTTTCTCCACCTAGTCAGATATTTGGAGAAGCCTTCCTTCTCGTTTTGGGAAAGAACCTCGAGGCTTCGGATGTAACTTGTATTTCGGAATTATCCGCGTATTTTTTTGCAAATTCTATGGAGATGTCTTCCCAGGTGGATATCTTTTTAGGGTCGAGGCAATAAAATCAGCATCGTGGGGTGTCGTCTAAAGAGGATGGGAATATCCTAGCCAAAAGGCTCGGTTTGACCCCCTTAATGGCCATGGAATCCTTAAAGGCCCGGATATGGTTGAGGGGGTCCTCAGTCCCTTTGAACTTTGGTATGTCGGCTAAGTAAAAGTTTTCTGGTAGCTGGTCGTTCACCATTTCAAACTTTCGGTGATTTTCGAGATGGACATTGTTGCCTTGGTCTAGGCGCATTTGGTTTTCAAGGAATTCTATGCGATTCATAGCGGATTGGAGGGTGTCATCTTGAGGTCGGGTGATGGGGCCATTAGGGGTGATGTCGACGGGTGCCCCACCTAGCGGGGTTGAATTTAAAAGGACCTCGTTAAGGGCCCGATTGTGGTGTTCATCTGATGCCCTATCTTCCAAATGGCCTAGGCGAGAGTCTATGCTGTCTACGGATGCGTTCACCGTGATAACGGTGGCTTGTAAATCCCGAATCAGGTTAGTTAGGGTTTCTACGGTGTTATCCCCAGATTGTTCGGCGTTGTTCCCACTGTGGTTACTTGCGTCAGTGCTTGAATCTCCTGACATGACTGGAAGGAGTGGTATTAATGAGAATGGATCTACCAGACGACTTAAAGACTCGTGGAATGCCCGTAGTTGAGCGACGCAGAAATGAGTCCCTTGACTCGCGTGTGCATACGGTCGCTGGTTCAGGTGCTTTAGACTCGTGGTGTATTCGGCGAAACGCCTAATTAATTTAGGTCTCTATATTGAGACGATTTGACACAAACCTCGGAGGTGAGGTTCAAAGACGACTTCTTAAAAGGAGACGACCCAAAATATAAGACCTCGAGTAGAAGTGGTCATAGTAACTAACACGGACAGTTAATCACACGGTTGCACGACATAAGTAGTTGATCGCGATCCCGCCTCAGGACCAGTCCAACTAATATGGACTTTTATCGAGACTACTATTATCGAGACTACTATTTATTAGATAGTTCGATAGTGGATATGTGTGTTGCTTTAAAGGTGTGACTAAATCCTGGTCTAGGGTTTAGGTAGCGAATAGTTTTTTTTTTTTTTGAAAAAGTTGTTGTTGCTGTTTTTTTTTTTAAAAACGAGTGATCCACGTTTGTCGGTTGTAATAAATAGCCATCGACAATGGACAGTGGTGTGTTGTTGACGGGTGGGATTCGCCGTCTATCCCGCCGTCAAATAATAACCAACCAACCTAACTAGGGTAGCTAGGGCAAGTCGGGTCGATCCACAGGGACGGAAATGGGTTTAGATTAACGGGTGCTATGGTCTAGGACTGGGTTCGAGACAAGCTAATCTAGGGGGAGGTTAAGGACTAGGCTAAGGTCTAAAACATGGAAAAGGAAGGCAAAACAAGTAACTAACGACTAAGGGAAGCAAGGATAACAATAAGAATGAAAACTAGGGTTAGGTCGGGTTCATGGATGCAAAGAAGACAAAAAGGGGAAGAACGGGGTTACTAGCATGCTTTCGTAGCCTAGATTATTCCGATCGGGCTCTCGCTACGTAATCGGCCTAGGGGTCGTCCTCATCGGGCTCTCGCTACGAAATGAGGGAACCAAACCAACCCACCAAACACACACATACAAGAGAATATGCAAGAAAAACAAGGATTGATCGTCTCTAGTCTCACAAGCATTTCATCGAAAATGTGGAGTGCAAGGTAAATGGGAAACAACAAAAACAACATCTAGTACCATCCATCTCACCCTAATCATCCACAATAACAACCAATCACCCTAATAACCCTACCAAGAGTCTACTCAAACATAACTATGCTAAAACTAACACTAACAAGAGGAATCAACATAAGAATCAAAGAAATCATAATGAAACTAGTGAAAACAATGAACTATGAACAATACAATGAACAAAGATTAAAACTTGGATGAATAAACAAGATTAAGAGGAAGGAATAAGAAGATTATACCTACTAACAAGAGGATGAAAGATTGAAACTTGCACTAATGAGAAAAACCCAAAACAATCACCCAAGGTTGTCAATCTTGGTTGAATCTTGAAGAATTCCCTTAATACAATGATTAAACTAAGATTAACGATTAACTAAGAACTAATCTACACTACTCTAAGCTAATCTATGCTAAAGTAGTCTAGGATTTTGTGGGTAATCAAGAACATTTTATAAGATTACAAGAGGAAGGGTATATATAGGGTTACAATGAGTAAGGAGAAGAAAAGATGAAGCGCGGGTCTGAACTGGGCTCATCCCGGTCGGGATGAGGTGGTCCCGGTCGGGATCAAGCATAACACCGGGCTGTGTTATCAATAACACCAGGCTGTGTTATTGCTCTTCCCGGTCGGGATGAGGTGGTCCCGGTCGGGATGGACCCAGGACAGAAGCTATCGCATTTGTGCACCTCATCCCGGACGGGATGAGGTCCTTCCCGTCGGCGATGAGTCTTGTAGGCCTCCAATATGATCTTTAAGGTCCCTCCTTGTCTCTCATGGGTTTCTCATCGATTCTCGGGACTCGGGATCGAGCCTAAGGGGCTCGGGAATGGGTCCCAAGGTCTCGGGATCGAATCCAAGGCATCGAGTGATCGTTCTTTCTCTTCGTTGGCTCCAAAGGTGTATGAAACGAGTCGGAATCGTTCCAATTCTTCATGAATGGTCTCGGGAACCTAAAACGAACTAAAGGAAGCATAAGTAACCCATAAACCGCTCCCAAGGAGCGATTCCACAAGGAAAACGGGACCAAAACACAACAAATTAGGCACTACAAACTACACTTATCAACTCCCCCACACTTAACCCTTACTCGCCCTCGAGTAAGCAAAAACTAACTACTAAACTAGCCGAGTGGGTACTAGCGCACCCTACGCCCTTTCAACTCACGAGAGTACACTTAGAGGAAAAGCGTACTCCGCAAGGCAAGTAAGGTCTTGCGACAAATACGTGGATGCAACCGGACATAAAAGACATAGAAAAACAAACATACAGACAAACAAATAATCGGTTGCACCCAAAAGAAAAAAAATACCGCTTCCCTCAAACAAGCGGTGAAAGAAGCACCGGTTTAGGACTCGAGGCAAGTGACAACGTTCCCGAGCTAGTAATACAAATCGAGATGAACTAAATCCTAATAGTATGACGACAAAGCAATAAAAACGTTGGTAACTTACCTAGGTTCTCCTAACCATCTAAGAACGTACTACGGGATGATCGGCGGGATGGAAAAAGGATGAACCACGGTGTTAGTCGACACTGTAGGTAAGTGAGACCCCGCCCCCTTTAGCGATGAGCCAAGAGGGTCGTCCCATGTCCAAAACCGCTTAACTAGTCCAAGTAAAAAGGTGGAAATATTTGCAAAGAGAGGGAAGACCGACCATTACCGCTATCATCCTTCCTAGGGACTCGGTCCTTTGGTAGGCTCTTCACGGTAATAGTCGGTGAAAGGCTTATTTTTGAGAGGGGATTCTTTTTGTGAGACGGTTTTCTTTTGGCATTTTTCTTTCTTTTGCATATTTGCTTTGTTTTGCTATGCCATTTCTTTTTCTTCTTTTCTATTTTCTTTTTGGCTTTTTGTGCCTTTTCTTTTTCTTCAAACCTTTCTTTATTTCTTTTTTTTCTTTCTTTTTCTTTTCTTTGCCCTTTTGGCTTGATTCGAGTTGTAGGCATTTCTTTGCAACTAAGAGAGATTTCAACAAATTGCAAATTTATTTTGTGGATATGTGTAGGAGGTAGGGGAATGGGTAAGTCGGGGGTCGCGATTTCCCTTCAAACCCACAAAAAGGGGAGAAACATGGACTAATCAAACAATTCCGAACACGGTCACCAAAGGGACGGGACTCGGCAACCAATGCCTTTTCACACCGTGGGTGGTCATAATGGTCAAAATGCAAATCCCGTAGTAAATCCTTAGTAAGCTAGGTGGACTCAAGGTAAAGGACCAACGAAACTATTGATTTAGGGTCATTCTGCTAGACTAAAGTCCAAGACTCGATTCATACTACTAGAAAAGGAAAGTAAACACTTGCACACTAGCCTCAAAACCGGGTTTTCGAAAACCTTTTTACACACTAAACACAACTACACATCACAAGACGAAGACAGGACAAGAACAAAAGGAAAAGAGACAAAAGGCAACAAAACAAAACAAGATAAAACAAACACATAAACAAAACAAACACCACCCCGAACTTCCAAACAAGTCACCAAATCAACCACAAATATGCACAAAGCTCCACCCGAGCACACAACATCACATATCTCCTCCAAACTCCACAAGGGCAAAGAGGAAAAAGGGGTGAAGAGATGTTAACGGATGTCATGAAAGCTCTCCAAAGCTAGCGGTGATTAAGCAACCTATAAGGAAAAAGGGAGGCAAACACGCACAACAAAACAAAAATACGACACAACGACACAAAAGGAAAACACACAAAAAGAAAACCTTTTTGATTTTTGTGAAAAAATTTCAAATTTTTAGGGTTTTCAAGATTTTTCGAAGAAACTACGAAAATAAAACTAACTACGATAGGATATCGCTCCCCCACACTTAAACCGAGCAATGTCCTCATGCTCGATCGTAGTGTGTGGAGACCCTAAAGAAAAGAAAAGAAACTACAAAAATAAAGCTAAAAATCAAAAATAAAGTGGAGAAAAGGGTAGAAGGTGTCTGGCCGGGGTGTAGTCAAGTCACCATGGGCCGAGACAAGAAAAGATATGGATGGGGGAAGAAATAAAAAGAAGGAAATAAAAGGAAATGGGAGGGGAGGACTAGGTGTAATCAAGTCACCTAGCCCGGATTCCGCCTAAATCCGACTAAATCCTACAAAAAAAGGGAGAAAAACTTTGTAAATTTGGATTTTGAAATGACTCTCGACGTAATCACGTCATCGAGAGTCGGGAGCAATAACTACCAAGGCCCCGAGGGCCACCATGACACAAAAGTGTATAAGGGGAAGGGGACAAACAAAGGAAAAAAAGCGATAAAGACGGAAAAGAAAGGATAGTTGCCGTACCCATCGGTTAGCAACTCACTCGCTCCATCGTCTCATAGTTCAATATCGTCACATAGCTTGTCTTCGTCATTGCTATTCCCCTTCAATCTTGATAGGCCCGCATGGTTGAAGTATTAAGCTTGCAATGGTAGAAGGGAGTGGGATTTGATGGGAAAGTCGGTGTGTAGTGAAGATAAGATGAGGTGAGGGTATGTATATGAATTGTAAGGTCGTATGATAGGTGCAAGGGTAGGTAAGGAGGTTGGGAGGGGGTATAAAGTGGTTGGGTGGGCTCGAATGTCGAAGAAGAGGCATAAAGAGGGAGCACGAGACCATCCCGGTCGGGAAGCTCTCTTCCCGGTCGGGACGAACTTGGTCCCGTTCGGGATCACACTCCAGAAGATCAAATTTTCATCACACTCATCCCGATGGGGATGACATCCTTCCCGGTCGGGAAGACTCTTCTAACCCTTCATTCCTTGGTAGCTTCACCCACATGTCCACCAATACATCGAGACATAGAATCTCGTCCCCAAAAGATTGTCAAAAGCTTCAAAAACCGACTCCCATGCCCAAATCCAAGCTTCTATCATCAACTACTCTCTCAAGACTTCATCTTCACTATAACCTATCAAATGAACTCAATGAACACCATGAAAATCCCTCCCTCACATCGCTTATCAAAATACCGAATTACAAGAGTTCCTTAAAAGCTAACAAATCCTAGAAACCAAACTATCCAAACAAACATAAACAAAAACGAAAACAAAAGAAAAGGAAAAAAAAGATATTTACATGATACTCTCACCATTTACTCCTCCATAGCCATCAAGGGCTCGAAGGAGTAAGTCAAATGCCCTAGCAACATCTTCATTGAAGCTCACATGGCAGAGCCTAGCTACTTTCAAGAGCTTCCAAGTCGGAGGCAAGAAGCGATCATCTTCATTATGCTCGGGATTTTTGTGATCTTCCGGGTCTTTTGACCATCCGGTAGGTATAGTGGTCTAGAGTCATGCTCGGTGTTATGATGTGGGAGATCACACCCTAAGGGGATTGCTTCTTCTACGGGGTCGAGAGTAGAACTCTTTTCCACCGCCCGACAAGGATCCTCTTCATCAACCGTCTCACAAGACAAGGGACTACAAATCGAGTGCGATAGAGAAGGAGAAGGCGTCAAGTTTTCTTCATTGGAGGCAATTGGCTCCTCCAATTTCCCATTCAAGGCAAGTTCCAAGGCATCTATTTCTTTATCCCAAGTATTACGCTCCTTTTCACTCACCTTGTCAATATGGCCTAGAGGAGGTATGTCTTCACTTGGCTTTGGATTGTCTAGATCCGGTTCATCACGAAGAAAATCATACAAATCCAATTTGATAGCCAATACGTTGGCTCCCCAATAGTTACCTTGAGAATCATGCTCACTTCCCTCCTCATTGTTGACCCTTGAAGCTTCAACTTCCTCCATTCGTCCCATATCTTCACCATCCAAGCAACACTCAACAATGATCTCTCGATTGACCCCCTCTTCTTCATTTGTAGTTTCACGATCGGGTTGAATTTCTTGTGGAGACACCCGACCTTCATGCCCAAATGAACCTTCCTCAACAATTCGTGGAGCTCGAGTAGCCGACATCGTGATACGAGCCATGAGTGCATTGATCCGAGCATCTTGCACCTCTATTTGGGCCTTGAGCTCCTCTTTGACCCCTTGTATTTGAGTCATCATCGCTTGTTGACTCTTTTGCAATAAAATCATCATCTCATGTTGACCCTTTTGCAATAGCATTATCGCCTCTTGTTGACTCTTTTGCATTTGGATCAACATTTGACAAGTCTCAAAGTTGGGGATTTTTGGTTGTGGGTTATGTGAGGGTGTTTGGTAGTTGTTAGGATGTTGGAATGATCCTTGACATGTCAACTTTCATTGTAACCATACAGAGGGCGTTCGTAAGATTGTTGATGAGGTTGATATGGTTGGTGAAATTTTGGGACTTGGCCATTTGCCCCATAGTTGTCCCGTGACGATTGATGGAAGCTAGGACGTGCCATTTCCATAACGTTGCTTTGATACCTAGGATGAACTAGAAGCACTTGAGCAAACGTTAGTATCCTAGTGCTTTTGAGGCACTAGGAAGAGAGAATAGCACACAAGAAGTAGAACGGAGATACATAAGGAGAAGAAAACACAAAGATCAAGAACAAAGTCTAAAACTAAGCACACAAAAGTCTAAACTACGCCGTCCACGGCAACGGCGCCAATTTGACGGGTGGTATTCGCCGTCTATCCCGTCGTCAAATAATAACCAACCAACCTAATTAGGGTAGCTATAGCAAGTCGGGTCGATCTACAGGGACGGAAATGGGTTTAGATTAATGGGTGCTATGGTCTAGGACTGGCTTCGAGACAAGCTAATCTAGGGGGAGGTTAAGGACTAGACTAAGGTCTAAAACATGGAAAAGGAAGGCAAAACAAGTAACTAACGACTAAGGGAAGCAAGGATAACAATAAGAATGAAAACTAGGGTTAGGTCGGGTTCATGGATGCAAAGAAGACAAAAAGGGAAAGAACGGGGTTACTAGCATGCTTTCGTAGCCTAGATTCTACCGATCGGGCTCTCGCTACGTAATCGGCCTAGGGGTCATCCTCATCGGGCTCTCGCTATGAAATGAGGGAACCAAACCAACCCACCAAACACACACATACAAGAGAATATGGAAGAAAAACAAGGATTGATCGTCTCTAGTCTCACAAGCATTTCATCGAAAATGTGGAGTGCAAGGTAAATGGGAAACAAGAAAAACAACATCTAGTACCACCCATCTCACCCTAATCATCCATAATCACAACCAATCACCATAATAACCCTAGCAAGAGTCTACTCAAACATAACTTTGCTAAAACTAACACTAACAAGAGGAATCAACATAAGAATCAAAGAAATCATAATGAAACTAGTGAAAACAATGAACTATGAACAATACAATGAACAAAGATTAAAGCTTGGATGAATAAACAAGATTAAGAGGAAGGCATAAGAAGATTATACCTACTAACAAGAGGATGAAAGAATGAAACTTGCATTAATGAGGAAAACCCAAAACAATCACCCAAGGTTGTCAATCTTGGTTGAATCTTGAAGAATTTCCTTAATACAAGGATTAAACTAAGATTAACGATTAACTAAGAACTAATCTACACTAATCTAAGCTAATCTATGCTAAAGTAGTCTAGGGTTTAGTGGGTAATCAAGAAAATTTTATAAGATTACAAGAGGAAGGGCATATATAGGGTTACAATGAGTAAGGAGAAGAAAAGATGAAGCGCGGGTCTGAACTGGGCTCATCCCGGTCGGGATGACGTGGTCCCGATCGAGATGAACTCATCCCGGTCGGGATCAAGCATAACACCGGGCTGGGTTATCAATAACACCAGGCTGTGTTATTGCTCTTCCCGTTCGGGATGAGGTGGTCCCGGTCGGGATGAACTCATCCCGGTCGGGATGGACCCAGGACAGAAGCTATCGCATTTGTGCACCTCATCCCGGACAGGATGAGGTCCTTCCCGTCGGGGATGAGTCTTGTAGGCCTCCAATATGATCTTTAAGGTCCCTCCTTTCCTCTTATGGGTTTCTCATCGATTCTCGGGACTCCGGATCGAGCCTAAGGGACTCGGGAATGGGTCCCATGGTCTCGGGATCGAATCCAAGGCATCGAGTGCTCGTTCCTTCTCTTCGTTGGCTCCAAAAGTATATGAAACGAGTCGGAATCGTTCCAATTCTTCATGAATGGTCTCGGGAACCTAAAACGAACTAAAGGAAGCATAAGTAACCCATAAACCGCTCCCAAGGAGCGATTCCACAAGGAAAACGGGACCAAAACACAACAAATTCGGCACTACAAACTACACTTATCAGTTGTGAAAGGTGTTTTGAGAATGTAACCATTTCGGATTTCTTGACTTCATTTATTGAAGCTTTGGTTGCGTTAATGGTATATGTAAAAACTTTCTTTTCCTTTTTCAAAATCCAATGTAACCGTTTGGTGTGCCGTGACCCCATTATTTGGGAGTTTCGGTATTATTAACGGTATTTGTTGTTTGACGGACTTTATTTTTAACCGTGAGATGGCGTTTTTGAAAACGTGTTTTGCTTTGAAAATGTCGAGTGTAAATTTTGCCATGGTGACGGCGTCTGAAAGTGTATGTTTTTTTTTGAAATCATGACTTGACCGGAGTATCGGCGTTTCAAAAATCATTTTGAAAAGTTTTTTCGAAAACGGAATTGGGTGCGGTTGAATATGTTGGCGTGGTTGAGTCCGAATTTTAGTATTTTATTTGGGTTAGATTGTTCAAACACGCTACACATAACTAGGAATGCATACACTCATGCACGATGCAGACTCGGGTAGGTTAGGGTAGGCTGCTACCGCCCACGAATAGTCTTTACTTAGGCATCGACAATGGTCTGGGGAGACGAATGTCATACCAACCGTTCGGAACTATCCGCTTATTAATCCCGCAGTTAAGCGTTAGGCGACCGGAGCGTCAATCGAGGATCTCTCCGCGTGTCCCTAAAGATCTTACTGCGGAGAGGACGATTAGTCCTGATATCGGTTAGGGTGGGCTTTTTAGGGCCAAAATCTGTAGTGACCACAACTAGGAACTAAGACGTGAGCTTCACCGACCTCGTTCAAGTTACACCACCACTGGAAACTTGTTTCCAAATCCCCAGCGGAGTCGCCAAACTGTGGACGTCCGTCCGCACCGCCCGGCGCCCCACGCGCGCCCGCGCGGGACAGGCCCGGTTTTCAACGTGTGGCGGCGGCCACCCACGCGGCTCCCTCCCTACCGGGGGCCGGTCCGATCTCGCATACGGGGCGAAGTGTCAGACCTCGATTTGGATGACGATCCGGACTTGTACTAGACGGGTGTGGGGTACCCGTGTTTCCGTTTAGGAATCGATCGAGTCGTGGTTGTAAATGTTTAAAGGCCGTTTTGTTTGGTAAGGCGACCTTTTTAGTGAACTGAAGTTGTCGTGATTTGTGGAGTCGCCACCGAGTCAAATTATGGGAACTCGGAAACCGTTCAAGTCAACTTTGATCCCTTGCCGGCTCAAAGTTGAGTGGCACGGGACCTAAAGATAAAGACTTGTACCCTTAAGCACTCCATGCCTGGAATGACTCTCGTTGCCAATGGTTTCGGACATCCGGAAACCTTTGATTTTGAGTAAGGGGTGAGGGTACGTGTTGGGAAGTCCACCAATAACACCCAACCCCGCCCGCACTATAGCGGCCTCTACTAATCAACCGGTGGGCTGATATCCTAGTTCTTTTGTTGTGGTGGAAGTATTGTAACATCCTTTGTTTTAACCCTAAATCTTTTCCTATGTCAGTTGTTTAAGAACAAGTAAGTTTTGTCGTCGAAGTAGTTGTGTTTACATTCTTTGCATTCGATTTCACGTGACAAGCAGGCCATGAAAAGATGCACGGAGGAGAGTAGAGAGTACTAGATTATACGTATTAGCAAACCAGTTTTAATGCGACAATACGGATATTAGTTGTTCTCGTGGTTTACGTTACCTGGTATTCTGCTTAAGATGCGTCGGTTCAGTATTAATAGAGATGCGTCGAATCTAATAAGGCGAGCACCTGGACTAATACGGAACCCGACCATCACTTTGTTCAGTTTTAGTTGTTTTACGTTTTGAATTCCGTGTTAGGTGATTTAGCTTGCGATTATAAGGTCATAAAAGTAACAAATCATACGAAAAACTGTAAATGCGAATGTAAGTAAATCACACAGTGAGGAGTTGCACCCTCAAAGTGTGCACTAAACGGGACTCGATGCATAAATAGTTTTGAGAACGGATCTCGGAATTACTCGTGTCTATTTAGTGTGTTTTAGTGTTTGTGATTCAAGTTGGGACGTTACGTAGTTTAGTGGATATCTGTGGGCCTAGTGCCCACATCTATTATCGTCGTAGTGCATAATAATAGAAAGTGCAAATATGAAAAGTTTTGTTTAGATGACAACCCAGTGACGACTCTATCAACAGGCGGATCCTCCTAGCTTGACCAATGACTCTGGCAGAGCTCCGTTACCGTTTGACCTTCCCGCGGCTACTCCGGCAGAGTTTCGTTGCTAAGGACTAGTTCTGCGGCTAATCCGGCAGAACCTGGGTACTAGTTTTGAGCTAGTCGATCACAAGCACCTCGGTATCGAGTGGAGTGCTCGAAGTGAGGAGTAGCGTCGATTTCGCTTTTATTTTACTATCGAAACTACGATCGAGTGGATTGTTTGCCTCGGGTGTCGGAGTGCGAGCTCTTAGCGAGAGTTTAGAGGGAGAAGAGAGAGTTGAGTTGTGTCGAAATTAGGACGTGAAGGGGGGGTATTTATAGGTGTTTTCGGCCCTCGTCGCCCATATAGGCGCGTGAGATGGGGCGGACCAGGTCTCGGGCGCCTGGGCTCAGGCATGGGGATTCTTAGGCGCGTGAGGCGGGGCGGTTGGAGTTTTGAATATACGATTTTGATACTTTCCAAAACCGAGAGACGGGTGTATTATTCATAACTTAGGGCCTAAGTCTTCCGGTGTTTACCCTAAGGTCGTGGGTTTAGTGGGCCTCGGGTGTTCATCCCGAGGTTCGCTTGGCGCGGTGTTGACTCGGTTCGAGTTTCGGGACCGACTCGGGGTCCCAGTGTCGAAATTGACTCTAATTAGTGTCTATGCGATCGTAACGATGTGACTAAGGCTGCCATCATGTTAATTTATTTTGCCCGAATAATTTATTTGATTGGTTCTATAGAAAAACTATCTAAAGCACCGCGAACCCGCGTCGCGTTGCAGTCCTATCGTCATCGGGTGTTTGTTGGGCTCTTCTGCAGCCACCAGGTCCAAATCCGGGTGTCTACAAGAGAACAAAAGGGAAAAAGGATCACCTTGCAAAAGGGAAGCTTACCATTTTAGGAAATTCTATTTTTAGAAACTTTACTAAAAATAACATTATAATCCTCTAGAAATTATAACGCAATACAGTGGCGGAAACACTGTAGAGTTGGGATTAAAACACGCTGACAAACTATATCTTATTAAAAGAAATGGTAAGTCAATACAAAGGCAACTTTTTACAAAAGGGCTAAATAAAATAAATTCTCCAAACGGGTTATACAAAGCCATAAAGTACATGAATAGAGAACGAGTAGGATCCACGCTACTCGCTAGCTCACACCCAAAACCCAGCAACAAATACCTGTCATGTTATAAACATAACAGCCACGTCAGTAGGGAGTAACTCGGACGTTCTCCCAGCCATATTATATCATATGGAAAGATAATAGTATTATTATATCAAAATATTTAAAAAGAGAAAAGATTAAAACGATATAATAAAAATAATTTTCGGAGAAAACTTAAAACACTTGCCAACGTGCAAGTCAAAAATCAATCGATAATAATAATCATATTCAAAAACGGCGTTATGGAAATTCGACTAGTGTGCACAAGGCTAGACTTTCACTGGGACAATACTGGAAACTAGCTTCGAGAACTGTAGACTTAACTCATAACAGAATCCAGTCTCTAACTAGGCAACTCAACTATAACAAGACTGCGTGCAGCGAGGTCCTGGTTTAAGTAGTGCATACCCCTCCTAGACAACAAATTTGTCTAGTTCAGCTGACGGCGACTAACACGATGCAGTATCTAGCTTAAGGTCAAAACATACACTCTCCTGAACACAAACCATGCTCAGTTCAAAAACCAATGTGCCCCATAAAAACACACCAGCCTTACAGTTGATGGCAAAAACGTACATCCCAGACTATATTACTCTAACCTTACACTTGTCCTTATTCCATAACTCCAAAACAAGCCATTATCGATATTCAAAATAAATATAATAAATATAAATAATATGAAAATAAAAGGAATAAACATTTTATATAAAAAGGAAAACTTCCCATAAATAGAAACTTACAAATTTTAGAAACTTACTTAAAATAGAGATATTCTTATAGAAATACTTAAATCATTAAAATTAGTGAAATATATAAAAATAGCATTTCTAACGAGATTAACATTTTATTATTATCGTCGTTATCGTAACTTTATTATATTTCTATATTCGTTACTCAAAATATAAATAAAATATAATAAGTCAATATATAGTATTTTATAAATAATTAAGAAATAGAGTTAAAACTATAAATTTTAGAAAAGAGATGTTTTAAGAAAAACGATATCGAAATTAATTTAGTCGAAGAGTTTCATAAATGAAATGAGATTTACAAAGATTTGAAATTATTTTTAACAAATAGCTTTTATTAACAAATAATATGGATTTTAATAAAAATAGTCCATCGGAAACAAATAGGAAATTTTTAGTGAAAATAGTCTCGACTATAATATATTTAAAAACTAAATCGACTATTTTCTCATTTATTGATATAAATCGTAAAAAGAAAATTTATTTATTAAACAAGTATACAAATTTTGATTATAATATAAAAATACGATTTTGAGTTAAAATTATAAATTAACGAAATCTGAAGAAAATATGAAATCGTTATTATTTAGTTACTAGTGTCACGATAACCAACAAAATATTACAGCGATCGTAAATTATCAAAGTACTAACGATTTATAAAACGATATAGAAAACTTGTAAAATATTTAAGGCACACGATTTAAAGATAATATTTAGCAAATAATAAATAGCTAAAATTAGAAAACCGAAGTTAAAATATTTACTACATACTAGTACTCAAACATACGATATAAAATCGAGTAACGTCCTAAAGTTACCTTGAGTCGACTTGTCTTCGACGAGTGTTCACCAAGTCTCGTAAAAAGAGATGAACGGGAGGATTAGAATACGCAGACGAAGCAAGCTAGAGACGGAAAAGAGGAGCGGCATGATCGACGACAACAGCAGGCAACGATAGCAGCACCTGAGACACGCCCACATTAAAACCGGACACTGAGCATCAGCAGCAGATGAAGGTGAAGGGAAGAGAAGAAGAAGAACGGAAAAGAAGAAGATGAACAGGACAGCAACGACAAAAAGACAAGACGAAACAACAACCGTAGCAGCAACACAGAAATACGACAAAAGAAATGAGTAAGACAGGAACTCGATTAACACAGGAGCAGCAGCAATTTACAACAGCAGGGATGGGACGAACTGTAGCAGCGAACAGCAAAAACAGATTCAACGAGTGAAGAAGAGGAAGAGAGAACAGCGTACAACAAACGTGATACAATAGACAGCAGCAAAACCGACATAATCAGCAGCGGAGAACAGTATGAAAACAGAAGGAGAAGAGGACGAGGAAGAAGGAGAAGAGGACGAGGAAGAAGGAGAAGAGGAAGAGTATGACAGCAACAAACAGAAGCAGTAGGGAAAAAGTGACAACAGCAGCGAGGATAAGAAGAAGAAGAAGAAGAAGAAGAAGAAAAACGGCCGACAATAGCAAAGGCAACCCTGAAACACGAAACCCGGTAAAACGAGGCGACAATAGAACAACATGACAGCAACATAGTTAATGGCACTTCAGAAATCATCATTCAAATCGATAAAAATGCAGTAGAAGAAAACGCAGAGGAAAAGGAGAATAACGGGCAGAAATTGGCAACAAAGTGCAGCAGAACGAACCGAATCAGAGGATGACAACGAGGACAGAAAAAGGGCGACAAGACTGACCTTAAACGGGGCAGAGACGCACGAAATCAGGGGAGGAAAGAGGGTAGACGTGTCAAAGAACAACCATGACGACAACAGCAGTACGCACACGAACCAACAGTAGCAGCAGCGGCGTACAATAGCAGCAGCGAAACAGGGGAGGCGCGAAGAGGGGAAAATAGATGAAGATGGTGAACGAATATGGTGAAGGACGAAGGAAAAAAAAAGATAGAGAACGAAGAGGCAAACGCAGCAGATGGGGATGACAAATTGATTGGGAAGATTGAAGGTGAAGAATGAAAGAAGGAAGGAAGGTGGACGATGAAAAAAAAGAGAAGGGGGAAGTAATGATTAGGGATTGAAACGGTGGATTGAGAAGAATGAAGAGGTGGACTCAAAAATCAACGGTAATGGGACACGTGAAATAAAAAGAAGGAAAAGGGGATGAACGTAGTGGGAAAACGAGGAGTTAAACGAATAATACGGATTGATTAAATGAATCGGATAGGAGACGAATTCCGAGGTAATACGTTGACTGACCCACGAGATTGACTTAAAAATAAATAAATAAAATAATTGGGTCGACTAACAAAATTAGTAAAATAAACGTTTCTTGAGTTTTAAATGATTATTCGAGACGAAAATAAAGTTTATAGAAATCAATAATTAGAAGATGAAATAGTATTTCCCGATAAATAATGAAATTTCGACAAGTGAATTAAATTGATTTCTCGAGGAAAGGTAATAAATGCTTTGACGAAACTTAAAATAAATGAGTTTCGAGCCGAAATTTATTAAGTATAAAAAAATAAAAAGAATTTAGAATTTAAATCGCCGAAATAGACTTTCGATAAGAAATAGATTAAATGTATAAAATGAGTCGAAAAAGAAATAAAAATATGTTTTAAATATAAGAGTTTCAGAGTCAATTAGAATCTTAGGAGTTGGAAACGATTAAACGATAAATTTGTTTTATAATAATTTTAAGAATTACGAGTTAAATCGTAAATAAAATAAAAATGCGATTATAACTTAAATTAAATTTATTTTATAAAATCAGGGGTGTTACAAACATCATATCAAAATAGCAAAAATATTAGTTTATACTAATACAACATTTTTAGTAAACAATATAGATTTATAAAACAAATACTTTCGGCCTTAACGATATTAATTATCAAAGTGAGAGCATTTAGGTTTATGAAATTATTAAAATATCTACCAAGTGTTTATAAAATGAATAAAAATGTCTTAAACATTTTAATACTACTAACCAGAGTGTTTTCAAAGTTTATAAAAATAAAATTACCTAACTATTAATAGTTTCGACAATACGAACATAAATAGGATTTTACGGCAAATGTCAAACTAAATATTTTAATTTCTTTTATTTAATTAAACCAATGAAACATATTTAGAGTATGTTAGGGGATGATTTAGTTCTTAAAGTTTCAGATTTAAATATTTTCAAAATTGCTGGAAAAATAATTCTTTTAGGTAAGACGAAGCATTTTAACGATAAATCGTAATTTTGTCCAAAAATCATAACTATTAATTAAAGACTTTAATAAATAGTACAAAAATTACTTAAAATAGCTAAAATATGTTTTTGGACATTCTGTCCAGAAAAGAAAATTTTCCAGAATTCTTAAACTCGGTTTTTAAAGGGGTTTTCTCGTTAATCGTCTAATCTCGACAATAACGATTAATAAAGATAGTAATTACAAAAGGATTTAAGTATTAATATCCAAAAAATATAGCACGACTCTCACAAACATGGGTTCCAAATTGGCCCATCAACCTACGCTAAGTCCAATATCGGTACAGGATGGTCCTACTCAATCGACAACCTCCAAAATTAAGTATACTTAAATACTTATATAATCTTTCAATTAGTATGGTAAGAATCCACAAATGATTTAGACTAATCCATTAATTAAGATTCCAACGGTCATCAAAACATACCCAAACTCGTAATCACTAAGGCTCATAAATTCGAAGCTTATAAGGTCTGAACTCGAGGTATACTTCAATTCTATCGAGTAAGGAACACTAAGTAAAATCCACCAAATAACAATGTTCGGACACGAAAACTTCAACAATGATTATCAACATATTCTTAACATCATCAATAGGCAGAGGTTAGTAAACTACGCCAAATCTTAAGCACACTCAGCCTGACATGTAACGACAGATACTCACATTTTCAAACATGTCATTCAACTAAGGTTTCTGAGAATTTCATCAAATTCCATATCGTAATAGCGAAACCACTAAAATATTTGTTAACTCAACGAAGCCACAATCTCGTTGGTCTAAGGGTTCTGAACTATAAATCCATCAAGACGATTGGCATTAAGTATTCCTCAAACCAATGCGATAAATCCAACCTTTAATTGTGCAATATGTTTCTCTCCTTCAAGGTTAACAATGATCTATCCAATATTTAGGTCATTCAACTCCAAAGTTCGTAGGTGACAATCTTACATCAACGATCCACGATCTAATCCTTAAGAACCACGGGAAATCTATGTCCACCAAAATTTCTGACGACATTAATGAAAACCTTTAATGGTACCACAACACTCAGGCTAACATTTTAAACGATACTCTAAGATCCCAAATATTCACGATTCATCCACCAAATAAACATTAGGTAAGAATCCCAAAGTGATATTATAAGTTACATTTAGTTCGGTTCTAGGGTAGGTACTAGGTATCCATAAAATATGATATACTCTTACTACTCCAAAATATATCCAACTCTAAATACTCCAAAATAATCAAAGCAACCTATAACCCAAGGTTCAGTGTCTAAAGTATCGTCCTAATTCCATCAATTAACTAATACCATTCAAATCAAACCTCAGAAAGCTTACTAGACTAGATGAAAAGATACAACTCACAATCCTCAAACCATAGGTAATAAGAAGTTAACTAAACCTCTAACATCTGTAACTTCCAAAGGCTCACTAAGACAGAATTCAGTCTAACCAAAGAATCTCAAGAGGAAGATGGTAAAGTAGAAGAATAGAACAAAGATTCACGATAAGAATGAAGATGAGAATATAAGAGAAGAATTGGAAGAATCAGAGGGTGGAAGATGAAAGGAAAGAATCAATGATCCTAGATAATTAAGATCTTAAACTATAAGAGAATCTTCGGACCTCTGGAGTTCACAAAGGAATCTCGCTGGATTTCTTTAACTTCAAGTAGAGGAACAAACAAACAAACTAGTTACAAACTAGAAAGGCTACCGTTTGGAATATCGCAGCGGTCGGTAAACTCGTTAACTGGGTGTATGAGCAAAAAGCCTGCCTGTGGATCAAATGGGTTAACACCAATTACCTGAAAGGAGCGAACTGGCAGACCTATGTCCCCCCTTCTGACTCCACATGGACTTAGAGAACCAGGCTATTTGCAAAGCAAAAGACAAGCTTAAAGACGAATTTACTCAGGTTCGTGGTCGACACACCCACTGGGTTACTCTATTGATCGAGGTTACCACTAGCTTAGAGGAAATTATCCAAAGCCTGATAGGTATAATCTGGTTTGGAGCAAATGGAATATACCCAAGCATTCGATCATTACCTGGCTCCTGCTTCACGGTGGGCTGAACTTGAAGGATAGGCTGTTCAAAATCGGATATAGCAAAGACGACAAATGCTGTATATGTGACAGGGAGACGGAAACTGTTGAGCATCTCTTCCAAGAATGCATATACAGCTACAGAATTCGAAGAAAAATAGAGGACTGGACTGGGTTCAGTCTTCCCCAGTTACATGAGGTCAGGTACATTAAAAAGGATGACAAACTTAGCCCTATGATCACTACAGCTGTCATATATGCAGTATGGCTTGCGAGGAATAATGCTAGAATGGATGGAACTGTCCAAAGACCTGACAAGGCTAAAGTCGTATCACCTTAATCAAAATAAACCTAACTAACGACTAACAAATAGCTAGTGGCAAGTAAGGGTCGAACCACAGAGAGATGGATGAATATTGCAAATTATTTATAATCGACTCTAAACTATTCTAATTCCGGTGTTTTGTGTTTGATTTTCTAAACTATTGCAGTAATGTAAAGTAAGAGGTTCTATCAATATTGAAAGGATCTAGGGTCTTACGGTTCACTATGTAATTAAATTGGGTAAAGTTAATTAATCATTCAATTAATCAATCACATTTATTTAGGGCAAAGACACGGCCTTTCGGATCTTATGTCAACCTTAGGATAGATTCTGACGGGCTCTCGCAACTTACCAGATTATCCTACCCACTTACTTGTAAGTCTACCCTTACTAGGCTTTCGATCTTAGGTTCGGGTTCCTAAACATTCAACTAGTTCAACGTCTCAAACTAATCAAACAAGGATACAAAACAAGTGGTAAGGCAATAACATATGGATGATTAATCAAACAATTAATTAAACTAACATCCCCAATTCAATTAACATAGATCCCAACCCTAGATAAGTAAATTAGCTACTCATGACGAAATATGGAACAACAAAAGAATTAAGCATAATCGAAATCAATATGAAAATAAGGGAAAAGGGAAAAATACCGATTACGAAGAACTGAAGGATTGAATAATAATTAATATCTAAAAAGTACCACTACAAGCTTGCAAAATTCCGATGCTAATAATAAAACTAAACTAAAGTTTTTGAATGAGGAAAAGAAGTGTAAAAGTAAAACTAAACTAATGAATGAGAAAAGTGTCAATAAATCTAACCCCAAGTATGGTATATATACTAATAATAAGGAGTCTAACATCTTCTCCTTTTCCTAAATAATTAGGAAAAACTAACAAGCTAAGAATATTACGTAAGATAAGAGTTATGATATGTTACGAAGTCAAAAAATGGAAATCCCGCGAAAACAGCCTCAAACCGGTCGGTTTGGGCCTGAACCGACCGGTTCAAGGTTGTCCCGACCGGTTTGGGTTCGTCCCGATCGGTTCGGGTTTCTCTGCACTGCACGACAAATTTGAAATGCTTGTTGTTTCTTCGATACTTATCGGATTTGGACGTGTGATATACCGTTGGAAATCTAAGAAAAAGGTCATTCCATCGCCACAAAAATCAGCTCAATCGGAATTGTAGAACTCAAGGTATTCACGTTTGAAGTTGACCTTTGTTTTTGCGATTGTTCTTTCTTCTCGATTTGCATTTGTTTGAGCTTTCCAACTTATTTCTTTGTCAAATCTTATTGTTTCTTCACTCACGCCCTTCTTTAATTCTTCACTTTGCATCCTATAACTTTTATAGCGTCTTTATTATAGATTTCATGGCTCGGCTCTCGTCATTGCCCAAAATATAGCTCCATTGCCTTTATTTGTTTCGTTTCCTACAAAACGTAAACAAAATACCCGGCATAACAAAGAAGGATGAAAAGCTAGAAAAACGACTCCTAGGATACATAAAATGAACCAAAATAAAGGAAAAGTTGGGGTTAAATATATATACGAAATGAGTTCATCAAATCCCCCCAAACCAAACATTTGCTTGTCCCTAAGCAAGCAAAACGATCATCAAAGAGTATGGACAAGACTTAAACAATGGCTTAGAGCTAACTTCATCAACATCCATCATCTCAAATCTAATACTCTAACTAGCAAATGACACCAAGGCTAAAGAAACAAATTCTAAAGCAAAAGATTAAGAGTAAAAGAATTTCAAAAATCGAGCTTCAATCAATATTCAAATGCCAAACTTTTAATCTTGCACAACCTTCTATGTCGAGATTCCTTACGGTTTGTTCATCACTCAATAAGGGCAATATTGTGAGTTTATGTAGAATCGGAAAGACAAAACACTCACCTAACTGCGACTTATAAGAACATGCATGCAATCTAACATGAAACCAATCTCTACCAACCGTACATACACATTCAATCGGACCAAGACACATGTCGAGGACTTACATATGGTATAAAGTGAGGTTAATCAGGTAAGAAGGGGCAAAACGATTTGGATATGTGGAAGTGAAAGTCAAGCTAGTCCAACCGTAACCAAACTGAGAATTATTTCATTCTTACCAAACTTCAATCAAAGGAATAAGTAGTACCAAGCACCTTAATTTCAATCTTTTATAACCGGCTTCGCACCAACAACTACGAAAACAGAGAGATCAATTCTTTTCTCATAGCAAAAACACATTCCTTTTCTTTTTTCACTTCATTTTTTCAACTATCTTCTTTCTTTTCTTTTCTTTCATTGATTTTTTTTCTCAATCATTCATCATTTTTTTCCAATTCCCTTCCTTAATCGACTCGGTACCAAATTTCACCCACAAAAAATAATTCCGTCTAATTAACCAACTAGCTTAACTAGGGTAGGCAAATATGGCATGTAGTTAATAAACGGGTCAAAACAGGTCAAATTATGGCTATGTGAAGTTCATGGGAATTAGATAAAAGAAAGAGGATTGCCTCTACTACATGTGTCACAATCACAAACTGAATGTATACAGGTATTTAAGAGACGAATGTCATGCTTATGCAATTTTATGTTACATGTCTCATAAGGAGTGCTACTCTCAACCTATATGAAACTGATCATGGATGTCATCAGTTTAGGCTCTAAGTCTCACAATATAAGTAGCTTACTCGACAACAGGTCAATTGACTCATTTGGCATTCAAAACATAATCGGCGACAAGATCAAAGAAATCTCAAACTCAAATAACGGGAAATAAGTGTCATTCACAAGAAAGAGCAAAGAACTAGGGAAAAGCATGCGACAAAAGCAATATCATCATCGCCGACACGACTCTAAACTAAAATACACGAAAAAACGAAAAAATAAATAAAAAATGTTTTTTTTAAAAATTAAAACACACCTAAAAGAAAAAAAACACTAAACACAAAATATCCCCCCAAACCAAATTACACAATGTCCTCATTGTGAACCAAGAGAAATAAAATAGGACAAAAATATAACGGGTAAAGGAAGACAAAAAAAACGAAAATAAAAACTAAATTAAGAGAGAAAAGGGAAAGGTACCGACAATATATTTACCGTAAATAAGTCCCCCCAAACCAGCAACCAACCGGGACTAAGAATCAGACTCCACCATAAATAACAAAATCATAGTAGCTCAAGGCTCTCAAAAGTTGATCAAAAAACTGCGCATGTGCTACACAAGAGCATAAGTAGCACCAAGATATAATAAAGACATCATATAAAATCAATGTCAAAGACCGTATCAGCTTGTCGTACTTCCTTTGAAAACTCTCATAAGGCCTCGATATATAATCCCATCTCTCAACAAATGGTGGAAAATAATAACGTACATTATCGGGTATGTAAGACAACTTAATGCCTCTCAAATTAACAATATTATTTTTCACAATTAATTCATACGAAACGGGAGGAATACCTGTACTAACATCAAAGTTAGGAGGAAGTTCAAGTGGATGAAAATGTTCTATTACTTCAACGGGTGTATCCACGATCCCATATACCTCAAGATTTTCTGTTTCAAGGGTTCCTGGATGATTTAGCGCTGCTTCTAACGCATCTACCTCCACTTTCCAAGGGTTAACATTTCCTGCACAACTCTCAAAATACATCAAATCCTCTAAAGGGGCTTCGGTGAGGAGCCCTTGTGTAGAATAATCAACAAAATCATCAATCACACAAGAAGCATCAATACATGAGTTAGGAATAGTGATTTCAAACGAAAGCTCAGTAGGCTGAGAACTAGAATTATCAATTGAGTCACAATTAGGCATATTATTAGTGCTCAAAACTTCAAGATTTTCAGCAAAAGATTGGACCTGTAAATTGTCAGTCATAGTAGAATCAATTTCAATGACCAGAGAATGTACTTTCAAAGCAAAAATCAAGGGCTCATCATCATCGTCATCAGATAAGTCAATATCCTCTCTAACATGTGCAACGGACGTACTCATAACACAGTCAGATGATGATGGTGCTGGATCAGCTCTCAAATTTGACTCACGTAGAGTAGCCGTTAATTTTTGCAATATCACCTTACATTCTGCCACGAAAGCAATCCACCTCTTCTCTGACTCAGCGCTGTTTTGGGCTAAATGTTTAAGGAGTTCCCATCGCTCCTCATAAGGCATATAATTAAACATCCCATCGCAATTTGCCTCAATATTAGCCCGTTTGTCATCATCCACACCATCATAAATCATATGACACATCTCCCAAATATCAACATGATAGTCACTTTGATAAATAAAAGACTCAAGTCTATCCCACTAAATATGCAGTGACTCATGATTAAATTAAGGAAGTAGAAGATAGTCATAATGATTGGAAATATATATATATATATATATATATATATATATATATATATATATATATATATATATACGAAAATAAAATAAAAAAATATATATAAAATAATCTAGAACCCACAACAAATAATAAGCAATAATACAAAACCGTTTCCCCGGCAACGGCGCCAAAATTGATAAGGCTAAAGTCGTATCACCTATATCAAAATAATCCTAACGAACAACTAACAGGTAGCTAGTAGTAAGTAAGGGTCGAATCCATAGAGAGACGGATGAAAATCGCTAATTATCTAAATTCGATTCTAAACTATTTAATTCCGGTTTATTTGATTTTGATCTAAACTAATGCGATTATGTAAAATAACGAGGTTCTAACAATATTAAAAGGATCTAGGGTCTTACGGTTCACTATGTAATTAAATTGGGTAAAGTTAATTAATCATTCAATAAATCAATCACAGTTATTTAGGGCAAAGACACGGCCTTTCGGATCTTATGTCAACCATAGGATAGATTCTGACGGGCTCTAGCAACTTATCAGATTATCCTACCCACTTACTTGTAAGTCTACCCTTACCAGGCTTTCGATCTTAGGTTCGGGTTCCTAAACGTTCGACTAGTTCAACGTCTCAAACTAATCAAACAATAATACAAGACAAGTAGTAAGGCAATAGCATATGAATGAACAATTAAACAAATAATCAATCTAACATCCCCAATTCAATTAACATAGATCCCCTTCAACCCTAGATAAATAAATTAGCTACTCATACTAAAACATAAAGCAATAAAGAAATTAAGCATAATAAAAGACAATATGAAACTAAGAGAAAAGAGAAAAATACCAATTACGTAGAACTAAAAGATTGACGATCTAAAAGTAGGATTACAAACTAGAAGAATTCTAATGCTAATAAAAACTAAACTAAACTAAGAATATGAAAGTGTAAACTAAACTACTGAATGAAAAAGTGTAATTAAATAACCCAAGGAGGGTATTTATACTAATAATGATAAGGAGTGTCATTACTCATACTTTCCTAAAACTAATTAGGAAAGAATATCCCGTAAAATAGGAGTTATGGTAAGTGAAGGAGTCCAAGAATAGAAATCCCGAGAAAAAGCCTCAAACCGGTCGGTTCAGGTCTGTCCCGAGCGGTTTGGGTCAAACTATTGCAGTAATGTAAAGTAAGAGGTTCTATCAATATTGAAAGGATCTAGGGTCTTACGGTTCACTATGTAATTAAATTGGGTAAAGTTAATTAATCAATCACATTTATTTAGGGCAAAGACACGGCCTTTCGGATCTTATGTCAACCTTAGGATAGATTATGACGGGCTCTCGCAACTTACTAGATTATCCTACCCACTTACTTGTAAGTCTACCCTTACCAGGTTTTCGATCTTAGGTTCGGGTTTCTAAACATTCAACTACTTAAACGTCTCAAACTAATCGAACAACGATACAAAACAAGTAATAAGGCAATAACATATGGATGATTAATCAAACAATTAATTAAACTAACCTCCCCAATTCAATTAACATAGATCCCCTTCAACCCTAGATAAGTAAATTAGCTACTCATGACGAAAGATGGAAAAACAAAAGAGTTAAGCATAATCGAAATCAATATGAAAATAAGGGAAAAGGGAAAAATACCGATTACGAAGAACTGAAGGACTGAATAATAATAAATATCGAAAAAGTACCACTACAAGCTTGCAAAATTCCGATGCTAATAATAAAACTAAACTATAGTTTTTGAATGAGGAAAAGAAGTGTAAAAGTAAAACTAAACTAATGAATGAGAAAAGTGTCAATAAATCTAACCCCAAGTATGGTATATATACTAATAATAAGGAGTCTAACATCTTCTCCTTTTCCTAAATAATTAGGAAATACTAACAAGCTAAGAATATTACGTAAGATAAGAGTTATGGTAAGTTACGAAGTCAAAAAATGAAAATCCCGCGAAAATAGCCTCAAACCGGTCGGTTTGGGCCTGAACCGACCGGTTCAAGGTTGTCCCGACCGGTTCGGGTTTCTCTGCACTGCGCGACAAATTTGAAATGCTTGCCGTTTCTTCGATACTTATGGGATTTGGACGTGTGATATACCGTTGGAAAGCTAAGAGAAAGGTCATTCCAAAGCCACAAAACTCAGCTCTATTGGAGTTGTAGAACTCAAGATATTCACGTTTGAAGTTGGCCCTTGTTTTTGCGATTGTTCTTTTTTCTCGATTTGCATTTGTTTGAGCTTTCCAACTTATTTCTTTGTCAAGTCTTATTGTTTCTTCACTCACGTCCTTCTTTAACTGTTCACTTTGCATCCTATAACTTTTATCACTTATTTCTTATAGATTTCATGGCTCGACTCTCGTCATTGCCCAAAATATAGCTCCATTGCCTTTATTTGTTTCGTTTCCTACAAAACGTAAACAAAATACCCGGCATAACAAAGAAGGATGAAAAGCTAGAAAAACGACTCCTAGGATACATAAAATGAACCAAAATAAAAGAAAAGTTGGGGTTAAATATATAAACGAAATGATTTCATCAAGACCCGAGTCCACGACAAAGTACATCCAAGATACACTCAAATCCAAAGCAAAAGAGATTCTTCAAACTACTATAAACAACCAGGAAATGAATTGCTTACATAAACTGAATTATCTCTAATGTTCTTGTGTTGTTAGTTGGTTTTATGGTTTTGTTCTGGTCTTGTATGAGTTAGAGGTTCTCACCTCTCCTCCCCCCTTGTATATTGTTGTGAATGATATATTAATACTCACATTTCACCAAAAAAAAACAAACAAACTAGTCTTGGGTCGCTCCATCTGGATCCAAAGTAATTTCACATCTGAGTCTGTTGCACCGTCACGAAACTGGGATCTACTCTTGATCATCTGGCATGTAGCTTAAGCAAACTAAACCGGAGCTAAAAAGTCACCATCGACATCTTTCTTGGAGCACCAAGTTATCCACTCGAGTCAGCAGGCGTTGAGAGAGTTAAGTAGGTCTTGTCTCGATCTGGAGCAGCATCATGTCAACATCTTGTCCACTCATCATCATCTTCTTCTTGGACATATAAAACAAATATTCAATGCTACCATTGAGTTTCAGGAACAGGAATTCTAAACAAATAAGTCCTTACTTGTTTCTACCTATCTCTAACAATATTTTTATTTACTGTTTAAATAATTTACTTGTATTTTCCCTATTTTTAGGTGTAAGCGTTGGGAGCAGAGATGCTCTGATACCAACTGTAATCCCCTAGAAAATCTAACGCGATAAAGTGGTGGAAACACTGTAGAGTCGGGATTAAAACACGCTGTAACTATGTCTTAGTAAAATTAAAATGGTAAAGTCAAACAATAGGCCTTAAATAAAATGGCCAAATTTAAAACAATCCACAAAAGGGGTTTGAACAATCCATAAGACATAATTATTAAAATAAACAAGCAGGATCCACACTGCTCGCTAGCCTACACCCGGAACATGTATACCTGCCATGTTAAAACATAAAAGCCACAATCAGTGGGGAGAAACGTCAACGTTCTCCAAGCCGTATAATAGGATTTTAAAACTGTAATTACTATTATAGAAAAATAGTAAGAAAACGGAAAACAGTAAAACATTATAATGAAAATACGTTTTAAGTGAAAAACTTCACGTAACGAAACAATATAATAAAAATGAGTTTTCCGAAGAAAACATAAAACATTTGCCAACCTGCAAACCAAATTATATCGATAATAATAAAATATTCAAAATGGCGTTATGGATATTCAGTTAGTGTGCACATGGCTAAACTTTCACTAGGGATGTACTAAAAACTAGCTTCGAGAACTCAGACACCAACTTCACACGAAGCGAAGATCCAAGGTCTCTAACTAGGCAACTCAACCATAATAGGACGACGACTTATCAATGCGAGGTCCTAGCTTAAGTAATATACACCCCTCCTGGATACCAAATGTATCCAGATCAACTGACGACGACTAACACCATACGATATCTAGCTTAAGGGCACAATGCACATATACTCCTGAACACCAAATGTGTCAAGTACAACAAACAATGCATCCTAAATGAATACACCAGCCTTATAGTTGATGGCAAAACCGTACATCCTAGACTGTATTACTCTAACCCCACACTTATCCTTATTCCATAACTCCAAAACAAAGCCATTATCGATATTCAAAAGATATAATTATTATAATAATAATAATAGAACAAAAGGAAAAAGGATCGCCTTCCAAAAGGGAAACTTACCATTTTAGGAAATTCTATTTTTAGAAACTTTACTAAAATAGCATCATATCAAAATAGCAAAAAATATTAGTTTATACTAATACAACATTTTTAGTAAACAATATAGATTTATAAAACTAATACTTTCGGCCTTAACGATATTAATTATCAAAGTGAGAGCATTTAGGTTTATGAAATTATTAAAATATCTACCAAGTGTTTATAAAATGAATAAAAATGTCTTAAACATTTTAATACTACTAATCAGAGTGTTTTCAAAGTTTATAAAATTAAAATTCCCTAATTATTAATAGTTTCGACAATACGAACATAAATAGGATTTTACGTCAAATGTCAAATTAAATATTTTAATTTCTTTTATTTAATTAAACCAATGAAACATATTTAGAGTATGTTAGGGGATGATTTAGTTCTTAAAGTTTCAGATTTAAATATTTTCAAAATTGCTGGAAAAATAATTCTTTTAGGTAAGACGAAGCATTTTAACGATAAATCGTAATTTTGTCCAAAAATCATAACAATTAATTAAAGACTTTAATAAATAGTAAAACAATTACGTAAAATAGCTAAAATATGTTTTTGGACATTCTGTCCAGAAAAGAAAATTTTCCAGAATTCTTAAACTCGGTTTTTAAAGGGGTTTTCTCGTTAATTGTCTAATCTCGACAATAACGATTAATAAAAATAGTAATTACAAAAGGATTTAAGTATTAATATCCAATAATTATTATTAAACTTAAAAATCATGATTTTCCAGAAACTACTAATTTTCCAGATTTCCAAAAATTCCAGATTTAATAAATCTCGTCACAACCGTCTTTAAAACCCGTTTTCACAATTAACGATTCCAATAATAAAACTTATCGTTCCCAACATTTTATTAAAGTACCAAAAATCATAAAATTACATTTTATTATGAAATCATTAGAATCATATTTTTTTTCCAGATTTACACAAAAGACCATAAATCGAGAATTTAAACGACAAACTCGGTTTTAACGATAAACGATGATTTAAAGTGATTAATTAATTCATCCACTTAACAATTCCTAAAAATTATGAAAAAATTCAAATATTTCTTTTTCATCATAAAGTTTCACCAAGTCAAAAATCAGATTAAAATAAAATGTCTAAGTACTAGAACTAAAAAATCGGCTTTTAATCGTTTTCGACCGTAAACGTTAATAATCCAATAATTGATAACTAAAATATCAGAAAAATGCTAAATTATTAAAAATCATCAAAAACCTCATATTTACAGAATATAATCATATATTACAAGTTTAGGCCGAATATTACGATTTTACAAATTAATACGACGATGTAATCGTTAATCTCGTAAAAGCGACAAAAATATCAAAACATGCAAATTTTCAAATTTTAAAAATTTCCAAGATTATATGACACATGTATATTGTCAAAAATGAAATATAAAAATATACATGCAATTACACAATTAAAATCATGAAATACCGAGTAACGTCGACGTTACCTCTAGTCCAAATCGGAATCAAAAATATACTCGTCGGCCTCGGAATCGTCCAAAAATCCTGAAATATATGAAAATCATGGCAGAAAAATACCATGAGAAAAACTCACAAAATCAAGGTGAATAACGATCGAAAACAACACCGATTATTACCTTAACGAAAGGATCGGAATAACACATTATTTGACGATGAAAACGAGACGATTATGACTCGATTTTGAGACCAAAATGCTGCATTTGGCTGCTGTTCAGAAGTGACAAATGAAGAAGGAAAGGGAGAGTTTTGCCTTCATTAATTTGGTGTATGAATGAATAAAAATGTGAAGGGTTTGTAGCATGGATGTATAGGCTCTTAAAGTTGATAAAAAAAAGGTCAAATACACAAGAGAAACCAGCCAAATGAGGTGAAAGTGGAGTATGAAGAGTTTGGTCAATTCATCACAATAAATAAGAAGAAATAAAATATGTAAGGCTTAATTTATTTGTAAAATAAAATGTATAAAATTAAACTTGTAGCGTAAAAATGTGACATGGGTGTGTCACGGTCCAAAACATGGGGAAAATGTCCCAAATAATTTCTAAGTTGATAAAAAGATGAATCGTAAAATTATTAAAGGTATTTCAAAGAAGTTCAAGTAAACCGCGCGTTGGAAAATAATTATTTACGGAACTTCATAATAAATTCATTGAAGGTCAAGTATTCTTAAATAAAAATATTTCTTAGTTGGAAATATCATATAAACGTGTTTTGATATTTAGGAAAAATAAATAACTCAATTCGAAGCTTGAAACGTTAGTTCGTAGAAAAATAGAACTCCACGCGCATAAATAAATAGTTTACAATGAAAATAAAATAAATAGGTTTAAAAGAATTAAAGTCTTTTAAAATAAAAACAAATATTATTTGACTCAAAAATAATAAGAATTCATAAAGATGAAGGAAACAGAAGGCGAATTTGACATAGAGTCATGACGGAGTCACAACAGAATAATTAACGGCACTAGGAAAATAGTGGGTGTTACGGGAGCAGAAGGTTCAGACTCTGTATGAATGGATTCTTGTGGAATGTCAAAGGTGTAAGGGGATTGCGCATCTAAAGGAGGTTTGTAGGAAGGAGAATGCTAAATCTAAGCCACCAAAGAACGTACAATAGACTCTGAAAGTATGGAAGCCGAAAATAGTCAATGAACAGCAGAACAAATCCTTAGAGGTTCTAATGGTTGATTAGGAAGGCATGATTACACCAATGGTTAATCCTCAAGAGATTGTTTCACCGCAGCTAGTACGAGCTAGAATAGAAGGGGAAGGGCAAAGGAGATTTGACCTAGAGAGACTGTCATTCTTGGAAGCTTTACTATGTTCTAGTAAAAGAAGTAAGGGAGGAAGGGAGAGGTTGCCTCCTGAAAATGGATAATCTTGGTTTTTGGAACATTAGGGGCCTAAATAGTCTAACTAAGCAGAAGGATTTAAAAAGGATCCTTCATAAGAATAAAGTTTGATTATTTAGCCTTTTAAAAACTAGAGTTGCTAGTTTTAATTGGTTGAAGGTGATGAATACTATTTATAATGGGTGGGCTATTACTACTAATAATTCCTACCATAAAGAGGGGAGAATTTGGCTTCTTTGGTAACCTACTCGTTATGAAGTTAATCTGGAAGATGTTACTGCACAGACATTGTTACAAATGTTTGTGATAAAGTGAGGAATGTCAAGTTTCAGTTAACGGTGGTCTATGGGTTTAATAAACCAGCTGACAGGAATAGCTTATGGAGTGTAATCAAAAAGTATAATAATGCAGTATATGGCCCCTGGGTAATATGGGGAGATTTTGATAATATTCTCTATCAAGGGGAAAGAATTGGTGCTCCTACTACCTGGGCAGAAATAAGAAGGTTTCAAAATTGTGTTCATGAGTGTGAGCTTGATGAACTTTAAACTTCAGGCTCGTTTTACACCTGAAACAATAAGCATGAGGAGAGAACTAGAGTGTTTAGTATAATTGACAGAGTTCTATATAATGAAGAATGGGTTGAGAAGTTTCCTTAAATGGGTGGCAGATTTCTTCTGGAGGGGCTATATGATCATTACCCTTGCATTATTCATCTTGAGAATGAGAGAGTTATTGTTAAACCTAGCTTTAGATATTATAATATGTGGTCCATGGATGAAAGCTTTGGAAGCATTGTTGAAAAATTGTAAAGAAGTGTGGGTGGCAATCCCATGTTTAGGTTGGTGCAAAAATTTAAAATGGCTAAGCTTGAATTTAGGAATCTGAACAGAAGCCAGCTTTTTGAGGTTGAAAAAGCTTGGCAGATCTCTAAGGTACTGCTGGAAGAACTCTAACAGAAATTGCAGGTTGAGGCTCTGAACAATGAGTTAAGCAAGAGGGAGAGGTCTGCTGCTCAGGATGTTCTAAAACTTGAAAAGGCTGCTCACTCTTACCTTAGGCAAAAAGCCAAAATGCATTGGGTGGAGGAAGGAGATGACAGTACTTCCTACTTTCATTCTTGTATTAAGAAGAGAAGAGCTCTTAACAAAGTGGCCAGTATTAAAAATGGGGAAGGTATCTTGATGACTAATCCCGAGGACATTAACTCATCCTTTGAGGATTACTATATGAATTTGTTAGGTACCAGTACTGAAGTTAATGGGGTTTATAAAGGTGTTGTTAGAAAGGGGAAGATAGTAACAGATGAACAAGCTAATGCTCTGACTAGGCCTGTGACAATAGAAGAAATCAAGAAATGTATGTTTGACATTCATGGTAATAAAAGTGCGGGACCCGATGGATACACAAGCCAAATTTTTAAGGATGCATAGAGTATTGTTGGGCCAAGTGTGGTATATGCAGTCCAGAATTTTTGGAGAAGTGGGAAATTATTAAAGCAGGTGAATCATACACTCATTACACTAATACCAAAGGTTGCAATGTTTGATAGTTATAAAAAATTCAGCCCAATAGCTTGCTGTAATATAGTTTTTCAAGTGCATTACAAAGATTTTATGTTATAGATTGGGAGCAATTCTTCCTGAAATCATTAGTCAGAATCAAAGTGGCTGCATCCAAGGCAGAGAAATAGTAGGGAATATTTTAATTTGTCAAGATTTGATTAGGATTTATGGGAGAAAATCTTGTTCCCCAAGATGTCTTATGAAGATAGATTTGAGGAAGGCTTGTGATTCTGTGGAGTGGAATTTTCTTAGGGATATGTTGGAGGGTTTGAAGTTCCCTCAGAAGTTCATTTCCTTGGTGATGGAATGTGTTACTACAACTAGTTATTCATTGGTGCTTAATGGGAGTACTTTTTGATATTTTAAAGGTAAGAGGGGGCTTAGACAAGGGGATCCCTTTTCCCCCTTGCTTTTTTCAATCTGTATGGGGTATTTATCAAGAGTTTTATAAGAGGTCCAATCTTTTCAAAGGTTTAACTATCATTCATTGTGTAAACAATTGAAGCTTGCTCATCTATGCTACGCTAATGACTTACTCTTGCTCTCATGGGAATAAGGAATCAGTTACAATTTTGATGAGGGCTTTCTTGACTTTCTCTAAAGCTTCATGTTTGTAAATGAACAAAGAAAAGTCTAAAATTTACATGAATGGAGTTATGGAGGTTATGGATTATTGTAGGTCACAGGCATCCCTTAAGGTACTTGGACATCCCCATTTTATTTAAAAAGTTGGGGGTGCTTGATAGTGAATTATAACAGAAAAAATTGTTGATCGAATTAGGTCTTTGGGTCTAGGCATATGTCTTATGGTGGCAGGCTTACATTAGTGAAGGTTGTTCTCCAGAATTTGCATACTTAGGCCAGAGTGTTTATTCTTCCCAAGGCTGTGATCAAGAAGGTGGAGGATACTTGTAGGAATTTCCTTTGGAAAGGGCATTGTAATTACATTGTTGCTCCATTAATTGGGTGGTAGCATATCTATACTTCTAAACAGAAAGGGGGTTTGGGTATTAGGGATGCAACTAACTAGAATATGGCCACAATTGCAAAATACATTTGGTGGTTGGCAGCGAAGAAAGATCATTTGTGGGTGAGATGGATTCATACTAATTTCTTAAAGGGTGTGGAATGACAACTTATGTTAAGTAAAACTACTTCTACTTGGTCCTGGAAAAGGATCTGCAAAGTCTATGACAGGTTTAAGGGGGGGTTTGTGAATGATGGGTAGCAGCATGCTGGTAAGGAATATATACAGTGCAATAGGGATATGATTGGCTGAGAGAGGAGAAACAGGTGGTGGACTGGAGTGACATTGTCTGGCATAAACTGGTATTATCCAAGCACTCCTTTATAGCTTGGATAATGATGCACAATAGATTGTAGACAAATGAAGGAATGGCTAAATGGGGACTGAATATTAGAAGGGATTGATGGCTATGTCGAGCAGATAGAGAGGACCAAAACCATATCTTCTTCCAGTGTCCTTATAGCAGGAGAGGATTGAGTCTATCGTCAAGGTGATTGTGCAGTTATATTCCTGTTACTGATGTGATGAAGTGGTGGTATTGTCAGAGATTTGAGAATGCATGGCACGGGAGAATGGTTGGTTGTGGTATTATTGCTCTTATATACCACATCTGGAGAGCAAGAAATCTAAGTAAACATGAAGACTGGTTACCAAGACCGGAGCAGATGCTAAGGATGATCCAAGAAGAGATGCGAGCTAGACATAATTTTTGTTAAATCGTGGAAAATTGTTGCAAGTGGAGGAATATATGTAGTAGATGAGGCTATATGTATTTTAGTATGGTGGTTGTTGTTTTTGGCTAAATTGGTAGTAGGGAAAAGGGGTAATTCTTCCTATTTCTTGTTAATATAAAGCTTACATTTTCCCAAAAAATAGATAAATCAACGAGACAATATAACTAATAAACAAACAAAGACGCACCTTGAAGTTATTGTAGCATTTCTCTTGTTGCCAATCTGGCACTAGCGTCCATGACATGTAACCTCCGCTCAAGTTCCTCATGTAACTCTTCGTCACACCAGTAACAATGACACGATGCCGGAACCTACACATTTGAAACAATGTATTTACAAAAACAAAATATTTACAAAGCCTTAACCATTAACAAAGTCGCTATTGCATTACCAAGTGTGGTCGAGGCTAAGAATAATACGCCCGTAATCCGTGCGATGACGCACATGGGGCTGTTGCTGCTGTTGATTTTATTATTCTACCTCTCATTGGTCACCTCATCATTTTTAGCCTCCTGCTCATTTGACGGCTGCTGGCTCCTGCTCCCAGCCCTTCTACGATTCTGGAATGCCGTCTCCAAGGATACAAAGTTAGCAATAAAAATAATTACAGTTTAATAACACAAAGTATAAAAAACCTGGTTACTTGAATGTTTAAAAAATACTAATTGTGCCCATCTAATAATCATCCTTGCTATTGTTGTCCTCTCCCACCTGGCCACTAGCGTTACCTACATCCTCCTCATCATCATCATCATCATTAAACTCAAAATTTGCACCGTCTTCCACTTCGCAATTGTACGCCTCCTCAACCATCTCCTCCTCGAAATATATCTCGTCACCTGCTTTATCATCTTGTGAATCCTCCCCCATCACCTCATTATCGTCCTCACTTGCAATAATAGTTTCCTCAACCGGAGACAATTGTGTACCACTTGACACAACCTCTTCCTGGAAAACACTAGTATCAATTTGCCCCCTTGACTTAGTTTTAAAAACCGCCCACCACTGATTTTGATTTCTATCATTTTTTGTGGTTGGATAAGGAGCAAAGTACACTTGATGTGCTTGATGTACAAGTATAAATGGATCATACTTAAGAGTATTTTCTGGTGTGATTAACTTCAACTAGTTTTTACCGTTCATGAACTCTTGTATCAGTCACTGAGTTGTCCTTTCATTTACATTTGAATATCACAGCTATATACCCATGGTTACTTCCGGCATAACACAACTCAAAGATGTCCTCCAATAGACCATAGTAGTCATCACTATCAAGAGAAGAAACAGTCCACCAAAATTACATCTAGCCTTATTTTTACAGTGGTTAAATTGATGGAAATTGAAACCATTAGCCGAATACCGGTTCCAAGTTCTAACCTTTCGCGAAAGACCAAATGCCAACCTCCTAACCAAATCATCTTGGACATCTAAACCAACTACATGATCCTAAAGCCAATTGGGGAAATGTCCCTCATGCTTATTACAAACATCTTCAGCTTTCACATTGGGATTGCAGCGACAAATTCCGTTACAACCTGCTTCTGATCATAAGGCTCCAAAACCTCACAATTTGATAATAAGTAAAGGTGAGCACAAATGTATTCCTTTTCAACTAACATCTTCGATCCCCCAACTGATGTAGACCCTTTGTAACACCCGCGAATTTTCTAGCTATACTATTTATTCTGTTACGTCTCTATCGTAACACTGCTTATTAATTTTGTCATCTTTTCTCCTCCACTTTTGAGATCCTATTATTTTCTACCCAAACATTTATTATTCTCGTTAAAAGACTTTAATTATTGGGTCATTTAACATGAATAATCTCAACTTTGGGTGGTATTCCATAAATAAAACCAACTTTAATTAATGTGGGAATAAACTCATGTATGAGACAAATCAAACACGAATAGATTTGGGTTACCTGCTACCTGCTACGCCTGTACACTATTTCTTTATGGTTAATTTGATGTTACTAAATTAACTGATAACAACCATAATCGTAATTATTGAGCTTACCGGCCATAATGAATGTCCATAAACTACTTCCCAGTGATTTCTCCCTTCCTGATATTCCTAATCACTGCCCGTAACTAGCGGTTGCGGAAAACACCTTTCAAGATGTTAGATTTCCATGAATTCGAAGAACATGAATTTGAGGGATTACCCATGAATTCCGAGAATTGTTGCGCAAAGTTAGGGTTTAAAATTTAGGTTTAAGGGAGGTAATTTGGGTTTAGGGGGAGAATCAACATTGATGTGGAAAGGAAGAAGATTAACCTGCTGCATCCGGTTATTAATGAGCCAATTCCATTCGTGGTTGATACGTCTCAAACATGAGTTTATTCCCAGATTAATTAAAGTTGGTTTTATTTATGGAATACCACCCAAAGTTGAGATTATTCTTGTTAAATAACCCTTAATTATTTTATTTTTCCACCACAAGATGTTTATATAAATTTCGTCACAAACTATTTATTTATTCGCGAAAAATTCTATTTCTCTACGAATTATTATTTTAAGCTTCGTTTTAAGCTATTTATTTTCCTAAAAAGATTTAAACAATATTGTCAAGTAAGAAAATAACTTTATTTATTAAAATTAATCCTTTAATGATTTTATTACAAGTTTCGTAAATAATTATTTTCTAAGGCGAGGTTTAGCCGATTTCTTCGAAACACCTTTAATTAATTTACGAACCTTCTTTTATCGACTTACAAATTCATTTTCGACCCCTATTGTGTCGTGACACACTACTATGGGGACTCCACTAAACACTTTTATGTAACAAGCAACATTTAACTCCAAATTCAAATTTGTGAAACTTTCATTTACTCTCTTTAACACACTTGCATTCACACACTCAATCTCACCTTTGACTCCCCCTTAGCCATTATTTTGAACACCCATTCACCCATGGAATTGTTTTGGTAACTCTCTCTTTTAGCCTCTTTTCAGTCATTCTAATTACTACACTATCAATCATTATTCAAATCAACCAAAAACACTCTCTATTTCTCTCTTCTTCATGTGAAAACCATCAGCATTTTTATTCAAAAAACTCAAGTCATTCATCTCATTTTCGTCTCCATTTTTCTATTGATTAGATCCTCGTCCCGTCTTCTTCGTTAAGGTATTAATCAATGTCGTTTCCATACGTTATATACCTTAATTTTCAGTGTTCTTATGGTCTTTTGTACCATGTATGTCATGTTCTTGTAGGCTTTGTGGACGACCCGTAAGCGGACGAATGTATCGAAGATTCAGAGTTAGATGAATAAAGGTAACGTCGATGTTACTCGGTATTATAAGTTTTTATTGATGTATTTGCATGTCTATAATTAGAATTTCATTTTTGACTATATACGTATGTTGTGTATTTTGATTTTACTTTTAAAATCATAAATTTTGCCTGTTTTGGTATTATTATTGTTTTTCGAGATTAACGATTAAATTGTTGTTTTTATGCGTAAAATCGTAATATTCGGCCTAAACACATAAAATATACATACATTATGTAAAAAAAAAGGTTTTGAGTGATTGTTTTTATATGATTTTGTATTTTTATGAAAATTATAGAATCGTTTATTGAATTATTAGCGATTTCGGACAAAAATGATTATAAACCGATTTATTGTTCTTATACTTAAACAAATTATTTTAATCTGAAATTTGTCGTGGATGAGTATTTTGATGAAAAAGAATTTTCTGAATTGTTTCAAAATTTTCTGGTATTGATAAGTGGGTGAATAAATTAATCATTTTAAATTGTCGTTTATCGGTAAGTCCTGTGTTTGCTAATTCAATTTCTGATTTCTGATTTTTATCTTATTCTTGAACTAATATTTCTGATGTTTCCTTAAGAAATATTCCTTTTAATGATTTTAAAGTTGTAAAGAAAATTTGGAAACAACAATTATATTAAAAAGATCGTTAAATTGTGAAAACGGGTTTTAGCAGATGGTTTTACCAAAGTTTATGAATTCTGGAATTTTGGAATTCTGGAAAAAAAAATAAATTTCTGGAATATCTCAATTTTAATTTTAATAATATCTTTGGATATTAACGCTTAAATCGTTTTGTATTTGCTAATTTTATTAATCGTTATCGTCGAGATTAGACGATTAACGTGAAAAATATTTATAAATCGAGTTTACAGATTCTCAAAAAATTAATTTTCTAGATAGAATGTAAAAAAAAAAAAAAAATCAGCTATTTTACATAATTTTTATACTATTTATTGAAGCTTTTTAACGATAGTACCAGTTTTTGAGCAAAGTTGCGAATTGTCGCTAAAATCTTTCGTTTAAGCTAAATAAATTATTTTTCTAGCTATTTTGAGAATTTTGAAATTTGAATTAAGTTACATCACCCCTTATGATGTACTAAATTTGTTTAAATGTTTAATAAATAAAAGATGTAAAATGATTTATTTTAATAATTGCTGTAAAATCCTATTTATGCCTATTTAGTCGAAGTTAATAACAATTAGGGATTTTAGTTTTATATACTTTAGAAATACCCTAATTAGTAATAATAAATGTGTGGACATGACATAGGTCCACCCCGAAGCGGCCACGCGCGGGTTTGGGGAGGCGAATGAATCTCCATATGAGAATGGATCGAATTGAAACTTAGGTCTATGTGGAGTCGCCACCGAATTTTATGGTTATTCGGAACTGTTCGAGCCCACTCTATGTCGTAGTGGGCCGTATACAAAATACGGCCCATTTCCGATGTCAGACTTTATTGGGCTCGTCCCTTTGCATTTGATACCGATACCGACATTATCGGATACCGTGTATTGAATGACTCTCGTGCGCCAACGGTTTCGGGCATCCGGAAACCGAGGTTCTGAGTAAGGGGTGAGGGTACGTGTTGGGAAGCCCAGAAAGGACACCCAACCCCGTCCGCACATTAGCGGCCTCTACTAAGAATTCGAATGACTTTCCAATACGCGCGTTAGTAAAACGGGAAAAATGCTTATGCAAACATTGTGTTTCCTAGGCATGTGAATGAAATTGAAAAGTGGGTTTCTATGTCAGTTTAATGCAATTAATTCTACGTCAAAGTGGAATTTTAGCATGTGGGTCATTTAGTACAATCAACGAACAATAATTAAATTGACAAAAGAAATAACAAACGCGTTAGTAACGATGCAATGAAATAACGAATAATAACGGTTTGTGCAAATATGAGATGAGATGAAAAGGTGCAAATATGAGATGCATGGTTTGAAAAGATAGTAATACACATGATTGGTTAAACATGTGTTGACCTAAATCATAAATTACTACCGAGTTTGAAAAGAAGAATGTACGACTCGTTGTATTAGTCGTTATGAGGTCACTCGATCGAATGGTCGATGGACTCGATCGAGTAGACCCGTAAAAGATGATTCTGTTTTGCATTAAGGACCATACTCGGCCGAGTTATTGCCCAACTCGGTCGAGTGCATGGCCACTCGACCGAGTCACTGTGAGACTCGATCGAGTGGGGGTCGTGATAAGCGTTCTGACTCGATTTTGTGATGTCACTCGATCGAGTGACTAAGGCACTCGGTCGAGTGGCATCTGTACGAATTGTCATTCGTTTGCAATTTAATTGTTGATTTTGAAATTGCTTTTGATTTTTGATGAATCGACGGTTTTACCGAATTGGGCATAAGTATTGCGTGACCTATGCTCGATACGGGTTTTTTATAAATCATTGATTTTGTTAAACCGAATATAAATATTGTTGAATTTATACCCGATTCTAAATTTGAATACTCGTTGTATCCCATATTCGATTATTTGAATCGATATGGAATATTGGAGTGAAATAGAAAAAATAGATTAATTAATTTTAGTCGCTTTAAATTAATTATCGTGATATGAACAAATCACGTTAATTAATTCATATGACTTGATTGTTAGACTCGATATCCAATTATGGAATTGGTACCGAATCTAAAATCGACGCTTTACTTGAAAAAAAAGGACTTGATTCCCTCGACTTATCCGACATCGAAATAAATCCCTAGAAATTGAGATGTCGGATCCGTGTCAACGGGTTTCGACCCTTATTAAAATTGATTTTTAAAAAATTGATGAATGCAAGATTAATGATGATGACTACAAAAAAAAAATGAATTATTGTTTAAGTTAACTTATTTCAATAATCAAACGATCGGGGTGATGGGATAAGCGACCGACGACGCGTGTGCAGTACACTTGTATATGCGGTTTTCCTTATCCCACCATCACTCACGTTCGACACAAATCCATAAGTATTTTAATGTTTTAATGTTAATAGTATTATCGATATTATGACGCGACAAAATATCTTTGATGACTTGCATGTGTGTTGGCTCATCCCGTGCTATCTTTAATAGTGTGCCTGTGTGTTGGCTCATCCCGTGCTATCCCGGAAAATGCTGCTGGGGAGATTTGATGACTTGCATGTCTTTGCTTGAGTCATACCTGTATAAGTTACATAAAAATGCATGCAACACGTAGGTAGTAAAATGACTCGTGCTGGGGAAAATGATTCTTGAATTTTTGAATTTTTGATTTTGAAATCCTGAAAGCAATCACGAGCTAGGTTTTCAAAATGGAAAGGGATATAAAAGAAATTCGCAGTTTAAATAAACTGAAATCTGACCTTGTCGAAAAAGATCTTTTTTCAAATGGCTAAATTTTGCAAATTTCAAAGTGGAATTTGAAGAGAGGGGCCTATCGACAGACTCGACTCTGGACACGACAGGACGAGTTGACTGACACGGACTGGACTCTCTAAAGGTTGGACCGCGACTTGGTAGGGGTGTGGGCCTCCTAACAAGACTCTTAAGTTGCGCTATCCCGTAGCCTAGGCGAGTGGCAACACGGTCGCACATCGAAATAGGATAGATATGTTATGGGGGGATTGCAGTAGCCTGTAATGAGACTGTTTTAGTCTGGTGCCCTTCTGGATTTCCTATTTTAGGATACATTTCCAAAGTATGTATTGCCTCGAGTCCTGACAGATTCTCGTCTTCGACTAAGCCGAGTACTAGGACACACTACAAAAAGGAGGCTAGATTTTGAAAGTATTTATCTGGATTTTGTGCGTGGATGGAGGTCTTCTAGCTAAAAAAAGCCCCCAGGACAACAAACCTAGCTACTGAGAACATGACAGTGTCGTGTCCGGAATGATAATGCTTTTCGAATGTCTGTCAATGTGGGTGGTTGTGCCTCTGTTGCAAAGATGCCTACGTATTCACGTGTTGTGAAATCAAACCAAGCCGTAGTTCAGTGAATTGAGAGATATATTATGGTGCCTAAGCTAATAGGACTTTGTGTGTAACTAGCCATAATGACTGAGGCTAGGTGCATTCCCAGTGATGTCTTGATCAAAGGGCTTGAATGGTTAGGATATTAATCCTGTGACTGTGAGCGTTCTCCGGGGTAGCCCCTCCAGAGGTGGTGTGAACTATTTGGGCATGTTCTATGCCGACCGCAAGTTGAATTCCCGTGGTTGGGGTTGGTAACTGGTTTGGTTGAGAAGAATTGGGACGGGATTTTAACGAGTTTTGCTCTCGGGGATTTTAACGAGTTTTGCTCTCGGGGATTTTAACGAGTTTTGCTCTCGGGGATTTTAACGAGTTTTGCTCTCGAGGATTTTAACGAGTTTTGCTCTCGAGGATTTTAACAAGTTTTGCTCTCGGGGATTTGATATATTTGGGAATGTGGTGGTAGGAAGTAAAAGACCTTGACGACTCGAAATCTGGAGCACGGTTCTGTGGAGCTAAAGCTTCGAGAGCCAGTTTGATAATGAAGTAAATGGCCTTGATAACTCGAAATCTGGAGCTCGGTTCTGTGGAGCTAAGGCTTCGAGAGCGAGTTTGATAATGAAGTAAATGGCCTTGATGACTCGAAATCTGGAGCTCGGTTCTGTGGAGCTAAGGCTTCGAGAGCCGGTTTGATAATGAAGTAAATGGCCTTGATGACTCGAAATATGGAGCTCGGTTATGTGGAGCTAAGGCTTCGAGAGCCGGTTTGATAATGCGGGATCTGGATTCCATGTCTAGCCCTAATTGTTAGGGGTATCCTATGGAGCTTGAATCCTCAAAATTCTGGGCTGTCTCTGGCCCGGGTCTCGGGGAGGTCTTGAGGGTTGTAATGTGGGAAGGCTGAGTGTGGTGTTAGCTGACCAGCTTGATTGTCACTCCCCTATTGGATGGCATGGATAATTTTGCATTTGACCGTACCACGGTCAAAGGATTTTCACATGAGTTGACCGTTGACCACGGTCATGGGTATTTGATTTTTTTATTGACCTCTTAGCCGCGGTCATGGGTTTTGATAATTTTGACCGTACCCTGGTCGTGGGGCTTTCACTGGAACTGACCGTTGACCACGGTCATGGGTATTCTGAATTTTTTGATGATGGCCTGCTTTTTTTGTTTTGGCCTTTTGCTTATTTTTTTCTCATGGACTTTCGATTTTTTATTCTTTTGTCCAGTTTTCTTTTTTTGATGGCCTTTGTTTTAGCCCTTTCTTTTTTTTCTTTCTTTTTTGCCGGTTAGACTAACACCTAAGGTAGGGATTGGTCAGTCTTATTGGAGGGGTGTTTTATTGGGGGAAATGGGCTTGCCTCCCGTCTTGAACCCAAACTAGGAGATTACCTAGATTTGTCATAGGATTCGATACCGCTCATGCTACGGGTAGTTATGTGGTTTTTCTATACCAGACACGGAGTAGATAAAAAAAGAAAACACGGGCTCGGTTTCCTGCAGTCATTATAGATGTGCCTATAATAGTCACGTGTGTGTGCTCACAGTGTATGATGGTGTTCACCGTGTTCTCGGAAACACATAAGGAAAGTATATATGAGAAAGAATATTGAAAGCTGATTTTATTGAATTTTGAAAAAAGAGGACAGAATACAACTGACTCTGACTCTGACTTTGACTTTGACTTTGACTTCGACTTCGACTTCGAAGGGAATAGTACATCCTAGACTCGGACTCAGACTCGGACTTAAATCAAATCCGGACTCTTGGGTGCATGAGAGGTAGATTGGATGCTTCGGTCATCGGGCCCTGTGTAGTTCACGAGGGGTTTTGCAAGTGACAATGTTTCCAAAACGGGAGTCTTCCCGGCATCGAGGAAGTCTTGAATGAGGTGTTTCAGCTTCCAGCATTGTTCTGTATCGTGTCCCCTCCCTCTGTGGAATTCGCAGTAATGCTAGGCGTTCCATGCTTTGGAACGTTTCTCCACAGGTGGGTCGGCTGTTGGGCCTATAGGTAGCGCTAGGCCCTTCGGAACCAACCTCTAGAAAGCGACGGTGTAGGACATATCCAAGTGGGTAAACGTCATTTCCTTTGACTGGTTCTTGATTTTTGGAGAGGTGACTTGAGGGTTACCTTTCTCGGCCTTGCCATCTTGAGGGTATCGGACAGTTTCGTAAGAGTGTTCACCCTTCAAATGGCTTGGTTGGGTGATCGGCTGCTTTGCCCGCTCTAGCTGTGTTAGACGAGATCGGGTTCTTACAAGGTCTTCTTCGATGGTGGTTACCCTGGAACTTAGGTTATCTAGGGCAGTATTGATTTTCGAGAAGATGTTGTTAATGGAGCAAGATAGCATAAGCATACTCCTCTGGATATCCCCTTTCTTGACGGCGTGGGATTTGTTGTGGTTTGGTAGTGTCTCGTTCATAGGGTCCCTGATCGGAAGAAATGACGGGTGTTAGAACTCGCCTAAACTCGGCTTTGCGCAAGAGAGAGAGTCAAACTAGACACGGCCCGGGGTGACGAGTCGACAAAGACTCTCGGCTCGGGATACTTGAATGTTGACCTAGACGAGGTAACGACCGCAAATTAGACTCGAGCTGCAGAAGGGTGAGTCCGAAAATGGGGCGACCATGTTTGACTTGGGTTAGACCCTCCTAAGACGAATGTGTAGGGTACGATTCTCGGAGTGACTGTGATTAGTCACTCCGTCGGAGAATAGCCCCCAAGTGAGACTAAAGACTCAGATGGTGTGGCATCTAAGTGACTTGAAGGTGGAGTACGTGAGACACGTGTATGACATGACCCTTAGGGCAACCGTGATTGGTCGCCCGGCTAAGGGGTAGCCACCGAGTGGGATTGAAGATTTTGTTAAGACTCGAGTGTCGGACGAGTGACCCTTAGACGTAAGGATCGTGAACCTTTTGTTATAGGGCTATACCTTGTAAAAGGTTGACTCGGAAAAGACACCTAGACGGGTGACTTGTGAAAGATGGGCCTTCCTTAGGATTTGGCTATGTGGGCAGAGTCCCGTCCGAAGGAAGGTCCACGTGAGACATCCCCAAACTTTTAGACTCGAGTGTGTAGACGGGGCTTCCTTTGTAGGAGTATGTCCTACGTAGGTGGGCCTTGCCTTAGTCTAATAAGGCGGACTGGGATAGGGAAGAAACTCGTGATGTAAGATCGACAGAGTTTCGACGCTATAGACCTTGACAACTTAAGACTCGACCCGACACTGCTAAATACGGGAAGTCCTAGAAGTGGAAGGTTTTGAAAATTGATGATTTTTGAAAAAGGACCGAGTGGACTCGGTGAATGGCCCAAATTTCCGAAAAGAGGACGAAAAGTCATTGGGCCACGGGTTTTGAAAGTTCCAGTTTTGATTTGGGCAGCATACCGGCTAGAAAATAGGCTATTTTGAGTAAAATCATAAGTCCTAAATTCGGTATGTGTCCCGAGTTTTGAAATCGAATAGTTTGAAAAGGATGCAATTTTGAAAAGTTGACGGTTTTTTGAAAACGACTCGGAAACCAAGTAGCACGTAGTCACACAAGCATTATAACGACGCCATGTATGCTCTATACTAAGTCTCGGTCGGTCTATAGGGGGTCTATACCAGTGTACATAGTCTAGACGTTGATCGGGACGGACTTCCTAAGTCGAGTTGATCTTAGAACATGCCGCGAAACCCACTCGAATCGACTGTGGACACCTTTTGACATATCCATATTGGAGTACATCAACGGTATAGTGGGACGTCGGTCGCGAGTACCGGCCCGGGAAAATATGGGTTATGCATGAACCATAGAACTAAAACGCGTATTGTATTTGTCAAACGATTTCTATTCGAGTCTTACCCTGAGGATGCCGATGGTAAGTCACGCATCAGTTAATCCCCAGCGGAGTCGCCAAATTGTGGACATGACATAGGTCCACCCCGACGCGGCCACGCGCGGGTTTGGGGAGGCGAATGAATCTCCATATGAAAATGGATCGAATTGAAATTTAGGTCTATGTGGAGTCGCCACCGAATTTTATGGTTATTCGGAACCGTTCGAGCCCACTCTATGTCGTAGTGGACCGTATACAAAATAAGGCCCATTTCCGATGTCAGAGTTTATTGGGCTCGTCCCTTTGCATTTGATACCGATACCGACATTATCGGATAACGTCTATTGAATGACTCTCGTGCGCCAACGGTTTCGGGCATCCGGAAACCGAGGTTCTGAGTAAGGGGTGAGGGTACGTGTTGGGATGCCCACAAAGGACACCCAACCCCGCCCGCACATTAGCGGCCTCTACTAAGAATTCGAATGACTTTCCAATACGCGCGTTAGTAAAACGGGAAAAATGCTTATGCAAACATTGTTTTTCCTTGGCATGTGAATGAAATTGAAAACTGGGTTTCTATGTCAATTTAATGCAATTAATTCTACGTCAAAGTGGAATTTTAGCATGTGGGTTCATTTACTACAATAAACGAACAATAATTAAATTGACAAAAGAAATAACAAACGCGTTAGTAACGATGTAATGAAATAACGAATAATAACGGTTTGTGCAAATATGAGATGAGATGAAAAGGTGCAAATATGAGATGCATGGTTTGAAAAGATAGTAATACACATGATTAGTTAAACATGTGTTGACCTAAATCATAAATTACTACCGAGTTTGAAAAGAAGAATGTACGACTCGTTGTATTAGTCGTTATGAGGTCACTCGATCGAGTGGTCGATGGACTCGATCGAGTAGACCCGTAAAAGATGATTCTGTTTTGCATTATAGACCATACTCGGCCGAGTTATTGCCCAACTCGGTCGAGTGCATGGCCACTCGACCGAGTCATTGTGAGACTCGATCGAGTGGGGGTCGTGATAAGCGTTCTGACTCGATTTTGTGATGTCACTCGATCGAGTGACTACGGCACTCGGTCGAGTGGCATCTGTACGAATTGTCATTCGTTTGCAATTTAATTGTTGATTTTGAAATTGCTTTTGATTTTTGATGAATCGACGGTTTTACCGAATTGGGCATAAGTATTGCGTGACCTATGCTTGATTCGGGTTTTTTATAAATCGTTGATTTTGTTAAACCGAATATAAATATTGTTGAATTTATTCCCGATTCTAAATTTGAACACTCGTTGTATCCCATATTCGATTATTTGAATCGATATGGAATATTAGAGTGAAATAGAAAAAATAGATTAATTAATTTTAGTCCCTTTAAATTAATTATCGTGATATGGACAAATCACGTTAATTAATTCATATGACTTGATTGTTAGACTCGATATCCAATTATGGAATTGGTACCGAATCTAAAATCGACGCTTTACTTGAAAAAAAAAGGACTTGATTCCCTCGACTTCTCCGACATCGAAATAAATCCCTAGGGATTGTGATGTCGGATCCGTGTCAACGGGTTTCGACCCTTATTAAAATTGATTTTTAAAAAATTGATGAATGCAAGATTAATGATGATGACTACAAAAAATAAAAAACGAATTATTGTTTAAGTTAACTTATTTCAATAATCAAACGATCGGGGTGATGGGATAAGCGACCGACGACGCGTGTGCAGTACACTTGTATATCCGGTTTTCCTTATCCCACCATCACTCACGTTCGACACAAATCCATAAGTATTTTAATGTTTTGATGTTAATAGTATTATCGATATTATGACGCAACAAAAAAAATAATAAAAAAGACGAAAAAAACGCGAAAAGGAGGACGAAGATGACGAAGAGAGAAAGGGAAGAAAATAGAGGGTTTTGACACCCTCAACCTACATGTTCTTGTCTCGGTGCGGACTCGTAACCGTGGCTTCAACACAAGAGTCTTCGAGGTTTTATGTAGGTTAAGTTGTGGTGGCTCGGGATTGATTCCTAAACTAGGTTTAGGGTTTCTTGCTAGTGTAGAATTGCTAGGGTTTGATTAGGGTTTGTAAAAGACGTAGTATGTGTGTGTAGGGTTGCTCTAGGGTTTTTTAGGGTTGCAAAAAAGATGTTTAGGGTTGTAAAAGGATTGGTTGCATGTGTGTTGCATGGGGGGTATATATAGGAAAGGCTAGGGCACCCGGATTAGGGTTACTCGACCGAGTAGGAGGCCAACTTGGTCGAGTGGCCCGTGAAGCCTGCAGCCGGGCTCAAAACAAGCCCACTCGATCGAGTGGGTGGGTCACTCGATCGAGTGGCCCCGTCGGGTTGCACGGGTCCATTGTTTTGGACCTTCACTTTGGGTGTTTGATGGGTTTTGTGATTGACTTGGACTTTTGATGGCTTTATGGCTGTTTTTGTGTGTCTCGGAAACGACTTTGACCGGGGTTGACCCAATCGTGAAAAGTCGGTTTTACTTCCGGTGTCGGTTTTGGCCCAAATTAGTCTTGTTTGACTCGGAATGATCCACTGGGCCTGGATTTGAGGTCCGTTTGGTGAGATTTGTACTCCGTAAGTGTGTTAGCCAACGATTAATGGATTTGAGCCCGTATCCGAGCGCATAGAAACACGTTAGCGTCCGATCATCATCGGGTGTTTTTTGGAAACTGCCATAGACACCTGGCGGTCAAAATGCGGGTGTCTACAGAGCCCCCACTCTGACTGAGGCTTGGACAAGGCAAAAGTCAGAGTAACTACCAAACCCGTTAAGACCTGGTAGACTTCCGGTCGGGTCGTTTATAGTCCGTTAGACTCGCTTGAAGGGCTCGCCAGCCACAACACAGAAATCATACCTGAGATTGATGATTGTACTTTGTGGGGAATTTGGGCTTGTCGCCTAAGCCTTGGGTGTGCCTGTGTGTTGGCTCATCCCGTGCTATCCCGGAAAATGCAGCTGGGGAGATTTGATGACTTGCATGTCTTTGCTTGAGTCATACCTGTATCAGTTACATAAAAATGCATGCAACACGTAGGTAGTAAAATGACTCGTGCTGGGGAAAATGATTCTTGAATTTTTGAATTTTTGATTTTGAAATCCTGAAAGCAATCACGAGCTAGGTTTTCAAAATGGAAAGGGATATAAAAGAAATTCGCGGTTTAAATAGACTGAAATATGACCTTGTCGAAAAAGATCTTTTTTCAAATGGCTAAATTTTGCAAATTTCAAAGTGGAATTTGAAGAGAGGGGCCTATTGACATACTCGACTCTGGACACGACAGAACGAGTTGACTGACACGGACTGAACTCTCTAAAGGTTGGACCGCGACTTGGTAGGGGTGTGGGCCTCCTAACAAGACTCTTAAGTTGCGCTATCCCGTAGCCTAGGCGAGTGGCAACACGGTCGCACATCGAAATGGGATAGATATGTTATGGGGGGATTGCAGTAGCCTGTAATGAGACTGTTTTAGTCTGGTGCCCTTCTGGATTTCCTATTTTAGGATACATTTCCAAAGTAGGTATTGCCTCGAGTCCTGGCAGATTCTTGTCTTCGACTGAGCCGAGTACTAGGATACACTACAGAAAAGAGGCAAGATTTTGAAAGTATTTATCTGGATTTTGTGCGTGGATGGAGGTCTTCTAGCTAAGAAAAGCCCCCAGGACAACAAAGCTAGCTACTAAGAACATGACAGTGTCGTGTCCGGAATGATAATGCTTTTCGAATGTGTGTCAATGTGTGTGGTTGTGCCTCTGTTGAAAGGCTCCCTACGTATTCACGTGTGGTGAAATCAAACCAAGCCGTAGTTCAGTGAATTGAGAGATATATTATGGTGCCTAAGCTAATAGGACTTTGTGTGTAACTAGCCATAATGACTGAGGCTAGGTGCATTTCCAGTGATGTCTTGGTCAAAGGGCTTGAATGGTTAGGATATTAATCCTGTGACTGTGAGCGTTCTCCGTGGTAGCCCCCCCAGAGGTGGTGTGAACTATTTGGGCATGTTCTATGCCGACAGCAAGTTGAATTCCCGTGGTTGGGGTTGGTAACTGGTTTGGATGAGAAGAATTGGGACGGGATTTTAACGAGTTTTGCTCTCGGGGATTTTAACGAGTTTTGCTCTCGGGGATTTTAACGAGTTTTGCTCTCGAGGATTTTAACGAGTTTTGCTCTCGAGGATTTGATATATTTGGGAATGTGGTGCTTGGAAGTAAATGGCCTTGACGACTCGAAATCTGGAGCTCGGTTTTGTGGAGCTAAAGCTTCGAGAGCCGGTTTGATAATGAAGTAAATGGCCTTGATAACTCGAAATCTGGAGCTGGGTTCTGTGGAGCTAAGGCTTCGAGAGCCAGTTTGATAATGAAGTAAATGGCCTTGATGACTCGAAATCTGGAGCTCGGTTCTGTGGAGCTAAGGCTTCGAGAGCCGGTTTGATAATGAAGTAAATGGCCTTGATGACTCGAAATCTGGAGCTCGGTTCTGTGGAGCTAAGGCTTCGAGAGCCGGTTTGATAATGCGGATCTGATTTCCATGTCTAGCCCTAATTGTTAGGGGTATCCTATGGAGCTTGAATCCTCAAAATTCCGGGCTGTCTCTGGCCCGGGTCTCGGGGAGGTCTTGAGGGTTGTAATGTGGGAAGGCTGAGTGTGGTGTTAGCTGACCAGCTTGATTGTCACTCCCGTATTGGATAGCATGGATAATTTTGCATTTGACCGTACCACGGTCAAAGGATTTTCACTATAGTTGACCGTTGACCACGGTCATGGGTATTTGATTTTTTGATTGACCTCTTAGCCGCGATCATGGGTTTTGATAATTTTGACCGTACCCTGGTCGTGGGGCTTTCACTGGAACTGACCGTTGACCACGGTCATGGATATTCTGAATTTTTTGATGATGGCCTGCTTTTTTTGTTTTGGCCTTTTGCTTTTTTTTTCTCATGGACTTTCGATTTTTTTTTGTCCAGTTTTCTTTTTTTGATGGCCTTTGTTTTAGCCCTTTCTTTTTTTTCTTTCTTTTTTGCCAGTCAGACTAACACCTAAGGTAGGGATTGGTCAGTCTTATTGGAGGGGTGTTTTATTGTGGGAAATGGGCTTGCCTCCCGTCTTGAACCCAAACTAGGAGATTACCTAGATTTGTCATAGGATTCGATACCGCTCATGCTACGGGTAGTTATGTGGTTTTTCTATACCAGCCACGAAGTAGATAAAAAAAGAAAACACGGGCTCGGTTTCCTGCAGTCATTATAGATGTGCCTATAATAGTCACGTGCGTGTGCTCACAGTGTATGATGGTGTTCATCATGTTCTCGGAAACACATAAGGAAAGTATATATGTGAAAGAATATTGAAAGCTGATTTTATTGAATTTTGAAAAAAGAGGACAGAATACAACTGACTCTGACTCTGACTTTGACTTTGACTTTGACTTTGACTTTGACTTCGACTTCGACTTCGAAGAGAATAGTACATCCTAGACTCGGACTCAGACTCGGACTTAAATCAAATCCGGACTCTTGGGTGCATGAGAGGTAGATTGGATGCTTCGGTCATCGGGCCCTGTGTAGTCCACGAGGGGTTTTGCAAGTGACAATGTTTCCAAAACGGGAGTCTTCCCGGCATCGAGGAAGTCTTGAATGAGGTGTTTCAGCTTCCAGCATTGTTCTGTATCGTGTCCCTCCCTCAGTGGAATTCGCAGTAATGCTAGGCGTTCCATGCTTTGGAACGTTTCTCCACAGGTGGGTCGGCTGTTGGGCCTATAGGTAGCACTAGGCCCTTCGGAACCAACCTCTGGAAAGCGACGGTGTAGGACATATCCAAGTGGGTAAACGTCCTTTCCTTTAACTGGTTCTTGATTTTTGGAGAGGTGACTTGAGGGTTACCTTTCTCGGCCTTGACATCTTGAGGGTATCGGACAGTTTCGTAAGAGTGTTCACCCTTCAAATGGCTTGGTTGGGTGATCGGCTGCTTTGCCCGCTCTAGCTGTGTTAGACGAGATCGGGTTCTTACAAGGTCTTCTTCGATGGTGGTTACCCTGGAACTTAGGTTATCTAGGGCAGTATTGATTTTCGAGAAGATGTTGTTAATGGAGCAAGATAGCATAAGCATACTCCTCTGGATATCCCCTTTCTTGACGGCGTGGGATTTGTTGTGGTTTGGTAGTGTCTCGTTCATAGGGTCCCTGATCGGAAGAAATGACGGGTGTTAGAACTCGCCTAAACTCGGCTTTGCGCAAGAGAGAGAGTCAAACTAGACACGGCCCGGGGTGACGAGTCGACAAAGACTCTCGGCTCGGGATACTTGAATGTTGACCTAGACGAGGTAACGACCGCAAATTAGACTCGAGCTGCAGAAGGGTGAGTCCGAAAATGGGGCGACCATGTTTGACTTGGGTTAGACCCTCCTAAGACGAATGTGTAGGGTACGATTCTCGGAGTGACTGTGATTAGTCACTCCGTCGGAGAATAGCCCCCAAGTGAGACTAAAGACTAAGATGGTGTGGCATCTAAGTGACTTGAAGGTGGAGTACGTGAGACACGTGTATGACATGACCCTTAGGGCAACCGTGATTGGTCGCCCGGCTAAGGGGTAGCCACCGAGTGGGATTGAAGATTTTGTTAAGACTCGAGTGTCGGACGAGTGACCCTTAGACGTAAGGATCGTGAACCTTTTGTTATAGGGCTATACCTTGTAAAAGGTTGACTCGGAAAAGACACCTAGACGGGTGACTTGTGAAAGGTGGGCCTTCCTTAGGATTTGGCTATGTGGGCAGAGTCCCGTCCGAAGGAAGGTCCACGTGAGACATCCCCAAACTCTTAGACTCGAGTGTGTAGACGGGCCTTCCTTTGTAGGAGTATGTCCTACGTAGGTGGGCCTTGCCTTAGTCTAATAAGCCGGACTGGGATAGGGAAGAAACTCGTGATGTAAGATCGACAGAGTTTCGACGCTAAAGACCTTGACAACTTAAGACTCGACCTGACACTGCTAAATACGGGAAGTCCTAGAAGTGGAAGGTTTTGAAAATTGATGATTTTTGAAAAAGGGCCGAGTGGACTCGGTGAATGGCCCAAATTTCCGAAAAAGAGGACGAAAAGTCATTGGGCCACGGGTTTTGAAAGTTCCAGTTTTGATTTGGGCAACATACCGGCTAGAAAATAGGCTATTTTGAGTAAAATCATAAGTCCTAAATTCGGTATGTGTCCCGGGTTTTGAAATCGAATAGTTTGAAAAGGATGCAATTTTGAAAAGTTGACGGTTTTTTGAAAACGACTCGGAAACCAAGTAGCACGTAGTCACACAAGCATTATAACGACGCCATGTATGCTCTATACTAAGTCTCGGTCGGTCTATAGGGGGTCTATACCAGTGTACATAGTCTAGACGTTGATCGGGACGGACTTCCTAAGTCGAGTTGATCTTAGAACATGCCGCGAAACCCACTCGAATCGACTATGGACACCTTTTGACATATCCATATTGGAGTACATCAACGGTATAGTGGGACGTCGGTCGCGAGTACCGGCCCGGGAAAATATGGGTTATGCATGAACCATAGAACTAAAACGCGTATTGTATTTGTCAAACGATTTCTATTCGAGTCTTACCCTGAGGATGCCGATGGTAAGTCATACATCAGTTAATCCCCAGCGGAGTCGCCAAATTATGGACATGACATAGGTCCACCCCGACGCGGCCACGCGCGGGTTTGGGGAGGCGAATGAATCTCCATATGAGAATGGATCGAATTGAAATTTAGGTCTATGTGGAGTCGCCAACGAATTTTATGGTTATTCGGAACCGTTCGAGCCCACTCTATGTCGTAGTGGGCCGTATACAAAATACGGCCCATTTCCGATGTCAGAGTTTATTGGGCTCGTCCCTTTGCATTTGATACCGATACCGACATTATCGGATAACGTGTATTGAATGACTCTCCTGCGCCAACGATTTCGGGCATCCGGAAACCGAGGATCTGAGTAAGGGGTGAGGGTACGTGTTGGGAAGCCCACAAAGGACACCCAACCTCGCCCGCACATTAGCGGCCTCTACTAAGAATTCGAATGACTTTCCAATACGCGCGTTAGTAAAACGGGAAAAATGCTTATGCAAACATTGTTTTTCCTAGGCATGTGAATGAAATTGAAAAGTGGGTTTCTATGTCAATTTAATGCAATTAATTCTACGTCAAAGTGGAATTTTAGCATGTGGGTTCATTTAGTACAATAAACGAACAATAATTAAATTGACAAAAGAAATAACAAACGCGTTAGTAACGATGTAATGAAATAACGAATAATAACGGTTTGTGCAAATATGAGATGAGATGAAAAGGTGCAAATATGAGATGCATGGTTTGAAAAGATAGTAATACACATGATTGGTTAAACATGTGTTGAACTAAATCATAAATTACTACCGAGTTTGAAAAGAAGAATGTACGACTCGTTGTATTAGTCGTTATGAGGTCACTCGATCGAGTGGTCGATGGACTCGATCAAGTAGACCCGTAAAAGATGATTCTGTTTTGCATTATAGACCATACTCGGCCGAGTTATTGCCCAACTCGGTCGAGTGCATGGCCACTCGACCGAGTCACTGTGAGACTCGATCGAGTGGGGGTCGTGATAAGCGTTCTGACTCGATTTTGTGATGTCACTCGATCGAGTTACTACGACACTTGGTCGAGTGGCATCTGTACAAATTGTCATTCGTTTGCAATTTAATTGTTGATTTTGAAATTGCTTTTGATTTTTGATGAATCGACGGTTTTACCGAATTGGGCATAAGTATTGCGTGACCTATGCTCGATTCGGGTTTTTTATAAATCGTTGATTTTGTTAAACCGAATATAAATATTGTTGAATTTATTCCCGATTCTAAATTTGAACACTCGTTGTATCCCATATTCGATTATTTGAATCGATATGGAATATTAGAGTGAAATAGAAAAAATAGATTAATTAATTTTAGTCGCTTTAAATTAATTATCGTGATATGAACAAATCACGTTAATTAATTCATATGACTTGATTGTTAGACTCGATATCCAATTATGGAATTGGTACCGAATCTAAAATCGACGCTTTACTTGAAAAAAAAGGACTTGATTCCCTCGACTTCTCCGACATCGAAATAAATCCCTAGGGATTGTGATGTCGGATCCGTGTCAACGGGTTTCGACCCTTATTAAAATTGATTTTTAAAAAATTGATGAATGCAAGATTAATGATGATGACTACAAAAAATAAAAAACGAATTATTGTTTAAGTTAACTTATTTCAATAATCAAACGATCGGGGTGATGGGATAAGCGACCGACGACGCGTGTGCAGTACACTTGTATATGCGGTTTTCCTTATCCCACCATCACTCACGTTCGACACAAATCCATAAGTATTTTAATGTTTTGATGTTAATAGTATTATCAATATTATGACGCGACAAACAAAATAATAAAAAAGACGAAAAAAACGCGAAAAGGAGGACGAAGATGACGAAGAGAGAAAGGGAAGAAAATAGAGGGTTTTGACACCCTCAACCTACATGTTCTTGTCTCGGTGCGGACTCGTAACCGTGGCTTCAGCACAAGAGTCTTCGAGGTTTTATGTAGGTTAAGTTGTGGTGGCTCGGGATTGATTCCTAAACTAGGTTTAGGGTTTCTTGCTAGTGTAGAATTGCTAGGGTTTGATTAGGGTTTGTAAAAGACGTAGTATGTGTGTGTAGGGTTGCTCTAGGGTTTTTTAGGGTTGCAAAAAAGATGTTTAGGGTTGTAAAAGAATTGGTTGCATGTGTGTTGCATGGGGGGTATATATAGGAAAGGCTAGGGCACCCGGATTAGGGTTACTCGACCGAGTAGGAGGCCAACTCGGTCGAGTGGCCCGTGAAGCCTGCAGCCGGGCTCAAAACAAGCCCACTCGATCGAGTGGGTGGGTCACTCGATCGAGTGGCCCCGTCGGGTTGCACGGGTCCATTGTTTTGGACCTTGACTTTGGGTGTTTGATGGGTTTTGTGATTGACTTGGACTTTTGATGGCTGTATGGCTGTTTTTGTGTGTCTCGGAAACGACTTTGACCGGGGTTGACCCAATCGTGAAAAGTCGGTTTTACTTCTGGTGTCGGTTTTGGCCCAAATTAGTCTTGTTTGACTCGGAATGATCCACTGGGCCTGGATTTGAGGTCCGTTTGGTGAGATTTGTACTCCGTAAGTGTGTTAGCCAACGATTAATGGATTTGAGCCCGTATCCGAGTGCAAAGAAACACGTTAGCGTCCGATAAATCATCGGGTTTTTTTTGGAAACTGCCATAGACACCTGGCGGTCAAAATGCGGGTGTCTACAGAGCCCCCACTCTGACTGAGGCTTGGACAAGGCAAAAGTCAGAGTAGCTACCAAACCCGTTAAGACCTGGTAGACTTCCGGTCGGGTCGTTTATAGTCCGTTAGACTCGCGTGAAGGGCTCGCCAGCCACAACACAGAAATCATACCTGAGATTGATGATTGTACTTCGTGGGGAATTTGGGCTTGTCGCGTAAGCCTTGGGTGTGCCTGTGTGTTGGCTCATCCCTTGCTATCTCGGAAAATGCAGCTGGGAGATTTGATGACTTGCATGTCTTTGCTTGAGTCATACCTGTATCAGTTACATAAAAATGCATGCAACACGTAGGTAGTAAAATGACTCGTGCTGGGGAAAATGATTCTTGAATTTTTGAATTTTTGATTTTGAAATCCTGAAAGCAATCACGAGTTAGGTTTTCAAAATGGAAAGGGATATAAAAGAAATTCGCGGTTTAAATAGACTGAAATATGACCTTGTCGAAAAAGATCTTTTTTCAAATAGCTAAATTTTGCAAATTTCAAAGTGGAATTTGAAGAGAGGGGCCTATCGACAGACTCGACTCTGGACACGACAAGACGAGTTGACTGACACGGACTGGACTCTCTAAAGGTTGGACCGCGACTTGGTAGGGGTGTGGGCCTCCTAACAAGACTCTTAAGTTGCGCTATCCCGTAGCCTAGGCGAGTGGCAACACGGTCGCACATCGAAATGGGATAGATATGTTATGGGGGGATTGCAGTAGCCTGTAATGAGACTGTTTTAGTCTGGTGCCCTTCTGGATTTCCTATTTTAGGATACATTTCCAAAGTAGGTATTGCCTCGAGTCCTGACAGATTCTTGTCTTCGACTGAGCTGAGTACTAGGACACACTACAGAAAAGAGGCTAGATTTTGAAAGTATTTATCTGGATTTTGTGAGTGGATGGAGGTCTTCTGTCTAAGAAAACCCCCAGGACAACAAAGCTAGCTACTAAGAACATGACAGTGTCGTGTCCGGAATGATAATGCTTTTCGAATGTGTGTCAATGTGTGTGGTTGTGCCTCTGTTGAAAGGCTCCCTACGTATTCACGTGTGGTGAAATCAAACCAAGCCGTAGTTCAGTGAATTGAGAGATATATTATGGTGCCTAAGCTAATAGGACTTTGTGTGTAACTAGCCATAATGACTGAGTCTAGGTGCATTTCCAGTGATGTCTTGGTCAAAGGGCTTGAATGGTTAGGATATTAATCCTGTGACTGTGAGCGTTCTCCGTGGTAGCCCCCCCAGAGGTGGTGTGAACTATTTGGGCATGTTCTATGCCGACCGGAAGTTGAATTCCCGTGCTTGGGGTTGGTAACTGGTTTGGATGAGAAGAATTGGGACGGGATTTTAACGAGTTTTGCTCTCGGGGATTTTAACGAGTTTTGCTCTCGGGGATTTTAACGAGTTTTGCTCTCGAGGATTTTAACGAGTTTTGCTCTCGAGGATTTTAACGAGTTTTGCTCTCGGGGATTTGATATATTTGGGAATGTGGTGCTTGGAAGTAAATGGCCTTGACGACTCGAAATCTGGAGCTCGGTTTTGTGGAGCTAAAGCTTCGAGAGCCGGTTTGATAATGAAGTAAATGGCCTTGATAACTCGAAATCTGGAGCTCGGTTCTGTGGAGCTAAGGCTTCGAGAGCCAGTTTGATAATGAAGTAAATGGCCTTGATGCCTCGAAATCTGGAGCTCGGTTCTGTGGAGCTAAGGCTTCGAGAGCCGGTTTGATAATGAAGTAAATGGCCTTGATGACTCGAAATCTGGAGCTCGGTTCTGTGGAGCTAAGGCTTCGAGAGCCGGTTTGATAATGCGGATCTGATTTCCATGTCTGGCCTTAATTGTTAGGGGTATCCTACGGAGCTTGAATCCTCAAAATTCCGGGCTGTCTCTGGCCCGGGTCTCGGGGAGGTCTTGAGGGTTGTAATGTGGGAAGGCTGAGTGTGTTGTTAGCTGACCAGCTTGATTGTCACTCCCCTATTGGATGGCATGAATAATTTTGCATTTGACCGTACCACGGTCAAAGAATTTTCACTTGAGTTGACCGTTGACCACGGTCATGGGTATTTGATTTTTTGATTGACCTCTTAGCCGCGGTCATGGGTTTTGATAATTTTGACCGTACCCTGGTCGTGGGGCTTTCACTGGAACTGACCGTTGACCACGGTCATGGGTATTCTGAATTTTTTGATGATGGCCTGCTTTTTTTGTTTTGGCCTTTTGCTTTTTTTTTTCTCATGGACTTTCGATTTTTTTTTTGTCCAGTTTTCTTTTTTTTATGGCCTTTGTTTTAGCCCTTTCTTTTTTTTCTTTCTTTTTTGCCGGTCAGACTAACACCTAAGGTAGGGATTGGTCAGTCTTATTGGAGGGGTGTTTTATTATGGGAAATGGGCTTGCCTCCCGTCTTGAACCCAAACTAGGAGATTACCTAGATTTGTCATAGGATTCGATACCGCTCATGCTACGGGTAGTTATGTGGTTTTTCTATACCAGACACGAAGTAGATAAAAAAAGAAAACACGGGCTCGGTTTCCTGCAGTCATTATAGATGTGCCTATAATAGTCACGTGTGTGTGCTCACAGTGTATGATGGTGTTCACCGTGTTCTCGGAAACACATAAGGAAAGTATATATGAGAAAGAATATTGAAAGCTGATTTTATTGAATTTTGAAAAAAGAGGACAGAATACAACTGACTCTGACTCTGACTTTGACTTTGACTTCGACTTCGACTTCGAAGGGAATAGTACATCCTAGACTCGGACTCAGACTCGGACTTAAATCAAATCCGGACTCTTGGGTGCATGAGAGGTAGATTGGATGCTTCGGTCATCGGGCCCTGTGTAGTCCACGAGGGGTTTTGCAAGTGACAATGTTTCCAAAACGGGAGTCTTCCCGGCATCGAGGAAGTCTTGAATGAGGTGTTTCAGCTTCCAGCATTGTTCTGTATCGTGTCCCTCCCTCAGTGGAATTCGCAGTAATGCTAGGCGTTCCATGCTTTGGAACGTTTCTCCACAGGTGGGTCGGCTGTTGGGCCTATAGGTAGCACTAGGCCCTTCGGAACCAACCTCAGGAAAGCGACGGTGTAGGACATATCCAAGTGGGTAAACTTCCTTTCCTTTGACTGGTTCTTGATTTTTGGAGAGGTGACTTGAGGGTTACCTTTCTCGGCCTTGCCATCTTGAGGGTATCAGACAGTTTTGTAAGAGTGTTCACCCTTCAAATGGCTTGGTTGGGTGATCGGCTGCTTTGCCCGCTCTAGCTGTGTTAGACGAGATCGGGTTCTTACAAGGTCTTCTTCGATGGTGGTTACCCTGGAACTTAGGTTATCTAGGGCAGTATTGATTTTCGAGAAGATGTTGTCAATGGAGCAAGATAGCATAAGCATACTCCTCTGGATATCCCCTTTCTTGACGGCGTGGGATTTGTTGTGGTTTGGTAGTGTCTCGTTCATAGGGTCCCTGATCGGAAGAAATGACGGGTGTTAGAACTCGCCTAAACTCGGCTTTGCGCAAGAGAGAGAGTCAAACTAGACACGGCCCGGGGTTACGAGTCGACAAAGACTCTCGGCTCGGGATACTTGAATGTTGACCTAGACGAGGTAACGACCGCAAATTAGACTCGAGCTGCAGAAGGGTGAGTCCGAAAATGGGGCGACCATGTTTGACTTGGGTTAGACCCTCCTAAGACGAATGTGTAGGGTACGATTCTCGGAGTGACTGTGATTAGTCACTCCGTCGGAGAATAGCCCCCAAGTGAGACTAAAGACTCAGATGGTGTGGCATCTAAGTGACTTGAAGGTGGAGTACGTGAGACACGTGTATGACATGACCCTTAGGGCAACCGTGATTGGTCGCCCGGCTAAGGGGTAGCCACCGAGTGGGATTGAAGATTTTGTTAAGACTCGAGTGTCGGACGAGTGACCCTTAGACGTAAGGATCGTGAACCTTTTGTTATAGGGCTATACCTTGTAAAAGGTTGACTCGGAAAAGACACCTAGACGGGTGACTTGTGAAAGGTGGGCCTTCCTTAGGATTTGGCTATGTGGGCAGAGTCCCGTCCGAAGGAAGGTCCACGTGAGACATCCCCAAACTTTTAGACTCGAGTGTGTAGACGGGCCTTCCTTTGTAGGAGTATGTCCTACGTAGGTGGGCCTTGCCTTAGTCTAATAAGGCGGACTGGGATAGGGAAGAAACTCGTGATGTAAGATCGACATAGTTTCGACGCTAAAGACCTTGACAACTTAAGACTCGACCCGACACTGCTAAATACGGGAAGTCCTAGAAGTGGAAGGTTTTGAAAATTGATGATTTTTGAAAAAGGGCCGAGTGGACTCGGTGAATGGCCAAAATTTCCGAAAAAGAGGACGAAAAGTCATTGGGCCACGGGTTTTGAAAGTTCCAGTTTTGATTTGGGCAGCATACCGGCTAGAAAATAGGCTATTTTGAGTAAAATCATAAGTCCTAAATTCGGTATGTGTCCCGGGTTTTGAAATCGAATAGTTTGAAAAGGATGCAATTTTGAAAAGTTGACGGGTTTTTGAAAACGACTCGGAAACCAAGTAGCACGTAGTCACACAAGCATTATAACGACGCCATGTATGCTGTATACTAAGTCTCGGTCGGTCTATAGGGGGTCTATACCAGTGTACATAGTCTAGACGTTGATCGGGACGGACTTCCTAAGTCGAGTTGATCTTAGAACATGCCGCGAAACCCACTCGAATCGACTATGGACACCTTTTGACATATCCATATTGGAGTACATCAACGGTATAGTGGGACGTCGGTCGCGAGTACCGGCCCGGGAAAATATGGGTTATGCATGAACCATAGAACTAAAACGCGTATTGTATTTGTCAAACGATTTCTATTCGAGTCTTACCCTGAGGATGCCGATGGTAAGTCACACATCAGTTAATCCCCAGCGGAGTCGCCAAATTGTGGACATGACATAGGTCCACCCCGACGCGGCCACGCGCGGGTTTGGGGAGGCGAATGAATCTCCATATGAGAATGGATCGAATTAAAATTTAGGTCTATGTGGAGTCGCCAACGAATTTTATGGTTATTCGGAACCGTTCGAGCCCACTCTATGTCGTAGTGGGCCGTATACAAAATACAGCCCATTTCCGATGTCGGAGTTTATTGGGCTCGTCCCTTTGCATTTGATACCGATACTGACATTATCGGATACCGTGTATTGAATGACTCTCGTGCGCCAACGGTTTCGGGCATCCGGAAACCGAGGTTCTGAGTAAGGGGTGAGGGTACGTGTTGGGAAGCCCACAAAGGACACCCAACCCCGCCCGCACATTAGCGGCCTCTACTAAGAATTCGAATGACTTTTCAATACGCACGTTAGTAAAACGGGAAAAATGCTTATGCAAACATTGTTTTTCCTAGGCATGTGAATGAAATTGAAAAGTGGGTTTCTATGTCAATTTAATGCAATTAATTCTACGTCAAAGTGGAATTTTAGCATGTGGGTTCATTTAGTACAATAAACGAACAATAATTAAATTGACAAAAGAAATAACAAACGCGTTAGTAACGATGTAATGAAATAACGAATAATAACGGTTTGTGCAAATATGAGATGAGATGAAAAGGTGAAAATATGAGATGCATGGTTTGAAAAGATAGTAATACACATGATTGGTTAAACATGTGTTGACCTAAATCATAAATTACTACCGAGTTTGAAAAGAAGAATGTACGACTCGTTGTATTAGTCGTTATGAGGTCACTCGATCGAGTGGTCGATGGACTCGATCGAGTAGACCCGTAAAAGATGATTCTGTTTTGCATTATAGACCATACTCGGCCGAGTTATTGCCCAACTCGGTCGAGTGCATGGCCACTCGACCGAGTCACTGTGAGACTCGATCGAGTGGGGGTCGTGATAAGCGTTCTGACTCGATTTTGTGATGTCACTCGATTGAGTGACTAAGCCCCTCGGTCGAGTGGCATCTGTATGAATTGTCATTCGTTTGCAATTTAATTGTTGATTTTGAAATTGCTTTTGATTTTTGATGAATCGACGGTTTTACCGAATTGGGCATCAGTATTGCGTGACCTATGCTCGATTCGGGTTTTTTATAAATCGTTGATTTTGTTAAACCGAATATAAATATTGTTGAATTTATACCCGATTCTAAATTTGAATACTCGTTGTATCCCATATTCGATTATTTGAATCGATATGGAATATTAGAGTGAAATAGAAAAAATAGATTAATTAATTTTAGTCGCTTTAAATTAATTATCGTGATATGAACAAATCACGTTAATTAATTCATATGACTTGATTGTTAGACTCGATATCCAATTATGGAATTGGTACCGAATCTAAAATCGACGCTTTACTTGAAAAAAAAAGGACTTGATTCCCTCGACTTCTCCGACATCGAAATAAATCCCTAGGGATTGTGATGTCGGATCCGTGTCAACGGGTTTCGACCCTTATTAAAATTGATTTTTAAAAAATTGATGAATTCATGATTAATGATGATGACTACAAAAAATAAAAAACGAATTATTGTTTAAGTTAACTTATTTCAATAATCAAACGATCGGGGTGATGGGATAAGCGACCGACGACGCGTGTGCAGTACACTTGTATATGCGGTTTTCCTTATCCCACCATCACTCACGTTCGACACAAATCCATAAGTATTTTAATGTTTTGATGTTAATAGTATTATCGATATTATGACGCAAAAAAAATAATAATAAAAAAGACGAAAAAAATGCGAAAAGGAGGACGAAGATGACGAAGAGAGAAAGGGAAGAAAATAGAGGGTTTTGACACCCTCAACCTACATGTTCTTGTCTCGGTGCGGACTCGTAACCGTGGCTTCAACACAAGAGTCTTCGAGGTTTTATGTAGGTTAAGTTGTGGTGGCTCGGGATTGATTCCTAAACTAGGTTTAGGGTTTCTTGCTAGTGTAGAATTGCTAGGGTTTGATTAGGGTTTGTAAAAGACGTAGTATCTGTGTGTAGGGTTGCTCTAGGGTTTTTTAGGGTTGCAAAAAAGATGTTTAGGGTTGTAAAAGGATTGGTTGCATGTGTGTTGCATGGGGGGTATATATAGGAAAGGCTAGAGCACCCGGATTAGGGTTACTCGACCGAGTAGGAGGCCAACTCGGTCGAGTGGCCCGTGAAGCCTGCAGCCGGGCTCAAAACAAGCCCACTCGATCGAGTGGGTGGGTCACTCGATCGAGTGGCCCCGTCGGGTTGCACGGGTCCATTGTTTTAGACCTTGACTTTGGGTGTTTGATGGGTTTTGTGATTGACTTGGACTTTTGATGGCTGTATGGCAGTTTTTGTGTGTCTCAGAAACGACTTTGACCGGGGTTGACCCAATCGTGAAAAGTCGGTTTTACTTCCGGTGTCGGTTTTGGCCCAAATTAGTCTTGTTTGACTCGGAATGATCCACTGGGCCTGGATTTGAGGTCCGTTTGGTGAGATTTGTACTCCGTAAGTGTGTTAGCCAACGATTAATGGATTTGAGCCCGTATCCGAGCGAATAGAAACACGTTAGCGTCCGATCATCATCGGGTGTTTTTTGAAAACTGCCATAGACACCTGGCGGTCAAAATGCGGGTGTCTACAGAGACCCCACTCTGACTGAGGCTTGGACAAGGCGAAAGTCAGAGTAGCTACCAAACCCGTTAAGACCTGGTAGACTTCCGGTCGGGTCGTTTATAGTCCGTTAGACTCGCGTGAAGGGCTCGCCAGCCACAAGACAGAAATCATACCTGAGACTGATGATTGTACTTCGTGGGGAATATGGGCTTGTCGCGTAAGCCCTGGGTGTGCCTGTGTGTTGGCTCATCCCGTGCTATCCCGGAAAATGCTGCTGGGGAGATTTGATGACTTGCATGTCTTTGCTTGAGTCATATCTGTATAAGTTACATAAAAATGCATGCAACACGTAGGTAGTAAAATGACTCGTGCTGGGGAAAATGATTCTTGAATTTTTGAATTTTTGATTTTGAAATCCTGAAAGCAATCACGAGCTAGGTTTTCAAAATGGAAAGGGATATAAAAGAAATTCGCAGTTTAAATAGACTAAAATCTGACCTTGTCGAAAAAGATCTTTTTTCAAATGGCTAAATTTTGCAAATTTCAAAGTGGAATTTGAAGAGAGGGGCCTATCGACAGAATCGACTCTAGACACGACAAGACGAGTTGACTGACACGGACTGGACTCTCTAAAGGTTGGACCGCGACTTGGTAGGGGTGTGGGCCTCCTAACAAGACTCTTAAGTTGCGCTATTCCGTAGCCTAGGCGAGTGGCAACACGGTCGCACATCGAAATGGGATAGATATGTTATGGGGGGATTGCAGTAGCCTGTAATGAGACTGTTTTAGTCTGGTGCCCTTCTGGATTTCCTATTTTAGGATACATTTCCAAAGTAGGTATTGCCTCGAGTCCTGACAGATTCTCGTCTTCGACTGAGCCGAGTACTAGGACACACTACAGAAAGGAGGCTAGATTTTCAAAGTATTTATCTGGATTTTGTGAGTGGATGGAGGTCTTCTGTCTAAGAAAAGCCCCCAGGACAACAAAGCTAGCTACTGAGAACATGACAGTGTCGTGTCCGGAATGATAATGCTTTTCGAATGTGTGTCAATGTGGGTGGTTGTGCCTCTGTTGAAAGGCTGCCTACGTATTCACGTGTGGTGAAATCAAACCAAGTCGTAGTTCAGTGAATTGAGAGATATATTATGGTGCCTAAGCTAATAGGACTTTGTGTGTAACTAGCCATAATGACTTAGGCTAGGTGCATTCCCAGTGATGTCTTGATCAAAGGGCTTGAATGGTTAGGATATTAATCCTGTGACTGTGAGCGTTCTCCGGGGTAGCCCCCCCAGAGGTGGTGTGAACTATTTGGGCATGTTCTATGCCGACCGCAAGTTGAATTCCCGTGCTTGGGGTTGGTAACTGGTTTGGATGAGAAGAATTGGGACGGGATTTTAACGAGTTTTGCTCTCGGGGATTTTAACGAGTTTTGCTCTCGAGGATTTTAACGAGTTTTGCTCTCGAGGATTTTAACGAGTTTTGCTCTCGGGGATTTGATATATTTGGGAATGTGGTGCTAGGAAGTAAATGGCCTTGACGACTCGAAATCTGGAGCTCGATTCTGTGGAGCTAAAGCTTCGAGAGCCGGTTTGATAATGAAGTAAATGGCCTTGATAACTCGAAATCTGGAGGTCGGTTCTGTGGAGCTAAGGCTTCGAGAGCCAATTTGATAATGAAGTAAATGGCCTTGATGACTCGAAATCTGGAGCTCGGTTCTGTGGAGCTAAGGCTTCGAGAGCCGGTTTGATAATGAAGTAAATGGCCTTGATGACTCGAAATCTGGAGCTCGGTTCTGTAGAGCTAAGGCTTCGAGAGCCGGTTTGATAATGCGGGATCTGGTTTCCATGTCTGGCCCTAATTGTTAGGGGTATCCTATGGAGCTTGAATCCTCAAAATTCCGGGTTGTCTGTGGCCCGGGTCTCGGGGAGGTCTTGAGGGTTGTAATGTGGGAAGGCTGAGTGTGGTGTTAGCTGACCAGCTTCATTGTCACTCCCCTATTGGATGGCATGGATAATTTTGCATTTGACCGTACCACGGTCAAAGGATTTTCACTTGAGTTGACCGTTGACCACGGTCATGGGTATTTGATTTTTTGATTGACCTCTTAGCCGCGGTCATGGGTTTTGATAATTTTGACCGTACCCTGGTCGTGGGGCTTTCACTAGAATTGACCGTTGACCACGGTCATGGGTATTCTGAATTTTTTGATGATGGCCTGCTTTTTTTGTTTTGGCCTTTTGCTTTTTTTTCTCATGGACTTTCGAATTTTTTTTTTTTGTCCAGTTTTCTTTTTTTGATGGCCTTTGTTTTAGCCCTTTCTTTTTTTTCTTTCTTTTTTGCCGGTCAGACTAACACCTAAGGTAGGGATTGGTCAGTCTTATTGGAGGGGTGTTTTATTGTGGGAAATGGGCTTGCCTCCCGTCTTGAACCCAAACTAGGAGATTACCTAGATTTGTCATAGGATTCGATACCGCTCCTGCTAAGGGTAGTTATGTGGTTTTTCTATACCAGACACGGAGTAGATAAAAAAAGAAAACACGGGCTCGGTTTCCTGCAGTCATTAAAGATGTGCCTATAATAGTCACGTGCGTGTGCTCACAGTGCATGATGGTGTTCATCATGTTCTCGGAAACACATAAGGAAAGTATATATGAGAAAGAATATTGAAAGCTGATTTTATTGAATTTTGAAAAAAGAGGACAGAATACAACTGACTCTGACTCTGACTTTGACTTTGACTTCGACTTCGACTTCGAAGGGAATAGTACATCCTAGACTCGGACTCAGACTCGGACTTAAATCAAATCCGGACTCTTGGGTCAATGAGAGGTAGATTGGATGCTTCGGTCATCGGGCCCTGTGTAGTCCACGAGGGGTTTTGCAAGTGACAATGTTTCCAAAGCGGGAGTCTTCCCGGCATCGAGGAAGTCTTGAATGAGGTGTTTCAGCTTCCAGCATTGTTCTGTATCGTGTCCCCTCCCTCTGTGGAATTCGCAGTAATGCTAGGTGTTCCATGCTTTGGAACGTTTCTCCACAGGTGGGTCGGCTATTGGGCCTATAGGTAGCACTAGGCCCTTCGGAACCAACCTCTTGAAAGCGACGGTGTAGGACATATCCAAGTGGGTAAACTTCCTTTCCTTTGACTGGTTCTTGATTTTTGGAGAGGTGACTTGAGGGTTACCTTTCTCGGCCTTGCCATCTTGAGGGTATCGGACAGTTTCGTAAGAGTGTTCACCCTTCAAATGGCTTGGTTGGGTGATCGGCTGCTTTGCCCGCTCTAGCTGTGTTAGACGAGATCGGGTTCTTACAAGGTCTTCTTCGATGGTGGTTACCCTGGAACTTAGGTTATCTAGGGCAGTATTGATTTTCGAGAAGATGTTGTTAATGGAGCAAGATAGCATAAGCATACTCCTCTGGATATCCCCTTTCTTGACGGCGTGGGATTTGTTGTGGTTTGGTAGTGTCTCGTTCATAGGGTCCCTGATCGGAAGAAACGACGGGTGTTAGAACTCGCCTAAACTCGGCTTTGCGCAAGAGAGAGAGTCAAACTAGACACGGCCCGGGGTGACGAGTCGACAAAGACTCTCGGCTTGGGATACTTGAATGTTGACCTAGACGAGGTAACGACCGCAAATTAGACTCGAGCTGCAGAAGGGTGAGTCCGAAAATGGGGCGACCATGTTTGACTTGGGTTAGACCCTCCTAAGACGAATGTGTAGGGTACGATTCTCGGAGTGACTGTGATTAGTCACTCCGTCGGAGAATAGCCCACAAGTGAGACTAAGGACTCAGATGGTGTGGCATCTAAGTGACTTGAAGGTGGAGTACGTGAGACACGTGTAAGACATGACCCTTAGGGCAACCGTGACTGGTCGCCCGGCTAAGGGGTAGCCCTCGAGTGGAATTGAAGATTTTGTTAAGACTCGATTGTCGGACGAGTGACCCTTAGACGTAAGGATCGTGAACCTTTTGTTATAGGGGTATACCTTGTAAAAGGTTGACTCGGAAAAGACACCTAGACGGGTGACTTGTGAAAGGTGGGCCTTCCTTAGGATTTGGCTATGTGGGCCGAGTCCCGCCCGAAGGAAGGTCCACGTGAGACATCCCCAAACTTTCGGACTCGAGTGTGTAGACGGGCCTTCCTTTGTAGGAGTATGTCCTACGTAGGTGGGCCTTGCCTTAGTCTAATAAGGCGGACTGGGATAGGGAAGAAACTCGTGATGTAAGATCGACAGAGTTTCGACGCTAAAGACCTTGACAACTTAAGACTCGACCCGACACTGCTAAATACGGGAAGTCCTAGAAGTGGAAGGTTTTGAAAATTGATGATTTTTGAAAAAGGACCGAGTGGACTCGGTGAATGGCCCAAATTTCCGAAAAAGAGGACGAAAAGTCATTGGGCCACGGGTTTTGAAAGTTCCAGTTTTGATTTGGGCTGCATACCGGCTAGAAAATAGGCTAATTTGAGTAAAATCATAAGTCCTAAATTCGGTATGTGTCCCGGGTTTTGAAATCGAATAGTTTGAAAATGATGCAATTTTGAAAAGTTGACGGTTTTTTGAAAACGACTCGGAAACCAAGTAGCATGTAGTCACACAAGCATTATAACGACGCCATGTATGCTCTATACTAAGTCTCGGTCAGTCTATAGGGGGTCTATACCAGTGTACATAATCTAGACGTTGATCGGGACGGACTTCCTAAGTCGAGTTGATCTTAGAACATGCCGCGAAACCCACGCGAATCGACTATGGACACCTTTTGACATATCCATATTGGAGTACATCAACGGTATAGTTGGACGTCGGTCCCGAGTACCGGCCCGGGAAAATATGGGTTATGCATGAACCGTAGAACTAAAACGCGTATTGTATTTGTCTAACGATTTCTATTCGAGTCTTACCCTGAGGATGCCGATGGTAAGTCACGCATCAGTTAATCCCCAACGGAGTCGCCAAATTGTGGACATGACATAGGTCCACCCCGACGCGGCCACGCGCGGGTTTTGGGAGGCGAATGAATCTCCATATGAGAATGGATCGAATTGAAATTTAGGTCTATCTGGAGTCGCCACCGAATTTTATGGTTATTCGGAACCGTTCGAGCCCACTCTATGTCGTAGTGGGCCGTATACAAAACACGGCCCATTTCCGATGTCAGAGTTTATTGGGCTCGTCCCTTTGCATTTGATACCGATACCGACATTATCGGATACCGTGTATTGAATGACTCTCGTGCGCCAACGGTTTCGGGCATCCGGAAACCGAGGTTCTGAGTAAGGGGTGAGGGTACGTGTTGGGAAGCCCACAAAGGACACCCAACCCCGCCCGCACATTAGCGGCCTCTACTAAGAATTCGAATGACTTTCCAATACGCGCGTTAGTAAAACGGGAAAAATGCTTATGCAAACATTGTTTTTCCTAGGCATGTGAATGAAATTGAAAAGTGGGTTTCTATGTCAATTTAATGCAATTAATTCTACGTCAAAGTGGAATTTTAGCATGTGGGTTCATTTAGTACAATAAACGAACAATAATTAAATTGACAAAAGAAATAACAAACGCGTTAGTAACGATGCAATGAAATAACGAATAATAATGGTTTGTGCAAATATGAGATGAGATGAAAAGGTGCAAATATGAGATGCATGGTTTGAAAAGATAGTAATACACATGATTGGTTAAACATGTGTTGACCTAAATCATAAATTACTACCGAGTTTGAAAAGAAGAATGTACGACTCGTTGTATTAGTCGTTATGAGGTCACTCGATCGAGTGGTCGATGGACTCGATCGAGTAGACCCGTAAAAGATGATTCTGTTTTGCATTATGGACCATACTCGGCCGAGTTATTGCCCGACTCGGTCGAGTGAACTCGGTCGAGTGCATGGCCACTCGACCGAGTCACTGTGAGACTCGATCGAGTGACTAAGGCACTCGGTCGAGTGGCATCTGTACGAATTGTCATTCGTTTGCAATTTAATTGTTGATTTTGAAATTGCTTTTGATTTTTGATGAATCGACGGTTTTACCGAATTGGGCATAAGTATTGCGTGACCTATGCTCGATTCGGGTTTTTTATAAATCGTTGATTTTGTTAAACCGAATATAAATATTGTTGAATTTATTCCCGATTCTAAATTTTAACACTCGTTGTATCCCATATTCGATTATTTGAATCAATATGGAATATTAGAGTGAAATAGAAAAAATAGATTAATTAATTTTAGTCGCTTTAAATTAATTATCGTGATATGAACAAATCACGTTAATTAATTCATATGAGTTGATTATTAGACTCGATATCCAATTATGGAATTGGTACCGAATCTAAAATCGACGCTTTACTTGAAAAAAAAAGGACTTGATTCCCTCGACTTCTCCGACATCGAAATAAATCCCTAGGGATTGTGATGTCGGATCCGTGTCAACGGGTTTCGACCCTTATTAAAATTGATTTTTAAAAAATTGATGAATGCAAGATTAATGATGATGACTACAAAAAATAAAAAACGAATTATTGTTTAAGTTAACTTATTTCAATAATCAAACGATCGGGGTGATGGGATAAGCGACCGACGACGCGTGTGCAGTACACTTGTATATGCGGTTTTCCTTATCCCACCATCACTCACGTTCGACACAAATCCATAAGTATTTTAATGTTTTGATGTTAATAGTATTATCGATATTATGACGCAACAAAAAAAATAATAAAAAAGACGAAAAAAACGCGAAAAGGAGGACGAAGATGACGAAGAGAGAAAGGGAAGAAAATAGAGGGTTTTGACACCCTCAACCTACATGTTCTTGTCTCGGTGCGGACTCGTAACCGTGGCTTCAACACAAGAGTCTTCGAGGTTTTATGTAGGTTAAGTTGTGGTGGCTCGGGATTGATTCCTAAACTAGGTTTAGGGTTTCTTGCTAGTGTAGAATTGCTAGGGTTTGATTAGGGTTTGTAAAAGACGTAGTATCTGTGTGTAGGGTTGCTCTAGGGTTTTTTAGGGTTGCAAAAAAGATGTTTAGGGTTGTAAAAGGATTGGTTGCATGTGTGTTGCATGGGGGGTATATATAGGAAAGGCTAGGGCACCCGGATTAGGGTTACTCGACCGAGTAGGAGGCCAACTCGGTCGAGTGGCCCGTGAAGCCTGCAGCCGGGCTCAAAACAAGCCCACTCGATCGAGTGGGTGGGTCACTCGATCGAGTGGCCCCGTCGGGTTGCACGGGTCCATTGTTTTAGACCTTGACTTTGGGTGTTTGATGGGTTTTGTGATTGACTTGGACTTTTGATGGCTGTATGGCAGTTTTTGTGTGTCTCGGAAACGACTTTGACCGGGGTTGACCCAATCGTGAAAAGTCGGTTTACTTCCGGTGTCGGTTTTGGCCCAAATTAGTCTTGTTTGACTCGGAATGATCCACTGGGCTTGGATTTGAGGTCCGTTTGGTGAGATTTGTACTCCGTAAGTGTGTTAGCCAACGATTAATGGATTTGAGCCCGTATCCGAGCGAATAGAAACACGTTAGCGTCCGATCATCATCGGGTGTTTTTTGAAAACTGCCATAGACACCTGGTGGTCAAAATGCGGGTGTCTACAGAGACCCCACTCTGACTGAGGCTTGGACAAGGCGAAAGTCAGAGTAGCTACCAAACCCGTTAAGACCTGGTAGACTTCCGGTCGGGTCGTTTATAGTCCGTTAGACTCGCGTGAAGGGCTCGCCAGCCACAAGACAGAAATCATACCTGAGATTGATGATTGTACTTCGTGGGGAATTTGGGCTTGTCGCGTAAGCCCTGGGTGTGCCTGTGTGTTGGCTCATCCCGTGCTATCCCGGAAAATGCTGCTGGGGAGATTTGATGACTTGCATGTCTTTGCTTGAGTCATATCTGTATAAGTTACATAAAAATGCATGCAACACGTAGGTAGTAAAATGACTCGTGCTGGGGAAAATGATTCTTGAATTTTTGAATTTTTGATTTTGAAATCCTGAAAGCAATCACGAGCTAGGTTTTCAAAATGGAAAGGGATATAAAAGAAATTCGCAGTTTAAATAGACTAAAATCTGACCTTGTCGAAAAAGATCTTTTTTCAAATGGCTAAATTTTGCAAATTTCAAAGTGGAATTTGAAGAGAGGGGCCTATCGACAGAATCGACTCTAGACACGACAAGACGAGTTGACTGACACGGACTGGACTCTCTAAAGGTTGGACCGCGACTTGGTAGGGGTGTGGGCCTCCTAACAAGACTCTTAAGTTGCGCTATTCCGTAGCCTAGGCGAGTGGCAACACGGCCGCACATAGAAATGGGATAGATATGTTATGGGGGGATTGCAGTAGCCTGTAATGAGACTGTTTTAGTCTGGTGCCCTTCTGGATTTCCTATTTTAGGATACATTTCCAAAGTAGGTATTGCCTCGAGTCCTGACAGATTCTCGTCTTCGACTGAGCCGAGTACTAGGACACACTACAGAAAGGAGGCTAGATTTTCAAAGTATTTATCTGGATTTTGTGAGTGGATGGAGGTCTTCTGTCTAAGAAAAGCCCCCAGGACAACAAAGCTAGCTACTGAGAACATGACAGTGTCGTGTCCGGAATGATAATGCTTTTCGAATGTGTGTCAATGTGGGTGGTTGTGCCTCTGTTGAAAGGCTGCCTACGTATTCACGTGTGGTGAAATCAAACCAAGTCGTAGTTCAGTGAATTGAGAGATATATTATGGTGCCTAAGCTAATAGGACTTTGTGTGTAACTAGCCATAATGACTTAGGCTAGGTGCATTCCCAGTGATGTCTTGATCAAAGGGCTTGAATGGTTAGGATATTAATCCTGTGACTGTGAGCGTTCTCCGGGGTAGCCCCCCCAGAGGTGGTGTGAACTATTTGGGCATGTTCTATGCCGACCGCAAGTTGAATTCCCGTGCTTGGGGTTGGTAACTGGTTTGGATGAGAAGAATTGGGACGGGATTTTAACGAGTTTTGCTCTCGGGGATTTTAACGAGTTTTGCTCTCGAGGATTTTAACGAGTTTTGCTCTCGAGGATTTTAACGAGTTTTGCTCTCGGGGATTTGATATATTTGGGAATGTGGTGCTAGGAAGTAAATGGCCTTGACGACTCGAAATCTGGAGCTCGATTCTGTGGAGCTAAAGCTTCGAGAGCCGGTTTGATAATGAAGTAAATGGCCTTGATAACTCGAAATCTGGAGGTCGGTTCTGTGGAGCTAAGGCTTCGAGAGCCAATTTGATAATGAAGTAAATGGCCTTGATGACTCGAAATCTGGAGCTCGGTTCTGTGGAGCTAAGGCTTCGAGAGCCGGTTTGATAATGAAGTAAATGGCCTTGATGACTCGAAATCTGGAGCTCGGTTCTGTAGAGCTAAGGCTTCGAGAGCCGGTTTGATAATGCGGGATCTGGTTTCCATGTCTGGCCCTAATTGTTAGGGGTATCCTATGGAGCTTGAATCCTCAAAATTCCGGGTTGTCTGTGGCCCGGGTCTCGGGGAGGTCTTGAGGGTTGTAATGTGGGAAGGCTGAGTGTGGTGTTAGCTGACCAGCTTCATTGTCACTCCCCTATTGGATGGCATGGATAATTTTGCATTTGACCGTACCACGGTCAAAGGATTTTCACTTGAGTTGACCGTTGACCACGGTCATGGGTATTTGATTTTTTGATTGACCTCTTAGCCGCGGTCATGGGTTTTGATAATTTTGACCGTACCCTGGTCGTGGGGCTTTCACTAGAATTGACCGTTGACCACGGTCATGGGTATTCTGAATTTTTTGATGATGGCCTGCTTTTTTTGTTTTGGCCTTTTGCTTTTTTTTCTCATGGACTTTCGAATTTTTTTTTTTTGTCCAGTTTTCTTTTTTTGATGGCCTTTGTTTTAGCCCTTTCTTTTTTTTCTTTCTTTTTTGCCGGTCAGACTAACACCTAAGGTAGGGATTGATCAGTCTTATTGGAGGGGTGTTTTATTGTGGGAAATGGGCTTGCCTCCCGTCTTGAACCCAAACTAGGAGATTACCTAGATTTGTCATAGGATTCGATACCGCTCCTGCTAAGGGTAGTTATGTGGTTTTTCTATACCAGACACGGAGTAGATAAAAAAAGAAAACACGGGCTCGGTTTCCTGCAGTCATTATAGATGTGCCTATAATAGTCACGTGCGTGTGCTCACAGTGCATGATGGTGTTCATCATGTTCTCGGAAACACATAAGGAAAGTATATATGAGAAAGAATATTGAAAGCTAATTTTATTGAATTTTGAAAAAAGAGGACAGAATACAACTGACTCTGACTCTGACTTTGACTTTGACTTCGACTTCGACTTCGAAGGGAATAGTACATCCTAGACTCGGACTCAGACTCGGACTTAAATCAAATCCGGACTCTTGGGTCAATGAGAGGTAGATTGGATGCTTCGGTCATCGGGCCCTGTGTAGTCCACGAGGGGTTTTGAAAGTGACAATGTTTCCAAAGCGGGAGTCTTCCCGGCATCGAGGAAGTCTTGAATGAGGTGTTTCAGCTTCCAGCATTGTTCTGTATCGTGTCCCCTCCCTCTGTGGAATTCGCAGTAATGCTAGGTGTTCCATGCTTTGGAACGTTTCTCCACAGGTGGGTCGGCTATTGGGCCTATAGGTGGCACTAGGCCCTTCGGAACCAACCTCTGGAAAGCGTCGGTGTAGGACATATCCAAGTGGGTAAACTTCCTTTCCTTTGACTGGTTCTTGATTTTTGGAGAGGTGACTTGAGGGTTACCTTTCTCGGCCTTGACATCTTGAGGGTATCGGACAGTTTCGTAAGAGTGTTCACCCTTCAAATGGCTTGGTTGGGTGATCGGCTGCTTTGCCCGCTCTAGCTGTGTTAGACGAGATCGGGTTCTTACAAGGTCTTCTTCGATGGTGGTTACCCTGGAACTTAGGTTATCTAGGGCAGTATTGATTTTCGAGAAGATGTTGTTAATGGAGCAAGATAGCATAAGCATACTCCTCTGGATATCCCCTTTCTTGACGGCGTGGGATTTGTTGTGGTTTGGTAGTGTCTCGTTCATAGGGTCCCTGATCGGAAGAAACGACGGGTGTTAGAACTCGCCTAAACTCGGCTTTGCGCAAGAGAGAGAGTCAAACTAGACACGGCCCGGGGTGACGAGTCGACAAAGACTCTCGGCTTGGGATACTTGAATGTTGACCTAGACGAGGTAACGACCGCAAATTAGACTCGAGCTGCAGAAGGGTGAGTCCGAAAATGGGGCGACCATGTTTGACTTGGGTTAGACCCTCCTAAGACGAATGTGTAGGGTACGATTCTCGGAGTGACTGTGATTAGTCACTCCGTCGGAGAATAGCCCACAAGTGAGACTAAGGACTCAGATGGTGTGGCATCTAAGTGACTTGAAGGTGGAGTACGTGAGACACGTGTAAGACATGACCCTTAGGGCAACCGTGACTGGTCGCCCGGCTAAGGGGTAGCCCTCGAGTGGAATTTAAGATTTTGTTAAGACTCGATTGTCGGACGAGTGACCCTTAGACGTAAGGATCGTGAACCTTTTGTTATAGGGGTATACCTTGTAAAAGGTTGACTCGGAAAAGACACCTAGACGGGTGACTTGTGAAAGGTGGGCCTTCCTTAGGATTTGGCTATGTGGGCCGAGTCCCGCCCGAAGGAAGGTCCACGTGAGACATCCCCAAACTTTCGGACTCGAGTGTGTAGACGGGCCTTCCTTTGTAGGAGTATGTCCTACGTAGGTGGGCCTTGCCTTAGTCTAATAAGGCGGACTGGGATAGGGAAGAAACTCGTGATGTAAGATCGACAGAGTTTCGACGCTAAAGACCTTGACAACTTAAGACTCGACCCGACACTGCTAAATACGGGAAGTCCTAGAAGTGGAAGGTTTTGAAAATTGATGATTTTTGAAAAAGGACCGAGTGGACTCGGTGAATGGCCCAAATTTCCGAAAAAGAGGACGAAAAGTCATTGGGCCACGGGTTTTGAAAGTTCCAGTTTTGATTTGGGCTGCATACCGGCTAGAAAATAGGCTAATTTGAGTAAAATCATAAGTCCTAAATTCGGTATGTGTCCCGGGTTTTGAAATCGAATAGTTTGAAAATGATGCAATTTTGAAAAGTTGACGGTTTTTTGAAAACGACTCGGAAACCAAGTAGCATGTAGTCACACAAGCATTATAACGACGCCATGTATGCTCTATACTAAGTCTCGGTCAGTCTATAGGGGGTCTATACCAGTGTACATAATCTAGACGTTGATCGGGACGGACTTCCTAAGTCGAGTTGATCTTAGAACATGCCGCGAAACCCACGCGAATCGACTATGGACACCTTTTGACATATCCATATTGGAGTACATCAACGGTATAGTTGGACGTCGGTCCCGAGTACCGGCCCGGGAAAATATGGGTTATGCATGAACCGTAGAACTAAAACGCGTATTGTATTTGTCTAACGATTTCTATTCGAGTCTTACCCTGAGGATGCCGATGGTAAGTCACGCATCAGTTAATCCCCAACGGAGTCGCCAAATTGTGGACATGACATAGGTCCACCCCGACGCGGCCACGCGCGGGTTTTGGGAGGCGAATGAATCTCCATATGAGAATGGATCGAATTGAAATTTAGGTCTATGTGGAGTCGCCACCGAATTTTATGGTTATTCGGAACCGTTCGAGCCCACTCTATGTCGTAGTGGGCCGTATACAAAACACGGCCCATTTCCGATGTCAGAGTTTATTGGGCTCGTCCCTTTGCATTTGATACCGATACCGACATTATCGGATACCGTGTATTGAATGACTCTCGTGCGCCAACGGTTTCGGGCATCCGGAAACCGAGGTTCTGAGTAAGGGGTGAGGGTACGTGTTGGGAAGCCCACAAAGGACACCCAACCCCGCCCGCACATTAGCGGCCTCTACTAAGAATTCGAATGACTTTCCAATACGCGCGTTAGTAAAACAGGAAAAATGCTTATGCAAACATTGTTTTTCCTAGGCATGTGAATGAAATTGAAAAGTGGGTTTCTATGTCAATTTAATGCAATTAATTCTACGTCAAAGTGGAATTTTAGCATGTGGGTTCATTTAGTACAATAAACGAACAATAATTAAATTGACAAAAGAAATAACAAACGCGTTAGTAACGATGCAATGAAATAACGAATAATAATGGTTTGTGCAAATATGAGATGAGATGAAAAGGTGCAAATATGAGATGCATGGTTTGAAAAGATAGTAATACACATGATTGGTTAAACATGTGTTGACCTAAATCATAAATTACTACCGAGTTTGAAAAGAAGAATGTACGACTCGTTGTATTAGTCGTTATGAGGTCACTCGATCGAGTGGTCGATGGACTCGATCGAGTAGACCCGTAAAAGATGATTCTGTTTTGCATTATGGACCATACTCGGCCGAGTTATTGCCCGACTCGGTCGAGTGAACTCGGTCGAGTGCATGGCCACTCGACCGAGTCACTGTGAGACTCGATCGAGTGACTAAGGCACTCGGTCGAGTGGCATCTGTACGAATTGTCATTCGTTTGCAATTTAATTGTTGATTTTGAAATTGCTTTTGATTTTTGATGAATCGACGGTTTTACCGAATTGGGCATAAGTATTGCGTGACCTATGCTCGATTCGGGTTTTTTATAAATCGTTGATTTTGTTAAACCGAATATAAATATTGTTGAATTTATTCCCGATTCTAAATTTTAACACTCGTTGTATCCCATATTCGATTATTTGAATCGATATGGAATATTAGAGTGAAATAGAAAAAATAGATTAATTAATTTTAGTCGCTTTAAATTAATTATCGTGATATGAACAAATCACGTTAATTAATTCATATGAGTTGATTATTAGACTCGATATCCAATTATGGAATTGGTACCGAATCTAAAATCGACGCTTTACTTGAAAAAAAAAGGACTTGATTCCCTCGACTTCTCCGACATCGAAATAAATCCCTAGGGATTGTGATGTCGGATCCGTGTCAACGGGTTTCGACCCTTATTAAAATTGATTTTTAAAAAATTGATGAATGCAAGATTAATGATGATGACTACAAAAAATAAAAAACGAATTATTGTTTAAGTTAACTTATTTCAATAATCAAACGATCGGGGTGATGGGATAAGCGACCGACGACGCGTGTGCAGTACACTTGTATATGCGGTTTTCCTTATCCCACCATCACTCACGTTCGACACAAATCCATAAGTATTTTAATGTTTTGATGTTAATAGTATTATCGATATTATGACGCAACAAAAAAAATAATAAAAAAGACGAAAAAAACGCGAAAAGGAGGACGAAGATGACGAAGAGAGAAAGGGAAGAAAATAGAGGGTTTTGACACCCTCAACCTACATGTTCTTGTCTCGGTGCGGACTCGTAACCGTGGCTTCAACACAAGAGTCTTCGAGGTTTTATGTAGGTTAAGTTGTGGTGGCTCGGGATTGATTCCTAAACTAGGTTTAGGGTTTCTTGCTAGTGTAGAATTGCTAGGGTTTGATTAGGGTTTGTAAAAGACGTAGTATCTGTGTGTAGGGTTGCTCTAGGGTTTTTTAGGGTTGCAAAAAAGATGTTTAGGGTTGTAAAAGGATTGGTTGCATGTGTGTTGCATGGGGGGTATATATAGGAAAGGCTAGGGCACCCGGATTAGGGTTACTCGACCGAGTAGGAGGCCAACTCGGTCGAGTGGCCCGTGAAGCCTGCAGTCGGGCTCAAAACAAGCCCACTCGATCGAGTGGGTGGGTCACTCGATCGAGTGGCCCCGTCGGGTTGCACGGGTCCATTGTTTTAGACCTTGACTTTGGGTGTTTGATGGGTTTTGTGATTGACTTGGACTTTTGATGGCTGTATGGCAGTTTTTGTGTGTCTCGGAAACGACTTTGACCGGGGTTGACCCAATCGTGAAAAGTCGGTTTACTTCCGGTGTCGGTTTTGGCCCAAATTAGTCTTGTTTGACTCGGAATGATCCACTGGGCCTGGATTTGAGGTCCGTTTGGTGAGATTTGTACTCCGTAAGTGTGTTAGCCAACGATTAATGGATTTGAGCCCGTATCCGAGCGAATAGAAACACGTTAGCGTCCGATCATCATCGGGTGTTTTTTGAAAACTGCCATAGACACCTGGTGGTCAAAATGCGGGTGTCTACAGAGACCCCACTCTGACTGAGGCTTGGACAAGGCGAAAGTCAGAGTAGCTACCAAACCCGTTAAGACCTGGTAGACTTCCGGTCGGGTCGTTTATAGTCCGTTAGACTCGCGTGAAGGGCTCGCCAGCCACAAGACAGAAATCATACCTGAGATTGATGATTGTACTTCGTGGGGAATTTGGGCTTGTCGCGTAAGCCCTGGGTGTGCCTGTGTGTTGGCTCATCCCGTGCTATCCCGGAAAATGCTGCTGGGGAGATTTGATGACTTGCATGTCTTTGCTTGAGTCATATCTGTATAAGTTACATAAAAATGCATGCAACACGTAGGTAGTAAAATGACTCGTGCTGGGGAAAATGATTCTTGAATTTTTGAATTTTTGATTTTGAAATCCTGAAAGCAATCACGAGCTAGGTTTTCAAAATGGAAAGGGATATAAAAGAAATTCGCAGTTTAAATAGACTAAAATCTGACCTTGTCGAAAAAGATCTTTTTTCAAATGGCTAAATTTTGCAAATTTCAAAGTGGAATTTGAAGAGAGGGGCCTATCGACAGAATCGACTCTAGACACGACAAGACGAGTTGACTGACACGGACTGGACTCTCTAAAGGTTGGACCGCGACTTGGTAGGGGTGTGGGCCTCCTAACAAGACTCTTAAGTTGCGCTATTCCGTAGCCTAGGCGAGTGGCAACACGGTCGCACATAGAAATGGGATAGATATGTTATGGGGGGATTGCAGTAGCCTGTAATGAGACTGTTTTAGACTGGTGCCCTTCTGGATTTCCTATTTTAGGATACATTTCCAAAGTAGGTATTGCCTCGAGTCCTGACAGATTCTCGTCTTCGACTGAGCCGAGTACTAGGACACACTACAGAAAGGAGGCTAGATTTTCAAAGTATTTATCTGGATTTTGTGAGTGGATGGAGGTCTTCTGTCTAAGAAAAGCCCCCAGGACAACAAAGCTAGCTACTGAGAACATGACAGTGTCGTGTCCGGAATGATAATGCTTTTCGAATGTGTGTCAATGTGGGTGGTTGTGCCTCTGTTGAAAGGCTCCCTACGTATTCACGTGTGGTGAAATCAAACCAAGTCGTAGTTCAGTGAATTGAGAGATATATTATGGTGGCTAAGCTAATAGGACTTTGTGTGTAACTAGCCATAATGACTGAGGCTAGGTGCATTCCCAGTGATGTCTTGATCAAAGGGCTTGAATCGTTAGGATATTAATCCTGTGACTGTGAGCGTTCTCCGGGGTACCCCCCCAGAGGTGGTGTGAACTATTTGGGCATGTTCTATGCCGACCGCAAGTTGAATTCCCGTGCTTGGGGTTGGTAACTGGTTTGGATGAGAAGAATTGGGACGGGATTTTAACGAGTTTTGCTCTCGGGGATTTTAACGAGTTTTGCTCTCGAGGATTTTAACGAGTTTTGCTCTCGAGGATTTTAACGAGTTTTTCTCTCGGGGATTTGATATATTTAGGAATGTGGTGCTAGGAAGTAAATGGCCTTGACGGCTCGAAATCTGGAGCTCGGTTCTGTGGAGCTAAAGCTTCGAGAGCCGGTTTGATAATGAAGTAAATGGCCTTGATAACTCGAAATCTGGAGGTCGGTTCTGTGGAGCTAAGGCTTCGAGAGCCAATTTGATAATGAAGTAAATGGCCTTGATGACTCGAAATCTGGAGCTCGGTTCTGTGGAGCTAAGGCTTCGAGAGCCGGTTTGATAATGAAGTAAATGGCCTTGATGACTCGAAATCTGGAGCTCGGTTCTGTAGAGCTAAGGCTTCGAGAGCCGGTTTGATAATGCGGGATCTGGTTTCCATGTCTGGCCCTAATTGTTAGGGGTATCCTATGGAGCTTGAATCCTCAAAATTCCGGGCTGTCTCTGGCCCGGGTCTCAGGGAGGTCTTGAGGGTTGTAATGTGGGAAGGCTGAGTGTGGTGTTAGCTGACCAGCTTGATTGTCACTCCCCTATTGGATGGCATGGATAATTTTGCATTTGACCGTACCACGGTCAAAGGATTTTCACTTGAGTTGACCGTTGACCACGATCATGGGTATTTGATTTTTTGATTGACCTCTTAGCCGCGGTCATGGGTTTTGATAATTTTGACCGTACCCTGGTCGTGGGGCTTTCACTAGAATTGACCGTTGACCACGGTCATGGGTATTCTGAATTTTTTGATGATGGCCTGCTTTTTTTGTTTTGGCCTTTTGCTTTTTTTTCTCATGGACTTTCGAAATATTTTTTTTTTTTTTGTCCAGTTTTCTTTTTTTGATGGCCTTTGTTTTAGCCCTTTCTTTTTTTTCTTTCTTTTTTGCCGGTCAGACTAACACCTAAGGTAGGGATTGGTCAGTCTTATTGGAGGGGTGTTTTATAGTGGGAAATGGGCTTGCCTCCCGTCTTGAACCCAAACTAGGAGATTACCTAGATTTGTCATAGGATTCGATACCGCTCCTGCTAAGGGTAGTTATGTGGTTTTTCTATACCAGACACGGAGTAGATAAAAAAAGAAAACACGGGCTCGGTTTCCTGCAGTCATTAAAGATGTGCCTATAATAGTCACGTGCGTGTGCTCACAGTGCATGATGGTGTTCATCATGTTCTCGGAAACACATAAGGAAAGTATATATGAGAAAGAATATTGAAAGCTGATTTTATTGAATTTTGAAAAAAGAGGACATAATACAACTGACTCTGACTCTGACTTTGACTTTGACTTCGACTTCGACTTCGAAGGGAATAGTACATCCTAGACTCGGACTCAGACTCGGACTTAAATCAAATCCGGACTCTTGGGTCAATGAGAGGTAGATTGGATGCTTCGGTCATCGGGCCCTGTGTAGTCCACGAGGGGTTTTGCAAGTGACAATGTTTCCAAAGCGGGAGTCTTCCCGGCATCGAGGAAGTCTTGAATGAGGTGTTTCAGCTTCCAGCATTGTTCTGTATCGTGTCCCCTCCCTCTGTGGAATTCGCAGTAATGCTAGGTGTTCCATGCTTTGGAACGTTTCTCCACAGGTGGGTCGGCTATTGGGCCTATAGGTAGCACTAGGCCCTTCGGAACCAACCTCTTGAAAGCGACGGTGTAGGACATATCCAAGTGGGTAAACTTCCTTTCCTTTGACTGGTTCTTGATTTTTGGAGAGGTGACTTGAGGGTTACCTTTCTCGGCCTTGCCATCTTGAGGGTATCGGACAGTTTCGTAAGAGTGTTCACCCTTCAAATGGCTTGGTTGGGTGATCGGCTGCTTTGCCCGCTCTAGCTGTGTTAGACGAGATCGGGTTCTTACAAGGTCTTCTTCGATGGTGGTTACCCTGGAACTTAGGTTATCTAGGGCAGTATTGATTTTCGAGAAGATGTTGTTAATGGAGCAAGATAGCATAAGCATACTCCTCTGGATATCCCCTTTCTTGACGGCGTGGGATTTGTTGTGGTTTGGTAGTGTCTCGTTCATAGGGTCCCTGATCGGAAGAAACGACGGGTGTTAGAACTCGCCTAAACTCGGCTTTGCGCAAGAGAGAGAGTCAAACTAGACACGGCCCGGGGTGACGAGTCGACAAAGACTCTCGGCTTGGGATACTTGAATGTTGACCTAGACGAGGTAACGACCGCAAATTAGACTCGAGCTGCAGAAGGGTGAGTCCGAAAATGGGGCGACCATGTTTGACTTGGGTTAGACCCTCCTAAGACGAATGTGTAGGGTACGATTCTCGGAGTGACTGTGATTAGTCACTCCGTCGGAGAATAGCCCACAAGTGAGACTAAGGACTCAGATGGTGTGGCATCTAAGTGACTTGAAGGTGGAGTACGTGAGACACGTGTAAGACATGACCCTTAGGGCAACCGTGACTGGTCGCCCGGCTAAGGGGTAGCCCTCGAGTGGAATTGAAGATTTTGTTAAGACTCGATTGTCGGACGAGTGACCCTTAGACGTAAGGATCGTGAACCTTTTGTTATAGGGGTATACCTTGTAAAAGGTTGACTCGGAAAAGACACCTAGACGGGTGACTTGTGAAAGGTGGGCCTTCCTTAGGATTTGGCTATGTGGGCCGAGTCCCGCCCGAAGGAAGGTCCACGTGAGACATCCCCAAACTTTCGGACTCGAGTGTGTAGACGGGCCTTCCTTTGTAGGAGTATGTCCTACGTAGGTGGGCCTTGCCTTAGTCTAATAAGGCGGACTGGGATAGGGAAGAAACTCGTGATGTAAGATCGACAGAGTTTCGACGCTAAAGACCTTGACAACTTAAGACTCGACCCGACACTGCTAAATACGGGAAGTCCTAGAAGTGGAAGGTTTTGAAAATTGATGATTTTTGAAAAAGGACCGAGTGGACTCGGTGAATGGCCCAAATTTCCGAAAAAGAGGACGAAAAGTCATTGGGCCACGGGTTTTGAAAGTTCCAGTTTTGATTTGGGCTGCATACCGGCTAGAAAATAGGCTAATTTGAGTAAAATCATAAGTCCTAAATTCGGTATGTGTCCCGGGTTTTGAAATCGAATAGTTTGAAAATGATGCAATTTTGAAAAGTTGACGGTTTTTTGAAAACGACTCGGAAACCAAGTAGCATGTAGTCACACAAGCATTATAACGACGCCATGTATGCTCTATACTAAGTCTCGGTCAGTCTATAGGGGGTCTATACCAGTGTACATAATCTAGACGTTGATCGGGACGGACTTCCTAAGTCGAGTTGATCTTAGAACATGCCGCGAAACCCACGCGAATCGACTATGGACACCTTTTGACATATCCATATTGGAGTACATCAACGGTATAGTTGGACGTCGGTCCCGAGTACCGGCCCGGGAAAATATGGGTTATGCATGAACCGTAGAACTAAAACGCGTATTGTATTTGTCTAACGATTTCTATTCGAGTCTTACCCTGAGGATGCCGATGGTAAGTCACGCATCAGTTAATCCCCAACGGAGTCGCCAAATTGTGGACATGACATAGGTCCACCCCGACGCGGCCACGCGCGGGTTTTGGGAGGCGAATGAATCTCCATATGAGAATGGATCGAATTGAAATTTAGGTCTATGTGGAGTCGCCACCGAATTTTATGGTTATTCGGAACCGTTCGAGCCCACTCTATGTCGTAGTGGGCCGTATACAAAACACGGCCCATTTCCGATGTCAGAGTTTATTGGGCTCGTCCCTTTGCATTTGATACCGATACCGACATTATCGGATACCGTGTATTGAATGACTCTCGTGCGCCAACGGTTTCGGGCATCCGGAAACCGAGGTTCTGAGTAAGGGGTGAGGGTACGTGTTGGGAAGCCCACAAAGGACACCCAACCCCGCCCGCACATTAGCGGCCTCTACTAAGAATTCGAATGACTTTCCAATACGCGCGTTAGTAAAACGGGAAAAATGCTTATGCAAACATTGTTTTTCCTAGGCATGTGAATGAAATTGAAAAGTGGGTTTCTATGTCAATTTAATGCAATTAATTCTACGTCAAAGTGGAATTTTAGCATGTGGGTTCATTTAGTACAATAAACGAACAATAATTAAATTGACAAAAGAAATAACAAACGCGTTAGTAACGATGCAATGAAATAACGAATAATAATGGTTTGTGCAAATATGAGATGAGATGAAAAGGTGCAAATATGAGATGCATGGTTTGAAAAGATAGTAATACACATGATTGGTTAAACATGTGTTGACCTAAATCATAAATTACTACCGAGTTTGAAAAGAAGAATGTACGACTCGTTGTATTAGTCGTTATGAGGTCACTCGATCGAGTGGTCGATGGACTCGATCGAGTAGACCCGTAAAAGATGATTCTGTTTTGCATTATGGACCATACTCGGCCGAGTTATTGCCCGACTCGGTCGAGTGAACTCGGTCGAGTGCATGGCCACTCGACCGAGTCACTGTGAGACTCGATCGAGTGACTAAGGCACTCGGTCGAGTGGCATCTGTACGAATTGTCATTCGTTTGCAATTTAATTGTTGATTTTGAAATTGCTTTTGATTTTTGATGAATCGACGGTTTTACCGAATTGGGCATAAGTATTGCGTGACCTATGCTCTATTCGGGTTTTTTATAAATCGTTGATTTTGTTAAACCGAATATAAATATTGTTGAATTTATTCCCGATTCTAAATTTTAACACTCGTTGTATCCCATATTCGATTATTTGAATCGATATGGAATATTAGAGTGAAATAGAAAAATAGATTAATTAATTTTAGTCGCTTTAAATTAATTATCGTGATATGAACAAATCACGTTAATTAATTCATATGAGTTGATTATTAGACTCGATATCCAATTATGGAATTGGTACCGAATCTAAAATCGACGCTTTACTTGAAAAAAAAAGGACTTGATTCCCTCGACTTCTCCGACATCGAAATAAATCCCTAGGGATTGTGATGTCGGATCCGTGTCAACGGGTTTCGACCCTTATTAAAATTGATTTTTAAAAAATTGATGAATGCAAGATTAATGATGATGACTACAAAAAATAAAAAACGAATTATTGTTTAAGTTAACTTATTTCAATAATCAAACGATCGGGGTGATGGGATAAGCGACCGACGACGCGTGTGCAGTACACTTGTATATGCGGTTTTCCTTATCCCACCATCACTCACGTTCGACACAAATCCATAAGTATTTTAATGTTTTGATGTTAATAGTATTATCGATATTATGACGCAACAAAAAAAATAATAAAAAAGACGAAAAAAACGCGAAAAGGAGGACGAAGATGACGAAGAGAGAAAGGGAAGAAAATAGAGGGTTTTGACACCCTCAACCTACATGTTCTTGTCTCGGTGCGGACTCGTAACCGTGGCTTCAACACAAGAGTCTTCGAGGTTTTATGTAGGTTAAGTTGTGGTGGCTCGGGATTGATTCCTAAACTAGGTTTAGG